>JARCFY010000011.1:99345076-100563409 GCA_029233225.1 Lepidodactylus listeri | reverse complement strand
AATTGCAAAGGCTGATCAGGCTATTGCAATTTGACCAGCAATTTCATGGAGTGCCCACGAGTTCTTGTATTGTGAGAAAGGGAGAAAAGGACTTCTTTCTCTACCTGCTCTGTCCCATACATAATCTTATAAACCTCGATCATGTCACCCCTCAGCTGTCGTTTCTCCAAGCTAAAGAGCCCCAAGCGCTTCAACCTTCCTTTACAGGGAAAGTGTTCCTACCTTTTATTGTTCTAGTTGCCCTCTTCTGCACTTTCTCCAATGCTATAATATCCTTTTTGTGGTGTGGTGACCAGAGTTGCACACAGAATTCCAAATGAGGTTGCAGCATCTATTTATAGAGGGGCATTATGATACTGGACAGCATTTGTGCTGCTCCCGAAATGCTTTCTGGTAACGGAGGTGAGGCACTTCTTGTTTCAAATCTCTGAGCCTGCTTGCGGGGAGGGTGGAGTCCAAATTGAATTAATAAAGTAAAATGAATCAGCTCTATGCTGACGGAGATTCAGTACAAAGTAAAAGAATGATAAAAGGGTCGGAACACCTTCCCTATGAAGGAAGGTTGAAGCGCTTGGGGCTCTTTCGCTTGGAGAAACGACGGCTGAGGGGTGACATGATCGAGGTTTATAAGATTATGCATGGGATAGAGCAAGTAGAGGAAGAAGTGAAAAGTTGAAGGCAGCAGGAAAGAGAGGAAGGCCCAACCTGAGATGGACGGACTCACTCAAGGAAGCCACAAAGGCCCTCCATTTGCAAGACCCGAGCAAGGCCATTAACGAGAGATCAGCAATTCATAGGGATGCAGTAAGTCACAAGTGACTTGGCCGCGCTTGACACATCCATGAGCAATTCCACCTCTTGTGCTAGAAACCACAGCACACCAGAGCCGGGTGTTCTCCTGCCAGATGTGGTCTCTGCCCTGGAATCTGCCAAGAGCTGCTCTTTGTCGCCTTGGTATTCCCGGGCCTGACAGCAACCAGCACCTCCTGTCAAGAGCCCAGTCACTCGCCAGCCTGCTCCCAAGCCAAGCAGGTGCTCTCCAGCCATGATGATGCTCGTTTACTTGAGGCCAGAGAAGCTGGCCTTTGCAGGGGAGGAAGAATGGCAGCAAACTGAGCACAGGCCATGGCAACAGGCAGAAAGCACCCGGGAAAGGGTTCTGACCTTCCAATAGGCTAGCCTTGATGCAAAGAGCGGTGCTGCCAGTGGGGTCTCCCCCACCCCGAGAGCTTTGCCCTTGTGTTGCTTGAGCAGTAGCCCCCATTGTCAGGGACCAGACATGAGCTGGGACTTATTGACCTTGGGAAGGGGTGCAGCTCAGTGGAAAAGCCTCTGCTTTGCAAGCAGAGTCCTCGGTTCAATCCCCAGTGTGTCCCGGGGCAAATCGCAGGACAAGCTGACTGGGCTTGTTTGCATGCCTCGGCCCATGGAATCCACGTTAACAAGTGACTTTTCTCTATTTGTTCCATCTGAGCGGGATCAATAGAAGCAAAGGTCAGTGGCTGCAAAGTGAGTTGCCTTAATGAACTGAAAGGCTCACCGTGCCCCAAGGGTGGTGTGTTTTGCGTACCGAGAAGGGGGGGTGGGGTTTAAGAGCTCTCCAAACCAGACCCGACATCAGCATTCTCTGCACCAAGAAGAATGAAAATCTGCCCCCTCTGTTCTTTTATATATTTTTTCGGATGGGCATGGCTGGGGTAGGAAGAGGGAGGCCTGCCGCTTATCTCCAGGACCTCAGAGAAACAAGGAGGTAATCCTCTCCACCAGAAAGGCAAAATAAAATAAAATAAAATAAAAATAAATCTGTGTTGAATGCATTTAACAGACAAACTTATTGTGTTCACAATCAGATTTCAGCTGACTGACTGACTGGCAAGAAAGGACTCCAGTGCTGGCCAAGCACTTTTGCACTGGTTATTATTTTTTTCAGATTATTATGTTTTTATATTGATACAGCCTCCAGGTGGTGGCTGGAGATCTCCTGTTATTACAACTGATAGTCGGACTACAGAG
Source organism: Lepidodactylus listeri (assembly GCA_029233225.1). NCBI lineage: Eukaryota > Metazoa > Chordata > Lepidosauria > Squamata > Gekkonidae > Lepidodactylus > Lepidodactylus listeri. Next base: position 100,561,396 of record JARCFY010000011.1, on the reverse strand, counting down.
ATCAGTTTCCCCTGGAGATAATGGCCACTCTGGAAGATGGACTCTATGGCATGGAAGTCACTCCCATTTTCAGACCCTCCCCTCCTCAGGCTCTCCCAGTCTCCAGGTAGTTTCCAACCTGGAACTGGAAGCCCTGTCTACACAGGATGACACAGTGTAAGCCTAGAGACCCCTGGAGACATTGTGAGGCAGCGTGGGGGGGGGAAGGGGTGGTGGAACATCCCTACCAGGGAATTCAGGGGTTTGGGATGTCCACCATTCATGAGCTGAACCGTCAAGGAATGTGGTGGCAATCAGGAAATCATGTCTGTAGAACTGAGTTTTTTGTCGATCCATTTTTAACCCTTCTCTGGTGGGTGAGGAGTGGCAGTCAAGAAGTAGGATCAAGGTGGGCGGCTGTGTTGGCCTGAAGCGACAGATCAAAGTTTGAGTCCAGAGGCACCTTTCAGACTGACAAAAGTTTTACTTTGAGAGCCAGTTTGGTGTAGTGGTTAAGTGCGCGGACTCTAATCTGGGAGAACCGGGTTTGATTCCCCACTCCTCCACTTGCACCTGCTGGATGACCTTGGGCAAGCCATAGTTCTAGCACAGCTGTTCGCTCAAGGACAGCTCTGGAAAGAGCTCTCTCAGCACCCCCCCACCTCACAGGGTGTCTGTTGTGGGGAAGGGAAGGGAAAGGAGTTTGTAAGCCGCTCTGAGACTACAAGTGAAAGGCGGGGTATAAATCCAATCTCTTCTTCTTCTTCTCTTACTCAAGATGTGAGCTTTCGTGTGCATGCACACTTTGTCAGATGATGAAATGGAATTACAGATCATAGTTGTATATAGAGAGCGGGGTGGCCAAACTTGCTTAATGAGGTCCATCAGTGGCTATTAGCCACAAGGTATAGATAGGAACTCTCAGTCTGGGCCAAGTGATGTTCTGTATTCTTGGTGCTTGACTGGGGGGGGGGGCAAACAGTGGGAGGGCTTCTGGTGTCCTGCCCCCACTGCTGGACCTCCTGAGGGCACCTGGTTTTTTTGGCCACTGTGTGACAGAGTGTTGGACTGGATGGGCCACTGGCCTGATCCAACATTGGCTTCTCTTATGTTCTTATGTTCTTAATGTGAGAGCCACACAGAATAAACGTCAGATGTTTGAGAGCCGCAAAACATGAACAAATAGTATATACATGTTTTTATTGGAGAATATGCAGATTTGCTTTTTATTAACATTAAATGAGACTACCAAAAATAAAAACAAAAGAGGTGAAAACAGATATTGATAATAATATTTATTTCTCCAATTATATTTATTTGTTTGCTAATGATATTTATGGGTCTAAGAGAGAGAGAGGGGTGGAAAGAAAGAATGGAAGAGGTAGAAGGAAAGAGAGAGAGAGAGAGAAACAAAGAAAGATAATAGATGGGGGATGGAGGGGAAAGGAAGGAAGGGAGAAAGTGAAAAAGAGAAAGAAAGGTGGAAAGAAAGCAAATAGATGGGAAGGGAGGGAGGGGGGGAAGAAAGCAAATAGATGGCTTGGAGAAGGGATTTAAAGAGACAAATGCCTTCTCCAAGCCAGCAAGGTGGGGGGGGGGCTTTGAGAATGCATTTACAGTTGCTTTCTTTCTCTGCTCCTCCCCACCTCAAGCCTACCCGGGGAGGGGAACACTGGCTGGGGAAGGGAAGACTGATCGGGGAGGCATGCCTGTAAGCCAGCAAGGCATATTATATGATCTTATGAACTGTTAAAATCATAAGTTTGAACTTTGGGTTGTTATTCTGCAAAAGGGCGAAATGCCCTCTCTATTGCAGTGAGAGGCTCCAGCCCACAGCAGGAAACTTCCTCCATAGTTCACACTGACATGGAGACCAGGACTCCATTTCAAAGAGTCCTTCTGTCTCCTTCACGCTGGTCAATTCACACCTTCCCCCAAAGTTCCTGCAAGAGATTATGTTAAGTGACGTTACCAGGCAACTAATCGTCGACCATCGAGTGACCTGGCCAGAGCCATCACGAGACAAAGGATTGGCGCCATGAATCCCAACAGCCTGCCCAGGTGTCAGTTCCTGCTTAGCACCTAGATTTGCAATATTGACTACTCCTTCCTATCTCCTCCTCCTTATTACACTAACCAATGGTAGGGTTAGTGGGGACAGACCAACTAGTAGGTGTGTCAAGGGGATGTGGACAGCGCAGCCCGCCCCAATGCTACCTGATAAAAGATCTTGCACAGCAGAAATTCATCGCTAGCCGCCTCGACCCCTATCTTCTTTACCATCCTCTCACGTCCAGCTTTCTATCCCATTACCTTGCCTCCATCTTTAATCCCTGGTTTGCGCAGCCAGGAAGAAGCGTGTATCTGCAGGTTTAGATCGCGCTCCCCATTTTTCCTTTCTACCTCCCCTCAATCTTCTTTTGGAATTGGACCACCTATCTCCAGGACAGGTAAAGTATTACCCCTCAACGAAATTCCTGCTAATGCAACAGTGCTCTTTTCTATCTAAGTTTCCTAGATCTTGTGTGTATGTGTGTGTGATTCCGTTTTTGCATGCCTGAACAACATTTTATAGTAAACATCATTCAAAGAAACCACTCAGCCTCATTGCCTATTTTCTGAAACTCCTGGAAGGGGCGGGACCTTAGTATAGCTGGCAAGAACCCAGTATTTTGCCAATTGCTAATCTTAAATGAAAGCAATTCGACTAACATGCGTCCCCTTCGCTACCCCAACCGCTCTTCCAGGAGCTGCACAAGATGTGTGAAAGAGCTGCATGTGGCTCCCAAGCCACAGTTTGGCCACCCCTGATATAGAGGGTGGCTTGTTAAATTAGTGTGCAAAATAGTGAAGACAAGGGGGGGGAGCCGCGATATTCGCGGGGGGGGGAGAGAAGCTGACAGCTCCTCCTCCTTCCTCCTCCCCCCCTTCCCCCCATGTTCCAGCCTGCCCGAGGTGAGGCCCCTCCGGCACAGAGCCGTGGGCCTCACCATCTCTTCTCCACCTCCCGCCCCAGCTTGACCCAGCGAGGCCCGCGGCTTTGTGCCGGAGGAGCCTCACCATTCCTTCCCTCCCCCCTCGCCCTCACGTTCCCCTCCCACCCGTTCTCCTTTGCCGCGGCTTGAGTGGCTTAATGCCACTCAGGCCCAGCATTTCCCTCCTCCCCCGGCACCATCCCCTCCCCCCCGTGCTCGTCCGCCTGCCCACCAGCTCACTCTTCTTTGCTGGGGCCTGAGTGGCTTAACGCCACTCAGGCCCAGCGTCTCCCTCCTCCCCCCCGGCACCATCCCTTCCCGCCCCCCCCCCCCGGCCACGCTCATCCGTCGCCAGCGCCGCCAGCACCGCCGCATGCGCAGGGAACGCTTTTTTACTTTTCAGGGGATTTCAGTATCCCCCGAAAACTTTTTAAAACTTTTTTTATTTTTCTGCAAACAGGGGGATCACCCCCCATCTGCAGAACCCCCTCCCCACCCCCCAAGTGCCCCCTCCCCACCGCACGGATTTAAGTATCCGCACGTGGTGGGGGGGCACTTGGGAATTAGATATATAGATGTTTTCTAACAGATAAAAATGGCAGGCTTGGTTTCTGGTTATCATCTGTTTTGGTTCAACTGGGGGGTGAACATAGTAAGTCTGAAATGGGGAGACGCCGGACACACATTAGACTCCATACAGGCAAGGGGAGATTTCCATTGACAGCCAAATACAGAGCTGTGCTTAGTAGCCGAATACTATTTACCTGGGCAGGGCATGCCTCCCCGCCACCCATCTATATGAAAAACAAAGCACAATTATGGCACTCTAGAATTATTAAACTGCCACAGGAGGAGAGTTTATTCCCATTCCTGCTTGTCATTTTGCACTGGGAATTGCTGTAAAGCATTCACAATCCCCTCTTCAGATGAAAAATCCTTACTGGATGATCTGTGGGCCAGGGAAGCTCGGAATAAATCCAGAAGGCACTTAAGCGTACAAATTAACCTATAAAAAACTTTAATTTCTGTGTCAAAGAAATCGGTTTTACGGCAGGCAGAGATTCAACTCCAATGCTCTCTCCTTAAAATTAACTAGGAGGTTTATACTCCCTTCCCGTTTAGGCGCTTAAATGCAAAATAAAGTTTGTTGGAGCTGGATCAGCCAAAAAGTAATTGGAAGTCCCTGCTCAGCTGATGTTTATTTTGCTTTATTTATGCAGTGTTCCCATAGCCCTAAATTTGTTGCATGCTTAGAAAAAGGAAGGAAAGATGGGGGAATCTCTCTCTCCTTTATGCACACAGAAGGGAAAACAAGGGCTGCCAACTCTGGGTTCAGAAATACCTGGAGACTTGATGGTGGAGCCTGGGATCGTGGCCTTTAGGGAGGGGAGGGACTTCAGTTGTTATTGTTATCCTGTCCTTATATATAAAAGGAATTTCGAGTGGCAACATTCTATGCTTGCCAAAATCAGTTGGCCGCCTGATGTGTCACTCAAGCTGTCCCTATCCACTGGCTGCATTGCCTGAGTCTCGCCTCCAATATTCTAAACAGTTTGCTGTTCCTCTCCCCCCAATAGCCAGTTAGAACACAGAGGTCATTTGCATATGAGGCCTGATTGGCCTTTGCCTCTAACATTCTAAACACTTTGCTGTTGCTGTTGGGAGTCACTTTTTGTGTCCTGAGGTAAAATACATATCCCAATCTTCCCTTAAACAGTCACTGGAGTTGCCAATCTCCCTGTGGGGCCTGGAGATCTCCCAGAAATCACCGTGTTTCCCGTCACAGCGCATAATTTCTCCTACAGAAAATTTGCCAGCTATCACAATGGCTGCTGTGGGCACCCCAAACCCTGCCCTCCCCAGGCTCTACCCCTCAAATCTACAGTTCTGGCCCTCCCCTTAGTATTGCTAGCCTCCAGGCAGACCCTGGAGATCTCTGAGATCAGTTCCCCTGGAGAGAATGGCTGCTTTGAGCAGTGGACTCTATGGAATTCATACCCTGCTGAGGTCTTTCCCCACCCCTGCCCTCCCCAGGCTCTACCCCTCAAATCTACGGGTATTTCCCAACCCAGAGTTGGCAACCCTGTACCTGGCTATGGAGCTGCTTTCTAGACCCTTGGAACCCAGAAGACATGGCATAGGAGGAGGTGCTTTTCTACCTTAGCTGCCACTGCATAGCCCCAAATCAACATGAGTCGGGGTGGAGGGAACCATACCTGTTACCATGAGGCTGTCCTCCCATACTGCCCACTTGGGGCAGCAAAAGGACTTGAGACAGCCCTGCCTTATAGCTGAGCAGAACGAAATAAGCACGGCTTGCCTCCCTCTGTTTTCCCCTTTCCTTTTGCCACCCCACCAGCCACAGCCAGGACACTCACCTGGAGCTTCCTTCTAGAGCTCATTGTATTTCTTCCCACAATGAGCCTTGCTCCTAGTTATTAATAATTGGACTTATGGATCGTCCAGTCCCTGCTGGTGCAGGGCTCTGGGCAATGTATAATCATAATAAAACATCAAACGTGCAATAAAATATTTAAATAACATTAAAACAACAACATAAAGTATTCAGATGGCGAGTTCCAATTATTTCCAGTTTCAGACTGCCGACCACTTTGCGGGTAGGGGAGGAAGGAAGGGGGCGGTGCAGAGAACAGAAGAGGGAGCCAGCCAGGATGTCTTGGAAGTTTATACCTCGAAAGTCTCCATTGGTCTCTGTGGTAATCTTGGACTCGGACCTGACTGTTCTACTCTGGCACCCGGATGACTGTTCTACTCTGGCACCTCTGAGCCCACAGGGAGGGGAAGCTGGCCATTGCCCTCTGTGGGCTGGCAGAGAACATCGCTGGTTGCTTGCTTAGTGCGTGGTGGAACGTTGTTTGTTGCTGCTTGGTGCAGGTGTGCGGAGCAGGCAGCACAGAGCCTCCCTCCCAGGATGGGCTGGATGCACAAGGAATGCACATCTCCCTCACACAGTGGCCTTCTCCAAGTCCTTCTGTTGGCTCAGTTGTATCCTAGAAGTGCCCTGTCTTTACTCTTTGAGCGGTGCCTTGCAGAAATAAAGCTGTTTGGCTAGGAAGTGCTGCATGGATTTCTCACCCACAGTTTGCTAGATGGCTTTCCAGAGAGCCAATCTGGTGTAGTGGTTAGGAGTGCCGACTCTAATCGATTCCCCCACTCCTCCACATTCAGCTGCTGGAGTGACCTTGGGTCAGTCACAAGTTCTCTCAGAGCTGTTCTCTCAAGGGCAGCCCTCGAAAGAGCTCTCTCAGCCCCACCTACCTCACGGGGTGTCTGTTGTGGGGAGGGGAAGGGAAAGGAGTTTGTAAGCCGCTCTGAGACTCTTTTGGGTAGTGAAGGGTGGGGTCTAAATCCAATCACTTCTCTCTCTTCTCTTCCTTTTCTCTCTCTACTGCAACCCTCAGGTGCCCTACCTCTGGGCAACATTATGAATGGAGTCAATTAATGGGGGTGGGCATGGCTCAGTGGCAGAGCATCTGTTTTGGGGTGCAGAAGGTCCCAGGTTCAATCCCCAGGATCTCCCAGTGAAAGGACTGGGTAGCAGGTGATGGGAAAGACCTCCACCTAAGACCCTGGAGAGCCACTGCCAGTCAGAGTAGACAAGATTGGGCTTGATGAAACAAAGTGAGTTAGAATTGTAGCATGGATGGGAATACATAATATTTTTTTAAATTCAGATTATTCATATTCTTATATTTTTTTGGGGTTTTTAATGGAATTTTATATTCAGATTTTATTAGGATTTAGTAAAGGCCAATTGAATGGTCAGGCCTCTCCTTGGTAGGTTAGAGTATCTTTCTAGCTGATGCTAGCAGACAAGAAACAACATTCTTTTTCTTTCCTTTCATGTTTTTTTTGGATGAAATAGCTATCTAGCTGTTTTTCAATAGATGTATTTGCTTGAAGTATAGAGTTCATGGTTTTAGTTGTTTGCGGTAAAACTCTGCAGTGCCTGGGTCAAAAAGAGATTTTAGTTTCATATCAGAAAACAACAACTTTTGTTTGGGTATGAAGAATCCTTGATTATTATTATTAAGGTACCGCTTCGGTGGGAAGGGAACAGTGTTCTGTGCACCTCAGTGTTTAGTCATGCCGGCCACATGACCACAGAAATGTCTTCAGACAGCGCTGGCTCTTTGGCTAGGAAACGGAGATGAGCACCACCCCCTAGAGTTAGATTCGACTGGCTTTCGAGCAAGGGAAACCTTTGCCTTTACCTTAAATAAACATTTAAGATATCATGTAGTCACACCTTTTTTCTGTAACTGACCAATGAATGAATGATTACTCAGATGATGCTCATTACCTTTGTGACCAATTATGGGCTCTGCACATTATCTTTCTACATATGTCATCCTGGGTATAAAACTTCCTGTACCTCCTGATATTGCTCAGAAAGCAGTCAATTTTTGAAAGGCTAATTTGGCCTATCTATTTTCCAGGTATTTCTCGCAATAAATACCAAACTTTCCTCCTCATTGTGACTTCAGTTTTTTTTTTTTGGCTGGGGAATTCATTTGTGCAACAGAATAGGGCAGCTTCACGCCAGAGGTGGTGGCAGGCTACTGAAGGAGAATTCCAGAGTCCCCCCCACCAACGGGACTCAGAGAGAGCAAAAAGCCACCTTCCTGCCCCAGGCTTCAAGTAGGGCTGCGTGCCAGCACGAAGGTCTCATGTGGGGCAGTGGGGAAAAAGCATTACAGGCCTTTACAGCAGGCAATGAGGAGGAGAAGACAATTTTTCAGAAGGCTGCATGTTTACCAGGATTCCGGCTTTAGAACCTCCCACCCAGGCCTTGGGGAGAGGGACCATCCACAACAGAGAGGCCAGAGCTTGGAAATGTGATGTAAGATCCCATCTGAAGGGGGGCGGCTTCATCCACTCTTACCTGAAACGACGTGTTTGGCTGAATGTTCATACGGGCCTGAAACCACTGCTGTCCTTTGTTCCCGCTTGAAGACCAGAACGGGGTTTCCAGTCCAGTCTGACTTTTTAACCGCAGGTAAACATTCAAGGTTCCTTAAGAAGAAGAAAAGAGTGAACACAAAATAGCAAAAAATGTTCCAAGCATGCAGTTCTTTAGGAGATGAACCACCAAAACAGAAAATTCACAACGAAGAGCGAAACTTAGGGTACATCACACCCTCACGGGGGGACCTGGCTCTCACTGTCGTGCCCCTCTGCATTAGGTGGGGAGGCCGCAAACACAATGCGCCCCCTTGCAACTTTTGTGAATGGCCTCAGTCCACTACTGCTGCAGTAGGATGGCCAGGCGGGCTCTATCCTGCTTCTCGCCCTCCGATGGCTCTTCCACAAAGAGCCAATGAAGGAGGTTCTTCCACAAAGACTGTACAGGGTTGCGATCAGACAGCTCTTTAGAGCCGACCCAGGCACTCGTGCCTGGTGGATTTAAAGGGAACATCTAGACAGCGACATCTGGGAAAGGTGCCACTTCCATGATCAGCCCGTCGATCCCCGCCAGGGAGCCGTACTTATTTATTTATTTCTTGTATTTATACTTTAAAGATACTGGTGAAATTCCACTCTAAAGCTTGCCGATGGGCCAGTGGTGGACTTTCCCCATCTGATCATTCCAGTGCTCAATCAGCCCATCAGGATGGTCACGGGCGCCATTTAAAAAAATTCTTAGCGATATGCGCATAAATGTGCGATGGCCGCAGAGCTCCGCTCAAACATTCCAGACGATTTCATGTTTCTGAATGGCCTGTGAAATTTATGGACTTTGTTAACTGAAATGGTACCTAGAGGAAAGTACCACTGGCGGTGCTTTTAACAATTCAAGTCTGTGCATGTGCGGAAAAACAACTACACGGTGAGGCACATATGTGCATGTACAGATTTTTTTAAAAAAAACCTTGAACGCACAGCTCTTTCAGGTGGATGCCATCTAGACAATCCACCACAGAGTCTATGTGCGGTAAGGAGATTCACGGGGGAGCTGTCTGGTCAAGCAACACTGGATTAAAAAGATCAGGATCAAATTAGAGCTGGGCCAATGGTGAAATTAGCTGCCCATCTGAACGCACCGAAAGAGCCAGTGAAGAAGGCTCTTCCACAAAGACTTTACAGGTTGTCTTTTTTCCCCACTACAGAATTTTGTGTGCCCTGCAGCTCTCCTTTCCTTTTATCCAATAAAAGCTCTAAGATTCATCAGTCTTGAGCAGTGAACAGTTGTTGCTAATCACTTATCACTCAATAGACAAGAGGAGTAAAAAACCTGCAACTCCTAGAGTTCTTTTTGGATTTCTGTGTGCTTAGGTATGTACCTAGATCATAAGAATATGTATCGGAATGGACTGGCAAACAGAGTGAAATACGCTGTGCGGCTTCCTTTTGTTTAATTTTTTAATGACCCATCCCTAGGCTTTACTCGGAACCCGAAATAATCACATATACATTTTGTTTAAAAAGAACACAGCTGAACATTCTTGCAACGAACTCCTTATGGCCCTTTCCAAAAGAGTGTACGGAGACCAATCAAGGCAAACCTATTTGGGTGCTCAAGTAAAAAGGTTTCAGAGCTCGTCTCTCTGATCCTGGAGGAGATTTCAAAGGGCTTATCCAGCGAATGCGAGCCTGCTCGACACTGCCTTTCATTTCCACTTCTAATGAGGAACCAAGTTTCCGTGCATATGGATGCTGCCAGCCAACTTCATTTGATCTCTGCAAAGAGCTTAAAAGGGACTTAGAAGACTGCACTGGGTGGACACGGTGCTCGTAAAGTGGGAGACGGGATCAGGCCTAAGCCCTCTCCCCAAACTCAGTAGGTGTGTGTGCAAGACGCGCCAATTTAGCTCAAGAGACTCCCACCCTCCTCCTGCTGGATTCTTCCTAATTTAATGGTCTCTCAAATCCCTTGACATGGAGCAGAGCGGAAAGCTTTGCTTTGGGATTAGGAATAATCCCTGGTGAGAGAGAAAGAGAGAGGAGGCTGGGCAGCCAAACCCGGTAATGTAGCAGTTGATAGAGGGATTTCGTGAATGAGTGGCAGGATGCGATTTCAGGCAGACATGGAGGGGGCCAGAAACACGGACATGGAGGGGGCTCCAAGGGTCATCTAGTCCAACCCCCCGCACAATGCAGGGAATTCACAGCTTCCCCCCTGCTCCTATGACCAGAGGAAGGCAAACACCCTCCAGGACAGCTCAGAAAGGGAGGGAGGGAGGCTAGGCTAGGCTTAGCTTGGCCAGTCAGCTAACTTGGGGATGGGTGGAAAGCAAGGACTGCTACAGACAGAGACATTTTTTGTCTTCTTTGGATTAGATCCAAGACTTCTCCAAAGGGAACGTGTGTGAGGAAAAGACTCCTTCCTCTCTCTGCAGCTCCGAGAAGCCAAAAACTAGGGTTCGTTTGTGACACCCAAAGCCTGCTTCGGCAGGGAGGGCGGGGTATAAATCTAATAAATGAATGAATGAATGAATGAATGAATGAATGAACGAACACCAGAATCTGGCGTGCTGATGACCATTTAAACTCTGATATATCTTGACAAAGGCAGGTTTTATTACTTTTGCTGCTTCCTGCTTCTCCCTCGCAGAGAGGCAGCTGGTGATACTGTGGTGAGGAGGAGGTCTTGGAACCAGCCAGGAATTAGACAGATTTAAGGAGGACAAGAGGACAGACACATCCATGGAGAACAAATTCATGAGGGATAAGGTCTATCAGTGCCTCCTAGTCATGGGGACTTAAGGGAACCTCCAAATTCAAAGGCAGTAAACCCCTGGAACTGAGAGTCAAGAGGCAAATCAGGGTAAAACCTCAGCCTCTATGGCCTGTTCTTAAACCTCCACTGCAACTGCTTGGCCACTGTGTAAGATGGGATGCAGGACTAGATAGACCACTGGTCTGATCAAGTAGGGCTCTTCTTACGTTCTTATGTTCTTAACATCAGGGGAAAGCCTCGGCCTCTCTGCCCTGTTGTTGGCCCTCCAGAGGAACTGGTTGGTCACTGTGTGAGACTAGAGGGACCACTGGTCTGATCCAGCAGGGCTCTTCTGATGTTCTTGTGAAGGCCTCGGCCTCTTTGCCCTGTTGCTGGCCCTCCAGAGGAACTGGTCGGCACCTGTATTAAGATAGGATGCCGGACTAGATGGACCCTCCCTGGTCTGACCCAGCAGGGCTCTTCTGGTGTTCTTACATCCATGTTCAAAAGTCATGAGAAACTGTAGCTGAGATTAACTATCATCCAAGCTCGAACTACAGTGTCAGATTCTGATTTGAAATACCATTAGTAGAGTGGCCTGTATTTGCATGACCTTGCTGACCACAGTTACTTTAATTAAGCCACATTTTTTGCTTGACATCTGAGCCAAGCCAGAGAACAGAAGGAGAGGACATTCAGTACCACGCATCAAGAATGTGCCAGAAAGCCTGGCATTCTGCACAGCCTTTGATCCCGTGTGAAGGGTGAGAAGGACCGGATGGACGGATGGACTCGTCTCACCTATATGCTGCCCGTACATGTTGTAGTAGAAGCTGAAGCAATAGGCGGTGTTTGTGGGGCCGTAGGGGTTCTTGGGAGGGATGCTGAAAATCGGGCTAATAAGCCTGGCCTTGTCTCCTTCCTTCCTGGGGCTGGAGGCTTCAATGTACATGTAGAATCCTAGAAAGGGAGAAAGAGGCAAGGTTAAAAACTGAGATGCCCCACCAAGGAGCCATGAGGATTTGCCTTTCCTGGTTGAGGCTGGGCGTGGCCAACAGTGCAATCCTATGCACACCTCCCTGGGAGTAAGCCCCATTGGAGGTAGTGGGGCTTACTTCTGAGCAATCTGCACATGATTGCACTTAACTCAGCTATAGTGCATGCATTCTGCACTCCAGGATGGCTGTCGCTGCTGCTGAAGAACACACAGACCTGCAGGCCAAATTCCTACAGGTGCCTGACTGGACTCAAACTTTGTCCTGCCGCTTCAGACCAACACCTGGATCAACCTTCATAAAAGTTACTGAAACCCGGCATTCAAGAACACATCCAGATAATAAAGTGTAAAACACGGAGCAGCTAAAAATGGGTCTTAAACATTTCCCAGGCTGAAAACAAACTAGAAAACAATGTTTTAAGAAATTAGTTCTTTAAATGCCTAGGTCAGGGATGGCCAAACTGTGGCTCGGGAACCACATGTGGCTCTTTCACACATATTGTGTGTGGCAGCTGGGGGAAGCAAAGGGGAGGCATGCTCTTCCTTCCTTCCTTCCTTCCTTCCTTCCTTCCTTCCTTTCCTCCCCATCTATTTGCTTTCTTTGTTTCTCTTTGTTTCTCTTTCTTTCCACCTCTTTCATACTTCTTGCCACCTCTCTGGCTATTTCTCTCTCTCTTGGACAAATAAATATCATTAGCAAACAAACATATATCACTGGAAAAATAAATATCATTATCAATATCTTTTACCCTTTTGTTTTTATTTTTAGCAGTCTCATTTAATGTTAATAAAAGGCAAATCTGCATATTTTCCAATAAAAAACTGCGTGTAATATTTGCTCATGTCGTGCGGCTCTCAGACATCTGATGTTTATTCTGTGTGGCTCTTACATTGAGCAAGTTTGGCCACCCCTGGCCTGGGTGCGCAGAAACATCTGGCCTAGTGCCTAAAAGAAAGCACAGGTGGAATTTATGGTTTATCCTGTATGCTGTGAGCTCATGTATGTGTTCTTTTGGTTTGTTCCCCCTGGAACATTAACAGGCCTGGATTTACTTCCGTCTTCAGTATTGTCAGCTGGTTCCTGCAAGAATTACACACAAGCGTTTCTCACTGCCTCTGTGCTCTCTGTTTAGCCTTGAACGCGATAAACAGCCAAAGTCAAGGAGATGTGTTGCTTGCTATAAAAGTCTATACTTCACTGTGACAATGAGTTAATAATTGGTTCTCTGCCCAGGAAAAAAAAATCTCAGGCAGAGGTCTGCTGCTTCATCAGAAAGCGCCCTGGCATGCCCAAGGGAAGAGTAAGAATAATAATAAAAAATCAGACATTGCAACGGAGTCACGCGTTTGCTGGTACGAGCCTAGTTTTTATAATTGGTGATATCCTCTACTGCAACCGAATCTCTCGGACCTGAAATTCAAGGAATGGTGCTCTCTTTTCTTTCTACAAAACTTTCTGTAAGAATCTTCAAAATATTCCAATCCATTCTTAAATTCACTTTTGATAGACTAGAAATGTCATATATAGTCATTTGCTCTTAACTGCTACGACCTCAGCTAGTTTAGCGTGCAGGCTGGTAATCAGTGCTTACCTAATCAGTCCAAGAATAATTAGATTGATTTTAAATAAAGGTTTTCACTCCATGACGGTTTGATTATTGGCGGTGGTTTTCACTATGAACCTGGGATCTTCACCTGCCACAGAGCTCTGCGATTTACAGTGGCTGTAATGTGTTGCTTTAATTCTGCCAAAGAGGTTTTAATCTCCAAAATGACTATATTAAAGCAATGCTCCCTTACAATTGTAAAGTTGTCATTTCGGGGGATCGCCAGGTCCCACCTGGAGGTGGCAATCAATACTCCCTCTAAACTGTGGAGTCTAAGCTGTGGAAAAGCAATTCTACTTTGTGAGTTACTGGCATTAAAGTTGTGAGCAAGTGATTTGGCTGCTGCATAAATTTAGTTTGCTCTGGAACCATCCTTCTTGAGCTAAGACAAAAATGTGTGAGCCAGAGGCTAAAGAACTGTGAGCTAGCTCACACTAACTCGGCTTAGAGGGAACACTGGTGGCAACCCTAGCTCTGAACCACAGATTCTTTCCTCTGCCACCAGGTGCGCTTTGAGGCTCTTGCACTGGAGGAAGACTTCTTCTCCTGGAGGAAGATGCGGCCATTAGCAGAGCCATGAGGATGCAACTCGGCATGTTGCTTTGAGTTTGGCTAAGTTGGATCTCCGGAGCTGAGTGAGGAGGAAGGCCTTGCTGGAAGACGGTGGATGCTTCTGAACAGCCGCAGATGGTCCTGGTGTTTCTGGCCCCTGTGTGACACCGAGTGTTGGACTGGATGGGCCACTGGCCTGATCCAACATGGGCTTCTCTTATGTTCTTATGTCCTCTGAGCCAAGAGCTCACTGGCAACAATGGTAAGAGCTCCGCAGACTTGCATGTGAGAAAGAGCACGATGGAGATACAGGGACAATCGGAAGCGGCCAGGTTCTCAGTGGGGCTAGCGGAAAAGCGGGGAAGGGAGAGTGTTCCCTCCAGGGCTCATTTCGTAGCAGGAGCTCCTTTGCATATTAGGCCACACACCTCTAATGTAGCCAATCCTCTAAGAGCTTACAGAGCTCTTCTTACAGGGGCTACTGTAAGCTCTTGGGGGATTGGCTACATTAGGGGTGTGTGGCCTAATATGCAGAGGAGCTCCTGCTACGAAATAAGCCCTGGTTCCCTCTAATCTGAGTTAGTGTGAGCTAGATAACAGTTTTTTAGGGAAGGGGGTACAGAATTTGCTCCTTGGGAATTTGGAGCTTTTTGGAATTCTGACAGATCGTGGTAGGTGCAGCTATAAAATGGCTGCCATGGGAGGTGGGGCCAAGCACAAAAATGGCAGTGACAAAAGGTGGAGCCAACTACAAAATGTCCAGGAGTGAGGTCACGCTTAATTTGGATAGTAACTCTTCAAAATTTCAGACAGAATCTCAGTTTAACAGGATGCTGTTTAAAATGAGTATACTGTCAAAAAATATTTCCTTGCATATGGAGTGAAGATCTTTTTTCTGTGTTGGGAGCTGCCCCTGAAGCAACTTCTTTAACATCCTTCAGAGCCAATCAGATCCCCAGTGACCAATCAGAAGGCCTGTGTTTCAGAAGTCCCACTTGGCCCTGCCCACTTTCTAAAACCATTTGACAGGGGCCAGGAAAGACACTGGTCAATGACATGGTGTCCAAGGGCACAGTGTTGGGTACATCATCCAGCCATTGTTGGGTTTTGTTTATTCCATGGAGCATAAGCATTTCATCGCCTCCTGCCTGGCGCAACCTGAAACCAATTTCCAATTAAATCTGTGCTGCATCAAACACACAACTTAACACACTATGTCCCAAGGAAGGCATTCCCCCTTCCCAGAGCTCTTTAAACAACTCAGATACACTTTACCTTCCTTTGAGCCAGACCTATCGGCGGTGGGCCCCGTGTTGGGGGTGTACTTTGTGTCTCGGAGGATAATGTTTTGTCTCGTCCAGTCAAAGTTGTCCTGTGCATCTTGGGTAAATAAACAAATGTTGCTGTCTTCAAAGCTGCAGTGGAATTCTCCTGCCAACAGATCGATACCATGTTCACATGAGTCGTTATATCAGCGCAAGAAGAGTTCGCAAGTTTTTGTTTCTACGTAGCAGGAATTCAGTTGACCATCGTTCCCCCCACCCCACCCCAGTGCACAAATCTGTGCCAGTCTCTGTCAATGTTCTGCTCCGGACTGGGTGGGACACAGAAGTCACTGACCTCACCGTGAAATAGGGAAGGGAGCCACACTGGCTAGAAGGGAACTCCCTGACTTTGCCTGTCGCTTTCAACATTCAAAGGGAGGAAGGAGCACCAACTTGTTTTCTCCTCCCCCCAGAGTTCCCTAGTTGCTGATCTCCCAACAAATTACTGACCCTGCTTAGCTTCTGAGATCTGCTGAGACTCAACTAGTCTGGACTCCTAGCACTGCTACATGATAGGAATTACATGTGTGCTTAGATAGGATTGATTGATATGGGGTGTGCCCTGTGTATCAATCTAATAACATTTTATTTAGTCGTATCCAGAGTTACCATTGTTAAACTAAAGTTTCAACTGATACACGGACAACTTATTAGATGGGAAAAACAGAGTTTTCGATTTGAACTGGGAACAATTAAATAAAACTCAACTCCTTCCTTATAGTCTGAGGGCCTTGCCCTGCGGGAATGGAATGTTTTGAGGAGTACTGAGTCACCCAGCTTTAGTGTTTAAGGCATAGCCTTAATTCAGCCATAGAGGTTTGGATCTCCATGTGACTGTTTAAAGTCACTTCAAGGTCCATAACACTGAAGGCAGCACAATGCTGTGATTCCCCTCACCCCAATAAACCTCCGGGCTTGGGGTGGCCAAACTGTGACTTGGGAGCCACATACAGCTCTTTCACACATATCATGTGGCTCCTGGAAGAGCGGCTGGGGAAGCAAAGGGGAGGTATGCCTCCCAGATTGGTCTTCCCTTCCCCAGCCAGTGTTCCCCTCCCTGGGTAGGCTTGAAATGGGCTAGGGAGCAAAGAAGGAAAGCACTTTAACTTTAAATGCATTCTCAAAGCCCCCCCCCCCCAAGCCGGCTTGGAGAAGGCATTTGTCTCTTTAAATCCCTTCTCCAAGCCATCTATTTGCTTTCCTTTTCCCTACTCCTTCCCTCCCCATCTATTTGCTTGCTTTCCACCTTTCTTTCTCTTTTTCGCTTTCTCCTTTCCTCCCTTCCCCCTCCATCCCCCATCTATTATCTTTGTTTTTTTCTCTTTCTTTCTTTCCTTCCACCTCTTTTATTCTTTCTTTCCACCTCTCTCTCTCTCTTAGACACATAAATATCATTCACAAACAAATAAATATTATTGGACAAATAAATATTAATACCAATATCTGTTTTCACCTCATTTGTTTTTATTGTTGGCAGTCTCATTTAATGTTAATAAAAAGCATATTTGCAAATTTTGCAATAGAAACATGTATATATTTGTTCATGTCTTGCGGGTTTCAAACATCTGACATTTATTCTATGTGGCTCTCACATTAAGCAAGCTTGGCCACCCCTGCTCTGGGCCAAAGCCGTTGGCCAAGGCCACAAAGGACACCCTCAGCTTTATGCCCAAGCCAGAACTGAGCAGCAGAGGTTGAGAGAACAGACAGTGTTGAAGTGCTCAACCAACAAGGATTCTGCAGGCGGAAAGGTCGGGAATGATAAAAGCAGGCCAAGGAGCTAGATTCCAGGGGAGATTTTCTGAGCAGAAATGTAGTTCCTTTACCCTTGGGCCTGTGGGAAACAGGCTGTGGGGGAAGGGGCTGTAGAGGAATGGCAGAGCATCTGCTTGGGCTGTAGAAGGACCCAGGTTCAATCCCCAGCAGCATCCCCAGTTGAAAGGACCAGGCAGCAGATGACATGAAAGACCTCTGCCTGGGACCTTGGAGAGCCACAGCTAGTCTGAGGAGATGATGCTGACCTTGATGGACTGCCTTTCTTTTCCTGCCCTCCCTCACCTGACCTTCACTTCCCCTTCCCCTCCAGCACTGAGCATTCCATTAAAGGGACCCTTTGCTTTGAATGGAAAGCACCAAGCTTATCACCAGCACAACAACAATAACATCGGCACCAGTTGTAACAGACGAATCAATAAACTTCAAATACTTACGTAGGTGAGGGTTCATTGGAGCTACAAGAAAGAGAGAGGAAAAGATGCTGAAGTTAGCAGGAATTGGTTACCCGTTCCCTTCACATCTGGTTTCTGCCCATGACACTATCACATTTTTACCCCATCCTCCTTCAAGGAGCTCAAAGCAGTCTTTGTTTGCATCTTCCTTTCCTTTCATCCACATACGAACACATGAAAAGAGGATTAAGGAGGATTTCACTGGCCCAAAAGCAGCCTGTAAGCTAGGTCAGATCTGTGGTCCATCTAGTCCAGCACCTTGTTTCACCTGGTGTCCAACCAGTGGTTCTGGCGGGCTTAAGCAATGGAGGCTGGTGGTCAAGGCCTTCCCCTGAAGTTTCTTCCCAGCACTGGGGTTCAGAGGAATGATGCCCCTCAATACAATAGGAGATTCCCTTCTATGAGATGCCAACCCTGACCTAAATCCACCCAAGCATCATCTTTAACTTGCAAATTTGGTGGTCCCATCAGATTTCACCCGCAGTTTTTAAATGTTTGGAAATACTGGTCTATACTCAAAACCACCGGGGAGGGCTATCTGACTACACAAGCGCAAACCATAATTGTTTGATGGCTTTTGAATCCCAATCCTTTCTCCAAGGACCTCAGGGTAATGACCCCCATGCTGCTCTCACAACCACCTTTTATTTATTTATTTTATTTGTTTGTTTGGATTTATATCCCACCCTCCCCGCAAGCAAAATACAATACAGTGAAAACCACTGAAAACAACAGTATAAAGTAACACAAATCCTAAATACCATATAAACAAATGAGTTCAACTCCCCTGCTCTACATTGTCTACAATGTCCTTTTTCAGGTGCGGTGGCCAGAACATAAGAAGATAAGAGAAGCCAATGTTGGATCAGGCCAATGGCCCATCCAGTCCAACACTCTGTGTCACACAGTGGCTAGAAATACCAGGTGCCCTCAGGAGGTCCACCAGTAGGACCAGGACACTAGAAGCCCCCAAGCACCAAGAATACAGAGCATCACTTGCCTCAGAGTGAGAGTTCCTATCTATACTTTGTGGCTAAGAGACACTGATGGACCTCTGCTCCAGATGGTTATCCAATTCCCTCTTGAAGCTGTCCATGCTTGTAGCCGCCACCACCTCCTGTGGCAGTGAATTCCATGTGTGGAATAGACTTGATAGAGTCCGCCAGTCTCCAGGCGCACAGAACGCTGTTACCTTCGCACCAAAGTGGTACCTGTTTATCTACTAGCATTTTCTTGCTTTTGAACTGCTTGGTTGGCAGGAGCTGGGGCCAGAGACGGGAGCTCACTCCGTCATGCAGCACTCAGGTCTCGAACTGCTGAACTACTGACCTTCCAGTCTGCAGTTCGGCATCTTAACCACTTGAGTCACGTAGAATAATAAACAGATAAAACAATTTATCTAAAATCACAACAAGATATACACAAATACATACAAAGTGTTAGTGCTGAATTAATTCATACATGATGGCGGGCATGGGCAGCATCCAACAATACAAACAAACAATCAGTTGCCAGCATAATCTGGGTTATTTAAATGATGTTATAATGATGTTAATGATGATGTTAACATTGGGGCCAGGGCCTTAGTTATATAGTGTGGCTCCTTCGTCGAGGGCTTGGTGGAAGAGCTCCGTCTTGCAGGCCCTGCAGAACTGTAAAAGGTCCTGCAGGGCCCTGATGTCTTCCAGGAGCTCATTCTACCACTCCCAACATATATGTTAGCAGTCAGACCCCTCCTCTGGCCGAGGGGCAGTTTGTAGCTAGAAGACCATAAACACCCTTCCTAATACAGCATCTCAAAGACACTGCCCAGCCCAGAATGACACAAAATGGAGGCCAGCCAGAGCCAAGCCTGGAGACATAGTTTAGAGGAGTGAGTAAGAGCAGCTGGCTAGCTAACAACCTCCTCCCTACCCTAGAGAGATGCATCATTTAGGACAACAGGTCTCCCAAGAGCCCACTGACTAATCTCTTCACACCCAGCCTCACTTCCCTGTACCCATTTACCCTAATTAAGCAGCACTTAACACTATCCACCAAACCTGGTAGCTTTTCCCACCTGATACTTACAGGGTCATCAAGAACCATTTACCCCTATAGCCCACCATAGAACAACCCATCACACTTCTTCCAAATCGTTGTTCACCTCCGAAAAACCCATTGTTCTTGGGGATTACTAGGTCAGCTTGCCCCAGGGAGCATTTTGCCCTATAAATTGTGGCATCCTGCTCCATACCAGTGTGTAGGTGTTCACAGATACAAAAAATCACACCCCCAAACCTGTTTGAGCCTTCTCTTCTTCTCTCTGTGAAATACTGGCTGTTTCGCTGCTGCCTCCACAGACCTCTTTCTTTGAGGCTGTTAATTATAGCCTTCCCCAAATTGCTTTCCCCCTCTCCTTCCTGATTTCCAGTTAGCTAGCCTTGTATGTATTTTTAGTGTGTTTATACACATGTTTTGCCCCTTTGTTTTCTTGTAATAAAAAACTTTCCAGTTGAACATCTGCCTGGTTTATTTTGAGAGTTCTCTTAAAGGGAAAAATCATTAAAGGGGAAAAATCCTGGTATACATTGGTGGAAAATCCCAGGTACCCCCCCTCTGGCTTTGGCTCTTTAAAAGCTAATTTCTTCCAATTAATTAGGAGACTGCCTCTTTGGGTAACACAAAGCCCCGAGGGACACTGCTGCTCACATCCCCCCACTGCAAGAACTGGCTGCTGGCACTTACTCTCCACTTTAGCCAATTTACAATCCACAAGAGGACTTAGAACAAAGTCAGAGTCCAGCGGTGCCTTTAAGACCAACATAAGAGGGCTTGTTCTCTTTTCCCACGACGATGAAGTGTGCTCAGGAGCTTTTGCTGAGGGACTCTGTCAAAAGACAGACTGTCCAAACGCCACTTCCTGCTGAAGACTTTCAAGGCCTTGCTGCTAGGGATGCCAGCCTCCAGGGGGGACCTGGGGATCCCATGGAATTGCAGCTCATCTCCAGACGACAAATACCAATCCCCCTGGAGGAAATGGCTGCTCTGGAGGGTGGACTCTGTAGCACTGTATCCCATTAGGAACCCTATAAAGTACTCAGTCCAGAGACTGAGGTCATCCAAGTCAAGGGAAATCAGCTCATGGTTTATTAGGAGGTTCAGGAACACATGTCTGAGCTGGTTTTGGGGGGCTGCTTATATGCGCACCTAAACCACACCCCCGGCCTCGCCCACACACTCTGATAGGATTACAATTAATACAATTAATTCTCCCCAGATCATTGGCCCCTCTTTGCATCCTGGCTGACCGATAGGTCTAAATCACAATCCAGCCAGTCTATCGTGTTCTGGTGCAAAGCTCTGACTGCGCCTGGCCATGTGCTTGCCCCAGATCGCATGGCCGGACTGCACGGCGCTTGCCATTAGAACACAACAGACCTCATCCTCCCTGGGCTCCCAGGCTCCATCCCCAAATCTCCAGGAATTTCCTGACCTGGATCTGGCAACCCTACCCCCCCCCATCCCCTGCCAGTGGCCAGAGGGGCCCTGGAATTTCTACCCCTCGACAGCCTGAGCAACCAAAGGGCCATCTTGGCCGGCCTGCCCACCCTCTGGCATTTCCCTGCAGGCTCCTGGCTGGCTCCTAAGCCTTCGATCCCTGCAGTCTCCCACGGGTGCCCTTCAGTCCCAGGCATTCCTGCCCTGGCTCGCTTTGGCTGAAGGCCCGGACCACCAACTCTCCCTTTCTCTGCTGCCAGCTCCCTGCTACCTCTCCAGCCATGGGAAACTGTCAGTTAACTTGCCCGGCACGGCTTGATGCTAATGGGTTCATTTCTGGCATTTGCAGGCTGTAGATGACGAAGGTTTATGTGCTATTTATAAAATTAATTACATTTAAATGTGCTCCTCGCATCTGACTTTCATTTCAATGCCTCTCTGCTGGTTTCCCAGCTCATAAGTGGACTTGTTCTCCTACCTTGTTTTTTGTAGCTTCCGGTGAGGGGTTCTGTCTAAAATGTTCGAAATCCGCGGTTTCCTCCAGACAGGATTTAAAAGCCTCCTAAAACTGTATTGGCTTAATAATGCTCATATGGGTGTACAGGAAGGACCCCGAGGGATGTGTGCATGTCTGTGCTTCGCTTCTCCCCAATCCACCAATCCTCCTCTGCAACATTTCCCTCCCTGCTAGTCATCTGCTTCTCAGCTGGGCTCTGAAACCAGGACTAATCCTAGCCAGGAGGGGGGATTGGAATGGAAGAATCCCCCCATGTGCAGAAGAAGCCATGGCTCGGGGGTGGAGCCTCTGCTTGGCATGCAGGAAGTCTCTGGTTCAGTTCGCGGCATCTCCAGTTAAAAGGACCAGTCAGGAGGCGATGGGAAAGACCTCCACCTGAGACCCTGGAGAGCTGTAACAAGGGGCTTGTGGCTCAGTGGCAGAACCTCTGCTTGGCATGCAGAAGGACCCAGGTTCAATCTCCGGCATCTCCTGTTAAGAAGAACCAGGTAGGAAGTGATGGGAAAGACCTCAGCCAGAGACCCCAGAGAGCTGTAAAGAGGGGCTGTGGCTGAGTGGTAGAGCATCTGCTTGGCATGCAGAAAGTCCCTGGTTCAGTTCCCAGCATCTCCAGTTAAAAAAGACCAGGCAGGAGGTGATGGGAAAGACTTCTGCCTGAGACCCTGGAGAGCTGCTGCCAGTCTGAGTAGACAATACCGGCCTAGACAGACCAATGGTTTGGAGACTCGTGTATTCTTATCCTATTATCCTTCCCTCAATCAAACATTTTTATACCCCCCTAAAGGAGTTTTTGCCCAAGTGCCAGAGTGTCGCCCCGATGTCCTGGACGTTATGACATCACTTCCAGGTTACATGGGCAGTGACCCAGACATGTTGCTGCTCATTGGATGCATCTCCCTCTTTTTCGGGATAAGTTCCCCCCCCCCACCGGCCAGCAGATCAGCAGTGGGGAAAGAGGGCCTGGCAGTGGGGGACCCCTGCCTCCCGGGGGGGGGGGGGAGGTCTGGCAACCAGTGCTCCCTCTAAGCTGTGGAGTCTTGTGAGCAAAAATTCTACTTTGTGAGCTCCCGGCATTAAAGTTGTGAGTGAACAATTTGGCTACGGCATACATTAGTTTGCTTTGGAGCCCTCCTTCCTGAGCTAAGACAGAAATGTGTGAGCTGGAGGCCAAAAAACGGTGAGCTACCTCACATTGACTCAGCTTAGTGGGAACACTGCAGCCAACCCTATTCCCCCCCCCCCCCCGGTGTCCTTCTTCCAACCTTGGCAATAGGACTTGCTGTTCCCTTTAAAGCCTGGAAGAGGCAGCAGTTGCCGCAGGCCGTCAGTCTCAGTTGCCCGCCTATGCTCAGCAGCACTGGACCTCTTTGGTGGCCTCCCATCCAAGCGCGGACCAGGGCTGGCCCTGCTTGGCTTCCAAGATCTGACGAGATCAGGCTAGCCATGGAGGTCAAGGCAGGAGACTAGCAGAGGTGGTCCCTCTTCACCCAAAGAGTGATTAAAGCATGGAATTCACTGCCACAGGAGGTGGTGTCGGCTACAAGCGTGGACAGCTTCAAGAGGGAACTGGATGAACATCTGGAGCAGAGGTCCATCAGTGGCTATTAGCCACAAGATACAGATGAGAACTCTCAGTCTGGGGCAAGGGATGCTCTGTATCCTTGGTGCTTGACTGGGGGGGGGCAACAGTGGGAGGGCTTCTGGCATCCTGGCCCCACTGATGGACCTCCTGAGGGCACCTGGGGTGTTTTTTGGCCACTGGGTGACACAGAGTGTTGGACTGGATGGGCCACTGGCCTGATCCAACACTGGCTTCTCTTATGCTCTTATGTTCACCTCTCTCTGCAAAGCAACCCTGGACCTCTTTGGTAATCTCTCATCCAAGTACTAACGAGGGCCCCCCCCTGCTCAGTTTCTGAGACTGGATGACACTGGGCTAGCCTGGGCCATCCAAGTCAGGGCGTCTGTCATTGTGAATCCATCTCCTCAAAATAAGAAGCCCGGACCTGGATAGCCCAGGCAAGCCCGATCTCGTCAGATCTTGGAAGCTAAGCAGGGCCAGCCCTGGCAAGGATTTGGATGGGAGACCTCCAAGGGATACCAGGGCCGGGAGGCACAGGCAGGCTATCAAAGCCATAAGAACATCAGAGAAGCCAGTGTTGGATCAGGCCAATGGCCCATCCAGTCCAACACTCTGTGTCACACAGTGGCCAAAAACACCAGGTGCCCACATCTCCGAATGTCCTCCACGCCCCAGTAGGAGTTGCCAGAGGTCCCCGTGTCTTCCAGGCATGGGCACACACAGACACACACACCCAAAATGCAAAAATACCCCAAAAAAGGAAAGAAGAAAGAAGAAAGAAAAGAAGGCCTGAAAGAATGTTGCTTACCACTGTATTTGATCACGCGAATGGTCGAGTCGCCGTCTCCAAATATGGTGACTGGCGTCAGCCGCACTTCGTACGCCTCCGGTTTGATCAGCTCCGTCAGGTTGTAGGTCATCAGTTCTCCCTTCTGGATCTTCCCGTTCACGGCGATCTCCTGCTCCCACCAGCGCGCGTGACCAGCCTGCGGATGGTGGCAAGAAAAGGGGCCGAGGTTACAAGCTTTGCAAACACATCAATGACCGTTCTGTGGCCTGCAAGTACTGAAAGGCGCGCGGATGCGAGTGCAGCTGTTCGTTCCTGGAACTGGCGACTGGTGGGAGGGAGGGCCGCTTCTCCCCTGCCAGCTTCCAGCAGGGCTTCCAGCAGCGTTTCATCTCAAAGCGCTTTTGGTTGTTTTCTGTCCCAGGGGCTGTTTGGCGACTGCATTGCTGATTTTATATCGATATTTAAATGGCGTGTTTGACGCTTGAAGCGGCTGCTAGTTGCCTTTATTGCTGGCACCCTGGATACTGGAAGCGGCCCCGAGCCCTTGTTTGTCAGTCGAGAGGGAATGGAAACACCCCAGACAAGTGAGGCCGGTTCATGGCCAAGGAACATGCAATAGTCTTGGGATGCTTACCCAACTGGGCCTTGGAGCCCAGGAAGCGCCTTGTTCTCATGGGTATTCCGGGAGATGATTCCAGAACCGTAAGCCTCTAATGTGGGGGTTCTCAACTCGGTGCCTGCAGAGACTAGGGCTGCCAAGTCAGCCCGGGGGGTGGGGGATTCCCCGCTATAGGGGTTCCCGATCCGCCGGCCGGCATTCGGACGGCGGGGGGAACCCCACCCCCGAAGTTGTCCAGCCTGGACAACTTCCCCAGCGTAG
The DNA here is from genome assembly GCA_029233225.1 of Lepidodactylus listeri. Classification (NCBI taxonomy): domain Eukaryota; kingdom Metazoa; phylum Chordata; class Lepidosauria; order Squamata; family Gekkonidae; genus Lepidodactylus; species Lepidodactylus listeri. The sequence goes on along the minus strand of JARCFY010000011.1, from coordinate 100,536,803 downwards.
TGACGTCACCTGGAAGTGACGTCACCACGTTGGAGACGTCACTTCCGGGTGACATCACAGGGCGCGCACGCAAAGCACGCGCACCAGGGAGGCTCCCAGGCAGCTCCCAGGCAGCTCGCAGGCAGCGAGGGACTCCCCCCCGCCAATCAGTAAGTAAGATTTGGCAGCCCTAGCAGAGACCCACCAAGACCCATTCCCGGTGCTTTCAGAGAGTGGGAGGGGCTAGATGGGGCTTTGGCCCAGCAGGGCTTCTGATTGGCTGTGCAGATTAAAACGCTGTTCAATATAGCTTCTGCTAGAAATACTGAAGAGTTACTAGTGTGTGTGAGCGTGTGTAAATAAAATCTTGCCCCCTAACATTTGGTGTTTGGTGTAGTGGTTAGGAGCGTGGTTTGGTGTAGTGGCTAGGAGTGCGGACTCTAATCCAGGAGAACCGGGTTTAATTCTCCACTCCTCCACATGCAGCTGCTGGTGTGACCTTGGGTCAGTCTCAATTTCTCTCAGAGTGGTTCTGGAAAGAGCTGTTCTCGAGAGAGCTCTCTCAGCACCAAGAAGAAGAAGAGGAGGAGGAGGAGATTGGATTTATACCCCACCCTTCACTCAGAGTTTCAGAGCAGATTACAGACTATTTTCTCTTCCCCTCCCCACAACAGACACCCTGTGAGGTAGGTGGGGCTGAGAGAGTTCTGAGAGAACTGTTCTTTCAAGGGCAGCTCTGACAGAACTATGGCTTGCCCAAGGTCATCCAGCAGGTGCAAGTGGAGGAGAGGGCAATCAAACCCGGTTCTCCCAGATTAGAGTCCACGCACTTAACCACTACACCAAACTTCTACACAGGGTGTCTGTTGTGGGGAGGGGAAGGGGAAGGAGATTGTAAGCCACTCTGAGACTCCTTCAGGTAGTGGAGAGCGGGCTATAAACACAATCTCTTATCTCTCTTCTTCTTCTCTTAATCTTCTGCAGCAGCCATTTTATGCTGTGCCCACCGCCCCGTGTCAGAATTCCAAAGGTGCCCACAGGCTCAAAAAGGTCAGGGACCCCCTGCACAGGCATTCTTAGCAGGGGAGTCCCCAAACAGGGAAAGGGTCCCCCTGGACTTGAAGAACACTCAATTGTAGTAAAAGCTGAGTGAACATTTTTACTGCACAGCGTTAATCCACAACAAAAAATTAATTGACAAAACGAACAGGAAAACTGGAGAATCAAACAAAATCAACAAAATTATGAAGGGATATACAATGAAACAGAAAAGGGAATATTTGCCCTAGAATTCAATATCTGTCTCACATCTGTTAAGAAGTCTCCCTGAACTTTGTGGTAAGGTTTAGGTTGACAAAGGGGATCAGAGGAGTCAGGGAAGAGTGGTTCATCAATCACTGCTTGGGACCTCCAGTCCAACGGCTGATTGGGACCTCCATGTTCAGAGGCCGAGACCTCTGAATACTGGAGCTGAGGAGCAACAGTGGGGGAAAGACTTTGCAGGTCAGGGGAATGCTCCTTGGTTGGCCATTGTGTGAAATGGGATTCTTGAGCAACGGGACCAGTGGTTTGATAAGGGGTCCCCAACTGTGGCACCCATTGAAACCTTTCTCATTGCCCGCTAACTGTTTTTAGAAAGTGGGCAAAGCCAGGAGGGACTTTTGCCTGGCAGGGCTTCCAGCCACCCACTGGAGATCTGACTGCCTGTGTGGCTTTTTGAAAATTGCTTCGCAGCCACCGCCACCAGAGCATGAAGATCTTCCATGCATGGCTGCAGGTAAGCCGTCTGCATGCCAGAAAATATCTTTAACCGGTGTGTTCATTTTGAAGGGCATCCTGTTTAAGAAGAACTTTGGCCTGGAATGTTGAAAAATTACTATTAGACATTTTTGCAGTTGGCTCTGCCCCCTGTGGCAGCCATTTTGTGGCTGTGCTTATCACCCTGTGTCAGAATCCCAAAGGTGCACTCAGTCTCAAAAAGGCTGGGGACCTCTGGTCTGACATTTCTCGTGCTAGGGATGGAACCTGGAACCTTCTGCATGCAAAGCAAGTTTTTCTGATACCTACCCACATCCCTACCTTTCCTCAAGTTATTTCTGAGATAAGTCCTCCTTCCAGAGCTGTTTGTCACAAACAACATAAGAACATAACATAAGAACATAAGAGAAGCCAATGTTGGATCAGGCCAGTGGCCCAGCCAGTCCAACACTCTGTGGCTGAGTTCAGACTGGCAATCTAAAGCGGGGCAGGCACGCTTCGCAAACGGAGGAAAGGAGCACGTTCAGACATGCGCATCTGTCCGTCGGCTCCATTGCGTACTTACCCGTCTCCCAGTCGCTTTCCTTCCGCTTTAACAGGACACCGGTTTTTCCCGGTGTTCAGGGGCCTTCCTCCGCATGCCTCCCACTTCCAAACAGTGTGAACTGGAAGAAGCGGGAGGCATCCGGAGGAAGTGTGAACGCACCGGCATCAACGAAAAAAGAAAAAAAAAAGCAGCGGCACACGCAAGCTGCGCGCGCTGGCTACGCGGCAGTCTGAACGCTCCGTGGCAGTCTGAACGCTCCGTATTGACACTGATTCGCATTGCTCTGGCCAGTGTGAACGGCCAGCTCCTTGGGGTTTTCCCCCCACTCCAGTTCCCTCCGCTTTGCCTCCGCTTTACATTGGCAGTCTGTCCTCGGCCTGTGTCACACAGTGGCCAAAAACACCAGGTGCCTTCAGGAGGTCCACCAGTGGGGCCAGGACACCAGAAGCCCTCCCACTGTTCCCCCACCCCCAAGCACCAAGAATACAGAGCATCACTTGCCCCAGACTGAGAGTTCCTATCTATACCTTGTGGCTAAGAGCCACTGATGGACCTCTGCTCCTTAGGTTTCTCCAATTCCCTCTTGAAGCCGTCTGTGCTTGTGGCTGCCACCACCTCTTGTGTCAGTGTGTGTTTGTGCGCTCTGTTTTAGCACATCCATGTGTGTGTGCGTCTGCACTCTGTTTTAGTATGCAACTTTAGTGCTGGCCCCCACCAACCAAGCTGGTACATGAGAGGGATTACATGTTAATAGACTTCCTGGGTAGAGCTGGGATATAAATAACCACGCTCCCCCGGTGATAAACAAGGATGGTCCTTGTTCCACAGGAAGACCATTTAGCAAAGGAACGTCTTGTAACATCGTGTAGGGGACTCGTCCTCCATTTGGGATAATAACCATTCCGTCTCCCAGGCTTGTGGAGCCCAGAAAGGTCTCTCCTCCTTACATCTGTGTTCCCTTTCATTTCTGAGCCCCCATCGCCGCATGGTTTCTCGGACCGCCTGTCATCTCTTTCTAAATCTTATCGAGCATAAGTGGCCCTGGTCTGCCACTATCACAGGAGTGTTGACAATTCGTCAGCTGTTTGCTTCGCTAGGCGCATAGCGAGTCTGTGTTGGGGATTGTCACAATGGCCATCGGCTGGCATGCCTCCGGTCATACCCAGTGGGGGGGACGGGACCCAGAATTGGCTGCCTAACCAAGTTCCAATGCTTCCTCTAAGCTGTGGAGTCTTGTAAGCAGTCTTCCCTCTGAGTTAGTGTGAGCTAGCTCACAGTTTTTTAGCCTCCAGCTCACGCATTTTTGTCTTGGCTCAGGAAGGAGGGCTCCAGAGCAAACTGAGCTATGCAGCAGCCAAAGCGCTGGCTCACGACTTGAATGCCAGTAGCTCACAAAGTAGAATTTTTGCTCACAAGACCCCCAGCTTAGAGGGAGCATTGGACTCCCAATGTGCATTGCCTTACACTTACCAACACTGAACATTTGCTACACTGTCACCCACTGACCCAGTTTGTGGAGGTCCTCTTGGAGCTCTTCACAGTCAGTTGTGCGTGGTCAGTGAGGCAATGTTAACATTGCCAATCCTGGATTCTGTGCTGTTATTACAATTTCATAATTGTTGTATTATGATCATGCATGATAACAAATGAGCAGTTATTTTGGCTGGCTATAACAATATATATACTACCCCCCCCCATTTCCCTCCCAAGGAAACAAAATCTGATAATTAACCTTTGACACATGAATGCTGGGAGAGAAACTGGGAAACCTCAAGAGAACAGAAGTCACTGCCCTGAGAGCAAACAGACAAGAGGCACATGGCTAGGAGAAAGTAGGCCTTTTGCGAAAGGAGACAGACTCCCAGTTAGTCACATAGAATTCCCTTGCCTGTAGGGATGGAGTTTAGTGGGGGAATACGAGATATGCTTCAGTGCTGTGTGGAATCCCTTCCTCAGTTCCACAGCCGGCTGTGTGCAGAGAAGGAGTGTGCAGAGCCCAAAGGCCCCGGGGCTAGGATCACCTGTTCCTGCTGCTTGAAAGGCAAACCATCAGTGGTGCTTTTGATAGCCTGTGGAGCAGTGACATCGTTTGCTAATGTCTGCATCAGAAATGGATCCTTGAGGCATGAAGCAGAAACATCCCTGGACAATTCCTGGAATCACAGACTCACACGAGTTGGGAGGGACCTCCAGGATCATCTAGCCCATCCCCTGGCACAATGCAGGACATTCACAAATACCTCCCACTCCACACACCCCCAGTGACCGCTGTTCCATGCCCAGAAGATGACAAAAAACCTCCAGGGTCCCTAGCCAAACTGGCCTGGAGAAAAATTGCATGCCAGTTGCCCTCTGAAGACCGACTGAGATGCAACACACAGATGCTCCCCAGGGCACATCACAAGAACACCGCAGCAGCCCAGCCAGATCATCCCAACAGGCCACCTAGTCCAGCATCTAGCCAGCTGGATGCTCCTGGAAGGCTGGCAAGCAGGGCATGGAGGCCAAAGGTTCCCTCTGTTACTGCCCCCCAGAGCTGGTAGGCAGAGTTCTGCCTCTGAGCATGGGGGCTCCATTGAGTCATTGTGGTAAATATGCATTATTTATTTTATTTATGGTGTTTGTAGTCCTCCTTTCTCACTGGGGCTCAAGGCGGATTACCCAAGGGAACTCAAACACAATCGACAGGATGACGAGACACACAATTAACGTTTCAGGACTAGGATGGCTGAAGTCCAAAACAAGGCCTAAGTATGAACACGACATGTTAAGCAATGCGAGAGATGGCATTACATGAGCCGAAACACAATGTCGTGGGAACAAAGCAAAAACAGATGGCCACAGGCAACAGTAGTATCACAGATATCACAGCAGTAGTATTGTTCACCATCACTTTTCCTCCAGTGAAACATTCTTCCTGAATCATTCCTTTACAAAAAGCCCTCCCTAAACTGTTCCATTTTACATCATTTGCAGAAAGCCAACATTCAGGCAGATGGCGAGTGGGAGGGCAGGAAGGGATGAGCCCGGGTTCCGCTCTCATGGCCCTTTCTTACTTTCCCAGGGTGATGCCAATTGCCACCTTGGAGGTCAGGAAGGAATTTTCCTCCAGGTTGGACTGGCCCAGGGATTCTGGAGGTTTTTTGCCCTTTTCTGGGCCAAGAACACAGGTCATTGTGGGATGGGGTTGCCAGCCTCCAGGTGGGGCCTGGGGATCTTCCGCTTTTACAACTTATCTCCAGCTGACAGAGATCAGCCCCCCCGGAGGAACTCAAAACAAACAATATCCGCTAGAAAAAACACCATCAAAAGTTGCCAAAATATATTCTATATTCACAAATACAAAGTTGGTGGCATCACAACATCAAACATAAGTGCATACTATAAACAAGGCATAAGATGCAACGTTTTCCTCCTCCAAAGCTAAATAGAGTCCATGGATTCAATTCAACATAGTAGGAGGAATCCAAGTTTCCAAAATGTTTTCAAATCGGCCTTCGCAAAGATGCCCGTTCTAGATACTTAAAGGAGACGCTTCCATCAACTTCTTTGGTTTCCTGGCTGCACAGCTGGAACCCGATTTCAACCACCTCTACTGGCGACAAGGTCCATAGTGTGAAGAGCAAATCGTAGGTTCTCCTCCCCAAGCCCCACCCTCTCCTGGCTCCACCCACAAAGTCTCCAGGTATTTTCCAACCCAGACCTGGCAACCCTACTGTGGGAGCATTACGGGGTGTGTGTGTGTGTGGATTTCCTGCACTGAGCAGGGGGCTGGACTCTTTGACAGCTGCCGTCACTTCTTCCCTTCTGGACTGATGTTTCCATGGTCCGACAGGAGCCTTTCTGACTTCCTCCGGCAGACCATTCCGTAGGGTGAGGGCCACCACTTCTCTTGTGTTTGCTACACTCCAGAATAAAGGCAATCACTCACATGGTTAGTCTGAACCTCCAGGTTCAGAGGCAGAAAACCTCTGAATCCCAGGGCCAGGAGGCAACATCAGGGGAAAGTCTTGTCCTCTCTGCCGTGTTGTTGGCCCTCCAGAGGAATTGGTTGGCCACTGTGTGAGACGGGATGCTGGACTAGAGGGACCCTCTCTGGTCTGATCCAGCAGGGCTCTTCTGAGGTTCTTATGAAGGCCTCGGCCTCTCTGCCCTGTTGTTGGCCCTCCAGAGGAACTGGCTGGCCACTGTGTGAGACGGGATGCTGGACTAGAGGGACTCTCAGCAGTCTGATCCAGCAGAGCTCTTCTTAAGTTCTTATAAGGTGAAGGCCTTGGCCTCTCTGCCCTGTTGTTGGCCCTCCAGAGGAAATGGTTGGCCACAGTGTGAGACAGGATGCTGGACTAGGTGGACCCTCACTGATCTGATCTAGCAGGGCTCTTCTGATGTTCTTATGTTCAGCCCACTCTCACTCTATGAGCACTGATTTGAACCCACAGTACCAGAGGTCTGATATTGTTTGTACAGAATGTTTGTAATGTGGTCACTATACTGCACCTTTAATACCTTCTATACAAACAATACCTGACCTCTGGCACTCAGTACCTTCCCCTTTTTTGCCATGCAAAGGGATGCCAAGTTCCCATGAGCCAAGCATGTCAGAGTTTGAGAAATGCCTCTGAAAGGGAAGGAAGAGCTAACTGAAGATCGGATCGACATACGTGAAATCTGCCCTGCTCTGCTCCCCCCATCATCATCTGCAGAGAAACCCCCAGTTCTTCAGACCAGAAAGGGCAGCCACCCAAGAAGAAGACGGGGAAGGGCACCAATTCTATTTCACCTGGTTGTCTCCTGCATCATTTCTGTGACAGCTCAATTCTCTTCCAGCTTGAAAGGATCTGGGGGCACGACACAGCCGTTCAGGGCGGGGAAGTGAGCGGCCCCCTGAAATGTAAAGGTTTTCAACTTTCGCAAAACTGCTACCCATCAAAACCTGCTTGACAGATGTTTCGCACCTGCTCTGTCAGTGAGCGGAGAGGACCGTGGCGAGGTGGGCCGCTTACGAATTCTGCAGAAGAGCCGGGCGATTCATCGCCGATTGCATCCAGGGCATTTCTCACTCATGTCCGTGCTCGATCTTGCTAGGAGAAGGGGAGAAGATAACCCCCCCCCCCCGCCTTTGCTGGATCATGTGGCTCCTTAGTCTCTTCCTCTACCTGCAAACCAACCGGCTCCCAAAGGCATGAAGGAAGCTCAAAGTCAAAGGAGGCTTCCTTGGCAAGACACCCCCCCCCCCAGCATATCCATTCTCCTGCCATTCATTATTTCAACTCAAGAAACAGCTCAGAAGTGGAGAGGAAGAAATGAACAACTGTCTATCAGTGAAGCATCCATCCTCTGGTTGCCAGCAGAGGGAACGTTTTCCGATTACAAGGAGAACTTGACTGGCAGCCTTATCTGCCCATGGCAGAGCCCCAGATGTTGCCAGTATCTCACTCCGCATCCTCCCATCTGTCAAATTACAAACTCCAGCCCTATCAGCTGGCGCAGCCGTGTTAAGATGAGATGCAGGCATTAAGACCTGGACCCCCCCTCCCCCGGGGGGCACAAGCCAGGGAGAGAAAAGGGAAGGACCTTTGGATCTGAGCTCTGAAACTTCAGGAGGCCACCCTACCAATGCTCCCTCTAAGCTGTGGGGTCTTGTGAGCAAAAATTCTATTTTGTGAGCTCCTGGCATTAAAGCTGTGAGCCAGCGATTGGGCTGCTGCATAAATGAGTTTGCTCTGGAGCCCTCCTTCCTGAGCTAAGGCAAAAATGTGTGAGCTGGAGCTCACACTAGCTCAGCTTAGAGGGAATACTGCCCCCTCCCACCCTGCCCTCCCAGGCCATGAAGTGATTCTATCCACCTAAGAATCCCCAAGGGTCTCTGACACGGTGAGACCCTTGTAATCGTGTGGTTAAATATGGTGTGTCTTTAACTTTCTTGTTACTTCCTCTCTCTCTATCTGGGTATATAACGCTGCCACCAGGAATTCAATTCCAACTCTATTAATTAACCTTTCCCACGGTTTTGGGCCCAAGTGCTACGGCTCCTTCGCTGGATTATGTGGTTCCGAGGATGAGACTGCTGTATTGTAATAGCATATGACTCTAGGTTTTCATAAAACCAAATAAAACCTCATTTGCACAAGAAGCGTACTGGTTTCAAGATGTTTTGCAACTTTTCTCTTCAGCGAATAAAGCGGTGCATGCAAATGACTTCTGACCGAGGTCTCAAACCCTTTCACGACACAAACACTCCTCGCTCTCAAAATCCTCCTTTGTCTTCCGAATGAACTTTCTCCAGTCTTTGTTTTATTTTGCTCAGTTTAGTCTCTCCCCCTTTAACTCAGGTTTCGGTCAGTTTCTGTCTCTCACACCCTTATAATACTTTTGGTATGGCCTCTCTCCAGTCACTAATATGCCCTCTAAAGTATTGTACTTCCTTCTTAGACTCTTGGATGCTTTTCACAGCACTGATATGGGATTCTAATCAGCAGGGGTCATTTCATAGAAAAAGAGGTACAGGAGCTCATTAGCATACATGTTAGCATAACTCATTAGCATATGCCACGCCCCCTGACATCACCGGCCAAATGTCAGTTTCAGCCCCATTATACCCTATGGGCCATTGAAGTCAATGGCAAAAACTCATAGGGTATATGAGGGGCTGGAGGGGAGGGGGTTTGAGGGAGAGGCTCCAAAGTTACTTTTTCCCCACCATAGAGAACAATGGAGGGGATGGGGCAACCCGTTTGGGGGCCTGTAGAATTGGACCCCCTGGTCCAATCTTCTTGAAACTTGGTGGGTATTTGGGGGAGAGGCCCCAGCAGCTACCCTGTATATTTGGAGCCTCTCCCTCAAACCCCCTCCTCTGCAGCCACTTTTAAAACTGCCACTGAATTTCGGCAGCAATTTGGCGGTGGGCCGAATCAGATCAGAGAATCTGATTCAGCCCATGGCTACCCTAGTGCCCACTCCTGGGCTGGCAGAGCACTGCTCCACCTCGCTCCGGCCCCAACTGACCCCTGCTAATCAGAAGGCTGCTTTCCCCAGACTCCGCAGACTGTGGACTGACCACACCTGATCGTTGGACTGACCACACTGGCTGACTTTCTCCGCCCACCCTCCTGAGCTCCGCCCACCCACTCTCAGCCATCAACCATTCGCCTCACTCACTTATCCCCCTCTTTCACCTCCCTTGTTCTTCTGCAACTTACCAAACATTTAAAGAAAACTTTACATCGTTGCAGTCTCCCACTGCTGGAAGGGGTAGGATGGCTTCCCAGTTAGGCTGGGACTTTGGTCAAGAAATGCTCCTTGCCATGTCTGTCTGCATCATCAGCCTGCCCGGGAGGAACCCAGGAAGCAGCCTTCTACTGAGTCAGCCCTCCCCCCCTGTCAGTCAAGGTCAGCATTATCCTCTGGGAGTGGCTCTCCAGGGTGCCAGGTAGAGGCCTTTCACATCACAAGTTCCCTTTAAGTGGAGATGCTGGGGATTGATGCAGGGACTTTCTGCATGCAAAATCAGTGTTTTACCACTGAGCCATGCCCCTCTTCCAGTGCAATTTTATTTCTTTACTTTTAATCAGCTTTTCATTACTGGCGTACACACATGGCAGCAGCTCTCCAGGGTCTCAGGCAGAGGTCTTTCATAGCACCTTTTGCCTGGTCCTTATTGGAGATCCCGGGGATTGAACCTGGGGCCTTCTGACTGCCAAGCAGATGCTCTACCACTGAGCCATGTCCCCTCTACAAGGTAATATTTTAGTAACACACAATACTGAGATAACCAAAGCCAGCACATATAACATGATTATGCAGTCCACCCCCCCCCCAGTAAAACGGCAAAAGTATTAGTCATGTAATTTCAATAGTATTAAATTCCAAAGCCACTAAGTACTCATTTTCCAAAGCCAAGAGAGCAGAAGTCATATGGACTGGTCGTGTGACAGATATCTACATTCTGGGGTCACTGCCAAGAAGGCCCTGCTCTTTGCAACAGTCAGCCTCAGCCTATCTCCTAAACTGGTATCTTGACCAGGCCTGAGCTTAAATCACAGATAGATGGTCCCTGAGATAGCCAAGACTATTTAAGACTTTTAGAGAAGCGCTAAACTGAAGGTGGAGGAAGGTTTGTGCTTTTTTGTTTGCTTAGAGCCAGTGTTCCCTCTAAGCTGAGTTAATGTGAGCTAGCTCACAGTTTTTTAGCCTCCAGCTCACACATTTTTGTCTTTGCTCAGGAAGGATGGCTCCAGAGCAAAGTAATTTATGCAGCAGCCAACTCACTCACTCACATCTTTAATGCCAGTAGCTCACAAAGTCAAATTTTTGTTCACAAGACTCCACAGGGAGTCCCCCCCCCCAAGTCCTCCACCAACATTACATTTTTTACTGATCTGAGAGAATGGACAGTACAGGAAAACTGCACATCTATGGGGGGGGGGCATAGGATTCTCAAGAAACCTGAGTTACAGAAGCTAAATTGGTATCCAAACTGCATACTTATCCTTGATTTTCCTTGCCCTGCTGAAGCACTTGGTTGTGCATTCCATGTTTATAAGACAACCAGAACTGATTCTGTGTCTGGTAGCCTTGAAGAATCTTTGCAACCCTGAAGACTCTTCTTTGTCCGATTGTTCTAGTTCTTGGGTCACTATGAAAACTGAGAATGTGCTTTCAAGGGCAGTAAAGACGATTATTCCATGTTTCATGCTTAATTCAGCCAACTAGCTGCAGATTTTTATTTGGGCAACGATACAGATCTGACAGAGAATGCTCAATACATTAATTTCCAATGCGAGGCAGTGGTGGCAATAGCTTTTCCCTTCTTTGCTTGTTTCCTGGAGTTGATTCATGAAACCCCTCATGATGGATTATCATTCCATTTTTACCTGCGCGAGCAGAAGATACCATCGGCAGGTAAGAGCCTCCTTGAGACATCCTCTCTGGAATTGCAGGGTCGTCTCTTTTCTGAACCAACAGCCAAAGGATCTCATGCACAAACTGCCGTGGGTACGGGCTCTGCTGAGTCTGACTACTCAGATGAGGAAGAGGCAGGGAGCAACCCAGCCTCCTCGGGAGTCAGCCCAGAGGAAGAACCCTCCACAGTACCTGAGGAGGAAGAATCCCCAGCAGCTGCACAGGAGGTGCAGCCACAAGGAGACACCAGTCCTGAGCCTGGCCCCGCACTCCCAGTTGCAGAGACCCCGAGGCCAGACTCCCCACCCAGTTCTCCTGAATGCCCCAGATGTAAGGCACGCCAAAGGCTGACTACACAGTAGCGAAGAAGGAGTGCGAGACTGCAGCTCCTGCAAAGGCAATGGGAGGAGTTGTAAGCCTTGGCAGACTCCACTCCCAGGGAAGGGAGAACCTCCTGATAAGCACTTCACACACCTGCCTCAGTGCGGTAGCAACTCTGCACATTCAGGACCTGCCTCTGTGTGTGTAGCAACCAATCCTTGTTCCTGAACCCTGCAACCTTGGAAGGAATCCCTGGCTCTCTGACCTCTGGCTCTGTTTGTTGACTCTGATTTCCGGACTACGTCTACAGCATTCAGTGTGTAATCTCCATGGCAACAGCTGAAATAGCATACAAACCAAGTTTTATTCCCTGTTTTGCCAAAGGGCAGCACAGGCCATTTCCCCTCGGTGTTTGCAAAGGACCCTATGTGGAGTGTCCGGAGGGGATTCATCAGGCTTTCACAACCAGTGGTTCTCCCCCACAAACTCTTTTAACTAAGGAGCCCTGCAGAAGACAAAACGTGGGATAAAAAGGTACAACCGAGGAGAAGGGACTTGCTGTGCCAACACAATGCTGGGCTGCGAAGCAAACTCATGTATTTATTTTTTATTTGGAAATCTCTACGCTGCCTCATCAGGGAACCTGTGAGAGGAAGTTTACAAAAGGCAGCCCGATAAGAACCAAACATTAAAACCTGTTAGTTAAAACCCCAATTGAAAACCCAGCGAGGGCATAAAAACAGACACCCCCAAGCAGCTTAACATGAATGTAATAGGCGAAAGGCACTGTAAAAATGGTGATATTACTGCCCCCTTCCCCCAAGTGGCCACACAAAACCAGGTAGCTCCCTGGCTACAGGTGGGGCTGGATGCATGAAGCATTAGGCCACCAGAGGGCAGCGTATCCCTTTGCATTCCACTGTCCATGGTCCTGAGGCCTCCTGTCTTTCCGTGTAACCACAGAATCATAGAGTTGGAAGGGACTTCCAGGGTCATCTAGTCCAATCCCCCGCACAACGCAGGAAATTCACAAATACCTCCCCGCCCACCCCCAGTAACCCCTGCTTCATGTCCAGAAGATGATAAAAACCCTCCAGGATCTCTGGCCAAACTGGCCCAGAGAAAAATTGCTTCTGGATCCCAAAGTGGCAATCAGCATTTCCCTAGGCATGTCAGAGAGGGCCATGAGAACTAAGCACTGAGGCAACCCTTCCTGCCCTCCCTCTCATGATCTGCCTAAGTTCACAGAATCAGCACTGCTGTCAGATGGCCCTCTAGCCTCTGCTTGAAAACCTCCCAAGAAGGAGAGCCCACCACCTCCCAAGGAAGCCTGTTCCACTCAGGAACTGCTCTAACTGTCAGGAAGTTCTTCCTAATGTTTAGCCGAAAACTCTTCTGATTAAATTTCAACCCGCTGGTTCTGGTCCGACCTTCTGGGGCAACAGAAAACTCCGCCCCATCCTTGATATGACAGCCCTTCAAGCACTTGAAGATGGTGAAAATGGTGATCATATCACCTCTCAGTCATCTCCTCTCCAGGCTAAACGTAGCCAACTCCTTCAGCCTTACCTGTCACAGCCCTGAGTTAGACCTGAACATCCCCTCCACCTCCTTTCATAACTGTGCTCAATCTGGTTTGAGGTGTTGGCAAAATGAACAGCTGAAGAGCCGGGGAATACGAATGAAGCCATTTCCGCTTTAGGATGAGTTGCAGGCTAGCAGACAACTTCAGTAACACCAATGGTAGGGAGAGAGATAGAGACAGAGATATACATTCTCCTGTTTTACAGATGGTCTCTTGCTCAAGACCATGAATAAATCCAGTGTACTGCTAGAATCTGGATTCCGAGATCGAACTTTGCAGGACAAAACTGTCTTGAACAGTCACCAGCCGAGTGGCGCAGTGAGCCCAAGCCCAGTATTACAACCTGATTATGAAGGCAAGACATTGTCCTCCCAACTTCCATGCAGCTTCATGGCTGTGAGATCTCCTGAAGTCTAACACCCACCCACGAATCACACCCCACTGGGCAAGAGCTCTGTCTGCAAGGGCAGGAATCTCTGGGCGGCATTTTTGCGGCTAAGCAGCATGAGGCTTGCAGCTGTCGATCATATCACAAATGGGAAACCGTACGGCGGCTCCATCGCACCTCCGATCCAATTTGCGAAAGCCCCACCAAAAAGCAGATCGATGGGAACTGTGCCGTCGCATGCAGAAATGGCTTTACGCGCCCAGGCAGGGCCGGCTCCTGCCTCCCAATGAGAGGTTTAAGCCGGAAAATCGTTTTGTTCCCTTAAATCCCTCCGAGCGAGCCTGCATCACTGGCGAAGCCATCAAATCTCCTGGAACGGTGACTGACAGCTCTTCGGGATGTAAAGATGAAGGGCTGGTTGAGGCTGAGAAGACGGCGTTGGGTCTGTGCCTTCAGAGAACACCAGAGTGCTGGGCTGTTTCGGAACAAGGCTGGCCATTTGACTGGGTGGAGGAGAAGGAGCACCCCTCCGGCCCATGAAATAGCCAGCTTCCACCATCCCAACCATGGACTTCCACTGGGGCCAGCCTCCCTACTTCCCTTCCCGCACCCCTCCCTCCCAGCCTGAGCGTATGTAGTGCACCTGCAGCACCGTGAGCAAGTCCTACGAGGCACACAGAGAATGACCAGAACTGAGGCTATTGTACTCTGGTCACATGATGTGAAGAAAACAGTCACACTGGAAAAGACAATCATGCTGGGGAAAGTGGGAGGCAGCAGGAAAGGAGGAAGACCCAGCGTGAGATGGATGGACTCAGTCCAGGAAGCCACAAAGGCCCCCTCCGTTTGTAACGCCTGAGCCAGGCTGTTAACGAGAGGATGTTTTAGAGGTCACTAATTCATAGGGTCGCCCTCGATCAGAAATGACTTAATAATACCTAACGCACATGAAGATAGATGCAGGTGGGGAGTTGAACAGGTCTGAAGCAGCAGAACAAAGTTCGAGTCCAGGGGCGCCTTTAAGACCAACACAGTTTTATTCAAGGTGTAAGCTTTCATGTGCATAAGAACATAAGAGAAGCCAATGTTGGATCGGGCCAGTGGCCCATCCAGTCCAACACTCTGGGTGCCACACAGTGGTAAAAAACACCAGGTGCCCTCAGGAGATCCAGCAGTGGGGCCAGGACACCAGAAGCCCTCCCACTGTTGCCCCCCCCCCTTCCCAAGCACCAAGAATACCGAGCATCACTTGCCCCAGACTGAGAGTCCCTATCTATATTTTGTGGCTAAGAGCCACTGATGGACCACTGTTCCAGATGTTTATCTAATTCCCTCTTGAAGCCGTCCATGCTTGTAGCCACCACTACCTCCTGTGGCAGTGAATTCCACGTGTTAATCACTCTTTGGGTGAAGAAGGACTTCCTTTTATCTGTTCTAACCCGACTGCTCAGCAATTTCATGGAGTGCCCACGAGTTTTTGTACTGTGAGAAAGGGAGAAAAGTGCAGATATCTGGAGAAGCATGTATCTGAAGAAGTGTTTTTGCATGCATACAAAAAGCTTATACTTTAAATAAAACTTTGTTCGTCTTAAAGGTGCCCCTGGACTCAAAACTTTGTTCCACTTAACACACACCTGCTCTGACCTGGATGGCCCAGGTAAGCCTGATTTTGTCAGATCTCGGAAGCTAAGCAGGGTCGGCCCTACACTGTACTTGGATGGGGGACTGCCAAGGAAATCCAGGGCTGCCCTGAAAACCCTACAAGGTCTCCGTAAGTTGGATGTAACTTGATGGCACTTTCCTCCACCAGCAGCCCACCACCCTTCTCACGCACGGTGGGGTTGTCCTCCAACCCACAGACCCTCCTGTGGCAGGAGAAAGCGCCTCTGTCTGCTGGCAGGGTCACAGGATACAACCCGCTCTGCAGTCACGACTGCCTGGTATCTCCATCCAACTCCTCGTCTATTTCTTTATGCAAGTTAATTAGATTTGTGCATTTAATACGGAGATACATAAAACAGCAGTGTCCAGAAAAAAATGTGAGACAGCAATGCTATCTGAGCGGAGCAAGACCTGTAATTGGGGAATGCGATGCAAAAACACAGAGCGGCAATGCTGTAACTGCTCTGCAGTGATCCAATTTAGCTGGGATGGCATTTAATCTATGAACAATTTCACAGGGGGGAAAGAGAGGCACTGGCTCCCCCTCCCCCACTTTTCATTACACTGCCACACTCAGGTGCTGAACGAATTGCCCAATGGCCAGGTATCACAGGAGACACGGAGGGGGGGGAGGGCTGACAATGAGCATTTTTTCCTCCCTCTCCCAAAATATCAGAACCTGAGGGCATCCAATGGAGCAGCTGGGCACGAGGTTCAGGATGGACAAAAGGAAATGCTACTTTACACAGAGAGTGATTAAAATGTGGGATTCGCTGCCAGAGAATGTAGTTTTGGCCACAGGCATAGATGGCTTTAAAAAGAAGAAGAAGAAGAAGAAGAAGAAGAGGAGGAGGAGATTGGATTTATACCCTGCCCTGTACTACCCAAGGGAGTCTCAGAGCGGCTCACAATCTCCTTCCCCTTCCCCTCCCCACAAGAGGCACCCTGTGAGGTAGGTGGGGCTGAGAGAGCTCTGACAGAAACGGCTCTTTTTCAAGGACAGCTGTGCCAGAACAATGGCTTGCCCAAGGTCATCCAGCAGGTGCAAGTGGAGGAGTGGGGAATCAAACCCGGTTCTCCCAGATCAGAGTCCGCGCACTTAACCACTACACCAAATTAGACAGATTCCTGGAGGATAAGTCTATCAACGGCTACTAGCCATAGCGACTGATGGGGAACCTCCACGTTCAGAGGCAGTAAATCCCTGAATACTAGTGCCTGGAGACAACATCAGGGAAGGCCTCAGCCTCTGTGCCAGTCTGGTGTAGTGGTTAAGTTCGGACCCCATCAACGTGTATTTATAGTTAGGATTTTTGTGCATCGCTTTGCACTTGGCCACGCTGAACCCCATTTGCCACGACAGCCACTAATCACTAGGACCTACTTACATGAACATATAAGAATAGGTGTCTATAAAAAAAACATCATTTGTTTATAAAAAAGAGCTAAAGTCCAGTAGCACCTCAAAGACTAACGAGACTTGTGGCAGGGTAGGAGCTTCTATGAACCACCGCTCGCTTCTTCAGATACAGCTAGAGTGGGAGTCCTTCTATCTTGGGAGAGTGGGGTGAAGGAATAAGCCGCGTCTCATGAAAACTCCCACCCTGCCACGGATTTTGTTAGGCGCCACTGGACTCTTGCTCTTCTCTGCTGCTACAGACAGACTAACATGCAACCCCCCCCCCCGAGCATTTATTTATGACCGATTAAGATGATGGGGGACTCGTTGTCTATTTAAACAATTACCTGTTGAGAAGAGCGATTATGCAGCAAGGATGGAGGGGGTTAGTAGACCTCCCGCAGGATCTGAGATGACGCAGATGCGCAGAAAGTCAGTTGCATTATACTGTAAGGTTAGGAGGGAATACCAAACAGTCTTGAATGGGTCACCAAGCAATCAGCTCCCTGTGCACTACTGAGGAACAGGACAAGAGCTGAACCGGCAGGCTTGTGAGCACTCCTAATCAGAACCCTTTCATGCTTGACTGAGAGTCCACTCTGCTGCAGACGTAAGCTGCTTTCTACTGTCAGAAAGCCAGTTTCGTGTAGCGGTTAAGAGCAGTGGATTCTAATCTGGGAGAACCGGGCTTGATTTCCCCACTCCTCCACATGCAGCTGCTGGCATGACCTTGGGTCAGTCATTAGTTCTCTCAGAGCTGTTCTCTCAGGAGCAGTCCTCGAAAGAGAGCTCTCTCAGCCCCACCGACCTCACATGGTGTCTGTTGTGGGGAGGGGAATGGAAAGGGTATTGTAAGCCACTCGGAGACTCCTTTGGGCAGTGAAGGGTGGGGTATAAATCCAATCTCTTATCTTTTCCTTCTACTGAATCAGAATGTTGGTCCATCAAGGCCAGTATTGTCTACTCAGACTAGCAGTGGCTCTCCAGGTTCTCAGGGAAGAGGTCTTTCAAATCATCTGTTACCTGGTTCTTTTAAGCTGGAGATTCCAGGGACTGAACTTGGGACCTTTGGCCTACAAAGCCGAGGCTCTGCTTCTGAGCCGTGCCCCACCCCACCCCCAGTTAGCAGAAAATGGCATTTGAAGAACGTATGTTTTCTTCATCACAGGTTGGGTCTGCCAGAAAAAAAACCAAACTTGGACTTCTTCTGATTGACAAACATCCCAAGATCACTTAAGTAGCCGGGTTCTGTAAGGTGATACTCAGGTCACGGAAATTGTTCAGCAGTTAGAGGCAAGTGTAATTTCCATACTATCTATCTATCTATCTATCTATCTATCTATCTATCTATCTATCTATCTATCTACCTACCTACCTACCTACCTACCTACCTACCTACCTACCACATATATATTACAATATCATTAAAACTTTTAAAACACAAAAACAGCCCATATAGCATACCCCACTACAAGATGGTGTATCTTCATTAACAGGGTAGCGTCTTAGATTACTAGCTTCTAATCTTTGGAAATGTTTTATTTAGAAGAATTTTGTCTTCATATTTGAATTTTTTATACTACCTTTTAATTTCTGTAATGTATTTGTAATGTGTGTATGTGTTTGTATATATCTATATCTATATAATAATTGTGTTTTGGTCATGGACTCTCGTGAACATTCCATACGCTCCTAAATCAGTTGGCTCCATGATGTGTCACTCAAGCTGTCCCTATCCACTGGCTGTGTTGCCTGATTCCCGCCTCCAATATTCTAAACAGTTTGCTGTTCTTCTCTCCCCCCCCCCCCATAGCCAGTTGGAACACAGAGGTCATTTGCATATGCGGCTTGATTAGCCTTTGCCTCTAGCATTCTAAACAGTTTGCTGTTGGGAGTCACTGAATGTGTTCTGAGGTAAAATACATCTCCCAATCTTCCCATCAATGATCACTGGAATTGCCAATCACCGTGTTCCACAGTCACGGCACATCATTTCCCCTACAGAAAATTTCCCAACTATTACAACTGATCTCCAGATTACCAAGATCAGTTTTCCTGGAGACAATGGCTGCTTTGGGCAGTGGACTCCATGGCACTATACCCTGCTGAAGTCCCTCCGAACCCCAAATCCCACCCTCCCCAGGCTCTACCCCTCAGATCTACAGGTCTTTCCCAACCCAGAGTTGGCAACCCTGTACCTGGCTATGGAACTGCTTTCCAAACCCTTGGAACCCAGAAGACATGGCATAGGAGGAGGTGCTTTTCTACCTTAGCTGCCGCTGCATAGCCCCAAATCAACATAAGTCAGGGGTGGAGGGAACCATACCTGTTACCATGAGGCTGTCCTCCCATAGTGCCCACTTGGGGCAGCAAAAGGACTTGAGACAGCCCTGTCTTATAGTTAAGCAGAAGGAAAGAAACACGGCTGGCCTCCCTCTATTTTCCCCCTTCCCTCTGCCACCCCACCAGCCACAGCCAGGACACTCACCTGGAGCTTCCTTCTAGAGCCCGTTGTATCTCTTCCCACAAAAGGCCTTACTCCTAGCGTCTGTCTGTCCGTCCGTCCATCTGTCTGTCTCTCTCTCTCTCTAAACTGTAAGCATATCTGGTCTGGTCGAAGGACTGTAATAGCAATAAACTAAATGAAAGTAAACATTACGGGTCTGGCTACCTGGGCCGCATATGCTTGAGCACGGGATTTCCAGGAGACTGAACAGCCAGATGATCATGCAGCCCAGCATCTCCCCACCCCCCCATGCTTCGTGTATACCACACAGGCATCTATGATAGATTCATGCTCACATTTTCTCGAATCCCTCCAAGGAAGGAAGGAAGGAAGGGTGAAGGGAGGGAGGGACGGGTGGGCATTGAGCTGAAGCCTCTGCTAAGTTTCCCCCACGGCTAAACAGCCCTCATCATCTGGAGCTTCCAGCCTCTTTTCTAACCTTCCCTGCTGCTTTGACAGCAACCAAGTCAAAAGACGGTTTGGGCTCCGCTCTAATTTGCTCACAGCCCGGTGATCTCTCTCTCTCTCTCCCTCTCTCTCTGTGCAGCCTCCAGAGCTATCTCCGAGACACTGATCCTTCCCTTTCTACTTCCCTCACCATATTTTCCAGCAATGAATATCACCCTCCAGGTAGTGATGGGATTTGTACCGTAATGATATTTATTTATGATGGGTTGTCTGCTGCAGCTCCGCTCCGCTAAATGGGGGCGCCTTCCTCCGGCGCCAGCGGGCAGCTGAATGAAGCGACGGGATGCAACCTTATCTGTGGGTCTTGTTTTCAGTTCAGTTGGGCCCCCAAACTGGATCAGAATATGTTTTCTTAGAAGAACCAACAGAAATGGCATCCAGCGGAACGGTTTAGTGTGATGAGGCTTCTCAGCCGGAGGAGCGCCTAAGCATGAGGAAGGAAGCCTGGCTTCTGTTTCTCGACTCCTCCAGCTGCAGCTGGGCGGGGGGGGGGGTGTCTCAGCTGTAGGTGGATCCGGGCACCATTGGGGGGGCACTCTGGGGTTCTTATTATAACTTGGGCTGTATCGACAGAAGTACAGTGTCGAGATCATGCAATGTGATGGTACCACTTTGCTCTGGTGAGACCTCACCTGGAGTACTGTGTTCAGTTTTGGGCACCACAGTTCAAGAAGGCTGTAGACAAGCTGGGACTTGTCCAGAGGAGGGCAATGGAGATGGGGAGGGGTCTGGAGACCAAGTCCTGCGAGGAAAGGCTGAAGGAGCTTGGGGTATGTTTAGCCTGGAGAGGAGAGGACTGAGTGGTGATATGATAACCGTCTTCAAGTACTTGAAGGGCTGTCTTATAGAGGATGGTGCAGAGTTGTTTTCTGTTGCCACAGAAGGTTGAACCAGAACCAACGAGTTGAAATTAAATCAAAAGAGTTTTCGGCTAAACATTTGGAAGACCTTCCTGACAGTTAGAGTGGTTCCTCAGTGGAACAGGCTTCCTCGGGAGGTGGTGGGCTCTCCTTCTCTGGAGGTTTTCCATCTGACAGTAATGCTGATTCTGCGAACTTGGGCAGTTCATGAGAGGGAGGGCAGGAAGGGTTGCCTCAGTGCTTAGTTTTTGTGGCCATTTCTTACACACCCAGGGAAATGCTGATGGCCACTTTGGGGTCAGGAATCTCTTGTCACCTCTGCTCAAGTCAATTCTTCATGCCTCCTTCCTGAGAACAGCAGCCCCACTGTGTGAATGCACCGCACAGTTTCCTTCTGATGAGTTGGATCATTTCTAAAGTTCACTTGCAGATGAGTTGTGCAAGATAACTGTCTCCCTGGCTCATGAGAGCCAGTTTGGTGTAGTTATTAGGAGCACAGACTCTATTCTGGGAGAACCAGGTTTGATTCTCCATTCTTCCTCCACATGCAGCTGCTGGTTTGACCCTGGGTCACTTACAAGTTCTTCCAGAGCTGTTCTCTCAGGGACAGCTCTCGAGAGAGCTCTCTCAGCCCCACCTACCTCACAGGGTGTCTGCTGTGGGGAGGGGAAGGGAAAGGAGATTGTAAGCCACTCTGAGACTCCTTTGGGTAGTGAAGGGCAGGGTATAAATCCAATTGCTTCGTCTTCATCAGCTTCAAAACTGCTTTGGCAATCTTTTGAATATTAAGCGCCTGCAGCCTAGTTCCGTTTCAGTTTGAGCGAAGCCTGTTTCTTTCGTGCAGTTTTGGTTTGTCTCGGAATGTTCCTCCGCGCTGAGAGGGCGGCCATGACAATTTGCCCTGCGCTAAAACTGAAGCAAAGACTGAGTTTCCTCCTTGAACAAAGCATCTGAGAATGCCTGAGGAAGAGAGGTCAAAGAATGTTCGACAGGACTTGCCGAACGTGTTGGGTGTTTCGGGTAGTTTTAGGCAAGAGGTAAGGATATTGGGGAGACCCTGAGGAATGTTGTTAGCCACGTAGAACCTCTTTGATGTTCTCTTAAGTGTTTCTCTTGAGGAAGGTCCGCAAAGTGGGCTTCAGAAATGTTGCTTTAGGTGAAGTGTTGCCACTGACAGTCAATGAAGCTGACTCGTACTGAGTCTGGCTTTTGGCCTGCCAAGGACCCTGTTGTCTACTCTGATGGGCAATGGCTACCCAAGGTCTCAGTCAGAGGTCTGCTACCTGAGCCTGTTAATTGGGCATGCTGGAGACTGAACCTGGGAACTTCTGCATGAAAAGCATGCCTGAGACCCTGGAAAGCTGCTGCCAGTTTGAGTACACAATACCGCCCTTAAATGGCCGAGGGTCTGGTTCAGTATGCAGCAGCTCATATGTTCAAGATGATCAGGGAAGGGGTTGCGTTTCAGTGGAAAAGCCTCTACTTGGCATGCAGAAGGTCCCAGGTTCAATGCTCAACATTTCCAGTTAAGAAGGGCCGGGCAGGAGGTGACGTGGAAGACCTCAGCCTGAGACCCTTGAAAGTCACTGCCAGTCTGAGTAGACAATACGGAGTGACCTTAATGGACCAAGGGGTCAGATTCAGTATACGGCAACTTCATGTGTTCAGCTTGCCTCCAGATCATGGCTCAGGTGAAAGTTTGAGCAGAGCCAGGAAACACCTCCAATTCACACCCTTGTGGAAACCTGACTCACCATTTTTTTTTTTTTGTCAAAACTTCCACGCTCTTGTTCCACTGGAGCGAACAGAGTCATTTCCATCTTTGGCAGGGAGCTGATTCTGGAGAGCAGGTTCCAAGTGCCGCCACCGAGAGCCTGAGATTGCTGCCGCTTGATTTCTCCAATTAGCCCTCCTTTTGGAGAGGGGGTGCTCAAAAGGCAATTTTCGGTTTCTGTTTTCTTCTGGGCCGAAGCCAGGCAAAGTTAAGAGGGGGACGAGGGCTCTCGTCTGAAGTGCGGAGGCATGCCGAGCTTCTCTCCTGCTGGTTGCAAGAGGTCTGTGTATAGAATGAAATTCAGCCCCGAAGTCTGGGGGGGATGAGGAGCTCCACTTTCACCTCTTCTTTCTTGCTTTCTGCTATCCCCTTGTTAGTCTGCTCAGCAGAAGTCTCTCTCTCTCATACCTTTTGGCTGAACGAAGGAAGGCCACCTCTGCGTTTACAGAGGTCCAAGTCATCCTTTGGCCTGGGTCAAGGCACACGTACATCCTGGAATACTGACAAGCGCTTGCCTCTCTTCTTCACGAATGGATCAGTTTTACTTAACAAAAAGTCTCACGAAGGTTCAAACTGACACGCTCACTACAAGATCCTTTGTGGGCCAGAGTCTGCTTTGTCAAATCGGGCAGTCTGATTTCTGCTTCACAAAAGTGAATGCTGCAGTAAATTTAAGGTGTCAGAAGACCCTTTGCTACTTTACGGCAGTAGATGAACACAGCAGCTCCCCCAGGATTCATTTTATTTATTCTTGCAGCCTGGAATTTATACTCTTGGAACCTCCCGAGTTAAAAACTACTCCTAAAATTGTGTATTCGCTGACTAATTCATAACACTGGCTTGGGTCTTATGTACATCTTTGTGTGTGATAGTCTTTGCCATAAAGCATGCTTTCTCTCCTGCTAAAACTTCCTTTTCTGCCAGGTTAATGGATTTCCATGGGTCTGGCACAAAATGAACTTTTAAAGGACAAGGGGTGGCCATGGAACTCATTCACGGGATCTATGCCAAATAGATGTGCTGGGGATGATTCAGAAGGGGACTGAAAACAAATCAGCCAGTATCATAAGGCCCCTGTATAAATCAATGGTGTGACCTCAATGAATTGAGGTTCTGAATTCTTGGTGCTTGGGAGGGCTTCTGGAGATCTGTCCCCTCTGGTGGACGTCCTAACAGCTCCTGGGTTTTGGCCACTGTGGCCACTGGCCTGATCCAACATTGGCTCCTCATGTTCTTATATAGAGCAGAGGTCCATCAGTGGCTATTAGCCACAAGGTACAGATGGTGCTCAGTGCATCAGGAACTACTTCACCTGGGTTTTGGCCACTGTGGCCACTGGCCTGATCCAACATTGGCTCCTCATGTTCTTATATAGAGCAGAGGTCCATCAGTGGCTATTAGCCACAAGGTATAGATAGGAACTCTCAGTCTGGGGCAAGTGATGCTCTGTATTCTTGGTGGTTGTGGGTGGGGAAGCAACAGTGGGAGGGCTTCTAGTGTCCCGGCCCCACTGCTGGACCTCCTGAGGGCACCTGGTGTTTTTGGCCACTGTGTGACACAGAGTGTTGGACTGGATGGGCCACTGGCCTGATCCAACATTGGCTTCACTTATGTTCTTATATGGAGCAGAGGTCAATCAGTGGCTATTAGCCGCAAGGTACAGATGGGGCTCTGGGGCCTGGGGCAAGTGATGCTCTGTCTTCTTGGTGCTTGAGGGGGGGCAGCAGTGGGAGGGCTTCTGGAGTGATGATGATGTCACGGTGCTGTGCAACCAGAACACAGACTTCAAAAACCTTAGTCAAGCAGACTACTTCACCGTGCTGGCGACACCAGTGCATCAGGAACTGCAGCACACCACACAAAGGCAGCTGTCTGGAAGCAGTCTTGTCATCAGAAGTGGACAAACGACTAATCAGTAATGGATCAATGTCTTCCTGTAAAGGAGACCTGCTCAGTCCAAACCACAGCTCCAAAGGGGAGGATTCCACAAGCCTAGAAAAGCCACGTTTACTTTCCTGCCCCTGGAGCAAAAGCGAGTGGAAAACCACCAACACACTCCATAGAGCAGGTCATCATTAAGGAAAATGTTCCATCTGCAGCCCCAGCCCCCCCTCCCCACCTTGCCTTTTAAGGGTTATTAGTGTGAGCCGAATCTGTCTTCCAACCACCTGGAATCTGTTGCCTGATGAGAGGAAGAATCTTATCGGTACAAAGAGCACGCTGTAATATTTAAAGCTCCTTCCGTTCCTTATCTGGCCTCCGTGACTGGGGGAGGGAGAAAAAAAAGCAAATACCTCTCTTTGCAAATGTGTTTGCATTTAGATATTTCTGGTATATATCAAAGGGCAAACTGACTCCCAGCACATTCTCAGCAGGTTTGAAAGGGGACAAGGTGTCTAATTATCACCCTGGTTGCAGGAGATACCAGAGCAATGAAAGAACAAATCATGAACATGCTCTCGCTCGCTCTCTGGGATTTGAGTCCAGTGGCACCTTTAAGACCAACAAAATTTTATTCAAGGTATAAGCTCTTTTGTGCAAGGACACTTCATCAGATATAATGGAACAGAAGCATAATATGGTGAAACAGAAGTAGTGTGTGCACGCACATGAAAGCTTATACCTTAAGAACATAAGAACATGAGAGAAGCCAATGTTGGATCAGGCCAATGGCCCATCCAGTCCAACACTCTGTGTCACACTGTGGCCGAAAATACTAGGTGCCATCAGGAGGTCCAGCAGTGGGGCCAGGACACTAGAAGCCCTCCCACTGCTGCCTCTCCCCAAGCACCAAGAATACAGAGCATCACTTGCCCCAGACTGAGAGTTCCTATCTATACCTTGTGGCTAATGGCCACTGATGGACCTCTGCTCCAGATGTTTATCTAATTCCCTCTTGAAGCTGTCCATGCTTGTAGCCGCCACCACCTCCTGTGGCAGTGAATTCCACGTGTTCATCACTCTTTGGGTGAAGAAGTACTTCCTTTTATCTGTCCTAACCCAACTGCTCAGCAATTTCATGGAGTGCCCACGAGTTCTTGTATTGTGAGAAAGGGAGAAAAGGACTTCTTTCTCTACCTGCTCTATCCCATGCTAATCTTATAAACCTCGATCATGTCACCCCTCCGCCGTCGTTTCTCCAAGCAAAAGAGCCCTTTTCTGCACTTTTTCCAATGCTATAATATCCTTTTTGAGGTGTTGCAACCTTGAATATAGCTTTGCTCATCTTAAAGGTACTCCTGGACTCAAACTTCGTTCTGGTGCTTTAGATCAACATGACTACCAACCTGAATCTATCTACACAATTTATGAGTGTGTAAAGTGCTGTCAAGTTGCCGCTGATTCTTGCCTTCCTCAGCAAGAGTCTTCCGTGGTGGTCTCCCTTCCAAGCAGTAAACCTGCTTCGCTTCCAAGATCTGCCGAGATTGGTCAAGACCAGGCCGTTCCACGTCCCCACCCAATTTACAGCCGTGTTGATCTGCATGAACAGCCCAAAGTGAGTGGCCCCAAAGAAGGGACAAACCTCTGGAATGGGGACGGAAGGAGCAACCGTGACTGGCCTGTGTTGAGTCTGAGTTCTCGTCGATGAGGCTATGGGGTGGGCGGCTCGCTGTGAATCCAGAGCCAAGAGCTTTCCCTCCCAGTCCCACTAGTTCGAGGAGTCGCCAAAGCCGCAAGAATGCAAGCTGATGACCGGATGATGTACAGCAGGGGTCCCCAACCTTTTTGAGCTATGTTAAAAATGTCGAGACAGTGTGCGACTGCAATGAAAAAAGGCCAACACTATGCTGGGGGTTATTAGGAAGGGAACTGAAAACAGATCAGCCAGTATCATAATGCCCCTGTATAAATCGATGGTGCAGCCGCATTTGGAGTACTGTGTACAGTTCTGGTCATCGCACCTCAAAAAAGATATTATAGCATTGGGAAAAGTGAAGAAAAGGGCAACTAGAATGATAAGAGTTTTGGAACACTTTCCCTGTGAAGAAAGGTTGAAGCACTTGGGGCTTTTTAGCTTGGAGAAATGACGGCTGAGGGGTAACATGATCGAGGTTTATAAGATTATGCATGGGATAGAGCAGGTAGAGAAAGAAGGGCTTTTCTCCCTTTCTTACAATACAAGAACTCGTGGGCACTCCGTGAAACTGCTGAGCAGTCAGGTTAGAACAGATAAAAGGAAGTACTTCACCCAAAGAGTGATTGACACGTGGAATTCACTGCCACAGGAGGTGGCGGGCGGCTACAAGCATGGACGGCTTCAAGAGGGAACTGGATAAACCTACGGAGCAGAGGTCCATCAGTGGCCGTTAGCCACAAGGTATAGATAGGAACTCTCAGTCTGGGGCAAGTGATGCTCTGTATTCTTCGTGCTTGGGGGGGGGGGGACAACAGAGGGAGGTCTTCTGGTGTCCTAGCCCCACTGCTGGACCTCCTGAGGGCACCTGGTGTTTCTGGCCACCGTGTGACACAGAGCGTTGGACTGGAGGGGCCACTGGCCTGGTCCAACATTGGCTTCTCTCTTATGTTCTTATGACCCTGTGGGCTCCTTTAGAAATCTGCCACAGCATGGTGGGCCACAGCCAGAAAAGGGCTGCTGCAGGAGGCGAAGCCAGCGACAAAATGGCGGCTGCAGGTGACCTTCAGCGCAGACCCTTGTGCCATGGTGGCTGCTGCTGCCAAAGCAAAGTTTTTAAACGTCTGTGTAGCCAAAGAAATCTCCAGTGGCCAATAAGAAGCCCTGTTCAGCAAAAATCCTACCTGGTCCCACCCACTTGGCGGACACCAGAAAGGTATCAGTGGGCCCCAATGAGCACCAGGTTGTGGACCCCGGTCTTACGGCAAGTGGCAGAAAGTTCCACTTGCTACAAGCATTCACAGGCTACAAGCATGGACGGCTTCAAGAGGGAATTGGATGAACATATAGAGCAGAGGTCCATCAGTGGCCATTAGCCACAAGGTCTAGATAGGAACTCTTGGTCTGGGGCAAGTGAGGCTCTGTATACTTGGTGTTTTTTGGAGGGGCAACAGTGGGAGGGCTTCTGGTGTCCTGGCCCCACTGCTGGACCTCCTGAGGGCCCCTGGAATTCTTGGCCACTGTGTAACACAGAGTGTTGGACTGGATGGGCCATTGGCCTGATCCAACATTGGCTTCTTTTGTGTTCTTATGTTCCCTGTACAGCTGATGTCACTGACATGGCACAGCACATCACACCATTTAGAGCTGGAAGGGTCTGCCTCGGCCATCTAGTCCACCCCCTCCCCAGGGCAGGAAAGTTCACCCAGCAAGCTTCCGTGGTGGACATGGGGATTTGAACCTGGGTCTCCCAGACCCTAGTCTGAAACTCCAACCACTGCACCCCACTGGCTCTCCTAATGCAATCAATGACTCAACCCATTAACCAGCTGCAAGCCAGACTGCTAATCCCACAGTTTCAAACAGTCCATAGTACTAATTAATAATTATGGCTTTACACAGCTTTGAGCATTTGAACCGCAGGGCAATTCATTTGTTTATAAGTTAATTATTCAATTAAAATGATATTAATTGCATCCCTTCCCCCCCCCCCCCCGACTGTAGCCTATTAAAATGTGGCCCTCAGAACAACCACTGCACGCTTTCTAGAAGGCGCCACTTGGGATGTGGGGATACTTTTAGTCAATGTTTGAAATGTCAGGCAGAGGGGGAGGTTTCGGTGGCCGAGGATGCACTTCGTTTTCGTACAGACATTGCCTGGTTCAACGTCACCTGGAAGTTTCCTGGGTTCAATGCTCCCTCTACGCTGTGGAGTCTTGTGAACAAAAAAAATCAATTTTGTGAGCTACCGGCATTAAAACTATGGGCGTTTTCAGACTGGCTTTTTCCCGGGGCTCACACTGGAGCTAGCACCGGAGCTTCTGGTCAGTTTCGCACCAGTTGCTCCACTGCTCAGGAGTATCCCTGGAGCAAGTAAACACCGCTAGAAACCTGTTTTTCTTGCTCCAGGGATACTCCTGAGCAGTGCGGTGAAACTCCGGAGGAGTTTGTGAGCATGGAGCAACTGGTGCGAAACTGACCAGAAGCTCCGGTGCTAGCTCCGGTGTGAGCCCCGGGAAAAAGCCAGTCTGAAAACGCCCTATGAGTGAGCAGTTTGGCTGCGGCATAAATTAGTTTGCTCTGGAACCATCCTTCCTGAGCCAAGACAACAATGTGTGAGCTGGAGGCTAAGAAACTGGCTCACACTGACTCAGCTTAGAGGGGACACTGCCCATGTTCCCATTTTCAGTTTGCAAACTAACTCAAGCAAACCAGCACCACGCAGGAGGAAATCCAGCCTTAGCAGGCAGTGCACAGTTCCGAAATGAATGTGTGTTTCCCCCCACCAACGAAATGCCGAAGAGCCCCAATCTGCCGCTCCCAGCTCCCTATCACAGACGGGCCAAGCCCTTTCCGCGGCTGCTTATCTTCTGCAGCACTCTTTGATAACGCCGTGTAAGCCGGGCCCGGGGGCTCGCTTTTCAAACAGAAGCCTCTGTCTCGCCTCGCACAGCCTCCCACCTTGCCTTTCCGAAGCAGACTCAATTCACGGGTGTCAGTGGCGAGGTCTTAATAATCAACGACAGCCAAAAAGGCCCCCCCCAGAAAATGAGAGAATGAATGTAATCCCTCCGATAGCAAATGGTGTGTGCGCTTATCCCATCCTGTCAGGTACGTTCCACTGGCAACTCCCCGCCCCACTTTATAGCCAAGGCAATTTTAAACTTAGGAACTAGCTGATACACTGTAATTCTTCTTCCTGGTTTTCTGCCAAGAAGCCAACTTGTGGTGGTGGTTAAGCACGGCGGACTCTAAAATGGAGAACCGGGTTTGATTCCCCACTCGTCCTCCATGTGCAACCAGCTGGGTGACCTTGGGTCAGTCACAGTTCTCTCAGAGCTGTTCTCTCAAGAGCAGTTCTCAAAAAGAGCTCTCTCAGCCCCACTTACCTCACAGCGCATGTGTTGTGGGGACAGGAAGGGAAGGAGATTGTAAGCTGCTTGGAGACTCCGAGGGAAGGGCAGGGTATGAATCCAACTTTTCTTCTTCTTCTGCTAACTGCAGGGCTGCCTGCAAAGGCAAACTCCACCAATGGATTGCTCCCCCAACTCCACCCCAGGACACCCTGCAGCCTCACACAGCAGTGGCCGATGGTGAAGAGAGTGCTGAACACGCTCCAAGATCCCACATTTGCACATACACTGCCCAACCTATGTTGCAAAACAGAAATGTCCATGTGTGAGATCCAGACCTTCCCCCAAGCGATGAGACGTGTGGAGTTGAAACTGCCCGGGTCCACTGCTGAGTGTGAGGGAGGAACCAAAAGGCCAGCGTGGACTGCAGAAGCTGTTATTTACCATCCGCCTTTCTCACTTGGACTCAAGATGGATGACACAGACATGATCGAGGTTTACAAGATTATGCATGGGCTAGAGCAGGTCGAGAAAGAAGTCCTTTTCTCCCTTTCTCACAAGACAAGAACTCGTGGGCACTCCATGAAATTGCTGAGCAGTTGGGTTAGAACGGATAAAAGGAAGTCCTTTTTCACGCAGAGTGATGAACACGTGGAATTCACTGCCCTAGGGCGTGGACGGCTTCAAGGGGGAATTAGATAAACATCTGGATCAGAGGTCCATCAGTGGCTATTAGCCACAAGGTATAGATAGGATCTCTCAGTCTGGGGCAAGAGATGCTCTGTATTTTAGGTGCTGGGGGGGCAACAGTGGGAGGGCTTCTAGTGTCCTGGCCCCACTACTGGACTTCCTGAGGTCACCTTTTTTGGCCCCTGTGTGAGACAGAGTGTTGGCCTGGAGGGGCCATTGGCCTGATCCAGCATTGCTTCTCTTATGTTCTTATATTCTTATGAGTCAGTACAAATGACAAGCAGTGCTACCTCTAAGCTGTGGAGCCTTTTGAGCAAAAATTCTACTTCGTGAACTCCTGGCATTCAAGTTCAATAAATAATACTAATAAGTTGGGAGTGAGCAATTTGGCTACTGCATAAATCAATTTGCTCTGGAGCCATCCTTCCTGAGCTAAGACATAAATCTGTGAGCCAGAGGCTAAAAAATTGTTAGCTAGCTCACACTAACTCAGCTTAGAAGGAACACTGCTCTGGAGCCATCCTTCCTGAGCTAAGTCAAAAAATTGTGAGCTGGAGGCTAAAAAACTGTGAGCTAGCTCACACTAACTCAGCTTAGAGGGAACACTGCTGACAAGGTGGGACATTCAGTAATCAATGAACCAGGATCTGGGTTCGAGAACCAACCAGAAGTCTAAAAAACCAGAACTGAATAGAAGCATAAATATTAACTTGACCCATGAAATGATGCAAAGTTACACAACAGGATCCAGCTCACGGCAAACTACACACAGTCGTATATAGACCACAGTCCCTAATATTTTATCCAAGGAACTTTGTGAATAATTTAGCACCATGCAACCGTTTATCCCGTGTAGAAAAGCGCTCCTGGAAAATTCTGTTTTGCATCGTTCGCAGAAAGCCAGGCGAGGGAAACCTTTCAGACCTCCTCGGGCAGGCTTTTCCACATGTTGAGGGACTCAGCGGAGATGGCACAGGTCCAGACTGGCTTCCTTCAGTCATTCTGATCAACAAGGGTGAGGCAATTGAAAAGAAAACCCCACACACTCTCAAGTAGACTCACTGGGATCAGAGGCTTTTGGCTTCCATCCCTGCTGGAAGTTTTGTGCCCATCTAGGAAGGGGTGGGAGAGGCACCGCGTCCACATTTAACAATGTATGCAGTTCAAGCCCCATATTTACTCCAAGGCCACAGCCTCTCACCCAGGGGAGCACCAAGTAACTTAGCATTCCCGACAGCCAGAAAATCGCCACACCTTAACTACAACGTCCCCCCCCCCGACTCCCGCGGCGCTCCAGTCTGAACAACGAAAACACCTTTAATCTCCCTCCGCTGCTCTGCCTCCTCGAGAGGTGCAAATTTATTTCACGGGCTTGAACACAGTTGAAAACCTCTCTTCGACATGCAGGCCGTCTCCCGTGCAAGCAAAGCGCGCATTTCCAATTTACACGCCCACACACCCCCATGATTCGAAGCCAGCAAAAAACCCAGATCCCATTTGGGAGGAGGTACTCTTATCCACCAGAGCACACCAAGTCCTCACCTGTCGGATGCCCAGGTGGTACGTGAGGATGCGGTCCACCGCGTCAGGGTTCATCTGGGTCCACTCGAGGCTATAGGTGTAGATCCGGGCGCGGTTCTGCCACAGCGGACTGTAGGTGTCGTAGTAGAATTCGGGGGCGTAGGCTTTGCCTGCAGGAAAGAAGGAACAGGATTGAGGCGGAGGTCGGGACAAATACAAAGATCTCCCTTTTAAGTTTCTGGCCGCTCTCCCCCCCCCCCCCCCAAAAAAAAATCACTTCCCACTCTGCCATAGAACGGCTCCACAGCATATTTTCAAATCTGCAGTCTGACTCAACATTTCACTATTCAGTAGCTATTCATTCATTCATTCATTTATTTATTTCATTGATTTATATTCTGCCTTTATCACCAGTGGGGGCTTAAAGTGGCTTAGAGTGTTCTCCTCTCTACTGTTTTATCTTCACAACAACCCTGCGAGGTAGGTTAGGCTGAGGGATTGTGACTGACCCAAAGTCTCCCAGCGAGCTCCCATGGCACAAGTGGGGGTTCCAGCCTGGGTCTCCCAGATACTCATCTGGCACTCTTAACCACTGAGCCACACTGGCTCTCAGTTTTACTTTGGACTGCATTTGGTTCAGTTTGGCAGCAGCCCCGAGCAGTGGTTTTAGATTTTGGTTTTTAAGTTTTCAAGGCGTTTTGTTCCATGTGTCTTATCTCTGTTGTCAGCTGCCTCGAGCTCTCTGAGGAAGAAAGATGGTTAATAAATGTTTTAAAGAAGACAAATAACAAATAAATAACAGCCACCACCACGACCAATGCCCCCTCTAAACTGTGGA
Source organism: Lepidodactylus listeri (assembly GCA_029233225.1). Lineage (NCBI taxonomy): Eukaryota > Metazoa > Chordata > Lepidosauria > Squamata > Gekkonidae > Lepidodactylus > Lepidodactylus listeri. Next base: position 100,504,679 of record JARCFY010000011.1, on the reverse strand, counting down.
GACTTGTGAGCAAAAATTCTACCTTGTGAGCCACTGGCATTAAAGTTGTGAGCAAGCAGATTGGCTGCTGCATAAACTGGTTTGCTCTGGAGCCACCCTTCCTGAGACAAGAGAAAAATGTGTGAGCTGGAGGCTAAAAAACGGTGAGCTAGCTCACACTAACTCAGCTCAGAGGGAACGCTGATCACAACCAAAACTTCCCATCCCTTTCTCCACCTCCTTCAGGACAGGTAATGGCTTCCACAGGGAAATCAGCAGCGCAAATCGGTCATATTGTCAGTGGGACAATTTTAGCAGGCAGGAACTGCGCGCGCTTACAAGTTCAACACAACATTGTAACCAACGCAGCTCAGCAGGAGGGGCTCAACCAGGACGACCCCCCCAGAATCTGTTTGGAACGTTGGGGGCTCAGTTCAGGAATCTGCCGATCCAGAAAAAGCTGTATTTCCCGCAAGGTTCTTGCTGAGCCAGCCACGCGTGGGGCACCCACGATACCTTGTTCAAGAAGAAAACATAGAGGGATGACTTGACCTGTCCCAGGACGGGTGGTGACCACCTTGGAAGCCTCTAGGCCTCTTTGACAGATCCAAGCATGCAAAAGAGGCCCACAAGCTGATTGGCAGCCGAACACACAAGAAGCTGCCAAATACTGAATCCGACCCCCCCGGGTCCATCACAGCCACTACTGTCAACACTGACTGGCAGCCGCTCTCCCGGGTCTCAGGCGGAGGTCTTTCCCATCACCTCCTGCCTGGTCCTCTTTAATGGAGATGCTGCCGGGGATGGAACCTGGGGCCTTCTGCATGTAGATGCTCGGTCACAGAGCCATGGCCTCCCTCCCACTGATCTACCTATGAGCGGGGGTGTTTGGCTCCTCATTAACACAACCCACACAGGCTGAGCGGTCCTTTTTGCAGCCAGGTTGGTGTTGTGGTTAAGTGCGCAGACTCTAATCTGAGAGAACTGGGTTTGATTCCCACTCCTCCGCTTTGCAGCTGCTGGTGTGACCCTGGGTCAGTCCCAAGTTCTCTCACAAGCAGTCCTCGAGAGAGCTCTCCCAGCCCCACCCACCTCACAGGGTGTCTGTTGTGGGAGGGAAGGGGAAGGAGATCATAGGGCACTTTGAGATTCCGAGGTAAGGGCGGGGTATACATTTATTTATTTATTATTCAGTTTTATACCCCGCCCTCCCCGCGAGCGGGCTCAGGGCGGCTTACCAAGGCACAATGTGCAGCATCCAATACAATAACATTAAAATCAACTTTAAAATCGCAAAGAGTCCACTAACAGTAATATTCCAGTTAAAGTGCTTCCAGTCGTAGTATAAAATCAGGTGGCTTCAGGGTCAAAGTACAGCCTTCCATGGCCACCAGGCCTGGGCTGCCTTCAGGGTAACCCACATCGCCAGGTACAAATCACGATGGGGTGCCAGCAGTGTAGTGCCAGCGGTGGCGGCTCCTATTTAAAGGCCTGGCGGAAAAGCTCCGTCTTACAGGCCTTGCGGAACTACATCCAATCTCTTCTTCTTCTTTTGTATTTTGTGTGTGCGTGTGTGTGTGCATGTGTGTGCGCGTGCACTTGTGCCTGGAAATCATGGCGACCTCTGGCAACTCCTACTGGGGCCCAGAGGACGTTCAGAGAAGTGACTTTGATAGCCTGCCTCCGGGCCCTGGTCTTCCTTGGAGGTCTCCCATCCAAATCCTTGCCAGGGTTGGCCCTGCTTAGCTACTGAGATCTGATGAGATCGGGCTTGCCTGGGCTATCCAAGTCAGGGCAGCTCTTTCCATGGGGACAGGATCCCAAAACACCACTGGACGGGTGGGGCCTTGGATGGTGAAGGAAACCTCTGTACTGCAGCTCCTTAGGAACCATCTGCAGAAACACCAAATGCCTCCTGCAAGAGAAGCAAATCCAGCCCTCACTCGGGGGCTTCTGAGGGTGCCCCTGATCTCAAAGGCTCCCCCACCCCCAGAAGCACCCTCCCAACCCCTGTCTCCAGAACCAAGAGCCCAGGGAAAGGGGGTAAGAGATGCCTGAGGTCCCTCGGCATTCTGGATAATAAGAATAATGAGATAACGCATTCCAAGCTCCACATTGGCCCCTGTGGCTGTTTGCAGCTGGGAGCAAGAAGAAGAAGAAGAGATTGGATTTATACACCGCTCTTCGTTCACTCGGAGTCCCAGAGCGGCTTACACATTCCTTTCCCTTCCCCTCCCCACAACAGACACCCCATGAGGTAGGTGGGGCTGAGAGAGCTCTTTTGAGGACTGCCCTTTAGAGGAAAGAAGAAGATGATGAAGAAGAAAATGAAGAAGAGGAGGAGGAGATTGGTGTTATACCCCGCCCTTCACTCGGAGTCTCAGAGCGGCTTACAAACTCCTTTCCCTTTCCCTTCCCCCAACAGACACCCTGTGAGGTAGGTGGGGCTGAGAGAGCTTTTTCCCAAGCTGTCCTTGAGGGAACAGCTGGTACAGAGCTATGGCCTGCCCAAGGTCATCCAGCCAGGTGCAAGTGGAGGAGTGGGGAATCAAACCCGGTTCTCCCAGATTAGAGTCCGCGCACTTAACCACGACACCAAACTGGCAAGAGGATCTGTATTTCTTCCACATTAGGGCAGCCCGCCTGAGTGAGTCGGGGGGGGGGGGGCGCTCCCAGGGCAGCAGCAGGGGCCCCTGTCTTTGGAGCTGTCCAGCTGCCGCTTGGACTAAGCAGCTGGCGGCCGCAGGAGGAGCGGAGAAAGCCTGGCCCTAGCATTGCAGCTGCTGGACAGCTCCGGGCTCAGCAGCTTTCTGGACCAACTGATCCGCTCAGCCCCCTCCTGGACTCCGCCTGGCTGCGGCTTCAGCTCTTCTTGACTCACGAAAACTATGCTGGGGGTTCCAGCCTCACTGCCGAGCAGGCCCCCGGGTGAATTCACACCCACACCCAAGGCTGTGAGCACCAGCAGCGAGTCCTTCTCCCCAGAGGCCGATCCCTCGTTCAGCTGCCAGGGAGTCCCCAGGGAAGGCACGCGTGAAGGAAGGCATGGACTTGCTTTTTGTGGCTCTTGTGGGAACAACATTCCACACCAGCCTGGGATATGTGAGTTGTTTGCCCAGAGATGAATTAGTCTTCCCTGAGAAATGCTCCCTGCATCAGCCAGGGCTGGAAGCCCTGACGATTGTGCTCAGGCCCTGGACAGAGACTCTCTTGGACGCCGGTGGGAGAATTCCAATTCCGCTCACAAGACATCTTATCTCTTCCTGGGATTCCTTATTGATGGGGAGTTCGGTGCCTCTGCGGAGCCCCGCTCGGCTCGGAGGGGTCTGCCGATGCCGTCAGCAGGGGGAATCGATATTTGGCAAAGTAACCAGCATTGGAGCAAGGAATGCAAATACCCGGGCAGCCCAACTTTTCGACAAGTCGGATGGGGAGGCCCAGGAAGCATTTCGGCTCCAGACTCATCACTGGTGCAAAGCCCCCTTTGACTGAACATTCAGCTGATTCACACAGAGGCACTGAGAATACGAGGCAGGTTTCTGGAAGCCAACTACCCCTCGTTGGCTGCCTGCGAGTTACAGCACAGCCCTTCACAGGCGCCTTCAGCCTCACCCTTCAGCGCTGGGATAAGAAGCAGCCTCCAAGGAGGCGGCCGCTCAAAGCAAGCCGTGACTGATATGGCAGGGCTTCTTAGACCTATGCCACCCTTTGACACCTCGAGAGCCAAGGACCACCACCACCCCACCCCCCCCCGGCTGGATCCTACCTGCCAGGAACTAAAAACAAGAGACACCGAGGCTGCCGTGGGCACAGTTCACACGGAGGAGAGAGAGATGCTCCTAGAGCGGTGGTCCCCAACCTTTTTGAGCCTGTGGCTACCTTTGGAATTTGGGCACAACGTGGTGGGGGCAGCCAAAGCTGACCGTCAGTCACATACTTTTGTGCTGTGGTGGCAGCGGCTGCCAAAGAAACGTTTTGTTAAAAAGAAAGAAATCTGCACAGCCAATCACATCTCCAGTAGCCAATCAGAAGCTCCCTGGGCAAAAGCCCCACCCACTTTCTAAAAAAAATCCAGTGGACATGAGGTTCGTCTTCTTCTTCTTCTTCTTCTACTTCTACTTCTCCCTGGTGCATCTCGTTGGCTACACTTTTTACATACAGCCACGCCAGCCTCTTCGGGATAGACGGAACCTAAAACAAAATCACGTCGCCAGTGTTGAACAAATATTCTGTGTGTTTAACACCCCCTGAGTCTGCAATAAAGGCAGACCGTGCCCTGTACCGTCGTGCTTGCGACAGGCTGCAACGGAGGAGATGAACTGGGGCGATGCTCTAGCAGATGGCCGGGAACCATTCCCTTCCTCCTGATGGATAAGAGCTGTCAAAACTCAAAGCCTTGTTCTCGTAATTACCAATTTGGGGAAGAATTCAGGGCGGAGCAGTAACTCCTGGCAGTTCACATTATCATTTAGTAAATGGGACAGAGAAGAAAAGGCATCTGTGGCGGTGGGGGGCAGGTCTCTCACTATGAATGGGCTCTTTTTGTGCTGAAGGGAATAAGGGAGAGACGTAAATACTCTCCAGCTGAGTGGTTTTCTACCTGTGGAGAGACCCTTTTTGATACAGACTGGTCCAATAAAAAACTGCTTGTCCCAGATTCCCAGCGCGCTGGAGGCATCTTCATGGGTTCCCGTTGCTTTTCTGCAGAGGGACTTTTTAGGCTGTGTGTTGCCTCTCTGAATCAAACATCAAAAAAACTAAGCTCAGGACATCCGGCCCCATCACTCCTTGGCAAATAAAAGGGGAAGTCATGGAAGCAGTGACAGACTTCACCCTTCCTGGGATCCAAGATCACTGCAGATGGGGACTGCAGCCATGGAATTAAAAGACGCCTGCTCCTTGGGAGGAAAGCGACGGCAAACCTAGACAGTATAGCAAAAAGTAGAGACATCACCCTGCCAACAAAAGTCCATATAGTCAAAGCCATGTGTGAGATTGTCCCAATAGATATAGTCCACAACAGGTCTCCTTAAGCAGAAAGTCCTTTTTTTGTAGAAAAAATCATGCTGGTCAAACACTTTTCCTGTTAGTAATGCACAAGCTTGGAACTGCAATTACAATTATACTTGGTATGAAATATGGTCTAACTACCCTCTACCAATCCATAGAGAGGATTCTTGGTGCCCAAATATACTGGCCCAATATTCCCATGGAAAGCATGGCAAAATGAGTTCTCAGGGAGAAATACTGTCGGACATTTTTTTGGGAAAAGTTCCCAGGGAAACCAAGCAAAAGGAATACATGACACCTGTGATTCTTGTAACACATAACAGGAGGCACTTTTGTTCAAGGTCGTTAGCTGAGGAGGCTAGAGATAAAAGGGAAAAGAATGCAAATGAGTAATGAGCATGCGCAAAGCAAAGCAAAGCGAGCGAGGCATGCATTCCAAAGGTGGGAGTCGGGTTCCCGATGCTATCTCCCGGGTGGGACCTACGGAGGTAAAATGAAACCTTGGAACACAAAGCATAGTGAATTAAGCAGTAAACGTTGATGCAACTCGATAAGTATTGCAACAGGTAACACAGCATTGACCATGGCAAGACAGCCACCCCGGCTTATGGCAGTTAGCATATGCTCAACTGACACCATGGTATTTCCAGTAGCGATGTATGGCTGCAAGAGCTGGACTATAAGGAAGGCCGAGTGCCGAAGAATAGATGCTTTCGAATTATGGTGCTGGAGAAGAGTCTTGAGAGTCCCTTGGACTGCAAGGAGATCCAATCAGTCAGTCCTAAAGGAAATCAACCCTGACTGTTCCCTGGAAGGCCAGATCCTGAAGCTGAAGCTCAAATACTTTGGCCACCAAATGAGAAGGGAGCTCTCACCAGAGAAGACCCTGATGCTGGGAAAGACTGAAGGTCAAAGGAGAAGGGGATGGCAAAGGAGGAGATGGTTGGACAGTGTCATCGATGCAACGAGCATGAAGTTAAGCAAACTCCGGAACATGACAGAAGACAGGAGGGCCTGGCGTGATGTGGTCCATGGGCTCGCGAAGAGTCGTGCTCAACTGTGCAACTGAACCACAACAAGCTGCCTCTTTGCACAGCCCTCTCCAAGGGCTCCCATTGCTTCTGTACAGAAGCCAGGCCAGAGGGCCCCTGGTGCTCCAGGAACTTAGAGTGGTTCCAGGAACACTCCCAGCCCCCTCCCCGTGGCTATGCTTTGATACAGAACTTCAACAGTGGGAAGACCAGCTGCCTTTCTAGAAAACTTGTCCAGCATTACCGCTCTTCTGACCAGAAAAGCCAAGAAAAGCATCCCAGGAACCTCGAGTACGAAAGCCGCTGCTACGGACCATTTTCTGCATTCTTAAACTATGGTGCTTTTCCAGGTAGGAAGGAATGGCAGCTTTTCAGGTCCCTGCACCTCGTTTTAGCAAATGCTTTAAAAAGTAAATATACGGCAGAATTAATTTACTGTTCACCTTCCTGCTTGGTTGGGGAGGGCAGGGGGTGAAAGATCTGGGGATTCTCCTCATTTGCAACGTGGAAACAAGGGGCGTGTGCCACTTCTCATGCGTCACGGCAAAACGTAACATGGGCAGCATGCAGCCAAGACGATGCCTGGTGCAGTGATGATGGGATGCCGTTCTCTTGCCAGGTTCTGGAACTCTGGAGTTCAGTTTGTAAATGAAATAATTTCGTCTTCACGCCATGTTCTGTTTTGCTTTTTCTCCGCAAGAGCCAACTTCTCCGGAACGAAAATGAGAACAAGCGTCAGGCACATAAAACAAGCCAGGGGTCCGTTGGAGGGGGAGCGCACAGGAGCGCAGCTCCGGGAGTGAGGAGCCCAGGGGGCGGGCACATGACCAAGCCCCGCCCCCTCCTTGGCTTCCCTGAGCAGTGCAGAGGCACAGCGCCCCGGGGAAAGCCCTGCTAGGGTCTTTATTGTTTTTAATGTTTTGTTTTAACACTGATAATTTTATCATTGTTCCTCTTATGACTGTGTGCTGCTTTTCCAGAGACTTGCTCAAGGTGGCATATAAATTTTCTAAGTATACCATTTTTTATCTGGGCACATGGCACATAAGTACTGGAGAAATTTCACCAACCCTTCAGCAGCTTCCACCCATCAGTTTGGTGTAGTGGTCAGGAGTTGGACTCTAATCTGGGAGAACCGGGTTTGATTCCCCACTCCTCCACATGCAGCTGCTGGTGTGACCTTGGGCCAGTCACAAGTTCTCTCAGAGCTGTTCTCTCATGAGCAGTTCTCCAAAGACCTCTCTCAGCCCCACCTACCTCACAGGGTGTCTTGTTGTAGGGAGGGGAAGGGGAAGGGGAAGGGATGGGTGGTGCACATGTCCTGGGTATCTCAAGTCTACTTGAAACCTGGTGGTTTGAAGGGAGCAGGAAGAGAATGAGGGTGTGTTCTTTACACTTATTTTCATTGCACAAAGTATTGGATGGGGAAGGGAATGGAGGAAGAGCAGGTCAGTTTCACTCATCTGTGGAGTGGAGCCTGAGGGGTGGGTGTTGCCTTCTGACACACTTCCGATATGTTAGGGGGTGTGGCATATGCAAATGAGTTATGCTAATGAGCTCCTGCACCTCTTTTTCTACAAAATGACCCCTGAAACAAGCCCTTCGGGGAGGAGGGGAGGCTGACTTCTCCCTCACCTGCTCATTCTTCACTCATACAAGCCCCACCTCCAGGCTGCGCTGCTACAATCAGCCCTTGGCCCTTGCTCAGTCTGGCTTCAGGACAGAGTTTGCTTCAGTTGCACTGGGGGACATCCTCTGCCCTCAGATGGGTAGAAGGGATGCATCTCGAGCAGTGTTCCCTCTACGCTGAGTTAGTGTGAGCTAGCTCCCAGTTTTTTAGCTTCTGGCTCACACATTTTTGTCTGAGCTCAGGAAGGAGGGCTCCAGAGCAAACTAATTTATGCCACAGCCAAATCACCTGCTCACCCCTTTAATGCCGGTAGCTTACAAAGCAGAATTTTTGCTCACAAGACTCCACAGCTTAGAGGGAGCACTGGTCTCTAGTGCTGCCGGTGGATCTTCCAGCACCCTCAGCCGGGCCATGGGACCAGGTCGGACTGCAGCGGAGGCTAAAAAGTGAGGTCGGTCGAGGTGAGGCGGCACTGAGGTCAAACACAAAAGGCTGCATGGCTGATACCGACCTGCTAGCACAACACACAGGCACCCTTGCAGCTGTCCCATTTGTGTGTGTGTGTGTGCATAATGTGCTGTCAAGTCGCAGCAGACTCATGGAGATCCCATAGGGTTTTCGAGGCAGGAGGCATTCAGAGGTGGTTTGGCCATTGCTTGTCTCTGCATAGCAACCCTGGGCTTCCTTGGTGGTCTCCCATCCAAATGCTAACCAGATGGGGCTCGCCTGGGCCACCCAGGTCAGGGTATTTATTTGTTTATTTGATTTCTAGGCCGCTCGCCCCACATCCGTGGGGAGTATTTACACATCGAACAAGGCGGCCAAACGGACAGTGGGACATGCTGGAAGTGGAGAGCTTTGCGCTGTCTCCAGCCCCAGACCTGAGAGACAGCACCTGAGAGTTTAGACAGATAGGGAGGTCAGGGCACGAAGGGCCTCCTTTCCTTCCTGCCGTCTGATCTTCTCCTCTGAAGTAGGATGCTGCTCTTGGGGGCAACTTCCTCCCTTTCCGCTCTCTCACTCTCCTCTCTCTTGCACGCACACAACAGACGGTGCACAGTCTCTCCATCTTGCACCGTCGAGGCTGGGCATGCGTCCAGCCTCCAACACCATCTGGTTAGCTAGAAGAGGTAACCTGTCCCTCTCTATTACCTGCACTCTCCAGCATGTATTTCCTTTAATAACAGTTACTGGTTAGTTTCGGATCTGATTACGGACTCCGTGTCGTGGTAAGACTGCCGCTGCCCCCAGCCCCGGGCTCTGCTGCGTTGAAGCCTTTGGGCACTCTGCTACCTTTCTCGTGGTTCCCTGGCAGCACCAAGTCCCGAGAATCCCGCAGGACTCAGGAGGGGGCATCAGACGGCACTGGGATCAACAGGTGTGGGGGAAAGGCTGAGGCGGGCTTTTTAAGAGAACGCGGCCTGCTTGACAGCCTGGTGGCGGAAAGCATTGCCAAGCGACAGCCAACTTATGGAAGCCCTGTAGGTTTTCAAGGCAATAGATGTTTAGATGTGGTTTGCCGTTGCCTGCCTCTCCGTAGTGACCCTGGACTTTCTCAGTGGTCTCCCACTCAAGTACTAACCAAGGCCAACCATGCCTATCTTCTGTGTTCTGATGAGATCGGGGTAACCTGGTCAAGGCATGAAACAAACTGAGGTGATTTGCCCTTGCCTGCCTCTGTGCAGTGACCCTGGACTTCCTTGCTGGTCTCCCATCCAAGTACTAACCTGGGCTGACCCTGCTTAGCTTCTGAGAGCTGACAAGACTGGGCGAGCTGGGCTGAGCCCTAAGTAGGGGGTACCGCAAACACTGACAATTGTCTCCCAGTTTGCATGTTGCATCCAAACAAACAGCACACTTGCAAGGGGACAATCAAATCAGCAATAAAATAAAACAAACCAGCATGTTTTTGAATGGGCAAAATAGCCCGGCACAAAATGAAACCACCAGTCAGTGCCTTGCATACAGAATGATGAGGAATAGCTACGATGCATGGCAGTCTCCAAATACTTTCCTCAGACATGCAGTGCAAAAACAGGTTGTATGAGTAGGGGAAGAAAATCAGATTTTTGTCTAGCTTTTCCTGGGAGACCAAATAAGAAGACGGAGCCTTCAGGAAGGACGCTCCCCCCCCCCCCCCCCCGCAATTCTAAAGACCTGGAAAAATGCACAGCTATTTCTCCTCTTGCTCACTTCTGTTCTCCTAGGCTGATAAATCCAAAACAAACCCGTGTTTCTTAACCCAGCGAGTTAGCACCGGCTACAGCTGAGCTGGAGAGATGTTATGCATTTTCCAGCTGCCCTTTATTGTGCAAGACACAGAACACGAAGTGCTTATAATGAATGCGGAGGCTGCTCTTGCTCCTTTCGGCTGCGCACCAGAAAAAAGAAATGCATCCATCTAAATTAGCCCAAACTTTTCCAAGAGCCAGGCTCGCTTTAAGAAGGGATTGATTAGAAACCACAGGCCTTCCTCTGTTTCAAGTGACAAATCTTGCATTGCTCCAGTTATTTATACAGTCACCAGCTGGAAGAGGTACAAGGGGCATCTCTCAAGACCAGGAGTTCACAGGAAGCAGCTGCTGATTCTTCTTCCTTCGAATTTTGCTTTCCCTTCACTAATCCACAGTTAAGTACTGCGGCAAACCCAAGAGCAAAGCTGAGCAAACCTGACCCCTGCTGGCCGCACAGGCAAAGAGCAAAAATTATCTGCATGTTTTTCTGCGCCCAACTTCTTCCTGCCAAATGCAGCACATTTGACAGATCTATCTCTGTCTTTTCTTTTCGGGGGCTGAAGCTGACACAGACCTTCTGCTTCTGAGAAATGACAGAGCACTCCCAGCTTTTAACATGCTGCCAAGACACATGCTTTTCCTCCAAGACACCGTCACATGGCTGGGAATTTAGCAATCACATTGTGCTGAATTTCACCTGGGTTCAAACACTGGCATAAGAACATAAGAGAACATAACAGATGCCATGTTGGATCAGACCACTGGCCCATCTGGTCCAACACTCTGAGTCACACAGTGACCAAAACTTGGGGGCCATCAGGAGGCCCACCAACAGGGCCAGAACTCTAGAAGCCCTCCCAACTGTGGCCTCCCAAGCACCAAGAAGACAGAGCATCAATGTTCCAGGCAGAATTTTCCCTCTATAACTTCTGGCTAATAGCCACTGATGGCTAACAGCCACTCTGCTCCACATGTTTACTCAATCCCCTCATAAGAACCTAATCAGGCCAATGGCCCATCCAGTCCAACAATCTGTGTCACACACTGGCCAAAAACCAGAGGCCATCAGGGGCTCCACCAATGGGGCCAGAACTCCAAAAGCCCTCCCACTCTTGCCCCCCAGAGCATCACTACCCCAGACATAAGAACATAAGAGAAGCCATGCTGGATCAGGCCAATGGCCCATCCAGTCCAACACTCTGTGTCACACAGTGGCCAAAAACACCAGGTGCCCTCAGGAGGTCCAGCAGTGGGGCCAGGACACCAGAAGCCCTCCCATATGCTGATCCATTCCCCTCATGAAGCTGTCTATGCTTGTAGCGGCCGCCACTACTTCCTATGGCAGTGAATTCCACATGTTAATGACTCTTTGGGTGAAGACGTCCTTCCTTTTATCTGGCAATATGTTCAATCCCAGTTCTTTCCCAAAACAATGAACTGCAGTTAAATAAACAGAGACACTTTGGGAGAAAAAAAAGGAGAAATAAAACATTTAGATGGCAAGACACTTGACAGAGCATCCTTTCAGCTGTGCGATAAACATACTCCTAGCAACTGAAATTTGCTTAGGATTCATTAAATCCTGAGAGTCATTCACATTTCGTGCGTATCTTCTGAAATGTAACCGCTCTTCCATTTGTAAATAAAAAGGCACCATCTGTAGTCAGCTGATCTCATTCATTCCTGAATCAATGCCAACAATGGGGCTGCACTCCGATGTCATCATAAATGATGATTTGTTTAAAACCCATTTTTTCTCTCTGAGGAACATAACGGAAGAGTCTGTTCGTCAGACCCAGATAATCCCTATGCCTGTTTCCTCTCCTGCCTCCAAACAGACACCCCCCCCCCAACCAAAATCTGTCCTGGGCTCCCTTGGGTGGCGTGTCCACTAGCAAACTGTCACTACAGATGACGCCTGGCCACTAACGGTTAGGGGCAATAAATGGGAGAGGAAGGAAGGTGTGGAAGCCAAGCTGCTGGATTCGTGGACATTTAAATGGCAGAAAAGGGCCACTAGAATGATAAAAGGGTTGGAACACTTTCCCTATGAAGAAAGGCTGAAGCGCTTGGGGCTCTTTAGCTTGGAGAAACGATGGCTGAGGGGTGACATGATCAAGGTTTACAAGGTTATGCATGGGATAGAGCAGGTAGAGAAAGAAGTCCTTTCCTCCCTTTCTCACAAGACAAGAACTCGTGGGCACTCCATGAAATTGCTGAGCAGTCGGGTTAGAACTGATAGAAGGAAGTAATTATTTACCCAAAGAGTGATGAACACGTGGAATTCACTGCCACAGGAGGTGGTGGCGGCTACAAGCATGGACAACTTCAAGAGGGAATTGGATCAGCATCTGGAGCAGAGGTCCATGAGTGGCTATTAGCCACAAGGTATAGACAGGAGCTCTCAGTCTGGGGCAAGTGATGCTCTGTATTCTTAGTGCTGGGGGGGGGGGGCAACAGTGGGAGGGCTTCCAGTGTCCTGGCCCCGATGCTGGACTTCCTGAGGGCACCTGGTGTTTTTGGCCCCTGTGTGACACAGAGTGTTGGACTGGATGGGCCACTGGCCTGATCCAACATTGGCTTCTCTTACGTTCTTATGTTCTTAAATCACAAAACAAAACAAATATTTTACAGAACTCACACTCCCATTTCTGTCTTGCCAATTGTCAGTCACCTTCCTTCCTTCTCATCCTGTACTCTGAAACACAATATTTTTTAAACACACACAACACACACAAACACACATACGTACTTTCTTGCTAGTTTCGCTGCATTTGAAATTTCCTTTGAGCGAGGCCAAAGTATTCCTGCCTAATGAATCATTACTAGCTTTTGTTTCTCTGGGCTTTCCTCTCTGCATGCAGGAGGTTAAGGGCCGCAGTGCTGCCAAATACAATGGGACTGTTTCATTCGGATGCCATGAAAAAACACCCTTAATATAAATCACAGTTATGAGGCCCCACCTTAGAACCAGTGTTCCCTCTAAGCTGAGTTAGTGTGAGCTAGCTCACAGTTTTTTTAGCCTCTGGCTCACACATTCTCGTCTCAGCTCAGGAAGGATGGCTCGAGAGCAAACTAATTTATGAAGAAGCCAAATTACTCGCTCACAACTTTAATGCCAGTAGCTCACAAAGTAGAATACTTGTTCACAAGACTCCACAGCTTAGAGGGAGCATTGCTTAGAGCCCCGGTGTAACACCATAGTTTGCTGAGTAGTTTTGCATTCAGACATCACACTAAACGAAAGTTAAAGCAAACCATTGTTTTATTAACTCTAGATTATTGTGAAGTCTGAACGCGGTCACATTCTGCTGCATTGTACAAAAGGTTTCACAGAAAGAGCAAACAAGATATGGGGCAGAGATAAACACTGTATTAATCCTCATTTCAAAATACTTTAACAGACAGTTCTCCACTAGCTGCTATAGCAAGCCCAGTGTGTGGATGAGAGGAATTCATCACTCTAATTAACACTGGGCTGAATTCTACCCCAATTAATGTTTCCTTTAGAAGCTGCCCACTCAAATGGTCAAATGCTTTCTCCACATCCAGGGACTGTCACTGTAAATGGTTCTTCTAACGTAAATGTTTCTTCTAATGGTATGTTATATTTATGTTTGATATAAAAACAGATTGATCCAAGTGTACATGTTATTCAGGGAGCATATTCATCTGGTGAGCAATAAGCACTGTAAACATTTTTGTGCGTTCATTCAACAAGGCTTTGGGGAGAAGAAGAAGAGATTGGATTTATACTCTGCCCTTCACTACCCAAGGGAGTTTCAGAGTGGTTTACAAGCTCCTATCCCTTCCCCTCCCCTCCTCACAACAGACACCCTGGGAGATAGGTGAGGCTGAGAGAGCTCTTTCAAGGACTGCCGTTGAGAAACAGCTCTGACAGAACTACAGCTTGCCGAAGGTCATCCAGCAGGTGCAAGTGGAGGAGTGGGGAATCAAACCCAGTTCTCCCAGATTAGAGTCTGTGCAATTAACCACTACCCCAAACTGGAGAGATATTATGGGCGTTATGCAGGACATGTATTTTTTTATTATTACTTCAATTTTATACATTCTTCTCTGATTTGGGGGGTCTTGAGTATTTAATCAAAACAGAAGTAAGAATTTTAATAACTGACCTTTAAATATTTTATAAAATCCCACTGGGATACTCTCTAGGGGTTTTAAAAAAGATTTTTTTTTTAAAAAAAACCCCTTTCATAACAAGTTTAATGATATTAATTGTTAGCTTCCCCAGTAAAATTTCATTGTATTCATGAAATAATAAAACTATCACTTCCTGCTCATTAAGGATGATCAAAATATGGCCAGAGGTTCTGTGACCTTATGAGCTGTATGCTAACAGGTGGTCAGATTTATTGCTGCTTCAGTAACATTCATGGTTTAAAGGCCTCTTGAACATTTGGAATTCCCTGCAAAGGCAAAAGCGCTTAGGCGCTGCTGGACTCTTGCTCTTCTCTGATGCTACAGGCAGACTGACACAGCTTCCCATCTTGATTTAATTCCCAAAGGCTTTTTTGAGAATGCTTTAGTTTCTGTCAACACTTCTCTAGACCTCCTGGGAACAGCAGCTTCAGGCCCTCTGGGGGTGGGCGGGCTGGCGGGCTGGCGGGCTGGCGGGCGGGCGGGCGGGGGGGGGGGACTCCCAGGGAGAAAAAAAAAACGTTGACGCCTGATCACCTGCTGCATCGGTACACCCCGCTCCCCCATCAGTCTCTTTTCTTTCTAAAACAAAAGGGAAGTTCCCAGTGAGATTTGTCTGCCTGCAAACAAATGTAACTCGGGGAAGAAGGGAAAGAAGAAGGGGAGAAGGAGACTGGATTTATCCCCCGCCCTTCACTACCTGAAGGAGTCTCAGAGCGGCTTACAAACTCCTTTCCCTTCCCCTCCCCACAACAGTCACCCTGGGAGGCAGGTGGGGCTGAGAGAGCTCTCAAGAGAACTACTCCTGAGAGAACAGCTCTGAGAGAACTTGTGATTGACCCAAGGTCCCCCAGCTGGCTGCATGTGGAGGAGGAGTGGGGAATCAAACCCGGTTCTCCCAGATTAGTGTCCGCGCCCCTAGCCACTACACCAAACTGGTTACAACTCCTTTATCCTGCTTTGCCTTGGCTCACCCTCAACAATGTTGGCAAGTATATATTTTGCAACTTCTTCTTGCTTTGCCAGCTGTCTTGACTTCAAGGAGACAAAAATGGGATGTGAATATTTTAAACATACAAGTAAATAAAATGGTGCTGGTAAAGAACCTCATCAGGGTGGCAAACACTAGCTGGTCTCACCCTTCAGTTCCCTTTTTTCTAAAGCAAAAAGCACCAGGGGTGTCCATCAGCACGACTGACAGGGACAAGTAGTTTGCAAGACTCAAAAACACCTCCTTCCCTCCCGCTACCAGCTGTTGGGCGCAGTGGTAGAGCATCTGCTTTGTATAAGAAGGTCCCAGATTTGATCCCTGGTGTGTCCAAGTTGGTGTAGTGATTAGGAGTGTGGAATCTAATGTGGGAGAACCAGGTTTGATTCCCCACTCCTCCTCCACATGCAGCTGCTGGTGTGACATTGGATCAGTCACAAGTTCTCTTAGAGCTGTTCTCTCAAGGGCAGTACTCGAGAGAGCTCTCTCAGCCCCACCTACCTCACAGGGTGTCTGTTGTGGGGAGGGGAAGGGAAAGGAGTCTGTAAGCCGCTCTGAGACTCCCTTGGGTAGTGAACGGCGAGGTGTAAATCCAATCTCCTCCTCCTCCTCCTGTTCTTCTAAAAGATCAGGTAGTAGGATGTGATGAGAAAGACCTCTGCCTGAGACCCTGGAGAGCGGCTTCCAGCCTGAGCAAACAACACTGACCTCGATGGACCAAGAGTCTGATTCAGTATAAGACAGCTTTATATGTGTTCATTCATATTTGTTCACAAGGCTTTTGCACCAACAAAGATGTGAGATGTGAACTTTGACCTGGGAGGGGGAATGATCAGTGGCCAATGTAAGAAGAGGGGAATGAAGTTTTCAATCAATATACTGAAAACTCATGAACTTTTAAACATTTTAAAAAGAATTCTGTCGAAAAGGTTCCCCCAGGAAACTGGCGCGTTCCCCCAGGAAAAAAAGCCCTGTACCACAGACTTTTGCAGGACTGCTAGCACCAGGCCCATAGCCGCAGTGGGGCATCTCGGGGCTAAGCCCCCTGACTTGCTGGCAAGGCCCCCCCTGACTTCCCATCTAGCCCAGGGTATCACGGCCTTTCTCCCCAGATTAAATTGATTAGCCTGTGCCCCCTAAGAAATTTAAATGCCCCCTGACTTAAAAAATCCTGGCTGTGGGTCTGGCTAGCGCATCACACAGTGGGATGGTGTCACTTCTGAGATACGGTGGAAGCCATGCCAAAATGCTGGGGATGCTGATGCCCCCCCCCCCATTATGCTGGGGGGTTTCCTCCCGCTGCCCAGCTGAGCAGCAACGGGCAATAGCACCAGAGGCCGGGGGGGGGGGGGGGGGGAGATGTGTCCCACTGCCCTCAGATGACTGGAAAACCTATTCCTCATGTGACTCAGTATGGATGTTTCTACATGCTCTTTGGACCCAGAAATCCCCATTTGGCTTTTGCTTCTCCCTTGTGTATTGCAGACCCAGGACTCTTTATTTTCACACCATGTATTTATCACTGCACCATCCCCCCCCTCCCCACAAAATACATACAGCCTTATTTCTGCATTCATATACCAGCATCCCACATGATATGTATCGTGTATGTGTAAATACTGTACATATACCTTGTGCATAAAATCCATATCACGCGCATACAGAATGCAAACACATTTATAAAGCCCACAGAGGGAAATGGGAAATCCATACTGTTGACAAAATGCAAGCAAATATTTAAAGGGAACAAGCTTGGGGCCCTTTGTTCATCCTTGCTGCCGGCCCATAATGCTAACAGCCAGCCAGAGCGGTGATAATTCAACTCCCAAAGGCAACACTTTGATCACTTTTGGAGGAAGCCGGGGGAGGAGCCATTTCCCCCAATATCGGCCAGTGCAATTCCGGGCCCGGCCGATTCACACTCACAGACACAAATTAATTACCGGCCTGACCGCTCACGCTTCTGTCTATGGAGACACGACTAGCCTCAGCCGTATCTCTGATTTCAGTCGTGCAAACAGGAAACCCCATAACAGCAAAACAAGCAAACCAACAGACAAAACCAGCCCACAAACAAAGAGGTTTCCCTCAATTAAAAGCTAACTGGGGGAAAAAAATCAAAGTTTTGGCCTAGCCCCTCCAGAGGTGTTCAAGGAAGGCACCAGAAGCAAGAGGAGGTGGAGGGCATTGCAAAGCCCCACCTCTCCATTGCAACAGCCCCTCAGCTAGACAAAGCCCACCTCCTGGGAAACTTGGTCAGTCAATCACGTGATCAAAGCATGCCTGCTTTGCCCCACCTGGAGTCCGGCCACTCCTCCCACCGCTTCTCTGACCTGGAGCAGAGGGAGTGGGAAAGAGCTCAGCCTGTTTGCTCGAAGGCATCAAGGTGAAAAGCAGCACTCAGAGTTGCCTCCAGGTGCCGCATTTCCCAGCAAAGGCAGGAGGAGGGAAAGGAGGCATTTTGTTGTGCATGTGTGTGGGGGATTTAAAGACCCCCCCCCCCACAACTATCATGAAGGCTCACATGAAAACCTGTAACTACCTCCTCTGCAGGAATGCCATGTTTAGCAGCCAGGATGTGTGGCATGTGTGGGTGTGCCCACATCTTTCACAAGGAAAAAAGGAAAATGGATTTCAGTGACTGTTCAGGTAATTTTCTCTGCACCCTCCCTCAAAACTGAAGGCTGGTGTCCCAGAGAGGCATGGGGGGGGGGATTTGCTTTGCATTGGACTCTGCAGGAAGGGGCAAAGTGGACTGGAGAATCACAGAATCTTAAAATCACAGAGCTGTGTCCTCCAGGCCATCCAGTCCAACCTCCTGCTCAATGCAGGATCAGCCTAGAGCATCCCTGACAAGGGTTTGTCCAGCTGCTGCTTCAAGACTGCCAGTGATACAGGCCGAAATGACCCAGATCTGGTCGGGAAGTTATACGGAGGAACACCATAAGAACATCAGAGAAGCCAATGCTGGATCAGGCCAGTGGCCCATCCAGTCCAACACTCTGTGTCACACAGTGGCCAAAAACACCAGGTGCCCTCAGGAGGTCCAGCAGTGGGGCCAGGACACTAGAAGCCCTCCCACTGTTGCCCCCCCCACCCCAAGCACCAAGAATACAGAGCCTCACTTGCCCCAGACTGAGAGTTCCTATCTATACCTTGCGGCTAATAGCCACTGATGGACCTCTGCTCCACATGTTTATCTGATTCCCACTGGAAGCCATCCATGCTTGTAGCTGCCGCCAGCACCTCCCATGACAGTGAATTCCATGTGTTAAATTTGTGAGCTCCGAAATCAAATTCTGGACTGGGTTGAGAGAGAGCGGGAGTGGGTCTCCACTATAGTTCTTCCAGGTGAATGCTGAAACAGGAACGGGCAGCCCCCCCCCCTCCATTTTGGATCTAGAATGTCTGGGTGCCAATCCAAGGCAGAACTGCGTGAGGATTTGTGTGTGTGTGTGTGTGTGTGTGTGGAAGAGTTGTCAGCATCCAGGTGTGGTCTGGAGATCTCCCAGGATTACGCCTGATTTCCAGTCTACAGAGATCAGTTCTCCTGGAGAAAATGGCTGCATTGGAGGGGGGGGACTCCGTGGCAATTATACACAGCTGAGGCCCCTCCCCTCCCCAGGCTCCACCCCCAAATCTCCAGGAATTTCCAACCTAGGGTTGGCAACCCTAGTGTGTGTAGGTGTGTGTGTGGGGGTACTCCGACAATCCAGCCTGTGGGACTTTCCAGAATTCCACTCCACGCACGAAGGAGTGTGCCATTTCAACCCTCTGCCAGCTGTACTTGGATTAAAAGAAGTGCTAGTCTCCATCAGTGTCAAAATTAAACATTAAAAGTATTAAGAGAGTTCTTCCAGGCCGGGAACAGTGTGGAACATCGCTTCAACTAACGGTGGGCCTGAGCAGACGAGGCGTTTACATGTGTAGTTTCCCAGGTCGTGTCCGTTTGCTTAGGCTCAGGATGCTGCCGTTCAAGATGTTAGGACAGAGGTGAAGAAATGTCACCTTCACCAAACACCTCTTCCACGCCCCTGCCGTCCTCCACCTGTCTTCTTTGCTGGAAGGGGGGGGGCAGGACAAGGAACTGGGGCTAGGGGAAATTAACTGCAGCCCCGCCAATAAAGGTTTGAAACTTTGTGAGCAGAGCATCACCCCCCTCATTTCTGGGCACGGAGCCACATGCTTTGGTCAGCCTACTGTGCCTGCCCACTCTCCAGGTGAGCTGGGAAACGCCGGGACCTACGGTGCCAGTGTTTGGCATGACGTCTGAATCAAGCCACCGCCTCCCACACCAGGGTGGCGATCAGACGGCTCTTTAGATCCGACCCAGGCACGAGTGCCTGGTGAATATCAAGGGAACGTCCAGGCAGCGACATCTGGGAAAGGGGCCGCTTCCGTGATCAGCCCGTCGAGCCCCACCAGGGAGCCGTATTTTAAAGATACCGGTGAAAGTCCGGGGCTAATGCTTGCTGACGAGCCAATGGCGGACTTTCCCCTGTCTGGTTATTCCAGCGTGCAATCAGCCCGTTGGGATGGTCTGACTCCAGGCCATCCCAAACGGCTGCTATTTAAAAAAATTCTTAGCGATATGTGCATAAACGCATAAACATTGACGGCCGCAGAGCTCCGCTCAAACGTTCCAGACAATTTCATGTTTCTGAATGGCCCGTGAAATTTATGAACTTTTAAAACTGAAATCGTACCACTAGCGGTGCTTTTACCATTTAAGTTTGCGCATGCACGGAAAAACAAGTACACGGTGAGGCACATATGTGCATGCACAAACAATTTTTTTTAAAAAACCCCCGACCCTGCTGCTCCTTAAGGTGGATGTCATCTAGACAATCCACTGTGGAGTCCGTGCACATTAAGGCAATTCACGGGGGAGCTGTCTAATTGTGCAACTTTGGGGAAAAAAAGATTGGGATCAAATCAGAGCCGGGCCAATGGTGAGATTAGCTGCCTGTCTGAATGCACTCCAGGAGATTCTAGGGATAATCTCAAAACAGAAGTGAGAATTTTGAAAGAGTATCGTCGGAATGAATCCTCTGGAACAGAGGGGGATCAGACGGGTAACATGCTAGATTTCTAGGAATCCAGTCATCCTGGTAGATCCCAGAGACTCAGCTGTTTATCGTAAACATTTAAGATCTGCATTCACTGCCTACCGGCCCTCCGAGCAGTGTGGCGTGAAAACAAATAACACAACATGAAACAACAGTGCAAACACTCATAAACTCTTTAAAGCCCAACAGCCATTCTGAAAGCCAGAAACTCAACTATATTAAAACGGCAGCAGGGTCAAAAAATATTACACAGTTATTATATTCCCCATAACTATAAACAGGCACTTTGGGGTTATTTGAAAGATATTGTTTTAGAAGAGGGCCTTGAATTAGGAACGTTGCTGACATCAGCAAAAAGAAGGATTGCTTTTCACTGGAGATCTCCAACGGCATCATCGTTAAAAGCCCGGAATAAACAAGTCCTAACCACAGAAGAAGATACGCAGAAGGTAAGTGTGCTTAAGAATATAGCAATTTCCAAGATAACACTAAACAGTGTATTTGATCTTCTCACTTGTAACAGAACCTTTACACAAACCAATAATAGCTCAAACCAAGAAGATAGATTCAAGGAGGCCGCCATGTTGGTCTGAAGCAAAAGAACAAAGTTTGAGTCCAGGGGCACCTTGAAGACTAACAAAGTTTCATTCTGGGTAGAAGCTTTTGTGTCTAACTTTGTTGGTCTTCAAGATGCCTCTGGACTCAAACTTTTGCTTCAGACCAACACGGCTGCCCACCTGAATCTCTGACAGCTTCAAGAGGGAACTGGATAAAAATGTGGAGCAGAGGTCCATCAGTGGCTCTTAGCCACAAGGTATAGGTAGGAACTCTCGGTCTGGGGCAAGTAATGCACTGTCTTCTTGGTGTTTTTGGTGGGGACAACAGTGGGAGGGCTTCTAGTGTCCAGGCCCCACTGCTGGACCTCCTGAGGGCACCTGGGGTGTTTTTGGCCACTGGGTGACCCAGAGTGTTGGACTGGAGGGGCCACTGGCCTGATCCAGCATTTGGCTTCTCTGATGTTCTTATGTAAGTGAACATCCCTTGGCCAGTGACAACCAGCACCAGTCCCTTAGATACAAAACTGCCCATCAGTTTCACTGGATGCCCTCAAGGTCTAGTATTTTGGGAGAGGCAAAAAATAAATAAATCCCTTTGTCAACTCTCTCCACCCCATGTATAATTTTCGAAACCTCTCTTATGCTCCCCCCCCCCCTTAGTCGTGTCTTTTCCAAACTGAAAACTTCCAAACGCTTCAGCCTTTAAGAACATAAGAACATAAGAGAAGCCAATGCTGGATCAGGCCAGTGGCTCAGCCAGTCTTTTCCTCACAGAGAAAGTGCTCCAACCCCCTCAACATCTTGGTTGCCTTCCTCTGTACTTTTTCTAGCCCTGCAAGGTCCTTTTGGAGATACGAGGGCCAGAACTGTACAGCGTATTCCAAATGAGGCCGCACCAGAGATCTATACGGAGGCATCACAATATCAGCATGTTTATTTTCAGTCCCTTTGCTAATAATCCCTAACATAAGAGTTTGCTTTTTTCACTTTTGCAGCACACTGGGTTGACACTTTCATTGAGCTATCTGCTAGGACTCCAAGATCTCTTTCCCTCTCTGTGATATCACAGCGAAAGAACGGCAAAACAGAAACAAAATAAACAAAGAACAGAAAGGGACCCCTTCAAAATTGCTGCTCTGAGTGCTGGAAAACATCTATTTGCATTTTTTTAAAGCTTTTTGGCATACCATGGGAAAATTGGGGGGGGGGGGTGTTTCCCTATTATTATTATTTTGTTTCTATGAAACCCGAGAGTGCATTTGTGCAATTGTGGATCAAAGACAAAATAGCAAGTCCTTCAAAAGCCTCCTTTTGTGTGTGGAAAAACACCCATATGCCTATTTTAATCTTATAGCTTTCCAACAACACAAAGGGCTAGTTTGGAAGCAATTTCTGTTATCCCCCCCCCCCCCCCCCCATGTTTCAAATGAGGACAATCATGTTTGCCTGCAGGATAAACACACACCGGCACACAACCACACACAAAAAGTTGGCCCCCTGAGATTGGGCTCACCCCTGGGCCATCCATTTTGCAGATGAGCTGTAAAATGGATGGCCCAGAGGTGAGCCCGATCTCGTCTGATCTTGGAAGCTAAGAAGGAATGGCTCGGGTTTGTTCTTGGAGGGCAGACTCCCGAGGAAGTCCAGGGTTGCTATGTGAAGGCAGGCAATGACAAACCACCTCTGAACATCTCTGGCTTTGAAAACTCCTATGGGGTCGTCATAAGTCAGCTGTGACTTGATGGAACTCCCGCCCCCCCCCCCCCCCCCGACACACACTTTGTGGATCTCACTTTCTTACAGTGTCTTTGGAACACTGTTATGGGCATCGGTGTGTTATGCATATTCAGACCCTTAAGACATTTCTGCTTCTAAAGCCCCACCTGGTCCTGTTGAACCTTTGGCACTCGGAGAACAGTTAAAGCAAAATAGCTGCTAATCAGCCGCTCTTGAGCAAAGACAAATCAGCCTATTCCACAAGGAAGAGAGCTAGCGAAAGCTGAATGCGACGGCATCACCCGGAGAGAAGGCACGGTGCCCTCTGCCAGCCGAGCCCAACTCTCGCGGTATCTCTGAAGTGTCTTTAATGCATGAAGAGCCTGTCTTGAAAGAACGATGATTTGTTGGGCTGACTGACGAGGGCCTGAGGCCTGCCCGTTGGTGCTCAACCTGAGTCAGAGCGGAGTGGAAAGGAAAGACGATCAAGTGTCTAATACACAACCCAGGGGAGAGAGAGAACTGCCTCATAATGGGTGCCAAATGGTTGGGCAATGAGAACAGAAGCTATTAAATGGGGACTCAGCTTCTAGCAGGGGGGACGCTAACGGTCCCAGAAGCGACTCTTTGCAGAGGCAATTTGGGCTTCCAACAACTGTGAGGGAGTTAAACACAACTCCCTTGTCAAAAAAAAATTGCGGGCAGATTAATGTTGATGGTTCAAAGTCCCCGAAAAGCCTCCCACAGATGAAATGTGTACTCCCCGAGAATTTTTGCGCCCTTAACGGTTAAGAAGACAGCTGCTGAGTGGAAACAAGACTCCTCCAAGGCCTTAGCTGCCAAGACGGTGAAATCAGAGTGGAACCAAATCTCATGTTAAAAAGTTCCCACTGACAAACCAGAGTGCTCAGAAGAAACAGAGCAACCACCGAAACAAACAGCCAATGCGAACGATCAAAGCACTAAAAGCTGTGAGCAGCACTTGTGGACAGATGAAACTGGCTTTTACTGAATCAGGCCGTGGGTCCATTAAGACCGGTATTGTCTATTCACCTGGTCTGTTCAACTGGAGATGCCGGGGACTGAACCGGGGACCTTCCGCATGCCGAGCAGAATGCTCTTAGTTCTTTTGAATGTTTGTCTACTGATGTTATCAGCCTGCTTGGGGATCTAACCTTCAGTGCCCTGGCAATCTTGCCTGAGACAGTTGGGTGTCTTCACGTGCAATACACAGAATGCAACATAGCAGCACCCGACAACATATAAGCTCCTCCTTTGCACAGAGGCCATCTTAACAAAAGATGTTTTGTTTGCTAGCGAAAGAGCAGAAGGCTCTCCGCACGTACTGGGTGCCTTTCCCTCACCGCCAGGTGACTGCATTCCTCCACCACCCAGCTGGACTTCCACACCCTTCTCCACTTGGGTTGTCAGGTCCAATTGTTCTACCAGTGGGCAGTGGGAGGGAGCATTCGGGGGGGGGGGGGCTGATGTCACCATGCACAACATCACTGGTGCGATGGCATCATGAGGACGTGATGTCATCACACTGGGGACATTGTGCAGCGACACTCTAGCATTTTGGCCAAAACTCTATGGTAACCGCAGAGTTTTGGCCAAGATGCTAGAGCGTCGCCGCACGACGTTGCTGGCATGATGATGTCACTTCTGCGTGACGTCATTGCACTGACGATGTTGACGTGCAACATGCCTGCTTGGGGATGGGGCTGAAGCCCCAAAAATCGTAGGAACCCCCACCCGGACTGAGGGGGGGATCTGAAAACCTTATTCTCCGCCATGCTGAAGGAGGAAGGTGGGTGCTCCACATTTTGCTTGGCACACCGAAGAACAGCATCAGCTACCCCCAAGCGCACCGCCACATTATCGACAGGTGCCCCATTCCATGGGCAGTCTGCCTTGAACAGAGTGAGAAAGGACAAAGCCCAGCAGGGCGCAGCATTTCAAAGGAAGACCCCACCTGTCACGAGGAAACTGCACCTTCCGGCCCCGGCCTCGTTGATGATGTTGCAGTTGTAAACCCCGTAGCTGTCCCTCGAGAGGCTCCGGATGGTGTACTCCGTGGAATCCTGAGCGTCAAACTGTCCTGTCCGGAGCAACTTGTTGCCCAGCCGCCATTCGAAAGTCAAGACCCGGGTCGGGTAAGCCCTCAGCACGCGGCAGCTCATGGTCACGCTCCGGCCTTGGCCCTGCCGGATCTCCAGGAACGCCGGCTCGACAGCAGGGGGATCTGGAAGACACAGGAGAGCAAGGCAGTGAAAGAAGAGGTCACTCAGGAAGCAGGCCGTGTCGGCCCCTCCACCCCCCCCCAGCCATCTCCTGCACATCCAGCTGTCTGTCCTCTGGAATCCCAGGAAACAGTGAATGCAAAGAGGTCTCAAGGTCACTTCTGATAGGGATACGATGGTAGTTAATTCCCAGGTTTATTGCGTGTATCACCTACCCTTTACAATCCACTTTCGGCCTTATGACACGGCATGCCTTAGACTGGGATCTCCGGCCTTTTTGAGTCTGGGGGCACCTTTGGAATTCTGACCCAGCGTGGTGGGCGCAGCCACAAAATGGCTGCCACAGGAGGTGGGGCCAGCCACAAAATGGCCGCTGCAGCTTCCCTTCAGTCACACCATCAAAATCCTTGTGCCGTGGTGGTGGCTGCTGCCGAAACAGTGGGTTTTTTTAGAAATCTGCACAGCCAATCAAATCTCCAACGGCCAACAGCCCATCTAAGATTGCCAGGCCTGACCTGTCTGCTGGCCGGGAGGGGGGAGTCCATTCTTGCTCCAGGAGTCTTCTGGCTCCTGCACTTTGCATGTGCACCATGGTGACGTCACCCGAAGGTTGGGCATGTCGGGTGGGATGCTCTAGCATTTGGGCAACCCCCCCCCCAATGGCCACCATAGAGTTTTTGCCCAGGGACACCCCCACCTGATGTGCCCCATGCAATGACATCGGATTTGGGTGACATTATTGCACAGGGCACATCAGGCAGGGTGGGGCTCTTTGGGAGCAGGGCTCCCCCCACTGGCCAGCTGGCAGGTGGCGGATTAGCTCCCCTGAAATCAAGGGTGGTGGCGGCGGCAACCCTAAGCCCATCTGGCCTTGCTCACTTTCTCAAAACACATGGTGGGCACCAGGAAAGGGGCTCACGGGCACGACATTGGGGATCCCCGCTGTAGGCAGTTCTTTCTCGTTGCCCTGGTCTCCAGTTCTGTAATCCAAGTCCTACGCAGGGGTCATTTTGAGGAGGAATGAGCGGGAATGGCATTCCAGGAGGAACAAGCCCAGGAGGAGGAAACCCAAGCACGCTTGCTTGCCTGCTCTTGGCTTCCCCAGCCAGCCCACTGCAGTGAATTGGCTGGGGAAGGGAAGGGAAGGGCAGGCAGGCAGACATGCCCCCTTTCCCCCCTGAGCCTCTCTGCTTTTGCAGAGAAACTCGGGGAAGGGGGGATTTTAAAAGGGGGAAAGAAAGGCATTTTAAACATGCTTGGGGTCCCTGCCCGATTTTCTCCAGGTGTCCTGCAGCCACGGGGCACCTGGAGAAGCTCAGGCAGGGAACCCAGGCATCCTTGCCTGCCTGCCCTTTGTCAGGGGGTGTGGCATAGGCATATAAATTCTGCTAACAAGTTATGCTAATGAGCTCCTGCACCTCTTCTTCTACGAAATGACCCCTGGTCCTATGCATCGTTGACTGGAAGTCTGTTGGCTTTTTGAACTGAATTTTATCTTTTCTAATCTGCTCTGAGTCTGAGTCAGAAAGGAAGACAAAAAAATAAATAAAATCAAACCAATACACACACACACACACACACACACACACACACATACATACAAGATAAAAGTCCCATTAAAAACCGCAAGAGCATCTAGGAGGGCAGTCCTCTTTGCCACAAAACTGGGCTCCCCTCACCCCCACCTCCAGCTTTGGATCAGAAAGGAGGAAGGACAGGTTCATCTCAGGGAGGCCTGAAGCATGCCCATTTGAAAAACCGAAATACCCAGCAGGAGTTCAAGGGCAGCAAAACTTTCTAATATCCCCCCCCACACACACGCCTTTGGGAGCCCAGCCATTAGCCATCTCACACAGCTGGCTCTGCATGGCGGCCGAAGAGTGCCCCCCGCGGAGAACCTGCCCTCCTCCGACATTCCTCTCCCCACACTCCGACTATTAATGGGCTGGAACTTCCATTAATGGGCTGGAACTTCCAGGCCACTGCCTGTGGAGAAGCAGAGACCTTTGCGGGCTGCGCTCCAAACATCCCCTCTGAACGGCAGGCCGGAGACTGGGAGGTTACAACAGCGCTGAGAGTCACAGGGCGTTTGGATGCCGCAGGAAGGAGATGATTAAAGTGGTCTTTCCCTTCTTCTTTTTTTTTAAAGCAAAAAGTAATAATGATTCCCCGGGCAGATTTCCTTTCTCCTCCCCCTTCTCGCTCAGCAGAGATGCAAAATGGGGGGAAAGCGCAGGGTGATTATTTTCACCCCACATTGCTGTCTCCCCTGACTCAGAAAGGGCAGCTTTCCATTCAAAAGACCTGGGAGGGGGGGTGTTTCTGGAGCTCCATTGGCCACCTCAGTCCCCCCCCCCCCCCCAGCTATGAAGAAAGGTTAAAGCGCTTGGGGCTCTTTAGCCTGGAGAAATGATGGCTGAGGGGTGACACGACTGAGGTTTATAAGGTTATTCAGGGGATAGAGCAGGTAGAGAAAGAGGTACTTTTCTCCCTTTCTCACAACACAAGAACTCGTGGGCACTCCATGAAATTGCTGAGCAGTCGGGTTAGAACAGATAAAAGGAAGTACTTCTTCACCCAAAGAGTGATTAACACGTGGAATTCACTGCCACAGGAGGTGGTGGCAGCTACAAGCATAAATGGCTTCAAGAGGGAACTGGATAAACATCTGGAGCAGAGGTCCATCAGTGGCCATTAGCCACAAGGTATAGATAGGAACTCTCGGTCTGGGGCAAGTGATGCTCCGTATTCTTGGTGTTTGGGGGGGCAACAGTGGGAGGGCTTCTAGTGTCCTGGCCCCACTGCTGGGCCTCCTGAGGGCACCTGGTGTTTTTGGCATGATTGAATCACCCTAGAAACTGTCTGAGCTTAGAGCACAAGAACAATAGCCTGATCCAATGTTGGCCTGATCCAACAGTGGTTTCTCTTACGTCTGGGGCAAGGAATGCTCTGTATCCTTGGTGCTTGGGAGGGCTTCTAGTGTCCTGGCCCCACTGCTGGACCTCCTGAGGGCACCTGGTGTTTTTGGCATGATTGAATCACCCTAGAGACTGTCTGAGCTTGGAGCACAAGAACATTAGCTGACCAGGACTCTGGAGAAAAACCAATCAAATAGTAATGTTTTGTAAACAGCCTACCACAGGGGTGGGTGCGTGTGGGGTGGAGTGTTTTGCACGCATATAAGCAGGGCTCTGGCTTAACTCACCTAATAAACTATGAGCTGATCACTCTACACGTCTCAACCCAGTATATTTCACTTCCCAAACTCCACCCCCAACCCTCCAGGAATTTTCAATCCTCAGTCAAACAGAGGCAGAACAGGGGAATTCAGGGCAGTGAAATAGACCATGAGCAAATTGGTGTTTGCATATTTTCTGTGGAGCCCATAATTGTTACGATTTGCATACTGTTTCCTTAAGTACGCGTTAACCAATCGGAAACAGCTCAGAGCGGGAAGAAAGACATTAGCATAATGCGCCCTTTTATTTTTCCTTATTACAAACTAACTCGAGGCTGAACAAGAGATGGAAAATTAAGGGACAATATGGATTCTGCCCTGTGCTTATTGTCAAGTGCTGGGGCGGGTTGTTCAGAGCCTAGGTCGGAGAGCTGGGGGCTTGGAGCAGAAGCGGAGTCATTCGAAGTCGAGGTCAGAGAGCCAACAGTTCAAAACAAGGAGGAGGTTGTGCAGAGACAGAGACAGGGTGGGCGCAAGGGCATCGTGAGTTCGACTAGTTTGCTTCCACAAGAAACCAGTCCGCAGCGGGAAGCTGAATACCCGTGTTGTTGCTTCCAATTAGTGCTTGGTGCGCACGCCCATGCTTCTGCTAAAACTCAGGGCTGAATGACCGCCTGCTCCTCAAGGGTGCTTCACACCGCCGGGATGCCAGATCCTGGCAGAGGCAGTCCCTTAACTGCGCAACCCTTGGAGGCGAGTCAGGAGGGCTGTCTGCTGACAGCTGTTCCTCCTCAGCCATTACTGAAGTGGGCTGCACCGGCAAACTGTCCATTTCAGATGCTTCAGTAGGGCCAGGTGTGGATTCTGCCGCCGCCGTCAGCTCCCCGTCCCCAACGCCCATGACACTTATGCAGCTGCAGCAGCATGGCATATCTGAGAGTTTGGTGTAGTGGTTAAGACCAGCAGACTCTAACCGGGAGAACCGGGCTTGATTCCCTGCTCCTCCACATGCAGCTGCTGGATGACCTTGGGTCAGTCACAGTTCTCTCAGAACTATTCCCTCAAAGGCAGTTCTCTCAGAGCTCTCTCAGCCCCGCCTTCCTCACAGGGTGTCTGTTGTGGGGAGGGGAAAGGAAAGGAGTTTGTAAGCTGCTCTGAGACTCCGAGTGAAGGGCAGGGGATAAATCCAATTTCTTTCTTCTTCTCCTCCTCCTCCTCCTCTTCCTCCTGATCCCAGGTGGATACTTTAACCACTATACCACACTGCTTCTCTGTGTAGTGCAGCACACAAGATCTGCGTGACACCCTTCAGTCCCAGATATCTGTTTTCTTTCACTGCATCCAAACAAAAACTCACAGAATGAAAGATAAGCCAAAAAATCCCCTAAATGGCCAGTATTAATAGGGATTTAAAAAAAAAACCCTGAAGACCTCCCCCTCCTTGCCTCGTAACATGATGCTACTGACCATCCCAAGGTTCCCTGTCAAAGAGGAGGAATCAGGCTTGGAAGAGGCGCAAAGGGAGACAGCCACTCGCTAACAATATGCAGCTCCCAGGCAGATATTTTGCAAGAGGAGCCCAACAGATCACAGCTCCCGGCACACAAAAGGCTCTGCTGCTGGTATCTAGGCAAAAAAGCCACATCCCCCCCCCCCCCCCCCTGTTTCCAGTGAGATTACAAGGAACTGGGCTCCTCTGCGGCCTGCTCCTTGGGCAGCAAAGCCACCCACAACCGGCTTACACCGGGCACTGCTAATGGCAGCCATTTAAGCCTCTATGGGCTCTGCCTGCACTTTCAAAGGCCTGTCACGACGCGTCTCCCCTGGGTAAAATCAGCACCTTCCGATCATCACGAGAACCTGGCTGGCTGAAGAGGAAAGCGCCATGAGCGTAGTGCCTGGAACAAAACAGTGGCTGGCCAGAATTTTCTAGAAAGCTCACAACCAGGGCAGGAAGAAACAACCTTCCGCAGCCTCTGGTAGGGCTGCCAGACCCCCCCAGTTTGGTGGCAGTTACCTGCTGTTTGGAGGGTTCTACTTGCCTCGCTCCCCAAGCCCCAGTACCCACAGCCACCCCTCTCCCTTCTCTCTTGAGAGAGGAGGGAGAGGGGCAGCCGCAGGCCCCATGTCTGATCTCCTTAGCTGCAGGCACTTCAAGGGTCCCCGTTAAATGCCTGCCGCTGGAGGAACAGGGCCCCGCGTGCCCGATCTCTGAGCAGCAATGCCGTCCTGTACTGCTGGCCATGTGCACTTCAAGGGGTCCCCTCTGGGAATGTCCCTCCAGGGGATGAAGATGGACCTGGCAACCCTAGCGACTGGTGGTACAGAGCTGAGTAAAGACAGGCTCCATATAACCATAGGCGTCAGCTGGGGGAGGGCTCGAGCCCCCCCCCCCCCAATTTCCCAGGGGGGGCTCAGCCTCCCCCGGCACAATGGAGCATCCACAGGGCCCGCTCGCTTGCCTGCCCGCCCGCCCGCCGGCTGCTGCCGCTGCCACCCCTCCCCCCCGGCCCTGGCCTGGCCCGGCCACTCCTGCCTCCATGGGGCCATCTGGGCAAATGTCCAGCGTGCTGCTGTCACCCAGAAGCGATGCCAGCACACCGGGCACATTGCCAGGGCGACGCTCTAGCAATCGCCCCGAAACTCTATGGCACCATTTGCCCAGCTGGCCCCACAGAGGCAGGAGTGGCCAGGCCAGGCCAGGGCTGGACACACAAGAGCCCCCCCCCGCCCCCCCGGGGATCTTAAAAGTCAATGCCTCTGCATAGAACCTGGCCCCCACCATTGTTGTTGTTCAGTCGCACAGTCGAGTCCGACTCTTCATGACCACCCCCTGGACCACATGACGCCAGGCCCTCCTGTCTTTCGTCATGCTCCGGAGTTTGCTTAAATTTCATGTTCGTCGCATCGATGATACTGTCCAGCCATCTCATCCTTTGCCGTCTTCTTCTCCTTTGACCTTCAGCCTTTCCCAGCATCAGGGTCTTCTCCAGGGAGTGCTCCCTTCTCATCTGGTGGCCAAAGTATTTGAGCTTCAGCTTCAGGATCGGGCCTTCCAGGGACCAGTCAGGGTGGATTTCCTTTAGGACTGACTGATTTGGTCTCCTTGCAGTCCAAGGGACTCTCAAGAGTCTTCTCCAGCATCATAATTCAAAAGAATTTATTATTCGGCACTCGGCCTTCCTTATAGTCCAACTCTCGCAACCGTACATTACTACTGGGAGTACCATTGCTTTGACCATATGGATGGAGATGATCCAAGGGTGTCAGAATCTCAGCCCAGTCTGCAGGGATGCCTCCTTGGTTGCCAGTCTGTTAGCAACCATGGGACAGGCCGGAACTGCATGCCAGCTTGGTGTAGTGGTTAACAGCGGTGGACTCTAATCTGGAAAACCGGATTTGATTCCCCAATCTTTCACACGCAGCCAGCTGGGTGACCTTGGGTCAGTCACAAGTTCTCTCAGAGCTGTTCTCTCAAGGGCAGTTCTCAGTCAGTGCTCCCTCAGCCCCGCCCATCTCACGGGGTGTCTGTGGTGGGGAGGGGAAGGGAGAGGAGTTTGTAAGCCGCTCTGAGACTCCGAGTGAAGGGCTGGGTATAAATCCAATCTCCTCTCCTCCTCTTCTTCTACATGCCAAATTTGCCCCCGGGGCACACCAGCAAGATGCTCACCTGAGTATCAGCAGCCCCACCTGGATTTCCGGGGAACACTTTCAAGGCAAGACTTCCCCCCCCTGCCAGGTTGCTGGCCACCACAGTTGTGTGGGAAAAGACCCAACATGAGATGCCACACAGATCGCATGGATACATCCCATACCATCCAGAGTTGTCTTGGTGGATGCAAAACGGTAGCCTGCGCTTACACATGTGATCTGGAGGTTTCGTGTGATTTTCTCTCATGTCCTAGCAGCAGCATGGGGGGAAAAAAAGAACCTGACAGCCGGAAAGCCGCTTTGTGATATTCTGCATCACAGGAAATCCATGAACCGGTCTGCAACAGGAGGCCAGCCCTGAGAAACCCTCCCCAAAGCCTTCTCGGATCTCTCCTACCTACACAAGGGCTGTGGACAGACTGGCAGCTGGCCGCGATATAGTGCCGCCTGCAACTGACCCAGTTTAAAATGTTGCGGGACGTATCAGCCACACAGCACACCCTACCGCGGGTTACCCATGGAGGCATCCTGTACGAAAGCATCCACATTACTGTAGCGCATCAGCCACAGAGAGCATCGCCAAAAATGGCCAAAATTCAGGTGCATACCTATGCGCATGTGCTCACATGGGCAATTCTTTTAAAAAGCGGCTTCCCTGATGGCAGAACGGATCTGCAGGTTCAGACTGCCAAATCCGTTCTGTGCATGCTCCCCCATGTTCAGATAGCCGGCCATGAGCAATAAATGTGCGAGGAAATAGAAACCCCACTTCGGAGGCGGTAGCTTTTTAACCTGGGTCCAAATCATCCTCTGATGGTGTGAGTGCGCCCGGGGAATGCCTGACACCTGTGGTTGTGTGAATGGGCCTATTTAATCCGTTTGTGAAAGGGGCCTATATCGGGCCAAACTGCCAGTCTGAACACAGCCTTTGTGACTCTTCCACACCCCACATCCCACAGAATAAGCTGTCAGTCTTCAGAATATTGGCAAAGGGAAAGATATATCAAACCTGCTTGGAGTGAATGTGAAACTTTTATTTGCTGAAATAGTCACAAATCACACCAGGGTGGGGGTGGGGGTGGGCTTCCCGGCCAGGCACTCTAGGGAGCCTGAGTTGCCAGAGTGACAGACCTCTTTAAAGTTCCACGAAGCCTGCATAATTTATGGCTCCTCAGAATACCCGACTCCAGGGCCAATGTTTCATGCATAATTGCTCCATCCTTCATATTTGGGATGAGGTGGTTTGCATAGCTCAGACGTACTGCGCAAAGACAGCCATGCATCATTCAAGGCCGGTAGAATCGCCTCCCTTTGCATTCTCTGCCTCGCAAAAGGGGGGGGGCATTCCACAATGCGGTGGAGCCAAAAGGGTCTGGAGCGGAGGCGGCATCTGTGAGAATGGGGGGGAGGGGAGTGAAAAAGAATGGTATGAAAGAGAAATAGAGAGTGCATGCGCTGTCGCTTCCGAACACCAAAAAGGGAGTCGAAAAGGGACAGGAACATGGATGCCCTGAGGGTTCTGTTCTTCCCCGACCAGCTGCTCCTGAGCCAGAAATGCTGCAGGCTGACCTCCGAGCAGTCAGCATGGGGCCTAGGACGAAGCTGGGGGGCAATGCTCCCTCTAAGCTGCGGAGTCTTGTGGACAAAAATTCTACTTTGTGAGCTACCAGCATTAAAGTTGTGAGCCAGCGATTCGGCTGCTGCATAAATTAATTTGCTCTGGAGCCATCCTTCCTGAGCTAAGACAAAGATGTGTGAGCCGGAGGCTAAAAAACCTTGAGCCAGCTCACACTAATGCAGCTTAGAGGGAACATTGCTGGGGGGCTCTCTCAGATTTGAACCCACAATGAGATGGACACTCCAGATGTGCCATTCGTTAAACAGATACATTTTGGGCCCCAAGAAGCAGCTGTGGGGAGACGTTCGGATGAGGTGCAGGACTGGGAGGGGAGGGAAACTGGGCATTTTTCTCCGTCTTCCATTAGACTAGAACTGGGGGGCCCCACCCAATGGATGGGCAACAGCTTCATGACTGACAGAACGGAGGACTTCTTCACCCAGTGAGCAATTAAATTGCCAGAGGATGCATCGATGGACACAAGAATGGGTGGATTTAAAGGGGGGTTAGATCTATCTATCTATCTGTCCGTCCTCTCTCTCTCTCTCTCTCTCTCTCTCTCTCTATCTATCTATCTATTCATCCTTCCATCCATCCTCTGTTTATCTGTCTAATCATCTACCCATCCATCCGTCCCTCCGTCCGTCTGTCCACTTGTCCATCTATCCATCATCCATCCATCTCCCCCCCAAACCCAATCTAATGTTTATAATAGATTTTTTTAAAGCATTGGTACAACCTAGGCTGGCTTCCTAATTGGGATGTTCTCAGGGTTTTTGCTAAATTAATGTTCCTCAGAAAAGCTTTTTATACCTCACACTGCAGAAATTATCACATATGCATGCTACATATTCCCCATGGTGCTGGAAAGGATGCCAAAACTTGGGCACCTTTGCTCACTGTTGGTGGCAGTGCGATAAGGTCTTTACATTTTGGCAACAAATTAAAGATATTACCAAATCTATCACTTCAATTGATATAACAATCTGCCCTGAATCTCTGTTTTTGGACATATGGCCTCAAAACATCCATTCACATAAACTCAAAATGTCTTTGGACACATTACTTTTTGCTGCTCGAACAACAATAGCTACCTGCTGGAAAAGTCTGGAGCCTCCATCAATACAGCTTTGGTATACTAAACTCTGGGACTAATTTTTAATGGAAAGTCTCACACACAAATTGAATGCTATTTCTGTACACCCTGTCAAATCTCATTTTACGACAAAATGGGAACCAATTCTTGAATATCTAACAACAGCTGGTTCGATCCCATCAAGCTGGTCAACCTATCAAAAATGGATGTAAGTACCCGTCTCCTCTTTGACAAATACCTAATCCCTTGCATAGTTGCACTAATACACATCTTATTTTGTGTCAAGAGTTTATGTATTTTCTGTTATTTTTCTTTCAGGACTTATGTTGATCAGTATGCTGCGTTCTGACATTGTTTTTACTGTGATTGCAGTGATCACTTGTTTCAAGATATTAATTAAACTAACTCTTATGCTTGTTAATGGAAATTTAAATCCTATAGAGTTGAGAGACTACACTTACTAATATAAATAGAATTTGAATATTATGTTATGAATGGAAAATCTTAAATTTTTAAAATTTAACATGTTACCAAAGAAAGTCTGCATTATTATGTAAGTATTCCTTTTATGAAAACTGTGCTTCCTTTTTCTTTTCTGTATGGATTTTACAATCGATAAAATAAAACACTTAATGAAAAAAAAGAGAAAAGCTTTTTATAAGAGAAATTTGGCAGATCCAGCCGAAAACAGGCCCCCCTTTGCTCCTTAGAGCTGGAGGCGCCACGCCAGGATGTCTGAGCCATCCACAGTTAGCCAGCACCCTTCCTTTACTTTGTACAACAATGACAGATTTTAAAATGTTCTTATCCTTCACTTTCCCTCCCGGGCATCCAACGATCCTTTCTATCTGCACCAGACTGTGACTCTCACTCCCGGTAGTGACCCTGAGGGTTTCTTGGAGCTGCCAAGTCAGCCCGGGGGGCGGGGGATCCCCCGCTATAGGGGTTCCCGATCCGCCAGCCGGCATTCGGCCGGCGGGGGGAACCCCACCCCTGAAGTCGTCCAGCCTGGACAACTTCCCTAGCGTAATGACATCACCCGGAAGTGACGTCACCACATTGGAGACGTTGCCAGGGCGACGCTCTGGCAATCGCCCCAACGTGGTGACGTCACTTCCGGGTGACGTCACCGGGCACGCGCGCAAAGCGCGCACGCCAGGGAGGCTCCCAGGCGAAGAAGGACTCCCCCCCGCCAGTACGTGAGTATGACTTGGCAGCCCTACGGTCTCTGGGGCAGCAGGGAACAAAACGCAGCACAAGCAGCCAGGGAATGCAGAAGCCAGCAAGCCCCTCAATATCCATTCAAGTACGGCCAGCATGGCTTCCAGACCGCATCCAGAGCGCCCCTCAGCTACTGCCAAGCGCACACTCCATCTCAGCGATATTTTATGGCCTCTCCAAAGGAAACACAATCCCACAGCTGCCCAGTCTAACACTCCAGCACTGTAGACTAACCTGGTGCTCTGCTGGGCGACTGATAAGAAACTGCGTCTACGCTGACTGGGGAAAGAGCTGCCCGGAACGGATCTCATCCGCCCATGATGGCACTTTCACAAACGGAGCTAAGGCAGGCCTTCAGTCTCTCTTGTATGCACAAGCCATCTGTCACACAATCCAAAGACACAATCTGCTCAAAGCATTTCTGAATCCTATTATAGACAACAACAACAACAACAAAATCTTATGGGATTTCAGGCATATGATGACGTGGAGACTAGCTCACAAACGCTTGTGCCTGAATCATAACAATACAACGGTCAGCTTTTAAATTGTCACAAGAAGACAATTATAACTCTCCTTAAATATTTGAAGGGCTGTCGCTTAGAGGAGGGCGGGGAGCTGTTCCTGTCGGCAGCAGAGGACTTGAAATAATAGGTTGAAATTATGGGTGGAAAGGTACTGGATGGCTATTAGGGGAAACATACAGTCAAGAGTAGCTCAGCAGTGGAATCGGCTGCCCGGGGAGGTGGTGGTGAGCTCCCCCCCTCCCTGGCAGTCTCCAAGCAGCGGCTGGATGAACACCTGTCAGGGATGCTCTAGGCTGATCCTGCACCGAGGAAGGGGGGTGGATGGCCTGTATGGCCCCTTCCAATTCTGTGATTTTATGATGAATTTGTGTTGCAAGAGCTGGAATTGGACTCTTCCCACATACTCTTTGGGGGGGGGGGGGAATCAAACCTCCATCTCAGAACCAATGAAGTGCACTGGTTTTTTGTCCACACAAACAATTCCACAGGGTCTAGCCAAAAAAACCATATCTATCTATCTATCTATCTATCTATCTATCTATCTATCTATCTATCTATCTATCTATCTATCTATCTATCTAATCTATCTATCTATCACCCCCCCCCCCCGGTTGCAGGCTGCTTTGGGTCTCTTCCAGAGGTGCAGTGGGGGTACACATACTGAAAATGAAATAAATACATCGCCTTATCTGGATTTCGTTTTAAGGTGCTACAATTGCTCCTCCCCACCCCTGAGCCGCTGTGAGCAAAATGCAGACAACTGGGGCCGACCCCCCCCCCCCAATCTTTTCTAAGGAGAGACATAAATTGTCACAAAGGAAACAAGTTAGCTAAAAATCCAGTCGTCTGCGTTTAAAAGCAGCCAGGGAACATTTTTCGGCGATCATATTGGGGGGGGGGGGGGTTGGAAGCATGCCCCCCCCTCATGCTTTCCCTACACAACTTGCGTCCTGATGCAGACAGAGGAGAGCTTTATATTAAGCCAAATGGGAAGCTGATGCCACAACAGCATGGAACAGCTTTACATAGCAAATGCAGATTGGGCCTTAGTGATAGAGCCTCTGCTTGGTAGGCAGAAGGCCCCGGGTTCAATCCCCGGCATCACCATTTCAAAGAACCCCACAGTAGGTGATGGGAAAGGCTTCTGCCTGAGACCTTGGAGAGCCGCTGCCAGTCTGAGCAGGCAAGAACTGACCCTCGTGGATCAATGCTCCGGCCCAGTTATGAGGCAGCTTCATGTTTGTTTGGTAGGCGCCAATCCGGCACATAAATACACAGCAACGATTTGCGGGGCTTTTTGTTTGTTTTCATTTTTATTTGGGAGTGACAATCACAGACCACACAGCTTCTGCGAAATGCCACCGGGAAAACAAAGTCCTCCTGAGCGTCTCATTGTGTTCAGTGAAGAAACAAATCAATCCGGGGGGGGGGGGGGGAATCCCAAATCCATGTAAGACAAACTCGGTATCATCAACTGATCGATTTAAACCAGTCGATTCGTAAACAAACAGCACCCACAATCCTGTGGCTTTCAATATCTTGTCTCTGCCCCCCCCCCATTATGTTCTGGGGGGGGGGGGGCTTCTTGGCCTTCCAACAGCAAGCGGCCACCAGACACTGTGTAGTTAGCTTGGCTTTTCTAGGTCATTCCACCACGGCACACACGTCCTTCCACACATTTCCCCCCATTTCGTATTTCTACTTAAGGACTCCTGAAAATGTCACCTGCTTCAAGGTAGAGTGCAGGAAGAGAGTAGGCATCCGTCCTTCCCTCCATCGCAAACGATGCTCTTTGAAAAGGTCAACTCCAGGGTTTTATTTAAAATTGATATTGAAAAGCAAAAGGAAAGGAAAAGGAAAGAAAAAACGCTGGTTCTGAAGCTCTCCCAGAGGAAAGGGCACCCCGGGACCAAGAGAAAAGCCGGACTGTCCGCCACCGACTCCCCCCCCCCCCGCCCCGTCCCCTTCTCCTTTGAGCCTGCCAGAGTGACCGGACCACTCTTTCTTGGGAGGCCGGGTGGAATCTCCGTGATCATTTCTGCAGATCGGGCATAAATTGTACTTGGACATGTTTGGACAACTTGCTGTTTTAGTAAGTGTCAGCACAGATCTCAACATTAATGTGTACGGTCCCCTCATAGGAGCAAATCCATGCACACTGTTCCCTTTGCTAAAAAAGAAAGGTGGCTATTATATTTGTTTCTTTTATATCGAGCACTCACAAAGTCTGCCTGAGGGGTGGAGGGGGACTGGCTGGTTTGGTGTAGTGAGGGCCAGTTTGTTGTAGTGAGGGCCAGTTTGGTGTAGTGGTTAGGAGTGCGGACGCTAATCTGCAAGAACCAGGTCTGATTCCCCACTCCTCCACATGCAGCTGCTGGCGTGCCCTGGGTCAGTCACAAGTTCTGTCAGAGCTGTTCTCTCATGAGCAGTCCTTGGGAGAGCTCCCTCAGTCCCACCTACCTCACAGGGTGCCTGTTGTGGGGAGGGGAAGGGAAAGGAGATTGTAAGCCGCTCTGAGACTCCTTTGGGTAGTGAAGGGCGAAGTATAAATCCAATCGCTTCTTCTTCTATCAGCCATCTAGCTCTCCCCTTTGGAGTGCTCATTTTAATTCTCCCCTTCAAAATTATGTCAGTCTAGCAAGCTTTCAGGGCCAGCCCAAGGA
Source organism: Lepidodactylus listeri (assembly GCA_029233225.1). Classification (NCBI taxonomy): domain Eukaryota; kingdom Metazoa; phylum Chordata; class Lepidosauria; order Squamata; family Gekkonidae; genus Lepidodactylus; species Lepidodactylus listeri. The sequence goes on along the minus strand of JARCFY010000011.1, from coordinate 100,466,107 downwards.
TTTGAGACACTTAGGTGAATGATTGAACTCTCCCTAAAAGCTAAAAATGACCAAACTTCTTCACTTTACTTCTTTACCCAAAGAGTGATTAACACATGGAATTCACTGCCACAGGAGGTGGTGGTGGCGGCTACAAGCATGGATGGCTTCCAGAGGGAACTGGAGAAACATCTGGAGCAGAGGTCCATCAGTGGCTGTTAGCCACAAGGTATAGATAGGATCTCTCAGTCGTGGGCATGTGATGTTCTGTATTCTGGGTGCTTGGGGGTGGAGGGCAACAGTGGGAGGGCTTCTAGTGTCCTGGCCCCACTGCTGGACCTCCTGAGGACACCTGGTGTTTTTGGCCTCTCTGTGATGGACTGTTGGACTGGATGGGCCATTGGCCTGATCCAACATTGGCTTCTCTTATGTTCAAACTGAGGCTATTGTACTTTGGTTCAGTGTTCCCTCTAAGCTGAGTTAGCGTGAGCTAGCTCACAGTTTTTAGCCTCCAGCTCACACATTTTTGTCTTAGCTCAGGAAGGATGGCTCCAGAGCAAACTAATTTATGCAGTAGCCAAGTCTCCTGCTCACAACTGAAATGCCAGTAGCTCAGAAAGTAGAATTTTTGCTCACAGGACTCCACAGCTTAGAGGAAGCATTGCTTTGGTCATGTTATGAGAAAAGAGTCACTGGGAAAGGCAATCATGCCCAGAAAAGCTGAAGGCAGCAGGGAAAAAGATGATCCAACCTGAGATGAATGGTCTCCATCAAGGAAGCCATAGCCTTAGCCCTGACCTGGATAGCCCCGGCAAGCCTGATCTCGTCAGATCTCGGAAGTGAAGCAGGGTCGACTCTGGCCAGTCCTTGGATGAGAGACCTCCTTGACTTACCAGCAGTTGGGAGGCGGGGGGAGGCTCTATTCAGCCACATCTCTGAACAACCTCCAGGTCAGGGGTCAGTCACCAGTGGCCGCCATGACTTCCAGGGGCACACACACTCAGACGCATATGAAAAATACAACTCCCCCCCAAAGGAAACCACAACCTTCAGTTTGTAAAAACTGAGCAAAGCTGTTAAAGACAGGACCTGTTGGGGGTTGTTAATTTATAGGGTCTCCATAAGTCGGAAGTGACTTGATGGGACTTCACACACACACACACACACACACACACACACACACACACACAGATTAATGACTTTACAGCCCCCCCCCCCATGACACCTTAAAGTAGGGTCCACCAACTTTTTTGAGCACATTTGAAATCCCGACGCAGGGTGGTGTGCCCAGCCACAAAACGGCTGCTGCAAGAGGCAGTGCCAGCCACAAAACCCCAGGGGGTGAGGTCACACATCGCTCTAACTCTCTCTCCACTATTTCAGGCAGGGGCCCTTTAAAAATGACATTCTTTTAAAAAAAAGGCAAGAAGGCGGGATCTACATGTTGTGAAAAACAAACAAACGAACAAATTCCTGACATGCACAGCTTCCCTTCAGTCACACAGTGGAGAGCGTTTGTGCTGGGGTGGCAGCGGCTACTGAAGCAAACTTTCTGAAAATCTGCACAGTCAATCAAAATCTCTGGTGGCCAACCAGAAGCCCTGCTGGGCAAAAGCCCCCCGTGGTCCCACCCACTTTCTGAAAACACAGGGTGGGTGCCAGGAAAGGTGTCAGTGGACACCCGGAGCCCGTGGATGTCACCCTGAGAACCCCTGCCTTAAAGACCCACAAGACTTTGTCCCAGAAAAGGCTTTCCTGGAACTTAGGGAAGAAGAGCCTGCTTCATTGAATGCGCGCATCTGACTCAAGTCCACAAAACCTTGCTGTGGAATAAAATTTGGTTAGTCTTTAAGAGGCATTACAGGCCCTTGCTGTTGCTTCCTGGCAGTGGGATTCAGAAGTCAACTGCATTCCGGTAAACTTCAGCCATGAAGCCTCTTTGGCCCTTTCAGCTCCTGACCCCTGGATTTCCTTCGCCTGCGCTCTTCTCTCTTTCCGATGAATCTCCTTCCGGAGCTCACCCACCTTGGCAAGGCAAATACTTGAAAGAACTCCCAACACGCTTCCAGATGACAAGGCGTGCCCCCCTACAATGGACAGACTCCCTCTCACCAGCCCCGTTGCAACGACTACGGAAAAGTGCAAACACACAACTTCTAATCCTCAGACCCCAGCAAACCAACCCGGACTGGAAGAAGTCAGCAAATACAATGGAGGCAGATGGAGCCAATTTGTGGCTATTTTCAAATAAAACTCAAGCTTGCACTGCAGTCCTTTCATGCAGCGGCGCAAAAATACATCCAGGAACGGAGCGGCGAGGCATTTACATCCGCATGTCCTCGATAATGAAAGCCAACAGAGCAATTTGCTAGTAATTTAGATAATGTACAAGTGAGAGGCAACCACTTATGCCTAATTTCTAACAAATTAGAATTGTCTGGGGTTGGTAAATTTCACCTGGAAATGATTCTTCCTAATGTGGCACATGTACCCAAGATGCGTAAGATACCCCGGCCGTTTGGAAGTCCGTCTGCATAACTGGCCGACAGCGGATTCCTACTGCAAAGACCGGCATGTCTGCTGATCAGCTGTTTGCGGCCAGCAGGGGCATCCGGAGCATCCTTCTGTACGAAGTTGTGATAAAAGGACTGAAGTGCAAAGTGCAGATGGATGTGAAGGCCAGGGGGTCATCTGAATCACTCCTCATATTGAATTCCTTTCCCCCTTTCTGTGCATTGGACCCACATCCTTAAAAAAAAACACCATAGAGTTGGAAGGGGCCATAGACGCCACCTAACCCAACCCCCACCCCCAGCTCAATGCATGAGCAGCCTAAAATCCAATTTCTTCTTCTTCTTCTTCTCCTCCTCCTCCTCCTGGAATTCCCCAGCCTGGCACTGGCAACCCTTGTCAGGCCTGGCCCTAAGGATCCCTCCCTGAGAGGCCAAGATAGGCCTGGAAAGGGCCATTCCCCTGCCTTTTACTGACAGAACCAGTTAGACCCCCCCCCCCGAACATTCTAATCTCTCACTGTCAATGAGGCAGGGCCTAGAGCAGATCCTTGCAGTGGCCATTTTAAAAGCTATTGGGGTGGAGGGTTTTTTTTCAACACTCCCAGAGGGTTTTTTAAAAAACCTTTTTGGATTTTTCTGCAGACCTGCAGAGTCCCCTGCGTCTATAGGAAAAACTGTTGGGAGAGAGTGAGCCTCTGCTGGTGGAAATATGTATCTGCACGCAGAGGGGACTGTTGAGAATTAGATATATAGATACATGCATCATACATGTCTTTCTGTGTACATACAAAAACAACATCACTTTTCATGTATGCCATCTTAAGTAATTAAGGAAACATTGCCAGCACCCTATGATTGTTTTGTGTAGATTTTATTGTTATTTATGCATTAATTACTGTGAGCCGCCCTGAGACTGCTTTGCGGGGAGGGCAGGATAGAAATCCAATGAATAAAATAATATAAATAAAATATAAACATAGCATGCAGATGAATTTACATGGTAAAACAGCAGAGAACCACAATGGATAGCCAAAATATAAACATAAAATACAGGGCATGCGCTCAATACTATCGAAGGCAGAAATGTAGGGTTCCCCACTCTGGGTTAGGAAATTCATGGACATTTCGGGATTGAACCTGGGTAGGAATCTCAGGAAGTTATAATGGTAGAGAATCCACCCTCCAAAGCAGCCATTTTCTCCAGGGAAACTGAGATCTGGGAATCAGTTGTAATACCAGGAGATCTCCACCTGGAAGTTGGCAGCCCTACCAAAATGCCTCTCCTGACGTCCCACAATCCAGAGCAACCAGCACCTGGGCCAAGGGAGGCCACTCCGCCTGACCAACTCACTCACACTCTGCTGGGCCAAGTCAACCCCCGCTGTTGTTGCCCTCATTGACATTTATGACTGGGGCAAAGGGAAGAGCAGGGGCGGAGCAGCAGCTGTGGGAAATCAGTCTTAGGGTTATTTAAACGATTATTTTAGGTTATCTACTTATTTTGATTTTTACAACCTAATCTAGCACCTTAGACCAATTGTAAAAAAAAAATGGGATATTTTATTCATTTACTTATTTAAAACACGTATTAGCTGCCATTCTCCCTTGTGGCAATCAAGATAGCTGACAATATAAGTACAACAATTCTAAATGAAATAAAATAAATGGGGGAAATGAATAAAACAACAGTGATAAAAAAACACATAAAAGGTCAAAATTTAATTTAATTTACACAAATTACTTGCATATGAAACCCTCTGGGATGACCGTTTAGCAAAAATTATCTGTTAAGTAATGTTCACGGGACAATTTGAACCCAGGGCTTCCAAGTGCCAGGAAAGCATATTGTGCTTGACTTCCATGCTCTTTGCGCAACTTGAGTCCCACGTTTGTTTGTGTGGGTGTTAAGTGCTATGAAGCCGCTTCCGACTTATGGCGACCTTAATTAACAGCCTCAGCCTTGCTCGGGTCTTGTAAACTGAAGGCCGGCAAATTCCTTTCCCGAGCCACCCCACCTCATGTCGGGGCTTCCTCTTTTCCTGCTAAGTGCAGTCTGTTTACCCCACAGCTAAAGTTCACCACACAACTTGAATGCCGATCCAGGCAGCGTTGGTTTCTAAGTTTCATTTCTCTGTTTCGGTGACCGCGCGATTCTTTGGTTTGTCGAGTTAGCGACTGGGAGAGATTTCATCTCTCAACAGGGCAGTGGGGGTGAGCACTGTTTTATTCAATTGTCAGGGTGGGCTGTCTGCACCAAGCAACCCTTTTATTATTTTTGACGTTAAAAAACAGCAGTAACAACTTTTTTCAGTGACACAGGAAAAAAAAACACTCCTGTTCCCATGAAGCTACGAGGGGCCAGTTATGAACTGGCTGCTGTAAACCCGGTTGCCACTAAGACCCCCTGTCAGTCCAACTGGTAAGAATATTTTCCCCATGAAATTTCTCTGCGCTCTGAACAATTCTTTCTTCAAAGAACTGACAGCACTGCAGGGCAATTGGGGTGGGGGGGAGGGGGAGGAGCTTTGACCCCATTGGGAAGGTTTGCCTGCACATGAGATAAACTGCCCAGCGGACACTCCACTCCTGCAACATGTGGGCAGGCCAGGAACCAAGCCAGCCAGAGCCTGGGCATGTCTGGCTTGTTGGCCAGCAAGGCACTGCTAGTGCTCTTATGGACTGTAATATTCATAAGCTTGAACTTAAGTTGCTATGCTGTAAGGACTACAGGCATTCTCCATTGCTGGGAGAGGCTCCAGTCTAGTCCTGGGGGCCGGCAACCTCTATAGTTCACCAAGACAGAGACAAAGACTCCTTCTGCCATGAGGTTTCTTTCTGTCACACCACGCTGGTCAACCTCTACCCCCTCCAACATACCTGCACAGATTATGCTAACGGGGTTACCTGGCAACAAATGGTCGGGCCATCAGCCAGCCGGCTAGGGCCATCAACGGACAATAGAGGCGATCCAGCGACTCATCACAGGGGTGCCCAGGTGTCAAGTTCCTGTTCAGTTCTAGTTTCACAATACTGACCACTCCCCGGCCTCTCCTCCTTTGTCACCTTTAACCTATGGTAGGATCAAAAGGGACGGACCGCCTAATAGGTGTGTTAGTGGGATGTGGTTTGTGCAGCCCACCCCAAGACCACCTAATAAAAGATCCTGCACAGCAGGCAATCGGTCTCTTGAGCCATCGTCCCCTATCTGCTTTGCTACCCCTTATGTCCAGCTTCCTATCCAAATACCCTTGACGCCATCTTTAACCTCTGAGTCGCGACCAGAAAGACCACGCGGTCTTGCCGGTTCAAGCCACGTGCTCTATTTTTCTATTTTTCTCTCCCCATCCAATTCTTCCTTCGAGCGGACAACTCCTCTTCAGGACAGGTACAGTATTACCCAAACGACGTTTCCTGCAAATTGCAACTGTGCTTTATCTAACTAAATTTCCTAGGTCTGTGTGTGTCTGTGTGTGAGAATCTGTTTTTGTGTGCTTGAACAACATCATCCAGTAAACGGCATTGAACTTGCTATCTGCCTCACGTGCCTTTTTCCTTGAGAACTCCCGGGAGGGGTGGGACCCTGGTATAGCTGGCAAGAACCCGGTATTTTGCCAATTGCTAACGTTAAATTAAAGCAATTCGGCTAACAGGCTACCCACAACAGACTGACACCGTCAAATCATCATCTGTAAAAAAAAAAAAACAGTGCTTTTCTCCTGCCCACATAGAAGAGATTCCTGTTGCATCCTTCAGAATTCCTCTGATGAGTCAACCTGATGACTGCGGATATTCCTGATTTAGTATACCATATATTTTTTGCCAATAATTTCTGGACTCCACTTCTCACAGTCAATTTTGCATTGTGTACGTGTGTTGTATGGATATTATATGCCGTGTGTACAGTATTTATTATATGCCGTTTATACAGAGTCTATACAATGTTCAGCATTGATGCCTGTGATTTACATCTAATGCATACCGCTGATTTACTGACACAGCGGATACATTGCAAATACCTTAGATGGGCAGAGAGAGGTTCTTCCCCCAGATGCTTACTGGAGGGGGGGGAATTGAACCCAGGACTTTCTGCATGGGATTCTGTGCCATCTTTCCTTGGGCCACAATCCCATCACCTGAGTACTCTGCAACTGGTCTTCCCAGCAAGGCCTGGACACCAAGAAGTCCAGCCAGGTTCAGCGGAGACTTTTCTTGGCCTCCCCCCATCCGCTGCTGTTCCACCTTTCTCCCTGGGACAGATCTGTCCCTGCCACTTCTCCGTCCCTTCTGCCCCATGTCTCGTCGGACACCCAGATTCAAAAGGCAACTTTGTTCATCTGAAACATCTTCTAACCACTTTCCCCCAGAACTGAGACTCAAATTGGCTTAACACACAAATCAGAACAAAACCATCAAGTTAAAACACCGAATACCCATAATGATCGCCAGCCCTTGGAAGCTGAGCAGGATTGTCCCCGGCAAGCATTTGGAGAAGAGACCAGGATCACAACACAGAGGCAGGCAATAGCAAGCCACCTCTAAATGTCTCTTGCCTTGAAAACCACTTGAAGGGTCACCATCGGTCAGCTGCAAGTTGACTGCCTTTTCTGTACAAAAACCAGCTCACCAATGACCTGAACAGTTTCCTTAACTTGCTCTGCTTTGTAGACGTTCCTGAAGGCCCCACCAAGGCAAGAACACCATCCCCATAAGACTGGGGCCATAAAAAATAATAATCCCAAGAGTGGGCAGCAATGGGTCGCACCTGCTTGCTCAGGGAAGCAGTCAAGAGCAACTCTGGCTCACCGGAATTTCCACACTTCATCTTTTCATTTGGGAGAGAGACAACAGTCGCGTATTCTGTAACTGTCTGTCTTTTGGAGATTTCGAGACATCTAATACTTTCTTCTCCTCGACATACCTTCTTATACTTGGTGCCATAAACACTGGCTGCAACTTCTTAAGTATTGTTGCCTCTCTCACTTTCCCCCGGGTGTTTCAGTTTCCTTTATTTCTTCTGCTGTGTCCCACAGACATCCAACCTTTTCGTTCATTATCAAGCCCCCCTGTTATTTCTCTCAAATTTCTAGGTTACCTCTGTTCTCTGTTCCATTCTGATTTCCATTGCACCTTCGTCTCTTATGCACATGGCTGGAATGCTGCACACTTTCCAAGAAGAAGTGAGCAGTGACTGACAAAAGCTCATACCCGGCCACAAATTTCACAAGTCTTTACGGTGCTACTGGACTGGACTCTGGCTCTTTTCCAAGGAAGTCCACTAAGGCCCTTTCTGCACTGACAACGTGCTCCAGAGAATCTGAGGAGTCAAGCCTTAGGGGTTGACTTTGCGGTCACACACATCCAGAGTTTGCTCAATTCCATGTTTGTTGCATCGATCACACTGTCTAACCATCTCATCCTTTGCTGTCCCCTTCTTCTTTGACCTTCAGTCTTTCCCAGCTCGGCCTTCCTTATAGTCCAACTCTCGCAGCCATACATCATTACTGGGAATACCAGGGCTTTGACCATACAGACTTTTGTTGGCAGGGTGATGTCTCTACTTTTTATCACGCTGTCTGGGTTTGCCATCGCTTTCCTTCTAACAGGCAGCAAAAGAAGTCTTGTATATTAAACAGCAGGTTTTCAAAAGGCCAGCCATTAGTCAAGTAGAGACCCTTTAACTGGCGGGCAGCCCTCTACTTAAGAGCAGCATCCGGATAAGTCCCCGAACGGCGGTCTGTACTAACAGCCCATTTGCCTGGGGGAGAGAACAATTCCATTTCATCTTCCCAGTGCCCCCCCCCCCCTTCTTCCTGCTGCAGGGAGGCGAGGCGTGCTCCACCGCGGCCGGCCTGTATCCTCACCTGTGTCTGCAGGGCTGCTGTTCTGCCATGTATTATTGATCTGCTGCATCTTAACACAGCCAAACAACAAATCTCCAGCACCGGCTAGTACATTTTTTAAAACATAAAGAATCAATCCGCTTAAGTCCATCGGTCATAATATCCACGCGGCACACACCTGGGTACATAATACACACACCGAAAAAGAGATTAGCCCTAATCTCCTGTAAGGTACTCGCAAATACTATTTCATCCGCCCACATTACCTTGACTCACATTTTGGTACAAGCATGTGCAAGCCCTGCTGCCTGAGCTGGTGTTCGGGTCTGATGGGAAGCGGGAAAGGGATTCCGTGGCCCTCAGCCCTCCCACAAACATCGCCAGGAGCTGCTCAAGCCAGTTCAGTGTAGTGGCTAGGAGCTCAGACTCTCATCTGGGAGAACCGGGTTTGATTCCCCACTCCTCCACATGCAGCTGCTGGTGTGACCTTGGGTCAGTCACAAGTTCTCTCAGAGAACTATTCTCTCAAGGGCAGTGCTTGAAAGAGCTCTCTCAGCCCTGCCTACCTCACAGGGTGTCTGCTGTGGGGAGGGGAAGGGAAAGGAATTTGTAAGTTGCTCTGAGACTCCCTTGGGTAGTGAAAGGCAGGGTATAAATCCAATCTCTTCTTTTCCAGCTGCCTCTGACCTCCTCGGTCATTGCTGGGACTCAATAAGCCCAGGGAGATGCTGATTGCCATGCTTGGGTCAGGAAGCAATTTTTCTCCAAGCTGGTCGAATTCGACTCTAGAATTGCTCATCTCTGTTTCCAAGCTGAAGAGCCAGCACTCTCTGAAGACGTTTCCGTGGTCACGTGGCCGGCACGACTGGACACCGAGGCACACGGAATGCTGTTACCTTCCCACCAAAGCGGTACCTATTTATCTACTTGCAATTTCTTGCTTTCCAACTGCTAGGCTGGCAGGAGCTGGGGCCAGAGACGGGAGTTCTCTCTGTCACATGGCACTGGGGTCTCGAACTGCCGAGCTACTGACCTTTCGGTCTGCAGTTCAGTGTCTTAACCACTGAGCCACCGTGGTATATGCCATTAAATACCAACAATGTCCTTCGGTTGTCTACACAGGAGAAACAGGACAAACCCTGCGCCAGATGATAAGCGGACACAGATCTGACATCAGGAATCACAAGACCGAGAAACCGGTAGGAAGACATTTTAACCTTCCAGGACATTCAGTGGATGACCTCAAAGCAGCTGTTTTATTACAATGGAACTTCAGGAACAGAATGGAGAGGGAAACTGCTGAATTACAAGTTATTACAACACTTGGAATAAAAACCTCCCCAGGACTCAACAGGGATATTGGATTTTTATCCTATTACATATGTTAATTCATCCAGTCCTCACATATGTATTCTCAACAGGAAGGACAATAAATCTTCTGTGTTTTATTATTTTCTCAGAATAGTGTATTAGAATACTGAATGGATATCTGCTGACAACATTACATCCAGCTCAAAGTGCCCTTCACTCGCCCTCCATGCCAGAGAAAAAATAATTAAGATTCTGTTACTTCCCACAATTAGAAAAAAAAAAACCCTTAAGACATTTATCTGCTATTGTGACATATTTATTGCTTTACAACTCTTGACCTTATAACCTTAGCTTGTTATTTAGTTTTTCACTTTGCATCACTTAAACACCATCATGTTACATGATAATTTGCTGTTAAATGCCCGTGTACAGGTTTAGAACTTCATCTCCCCTTCCAGTTGTATTTGAAAAGGCGTGCCTTGCACACGAAAGCTCTTACCTTGAATAAACCTTCCTTGGTCTTAAAGGTGCCTGACTGGATTCGAAATTTGTTCAGTGGTTCTGGAGGCTGCAGTCTGAACAGCATCGTTCACAAGCAAGACCGAGCCCCTGCCCACTGCTGCCAGCCTGTACCACACAGTTCCACACTCAGTGGATTAATTCCCCGATTCAGCAGAAGCTAATGCACATCTGGAGGCTTGCAAGAACAGCAGGTGTGCCCTGGGGAGAAACGGTGTGGCAATGCTGTAGAACCCCACCTTCAGAGCATTCCAGAACTTGTTTGCCCAGCAAGGGCATCTGGGTTGACCCCTCCCTCCCTCTCTCCCTCCCTCTGGATGCTATCGCCCAGCTGTCAGTATAGAGCAGCTGTGGCATTAGGACCAGCCCTGGGCAAAGTTCTATCTCGAGAGCTGGTTGGAGCCAAGGAGCTGGTGACCCAGACAAAAAATTCAGACAGGTTGTCAACCGCAAGGCTGAGTCAAGACCCACCAGGCACATCCCATGGAGCCAGGAGCTAAAGCTGGCTTGCAGGCAGCCCCGAAAGAGAGAGGGCTGGTGCAAGGAGAAGGGAACGGAGCCCTTGGGTTCAGGGCTCTGCCAACTGATTCCTGCACATGAGAAGAACGAGAACACACTCCCTCTTGTCCAGGGGAAGGCCTGTGGCTGACTCAAGAGCCTGGATTGTCCTGCCCTGTCTACTTGGGGTGGGACACACAATTCCCCTGGCAACCAAGTTGTCTGTAGAGGTCCTGGGGATTTCTTGCGTGGAGCTACAAGAGAAAACTCCAAAGGCTCCTGTTCTGGACCACCCAGCAATTCCTGATAGCCGGCAGCTGAAGCAGGACCAAGCAGGGGACAGTCCACAGACCAGGAATGGTCGGGTGGCAGAGTGGGCGGAAGGAGGAGCCAGCCCTTTTGCCTTCTTCCGAGATGAGGTTCCAGGGCTGGCCATTTCAGGGGGCTTCACAGAGAAGAGCAGGAGTGCTGCTCTTATAGTGCTGTTGAGCATGCATTCCCTGGCCAGACAGGACCCCTCTTCTCTCTGGCTTATCAGGAGACCTCCCTTCCGCAGACTCTTCAGTTCAACACTAGCTAATGCCTGGAACAGCCTGTAGCTTGGTGTAGTGGTTAAGTGCACGGACTCTAATCTGGGAGAACTGGGTTTGATTCCCCACTCCTAAACCTGCAGCTGCTGGATGACCTTGGGCAAGCCATAGTTCTGTACCAGCTGTTCTCTCAAGGACAGTTGTCTCAGAGCTCTCTCAGCCCCACCCACCTCACAGGGTGTCTGTTGTGGGGAGGGGAAGGGAAAGGAGTTTGTAAGCCGCTCTGAGACTCCAAGTGAAGGGCAGGGTATAAATCCAATCTCTTCTTCTTCTTCTCTTCTTCTTCTAGAGGGGCAGGGAAGGAATGCATAGACAGGGGGTGGAAGTGGGGCCCAGATGACACAGAGGTGGTTAAGGTCTGACCCTTATAGGCCTCTACAGAAGGCTATTTTTGGGATGGAACACACCAGAACAGCATTCCGGCTGGCGTCCAAGCCCGCCCCACCACTCTCCTCTCCTCCTTGTCGGTGAGTATGGGCCCTGCACCCAATCTCTGTGCGGAGATCGGGCCTCTGAGGGCTTCCTGCACCCTGCATCCCTTTAAGTGCAGGGAGCTGGTGGGAAAGGGCCCCACGCAGGAAGCCCTCAGACGCTTTCTTTCTTTCTTTCTTTCTTTCTTTCTTTCTTTCTTTCTTTCTTTCTTTCTTTCTTTCTTTCTCTTTCCCTCTTTGTCTTTCTTACCCTCCTTCTTTCCTTTTCTCTCTCTCTCTTTCCCTCCTTTTTCCTTCTCTTTCTTTCCATCTTTCCTCCTCCTTTCCTTCTCTCCTTTCCCTCTTTCTTTCCTTCTCTTTCCTTCTCTTTCTTTCCCTCCTTCTTTCTCTCTCTCTCTCTTTCTTTCCCTCTTTCCCTCCTTTCCTTTTCTTTCTTTCCCTCTTTTCCTCCTTCTTTCCTTGTCTCTCTCTCTCTCTCTCTCCCTTCCTTCCTTCATTCTCTCTTTCTTTCTTTTCCTCCTTCTTTCCTTCTCTCTTTCTGTGCTGTCGGGGGTGTGGCCTATTATGCTAATGTATTTCTGCTGTTGGGTGCGGCCTATTATACTAATGAGTTCCTGCTGAGCTTTTTCTACAAAAATAGCCTTGCCTCTACACATGGAGTACACATGGCATCTGTCCTCAGACTTGGCAACTTTGGGTTGGAAACTGGAAATTCAGCAGTGTTTCAGTGCAGGAATTGAGCCCTCCTGGTCACAGTATCTAAACACTCCAAGACAGATTCCTATCCCAGGTTCTCAAGGTGGTTCATGGAAGTGTCAGCAGAAATACAAATACGTAAGACGAGATGCTGCTATACTCCAAATATTGCCAAACTTGGTCCCCCAGAACACTGAGACAAATCTATTCACATTCAGCACTCAAGTCAGAGGTCTGCTAAATAGATTCATATTTTGACCTAGAAGCAGAATGCAAAACCGTCTGACTTGGACTGGGACTGATTATGTATTAGGTAAGGCGGTGTGTGTAGGGGGGAATGTTCTTTGGAACGAGCGTGCCTGATTGAAAAAGAAAATCAAGATGGCCCTTTGGAGTGGCCGTAAGCTGCTAATTACCTCCTTTAATGAAACCAAACTATCTGGGGGCAATCCAGAAGAAGATGTATGGAGGACTCATCTCCACTCCTGCACTGTCCCCGGAGACGGAAACTTATGAGATCGGCTCTTGCAATCAACCTGCATAATATGGCTAAGAAGGGATAAGCTGCTAATTAGCAATTTTCCAAAACAAAGCCGTGCGAGCTCGTATGAAAGGGCATGGAGGGGGGATTAGTGGCATGGAGCTGAGAAAATGGGGATTTGCTTGGAGGGTCTGCTGGGGGCAGTTGCTGCACGGTTCGATGCAAAATACGCAAAGCTCTGTGGAGCTCCCGGAACACAGACTGGCTCAAACACCGGGGACAGTTAGGAACAGGAAGGCAATATGGGCAAACTCTGCAGGGTCCAAAGCACTACCTCTTGTGCAACAAGACGCCAATCCACTGACGCAATCAGTGCCACTAAGTCAACAGAACATTTTGCTGGTATGTCAGAGGAGCCACACAGGGTGGAAGCAAGCAGAGCTCAAGGCTGCCCTCAACAATCATGGGGTGGGCCTGGAGCTCTCTTGCTAATCTCCTCCAGCTGACCCCAGGCAAAGACCCTCACAAAAGGCTTGTGGGAAAGCAGCAGGCTTCATAGGCAGGGCCTCTGAGCAAGAGTAACTTGCTTTACTTATTTATTTGTAAAACAAATTATACCTGCTCTGCGAGCTGGCAGGTCTGCTCCAGCGACAAAGTGTCTCAGCTCCAGTGACACAGTGTCTGGAACAAGGGAATAAACCGGTGAGCGAGTTTAGCAGATGTGCGAGAAGAGGGTAAATGGAATTGTACAAAATTCTATCAAGACAGGCTATGTGAAAAGGGTTAAAATAATGAGAGCAAATAGTAGTTAAAATATCTTTAGGTACAAACATTATGTAACTTCTCAGTGCTGTAGCTGCTTAAACCACTCAGGTGTAGTTAATTTTAATTCTAAATTTAGTCTGTTCCAACAATAAGGAGGACAAATAGTTAAAAAAAATACCTTTAGATATCAACATTGTGTAATTTCTCAGTGTTGAAGAAGAAAAAGAAGAAGAAGAAGAGGAAGAGGAGGAGGAGATTGTTTTTATACTTCACCCTTCAATACCTGAGGGAGTCTCAGAGTGACTTATAATCTCCTTTCCTTTTCCCTCCCCACAACAGACATCCTGTGAGGTAGGTGGCGCTGAGAGAGCTCTTTCTGGAACTGCTCCTGAGAGAACAACTCTGAAATAACTTGTGACTGACCCAAGGTCACACCAGCAGCTGCAAGTGGAGGAGTGGAGAATCAAACCCAGTTCTCCCAGATTAGAGTCCGCGCTCCCAACCACAACACCAAACTGGCTTAAACCACTCAACTGCAGCTAATTTTAGTTCTGTTTTAGTTCTGTGCCGATTTTCTGGTCTAGTTCTAATTTTAGTTGGTTGTAGCAGCTCAAGCTACTCAGGTATAGCTAACTTTTAGTTCTAAACTGGCTCAGAGGTTCTTGGCTAGTTTTACTGCAGTATGGGGAGGGTCAAACAGAGGGTCAAAACAAAGGACAAGTATTAAAACTGAAGGCCCAGGGATCGCTTCAACTCTGATATCACCTTGAAACTTCTTATGCCTATAGATTACAGTAATCATACCAGAGACTTGGGACAGTGAATTCACAGATCAGGCTAAAACTCAGGCAGGTTTTTGTACCAGAACAAGGAAAACAAATAACAAAACACACTGCAGATAGTGTTTGAATACAGCTAGAACTTAAAAATAAGCAACTGGGGGGGGGGGGGGGGGTCCAATTTTAAACTAAATCTAAAAATTCTAAGCTAATTCTCACATTCTTTAATGGAGAGCTTTTTCCCCGACAAGAAAACAAGCAGTTACGGACCTCCTGCAACCACTAAGGCTCTTTAGCTAGAGCCCCCTTTAAACTGGAGATCTGGTCTCCAGAGCTACCAGGACTGCTTGCCCAAAACCTGTGGTCCTCCCCACATGGAAGAGACTGGAATGTGTTGCAACATCTAGCCCAGCATTGCCAACTCTAACTGGCAGCTGCTGTCTCTAGAATGGACTTTCACAACACCTGAAATCCTTCAGCTGAAGAGGCCTTCTACACCCAAAACGTCATTATTAATTATACAGAGCAGAGCTTTTGCAACTATTGGAACACTGGTGCAGAGAGGAGACTCTAGGACAGGGGTGTCAAACTCATTTGTCATGAGGGCCGGATCTGACATAAATGAGACCTTGTTGGGCCACGTGTGTCATAAAATGTAATGCCAGGTAGCGGAGATACAAACTTTATAAAGGACACAAACACAAAGATTTCTTTTTTTACTTAAAATAAAAACATGCTTAAAACACTAGCACTTTTGTAATAGTTTGTTTATTTAACACAGTCTGACACTTCTTGCTCTGAATTATTGCACCAAAATGCCTGTGCTGTTGCAATCTTGAGTCTGCTGTTCAGGTGTGTATCTGTAAGCTGCAAACCTACTTTTGATTTATTGACATTCACCACAGAGATCTCATGCTCAGAGTTCTGAGTCTAGGACCCAGGGGAAAACATGAAATGGCTGAGCGATTGAGAGAGTCTAGCGAAGCAAGCTATGATGCAGCAGCAGCAACAGAACCGGAAACAGGAGATGGCCAGAACCGGAAACAGGGCCTGATCTGGCCCCCGGGCTGCATGTTCGACACCCCTGGTTCTAGGACATCTTATGTTGCATGCCAGCCACCGCCTGAAAAGGTCTGGATGTTTCACTGGGTGTACTGAATTTGCCTTTGAGTCCCCTTTATCGACTTCTTCGCTCACATCTGAATTATTTCCAGCCTGTCGACACTGGCTGTTGACACATCCTTCTTGAGAGATGACACTTCCCTCCTCAGCATTAAGCTGTTTACGATGCCAGACAATGCCTTGATAGGAGAGGAGCCCCCCCCCCCTCCAACGTTTGCTGTGACTGTCAGCAGCAAAAAGAGCTGCCCACGTACAGAAGACCGCGAGACAGGCGCCTCCTGCTTTGCCTGCCTCCCATTCTGTTTGTTTGTTTTCTGATCCAACAGATCTCATCTGTTCCACCAGATTTCTTCTCGCGTGCAGGGCAGATCAAACAAGCGGGGAGCCAAGTCTGACTTTGCAGCGAAGTCGCTTGGTTATAAATGGGAGGAACCACCACCACAATCTCTGACTCAATTTACCACTTTTTTTAACTTCAGACAAATGATCGGCAATACCTCACTCCCAAACGTTTATGCATCCCTGCAACTCTTACACTTGCACTAGAACGGAAGAAATCACAATTTGACACGGACGTGCTATTGGTTGGACACAAGGGGTGGCACTTGGACTACAAGAACACATGGAGCTGCCTTCTACTGAATCAAAGCCTTGGTCCATCAAGGTCAGTATTGCCCGCTCAGACTGGCAGTGGCTCTCCAGGGTCTCAGGCAGAGGTCTTTCCCATCACCTCCTGCCTGGTCCTTTCAACTGAAGATGCTAGGGATTGAACCTGGGACCTTCTGCATGCCAAGGAGAGGCTCTTCCACTGAGCCATAGCCCCTTCCCTGATCATCTTGAACTCATGAAGCTGACTTCTACTGAATCAGACTCTTGGTCTATCAAAATCAGTATTGTCTAGTCAGACTGGCAGTGGCTCTCCAGGGTCTCAGGCAGAGGTCCTTTATGTCACCTACTGCCTGGACCTTTTAACTGGAGATGCCGGGGATTGAACCTGGGACCTTCTGCCTGCCAAACAGATGCTCTGCCACTGAGCTACAGCCCCACTTCATGGCCTTCCAGGCTGAGATGCCATGGATTGAACCTGGGAACTCCTGCATGCCTGGTAGATGCTCTGCCACTGAGACACAGACCCTCCCATTGGGAAATTCTGATGGGATGAAAGATTAGGAGGGATAACTGATGGAGATGAAAGAGCTAGGAGAAGAAAATGGTAACAACCGTGGGTTTCATCCCGCCGTTCTGCTCTGACAGAGCCACTTCCCTCTAGCCCAAAAGTCCCATCTGATGCCAGAGGCTCTGGAGTGGCACCACCGTCACCAGAGCAGAAGAAGACAACCCACTGATCTGGAAACACACTAGTTATGTGAGAAGAGCCACCATCGCACACACAAAACATTGGTCTTTCGGGCTTGCTTAGACTAGTAGAATTGGTCACAGTCTCCTCCGGTCTATAATCATAACAAGGTTTAATCTCTTGAGTCTGACGGGTTTGGGTGCTAACGTCTTATCCCATAAATCAGCCTGTCATCTTCCCAAAACAATCGATACCAGTAGGAATGGGTTTGGTGGCAATGCAAAGCTGAAGACTATGGCCCCTTGTTCAGTAATTTAGATCCAATTGTCTTTATTAATTAAAATGTTTATACCTCACCTTCCCTCTTAACTCAAGGTGGCTGACGAGTAGCTATTAAAACCTTACAGATTAAAACCAATTAAAATACCAAAATACCAATTTCCACCCCACCACAAATGCCTGCTGTTCATACTCCTCAGTGAACGAGTTTACCTATTGTGCTGCAGCGGTGAAAAAGGCAAACTCTGTGTTAGGGGTTATTAGGAAAGGGACCAGTGTTCCCTCTAAGCTGAGTTAGCGTGAGCTAGCTCACAGTTTCTTAGCCTCTGGCTCACATCTTTTAGTCTTAGCTCAAAAAGGATGGCTCCAGAGCAAACTAATTTATGCAGTAGCCAAATGGCTTGCTCACCACTTTAGTGCCGGCAGCTCACAAAGTAGAATTTTTGCTCACAAGAGTCCACAGCTTGGAGGGAGCATTGAAAGGGGCTGAGAATAAAACAGCCAATGTTGTGATGCCCCTGTAGAGATCTATGGTGTGGCCTCAGTTGGAATACTGTGTACAGTTCCGGTCACCGTCTCTCCAAAAGGACACGCAGAGCTGGAAAAAAGTAAACAGGAGGGCCACCAAGATGACGAGCGGGGTAGGAGCACCTTCCCCATGAGAAAAGGCTGAAGAGGCTGATGGGCGTGGCCACAAAATGGCTGTCGTAGGAGGCGGAGACAACCACAAACCTTCAGGGAGTGAGGGTGTGCATAATTCTGATTGTAGCACTTCAGCATTTCGGGCACAAGCTCCGTTTGACAGGATGCTCTTAAAAATAAACACTGAATCATAGAGTTGGAAGGGGCCTCCAGGGTCATTCAGTCCAACCCCCGGCACAATGCAGGGAATTCACAAATACCCTCCCCCTCCACACACACACACTCAGTGATCCCTGCTCCATATTGTTTTAAAATGTTTTCGAGCATACACCGCAGTATACATATTAAGCTAGCTAAGGGGGGGGGGGAAGATCTGGCAGTGTGTTTCTGTTCTCCGTTGGCCAGTCAGAAGCTTCACTGGCCTCATTCGCCTTCTGAAAACCTCTGGAGAAAACCAGGACCGGTATCAGCAGGGAGCAGGGCCCCATGTGGGGGATCCCTGGCTTAGAGGGTACACGGCACATGCTCTGGAACTACTGGCCCCGTGTCCTGGGCTTGATGCTGCAGAGCGCCTGGCTGTCTCCTTGGAAGGAGGCAGCTCTAGCAAATTGTTATGTATTGACCATGCGGTCGCCATGTGCTCTCTTCATTGCGACCGCATGGCCAGAGCACATGGCCAGAGCATGGCCAGAGCACATGGCCAAGAAACTACCTGAGCTTCAGCCAGGTAGAACAAAGGCCAGGTGGATTCAAACCGGCCACCAATCCTGTACCTAGGTTTCTCCCAGGGAACCTATGAAATGTAAATAGACTTCTAATAGCCTATCAGGCCAGTTGGGTGAGGTCAGGGGATTGTCCCTGACCAGCATAAAAGGAGGGCTTGGAGCCCTGGGTTGTATGCTTCATCCGGACCAGCAATAAAGATCTAGCTGTTTCACTATTCCATGGACTCCCGACTCCAATACTTATCAGTGGCGACGAAGGTGGGATCCCGATGAGCGACTCTCCAGCAGACCACAGCAGCACAGCGAGCTCCGTCCCGCCGGCCGCAGGCATCTCCGAGCTCCAGCGCTCCAACGCCTCGCCGCAAGCCGCTCTGAGCCCAATCCTCCGGCACTAGCCAGCGCCAAGCCTCAGCGCTCCCCGGCACCGCCGCAAGACACGAGGACATCGCTCAAACAGCCGCCGCCGCTCCTGCTCTGGTAAATATGGCAAACGCTCCGGGACCAATTACCCCTTTCAATACGTCTCGCCCCGAGACGTGGGAGTCCTGGCTCAAGACGCTGGGTTGTGCCTTTAAGGTCCGCGGAATCACAGATGCGGACCTGAAGAGTGCCTGGCTCTTGAGTTCCGGAGGGGTGGAGGTCATGCGGGTGGCCCAGAACCTACTAGCCCCGCAAGACCCCACCGAGGTGTCTTACGACGTGCTCACCAAGACCCTCGGCGATTACTTCGCCCCAAAGCCATCAAAACTGGCCAGGCGCTGGGAGTTCATACAGCGCCAGCAGCAGCCGGGGGAGTCAGCCGCCACTTTCCTGGCTGAACTCCGTCGACTAGCCGTGGGCTGCGAATTCCGCCACATGGATGACCACGTGGAGACCGCCTTCATGGGAGGGGTCCGGGAAGCCAAGCTCCGCCGGCGCCTCATTGCAATGCCGGAGCCAACCTTGGAGAAGATGCTCGAAACTGCGTCAGCCTTCGAGACAACGCAAAAGGACAAGGCAGCCACCAAAGTCCACCAGGCGGCTCCTCCCGAACCCGACTCAAGCGAAGAAGAGGACGTCCACCGGATGCAACCACGCTCGAAGAAGGGTGAGCCCGGCGTCCCCAGGCCCAAGGGCCGGCGCCCAGCATCTGTCTCTGTTCCCTCTCCTGCTTCCCTCAACAGGCAGGCCCCAACGTGCGCCAGCTGTGGGGACCCCCACGACAGACGGACATGCCGCTTCCGTGATGCCATCTGCCGCGCCTGCGGGAAAGCAGGACATCTCGCCCGGGCCTGCCGCCTGAGGAACAGCCACCGTGCCCCAGCAGCGAACTTCGAAGAAGTGGGTAGTGTCGTTCCCACGGCCACGGTAATGAACTTGCCTCAGCCCATCCCGGGCGCAATTTCCGTGTCTCTCCGAATAGAGGGAGTTCCTTGCTCCATGGAACTGGACTCAGGGTCAGCATATTCAATTGTGTCCGCAGCTACGTTCCGCCACCTCTGCCCGAAGGGGGCACGCTGGCTGCGGCTGCCGGCTGGGTTGGTCCTCCGGGACTTCCAGAAAAACCCAGTGGCTATTAAGGGGCTAGCCAGGGTCCGGGTCCAGTACCATGCCTTTAATGGCCTGCTGGACCTTCTCGTGGTGGAGCGCAATCTAACCAGTCTCCTAGGTCGCGCCTGGTTCAAGCCGCTCGGAGTGCAGTGGACCGGAATACACCGCATGGGCTCTACTGACTTCTCATCCATCTGCGAGGAATTTCCCGCCGTTTTCGATGGCTCATTGGGCTGCTACAAAGGACCCCCGGTTTCCTTCGACCTGGACCCGGCAGTCCGGCCCATCCGCGTGGCCGTCCGCCGGCCACCACTCGCCTTCCAGCCCAAAGTAGAGGCAGAGTTGGAAAAGCTCGTGGCACAAGGGGTGCTCGAGCCGGTCTCCCACGCCAAGTGGGAGACTCCCATTGTGACCCCCCTCAAAGCTAACGGGGAAGTCCGCATCTGCGCGGATTACAAATGTACAATTAATAAGGCATTACAGGACCACGCGTACCCGGTACCGGTGGTCAGCCATGTTCTGGCCTCCCTCGCGGGTGCCAAAATATTTGGAAAATTAGACTTGGCCCAAGCCTATCAGCAGCTTCCCGTAGACGAAGCAACGGCCGAGGCACAAACGATTGTGACTCACAAGGGAGCGTTCAAGGTAAAACGCCTCCAATTTGGGGTCAGCGTAGCACCTGGAATCTTTCAAAATCTAATGGATTCTCTCCTAAAAGATGTTCCAGGAGTGAAGCCGTTCTTCGACGACGTCCTCATCGCCGCCCCGGACGCCGACACGTTCGCAGCTCGCCTCCGGATGGTGCTGCAAAGGTTCCAGGACGCGGGTCTCAAGGTTCGAAAAGACAAGTGCACCCTGGGAGTCTCCTCGGTGACCTTCTTGGGGTTCCAAGTCACCGCAGACGGCATTCACCCTACAAAGGAGAAGGTAGTGGCAATTACAGGTGCACCCCGCCCGTCCTCAAAGGCGGAACTCCAGGCGTTCTTGGGACTTGTGAACTTCTACCACGCCTTCCTTCCGCACAAGGCGGCGGTCGCTGAACCCCTGCATCGTCTCCTGGACAAGGGAGCGGCTTGGGCCTGGGGTCCCAAGCATGATGCAGCCTTCCGGGCCGTCAAAGACTTATTAATTTCAAATGCGGTCTTAGCGCATTTCGATGAGAGGCTCCCTGTCATCCTGGCCTGCGACGCATCCCCCTACGGCGTTGGGGCGGTCTTGGGACACCGGCTACCCAACGGAAAGGAGGTACCAGTTGCCTACTACTCCAGGACCCTGTCGTCGGCAGAACGGAACTACGCCCAGATCGACAAGGAGGCCCTAGCAATCGTAGCTGGCGTCAGGAAATTTCATGACTATCTCTACGGACGGTCATTCACCGTGGCCACAGATCACAAGCCGCTGCTGGGTCTCCTTGCCCCCCACAGGCAGACCCCTCACATGCTGTCCCCGCGGGTCCTGCGGTGGTCAATTTTTTTGTCAGGCTACTCCTACGAATTGGTACATCGCCCGGGGAAGGCGATGGGTCATGCAGACGCCCTCAGCCGTCTTCCCCTCCCGTCCTGCGACCCTGATCCGGCTCCCGCTTTCCACGTCGCGCTCCTAGAGGATCTACCGGAGCGCCCCGTACAGGTATCAGATGTGGCCCGTCGCACGCGGCGGGACCGCATCCTTTCCCGTGTCTCAGACTGGGTGGGAAGGGGGTGGCCGGAAAAACCGGGACCAGATTTTGCCGCTTTCACGGCACGCAGGCACGAACTATCGGCCCACAAGGGATGCCTGCTATGGGGATCTCGAGTGGTGATCCCCGGGCCCCTGCGGCCCCGAGTGCTAGAGGCCCTCCACGAGGCTCACCCGGGAATTGTGCGCATGAAAGCTCTGGCCCGGAGTTACGTATGGTGGCCAGGCCTGGACAAAGACATTGAGGGGCGGGTCCAGAAGTGTACCAAATGCCAGGAGTCACGGCCAGATCCGCCACACGCTCCTGTCCGATCCTGGGAATCTACTAACAAGCCCTGGTCCCGCCTGCACCTAGACTTCGCGGGACCAGTCCAGGGCCGGTTGTTTCTTATCGTTGTTGACAGCTACAGCAAGTGGCTTGAGGTAGTGCCGGTAGCTTCGACCTCCACCAACGCTGCCTTAAGAAGTCTCTGGCCGATCTTCGCGACACACGGAATGCCAGAAACTCTCGTGACCGACAACGGGACCGCCTTCACCTCCGGCGAGTTTCAACGGTTTGTGGAAGCCTGCGGTCTGCGCCACATCCGCTCCGCTCCGTTCCACCCCGCAACCAATGGCCAGGCCGAGCGCATGGTGAGGACAACGAAGGACGCGTTAAAGAAGATGGAGCATGGCGACTGGGAAGAGCAGCTGTACAAGTTCCTGTTCTGCCAACGGAACACACCCCACTCAGGGACCGGGCACCGGCCAGCCGAACTTCTGATGGGAAGACGACTGGGAACCGTCTTGGACCGCCTACATCCCGACCGAGCAATCGAGGGGAACCCGACAATGGAAGACCGGCCAGCTGCCCGAGGATTTGCTCCCGAAGACCCCGTATACGCAAAGAATTTCGCGCGGGGTCCAACATGGCTCCCCGCGAGGATCGTCCGAGTCACAGGGCCTTATTCCTATGAGGTCCTTACGGAAGATGGCGTAGTCTGGAAACGGCACATTGACCAGATTCGACGCCGTACCCAGAACCACGATGATACCCAGGCCCCCGAACTCCCTGCACCAACAGACCGTGACATCGACACGACTCCAGAAGCAGCGCCAGACCCTGATCCAGAGACTGCGGAGATGCCGCTCCTGCCCGCGGACGAAGCAGTCGCACCATCCACACCTGAACAACCCCCGAGCAGACAGGCCCCGCCAGCAGAACAACTACCCACACCGCAACCTGCCGACACTAGCAACACGCCCCGCCTTACAACCCCCCGGCGCTCTGGACGTGAGCGCAGACGCCCGGACTATCTCAAAGACTATGTGTGCAGAGGGGTTCTGGACTATGGGGGGAGGGGTGTTATGTATTGACCATGCGGTCGCCATGTGCTCTCTTCATTGCGACCGCATGGCCAGAGCACATGGCCAGAGCATGGCCAGAGCACATGGCCAAGAAACTACCTGAGCTTCAGCCAGGTAGAACAAAGGCCAGGTGGATTCAAACCGGCCACCAATCCTGTACCTAGGTTTCTCCCAGGGAACCTATGAAATGTAAATAGACTTCTAATAGCCTATCAGGCCAGTTGGGTGAGGTCAGGGGATTGTCCCTGACCAGCATAAAAGGAGGGCTTGGAGCCCTGGGTTGTATGCTTCATCCGGACCAGCAATAAAGATCTAGCTGTTTCACTATTCCATGGACTCCCGACTCCAATACTTATCACAAATGCAAATAAATGGAACTCAACACAGTCTGTTCCTCCCAGTCACACTGATGTCCACTGAGTCTTCCGTCTCCATCTGTTCTCCTTGTTCCCTCAGTTCCACAGTGCTGCCCCTTCCTTAGCCCCTTCCTCAAAATCCAGACAACCCAGCACCATTGGCTGTGCTAAACTGGGTTCACAGCTTGTTTTGTCCAGCAAATTTTCAAAAACGTCATTTAAAAACCCAGCAGCTTCTCTCCCCATTATTCTGTGGCAAAACAGGGCACTCGCAGGGGATTACGGCAGAAAGGGCTTCAAAAGAAGTGACGAGTAGCATAAAGGGAAGAAACTCTGGCACACACGGAGCTTCCTTCTGCCGCATCATCCCCCGAGTCAGGCTTGCGAGGCTGGAGCCCGAAATGAAGCTGCCTTATACTGAGAGGGAACACTGAGCCATCAAGGATGGCAACGTCTCTTCTGACTCACAGTAGCTCTCCAGTCTGGGGTGGTGGTTAGGAGCTAGTTTGGGAGAACCGAGTTTGATTTCCCCACTCCTCCACATGCAGCTGCTGGTGTGACCTAGGGTCAGTCACAAGTTCTCTCAGAGCTGTTCTCTCAAGGATAGTCCTTGAAAGAGCTCCCTCAGCCCCACCTAACTGACAGGGTCTCTGTTGTGGGGAGGGAAAGGGGAAGGAGATTGTGAGCCGCTCTGAGACTCCCTTGGGGAGTGGAGGGCGGGGTATAAATCCAATCTCTTCTCTTCTCTTCTCTTCTCTTCAAGCAAGGTATAATTGACTATTGCATCTGTCTGCCATTAATTCTCAGGAACTGAACCAAAAGCCTTTTCTCACAACCATGCAAGGAATGGTAAATGTGAGGGGTGAGGGTGGGGAAATCAGCCCACGCTTCCTTCCAGCCATGCTGCATTGTGTCAGACTTCTTTCAAGAATCCGTTAGCACATCTTTAGCCATTTTGCGATCCTGAAAAGTCCCAGACTCTCCAGCCTTTCCTCATAGGAAAGGGGCTCCAACCATCTTGGTTGCTCTCCACTGTATTTTTCCCTCCAGACCTGCAATGTGATAAGGCGGCCAAATCTGTACACAGTAATCCAAATGAGGTGCAGGGTATAAATCCAAGGCAGGGTATAAATCCAATAACCCCCCACCATCACTACCACTACCACCTCCTCCTCCTCCTCCTCTTCTTCTTCCTCTTCTTCTCTGAAAGGTTACACAATGTTGGTACCTAAAGGTATTTTTTTAACTATTTGTCCTCCTTCTTATTGGAACAGAACTAAAATTAGAATTAAAATTAACTACACTTGAGTGGTTTCAACAGGGAAGGGAAAGGAGATTGTAAGCCGTTCTGAGACTCCTTCGGGTAGTGAAGGGTGGAGTATGAATCTAGTCTCCGCTTCTTCTTCTTCTTCTTCTTCTTCTTCTACTTCTTCTTCTTCCTCCAGTCTTCCTGTCTGGTCCCTTTAACTGGAGGCACAGGGGACTGGGCCAGGAACTTTCTACAGGCAAACCGTGCGCTGTGCCACTGTCCCTTCTCCTGCAGAATATTTTTTATGTTCTGAAAGTAATACTTTGCATTCCTAACAAGGCGTTCAACCAACCAAGCTGGTCCCATCCGGGTCAGTTCCAGATGTTGAGGGGCCCGGGGCAGACAGTTTCTCAGGGACCCCCTTCCCACACTCGCACCCCTGTGCTACACTTCCTGGCCATGAGACAACAGATGGGAGAAGTGACGGGACAGGCAAGGGACGGCATGTGATGCAAAAAATGCATACACACCAGGGTTGCCAAGTCTGGATTGGGAAATGCCTGGAGACTTTGGGGGTGGAGCCAGGAGAGGGCGAGGTTTGGGGAGGGGAGGGGCCTCAGCATGGTACAATGCCACAGAGTCCACCCTTCAAAGCAGCCATTTTCTCCAGGGGAGCTGATCTCTCTCAGCTGGAGATCACTTGTAAAAGCGGGAGATCCCCAGGCCCCACCTGGAGGCTGGCAACCCTAGTACACACAGTACTCAGAGACAAAGCTACCTAATCCTGCCTACGGCTATTCTGAAATTTATAAAACTGAAACTTACCAACCCCCCTCCCCCAGGAGAAATTAATAGAAAGGTTAAGTTCCTGAGGACGGCAGGTGTCCAGTCTAAAGATCCCAAAGGCGTCTCGATGGAGAAGGATTTTAGGAATATCCATTTGGTTGAAAGCCTTGGGATTAACCACCTCAAACACTACAAACTGCAGTGCTTCATAAGAATGTCCCTTGTCAACATAGTGCTGGACGAGGGGTGCCTCCAAGTGTCCATGCCTGATGCACGATTTATGCTCCCACGATGTGTGTGCGTTCGCATTTTTGGCGTCACATCCCATAGCCGTGCAATCAGAGCTAGCTTTTTTGAGTGACAGTTTAGTTAGTATGACTACTTAGGGCAAGTTTGTAGCCAGGTAGCTGTGTGTAAACAAAATGGGTTAGATACCTCTAAATCACCCATACAGAAGTGCAGGCGTCTGCTATTTATATGACCCAATACTAACACCTGGAAAGGCTACTTAGGAATTCCACCTGGTGGTCACCTGTCTCTTAAATGAGCGAGGAGTTTTATGTTTTTACAGTTCCGCAGGACCTGCAAGATGGAGCTCTTCCGCCAGGCTTTCAAGTAGGGGCCGCCTCGGCCTTATAGCCCTGGCCCGATCACTGTAAACTGCCAATGGACCAACAGAACCAATTGGAAGGCCAGAAGAAGTTTGGAAACACAGCTTGGGCAAGGGTGCTGAATGTCGCCACTATGTATTGTATTTTTAAAAACTTGTATTGTATTTTATAGTACATTTTATGGGAATTATGTTGTTAGCCGCCCTGAGCCCGCCGAGAGGCGGGGAGGGTGGGATAAAAATCTAAATAAATAAATAAATAAATAAATAAATTTCTGTTGCCTGTAGGTCAGTTGTCATAGTGGGAGATCTCCAGCCACAACTTGGAGGTTGGCAAACCTAATAATGCACCTTCCAGCTACCGTAAATATCAGACTGTTCCTATTTGCTCCATTTAGCAATCAAGGCCATTGGTTTTCTCTGCTTTTTGTCTGTTAACCCTTTATGGAGGTCCAGCATTTTCCAGAAACAATAATCAGTAGAAGAAAGTCTGATTCCAGGGGCACCTTTAAGACCAACAAAGTTTCATTCTGGGTATAAGCTTTCATGTGCATGCACATCCAAATGTGGCTTTGTAAGTTGTGGGATTTCTTTTTGCTAGAAAAAATTTCTATGATCACAAGCAAGGAGTGTGATTTGAATGATTTATTTGACCCATTAGACCTATGGAACCCAGTTATAGAAAATCTAAATATTGACGTAATGGATGACAGAAAATTGGCAGAACTCAAGTGGTACGGGCTGGCCCTGGCCTGAAGACTGAGTTACACCATCATGCAAGCCTGAAGATCAATGAACTTGCTGGAGGTCATATGGCATACCATCTGTAGTACTGGGAGTTAACTATTATTACTAGTACTTTAAAGAGCCTGTGAGCCTGTGAAGTCTTAATATGGAAGTTTTAACTCTGTTTATGGTTTTTATGGTATTGATTACCAATTTGTAAGCCGCCCTGAGCCTGCTCGCGGGGAGAGCGAGGTATAGAATAAATAAATAAATAAACTTCTAATATATGGATAATTAATGATTTTTAGTTTCTAGCTTAACACTCGTTAGTATGTTCGATAAGATTGTAACCTACTCTTTAGCTTTGTTTGTAACCACTATTAAAAATTTCTAAAGAGAGCCAGTTTGGTGTAGTGGTTAAGTGCGCGGACTCTAATCTGGGAGAACCGGGTTTGATTCCCCACTCCTCCACTTGCACCTGGCTGGATGACCTTGGGCAAGCCATAGCTCTGGACCAGCTGTTCCCTCAAGGACAGCTTGGGAAAGAGCTCTCTCAGCCCCACCTACCTCACAGGGTGTCTGTTGTGGGGAGGGGAGGGGAAAGGAGTTTGTAAGCCGCTCTGAGACTCCCTTGGGGAGTGGAGGGTGGGGTATAAATCCAATCTCTTCTTCTTCTTCTAAAACTATTATTAAAAAAACCCAAAAAACACCTGAAAAATAATCAGTGCTTAGAGTAGGGTCCGAAGACAGATGATGCAGTTTGACCACTGAAGCGAAGAAGTCTCGGGCCCAGAAGCTGCCTGGAAGAGATACATGACCCCCCCCCCCCCCCCCGGTAAATGGCTCTCTTTGAGGGAATGGCAAAGACAAAGAATCAGTCAATGCATCATGTGAGAAATACCACAGCCAAATAACCTTGGCCGAAGAAAGAGCTCATTTTGCATTGTAATATTTTCGCTCCAACCTGTGCTGAGATGCCTTGAGAAATATGGACTAGGAAAGAAGATCTGAGCCCCTTTTGTCGGCTGGTTTTCAAAGGGGACGGCCACATTTTGGAAGCAGAAGTTGCCCCCGCCCTTCAGATCTCCATGTGGCACTCTGCCTCTCCAAATTATAATTTCAAATATGGAATAATCCAAGCTTCCACATGCAACACGAGTTTTCTGCTTGGCAGGGGCACCGGATCTTGGCTGTGAACTGAATAGGCACGCACACCTACACGAGAGGAAGGAAACGCTCACATTTTAAGGACAAAGCCAAAACAAATTATTTTCGAAAAACACTCTGAAAAAGCAGTCATCTGATTTCCCTGCTCCTAACGCTCTTAGAAATTATAATTGTATGCATGTTTGCTTTCTTACTGACATGGCCAATCTGGATCAATATTTCCGCCGGGATTTGCAAGGTTCTCCGCTTATTCTAATGAGAGCTGAAATGTTGAAGAGCGAAGAGATTCCTAGACTCCTTGAGGAAATCTGCATATCAAAGTCCAGCTTTGAAACGCTGCAAACATGCAAGATATTGAATTTATACATCATTGTGTTTCTAATCCAAGCATTTATTTTGCTTTTCTCTCCACTGGCCGGAGAGAAGCACAGTGGAGCACAGCTCAGAGATGGGGCACATATATCCTGTACCCAGCAAGCTCTGGGTTTGGCGGCTGGCATCTCAACCAAAAAAGGATCTTCAAGAGCAGGTCTGGGGAGGATCTCTCTCTGAACCGGGGAGCCTGCGTTTGTCAGAACAGGCAAGGCTGGGCCAAGGTAGGCCAAGGTCCTGACACAGAACATGACATGCCTTGAGTCTTCCTCTCTTTGGATAAGCTATTTACCTTTCAGCTAGCTTCCTTTTATTTCATTCATGCCCTCTCAAACACAAACCCAGTTCTGGTACTGAACATTCCCAGCGACCTAGACAGCCCAGCACAGCCTGACCTCATCAGTTCTCAGAAGCTACACACGGTCGGCCCAGGTTACTACCTGGAAGGGAGACCGCCAAGGAAGTCCAGTGCAGTGTTCCCTCTAAGCTGAGTTAGTGTGAGCTAGCTCACAGTTTTTTAGCCTCCAGCTCACAGGTTTTGTCTTTGCTCAGGAAGGGATGGCTCCAGAGCAAACTAATTGATGCAGTAGCCAAATTGCTCGCTCACAACTCTTTAATGCCAGTCGTTCACAAAGTAGAATTTTTGCTCCAAGACTCCACAGCTTACAGGGAATTTCCCCTCCCAGTTACCTTTGGAGTATTTTCTTCATTTTCCCATTTGGAACCTCAGCCCTTTTGATATAGTGTGACGAAAGGTTTTCTCCAAAAATTTTTAGAAACTCCCACAATGGGGCGGCCCTGATGAAAGGCGGGCGAGTGGGCGTGTTTTCATTTTGGGTTCTCCCCTGGAGCAAACAGGAAAATCCTCTAAAAACAGGATTTGTTTGCTCCGGGGAAACTCCGGTGCAGCAGGGCGATATTCCAGAGCAAAATGTGAGCCCAGAGCAACTGGTGTGAAATCGACCAGAAGCTCCAGTGCAAGCATGAGGGCAAACCTGGGGCAAACACTAGTGCGAAATCGGCCTGAGGGTTGTGATGAAGAGGTAAGGAATGGCACACCACTTCTGTTCAGGCCCACAGACAGGATTTTGTGGCTTGTGGGGCAAAAAAAAATTCTGCTGGGGCAGCCACTATTTTTACATCAGCTCCAATCTGCCCCCAAGCCCCACCGCCAATGGCCACCCCCTCCCTCCCCTCCTGCAAGATTTAAAGGGCCCTTCAGCTGATTGGTGGGGAGCACATGGCGGTCGAGCAGCTGGAGGGCCATTTAAATCTTGCAGGAGGGGAGGAAGGGGGCATGCACTACCCCCTGCTTCTTCCCCAAAGCATTTAAAGGATCCCTATGAACTACCTTCTGTGGGCCCCTGACCCAGAGAACCATACAGGGCCACCATAAACTGGCTGAACCTTGATGTTACTTTCCGCCACCAGTGATCCCAGTGAGGGCTTGTAAGGACAATCTTTAAAATGTCTTTTAACTCTCTTGTTGCAGCAGAAAAGAGCAAGAATTCAGCAGCACCTTAAAGACTAAGGGTGCGTTCACACGGGCATCTAATCCCGCCATTGGCCCGGCTGTAATTTGAGCTAGATCTTTTTGATCCAGCGTTGCACGACCAGGCAGCTCCCCCATGAAGCACTTTACTGCACGTGACTCCCGCGGTGGATTGTCTAGATGGCATCCACCGTAAGGAGCCATGCAGTCGGCTTTTTTTAAAAAAAATCCTGTCTGTGCATGCGCATAGATGCCTCACCATACACTTGTTTTTCCCTGCATGTGCGAACTAAAATGGTAAAAGAACCACCAGAGATACCTTCCTCTAGGTACGATTTCAGTTTATGAAGTTGATAAAGTTCAGGGGACCGTCAGAAACATTAAATTGTTCAGATCACTTGAGCGGAGCTCTGGGGATGTCACATGTTTAAGCGGTTATGCATGGATCTCTCAGACTTTTTAAAAATGGCGGCCATTCGGGATGGTCTGGAGACCATTCCTATGGGCTGATTGCACACTGGAGGTATGACCTGACAGTAGAAAGTCCGGCATTGGCTTGTCGGCCAGCTTTAGACCAGACTTTCACCACTATCTTTTAAGTATAGATCTCCGACGGGGATTGACAGGCTACTCACGGAAGAGGCACAATTCCCAGATGTTTTGACTCATGCCTGGTGCAGCTCAAAAGAGCTGTCTGAATGTACCCTAACAAAAGTTTGTGGCGGGATATGAACTTTTGTGAGTTATTCATGGAAGCTCCTCCCCTTCCACAAAATTTTGTTAGTCTTTCAGGTGCTCCGGGACTCTGGCTCTTTTCTGCTGCTGCAGACTGACTAACATGGCCACCCATCTTGAATGCTCTCATTGTCTTGCGCAGACAATGGAAATGCAGAGCATAACTTTTTTTTTTTTTTTTTTTTAAATCAAGATAAGATCGGACAGTCCGGCTGCCAGTTTATCATGCCAACACAAACCCCAACCTGATCTTGATCCCCTGGCGAGCGAACCTGTTGCTCTGGGTGTATGGGCATCAGGCTTCAGGACCATTTGGTTTTCCATGTACCCATCCATCCAATAAGCACAGCTGGTGGGAGTAGGTGTATTTGCTGTTGGCAAGGCTACCCTTCACTGGACCATCACTGCAGGTGGCGAATCCTCCTCCAGGCCTGCCCCCTTTCGAGGCTATAGTTCAGGAGCCCCTCCGTCGATACCAGCGTTATTAGAGGCCTCTGCCATAAGAAAACCCAAAGCGGATGTGGATGCTTCTTCAAGGGGGCTCCCAAGGGCAGCCTGTTTAACCAGTTATCAGCAGCACAACTTTCCATGATAACCATCTTGATGCTTTATTGTTTTGTAATTCTGATGCCTGGATTTTTGGAAGGGAACTTCAGATTTATACTTGAGTGTTATTTTGTGTAACGTAGGTTTGCTGTCATATTAAGAGACCGAGCAAGTGGAGTATCTCAAGACTACGAAGAAGGTTCTTACTGAAATGGGTGAAGAGCCGGCACCCTGACCTGCAGAAGTTTTAAATCCATCATCACATTACAAAGGACAAGACTGGTTGAAATATAGAGACTTGTTAACAAGACATGGTAAAGACTTTATACTGAAGGAGCAGCAGCAGATGGACTTTGACGATGGTTGGTTAAGATATAGACAAATATATGACATGTATAGAAGTGATAAAAAATCTGGTTTTAGAGAAAAAAATAATGAAATAGAACAAGTTTGGGAGGAAGATGAGAAAAAAATGATTTCTAAAATGTATAAAATTTTGTTAAAATGGTTTAACGCTGATGAAATGGTGAAAGAACAAATGGTAAAATGGGCGATAAACTTCAACAAAGATATTGAAATGGAATCTTGGGAATTTTTATGGAAAAATGCTATGAGTATATCTACATGTTACAACTTAAAAGAAAATTGTTTTAAAATGATGTACAGATGGTATATGACACCAAAAAAATTGCAAATATTAATCAGGATATGTCTAACAAATGTTGGAAATGTAAAAAGAAAGAAGGTTCTTTTTATCATATGTGGTGGACTTGTGATAAAGCGAAGAATTATTGGTCTATAATACATGCAGAAATGGAAAAATTTTTTGAAATGTACATTTAAGAAGTTGTCTGAAATGTTACTGCTTGGACTTAAATTAGAAGAGATAAATGTAAAGAAAAGGACAATAATATGGTATATGATAACAACAGCAAGAATGGTGTATGCACAAAATTGGAAAAATGAAAAAATACCAGAAGTGTGGGAATGGTTGAAAAAATTGTTATATATGGCTGAAATGGATAAATGGACTAGAAAGTTGAATAATCTGTACTCAGAGACCTTTTTAGAAGATTGGAAGGATTTGAAAGAATATGTTGAAAAATATTGGGACATGAATAACTACGTTTATACATGGTTATAACAGCATAAAGGAATAGAAATAGAGTATATGAATGTACTAAGGATAATTAGATAATGAAGTTGTTTTTTTAGAATTATATATAAAAATATAGAAAATAAGAATTGGTATATAAGTATTTTAAAGATATATAACCGTTACCAGAAATGTAAACATAGATATAAGTATTACTATTTTGGATAAAGTGTAAAATGTGTTATGCTTCAGATGTGGTGGGAAATCACCAATATAAGATAAAAACAAGACTATACAAATAGAAAAAAATGTTATATAATACGGAAAAAAGGATTTGTATAAGATAAATGTATTAATTTTAATGTTTTGAAAAATAAAAATTTCTTTACAAAAAAAAAAAAAAGAGCCGGCACCCTGTCGTCCTTTTTCGGGTCTATGGGACTGTTTTGATCCATATTTGAAATTATTATTGGACCGCAAAATCTATTGGCAGTTTGGGTTGAGTGTACTCATTGTCATTTTTGGCCCAAATATATACTGAAGGGAAAGGTTTCCCTTCCTCGAAAGCCAGTCAAATACGACTCTAGGGGGCGGTGCTCATCTCTGTTTCCAAGCAGAAGAGCCAGTGCTGTCCGAAGACATTCCTGTGGTCATGTGGGCATGACTAGATGCTGAGGCGCACGGAATGCTGTTACCTTCCCACCAAAGTGGTACTATTTATCTGCTTGCAATTTCTTGCTTTAGAACTGCTAGGCTGGCAGGAGCTGGGGCCAGAGACGGGAGCTCACTCCATCACGCGGCACTCAGGTCTCAAACTGCCAAGCTACCAACCTTCTGGACTGCAGCTCAGCGTCTTAACCTCTGAGCCACCACAGCCCCAAAATATATACTAGATCATTGGAATGATTACATTGCCTGTTCAGGTTTATGGGGCTATTTTGATCCATATGTGAAAAGTGTATTGGACTGGGAAATC
Organism: Lepidodactylus listeri; assembly: GCA_029233225.1. Taxonomy (NCBI): domain Eukaryota; kingdom Metazoa; phylum Chordata; class Lepidosauria; order Squamata; family Gekkonidae; genus Lepidodactylus; species Lepidodactylus listeri. Next base: position 100,432,975 of record JARCFY010000011.1, on the reverse strand, counting down.
TACTGGAAGTTTGGACTCAGTTTATTCATATGTATTTTTGGCCTAAACAGATATATATTGGATCATTTGAATGATTACAGATGGGCACTTGTCCTGTTTGAGCATACCTGTTGAATTGTATGTCAATATTAGAGACACATAAACAGTGAACTGTCAAGGAGCTGTCAGTGAGATCACTGCAGACATGTTGGTACCAAGTCATATGACTATTCTGGTTAGAACTGGACAAGACAGGTACAGTCTTGCACAGAGGTATGACTTGGAGAATGACTCAGCATGGACCTGATTGGCCACTGAGTACAGTGAAATGTATATATTTGATATATGTTGTATAGTACTCCTCTTCTGTATTGGTGGCTGGCGAAGCACTTTGATTCTGAGCGCAATATTTGTAAATAAATGTACATAAACTGTACATAGCTTTGTCTCTTATTTTGGAGTCTTCAACCTCTGCTACAGTGCTGTTTAGCACAACTCACACACACACCAACATTGTAAAAGTAAGGGTTTCCCCTCGCTCGAAAGCCAGTCAAATGTGACTCTAGGGATGCGGTGCTCATCTCCGTTTCCAAGCCGAAGAGCCAGCACTGTCTGAAGACTTCTCTGTGGTCATGTGGCCGGCACGACTAGACGCCGAGGCACACGGAACACTGTTACCTTCCCACCTAAGCGGTACCTATTTATCTACTTGCAATTTCTTGCTTTTGAACTGCTAGGTTGGCAGGAGCTGGGGCCAGAGATGGGAGCTCATTCTGTCATGCGGCACTCGGGTCTCGCAACTACAGACCTTCCACTCTGCAGTTCCACATAGTTACATATTTTTGTCACAGTCAAATTTGATATGTGCTATTTTGTGGAGCTGTTATATCACCGTTTGCTGTACTTACGGTTGTTGGTGTGATATATGTATACAGATGGTTTCTGTGACTCATTAGTTCCACGTGTTTTGTACCACTTCTTTCGGATAATCCAAACTGACAGCTGAGCTACTCATTTCTATCTGAAACCGCCAAAGGATTCTCCCCCATTAGCTATTCAAAAGCAAGATGTCAAGGAGAGAATAAGAAAAGAAAGAGGGAATTCAAAAGAACAAACAAAAATAAAAGAGGCAGCGATGCTTTATTTATCAGAAAGGAAGTTCCAAGGGATTGCTGATGACAGAACAAGCTGTTGGGTCTCTGGCAGGGCCGGTGGTCACCACTGCTGGGTGACGGAGGTCCTGTTTAATAATGGAAAGGAAATGATCACAGTCAAAAGCAAATGGGGGGCGGGGGCAGTGGGAGGGCAGGAAGCAAAAGAGCAATTCAGAGTGTGAAAAACGGAGGAAAGAAGAAACATCAGTCAAGAGATCTCCTGCTGGGGGTGGGGGAGTCATAAACGGGATGAAAAAGAGAGCATTCGACCCTGCCGTACAGAGGTGGAAGATGAGAACACGAGAACAGCAGTGGGGTTTCCGTGGCTGCCGACCGGCTGGCTGAATGACCCACGGATAGGGCTGGCAGGCCCTTCCTCGTCCCCAGTGGGGGACTCTGAAGGGCATTTCTGGAGGGAGTAGGGACATCCCCAACACGATGATGTCATGCAAAAGTGGGCATCGTATCGGGGACATGCCCTGCTCCCATGTGCCCATTCTCCAAGTGGCGAGTTCGGGCGCCCTCCCCCTTCCTGCCCAAAGCACTTAAAGGCTCTCTTTAAATGCTTTTGGCAAGGGGGGGGGTGCCTGAACTCCAAGTGGCGAGTTTGCCACTTGGAGTTCAGGTGTGTGGCTGGCAGCCTCCCTTCTCCCTCCCCCCTTCAGCAAGATTTAAAGTGTTGTGGGCAATGCTCCCTCTCAGCTATGGAGTCTTGTGAGCAAAAATTCTACTTTGTGAGCTCCTGGCATTAAATTTGTGAGCCTGGTAGGGCTCTCTGCCGAATAACATCAGGGCCCTGCAGGATTTGATGCAATTCCGCAGGGCCCATAAAGCAGAGATGTTCCACCAGGCTTTTAGCTGAGGGCAGCAACAGGAGGTTAAGGCTGGCACCCCCTCTTTCCTTTTCTATGGACCCCCACGCATCTTTCCCTGCCCTGCTGTGCAGCACAGTGGTGTGGCCGGCAAAGAGGAATTTCCATATTACCATCTTGGACTGGTTTTTAGTTATTGATCTATTGTTGGTGACATTTCCTTATTCAGTGTGTTTTAAATGAACCTAGCAGTTTGAAAGCAAGACATTGCAAGAAGGTAAATAGGTGCCACTTCGGTGGGAAGGTAACAGCATTCCATGCACCTTGGCGTCTAGTCATGCTGGCCACATGACCACGGAAATGGACTTCAGACAGTGCTGGCTCTTCGGCTTGGAAATGGACATGAGCACCGCATCCCTAGAGTCGTATTCACCTGGCTTCCGAGCAAGGGAGACCTTTACCGAAATGTTTTATAAGGTTGTAAATTGCCCAGAGCCTGCTTGCAAGGTGGACAATTCATAAGTCCAATAAAAGAAGATAAAAATAAATAAAAATAAACTACACTGTGATGCACAGATATATGAGGCTGCACGATATGGAGTCTGCCCCCTGGTTCATCTCACTTGGCATTTCCCACTCTGCCAGCTGATTGCCGGGATCCCAGAGCCTGCTCCTGGAGACGCCCAGGATCGAACATGGGATCTCCTGCATAGAAAGCTTGTGTGGCGTGACTGGACCACCCTTCATCTGCAGCTGGCCACTACTCCTGAAATAAAACCAGAACACACTCCTCTGAAAGTCCAGAAGCAGCCGCGCAAGATGAGTGGCCTGAAAAGATATTTGCTAAGATCCTTGCCTGGCAAACTGTTTTGAGACCTATGACTCCCTTGAGCCACGAATGTCTCAACAATCTTTTCATGAAGCACCAAAGTGAAATTATGGCATATCAAGTCTGGGTGGAAACTTCTGCAATAACTTACCCTCTGTCCTTTTGGGAATGATTGCCGGATAACTTAACAGGTCGTGAAGGGTCGGACTCGACTGTGCGACTGAACGACAACAACAAAACTTCTCAGGGCACAAATATCTGATTACATGGTGCCTGGTGGCGTTTTTATGCATGAGGTGTCCGCTCCAGGGCTGGTAAAGGTGGATAACTGAAACTGCTGCTGGTCATGACGCCTTCCTGATTTTACTGTTTCATTAACAGCAGCACCAGCAGTGAAAGGGGAAAAGAGACAAGGGAGGTAGGAGACCTTCAGAGATGCTCGATTCCCTAATTTAAGACAGCAAAGGTCATCACGGCCCACCAGGGAACCCCCTTGCACAAACAGTGCTCTTGCCCGCCCCCCATCCAGTTCAGCATGTGTGGAAAAGCAATCCCAGACCATTTCCGCAGTGGTGAAATCCCCCACATTGACGTTTTTAAAACTGTGCGTTATGTGAAATTTTCTGCCGTAGGTTTTTCCTCACCAGGCACAAACCCAAAGTTTCTCCTTCTTACTCCACATTTTCAGAATCCCTAGTTTTAGCAAGTTTTGAAAATGTGGGAAAAGAAGGAGAGAGCTTCAAGTCTGCACCTGGTAAGGAAACACCCAATGCAGAAAATTGCACATAACACACAGTTTTAAAACCGTCAATGTGGGGAATTTCACAGTGAGCATTTCCGATCTGAAGCAAATAAGGTTAAGGACTTTCCACATGCAAAGCAGATGCTCTGCCACTGAGCCATCTCCCTCCCCTCTCCGTGGCAATCACCCATTTGAAAATCACGCTCGGTAAAGCGGCAGGACAGTTCTGGCAGCAAGACCCCAAGAGGGTGACTGTGGACCCCTCAAAGGACTGCCTGAGGAAGTGGCAGGGTCCCAAAAGGGCTTCACTGAAGGGGGTCCCATCAGAGGCTGGAAAGAGACGGTGAAGATGCTAGGCAGACATACACAAGAGACCCATGGAGAAATCCCACATCACAGCAAGCAGCTGAAGGACAACAAAATCAATATTTGTTCAGTGATACCACTGCATCTGGCACTGTAGAGAACACAGGAAGGAAGGAAGGGAGGGAGGGAGGGAGGAGGGAGGGAGGGAGGAAGGAAGGAAGGAAGGAAGGAAGGAAGGAAGGAAGGAAGGAAGGAAGGAAGGGAGGGAGAGAGGGAGGGAGGGAGGGAGGAAGGAAGGAAGGAAGGAAGGAAGGAAGGAAAGAAGGGAGGGAGGGAGGGACGGAAGGAAGGAAGGAATGGAGGGAAGAAGGAAGGGAAGGAGGGAAGGAAGGAAGGAAAGAAAGAAGGGAGGGAGGGATGGATGGACGGACGGACGGAAGGAAGGAAAGAAGGGAGGAAGGGAGGGAGGAGGGAAGGAAGGAAGGAAAGAAGGGAGGGAGGGAGGGAGGGATGGAAAAAAAGGAAGGCAGGCAGACCTTACCCTGTAAGGTTTGATAGTGGGGGAGACAAGCAGCCTCTTGCCTGTCAAAGATGAGCTTGAGAGAGTTTTTTGGGCGGGGGGGGGAGGGAGGGAGATCTATGAGAGACTTCCTCAGCTGTCTTTCTGGAATTAAATATCCAGGTGGGCAGCCGTGCTGGTCTGAAGCAACAGAACAAAGTTTGAGTCCAGTGGCACCTTTCAGACCAACACAGTGTAATTCTGGGCATGAGCTTTTGTGTGCACGCACACCTCTTCAGGTATACTGAAACAGACTTCCACAACCTTCACACAGCGGTAGAGGGTGGGGGGTTAGTTGCCAGGAAGGGCTAGTCAAGATGCATAAGTAACTGGGTGATAAGTGTAGCTGAGTCTGGATGAAAGCAGTTGGTAACACCTGTGAACAGCAGCAAATTAGCATACAAATACAAGTATGTGGCCTGTTATAGAATATTCCCACCGCTGGGTTATATGGATAAAATGAGAAGGCCTTACAGGCAAAGCAGAACTTCCACACCATGTTGCTGGTAAGAATTAAAAAAGTGTTTTCCAGAATTAAAAAGCACCCGCTGATTCAGAAACTCAGGTTTTTAGCTGCTAAACAGTACAGCTTTGCACATAACACACACACACACACACACACAGAACCATGCAAATCATATCCATCACACCCACCATCAGCCAATTGTGTAAAATGACTCTGTTTGGCAGCGGGAGGTGATTTGCTTTTCAATCAAATAGCCACATTTTGACCTTAAAGCCTATGGGACAAGGGCACATGGCTGGTTCTGAAAAGTCATCTTCATGTCATGTTCTCCTCTCTCCCCCCACAAATGAAGCCACCAAGCAAGGGGTCAGCAGAGCTGGTTCACTGAGGCCAGCCTTGTCTCCTCTGACTAGCAGCAGCTCTCTGGGGTCTCAGGGGGGAGGTCCTTCACATCAATGGCTGCCTGACTGGTTTTTTAACAGAAGACACTGGAGCCTGAACCGGCATGCAAAGCAGATGCTCCGCAACTGAGCTCTTCCTTAAATAAAACTGCTCTCTGCTGCATCAGAGCCTTGGGCCATCAAAGCCAGTCTTGTCTGCTCTGGGGGACAGGAGTTCTCCGGGGCCTCAGGCAAAGGTCTTCTGCATTACCTGATCCTTTAAACTGGAGATGCCGGGGACTGAACATGGGACCTTCCGCATGCAGAGCAATGCTCTACTATTGAGCCATGATCCCACAACTTCTGGAGGCGGCAGCTGAAGGTGGGATTTCCTTCGAGCATGAAAGGTACAGATTACTGCTTAGGTTCCTCACAATTCTGTTCTATTATTAGTCAGTGGATACACCCTTCTCTGCATTCTTTTCCTTCCACTTTCTGGTTTAACGGTGAGCTCCCTCTCACCGGCAATCTTTCAATAGTGGCTGGACAAAGGCTTGTCTGGGATGTTCTAGGCTGGTCCTGCACTGAGCAGGGGGTTGGCCTGGATGGCCTGCAGGACCCCTTCCCACTCTGAGTGATTCTAGGGTTCTATGAACTTCAGTGAATGTGCCATTAACGGATTGTAATTTGTGTCTTTTTCCCCAGCAGATCAGTGATACACGCCAGTGTGGTAAGAAAAATAAATATGTAGACGGTTTGGGTTTGGAAATGACCGACATATACCTGTATTCAATGGATCCCTTTTCTATATCCTTATAAGCAAGCAATGTTCAGCCACACTGAACCAAACACCCAACAGTCTTTGCAAAAGTCTTTGTTTAAAGAGACACCTTTTCTCCTGCGCTCAGGCAGGAAGAACCCCACATCCCACTCCAAAAGACCCCAAATACATGGAAATAACCACAGGTGTGCAGAGTCCAGAAACACAAAGCAGTAAAATGAGCCTGGCGTGGGAACTTTTGAGCCAGAAAAGTGAGTCATTTGCGAAGCTATTGCACACACGCCCCCCCCCCCCCCTCCATCTAGACGATAAGTTAAAAAGTCATCCTCTGTCAGTGGTCACTTCTTGAAATGTCTTCTGATGTCAACTGATGTCATTTACAATTGTAAGAACTATTGGGAAAGCCTTCGATCAATTTGTATAAAATCAGGCCAATTCCTCCAGTACTTCGCTTACTCCTGGAAATGATTATTGATTACCTTACAGTGCAAAGAGCAATCTCAACGGACGATAGGTCTATCAGTGGCTACCAGCCATGGTGACCGAGGGGAACCTCCACCCTCAGAGGTTGTCAGCCTCTGAATCCCAGTGCCAGGGGGCAATATCAGGGGGAGGCCTCAATATCTATGCCTTATTGTTGGAACCCCAGATATGGACCACTGGTCTGATCTAGCAGGGCTCTTCTGATATTCTTAATGCAACTAACTGTACAACCACCTTATTTTATGCTCTGGTGTAGTCGATGTGCGCATCTGCTGTTGAGCACCAGAAAGAGGAAGCTACATGTGTAGAGCAGTCTCAAAGTCCATGGAACACCAACAGAAAAGAAAGACAATTGCATCACTTTGATAACATCACTTGAAAAGAAGAGCAGGTTCCCAAATCTGGTACAAATTCAGACAGGGAGAATGCACTAAATAACTTCAGTTTCTGCATCTTGCAGTGGGGGGGGGGGGGGGGGAGGAGGGCACCAGGGAAAAAAAATCTCCCCTGCTGAGATGCACCCACACACATTATGAGAAACCAGTTACCGTTCTATTTATAGCTTATCACAGAGTCATCACAGACAGAATTTACATAATTGCTTCCCGAATGCCCCCCCCCCAAAAAAAAAACAGTGGAGTGTCTTAACAAGCCACTCTTCTCGGTCCTCCCTCGCTTTCAGGAAGAACCTCAAGCTCGGCGTTAAGGTGGACCTGGGGACCCAGCTCCTCCCAGAGAACCCCGCCCTCTCTAACAATCTCAACCACCCTGCATCATTCTCGAGCTTTCCCCCTATTGCTTTTTGGCCACAGCGTCTGCATCACTGGAGCAGAATTCTGCTACAGAAAGTCCCCCCGCCCCACAGTTCAGTTTCATTGCATTGCATTTAACCACAATAAATCCTTCTTCATATACATGGTTTCCTCTTTGCCAAAGATTTCCAAGGGGAAAAAATAAAGGCCTATATTTTAATATACATATATAATGTACCCTTTGAGAAAAGAAACCAAAGTGTTCTTTATTTAAAAGTGAGTATCATAATATCACCGTTACAAAGAGAATCTGCACATGGCTGGAGGCCCAAGAGAAATTCTTTATGAAATCCTCATTCCTAATCCGAAAGGTTATTACAGTTCCAGAGCCCATTCCCCACCATTTAACTTCACCTGACACTTTCACGTGGGCCAACAGCCAACATTAAAATTCCAGCTCGTAACTTTTCCTTTTCGCTCATAACTTTTCCTTTTATTTTTAATGCTTAGGGGCAAAACACCCTAGCCCCCCCCCCCCCCCCATGCATATTCTCCACCAACGAATGTTAATTCACTGAGTTTAAAATTAGAAATCTAGCTGTATTGTGTTAAGGCAAATTCAGGTCGGCAGGCGTGTTGGTCTGAAGCAACAGAACAAAGTTTGAGTTCAGGGGCACCCTGAAGACCAACAAAGTTTTATTCAAAACACAAGCTTTCGTGTGCTTGCTTCTACCCAGTATTAAATTTGGTTAATCTTAAAGGTGGCACTGAATTTAAACTCTGTTCTGTTTAGGTAAGACAGTGCAGGTGTTTTAGATTTATTTCCATCTTGCGCCTACAGTCAGCTGTGAGTTTTGTTTTGTGTTTTTTTTAACTGCAACTGCATGGCTGACACATCTACTCAGACTCTCACTCTGGTCTATGCGATGCAGCTTTCTCCTCGGAAGGCATTAGGATTGCATTGTTAGGCACGGATGCTAACACTGAAAGTAGCACTGAAAAACACACAGTTCCAAAACTTAAGGGCCCTGCAGTTTTTGGAACAGGGAACTCTCAGTTAGTCTTTGTTTTTCTTCAACCACGCTCTGAAAAAGATGGAACTGGACTTGCACCTCAGTGGCAAAAATAGCGCCAGCAAATTATAAGGTATCACATTACTGGACGTGGTGATTCACATTGTGTGTGTGTCTGTGTGTGTTTGAGAGTCACAGTGTAATATTATCATGTTTACCATGATATGATAACTTGCCCCTGCATGGTCGCCAACTTCTAGTGCCTCCTATGTGGAAGCAGTGTTGATATGTAAGCCCCTGCCCATGACTGGTAACATAAAAAAAGAAACAAAACCCAGCATCCATGATCACATTCTCCGCCAGAGGATGCAGTGACCACCACAGGCATAGATGGCTTTAAAAGAGGATCAGAGAGATTTATGAAGGAAAGGTCCTATCAATGGCTACAAGCCATGGTTGCTAAAGGGAACCTCCACAGCCAGAGGCACTAAATCTATGAAACCCAGTGCCAACAGGCAACATCAGAGGAAGGCCTCGGCTTCTATGTCCTGTTCTTGACTCGCAAAAGTAACTGGTTGGCCAATGTGTGAGACAGGATGCTGGACTAGAGGGACCCTCACTGGTCTGATCCAGCAGGGCTCTTCTTAGGTTCTTACGAAGGCCTCGGCCTCTCTGCCCTGTTGTTGGCCCTCCAGAGGAACTGGCTGGCCACTGTGGGAGACAGGATACTGGACTTGATGGACCACTGGCCTGATCCAGCAGGGCTCTTCTGAGGTTCTTATGAAGGCTTTGGCCTCTATACCCTGTTATTGGCCCTCCAGAGGAACTGGTTGGCCCCTGTGTGAGACCGGATACTGGACTAGAGGGACCCTCACTGGTCTGATCCAGCAGGGCTCTTCTGAGGTCCTGATCAGGGGAAGGCCTCGGCCTCTCTGCCCTGTTGCTGGCCCTCCAGAGGAACTGGCTGGCCACTGTGTGAGACGGGATGCTGGACTGGATGGACCCTCCCTGGTCTGGTCCAGCAGGGCTCTTATGTTCCTTTGCATTTAGGTGTAATGTGCACAAGCCAGTGATCCAACAGAGGCAGGGGGCAGTGTCCTCATTCCCACTCTTCTTCTTTGCATGTCCAGTCAACACATGGAGGGTCAACCATGTATTTCACTGGATCTTGAAAGTTAAGAAACAAAACAAATACACAGCCACCTGTTGTCTAATTAGGACCTATCTACCCATCCATCCATCCATCCATCCATCCATCCATCCATCCGCAGAGTGTCTTATTGGAACATAGGAGACTGAAAGCTCTGCTCCATGGAGCTGAAGACTGTTACTGATTCTCTCCTTCGTTTTCCCTGAGTTCGAACACGCTCACCCTCCTTTGGCCAAAACACCGTGGCCACCAATCCTTGCTCATTCCGTTGCAGAAGCACAGCTTCCAGCAAAGAAAGGGCAGCTGCATGACTCACGCTATGGCCTCGGGACGAGAGGCTTCCTTAAGGAACTGGGACACTCAGGTCCCCGCAGAGAGAGGCCAGCGCTTGGAAGAGAGCTGCGTGCATTTGCTCAGACAGGTGGACCCCCTCACAGCTACAAGAAAGGCGGAGGAGGACCGACTTACACTGGACAATGAGCTGGACCAGGGCCTCCCTCGGCTTGATGTTGAACCCGTTGTACTGGCTGGTCTGGCAGCGGTAGGTCCCCGTCATCTCCCGCGAGACGTTGACGATCCTCAGGATCCCGTCGTAGCTCTCCATCTGCATTGAGCCGTCAGGCATGGGCACCTCCTTGTCTGCCCGGGACCACAGGATGATGGGCTTGGGCTTCCCGGTCACCTGGCACTGCAGCTCCACTGTGTCCCCTTCCCGGGTGACCAAGGGAGACTTCTCTTGTGGGACAGTCAGGTTGGGTGGAACTTCAAATGGGGGCAAAGGGAAGGGGAGAAAACAAAGAAGGAAAACAAACAATGTGTGGTCAGTACATGGGAGTTCTCGCTTCTTTCTGACACCCCCCCCCCCGCCCAGCAACTGTAGGCCCCGGGAGCAGGGTCCCCAGGTACAAACCCTGGTGACCCCCTGGGGGCAAAGGTCAGCTCTTGGGTGGTGGGGGGAGGGGAAGCTCCAGATATCACACAAAGGACCTACACGATGCAACGGGGGAGCCCTCTTTCCTTATTCAAGTGCCCATCCTGCCTGGGTTGCCTCATTTTCGCATGTGAAGAGGCAAATTGGATGACTAAAGAGGTCCATCAGTGGCCATTAGCCACAAGGTATAGATAGGAACTCTCAGTCTGGGGCAAGTGAGGCTCTGTATTCCTGGTGCTGGGGGGGGGGGCAACAGTGGGAGGGCTTCCTGCCGCCACTGCTGGACCTTCTGAGGGCACCTGGTGTTTTTGGCCACTGTGTTGGCTTCTCTTATGTTATTAAGCTCAGTTCTTGTGGCCCTTTCTGACACACCCAGGGAAATGCCGATCACCACTTTGGGGTCAGGCAGCCATTTTTCTCCAGGCCAGTTTGGCCCAGGGATCCTGGAGTGTTTTTTGTCATCTTCCGGCGTGGGGGTCACTGGGGGGTGGGGGTGGGGAGGTATTTGTGAATTTCCTGCATTGTGCATGGGTTGGACTAGATGACCCTAGAGGTCCATTCCAACTCTATGAGTCTAAGATTCTAAGCTAAATTCAAGTCCTGCAGCACCTTGGGAGACTGGTAAGATTTTCAGGGTATAACTTCTGAGTCACAGCTCCCTCCATGAGATCTGAGAAATGGAGCTTTGACTCTCAAAAGTTCATATTCCCAAAATCTTGTTGGTCTCCCAGGTGCCCCTGGATTTGAATCTGGGTCTTCTACTGCAGACCAACATGGCTGCCCTCCAAAACCATCTGTTTTTAAGGTATCACAAGAAAAACGACCACATCCCTGGAAACATCACCATGGGTCCAGGTTTGAGGCTTTAGCTGCTCGACCACAGTTGCCCCCTCCCCACAAAAAAATTTCTATTTTAGGAACAATTACATTTAGGACATTGCAGCTGGTCCAGAATGCAGTGACGCATGTCCTTATGGGAACGCCATTAAGAGCCCACATACAACCAGTGCTCTGCCAGCTGCACTGGCTTCCAGTTGGATTCCAGATCAAGTTCAAAGACTTGGTGTTGACCTTCAAAGTCCTTTGTGGTCTAGGGCCAACATATCTTCAGGACTGTCTCTCCCGGTATGTCCCCCAAAGAGCCCTGCACTCTGTGGATCAACATCTTCTGGTGATCCCCAGCACGAAAGATATCCGCTCAGCCTGAACATGGGCCGGAAACTTTTCAGTCTCCCAAATGAGATCCATCTCCTGCGGGATTTAACACAGTTCCGCAGAGCCTGTAAAATGGAGACGTTCTGCCAGGCCTACGGCCGGGGAGGCAGAAGTTCATCTGGACTGCCCCCCCCCTGCTCTGTCAGGCTTTGCTTCGTCTCCTCGTCCACCCACTTGCCTCCGTATTCGTTGACATCTACTGTTGCATATATGTAGAGCCTGGAGGAGTGGATGCATTAATTTGTATCACTGACTGCCATCTTATTGGTTTAACAGATGGTCTTTATTAGTGTTTTAGAGACCATTTTATATTTAGATTAATAGTTGTTTATAGTTGTATCTACTTATATTTGGACCTTTTGAGAGCCAGTTTGGTGCCGTGGTTAAGTGCGCAGACTCTAATCTGGGAGAACCGGGTTTGATTCCCCACTCCTCCACTTGCACCTGGCTAGATGACCTTGGGCAAGCCATAGCTCTGTACCAGCTGTCCCCTCAAGGACAATAGTCTCAGAGCTCTCTCAGTCCCACCTACCTCACAGAGTGTCTGTTGTGGGGAGGGGAAAGGAAATGAGTTTGTAAGCCGCTCTGAGACTCCAAGTGAGTGAAGGGCGGGGTATAAATCCAATCTCTTCTTCTTCTTCTTCTTCTTCTCTTACATAGTTGTAACCTACCCTGAGTCTTGTTGTGCAGGGGATGGAGGGCTAGAAATCAAATCAAATGAAATAAATAAATGATACCTTCGAGTCCCGGAGCGCCTTAAAGATCAGCACGATTTTCAGGGCATGAGATTTCAAGAGTCAGACTCTCCAAAGCTTATGCCTTGAAACTCTTCTTGGTCTCTAAGGTGCTCCGAATGTGGCGGGCTCTAGGGTTCACCAGGACCAATTTCATACAAGCCACTGGTCCGCCCCCGTTCTTCCCTTTCCCCTGATTGCACACATCAATTTCCCACTATGTGCTGTGCAGCTGCATTTTGACTTGCAGCTTTGCCCGATTTCCCCCCGCGTCTTTGTGATCCTGTTTTTTGAGGATCTAGAAGACGTGGAGAGATTGGGCGAAGCTGCGGGTCAAAATGCGGCCGTGCAGCACATAGTGGGAAATTGATGCGTGCAGTCGAGGGAAAGGGAAGAGCCAGCCTGGAGCAGCTGCTTGTGGGAAATTGGTCCATGAGTCTGATTCTGCTTGCTGAGCCTCACCGTCGACCTGTGTGAATGACAAGCGTCCCACAGATCATAATAAGCACCAATGCTCCCTCTAAGTTGTGGAGTCTTGTGAGCAAAAATTCCATTTTTTGAGCTACTGGCATTAAAGGTGTGGTTGAGCGATTTGGCTGCTGCATAAACTAGTCTGCTCTGGAGCCATCCTTCCTGAGCCAAGACAAAAATGTGTGAGCCAGAGGCTAAAAAAGCTGTGAGCTAGCTCACACAAACTCAGCTCAGAGGGAACACTGATCAGCAACCCCCCCCCCGCCCCCCAATCTGCATATTCTAGGTAAGAAAGATCACTTGTGGGGGGTGGGGGCATGTTTTGCCTGTTATTCCCAAAACTCTCAGATTTTCAACTCTACTTTTCAGCTCATCTTGTCCTGCCCCCTCTCTGAGCAAGATCCATCTTCTAGACCCTATTTTAGTCATTTATTTTTGCCTTATTCACCAAACATTTTAAAATGTACCCAGCATCTTGACAGTGAAGAGCTAGTAAAACCTGTCACAAAACAGCGGGGAATGCAACACAAGCAAAACCCTCTTTGCCACAAAAGGGGATGCGGACCTACAAAATAGCTGAGGACACTCTGAGAACAGCTTCTGACCCAGAATAAAGAGGAAAGGCATTTTCTGAAAGCACCGCCATTCATCACTCTCTCTCTCTCTTTTTGTTGTTTTTCATAACACTGCAAACATTCAGCAGAAGAAAGCAACAAGGGGGGGGGGCAGAACCCTTCTCCATTAAAACGGACATTTGTTTTGCAGACAAAAACCCACTGATTCTAAGAAGGGTGGGATTTTTTTTTTTAACTAATCTAAATGATTGGACTGAATAACACTTGCGGCTTACCAGTGTCTTGGCCGACCCATTAATTACAGCCTAGACATTTACTTTTGTCACTGTGCCTACAGACACCACTTTTTGGTACCATCTTAATAAGCACTTTGAACTGAAAGGAAGGTTCACACTTTCCCTGGGCTGTCAAAGGCACCCGGGGAACACGGCCCTCCCTCGGTGGGATCGTGGGCTCACGGTCTAATAAGCAAGTGACATTTAATTAGCAACTTTCTTTTGTAGATAAAAGGTCACTCGAGTGGAGGGCAGCCCACCCCGACATGCCACATCGTCGCCCAGAGAGCTTCGATGGACGCCATTCCAACCCGTGAGTCACACCGCTGAGAAACAAGGAGAAAGAACCCTCTTCTGCTTGAAGAAAAGAAGCCACACCTGAGAGTATATTGAGGCCACTGGCCTCTGACTCCCCCCCCCCTTTATAATGGATGTGTGAAGGTGCCTTCCACGGAGAGCCAGACTACAAGACCCTGCAGCTCAACACCGTCTGGCTCCCAGGCCTCCCAGGCCTTCCCCAGCTCCCTCTGCAAAATCCTTTCAAAACCCAAGTTGGAACTCCTTCCAGGCAAAGACTGCATTCTGCTACCGAGTTAGCAGTGGCAGGCAGTTCCCCCCAAAAGGCAGGGATACAGAAACTCTCACAGTGTTGGTTCTTTCCAGCTTGCTTTCATTGAAGGAGTCCAAATTCTTCCTGCTTGGATTATTATTATTTTTAAAATGTGGATTAAGCTCATTTGTTTACCCCTGCCATTTCTAACCACCCGTTTCAGTGTTTGGTGCAAACTGTGGTGGCTTTTTCGTAATTCACATCAACATCTTTTGAAAAGGACATGCGGTGTGTGACGCACTGGGAGTGGAGATGGCGGTGGGCATGCTAGTTCAGGATGGTGACTCTGAGTGTGGGGATCCTTGGGAATTTGGGAGTGCAGCTAAGGACCCAGGCTCCTTCTAAGCGGTGGAGTCTTGTAGGCAAGAAGGAAGGGGAGGGACCTCAGTGAGGTACATCAAGATGAGTTTGTCTGTAGGAGCAGAAAAGAGCCAGAGTCCAGGAGCACCTTCAAGACTGACAACATTTGTGGCAAGGGAGGAGCTTTCATGAGTCACGGCTCACTTCTGAAGATAGAAGAACTGAATAGTGACTTGATGAAAGCTCATACCCTGCCACGATTTCTGTTAGTCTTCAAGGTCCTACTGGTTGTTCCGCTGGGCCTATGGTTGATAGATGAGTTTTTACACCATTGTGAACTTTTTAGTAACTGTTTGATTGGTTTTATTGTATTTATGATGATGTGTAAGTTATGTTTTAGAAGGTTAACATTGTATATTTATCTTGTTTATTTACAACTGTTGTCACCCACTCTGAACCAGGCCTAGGAAGAACGGGTGATACATTTAATAAAATAAATAATAACACAACGTAATGGACTCTGGCTCAGTGAGGTAGAATGCCACAGAGTCCACCCTCCAAAGCAGCCATTTTCTCTAGGGGAAATGATCTCTGTTTTCTGGAGAGGTGAGTTGTAATCCGGGGGTTCTCTGGGTCCCACTAGCAGGATGGCAACCCTAATGCATGCACACATGTGCGCGCATGCACCCCCCCCCCCCCCGCTGCCTCAGAAAGATGAAGGGACTGACTCCGAGCTTTACGGGACTGAGGGAAGCAACATCTGAGTATTCAGGGTCACTGTTTTTCCAGCAGACACCAGTCCTTTGGCATGTGGATGACTTGGAGAGCTCAAAGGTTCGACACTTACCCTTAAAAAAATAAACCCCAAACCTTCTTGCTATCAATTCTTCTGTCCAGCTTTGTCTGGAGATCAGACATCTTTGGCAGTGGCAACATTGGTTAGCAGCCTGAGACGAAAAGTCGTCCACCTGAGAATTCGCCCCAGTATTTCATTCACTGTGAACGTACTGGGCCTGGGACTGGGTGTCAAAAAGCAGCTTCAGACTCAGAGTGGGCGGGAACAGGAGTCGGGGCAGGGTGGGGATGAGCCACGCAGCTCCTGGCATGGAGGTACTTGCGTGGCCTCCTGGCTCTGGCTGAAAACAGGACAATGGTTGTCCACCTCATCCCTTGCCAGGATTTGGGACTCAATCGGCAGAGAGGAAAACAGCCAGACTGCTAGACTTTGTTCTCTGTGTGGAAGGAGGGTGGGAATAACCCAGTCGGGGGGGACGGGACGCAGAAACCAAGGGGAGAGGGTAAGTTCCCTGGACACACAGAAGACGCTCTCTTCCACCTTCACCTGGGATAGACACAAGCCACGATGGACTAACTTTTTACCTAGGGGCATTCTTTTGTCCACATGGCAATGGAGAATGGGGAGAAGTCCAGACTAGGAGAATTAAGGCAATGCTGCACTTTAAACTACTGCAACTTCAAGAAATACCAGCCTGTCTTATTGAAGCTTCATTTAGGATAAATACCGAGTTTAGGGAAAGGGGATTGCATGTTTTCACTTTTTGTGTGTATAGAAGAAGAAGAGGAGGAGGAGGAGGAGGAGATTGGATTTATAACCCACCCTTCACTCGGGAGTCTCAGAGCAGTTTACAAACTCCTTTTTTTTTTTTTATTGAAGGGTTAAAAGGGTACAGAATAAAATTAATGCAGAGAAAAACCACATAACATGTTAAACATTGCTAACTTGAGTGTCAACATATATATCATCATGAAATTCAGTTGTTTTACATTTGAAAAATAGCATATAACTCAACCTTATTTATCTTATTTAAACAGTAACTATTGTGTTCATAACATCGTTTACAACCATAAGTATAATGTAGAATCTTTTATCCAATTTTTTGGAAGATGTCTGTTACTTGGATTAGGGTTACTATCTAAAATTGGTTCCCATTTAAGCATTTGGCTTTTGGTGCTTTCCCCCTTGTCTCTATTCTCAAACTTATCCGCTATTTTATCTAAGATAAAAAAGTCCCATATTTTGGCATGCCATGTGCTCAATGAAGGCTTAGAGGTTTCTTTCCAATTTACCGCAATTGTATACTTTGCTGCTGTAATGAGTATCTCAATTAGTTCTCTTTGGTCTTTATTAATTTTCGTTAGGGTCTTTGGCCAGAGATTGAGCAAAATTAAAGTAGGGTCATAAGGTACAGAGACTTTTAACATAGAGTTGATTTCTGTTATGATTTGCTTCCAGAATAAGGTGATGATTGGACAGGCCCACCATAAGTGAATGTAAGTCCCAACTTCTGACTGACATTTCCAGCATTTGGGTGACTGAGTAGAATATATGTGGGAGAGTTTAGCTGGTGTGAGGTGCCATCTGTAAAGTGTCTTTAGTGCCTGTAATCTAATGGGAGTGGATCTAGATCTGTAGACTTTAGATGACCATATTTTTCCCCACTGGTCCTCTGGAATTATAGTGTTTAAGTCCTTGTGCCATGCTGTTTGGAAGGATAAGGGCCGGTGGTAGGAAGTTTGAAGGAGGAAAGAGTAGAACATTGAGATGAGTCCTCTCTTAATGAAGCTTGATGATGTTAATAGGCGTTCAAAGAAATTGTATTTTCTTGTACAGTTGAGATTGGGTTTCTGAGCTGCAAAAAGATGGGAGACTTGAAGATATTCAAACCATGGTAGTCGTTGTTTCGCTTTAGTTTCTAGCTCTGCTTTTGGGAGGAGTGATCCATTTTTGGAGATATCACAGAATCTTGTTATTTTTGCTTTAAAACAATTGGAAAAAGATGAGGTGGGTTGGCCGGGAGTGAACCAGTGTTGGCGTAGGAAACTTTTAACCGGTGTGTCTGATGGTATCAGTGTTT
The DNA here is from genome assembly GCA_029233225.1 of Lepidodactylus listeri. Taxonomy (NCBI): domain Eukaryota; kingdom Metazoa; phylum Chordata; class Lepidosauria; order Squamata; family Gekkonidae; genus Lepidodactylus; species Lepidodactylus listeri. The sequence goes on along the minus strand of JARCFY010000011.1, from coordinate 100,415,582 downwards.
TTTTGCAGTTATTCCAAGTTTGAAAAGCTGCTTGGAGGAAGGGATGTGAAGTTCCTGGTTTGAGTCTTTTTGAAGGAGGATTCCATAACGCTTCGTGGAATGACTGTGAGGTAAGGTAAGTATTTTCCATGTCTTTCCAGTCTGCTTCATAGTTATCGTGGTAGTGTCGTGTTAAATTTGCCATTATAGTTGATTGGTAGTAGATTTTTAAATCAGGGAGGGCCAATCCCCCTTTGCTTGTTGCCCATCGTAATGTTTGGAAGCGAACTCTTGGTTTTTTGTTGTTCCACAGAAATTTCATGAGGTTCCGTTGCCATGAGGCAAGTAATGTAGGAGATATGCTTATAGGTAGGGCTCGAAAATAATATAAAAATTTTGGCAGAATAATAGATTTGATGGTTGAGATACGTTCAAGCCATGATAGTATTTTTGTATCCCAGGATTTGAATTGAGATGATATTATAAGGTTAGCTTCCTTGTGGTTATATTTAATTAAGTCTTTCAGATTCAGAGGGATATTTACTCCTAAGTATTTCCAGTGTTTTGTAGTCCATTGGAAAGTATAGTGCTTTTTGATATATGTTTTAGATGATGGGTCTATAGTTATTGGGAAGAAGATCGTTTTTGATTGGTTTATATGGAGGCCTGAGATCTTTCCAAAATCATCCAGTACAGAAAAAAGAGGTGGAAGAGAAGAGATTGGGTCTTTTATGTAGATAACCATGTCATCTGCAAAAAGGCTTGTTTTGGTGGGGATTCCATTTATGGTTGGTCCTTTTACTGAGGTGTTGTGTCTAACTAATGCCGCCAATGGTTCGATTGCAAGGGCAAACAGAAAGGGCGATAGTGGGCAGCCCTGTCTGGTGCCCCTGTGTAGGTTAAAATCGGATGAGGTTATCTGGTTGATTGTTAAAAACCTGTTGGCTGGACATAGATTTGTTGAAGAGCAGATTTGAATTTGACACCAAAGTTCATGTGTGACAATAAGTTGTGTAAGTATTCGAATTCCAAAGAATCAAATGCTTTTTCAAAATCAACGGAGATTATGCAGGTTTGATTTATTTTCTTTTGGTGGCAGTGATGGATAACGTTGATGGTTTTGCGGATGTTGTCTGTGATATCTCGTTGGGTGATGAAGCCTGTTTGGTCAAGATGGATGTAAGTTGGAAGAATCTGTGAGAGTCTTGCTGCTAGAACTGAGGTGAAGATTTTGTAGTCGCAGTTGAGGAGTGATATTGGGCGGTATGAGCTGGTTTGAGAGGTGTCCTTGCCCGGTTTGGGAATTACGCTTATTCGCGCCTGATTCCAAGAAGGTGGAGTTGGGTGGTTTTCTAAAATTTTGTTAAATAAGTCAGTTAAAAATTGTAGTAATTTTGGATGGAAAACTTTGTAATATTCCGTTGGAAACCCATCAGGTCCTGGTGTCTTGTTACTTTTCATTCTTTTTAAGGCTTCTAAAATCTCTTGTTGTGTTATTTCTTTATCAAGAAATGCTTGATGTGTATGAGAAAGTTTTTTGTTGCTACCCTTTTGCTTTAAGAAGTTTTTTATATCTATTTTAGAAGGTGTTGTTGATGTGTAAAGTTGCTTGTAGAAATTCTCAAAGGTTTGTAGTATCTGTTTTGTAGAGGTTTGTAATACTCCTTGCTGGTCCTTTACGCAGTTGATTAGTGTGGAGGTGCGTTTCTGTCTTAATTTTGAGGCAAGAAGTTTGATTGATTTGTTATTGCAATATTTATTTTTTATTTATTTATTTATTTTTCACATTTATATCCCGCCCTCCCCGCAAGCGGGCTCAGGGCGGCTTACATGGGCCTGTGGCCTAATTGTTACAATAACCTATAAAATCAATTAAAACATTATAATAAATATCATTAAAACATATAAATATTCATAAAAGCTTCCATATACAGCGTCGGATGGCAACCATGTGGCAGGTTTGGGCTCCACCCCCTCGGCCATGGCCGAGGTCGTGTTGGACCAGGGTACAGCATGATGGTTACATTGCCGGATGGTATCCCCAATATCATCGGCAGCGGCTCCTATTGATAAGCCTGGCGGAAGAGCTCCGTCTTGCAGGCCCTGCGGAATAATGCAACATAAATATTTGTATTTATGTTGCATTACAGCTATATTTTTTTGTATTGCAGATGCTTCTATGGCTTCTAACTTCTTCCTGAGGATTTCCAAGGAGTGGTAAGTTGTTTTACATCCAGTTTGCTTATGTTTAGTTTCTAATTTTTGTATTTCTGAATGAAGGTCTTTGATCTTTTGCTGTTTAATTTTGTTATAGGCTGCTGTTAGGGCGATGATCTTCCCACGAAGGACTGCTTTGTGAGCATCCCAGATTACCTCCAGTGGAACTTCATCATTTGTATTCAGTTTGAAGTATTCTTCTATGGCTTCTTCAATTTGTGTCTTAAAAGCAGAGTCTTTCAATAAAGCCTTGTTTAATGTCCATGTTGAGTGTTTTCCTTCACTGTTACTTATATTTAAGACACAATCTACCGGGGCATGATCAGACCATTGGCGGAGTCCTATATTGGAGGTTTGAATGTTGTTGAAAGCTGAGTTTGAGATTAAAAGGTAATCCAGTCTGCTAAAAGAATCAAATTGTGATGAGTAGAAAGTAAAGTCTTTTTCTGTTGGGTTCTTTCTTCGCCAAACATTGCTTAGGTTGAAAGAATGAAACACTGATTCCAAGTGATTATTGTGTGGAAGCAGTTTCTTTGGGAGGCGGGTTGGATAAAAACGGTCGATTTTAGTGTTTGCCACCTGGTTAAGGTCACCACCAATTAAAATTATGCCTGCATTTGGGCTTGTAATTTTTGTTAAGAATTTTTGGATGTATGGTAATTGGCCTTTGTTGGGGGCATAAAGACTTGCAATGGAGTATGATGTACCATCTAGAGTGCCTCGTAGAAAAAGGTATCTTCCCTCTGGATCTATTTCGGAATGTTGAAGTTGAAATCTGGTGTTTTTTGAAAATAAAATTGCTACTCCTCTTGATTTGTTTGAGCCAGGAGCAAAGTATTGTTGTGGGAACCAAGCCTGAGGGAAAAGCAGGTCGTGGCCTGGTTTTAAGTATGTTTCCTGGAGCATAATAATGTCTGCCTTCTCTCTTTTCATTAAAGATAGAATTCTTTTAATTTTGATTTTGTGATTGATTCCCCTACAGTTGTAAGTTATTACCTTTAGTGTGGATGCCATTCTAAAGGAAAAATAGAAGTTAGTCTAAATATATTTCTTACATCTATTTGTGGTCTTCTGAGAGTAGTCAATACATATAAAAAAAGATAAAATTGGGGATATGCCATACTTGGTGGTCGGGATAAGTTGCCCTTCTTTAACACAAAGTCTCCATATTTCCTATATTTAAAAAAGTTTTTAGGACAAAAAACTGTTTGCGTTGCTTCACTCCCTGCCCTTAGGTGAAGTTTGATAAGCTTAAAACTTCCTAATAGGAGTCTTTTCAATTCAAAGTAAATGCATGCCACAATGGAGTACTGCTGTGAGTGTGCCATACTTGGGGTTTGGAATAAATTACCGTCTTTTGACCCATGAGCCTTATATTTTAAAAAAAAAATTAACCAAGAAACATTTTGAGTTATTTCACTCCCTGTTCTTGTGTAACATTTTGTAAACTTAAGACTTCCTAATAGGAGCCTTTTCAATTCAGGGTAAATGCATGCCATAATGGGGTATTTTTTTTTAAACCAAGAAGCGTTTTGAGTTACTTCACTCCCTGTCCTAATATAACATTTAATAAACTTAAGACTTCCTAATAAATGCCTTTTCATTTCAAGATAGATGTAAATCATACAGGAAAAATGATGAGAATATGCCTTACTTAAGGTTTGGGAAAACTTGCCTTCTTTTAACACAAAGTCCTCAGATTTCTCACCTTTAAAAAAAATTTTAAACCAAAAAACAGTTTGAGTTACTTCACTCCTTGTCCTTAGGTAACATTTAATGAACTTAAAATATCCTAATAGGAACCCTTTCATTCCAAGGCACGTGCAAATCATAATGGAATATCCTATGCTTAGCATTATGGAACATTCTTTTAAAGTTGACTTTAAAATAAAATTATTTTGAGTTTCTTCACTCTTAACTGAGCGTAACCCATACTTATGAGCTTTATGAGTTAAGTGTAGTATATATTCTGTTGCTGTCCTAACAAGAAATACATTAAAAATAACATAGCCTAAAACAGAGAAACAGTCATTGCAGTTTGTTTTAAAGAACTGTACCCTCCATGTTTGTCTAAAACGATCCTTGGGAATCCCTTCCCTCCCCCCTCCCACCCCCCTTGCCGTAACTCTCTTTACCTCAACCACTCCATGGTTATTAAAAGGAAACTTATTTAAAACATTTAAGTAATAACATCTTATAATAGGATTTGGAAGAGTGGTTTTACCCATTGAGAATGTAAGGTTCGGTAGGAGCACGCGGTCCGTGCTAGGGCTGTAGAGATCGAAAAAGCCCTTCCAGTCTGAACCTTTTGTCAACACTAAAAATAAAACGTAGACTAAAAATCCTTTCCAGCCCATGACTGGAGAAACCAACAAGGAAGAAAGACAATGAAGGAGAGGGGAAGTAGGAGCCCCTTTCCCTCCGCCCTCCCAAGCAGCATAGTTGCTTATAATAATGCCTAAAACCATTTGTCTGTCTGGTTATTGCTGTTGTGACATTATTTGGCTTTGTGTTGTTATTCACGCTCACAAATTCCGAAATCAGAGGTGCAGTTCTCAGTTGAATTTGCGGATAGGTATTTTACTCCACTGATATGGTGATGCAGGCCAGTCCAGCTTCCTTTTGGACGACTTCTTTATTGATGAAGATGTCAGAGGTTGTAGATTCAACGCTGACAGGAGAGCATATCCCGAATCTTCATCTCGTGCTGTGTATGTAGAGCCTTGAAATCTTACCATAAGGGATCCTGACTTGGTCCAGCTGTATCTGATGCCTGATTCTGTGAGCTTAGAGGAAACCGGCTTCAATAATCTTCGTATTTGAAGGGTTTCAGCTGTGAGGTCCGGGAACACTTTGATCTTTCCTTCTTGAAACGGTAAGCCGCCAGCTGAACGCGCCTCAGCCAGGATCTTTTGTTTAGTGCGCAAATCTATAAATTCTACCAGCACGTCTCGTGGCAATTGGGTTCGGTTCTGGTTTTGTGTCAGAATTAGTGCGCCAATTCTATAAGCTTTAAGGATGGTTGGAGCCACTCCCTCCTCTAATTTAAGTGCGTGTGAGAGCCAAGCACCCATGAATGCAGCAATGTCGGTGTTCCCTTCCGCCGCTTCAGGGAGACCGCGAAATTTGAGGTGGCGGTCTCGGAGAGTGTTCTCCAGGGCCATAATTTTTTCAGTGGCCCAGCTTTCGTGTTGCTGAAGGTCTCTAATCTTCTCCTGATTCGCCATACTGTTCTCCATAACGGCATCTAGGGCCTGAGACATATTTTGAACTGAATTTTGTAAGCTCGCTATCTGATCTGCCACAGGTTTTAAAAGATTGTTCATAGTGGCCATCATTTCGGCTTTAAAGTTTGTGAAGGAATCTAGCCAGTCCTGTTTAGAAATGTTGGAGTTAGAAGCAGTAGGGCCTACCGGTTCAGTCGCCATTTTGAGGCCTCGGGAGCTGTTAGTCTTCTCCTTGTTACCGGAACTTTCAGTTGGGAAGTACTGTGAAACGGGTTTTTTTGGCACTCGGTTTTTTTTGTTTTATGTCTGTTTGGTCTGCCCATTACCTTTTATCACTTTTTAACCAGTTTTTGGGGCTTGAGAGACGCTTGCTGCCCAGGAGGGAGGGAATCAGGTTAGGAGCTTCACTACACAGCGTCCGCCATTACGCCCTCCGACGCCCCGCCCCCCTACAAACTCCTTTCTTCTCCCCTCCCACAACAGACACCCTGTGAGGTAGGTGGGGCTGAGAGAGCTCTTCAAGGACTGCTCTTGAGAGAACAGCTGTGAAAGAACCTTGGAGTGACCTTGGGCTATGGCTTGCCCAAGGTCACTCCAGCAGCAGCTGCATGTGGAGGAATGGGGAATCAAACCCAGTTCTCCCAGTTTAGAGTCTGCGTTCCTAACCACTACACCAACTCAATGTGACAGTGTTCCTAAGTCCGATCTGGGGCCACCACCATTTCAGAGCCTAAAAAGGGCAATTTAAAATTCTGCAAGGGCCCAATCCTGACGGGGCCTCTAGCATGGTGGGACCAGATACTCTTGGTTCTCCCTCCCTCTCGGCCTTTACAAGTGCCGAAACCGCCTGTTCCTAAAATGGTGGATCAGGGGACACCATCGTGTCCAGTTGTGACCTTAGCTTGATCTCTGGAAACCCACCACGTCTCTTCAGTCTGGGCATCAAAAGAACAGTCCAAGGGAGGAGCAGCGGAGAGCACGTTACCAGCGGTGGCTCCAGTTCCAGAGTGGGACTCGTACCAAATGAATCACCTCGTAAGTGAATCACCTTTGTGGGTATTGATCAGACTGACGTCAACTCTCCATCTCTCTTTGGTTTTCAGTGGGATGCTCCAGGAGACAAGAGACCTGGTGGAATATTCCAGCCGTGACTCAGAGTTCGTGCTGCTGGTGGTTCATGTGTGGGATTCAGCAGTGGTGTGGGTGGGAGGGTGAATTTTCTGCATACCTGACAACTATTCCAGTACCCCTGAAAGTCACTAATGACTCTCAGATGCACACTAAGACAAAACTAGTTTCATTTGAGCGTGTGGTGAAGTCACGCATTCCGTACAACTCAATACAGCGCTAGTCCCTGACAGGATACAAAAGACCGTGTGTTCCACTTCAGGTTTCCCCTCCTCCTTGCTCTGTTTTCACTGCTCATTGAAGGGCACTGAATGTAAGAAGAGGCATCCTCCATCTCCGCCCAAAGAAGCTTATGGAAGGTTTTCAGGCACAGCCACCTGATGGATGCCCCTGCGACATCTCATCGCTCTCCCAAATGAATCCATGGCCAGTAACAATAATGCATTGGCTACTTTCGGCTTGGAAAGGAACGCACCCTCGCACCAAATGGCCCTCTCGGCTTTCCTCCAGCGAAACTCTCACATGGCGCTCTTCAATCATTATCCATCAGTCATGAACATGGCATTCAATATTGCCCACCCACCCCCATTCCACCCACGCTCCCCTTCACACACGGTGCCTTCAGGCAAGACGAGATCTCCTCAAGTTCTGTGCGGGCCCATCCGTCTCCCTCCCAGTGTTTAAGAGGCGAACAAAACTCCATACTGTGGAGATGGGGGGGGGGGAACAAGAAACCCTTAGCAAGATAGTGTCTGGAACTGGACTGCCACTGCCTTTCTCCCGTAGCAAAATTCAAAGCGACTTTAGAGGCTCCTGTTGGAAGATGGATCAATAAACTGAAGTGTGATCTTGAGAACAGTGAGGTGGGCGGTGGGTGGAGATGGGATCAGAGGATGCAGAGCCAGCCTCTTCTGGCTTCCAGTTTTTCCTGACCTGAAATGGCCCTGAGTTGGCCCCCATCCTCGCCTATCTGATGAGAGCATCTTTAAAACAGCTGGAAGCTGCAATCACAGTACAATTTAGTGTAGTGAGAGTAGAGCCAGTTTGGTGTCGTGGTTAGGAGCGCAAGCTCTAATCTGGGAGAACCAGGTTTGATTCCCCACTCCTCCTCCAAATGCACCTGCAGGTGTGACCTTGGGTCATTTACAAGTTCTGTCAGAGCTGTTCTCTCAAGGGCAGTCCTCAAAAGAGCTCTCTCAGCTCCACCTACCTCACAGGGTGTGGGGAGGGGAAGAGAAAGGAGATGGTAAGCCACTCCGAGACTTCCTTCAGGTAGTAAAGCGTGGGGTATAAATTCAATTTCTTCCTCCTCCTCCTTTCCAGAATCTTGTGTGCTTTAACCCATATGGCATCAAGTACAGGGAGCTGCCATAGTCTGCATGCGGGGCTGCCTCTGGAGACTGTTCAGTGGGTTCCAAATGCAGCGGTAAGACTGCCGGCCAGCCTGGCTCACAGGCTCCATCCCTTGACCGCTTTGTTTTGTTTTAACGAGCAGCGGTCTTAAGGACCGCACCCTTCCCTCAAAACGGCTGGAGAGCGGATTTCCTTTCGGAAGAGTTGTGCCCAGGGGCTGAGATTCTGCCCCCCTCCCTCCAAAAAACTAGGTAGCAACTCCAAGGCTGGGGAAAGGCCTCCGTGGCAACTTAGGGGCCAGACTCCTGGGCCAAGGGACTCTCAGCGATACTCTCTTTCCAGTCATTCGTTTATTGAGAAATCATCGTGTTCCAGGCCAGACCTGACCCGTGTCAGAACTGAGGGTCTGGTGGGAAAACCCTAGGGTTGCCAAGTCCTACTTACGGTGTAGCGGGGGGAGTCCCGGCCCCGTTTGGTAGTCTTCTAGTGCGCCCGCAAAGCGTTGGGGGTGGGACCTCTATAATTTGAGGGGAAACCACAGTTTCCCCTCGAATGATAGAGCATCCCCCCTGAAATGTGCCTGATGCGATGACGTCACCTCTGGGTCCGCAGCCCAGCAATTTGGGGGGGGGGTGTTTCCCCCCTGGCAGCCCAATCCAGGCCAGTGGGGAGCGGGCCAATCCAGCAGAGGTTTCCCCGCTCCCCTGGGGGATTTGGCAACCCTAGAAAACCCAAAGATATAGACAGTTCAAATAAGGCCCCCCCCTCAAATGCACCAATCACACTTGGCATCCAGCCCGCCTAACTTTCGTGCTTCTGCATCTCCACCCCCACCCTGGAATACATGAATCCCTTGTCTAAAATAGCGAAACAGGCACAGCTTTGGCTTCAAGGTTGTCTCTGGCAGAAGGGAGGTATCTTAGGAAGAGTTACAGCATCTGTGGCCAAGAAGTTCACACACTCAAGCACTCCCCCCTCCCCGGAATTTCCCTTCCCCCATCCATCAAAGACAGAATTTGACATCAGGGTACTCAACAGCAACCAGAACTGTTCCTTGCTGGCTTCAAGTAGAGGACTCACAATAAGGGTTAAGGGTGGGAAGGTCCCAGCTGGATCTTAGGAAAAACTCTCTTTTTTTAACAGTCGGAGTTGTGCCACAGTGAAATGGGCTTCCTCGGGAGGGGGTGAGCTCCCCCTCACTGGCAGCTTCCAAGAAGAGGCTACACAAAAACGGCAACGCTTCAGAATAATGACCAAATGGTACTTGACCCACAACAAATACCACACATCTCACACAACTTAAACCCCCTCTGTTGGAGGAGGTGCAAAGAAAACAGCACCTATATACATTGCTGGTTGGAATGCCCTGATATAGCATCTTTCTGGGATAGAATAATAGAGGAAATAAGGAACATTACAGGATATACATTAGTTAAAACCCCAGAATCATTACTCCTAAATCTCAGAACGGAAGAGGCTCTACCCAATACACAACGGAAAAGAATTGCCTTATTAATATTTGCATCCAAAACGACAATAGCATCCACATGGAAATCAAAATGTAAAATAACCGTAAACCTCTGGTATAAAAAACGATAGAATCTATATACAATGGGGAAAAAAATCAGATATAATGAAAACGATAAAAACGAATGGAGGGCATAACGATATTGCGTGTATATGGCTACCTATTATATCTCACCTAATTAGTCAAGAAACAATACCTGATGGAATAAATAATCTTCATCTACGGTAAACGCTGACAACTTGTAATCATTAAATGTATACATATGGAATGTTACAAGCTAAATGTTGGGGGGGGGGAAGTACACACTTATCCTGTGGAATGTTGTTGTAAATGGAAAAAAATGAATACAAATTAACTTGGAAACAAAGAAGAGGCTGGACGAATATTTGTCAGGGATGCTCTGATCCTGCATTGCTGGGCAGGGGGTGGGACTAGATGGCCTGGAGGACCCCTCCCAGCTCTGGGTGATTCCATGGATTCTATGACTCATGTAAGACTCAGACACAGGTGCCTTGTCTGTTGAATGGCTGGCCGACCTCCTGGAAGAGAAGGGCTTCTTGCTAGTGGTTGGGTGGGGAGGGAGCATGCAGGGCTTGCTGTGCCCTCTTCAAAAAAGGCCTTGGGGGGAGGAATGAGCAAGCTGCCTGCTCCTGAATCCGGTGGCAGGGGCCAAAGGGAAGGGGATGAGAAGGCTGCTGACTAACACCCCCCACCCACCTCCCTGTGTTTGTATAAAGTGCTGTCAAGTTGAGGGGAGACTAATGATGACACTGTAAGGGTTTCAAGGAAAGCGAAATTCAGAGGTGGTTGGCCATTGCCTGCCTCTGCAGAGAAACCCTGGACTTCCTTGGTGGTCTCCCATCCAAGTGCTAACCCGAACTGGCCCTGCTTAGCTTCCGAGATATGATAGGAAGGTAAGCTTTATTCCTGGATGACTAGCGTGAGCCATCTAGGTCAAGGCCTTACCTCCCTACTGGATGCCATTGACGGGCCAGTGAAACCAGAAGGGTTGATGCACGCCCCACAGTGAGGTGGGGTACTGAGCCCTCCCTTTCAAGGTAGCTGGCAAGCTGGGTCTTTTCAAGTACACAGCCCCTTCCTTGGAATGCTCCTCAACTGTGTGCCTTGCCCTAACTTGGATGAGCAGCAAGTGTCTGGCAGTAACACCCCCAATTTTCATTGTCCTTCTTGCATTACAGTTTTTGGGTTATGATTTTAATGCTGCAGATTAGTGATCATAGTTTCTATGGCTGATTTACACTGTTAAATTTATATTGCCACTTTCCTGGCTACCTCGCCTGGTGGGCACACGAGACAGGTCCTTTTCAGTGGCAGCCCCACAGCTATGGAACGACTTCCCCAGGGAGGAGTTTCTGGCCCCCTTGCACTCAACATTTAGAAGGCAGCTGAAGACAGGGTTTTTTTTTAAGGACTGCATTGTGATAACCTTGTAAGATCCAATAAGCCAGGCCTTATGTGGAACAAAGTCTTTTTATTTTCTTAATGGTCTACTTGGTAAGCACTTTCAGTGTTAGTGATGACAGTTACAGGGCAGAGGATAAGTTATACTATATTCAAACGTCAGAACCAGAACCTGGCACCAATCAGGTGAATTGTAAAAAGGCGCAAAAACACTAGCTTCCCACCGAAAAGGCGCCAACCCGAGGCAGCTCAGACTTGGCAGCCCTCCTCCACCTCCCACCACACATCCCCAGCGGTTCCCACACCCCCACCACCTGGGCATCAGTGCCCTTAGAAAAACACTTCAGGGTTACCAGCATTGCCTAGAGAAACCGATACAGGCATGAGAACAAACTGTGGGGGAGCAAGAGAGTGCCGAATGACCTGGAGAGCAGCAGGCATCCAACTCCCGCCCGGGGAAAGTGTCAGGAATCTGACCTGCATTTAACAGTTTCTTTTACTGCCAGCCCGAATTGAAGGGTTTTTTTTATTATTATTTATTGCTGCCTTTTTACTGGGTTTTTATCATTTTTGTTTTATTGCATTTTTTCATTTATAGCAATAATGTTTTATTTATATTGTGAGCTGCTTTGAGTTCTGATAGAGGGAAAGACAGCAAATATGTGTTTTAAATATTTCCATTTATTCAAGGAAGTCTACATAGCAGGGAGGCTTTTAGAAAAAACCCATCTTAAATAAAGAAATAGCTATTTTAGAGCATGTGTGTTTAGAGCATGTGAGAGCCAGTTTGGTGTAGTGGTTAAGTGCGTGGACTCTAATCTGGGAGAACCGGGTTTGATTCCCCACTCCTCCACTTGCACCTGGCTGGATGACCTTGGGCAAGCCATAGCTCTGTACCAGCTGTTCCCTCAAGGACAGCTTGGGAAAGAGCTCTCTCAGCCCCACCTACCTCACAGGGTGTCTGTTGTGGGGAGGGGGAGGGAAAGGAGTTTGTAAGCCGCTCTGAGACTCCAAGTGAGTGAAGGGCGGGATATAAATCCAATCTCTTCTTCTTCTTCTTCCTTTATTACTGCAAATTGTTTCATGCGTTCTTTAAGCTGAGAAAACAAGATGTGCATACTGCAAACCAACCAACCAACCAACCAGTAAGCGAATAAGCTGCACCTGCTCACGTTGGGTCTGTGGACCTCCTGAACAGGTGCCTGGAGAGAGAAATGGGGATGGAGACAGTCAAACTGAAGCAGGAAGACTGAGCCGTCAGCCTTTTGCCCCCACTGAAGGAGCAGGTCCATCGCTGGGTGTCGGCACATCCTGACCCTCGGTTGGAGGCTCAGGTCTCGTCTGTGCCACATGGCACCTTTCGTGCCCCGATCATACGCAGAATTAGCTGCGCAATAGGCATGAAGATCCGGTCAGAGTTTAAGGGCGTGATCACACGGTAACATCTGGCAACTGTCCCCCACCTGTCAGCAACCTGTATCACCCCGCCAAAGATGCGGAGTAAAAAAACACTAGGGAAAGTCCAGTAGCAAACAGGTTGCTACCAATGCTCCTTCTGAGCTGTGGAGTCCTGTGAGCAAAAATTCCAGTTTGTGAGCTACTGGCATTAAAGTTGTGAGCGAGCGATTTGGCTGCTGCATAAATTAGTTTGCTCTGGAGCCATCCAGTTCCTCAGCAAAGGCTCCTAAGTAAGCTCAATAGTCATGGGATAAAAGGACAAGTGCTTTTGTGGATCAAAAACTGGCTAATTAAAAGGAAACAGAGAGTGAGTAGAAATGGGAAATTTTCTCAGTGAAGGGAGGTAAGCAGTGGGGTCCCACAGGGATCTGTAATCAGTCCGATGCTTTTTAACTTGTTTATCAATTATTTGGAGTTGAGAGTAAGCGGTGAAGTGGCTAAATTTGCAGATGACACGAAGTTGTTCAGGGTGGTGAAAACCAAAGAGGATTGTCAGGAACTCCAAAGGGATCTATCAAGGATGGGCAAGTGGGCATCAACATGGCAAATGGGGTTCAATGTGGCCAAGTGAAAAGTGATGCACACTGGAGCCAAAAATCCTGACTATAAATACACGTTGATGGGGTCCGAACTGGCAGAAACTGACCGAGAGAGAGATCTTGGAGTTACAGTAGATAATGAAAATGTCGAGACAGTGTGCGACTGCAATGAAAAAGGCCAACGCTATGCTGGGGTTTATTAGGAAGGGAACTGAAAACAAATCAGCCAGTATCATAATGCCTCTGTATAAATCGATGGTGCAACCTCATTTGGAGTACTGTGTACAGCTCTGGTCGCCACACCTCAAAAAAAGATATTACAGCATTGGGGAAAGTGCAGAAAAGAGCTGGAACACTTTCCCTTAGGGTTGCCAGCCTCCAGGTGGGGCCTGGGGATCTTTCGCTTTTACAACTGATCTCCAGCTGACAGAGAGCCACTCCCCTGGAGAAAATGGCTGCTTTGAAGGGTAGACTCTATGGCATTGTTCCATGCTGAGGCTCCTCCCCTCCCCAAACCCCACCCTCTCCCAGATCCACCCCCAAAGTCTCCAGGTATTTCCCAACCCAGACTTGGCAACCCTACTTTCCCTATGAAGAAAGGTTGAAGTGCTTGGGGCTCTTTAGCTTAGAGAAATGACGGCTGAGGGATTTCATGATCGAGGTTTATAAGGTTATGCATGAGATACAGCAGGTAGAGAAAGAAGTCCTTTCTCCCTTTCTCACAAGACAAGAACTCGTGGGCACTCCATGAAATTGCTGAGCAGTCGGCTTAGAACAGATAAAAGGAAGTCCTTCTTCACCCGAAGAGTGATTAACTCGTGGAATTCACTGCCACAGGAGGTGGTGGCGGCTACAAGCATGGACGGCTTCAAGGGGGAATTAGAGAAACATCTGGAACAGAGGTCCATCAGTGGCCGTTAGCCACAAGGTATAGATAGGAACTCTCAGTCTGGGGCAAGTGATGCTCTGTCTTCTTGGTGCTTGTGGGTGGGGCAACAGTGGGAGGGCTTCCTGCCCCCACTGGTGGACCTCCTGATGGCACCTGGTGTTTTTGGCCACTGTGTGACAGAGTGTTGGACTGGACGGAAGACTGGCCTGATCCAATGTTGGCTTCTCTTATGTTCTGATGTTCTTAAAAGCAGCAGTCAGGCTCCTGCTGGGGGGTGGGGGGAGAGACACGGATCGGATTGCCGCTGCCCTGAGAGACTTGTACTGGCTGACTGTTTATTTCTGGGCATAATTTAAAGTGCCAGTTCTTACCTTCAAGGCCCCAAATGGCATGGGTCTGGGACATTTGAAGGATACATCCTCCGGTGCTGCCTAGCCCACCAGTTAAGGCTGTCTCCTCAAGTCCCCACTCCTCCACATGCAGCTGCTGGTGTGACTTTGGGTCAGTTCTGTCAGAACTCTCTCAGCCCCACCTACCTCACAGGGTGTCTGTTGTAGGGAGGGGAGGGGAAGAAGACTGTAAGCCACTCTGAGACTTCTTTGGGTAGTGAAGGGAGGGGTATAAATCCAATCTCTTCTTTTTATCTGGGCTTTTGACTTTTAGGTTCCATCTTTTTATCTGTTGTTTTTATGGCCCACATACTGCTCTTTCCATGACTGCCACCACTTTATGATTACTGCTTTTACCCTCTGGAACCTGCTGCTATTTTACGCTGCTTATGCTGTTTCTGCCCCTTCATGGGGGGGATAAAATTTTATGACTGTATTTATTGAGTTTATGCTTTCATTCCCTGTTTTTACTCTGTTAGCTGTCTCAGTAGACAACCAAAGCCACTCTACTGTCTTCCTTCAGTGATGAAGAAAGACACATTGCAAGCTGCTTGGGGTAGAGATCCATTCTTAGCTTAGGTTACTCTGGAAAGCACCAGGTACTTCAATGGCTGTCAAACGGAGATGAGCACCACTCCCAAGAATAAGATTCATCTGGCTTCTGAGCAAGGGAGACCTTTACCTTTACCTGTCCCACAAGTGGGCTCAGGACAACGTACAATATAAAATCCATAAAAGAATAAAACAGTAAAACCAATAAATTGCAATATCCCTGTTTTAGGGCTATACACCTTTAATGACAAAGGGGTTGGGTGCTCTCGCCTTTAGAAATCCTTCACAGGTAAGTTTAACGAAGCAGTTAAGAGTCTGCCCTCCCTGGTCTACTAAAGATCAGGAGATAATTTTCCTCTGGATCATTCCGCAGTGAGAGAGCCCTTTGGGCATGCGCCCAGTGGAACGGGGCTGCATTTATTTTGGATGCAGGCCCTTTGAGATCGGTAACACTTGGGACAGACGCTTGCAACTTTAGTGCCTTCGGAGAAACTTTTCTACCACCAAGTTCACTGTTTTGCTTGAAATGGAGGTTGTAACTAACTATGGGGTTTTTTGCCAAAATATAATACATTATTGTTAGTAATTTTATATATTTTATACACATACACACACACACACACATATATACACAAAACATGTAAAAATAATGTTTCCTTTTACCTCTTTTGGTTTCAAAAAAAGGCCTGTAAGGAATTGCTGGAGGGGCTTAGTCTAATAATTTAAGGGCTTATTGATATTGTGTTTACACTTCTGATGTTTCACTCATTTTGTGTGTGTGTGTGTGTGTGTATAATATTATGAAGCAACAGAATTTTCTGTCTGTTAGAAAACACTGAAGATGACTGTTCAGTTGAAACAAATCTAGTCGGTAAAACAGTATTTTTAATATATGTGTGTAATATCTGTCTATATATCTGTCTGTCTGTCTATCTACCTACCTGCCTACCTACCTATCCACATTGTATTTTTACCAAAGAATAATTATTTCTTTAGGATTGTAGATGTTTTTTTTCTGTTTTCTGTATTTTATCTACTCCTCAGCCTTTTCTGGTTTGCCATTAGGTGTGCTGATCGTTTTTGGTTTGTGTCATCCAGCGTGGGGAGGCAACCCTCCTCCCCCGCCCAACCCTGGCCTTCTCTCTAACAGCTCCAGCACACTGGAAAAGTCCCAACCCAACTTGGTACGTGCTGCAAAACACAGCGCCTGGATCTCACCCCTCATTTCTTCCCCTCAAAAACATACAGGATGGTACAAAGTAAACCAGAGAAGTCTGAAAGGGCTTAGCACTGGTCTCAGAGGTTTCTCCACCATGTCAGGTGCTACAGCGTATGCCTTAAAGGTGGAATCCGCTGCCTAGGGAGATGGTGAGCTCCCCTTCACTGGCAGCTTTCAAGAAGAGGCTGGAAGAAAATTTGTGAGAGATGCTTTAGGCTGGTCCGTTATTGGGCAGGGGGTTGGACTGGATGGCCTGTAGGACCCCTTCCAACTCTATGATTCTATGAATCTATCTTGGAGTCAGTTTGGTGCAGTGGTTTGGTATACTGGTTAAGAGCACGGACTATAATCTGGGAGAACCAGGTTTGATTCCCCACTCCTCCACATGTAGCCAGCTGGTGTGACCTTGGGTCAGTCACAAGTTCTCTCAGAGCCGTTCTCTTGTGGACAGTTCTCTCAGACCTCTCTCAGCCCCACTTACCTCCTGGGGTGTCTGTTGTAGAGGGGGAAAAGGGAAGGTGATTGGAAGCTGCTCTGAGACTCCAGGCGAAGGTCGGGGTATAAATCCAATCTCTTCTTCTTCTACTACTAGGGGGTTAGACTAGATGAACTTGGAGATCCCTTCCGACTCTATAGTTCTATACTGTGCAAGAAGATCAGGCCCACACGCTTGGCTCCTCTTGTTCTAGTCTCACAGTGCCCCTGTGGCGAGTGATATTGACTTGAGAGTCTCCCAGTGAGCTTTATGGACGACTGAGGATTTGAACCTGGGTCTCTCCAGTCCTAGCCTGACACTCTAACCATACTGTCACGTTGGTCATTTCCCATCGCCCACTCTTCCTGTCAAACGGCTCTAAACTCTGGGGATAGCTGGCACCAGGAAGCAGAGCAAATTCTGCTAATATGCTGGGCCTTCATCCTGGTCTCTGAACTGGATTGTCTTTGTGGACCTACTGGGCAGAGATGGGTTGAAGAGTGATTGATATGAGCATCTCCCTGGTTGACATTTGTTTCTCCAGCTTTTCTGGCCCCGGGGGGAAGGGCCTAGACCTCATGCTGGCACACATCCTGCCCTCCACCCGAATTCTCTGCAGCACCTGCCCTGCATCCCAACAGGAGCATCTTCCATCCCCCGAGCGCACAAAAAAGGCGGTATGGAAACACGCTCACCTGTGCTGCTGGAGATGTTTACGTCGATGCTGATGTCCGATATGCCACCCCCCTTCAGAGAGGCCACACAGGTGTATGTCCCAAAGTCTGTGAACTTGAGGTCAATGATGTCCAGGTTGGTGGTTCCCGGGGAGACGTCGGGGTCCGTCTGGGTAATGACCATCCTCTCAGAGCTGCGTAGTGGCCGCCCGTTCTTGAACCAACTGAAGGTGAGCTCCTCAGATGGAACCGCCTCCACCTGGCAAGAAATCTTCACCTCCCGGCCGATCTGGATGTTGTCGTCTTTATGGTAAGGGTCCGGCGTGATCCAGAAGCGTCCTTTCTTTAAGGCTGCAAGAGAGGGAAACAACTTCTGTCAAGATCACCTCAGAGGGCGGCCGTGTTGGTCCACAGCAGGAGAGGAAGACACGAGCCGGGTGGCACCTGACAGGCCAACAAGATTTCCAGGCTTTTTAGGGTACCTGATGGAGGAGCTTTGTCTCTCAAAAGCTGATACCCCAGGAAATCTTGCTCGTCTCTAAGGTGTTAATTTCCATCAGCTCCAGCACAGACATGTTTCTGGTGCCAGAACCCAGCCTTCCCCTGAAGTCAGGGGCTGCCCATTCTGCTGCACATTTTGTTAGCATGCGTTTGTTGTGTAAATGTACCCTGGTAGACCAGCAGTGCTGCCTCAACACTTATTTCCATACCTTGGACAGCTCCCCAGTCCCACACAACCTTGCCCTCCCCCCCCCCCCCCCATACACACACAGGCATACTCTGGGAAGTGGAACGAGGGAGTGTTGAAAATGCTGGTGGGCTTTCAAGGGCTCACTTGCATGAAGGCATTTCAGCATCAAGCAACTCTGTTTAAACACAAAAAGAGCAGCCACAGACAACTGTCACAGAAATGGGGACACCTTCACAAATGCAGTCATGTCATTCCCCAAACTGGTCCTTCCCATTTAATTTAATACATCCTTAAATGAAGATTTTTTAATATATATATATATATATATATACCCTTCCTCCAATGGAATTCCAAACTGATTTCCCCCCAGCATCACTTACACTATAGTAGGAGACGTACTGAATGAGAGGGTGACACTCCAATCAATCAACAGCTTTCTGCAGCATTGAGATACCTCTTTAGAAAAGCTGGGTTTGAGTTTAGAGAGGGCCCCCTCCCCCCTTTAGTCTATGCAGAACATCTGAAACTATGCCTATAAAACGCTACCTCTATAATCTCCAGGGACAGGCTTGTCTCCATTTCGCCTCATACTGGGAAATGCCCACGAGGAAGAAGGCAGTGGCAAGAAGACATTTCATTCAGCAAATATTCAGGCTGAGCACAAACTCAGGAAGACAAATATTGATACGCCAACTGCGCCATAATGGGCTCCGCGGCCTAATAGAGGCTCTGCTGTTCCCTGCTAGGACTGGGCCTGGGTGAAACCAGGATGCCGCCCGAGCCTTCCTCCTCCTGGGCTGACCGGCGGACATCCCTGCAGCCAGCAGAGTGTGGCACGGTTGCTACAAACGGCAGAAGCCGCGGTTGTGCTCATCGTCTCCGTGTCGGGACTCCGCCCTCCCCTAATAATGAACACTTTGCACATTTGCCAAGAGCTCATGGATGCGCATGGGGACAAGTCTTCGGAGGGCATCTGGAGTTCACAGCAGGCCACCCCCACCCTGCATCCTGTATCAATAGCCCGGTGCACCTTCATTGCACATATAAACCTGATGCTATCTTAGCCTTTTTTCCAGACACCCCCTGGGAATCATTGATCCAAAGGAATTTTGAAATATATAATCCCCTGCAGTGTGAAGTGGTACAGTCCACCTCCTTGTTCTCCATGACTGGAACAGGCCCTCTCCAGCAAGACATAAAAGGCCACCAGCTCAACAAGAACTCGTTGTTTGTTGGTTGGTTAGTTAGTTAAACTTTTACCCCGCCCTTCCAGCAAAGCCAGCTCAGGGCGGCCTACAATAGTACAAACACAACAAAACAATGCTGTATACAGTATATAACACAGTCATACAAATTTAAAAACATAAAATCACCTAAAACTACGTATACAGTGCTGGGATTAGTTCCTCAGTATAGTCAACTGCCTAGTTCCCATCGGATACACACGGCACTCAGGTCAGGCTATAGTTAGACAAAGGAGGGCAAGACGAAGAGAAGACATTATATTCCACTGAAGTCCTCTCCGCCCAGCCCTCCCCCCCCAGTCCCAATCCCAAAATCTCTAGAAATTTCCAAACCTAGGGCTGGCGACCCTAAATTTATTTGCTGAACTTGCTCAGCATTGTCCAGCATGTCAGCTGGGCCCCAAGCTTTCACTAACCATCCCCAGAGGGAAGTTAAACAAGGTGGAGACGAGGCAATTCTGGACAATTCTGGCAGCAGTCAAGCGATTCCTGGTCTTTTCGAAATGCCTGCAGTAATCTGCGGGCCCTAAATATACACCCAGCAGATCGCTCGCGCACTTCAGAGCTATTATTATCTCACACATCCAAACTGTGATTTTTCGCCAGCATTTTTGGAGGGCGGTCCAACTCTACAACATGTGGAAGGAGACAATTTTTAGTGTCAGAATGTCAGCAGCAAGCATAATTAGAGGTGTAGCCGTGTTGGTCCGAAGAACAGCTAGATTTGAGTCCAGCAGCACCTGAAAAACCAATAAGATGTTCAGGGCATATGCTTCCGTGGTCAGTCGGAGGAAGGAAGCTTTTGACTCTCGAATGTGAATATCCTGAAACTCTTGCTGGTCTCAAATCTACACATCACTGGAAGTATTACAACGTTGAGTCAAATACCAAGGGTACTGCAATTTAGATAATTTTTTTTTCCTTCCAGACCATACAGGGAGAAGAACCTGTATCTTTAACACATAATCTTTCTCATCTTGAGGCAGAAATATCCTGGACAGCTGGGATGCTATTGATTTTTTATCCTCACTGATGCAATTCAGGGGAAGGAAAAAAAAAACCCTCTTGCTCATTCGGTTTCTCCTGTGCACAAACGGAACCTGTATCTTTATCTTAGCACTGTTTTCTGTTGCTTTAGGGTCAAGTTTTTCAAATAAAAGATACACATTTAGACACTGTTTGCCCATTAATACATCACATAAGGAGACGTGGTATTGTGTATCAATATCGCAGTCGCCATGTGCTCGCGTAATGGCAACCGCCATGTGGACATTTGCACATGGCCTGAATCTACCTAAGCTTCGGCCAGATAGAACAATAGCCGGTCGGATCCTAAATGGCCACCAATCATGAGCCTAGGTTTCCCCCCGGGGACCTATGAACTGTAACCAATATCTTAAGGTCCTATCGGGTCTCTGGGCAAGGTCGGGGGTGTGCCTCTGACCAGAATAGAAGAGGGCTCTGAGCCTGGGGTTTGCATGTTCCATCTTGACCCACAATAAACTACCATGCTGATTTCACTGTTACCAGCCTCCCAACTCCAGTACTTTTCACACACACAAATTGCAGAAAGGAAAGAGACAGCTCATCAGTAGAAGTGTGGAAACTGGGAAGACCAAACCCTCTAACAATAAGGATGTTTGCACTGATTTATTTCTGGCCCACTTTTCTCCCCAACTGGGATTCAAAGCCGCTTAGAACATTGGTCCCCTCTCCTCCATTTTCTCTCAACAACGACCCTGTGAGGTAGGCCAGGCTGAGGGTTTGTGACAGGCCCAAGGCCAACCAGTGAGCTTCCGGTGCAAAAGTGGGGATTCAAACTGGGGTTGCCCACTCTATCTGCTACACCCCACTGGCTCTCACATCTGGCTCACCACATCTGGAAAGAGCATTTGAGAAAGGACAGCTCAGCCCAGCTTTCGGACGCTGTGATGTGTGGGCATCACCTAGAACCAGGCAGAACACTTTTCTTCAGACCTACAGCAAACATACCCGGATTCAACTACGTCAATAAATTGAGACGGGAGTACATGTGTGCGTGCGTGGCTTAAAGGACATCAGTCCAACAGCAACAGGTTTATGCAGGATTGTATCTTGGTGTAGCTCAAGAACTCATCTTTCTCTGCTGAAGCACTAAATTCCTAGAACTACCTAATGCTACTTTTGGGTTTGGGGGGAAGTTCCACAGGGCCTGCAAGACGGAGCTCTTCCACCAGGCCTTTGATCAGGAGCCGCCACCAACAACAGTTAAGGCCCTTTACTAATGTCACAGCCTGTGATATTCTGGACATCAACTGTAGCTACACTTTATTAGTACTCCATCATGGCCCTGTAGGATGTTACCATCGCCAGCACTTTATCAGCATTTTATTAGGATTTTATCTGAAATTGGGACCTGTTTACGTTATGAGTTTTATTGTATAATATTGCGTTTTAATGTATTTAATGGAAAGCGTTCTAGCTTTCACTGTTAGCAGCCCTGCGCCTGCCTCGTCAGGGAGGGTGGGGTATAAATGAAATAAATAAATAAATGGTGCACATGATGCTGTATGCCCCTCCCATATACCTGCCCTCCTGCGCTCCTGCTGGTTACCAGGTAACCTCACCCTCAAGGCATGTGTGGGAGCTCCCTCAATTAGTCCTTTTCTCTCTCTTGGGAGCAATAAGGAGACCTTTCTGTCTTAGAGAGTCCGGTCTGTTGGCTGCAGGGCAGGGCCCCACGGAGGGGTCTGAGGCCAGGGTAGCCAAGCTCAGCCCTAGCCACCATGCCTCAGAGGATAGTATAAAGGCCTCCCGTTCCCTCTGTTGCTAAACTGCATTCCAGATTTGCAAATTAAACAGCAAGGGCCTCAGCTAAAACCCATTTGCATTCTCCAGGTTTCCCCCCTCCCAGCCCCGCTCAACCCCAAGTGCTCTTTTAATCCATCGAAACGTTCCTATCTTGCAAATACACATTTAGTTGGATATGAATAGCATCAAACACAGCCTTTCCGATCCAAGCCACAGACGGGCTTTGCGGGAAGAACTTCCAACTGCCAGCCCCCACAAGGGATCCGTGTGCGCCTGGCTTTGTATTTGCAGGATACAGTGACAACGCTGCTCATGTACCGCCCGTGACACCAGCTAGAGTCAGGAACAGCAAACCGGACCACAAGCGGAGGGTCGAGAATTCCCAAGCATTTCGGCAAGAGTCTTGAAAGACAAGGAGTGCCTGTGTTTGGATTTTGGCCAGGGCTGTAGATTTGAGCCAGTGTGGCGAAGGGGTCAGAGTGATGGAATAGGACTTGGGTTCAGGTCCCCATTCTGCCATGAAAGTAGCTGGGCTGCACCAGGGAAAAAGGCCCTCTGTGCTGGGGGTTATTAGGAAAGCGACGGAGAATAAAACTGCCAATATTATAATGCGTTGTGGAATTAGGGCTGGGCTGAGCCTCAGTCCTCAGTACACCAGTGATGCTTTAATTTCCATAGCAATTAGCCTCTACAGTTGATTCTGTGGTTCTGCTTCCCGGAAAGAGTCAGGACTCTGCTAAGTGTGGTGGCCTTTGGATGCAGGTAACCCTGTACACGCCTTTTGCCTTGCATGACTTCTGCCTTTTGGGATGTTTACGCACTATTGATAGAACATCTGAAACTGGCTCCCTTGGACTCTCTGAGTCAGCCTGGACTCTCTGAGTCAACCTAGCTTAGCCCAGCTTCCCTTGACCTCCTTGACCCCAGGGACAGAAAGAAAGGGGCTGAGCTCTGTCGTGTATGACACAGATCTATGTCAAATGCTTGTCACAGGCTGCGTTCAGAAAGGCAGCTAATCTTGCCATTGGCCTAGCTGTAATTTGAGCCAGATCTTTTTGATCCAGCATTGCATGACCAGACGGCTTGCCCGTGAAGCACTTTACCGTACATGACTCCCACAGTGGATTATCTAGTTGGCATCCACCATAAGGAGCCATGTGGTCGGCTTTTTAAAAAAAACTCCTGACTGCTTATGCGCATAGGCGCCTCACCATTTACTTGTTTTCCTGTGCATGTGCGGACTAAAACAGTAAAAGCACCACCAGCAGTACCTTCCTCTAGGTACCACTTCAGTTCATAAAGTTGATAAAGGTCAGGGGACCGTCAGGAACATAAAATTGTTTGGATCGTTTGAGCGAAGCTCAGGGGACGTCGCATGTTTAAGCGGTTATGCGCGCATGGCTAAGACTTTTTTAAGGCGGCCACTTGGGATGGTCTGGAGACCATCCCTATGGGTTGATTGCACACTGGTGGAACGACCTGATGGTGGAAAGTCCGCGATTGGCCTGTCGGCCAACTTTAGACCAGACTTTCACCACTATCTTTTAAGTACGGATCCCCGATGGGGATTGACAGGCTACTCAGGGAAGCGGCACGATTCCCAGATGTTGAGGTCTGGACGTGCACTTTAAATCCACCAGGCACTCATGCCTGGCACAGCTCAAAAGAGCCATATGAAAGTTACATTAGCATCTATGGGGGAAAAGAGAAGGAGGAGGAGGAGGATTAATACCTCACTGTTCATTACCCGAAGGGGTCTTAGGGCAGCTTACAACCTCCTTTCCCTTCCCTTCCACACAACAGACACCCTGTGAGGTAGGTAGGGCTGAGAGAGCTCTTTTGAAAATTGCTCTTGAGAGAACAGCTCTGAGAGAACTGTGACTGACCCAAGGTCACACCAGCAGCTGCATGTGGAGGAGTGGGGAATCAAACCCAGTTCTTCCAGATTAGAGTCCACACTCCTAATCACTACACCCAACTGGCAGATGTTAAGTACAGAAGAGCCCAGTCTGTGGCACCTTCAATAAAAGGGGATGGTAGCAGGATAGGGGGAAAAAATCTCCTAAGGTCTTTTTGGGAGAAAAATTTTGGACCAAGTGAACAAGTGGTCTTAACCAAGAAGGATACAGAAAGTTTAAATGTCAGAAATGACCCAGAATTCTAGATTCTCTCAGCTGGATCACTTGCTGAGGAGGAAGCTCTCTCAGGAAAGAGTTCTTTAGTTTGGTTGGTGTTTGTGTGTGTTTGTGTGTGTGTGTGTTGTGCTGGCAAGTCTTTTTCCTATGAATTAATGTCCTCCAAATCATCCTTGCTCAGGTCTTGCAAACTGAGGGCTGTGGCTTCCTTGACTGAGTCTCATTTGTTACAGGTTTGTATCTCAGAGTCCAAAAGTAGACTACTAATTGGAACCCTGGAGGCAGTGAAACCCTGAATAGTACTGGGTTCAATGTAAACAAACAAACAAACAAAATCAATTGCCTCCAAAGCACAGAAGCTTTACACAGTAGCCCCGATCCTCTGTGTTTCCCAGTTAAGGGGGGGGGGGGGGGGAAATGCTGTTCAAACAAATTACAAAGATGACCTGATTCCAAAGCTAACCAGAGAAATAAATTTTACTTACAAAAACAGAAGCACATCTTACATGACGTATTCACGTAGGGACATTTAACTTATTGTGAACGAATTAACTTCGGAAAGGTTAACTTGCTACAGATCCAGGCCCAGGTAAGAGAGAGAAGAAGAAGGAAGGTCCCATATAAGATAAAACAGAAGCCAAGCAAGGCTCAACATCTAACCTATGGCGGCGGAGGGGGGACTGCCAAGTGTACCCCAGGGAGAGAATTCTCTTAACCCTTTCCTTCCCAGATCCTCTTGCATGCAGAGTTGCAACGCCCAACAAACAGCACTCCCTTGTGATATGGACACGACATTTGTTCCCTTCTCAGAGTCTCTATGAGGAATCTGGTTGGCCACCCTTGGTTCCAGAAGATCTTGGGGTGAAATACTGGGGTCTGCCCAAGACTGGAAGGAGTGACCTACATCTGCCTTTGCGCTGAATCACCCCTTTTCTTTTTAACATGTGTTGGGGCTGAACTTTGGAGTAAGAGAAGAGGGGCGGAGATCTGTAACCCCTCACCTCAGCATGAACTCTGGGTAAAAATGCAACATACGGAAATAATGAATTAATGTTTCAACATCTAATCCCTTCAATATTCCCCTGAAATATTCCCACTAACGCGGCCCACTCTCCTGGTTCGACTAGGTGCAGCCCAGGAATTTACTCTGCAAACATTTCCATTGTTCAATTCCCAAGGTGCCTTCCATTCACTTCGAACTCCCGATCTTTATCTAAAACGAAAAGCCAATGCAAACAGCACGCCTTTTCTTTGGCGATTGTTCCTAAAGTCCTCCACTGCACAAAACCATCTCTTTTTCCTTTGTTTGTTACCTTCGGTTCACGGGAACCAATCAGAAGTGGCTTCCGTTTGCGCCATGGAAACAAGCCCGATTTCTACTCCGCATTATCTGATCGTCTCGCAGCACAACCCCCTCCCCCCCAAAACAGCCACTGAATGGCAAACAAGAGATTTGTGGCCCGTGGAAGGAGGATTTTCCTATGCGAGAAGGAATGCCAACCAAGTGAAAATATTGATTCCTTAAGCACTGAGATCAGAGTAGCTTTCACAAAGTCCATTTCATTTGGAGGAGTGAGGAAGGAAGACTTATTTTGCTCTCTCTCTCTCTCTTTTGGTAGAAGAAACCTGTTTATCAAAGGGACAGCGTTCTGCAGCACCAAACATGCGGGCTGTGCTACTTCTTCAACTGCATTCGTGCAACCCTCCCAAAAGCCACAGCCACCTCTGAGCAGAGCAACAAACTAAATCAGGACCATCCATGCTTTTTAGGGACCGGTGAGGCCCAGCAAAGAGCATAATGGACTTGGGACAAGGAAGGCTTGAATTCAAGATCCTATTTGGCCCTGAGGTCTTTATGAGAACGTAAGAGTAGCCAGTCTTGGATCAGGCCAGCGGCCCCTCCAGTCCAACACTCTGTGTCACACAGTGGCCAAAAACACCAGGTGCCCTCAGGAGGTCCAGCAGTGGGGCCAGGACACTAGAAACCCTCCCACTGTTGCCCCCCCCCCAGCACCAAGAGTACAGAGCATCACTTGCCCCAGACTGAGAGTTCCTATCTATACTTTGTGGCTAATAGAAACTGATGGACCTCTGCTCTGTATATCCAATTCCCTTTTGAAGCTGTCCATGCTTGTAGCTGCCGCCATCTCCTGTGGCAGTGAATTCCATGTGTGGAACAGACTTGATAGAGTCTGCCTATCTCCAAGTTGCATCTTCCTCATAGGGCTATTGTGAGGTTAACATGGGGGGGGGGATAAATCAAAGGAAAAGGTACCCTCCAGAATCACGAACCGCTCTCTCCGTTCTCCCCAGCAGCACTGGGACAGCAGGATGGACTATGGTCGGTGGGCTCACGCCCTGGAAGCTTCTGTTGCTATTTGATCGACAGGCATCGTGCCCTCCTCCTTGCTCACGTCTTTGCATGTCAGATGGACAGCCCTGCCCTCGGGGTGATACTGTGCAACACCCAGATTGGAGTCCATTGGCACCTCCGCCGACAGCTACGCTCTCGTCAGGTTCGGAAGGCACTAGAGCTGCCGCCGATCCAAGCATGATTCAAAGCCCTGGATTGACTGAGACTTGGACGGCCCAGGCTAGCCCGGTTTCGTCAGGCCTCGGAAGCTTAGCAGGGTCAGCCCTGGCTAGTGCTTTGATGGGAAACCACCAAGGAAGTCCAGGATTGCTATGCAGAGGCAGGAGGCACTTCTCTTGCCTTGAAAATCTGACATTGGGTCCCCATGAGTCAGCTACGACTTGGTGGCCCTCTACACACACACACACACACACACACAACACGGACTGAGGCCCAAGTGCCTAAAGGAGCAACGTGCAAACTGGCCAGAGCCTGGGACAGAAGGGATGCCCTCAGCTGGGGCCTGGAACTCAAAAGAGGGGAGGTGCTTGCTTGAGAAACAGCATTTTTATCTAACAGGATATGGAAAAGACTAAAGCCAGAAGGTAGTTGTTCTTGTTTGTTCCAGACGTAATTTAACAGTACGTCATTAGGTGATGGGATCCAGGGGTTGTGAAGCTTAGCAGCACAACAAAGCGTGGGATGTAGGATTGCGTGGTTGTAGATCTGAGGCAGAAAGAAATCCCATTAAAGGGAACCACTTCCCTACAGAATTGGAGGGTTTAGGATATATTCCCGATTGACGAAGGCGGTCTGTAATTTTTTCCCAGGATTAGGTGATCCCAGATTTTACTAAACCAACAAGAACGTGTGGGGGCCTTATCAGCTTTCCATCTGGATGCTATTGATGTTTTAGCAGCCGCAAGAAGACTAGTGATGAGATCACGTTGAAGCGCCGGTATGTCTTTTATGTTCCATGTGTCCAGAAATATTAAGGAGCTAGTACTTCTTGCCAGAACTTCTTTATATAGGTGCATTTCCACCAGCAGTGGGCGAAGGTTCCAATTTCACCACACTTCTTCCAGCATAAGGGTTAGTGCGAGGATGCCGCTTTGGAAAGCCGTTCAGGTGTAAGGTACCTTTTGCTAGGCCCTTTTGATCTTCTCCACCCTTTCGGCTGCCAGGAGCGTACTTGTTCCCCTTTCTGTGGGGCTTCAATGGCTCTCTCTTTAGCATTTAACAAATCCCCAACTCCCAAAAAGTGTCAGCACAATTAAGCCGCAGAGCATTATCCTACCAGGGCATCGCCAAAACTTTTAAAATATCAAGTAATTACGCGGCACTTATGAGACCAGACGCAGTCACATTTTCAATTTAAATGCAAATACCGTTGAAGGATTTGCACAGGTTGGTACCTCTAATTTTTATAAATACCTATTTCAGGGGAAGAACAGAAAAGCTGGAGAACACGATCGCTTGCAAGCCGTGGCACTGCCGATGTCTCTCTTCACCGGGGATCGTGTTAATTAGTGACTGTTTGTTTAACAGGAGACTGGAAGAGCGCAGGTGCCCAAAGGTGGGCTTTCCCTTTGAGTACAAAATATGTCAAGCTGTGATAACATTCTTGAGCTTAGAAAAAGAGTGACTGCTAGGACTCAGATCTGAAAAAATAAAGAGAGAAGTGCATCTGGGCATGTGCAAAGTCATTTCCCATCACTACCAAGCCAGTTTAAGTGTGCGGACTCTAATCTGGGAGAACTGGGCTTGATTCCCCACTCCTCTACATGCACCTGCTGGATGACCTTGGGCAAGCCATAGTTCTGGCCAGGGCTTTTTTTTGTAGAAAAAGCCCAGCGGGAACTCATTAGCATAACAGGCCACACCCAACAGCAGAAGCTCATTAGCATATTAGGCCACACCCATGACATCACAGCTCATTGTCATATTAGGTGGGGGGCTGGGAAAGCACAGAGCAGGCACGGGGAGGGAAAGGAAGGCCTTGTCAACCTGCCTGGGTTCCCTGCCTGCCCTTTCCCAGTTGCCACATGTCAGCTAGAGAAGGGGAGGCAGAGAGAGGCCTTTCCTTGTCAATTTCACTCTCAGCTGACTGGGGGGGGGGGGGAGTGAAATTGACAAGGAAATCCTGACAGGCTCCCCAGAGGGAAAGAGGGCATTCTAACATGCTGCCTTTCCCTCTTGTGTGGAAAGTGGGGAGGGCAGCATGCTCTGTAGCCACACATGCCAGAGGTTTTGGTTGTGGGCGTGGCGCCAGCCGGAACTCAGTTCCTGTGCGTTCCTGACCAAAAATAGCCCTGGTTCTGGCACAGCTGTTCTTGAAAAAGAGCAGTTCTTGAAAAGAGCTCTCTCAGCCCCACCTACCCCACAGGGTATCTGTTGTGGGGAGGGGAAGAGAAAGGAGTTTGTAAGCCGCTCTGAGACTCCTTTGGGTAGTGAAGAGCAAGGTATAAATCCAATCTCTTCTTCATCATCCCCCTTCAATCCCACCCAACTGAACAGTCGGTGAGCTAGACAAGAGATTCTCCAGTATGCACTCACATTTGCAGCAGGGGAGGGGCTGTGGCTGCAGGGCAGAGCCTTTCCTTGGCGTGCAGGAAGTCCCAGGTTGGGAATGGCTGTGGCGCAGTGGTTGAACCTCTGCTTGGCATGCAGAAGGTCCCAGGTTCAATCCCCAGCATCTCCAGTTAAAAAGGACCAGGCAGGAGGTGATGGGAAAGACCTCCGCCTGAGACCCTGGAGAGTTGTAAAGAGGGGTCATGGCTCAGTGGCAGAGCCTCTGCTTGGCATGCAGAAGGTCCCAGGTTCAATCCCTGGCATCTCCAGTTAGAAAGGACCAGGCAGGAGGTGATGGGAAAGACCTCCGCCTGAGACCCTGGAGAGCTGTAAAGAGGGACTGTGGCTCAGTGGAAGAGTCTCTGCTTGGCATGCAGAAGGTCCCAGGTTCAATCTCTGCCATCTCCAGTTAAGCAGACCAGGCAGTAGCTGATGGAAAAGACTTCTGCCTGAGACCCTGGAGAGCCACTGCCAGTCTGAGTAAACAAGGCTGACTTTGATGGCCCAAATGGTCTGATTCAGTATAAGGTAGCTTCAAATCAAATGGAAAACACGCCACAGACACGGATATCTCACCATCGACTGAGCTGCAGTGTCCCTGACTGGCCCAGCAATCAATCAATAGGACCGTGATGGAAGAAGGGCAGCTCCTTTACATGCAAACCATGCCAAATCCAGCCCCCTCCCTGGTCAATTAACAGGCTCTCAAAGAGCAGGGCCACGGATGACCTCTTCTTTGCTGCCGAGACCCTGGGGAGTGGCTGCCAATCAAATGTGGAGTGATGCTCTGACTCCGCAGGTAGGAACTCCTCAGGCATTTGAACATGAATCATTCCGGCGGCTGTACAGAATGAATGCACACGATGAGGCCAGCATTCTGTGTGGGTGGAATTTTGAGCACGGTTGTAAACAGGCCACTCAGAGCATTCTGCTCCCTGGTTGGAGACAGCCGGGAGGTGGAGCGAGGCATCCCAGAGTGCAATTTGTCATCTCCTGGGAGGGGGCAAGAAGAAATTCCAGTGGTTTTCGAGACACTATGGGCTGCCCCACCTGACCTCTGGGTCCTGATCGCTGGTCGTTACCAGGGAGCCGATTGTTTGCCAAGCAGTTTGGATGCCCAAGGTCAGATCTTGATGAGTGTCTGCATGGCTACGCTGCCTTCCCACGGCTGCCACTTCCCCAGGCACCAATCTGCTGTCACTGTGCCCTGTTGTAGTTAAAAATCACAGGGAAGAGGGCCAGTGTTCCCTCTAAGCTGAGTCTGTGTGAGCTAGCTCACAGTTTTTAGCCTCCGGAAGCTCAGGAAGGATGTGGCTCCAGAGCAAACTGGTTTATGTAGTAGCCAAATGGCTCGCTCTCAGCTTTAATGCCAGTCGCTCACCGAGTAGAATTTTGGCTCACCAGACTCCACAACTTAGAGCAGGGGTGGCCAAACTTGCTTAACGTAAGAGCCACATAGAATAAACGTCAGGTGTTTGAAAGCTGCAAGACATGAACACACATGTTTTTTATTGAAAAACAGGCAAATTTGCATATTAAATTAAAGAGACAAATGCCTTCTCTGAGCCAGGCCAGCCTGGGGGTGTGGCAGGGCTTGGAGGATACATTTAAGTTTAGATGGGGAGGCGGGGGAGAAAAAAAGGTGGAAAGAAAGAGGGAAAAAAGAAAAAAAATGGGGGAGGGAGAGATGGAAAGAAAGCAACTTTAAGCTGGCTTGGAGAAGAGATTTAAAGAGACAATGCATTTAAAGTTAAATATTTCTTTCTTTCTCTGTTCTCCCCCCCCCCCCCCACCTCAAGCCTACCCAAGGAGGGGAACACTGGCTGGGGAAGGGAAGACCAATCAGGGAGGCATGTCTCCTCTTTGCTTCCCCAGCCGCCCTGCCGGGAGCCGCGCAATATGTGTGAAAAGAGCCACATGTGGCTCCTGAGCCTTAGAGAGAGCATTGGAAGCACCTGTTTGAAAAGTAAGAGTTAAGACCTACTGCTTCCGTATCTTTGTCCCTTTGGTGTCCGCCGATCGACCTAGATCGTATCGCCATCCGTTCTTGCAACCACTTCATGATAGATGCCAATGTTCGGACCGGTGCAGGAAATGGGTCTGATGCTGGTCTTTTAAAGGATGCATCCAACTGAGCAGGTACAAGGAGAGGACAAGCGGCAGGGGATCTTGTGTTGCACCTGCAGGGCTACCGGCTAGAACCCCACGGCCAGCACAGCCACAGGAGAGAGAGACTGTTCAAAACACAGAGGCTGAAATAGATGGGGAGTTCCATCTCAATGCTGCCTTGTACAGACTGGGCAAAAAAACCCGGGGATCCGCTCTGCTTCCAAAGCTCCAAGACGTTTATGCCCTAGCATCGGTTACCCTTCTACAGGCCCAGAAGTGCCTCTACTGCCCCACTGAGCTGGTGGCTCAAGCTTGTGCATCATGGTCAGCTGACCAGCAGCTCACAACTTAAAGGGCCCTGCTCATTAAGCCAGTTTGGGGTAGTGGTTAAGTGTGTGGACTCTAATCTGGGAGAACTAGGTTTGATTCCCCACTCCTCCACATGCAGCTGCTGGTGGGACCTTGGGCAAGCCACAGTTCTTGAAAGAGCTCTCTCAGCTCCACCTACCTCACAGGCAATGCTCCCTCTAAGCTGTGGAGTCTTGTGAGCTGCTGGCATTAAAGTTGTGAGTGAGCAATTTGGCTACTGCATAAATTAGTTTGCTCTGGAGCCCTCCTTCCTGAGCTAAGACAAAAATGTGTGAGCCGGAGGCTAAGGAACTGAGCCAGCTCACACTAACTCAGCTTAGAGGGAACACTGCTCACAGGGTGCCTGTTGTTGTGGGGAGGGGAAGGGAAAGGAGTTTGTAGGCCGCTCTGAGACTTCAAGTGAAGGGCAGGGTATAAATCCAATCATCTCCTCCTCTTCTTCTTCTCCCTACAACACTGGGCTGCCACACACGTTTTCTTGGTTTTCACCACTAGTGTCCAGACTTCTCAGTACCCAGATTTCAGTACCCTGCCTTGGCCGGCCTCTCTCTTCCTTTCCTTATGCTGGAAGAGCGTGTTTGACAGCACCCTCCCCAGTCCATCTAGAGGCACCCAAGCAACGCAGGAAAGGTTAAATCTCTTGTTTTAAGAACAATCATCACACTCTCCAGCCACATTCCTTCCAAGGGCCTCAGCAACAGCCACAATCAATAAACTATCTTGATTTTAATGTGGGGGTCGCTGATCAAATTGATCCCGGGACTGTCTCAGCCTCCAGCAATGGAGAAAAGCCCACATCACCATTCCCAGCTGTAAACTTCACAAGCTGATTAGAGTGTGGGAGTCATCACTCCTCTTTAATGTGTGGCCTTGTAAACCTAGGCCGGGGGGGGGGGGCGGCTGGGCGCCCCATCTGTAAGTGGGTCAAGGCTGCCTGGGGAAGAGGGGTGGGTTCCATTCCAAAAACCAAGCTGAGCTGCAGAAGAGTACACTGGCTCTTAGGAGATTTGGTTAATACAGCGAAGTTGGTGCCCGGCCATAGAACAGTGGCTTTGAGTGCAGTAAATAAACCTCCCAAGAAGAACGTGGCAGAAAAGGCAAGCTTGTCTTCGTTCGAGTAGATACCGTTCACCTTCACATTGCGATCGAAAGGAGACACAGGAGCCGAACCAAAAAGGGTCCTTTCCCTCTCATAAGAACATCAGAGAAGCCAATGTTGTATCAGGCCAGTGGCCCCTCCAGTCCAACACTCTGGGTCACACAGTGGCCAAAAACACCAGGTGCCCTCAGGAGGTCCAGCAGTGGGGCCAGGACACTAGAAGAAGCCCTCCCACTGTTGCCCCCCCCCCAGTCAAGCACCAAGAAGACAGAGCATCACTTGCCCCAGACCGAGTGTTCCTATAAGAACATAAGTGAAGCCAATGTTGGATCAGGCCAGTGGCCCATCCAGTCCAATAGTCTGGGTCACACAGTGGCCAAAAACACCTGGGGCCCTCAGGAGGTTCAGCAGTGGGGCCAGGGCACCAGAAGCCCCCCCCCCCCAAAGCACCAAGAATACAGAGCATCACTTGCCCCAGACTGAGAGTTCCTATCTATGCCTTGTGGCTAATAGCCACTGATGGACCACTGCTCCATAGGTTTCTCTAATTCCCTCTTGAAGCCGTCCATGCTTGTAGCCGCCACAACCTCCTGTGGCAGTGAATTCCACATGTTCATCACTCTTTGGGTAAAGAAGGACTTCCTTTTTTCTGTTCTAACCTAACTTCTCAGCAATTTCATGGAGTGCCCACGAGTTCTTGTCTTGTGAGAAAAGGACTTCTTTCTCTACCTGCTCTATCCCATGCATAATCTTATAAACCTCTATCATGTCACCCCCTCAGCCGTCGTTTCTCCAAGCTAAAGAGCCCCAAGAGCTTCAACCTTTCTCCCTAGGGAAAGTGTTCCAACCCTTTGATCATTCTAGTTGCCCTTTTCTGCACTTTTTCCAATGCTATAATATCTTTTTTGAGGTGTGGCGACCAGAACTGTACACAGTACTCCAAATGAGGTCGCACCATCGTTTTATACAGGGGCCTTATGATACTGGCTGATTTGTTTTCAGTTCCCCTCCTAGTAACCCCCAGCATAGCATTGGCCTTTTTCATTGCAGTCGTGAGCAATTTGGCTACTGCATAAATTAGTTTGCTCTGGAGCCCTCCTTCCTGAGCTAAGACAAAAATGTGTGAGCCGGAGGCTAAGGAACTGAGCCAGCTCACACTAACTCAGCTTAGAGAGAACACTGCTCACAGGGTGCCTGTTGTTGTGGGGAGGGGAAGGGAAAGGAGTTTGTAGGCTGCTCTGAGACTTCAAGTGAAGGGCAGGGCATAAATCCAATCATCTCCTCCTCTTCTTCTTCTCCCTACAACACTGGGCTGCCACACACGTTTTCTTGGTTTTCACCACTAGTGTCCAGACTTCTCAGTACCCAGATTTCAGTACCCTGCCTTGGCCGGCCTCTCTCTTCCTTTCCTTATGCTGGAAGAGCGTGTTTGACAGCACCCTCCCCAGTCCATCTAGAGGCACCCAAGCAACGCAGGAAAGGTTAAATCTCTTGTTTTAAGAACAATCATCACACTCTCCAGCCACATTCCTTCCAAGGGCCTCAGCAACAGCCGCAATCAATAAACTATCTTGATTTTAATGTGGGGGTCGCTGATCAAATTGATCCCGGGACTGTCTCAGCCTCCAGCAATGGAGAAAAGCCCACATCACCATTCCCAGTTGTAAACTTCACAAGCTGATTAGAGTGTGGGAGTCATCACTCCTCTTTAATGTGTGGCCTTGTAAACCTAGGCCGGGGGGGGGGGGGGCGGCTGGGCGCCCCATCTGTAAGTGGGTCAAGGCTGCCTGGGGAAGAGGGGTGGGTTCCATTCCAAAAACCAAGCTGAGCTGCAGAAGAGTACACTGGCTCTTAGGAGATTTGGTTAATACAGCGAAGTTGGTGCCCGGCCATAGAACAGTGGCTTTGAGTGCAGTAAATAAACCTCCCAAGAAGAACGTGGCAGAAAAGGCAAGCTTGTCTTCGTTCGAGTAGATACCGTTCACCTTCACATTGCGATCGAAAGGAGACACAGGAGCCGAACCAAAAAGGGTCCTTTCCCTCTCATAAGAACATCAGAGAAGCCAATGTTGTATCAGGCCAGTGGCCCCTCCAGTCCAACACTCTGGGTCACACAGTGGCCAAAAACACCAGGTGCCCTCAGGAGGTCCAGCAGTGGGGCCAGGACACTAGAAGAAGCCCTCCCACTGTTGCCCCCCCCCCAGTCAAGCACCAAGAAGACAGAGCATCACTTGCCCCAGACCGAGTGTTCCTATAAGAACATAAGTGAAGCCAATGTTGGATCAGGCCAGTGGCCCATCCAGTCCAATAGTCTGGGTCACACAGTGGCCAAAAACACCTGGGGCCCTCAGGAGGTTCAGCAGTGGGGCCAGGGCACCAGAAGCCCCCCCCCCCCCAAAGCACCAAGAATACAGAGCATCACTTGCCCCAGACTGAGAGTTCCTATCTATGCCTTGTGGCTAATAGCCACTGATGGACCACTGCTCCATAGGTTTCTCTAATTCCCTCTTGAAGCCGTCCATGCTTGTAGCCGCCACAACCTCCTGTGGCAGTGAATTCCACATGTTCATCACTCTTTGGGTAAAGAAGGACTTCCTTTTTTCTGTTCTAACCTAACTTCTCAGCAATTTCATGGAGTGCCCACGAGTTCTTGTCTTGTGAGAAAAGGACTTCTTTCTCTACCTGCTCTATCCCATGCATAATCTTATAAACCTCTATCATGTCACCTCTCTGCCGTCGTTTCTCCAAGCTAAAGAGCCCCAAGCACTTTAACCTTTCTTCCAAGGGAAAGTGTTCCAACCCTTTGATCATTCTAGTTGCCCTTTTCTGCACTTTTTCCAATGCTATAATATCTTTTTTGAGGTGTGGCGACCAGAACTGTACACAGTACTCCAAATGAGGTCGCACCATCGTTTTATACAGGGGCCTTATGATACTGGCTGATTTGTTTTCAGTTCCCCTCCTAGTAACCCCCAGCATAGCATTGGCCTTTTTCATTGCAGTCGCACACTGTCTCGACATTTTCATTGAGTTATCTGCTACGACTCCAAGATCTCTCTCTTGGTTAGTCTCTTCCAATTCGAACCCCATCAACGTGTATTTATAGTTAGGATTTTTGGCTCCAGTGTGCATCACTTTGCACTTGGCCACATTGAACCCCATTTGCCATGTTGACACCCACTCGCCCATCCTCGACAGATCCCTTTGGAGTGCCTCACAAGCCTCTCACAAATGGCCAGCTTGTCCGGCATCATGTGTGCAGGAGTATGAGGGCACTGTATCTACAGGAGAGACCTGGAGAGACATGTTTCTCCACGGAAGGCCATGTGCAGAGAGTGAGAGGACAGAGGGCGAGAGTAAGGGTCAGAGGGAAGCTCTCCGGTTAAGACAAAGAGAGGCATCCCATTCAGGGAGATAACACCTATACACCCTTAGAGTGACGTGTGACTGACCCAGGGTCACCCAGCCAGCTTCCATGGCAGAGTGGGGATTTGAACCTGGATCCCCCAGAGCTAACTAACTTCGACAACACACTGGCTGTCTCAGAAAGGGTTCTTTCTGTCACTCTTTGGGACCCCTCGCATCCAGGCCACGACAAACAACCTGTGTTTGCAGAATAGTCATCTCACATTCCATTCCACTCACGAACCCGGCAGTGCTCACCTGCCCAGCAAACAAATCACTGAGTCCTCTGTCAGAGAGAATGCCCACACCTCCCTCCTCATTAGCATCCCCCTCGGAGGAGAAGGCACCCCATGGATTTTAGTTTTAGGGGCACAAGTGCCTCCAGTTTCCCATTTCCCAACTCCCGATGAAAAGACACCAGTTTCAGATATCGTCCCCAGGCACTTCTCAAAATGCTGGAAACGCTGCTGACTCAGAGCCAATTTTTTCCACAATTGGTGGTCATGTGAAAACATCGATAGTTTCTGGAAAGAAACCCTGAAACATATCTCTGCAATAACAAGCTTTGAAATACCGCTTGACCCTCAGAACTGCTAAATTTTTGGCCAAAAGAAAAGCCACCAACTACCACTAGAGAGTTGATACTTATAGCAGCAGCAAAATCAGTTATAGCTCAAAAATGGAAATGTGAGAAACCCCCAACACTTAGGCAGTGGTGGAATAAAGTTTGGGACTATTTTCTGGAGGAAAAATGTTTAATCTATTTTGACAACAGGTTACGAGAAAGAGAGCTTTTAAATCCCTTAGACAAATGGATCCCCTTTTTTGAAAGTTAGATAAGGATAAATTAGAAGGTGAAGTAACCTTGTTTATTAAATTTAAAGCTTACTCTTATGGTTAACTGGGTACTTATAAACTGAAAGAACAAGTTGCAGTAGCTGTTTGTCTGTATAGTTACCATGTTAAAACTTAACCAGCATCCCTTACAAATGAAGTTCTGTTTAAGGTGGAGAAAGGTCATGTTCACCAAATTCAAGTTGGGTAATTGTTTTGCTGGTAATCTGAAATGATTGTTTGCCTTCACACGCTTTTGATTTTTTTCAAGTTGTATACTATGCTTTGAATTGTAGTGATTTTCTGAATTTAATAATAAAATAATTTTGTTTTGTTTTTTTAAAAAAGAAAAAAAAACACCAGTTTCAGATATGTAAGGGCCAACCCCGTCCTTGGCAAACTGCACAGGTTCCCCCTGGAGCCGGTCCTTCTCCTACCACGGATGCAAGGCAAAGCCCCCCCTCCAGTACCAGCAGGATACGGCCGGACGTCTCCTGTCCTATTTTCCTTCCCAAACCTTCCCTCGTGCTGTAACTTTGACCCCCACCTGCTTCTGCTCCAGCAGCTCACTCATCTTCTGGCCTCTCCTAATCTTTCCTGCCTTTCTTATTTCTAGCTGGGGCCTGCCAATCTTTCCTCTGTGTTTGCCTGCCCAGCTTGCCCTCCAAATTTTTGCGGTGCTGTTTTGGATACAGCTGCACCATTTCCCTCTCCTGGGTGGCGCCGATAGTTTGACACCCTGGCTGGCTGATCGTTGACTTGCCCTGAGTGGAACACACTTTTGAGTAAACTCTGAAGTAAACCAAACGCTATGGATTCGTGACTGATTATTGCTGTTTCCTTTTGGATCAGCCTGGAGTAAATTGCTGCTGTTAAATTGCTTATGGCTATCCTTTTAAGAACTGCCTCTGTATTATACTGCTACCAAATCACTTCTTAAAATTGCCTCTACATGTTTCTAGTCTGTATTTTTGATTGGATCAATACAGATGAAAACTGGCTAAGCCTCCCCCCCCCCCCCTCCAAAAAAAGCCAAGGGCCTGGGCAGAAGAGCGCTCCACAAAGGGGGAGGGAGACACTGAAGAAGCGCTCTCACTGGTGACTACCTGCCTGACTCCTCCAGGCCAGGCTCAGTGGTTAGAGCACAGAATTATAGAATCACAGAGAGTTGGAAGGGGCCCTATGGGCCATCTAGTCCCACCCCCTATTCAACGCAGGATCAGCCTAGAGCATCCCTGACAAGGGTTTGTCGAATTGCTGCTTGAAGACTGCCAGGGAGCTCACCACCTCCCCAGATGGCTGATTCCACTGTGGCACAACTCTGACTG
The DNA here is from genome assembly GCA_029233225.1 of Lepidodactylus listeri. Classification (NCBI taxonomy): domain Eukaryota; kingdom Metazoa; phylum Chordata; class Lepidosauria; order Squamata; family Gekkonidae; genus Lepidodactylus; species Lepidodactylus listeri. Next base: position 100,377,605 of record JARCFY010000011.1, on the reverse strand, counting down.
TCAAAAGCTCTTTCCTGAGATCCAGCCAGGACCTTTCCGCCCTTCATTTAAGCCCATGATTGCGAGTCCACTCCTCTGTTGCCAACAGGAACAGCTCCCTGCCTTCCTCCAAGTGACACAGCCCTTCAGATCCTTCAAGAGAGCCATCCTGTCCCCCCTCAGCCTCCTCTTCTCCAGACTGAACCTTCCCAAGAAGTCCCTCAGCCTTTCCTCCCCGTAGGGCTTCTTGGTCTCCAGGCCCCCCCTGATCATCCTCCTCTCTCTCCTCCGCACCCACTCTATTCTGTCCACATCCTTTTTGAAGGAAGGCCTCCGGAACTCCACACAAGATTCCAGGGGCGGCCTGACCAATGAATCCACATTAGTGGCACAGCAATTTTTGTTAAGGTTGAGCAACGGTCCCTATTCCATTCCATTTCAGCTCCGGGCCTTCCTAGGCCCCTGAATTCCACTCCTCTTCCATTCCAGTTTAATCAGAAGAATTCCTTGTGTTAATTCCGTGCTGTTTGGCTTCTCTTGCACAGTTTCCCGGCTTTCCCTGCTCAAAGCCAAATGCTGGGCCACCTTCATGGCTCATTCCCTTCAGAGAAGCCATGGAGTAGGAAATCGTGCCAGGTCCGGCACACAGCCAAGTCCCGGGGGAGGGGGGGAGCCGGGGACACTGCACGAGTGGGAGGATCAAGGCCTCCGCATGTCCCTGTTTGTCCACAGGGAGGAGGGGAACAGGCACTCAGACCACGGCTCCATTATGCAGCTGGACGGCTGCCAAAGCCTCCACCCCCCCTCCTTGGTAGCCATGACATCTGTGCTTGAATAATGAGGCCGCTTCCAAGGTCTCCACTGAGGAAAACCAGGAAACGACAAGAGAAAGGCAAGGAGATTTTCCAGCTAATCCCTCGTCCAGACACACAGCTCTCAAGCCAATGGGGATGGCACAAAGTCCTTGCAGAAGGGGCCTTGGGGGCTTGTTCCTGGACCAGCTGTGCACATCTGTCCCTCCAAAAGGTAAGGCCCTTAAAGGAATGATTGGGGGATGCTCATGTTCCACAGAGAATTCAGCTGCCAAGCAGGACTGGTCCGGAGTCTCTCAAGCACAGAATGGGCATCTGAGAAACCCTAAACTGAACCACGGGGCTTTCGATGGGGATCCACCAGCCATGAGCCCTGCAGCCCTGCAGGCAGAACAACACATCAGCTCCCTGCAGGGCTGCTAGTCTTCAGGAGGTGACCAAAAAAAGGAGGGGGATCCAGCGGACATGAAATGGTAGAAAACACAAGAGACCGTTGGCTGAAATCACTAAGGTGGTCAAAAAATGTATACACATAATTCTTATGCCGAGTTCACTAACACAGTGACCATAGAACTAGATACATCTAAGGTATTCTTACAAGAAACAACAGTAGTTGTTGTTCAGTCGCACAGTCGAGTCCGACTCTTCGTGACCCCATAAGCCACATCACGCCAGGCCGGAGTTTGCTTAATTTCATGTTTGTTGCATCGATGACACTGTCTGACCATCTCATCCTTTGCCGTCCCCTTCTCCTTTGACCTTCAGTCTTTCCCAGCATCAGGGTCTTCTCTGGTGAGAGCTCCCTTCTCATTGGGTGGCCAAAGTATTTGAGCTTCAGCTTCCGGATCTGGCCTTCCAGGGAACAGTCAGGGTTGATTTTTTTTTTTTTTTTTAGGATTTACTGATCGGATCTCCTTGCAGTCCAAGGAACTCTCAAGAGTCTTCTCCAGCACCATAATTCAAAAGCATCTATTCTTCGGCGCTCAGCCTTCCTTATAGAGTATCAATGTGTCTCGCTCCTGTTGCATTATAATTCCATAGTCCAACTTGACATGCATTCATCATAGAGTGGACTCATACAGTTCTTGAATAATCCATATAACCTTGAAATCCATAAACAATATGACACATAGTTTTGAATCATTCTTTTTCAAAGCCAACAGGCTACAGCAGGACTAAATACAAGGCATATACAAATGAGTACAAACAATCAGACAATATGTGTGAATTGCACAGATACATATTGTTTGATTGTTTACCCGGACTACGCGTCATATGGCTTATGGATTTCAAGATTATATGGATTCTTCAAGAACTATATGAGTCCACTCTGTGACTGAATGCGTGTCAAGTTGGACTATGGAATTATAATACAACAGGAGTGAGACACATTGCATACATTTGGGACGTTACTTCTCTGCACTGCTGTTGTTTCTTGTAAGAATACCTTGGATTTATCTAGTTATATGGTTATTGTGTTAGTCTTCGGGTGGTGGCTAGAGATCTCCAGGAACTGCAACGGGTAACAGAGATCAATTCTCCTGGATAAAATGGCTGCTTTGGAAGGTGGACTCTATGGCATTATACCCTACTGAAGTCCCTCCCCTTCTTCAACCTGACCCTCCCCAGGCTCCACCCCCCAAATCTTCAGGAATTTCCCATGCCGGAGCTGGCAACCCTAGCTCTTTTGTTACAGAAGGGGATCTAAGGAAGTTGGTCTTCAGTGGCCACCTTCTTCCTGCTGGACTGAGCCCCAAAGAGGGACCACAACTCAATGGTACAGCATCTGCTTTGCACACAGAAATCCCCAGGTTAAATCCTTGGCCTTTCCATTTGAAAAAAGTACCAGGTAAAAAGTGATGGAAAGGATGGTTACCCAACACCCAGGAGAGGTGCTGCCAGTCAGGGTGAACAAGACAGACCCTTTCCATGAATCCCCACTTCCACAGCTGACCTATGACTTCCCCCCACCCCTTCCATGAGGTTTCTTGGGGTCCTCCAAGAACAGCATTCCTGAGGAAGGGCGTTTAGGACCACATCGACAGGGAGAGGCAAGGAAACCCTTCTCTGTGGACGGAACTCCCATCTGTCCAGGGAAAATACAGGTGGATCCAAGATCTTACTCTGGCGTGGCTGGCCCCCTTGGAAAGCAGGAGTGAGCTTGTATCCTTCAAGAGAATGAAGCTCAGCCTGGGCAGGGTTTTGCACTATCTGCCAAAACGTTCCCAGCATACAAAACAGGAATGCATCCTCAAGGTCTCCCAACATTTAAGGCATAAGTGATCAGTATTAAGTGACCCTGGGTTCTGCTTCCAAAACATGAGAAGTGTCTGGCTGGTCTGGACCAAGGTTCACCTGGTCCCATGTTCTTTGCAAGAATTCCAGCAAGCACCAGGTGGACGAGGAGACATGAGCCAGGGGCCGACCAGGAGATCTCGATCTGCCGCCGCAGCCTAGAATCAGGGCTACTCTCCAGCCCGTTCCCCAGCTCAACAGTTTGGAAGGCTGTCTGCCCCAAGGGGGTATTGCAGATGTGCATCTTCCCATTCTGGTATCTTAACTGAGGCCTGCCCTTCCTTAAGTCCCTGTCTTCAGGCTGCTATGAAGATCAGGAAAGGAAGCTGAACAAACTTGCTTATTCCTTCCTTCCTTCCTCCCACTTCCCCTCTTTTTTATTTCTTTCTTTTTCTCTTTTTCTCTCTTTCTCTCTGTCTCTTTCTTTCTTTTTGCTTTATTTCTTTCACTTTTCTCTTTCTCTCTCTTATTTCCCTCTCTTTCTCTCTCTCTCTGCTTTATTTCTTTCTCTTTCCTGTCTCTCTCTACATCTCTCTCTTTTTTCTTTCTTTCTTTCTGTCTTTCTTTTTCTTCTCTCTTTTTCTTTCTTTCTCTCTCTCTCTTTCTTTCTTTCTGTCTCTCTCTTTCTTCTCTTTCTCTCTCTGCTTTATTTCTCTCTCTCCTTCTCTCCCTCTCTCTTTCATTCTTCTGAAGGGAGGAAAGGGGGCTGCTTGGTGTGGCAAATGTATCTTGAGCACCAGATCTGGGGAAAGGGGCAGAGTCAGCATGCCAGAGAAGCCAAGTCACCCGGAGTCACAGCCGCTTTCTCCGTGCCAGTCTCCGGGGCTTCAGGGATGCAACTGAGTTTACCCAAGTTCAGCGGCATTTTCATTTCCCTCTCCCAGCTCCTCACCGTATGAGGAATTCATTAGGCTGTACAGCTTGAGAAAAAAAAATCAAGAGAGAATTTTAATTATATTTTGTTCGGTCTCCCGAGGCTCCCAGGCCTGAGTTGCTATGAATAAATATGCAGAAGGGCGAGATTATTATGCCATGACTCATGAAATCTGTATCCGAGGGGAAGAAGGGTTTAATTTTTGCTGTCTCTTGTAGAACCTTGGAAGTTGCCTCTTTCCCTCGGCTCGGGCGAAATAATGGATTTCTCTCCCCTGCACACTCCGAGAAGACATCAAGATGCACAGCTGGTTCACCGCTGATCTGGCTTTTCACACCAGCCCAATGAGCAAAGGGGCCTTCAGATTTCAGTTTCCAGGGCGGGGCCACTCAGTCCCCGGGCAAATGTCATTAGTCCATCGGGGTTTCGGAGGGCCCTCTTTGCACCACCCATATCTACAACAGCTTAACGCAATCCCAAAACTGTTGACGCGTGTGTGTTACCTGAACGCCTTCACTACAGCACGGATTTCTACCCTCGCTCTGTGAACGGCTTCAGTTGAGACCTCGCACTGTTTTTGTTCAGCCACAGTGCGTTACAGGTCTGTACAAGAACCGCACGGTTTGCTCAAGGAATCTGCCACAGCCTGTCTGATGAAAACAACACACATTCTAGCACCTCTGCCCACATTTGTTTATTTGCTTAGGTTTGTATCCCGCCCTCCCTGCTGAGGCAGGCTCAGGGCGGCTCACATTAAAAATTACAGTATATTAAAACACAGATGTAGACACAATACACATCATAAAATTCAGGAACATAGACAATCATAGTAAAAAATAAAGTGCAGGTAGAGTGCTGGCGGTGGTAACGGTGGCATCCATAATCAGATGGCATAAGTATAGCCACGGTCAGTGTCCAATGTATCAGAAGCTGCAGATGTTAATATATAAAGGGCCTTAGTTATTATTGGTAGCGGCTCCTAATTGAAGGCCTGGTGGAAGAGCTCCATTTTACAGGCCCTGCAGAAGGGCCCTGATGTCTTCCAGGAGCTCATTCCACCAGTGTGGAGCCACCACTGAGAAGGCCCTGGCCCTGGTAGAGGTCAGCCCGGTGTCTTTCGGTCCAGGGAGGGCCAGGCAATTTTGAAACCCTGACCTCAGTGCTCTCTGGGGAACATGTGGGGAAAGTCACCCTACTCCATCAAGAGGGGAGAATGGCATGAATGCAGTCTGAAAGAGGAAACAAAAGAAGATGAGGGAGGGAAGGTCCCTTCACCCTCTGAGCCCAGGTCTCTTCCTTGTACGCTAGCCTCCTCTCACTCCACTTGAAGACACAAAACCAGTTGGAGAACGTGGTTTACAGGGGCTGGGAAGACAGGTGACTCTGGTGGCCAGCTCTGGGCTGGGTTTTGGAGGTGGAGCCTGAGGGGAGTGGGGTTTCGGGTGGGGTGGGACGGGACTTCAATGGGCTATAATGCCACAGAGTCCACCCTCCAAAGCAGCCATTTCCTCCAGGGGAACTGATCTCTGTTGTAATGAGTTGTGATAGAAGGAGACCTCCAGCCACCACCTGGAGGCTGGCAACCCTACAGGTAACAGTTAACAACAGGTTTCTGCTGGAGGAACCTCCCCCCCCCCCTTTCTGTTGGCTACTTGGCTGAATGCATTCTGTTGCCACAGCTCAAAGTCTCCTGTCCTTCTCCAGTCCAGAAGCAAAGCTAAACGTAACACCACAACCTCCATGATTGTTCTTTCCTCCACCTGTTTTTGAAAAAAAGGAAAACCGTGGCAGGACACTGAGATAAGGCCGAAGACCACCAGCAGCAAAGCGGTTCAGCAAGGCAGCCCAAAGTCACCCAGTCTCCTGCCTGGCAGGGTGGGGATTTCAACCCAGGGCTACCTAGCTGCAGTCCTTCCCCAATGTGTCTCATAAGAACATGAGAGAAGCCAATGTTGGATCAGGCCAGGGGCCCCTCCAGTCCAACACTCTCTGTCCCACAGGGGCAAAAACACCAGGGGCCCTCAGGAGGTCTCCAACCTTACCTCTTCAAAATGCCTTCCTCCAGGTGCTTCTCTTTGTGTGGAGGAAAAGAAATGAGGACTCCCAGGCTTACTTTTCATTAGAACGGAGGGGAGGAAGAATCATGGGACTGAATCATAGAGCCACACAGAGCTGGGAGGGGCCCTCCAGGCCGTCTAGCCCCACCCCCTGCTCAACGCAGGACCAGCCCAGAGCATCCCTGACCAGTGTTGGTCCAGCTGCTGCTGAAAGACTGCTGATTCCACTCTGGCACAACTCTGACTGTCAAAAACTGTCGAAGGCTTTCATGGCTGGAGTTCATTAGTTGTTGCAGATTTTCCGGGCTGTATGACCGTGGTCTTGGCACTGCAGTTTCCCCTAAGATCCAGCCGGTTCCTTCCCGCCTTTAACTGAAACCCATTCTTGCAATTCCTCTCCTCTGCTGCCCACAGGAACAGCTCCCTGCCCTCCTCCTCCAAGTGACACAGCCCTTCAGAGACTTCAAGAGAAACTGCCCATTGTCTGAAGCACTAATGCAGCTTGCCCTTGAGTAAGCAGTCCCAGGCCTAAGAGAAGCAGGCTGAAGCATCACTCTTCCAGATGTTCAGATGCCAGGATTGGAACCACGGCCTTTCCACGCACCCTTTGCACATGCCACAAGATTAATCACCAGCCATTTGAATGGTTCAGTGTGTACTTTTTTATACATACCACCTGGGTAAGGCTGTTAATGATAACAACTCTTTAGAGGCCATTAATTCACGGGACAGCCATAAGCTGGAAGCGACGCGATGACACTTAACACACGCCAAGTGTAAATGTTTAGCCATTCCATCTCAAGGGGTTTCTCTTCCCTGCTCCCTTCCTTTGTGTAAGGGACGCGCTCGGACTCATCCCCCACAAGCAGAACTCTGGGCAACCACCGGCCGTTTTCTCCTATGCCAGAACCCCAATCGCTGCAAAGGTCAGCGACTGCAGCGGGGGGGGGGGGGGGGGAGATCTACACTTGCAAAACTCGAGATGTCCTTGAAAGACCTGGAGAAAGCTCATCAGGGCAACGGACCAAGCTGCCAGCGCTCTCTCTCTCCGTCTTCCTCCCCTGCGACCTCTCAACAAGATATAGACTCTAACTCATCATCCTGAGGAACAGCATCATATGCCGGGTAATAAAGTGCAAAGAGAGGTTGCGGCCCTCATAAAATAATCACGGCCAGGGCTCCACTGACACAGCAAAGCCCTCCCAGGGTATGATTAATCTCCGGTTATTATTAAAAGTCCCCACCGCGAAGGAGTTTGTGTTCCAGTGTTATGGGCATATTGGATTACAGAAAATCAGTTTCAGATGAACGACTCGGTTCGGGTAGATTAATCTACTTTGCGGATGCTAAGCAACCAATGGAGGAATCCTTCTGCAAGCCAGCCAGCCATGCCAAGGAGGTTATCCCAGGTTCCCGCTGACAGCAACAGAAGTCCAGGGTCTGAGGGTACCAATTCAGGCGGTGGAGTTTGGGGGAAGGCCCTTTTGGAGGCCACCGTTCCCAGGGTTGTGGGAATCAGCACTTGTTCATACCCGGGTGATGGGGACCCAGGCTTTGAACTGCTGATCTAGTAAAGTAAAGGTAAAGGTCTCCCTTGCTCAAAAGTCAGTTGAATCCGACTCTAGGGGGCGGTGCTCATCTCCGTTTTCAAGCCGAAGAGCCAGCACTGTCCAAAGACTTTTTCTGTGGTCATGTGGCCAGCATGACTAGACGCCAAGGTGCATGGAACACTGTTACCTTCCCACCATAGTGGTACCTATTTATCTACTTGCCATTTCTTGCTTTCAAACTGCTAGGTTGGCAGGAGCTGGGACCAGAGAACATAAGAATGTAAGAGAAGCCAATGTTGGATCAGGCCAATGGCCCATTCAGTCCAACACTTTGTGTCACACAGTGGCCAAAAACACCAGGTGCCCTCAGGAGGTCCAGCAGTGGGGCCAGGACACTAGAAGCCCTCCCACTTTTGCCCCCCACCCCCAAGCACCAAGAATACAGAGCATCACTTGCCCCAGACCGAGAGTTCCTATCTATACCTTGTGGCTAATAGCCACTGATGGACCTCCGCTCCATATATTTATCCAATCCCCTCTTGAAGCCGTCCATGCTTGTAGCCGCCGCCACCTCCTATGGCAGTGGATTCTACGTGTTCATCACTCTTTGGGTGAAGAAGTACTTCCTTTTATACATTCTGACCCGACTGCTCAACAATTTCATGGAGTGCCCACGAGTTTTTGTATTGTGAGAAAGGGAGAAAAGTACCTCTTTCTCTACCTGCTCTATCCCATGCATAGTCTTGTAAACCTTGATCATGTCACCCCTCAGACGTCCTTTCTCCAGGCCAAGTGCTTTAACTTCTCTTCATAGGGAAAGTGTGCCAACCCTTTTATCATTCTAGTTGCCCTCCTCCGAGACAGGAGTTCACTCCATCACGCGGTACTCGGGTCTCGAACTGCCGAGCTACCGACCTTCTGGTCGGCAGCTCAGTGTCTTAACCTGTGATCTAGAGAAGCCTTCGGATGTGGTCCACGCTGGCAGGAATGTCTGGAGACACTGATGGCTGAGCAGCTGTGATAGGTGATCTCCCCCCCCCCCCACCATTTCCCTGCTTCTCCCAAGCTGACATGGGAAAACTTGTGGGGGGGAGGGTCATATTTTTGGACCCAAGTTAGGATGCTGGAGCCCTAACCCGCCCTTACTGGTGGTCCCCCCTTCCCAAGCAAACTGGCCCCTGAGAAAGGTATTAAGGACACTGGCCTCTTCAGCGGATGTTTCTGTAGGAACTTTAATTCCTACAAGGAAGTTTAATTCTGGGTATAAGCTTTCGTGTGCATGCACACGAAAGCTAATACCCAGAATTAAACTTCCATGGACTTACAAGTACCGCTGGGCTCAAACTTTGTTCCCTTCAAGCATACTCCCTTTGGGTTCCTGACGAATGTCATTGCCACATTTATGTGCCGGAGGCACTGAAATGTCACCAAGGGACTCAGAAGGGAATACACGCGTCCTCCTTGCAACACACACCCTGATCATTTTTTATCTTCACAAGAACCCTGCAAGGTAGGCGAGGCTAACTTCATGACAAATTTTTCAAGTCCGCTCTTCCCAGTCGAAGTGCAGCGTTCTGTTCACCGCACACAAACAGACACAGATTCCCTCGGCCCTTTCCACACCTGCCAAGATGCTAACCCACCTCACAGCCACGAAGAACATGAAAGAAATCCTGGCACAGAAATACCCCCAAGTAGGATGACCCCACAGCTCAAATTAAGATGACCTTTGGGTTGATGCACCCCGTATGTGTGATCACCATTTTGTGCGAGTCGGGCAGTGCATGGTAACCCGTAAGTTGCTCCATTCACATGAAATGATGACCGAGCACAAGAGTCCCGAACACGGTACCCATGGGTGTGATAGTGCCCACTGACGCCTTCCCCAGCACCCACCGAGTGCTCTTTAGAAAGTGGGTGGGCTTTAGCCCTGCAAGGCTTCTGATTGGCCATTAGAGATTTGATTGGATGTGCAGATTTTTAAAAAAAAATTGGCAGCAATTGCCACCACAGTGAAAGTATCTTTGCCGTGTGATTGGACATAACTTGCGCCAGCCCTCCTTCTCCTCCATCATCACCAGTTTAATTTATACCCTGCCCTATCCCAGGAGTAAGCTCAGGGAGGCTTACAACACAAGATTCATAAAACAATAAAAGCAAGAGAACCAATAAAACAACAGATGGCACCACGAACAATAACAGAAGAAGAAGAAGAAGAGATTGAATTTATACCCTGCCCTTCACTACCCAAAGGAGTCTCAGAGCGGCTTACAAACTCCTTTTCCCTTCCCCTCCCCACAACAGACACCCTGTGAGGTAGGCGGGGCTGAGAGAGCTCTGAGAGAACAACTGTCCTTGAGGGAACAGCTGGTCCAGAGCTACGGCTTGCCCAAGGTCATCCAGCCAGGTGCAAGTGGAGGAGTGGGGAATCAAACCCGGTTCTCCCAGATTAGAGTCCGCGCACTTAACCACGACACCAAACTGGCCCATGCCTCACGTCAGGCGGATAAAAGCTCCAGTGCCCAAGTCTTGTTGTCTAAGGAGCAGGGCCCAGGGAAGGGGCCACGGACAGGGGAGGCCAGAATGGTTGAGAATCCACCACCTCAATGAAAAGCCTGGCAGGACTGCTCCGCTTTATAGGCCCTGCGGAACTGCAACAGGTCCCTGATCAGGGCTCTGATCTCGGGTGGGAGCCATGTTCCACCAGGTTGGGGCCAGGGCCGAAAAAGCCCTGGCCGAGGCCATTTTGCGGCTGCACCTACCACCCAGTGTCAGAATTCCAAAGGTCCCTGCAGGCTCAAGAAGGTTGGAGACCGCAGACCCAGCAGAGTGGGAGCCCTCCCAACGCATGCACTCGGTGGGGGAAATCCACACATTGTACAGCTCACGGCCAACGGTGGTCCTGCCCTGAGATACAACCTTTCTGGAGACAGATACTGGAAGAAATCAATCAAATAACATCCCCAAACATCCCAGTAGAACCGGAGATGATACTGTTAAATGTAACAACCACGAATGGAAACCAAGATCTACATATCTCAGATTTAGTTTCTGCTTTATTAGCTACTGCTCGACTTAGCCTAGTGGCTTCCTGGAAGTCTCCCAACCCTCCCGACATACAGAGCTGGCGAAACAAAGGCTGGGATCATTTTATAATGGATAAGATTGCAGGGAAAAAAATACGAAGGGCAAGTAAACATTCACACAGAATCTCACTCAATCAGTCAAGCTATTTATTACGGTCCTAGACCAGCAAGTGGCACAATAAAAACAAGTAAGTAACAGGTAAAAGAGCAATTAAAATTATAAAGCATAATAGCTTCTAAGATTATAAAAAGGGTTCTGAAGATTTAAAATGTCGGAGGTTTAAATTGTAAAAGGTAAATTTTTTTATAGATAGAGATACATCTGTCTGTATTTTCCCTTTCCTAGTTCATTTTGCAAGTTTGACAGCCAGCCTAGTCAGCTTTTAATTTTGCCCCAACCACTCCAAATTTGTGCACAAGTTCCCTCTGATCACGTACTTTGCGGAAAAGGAAATACTACCTTCAAACTCTAACTGTATAGAATGGATACATTTCTGATTCATACCTCTTTAACCTGAGTTCTCATCACACAAGTGTAAGCCCTTCAAAGCAGTGCTAAAAAATTCAAAGTGAGTCGATGTATCGATACCAAAGGGAAATAGAATGATTTACCAATGTATTGTATGTTGCACTATGTATTTATGTAACGTTATAATTTTCTCCAAAAAACCCAAACCCAACCACAAACAGCGATGGGGCCTACTGGGGGCACCGCAGGGCTCCTAATCCACCCAAACATAACATTTGAAGAGAGCTGCAGCAATCCAGCCCCAGCCCCAAACGCTGGGTTTTCCGGACAGCAAGGAGGAAATCCAAAGGTCCTTTCTTACCTCGGACAACGATATTGGTGGACTTTTTTGCGGGGTTCCCGACGTTGTTGTTCGCGATGCAGCTGTAGGTGCCGGCGTCGTCGAAAGTGATGGCGGGGATCGTCAATGTCCCGCCTTTCAGGGCCGCCTTCTCGGGCAAGGCACCGATGGACCTCACCCAGGTTAGAGTCGGGAGCGGCTCCCCGCCTGTCGTGACGCACACCAACGTGATCGCCTCCCCCGGGTTCACCACGATGGGGTCGTCCACCAAGAGCTTGATCGAGGGAGACGCTGTGGGAACGACACAGAGGGGCGAGTCAGTTGAGAGGTCTCGCGAGAAGGTGGGGGCAACTTCCCCGGTGGTGTCGTGCCAGGGGCAAGGTGAGACCATTTCTATATGTCAAACACAAGGTAATCTGGAAGTGGTTCTTCTGCTAAAACAATACAGAAATCATAAGAACATAAGAGAAGCCAATGCTGGGTCAGGCCAATGGCCCATCCAGTCCAACACTCTGTGTCACACAGTGGCCAAAAACACCAGGTGCCCTCAGGAGGTCCAGCAGTGGGGCCAGGACACCAGAAGCCCTCCCACTGTTGACCCCCCCCCCCCCCAAGCACCAAGAATACAGGGCATCACTTGTCCCAGACCGAGAGCTCCTATCTATACCTTGTGGCTAACAGCCACTCATGGACCTCTGCTCCATAGGTTTATCCAATTCCCTCTTGAAGCCGTCCATGCTTGTAGCCACCACCACCTCCTGTGGCAGTGAATTCCACATGTTAATCACCCTTTGGGTGAAGAAGTTCTGCCTTTTATCCCTTCTAACCCGACTGCTCAACAATTTCTTGGGAGTGCCCACGAGTTCTTGTATTGTGAGAAAGGGAGAAAAGTCCCTCTTTCCCGACCTGCTCTATCCCATGCATAATCTTTTAAACCTCAATCATGTCACCCCTCAGCCATCGTTTCTCCAAGCTAAAGAGCCCCAAGCGCTCTAACCTTTCTTCATAGGGAAAGTGTCCCAACCCTTTTATCATTCTAGTTACCCTTTCCTGCACTTTTTCCAATGCTATAATATCTTTTTTGCAGTGTGGTGACCAGAATTGCACAGAGTACTCCAAATGAGGTTGCACTATCGATTTATCCAGGAGCATTATGATACGGGCTGATCTGTTCTCAATCCTGTCAGAGGCTAGTAGAGAGTCAGTAAGACAAGCAATATCTTCTCTCGCTTACACACTTTTCTCATCACCTCTCTCTCTCTCTCTCTCTCTCTCTCTCTCACACACACACACACACACACACACACACAAAGTATGAAGGTTCCTGTTTGGATAAAAGATCAAGGAAAGACTTGCATGGCGGTGGCTGAGAACGGGCTTTGCACCCAGCCAGATCAGTTCCTGGCATCTCCCACACAAAGGATTGTAGGTCGCAGGGATCCGAGAGCCTGGGCCCTGGAGGGTTGCTGCCAGACCAAGGAGTTAGCCCGGCCCTTCGTCACCCAGGAAGGAGGCTTTGCGTGTTCATTAGAAGAATTCGGAAGGAAGAGAGAACAGTTCCAGGAACCCCGGTAGCAGAGTTTGGCAGGCTTCTTCTGTCTCTGAGAAGAGGCAGGCTGGGATGCATGACGACTTAGCTCAGGTCTGGAATCTTCAGACTGCAAACCTCTGCCCCGTTTCCTGAATTAACTTGTGGAGGGTGCACTGAAAGGCCCCATCACTGACCCAGCCACACCTGCCGCAACGGAGTGCCTAAACGACCAGGAGAGGAAAATCTTAGACTGGACCCATCACACGATCAGGTTGCCAATCCCTAGGTATGGCCTGGAGATCTAGCGTTACAACAGATCTCTAGAGTACAAAGATCAGCTTCCCTGGAGAAAACGGCAGAATCAGGGGACGGACTCTGTTGGCATTAGACCCAGTTGAGAGGTCCCTCCCCAGGCTCCAGCCAAAATCCCCAGGAATTTCCCAGCTCAGACTTGGCAACCCCATCGCGCTATACATCACATGCATTATGTTGATTAAAACAACAACCACCCTGCCCTTCCCCCAAGGAGCTCAGAATAGCTTATGCAGGTCTCCCTTCTGACATTAGAGCTTCAGAACAAGGTTTCCAGGTCTGATCATCACGCCAGCCCGGGGGGGGGGGCATTCCGGAAATGGGCAGGGACATCACATGACAGGCACGCATCACCCGGAAGTGATGTAGGCATGCTGGCGATATTGGGGCAGTGCTCTGGCTTCGGGGCAAAACTCTATGGTGAAATTGCCTTCAAACCAGAGTTTTGCCCCCAAAACCAGAGTGTCACTGACACGCCTACATAATTTCCAGGTGATGTCAACGTGTCGTGCATGATGTCACTGTTTGGGGGTGGGGTAACCATAGCAACCCAATATGTTAAGCTTGGCCAAGAGAGAATGGCTGGCGCAAGGTCTCCTTCATAGCGAGGGTTGCCGTTTTTGGCAGGGGATAGTTGGTCCCAGTCCGGGACATTCGCGCACGCATTCACTGCAATGACATCATTCAGAGATGACGTCATCATGTTAGGCACATCACCGGTGGATGTTCTAGCATTTGGCTTGAAAACTCTATGGCACCATACCGTTTTCAGGCCAAATGCTAGAGCTTCCACCGGCCATGTGCCCATCTCTGGGTGACGTCATCACACTGGGCACGTTGGTCCAATCGGAGCACTTTGGGGGTGGGGCTCCCCCCGCTGGCCAGATCCAGACCAGCAGGTTGGAAGCCATGTGAGCAAGCAACCCCCCCCCCCCCAGGGGACCTGGTAGCCCTATTCATAGCAGAATGGGGATCTCCAGTGAGTGGCTCCTGCTTTGCCCTCCATTCCCCCCCCCCCCCAGTCCAATCCTAAGGCTTGGGAGGCGCCATGGGAATGTCGGCCTGCAGATAAATGGGCAACTGGGCCTCAGGCCTCGCACAGAGGGAAAGGCTGCTTTGAGGCCTACAGGCCGCTCCACTCCCCAGCCTTGGGCCAAGCATCAGGACAGTTCTGAAATCGAGATATCCGCCTGGAGCAGAACATGGGATTTTGTGGCCAGTTCGGCTCTTTAGTTGCATTTAAACCTTAACCCCTCCCCCCCAAACCCCCCCCCCCCCCCAACCCTGCCATTCTTCCTTACAACATTTGTGGTAGGGTATGAGCTTTTGTGACTTACGAGAGCTCCTCCCCTGCCACAAATGTTGTTAGTCTTGAAGGTGCTCCTGGACTTCTGCTGTTTTCTGCTGCTGCAGACAGACTGATACGGCCACCCATCTTTGTTGTTCTTCCTTACAGAGATCAGGGATGCTTACAATATAGATGAAACAAAATGCATAAAGTAAAATACATTTTTTAAAAAAATCAAAAGGCGGCTGTGCAACACCTTGCTTACAATGCAATCCTAAGCAGAGCTACATCTAGGGCTGCCAGCCTGCAGGAGGCACCTGGAGATCTCCCACTATTACAACTGGTCTCCAGATAGAATCCTAGAGTTGGAAGGGATCTCTAGGGTCACCTAGTGCAACCCCCTGCACAACACAGGACATTCACAGATACCTCCCCTCCATACCCCAAATGACCCCTGCTCCATGCCCAGAAGATGGCAAAAAACCTCCAGGATCCCCAGCCAAACTGGCCTGGAGAAAAATTGCTCCTGGACCAAGATCAGTTCCCCTGGAGATGGAGGGTGGACTCTATGGTGTTATACCCTGCTGAGGCCCCTCCTTTCACCAAACCCACCTTCCCGAGATCTCATCGCCCAAATCTCCAGGAATTTCCAAAGCTAAAGTTGGCAACCCTAGTTACACCTTTCTAAACTCACTCATTTTGGTAAACAGAAAGGTTTCACTCTGTTTAGGACTGTGCTCTCAGAGCTCAAAGAACAAGCCCCATGCCAAGGGTGCCAAAATCTATCAATATCCAACAACTGATTGGGGGGGAGGGGGGGAGAGATCTTGTTATTTTCAAAGCTTTCAAAAACACCCAGTGCCTTGTAAAGGTTCCAGTAATTACAGGAACCTTCAGCGGCGAGTCCCAGCTGAGACTCATCTACTCAGAGTCATATCCGTAGGCCGGCCAGGACTAATTTATGCCTCTAATCGAGACTTTATTAGGGATGTTACTGCAAGATGTTTTCTCGGAGAGAGAGAGGGCCATTTGGAAAGCAGCCATCTTTGCAAGAGGGCTGCAGAAAAAGAAAACCGGAAAACCACTTAACATTCCCAGCCCTTCCAGGCTCACAGGCCCAAGCAGGTGGGCAAGGAATCAAACAGGAAGCCATGAGGCCACGAATCTCCACCATTCTGGCTGCCACGCACGCTTGGCCTCTTTGCCCATCACAAGGCTACCGGCCGAGAAAACATAATTATTTAATGGTCATTTGCTTTTTAAAAAACCAATCAGAACGAACTGCCCTATATACTGCATAGCATTCCACCAGCGCCACTCCTTAGCATCTATAACATGCCACCCAGAATGGGCAAAGCCTTTTAGAAATTCTCTTGCATTCCCTCCTCGCCCCAACTCCTCAAAGCAGGTCAGCATTCTGCCCAGTTTGCAGATGGGAAACTGAGTCCGTCAATGGTTCAAAACTGTTCAGTGATGATGCAAAGGTAAGCCTTGAACTCTGGGTGCAGGGTGAGGTTTGCCAACCTGCAGTTGGGTAGCATTTCAAAACATAGATTCACCACAACAATACATCCAAGTGCAGGTTTGGACTAGGTTCAGACTTCCTAACTGCATCTTGTCAATTTCACAAGCACTGATGCTTTTTTAAAATCTATTTTGTGCTTTTAATTTTTTATTTCTTTTTCTAGACTACTTTATAAATATTGGTGTCAAGTATTTCAAAACAGAAAAAGAGGGGCAAAAAGGATCCGTATTTGTGCAACTGACAAGGTGCTGTCTGAATGGTTGAACACATTGCTGTGGTGAATCTATGTTTTGAAATACTTAACACCAATATTTTTAAAGTAGTATAGAAAAAAATACAAAGCACCAAATATTTTTTTAAAAAATGGATCGGTGTTTATGAAATTGACAAGGTGCTGTTTGAATGTTTGAACATAGCGTAAACCTCCAAGTGGGGCTTGCAAATAAGAGAACACAGGAGAACATCAGAGAAGCCAGTGTTGGATCAGGCCAGTGGCCCATCCAGTCCAACACTCTGGCTGAGGACAGACTGGCAATCTGCCCCGGGATAGGCACGCATGGGAAGCGGGGAAGGGAGCCTGTTCAGACATGCACAGCTGTCCCTCGGCTCCCTTCCGTACTTACCCGCTTTGAAGCCAGTTTTCTTGCACTTTAGAAGGACACCGGGAGAAACCGGTGTCCAGAGGCCGTCTTGCGCTTGCCTCCCGCTTCCAGGCAGTGTGAACCAGAAGAAGGCGGGAGGCAAGCGGAGGCGGCAGTGCGAACGCGGTGTTTTGCCAGTTTGTGCATGAGCGCTCATGCGCACATGCGCAAATTGCCGAAAAAGCCCTATCACGAGCTGCGGAGGCCGGCCCACCTGGGGCCACTCCGCAGCAGTCTGAACGCTCCGTAACGGCATCCTTGCGCAATACCCTAGCCAATGTGGACAGCCAGCCCCAGGGGATTTCCCCCCCGCAGCTTTTGCCTCCGGATTCATCCCTCTCCAGATTGCCAGTCTGTCCTCAGCCTCTGTGTCACACAGTGGCCAAAAACACCTGGGGTCCTCAGGAGGTCCAGCAGTGGGGCCAGGACACTAGAAGCCCTCCCACTGTTGCCCCCCCCAAGTACCAAGACGACGGAGCATCCCTTGCCCCAGACTGAGAGTTCCTATCTACACCTTGTGGCTAATAGCCACTGATGGACCTCTGCTCCAGATGTTTATCTCATTCCCTCTTGAAGCCGTCCATGCTTGTAGCCGCCACCACCTCCTGTGGCAGTAAATTCAATGTCTTAATCACTCTTTGGGTGAAGAAGGACTTCCTTTTATCCATTCTAACCCGACTGCTCAGCAATTTCGTGGAGTGCCCACGAGTTCTTGTATTTGAGAAAGGGAGAAAAGTACCTCTTTCTCTACCTGCTCTATCCCATGGATAATCTTATAAACCTTGATCATGTCACCCCTCAGCCGTCATTTCTCCAAGCCCCAAGTGCTTCAACCTTTCTTCATAGGGAAAGTGTTCCAACCCTTTTATTATTCTAGTTGCCCTTTTCTGCACTTTTTCCAAGGCTATAACATTTTTTTTGAGGTGTGGCGACCAGAACTGTACACAGTACTCCAAATGAGGTCGCACCATCAATTTATACAGGGGCATTATGATGCTGGCTGATTTGTTTTCAATTCCCTTCCTAATAACCCCCAGCATAGCGTTGGCCGTTTTCATTGCAGTTGCACACTGTCTCGACATTTTCATTGAGTTATCTACTATGACTCCAAGATCTCTCTCTTGGTCAGTCTCTGGCAGTTCAGACCCCACCAACGTGTATTTATAGTTAGGATTTTTGGCTCCAGTGTGCATCACTTTGCACTTGGCCACATTGAACCCCACTTGCCACGTTGATGCCCACTCGCCCATCCTCGACAGATCCCTTTGGAGTGCCTCACAATCCTCCCTGCTTTTCACCACCCTGAACAACTTTGTGTCATCTGCAAATTTAGGCACTTCACTGCTTACTCCCAACTCCAAATCACTAATGAACAAGTTTAAAAGCACTGGACTGAGTACTGATCCCTGCGGAACCCCACTGCATACCACCCTCCACTGAGAAAACTGCCCATTTATACTCACGCTCTGTTTCCTATTAATTAGCCAGTTTTTGATCCACAAAAGGACTTGTCCTTTTATCCCATGACTATTGAGCTTACTTAGGAGCCTTTGATGAGGAATTTTAACTAAAGCTTTCTGGAAGTCAAGGTAAACAACATTCAGTATTACAGCTAATCTCTGGATGGCAGGGATAAGTTCCCCTGGATAAAATAGCTGCTATGCAAGGTATACTCTACAGCATTATTTTCTGCTGAGGTCCCTCCCCTCCTTAAACCCTGCCCTCGCCAGGCTCCAACCACACTCTCCAGGAATTTTCCAACTTAGAGCTGGCAACGTCAACCATAATGCAAAGAGAGACTTGCTGGAGCCGTGGGACAGACCCAGCAGATTAGTTCTGCTAACAGCCATGGATCACACTGTCTCAATGTGGTCAGCCAGTATTACTGTCTCTCAGCTTCCAAGGCTGGCAGAAGAACAGCTGGACTAACCTACTGAGGCCAGGGCGGAGTCGTCATTTGAACACAAGACTTTGCGGCTCACGCTCTCCACTTTTTTGCTGTACTAACTCACCAGCTGCGCATCATTACTCTTGTCCCAAAGGGCGGTTGCCACAAACCGAGACAGAAGAGAGAGTGCCGTTTTGCTAAACAGTGGCATGTTGCATTCGGTGACCCGCTATGATGTTTGGTGATCCCCAAACGGAGAGCGAGATCGCTTATTAATGCCGGCAGTAATTGCCTCAGACACCGAGCGGGCAAAGAGGGCAAAGGGCTCCATGCCCTCCAGCACACACTCTCTGGTGAACAGCACATTAGGCAAAAAAACCCGCCTAGCAGGGCTCAACCGCAGCCCAGAGGTTTGAGAATATTCCACAGGAGGCCTGCCAGGGTGACTGAGTATCAGTCAGAGGCAGGCGGGGGGAACAACACAAACCTCCTGCTAAACATGAACAATTGTCAAGGGGAGAAGAAGACAACAGGGCTTCAGCAGCCCCTGTCTTGCACATTTATGGAAAATGCCCAGCTCATCCTGTGGCCAGGATATGCTCAAATTGGTGGAGAGCAAGTTTGGTGTTGTGGCTAAGTGCGCAGACTCTAATCTGGGAGAACCGGGCTTGATTCCCCACTCCTCCTCCACATACAGCAGCTGGTGTGACCTTGGGACAGACACAAGTTCTCTCAGAGCTGGTCTCTCAAGGGCTGCTCTCGAGATAGCTCTCTCAGCCCCACCTACCTCACAGGGTGTCTGTTATGGGGAGGGGAAGGAGACTGTAAACTGCTCTGAGACCCCAAGTGAAGAGTAGGGTATAAAACCAATCTCTTCTTCTATTGCATGCTGTGTCACGAGACACGTTCAAAAGGAGTGTGCAGCCATGGCTGCAACTAAGAAAGGACCAAAGAGGACTGAGCTCACCTAATGGGACTCAGGGAAAAGGCACTGGGCACAGCAAGCGCACTGCCACACCTCCTTTCCAGAGACCGGCCCCCAACCAAAGAGCTTTGGCAATCCACGTCCCTCCAGTCTGATGTAGTGGTTAAGTGCGCGGACTCTAATCTGGGAAATCCAGGTTTGATTCCCCACTCCTCCACTTGCACCTGCTGGATGACCTTGGGCAAGCCATAGCTCTGGACCAGCTGTTCTCTCAAGGACATTGTCTCAGAGCTCCCTCAGCCCCACCTACCTCACAGGGTGTCTGTTGTGGGGAGGGGAAGGGAAGGGAGTTTGTAAGCCGCTCCGAGACTCTTAAGTGAGTGAAGGGCGGGATATAAATCCAATCTCTTCTTCTTCTTCTTCTTCTTCTTTGCCCCTAGCCACAAACTCCGTGGCATCTTCTTGGTGTGGTTCTCCCAGGCAGAGAAAGTCCTTCCCCAAACCTGGTTTCTGAGACCAGTTAAACCAGTAACACACAAGGACAGAGCCCTCCCACAAACCCATTTCAATTTTTGCGTCAAGGAGAGGGAAACCGCTGGGAAAGGACGCTGCCACCCCAGAAATCATTTGGACGGCAGTCAAGGATTTGAGCCGACGACCAAGCAGGATCGCCGTCGAGGCCCCGCAGACACAACTGAGCTGCTGCCAAGGCTGCCAAACGAGGTGGGTGTAGATGCACCCAATTACACCGCTGTGTAATGCCGTAAACCTCCATTATGTCTGATGCATTCTTGATGAACTCGCATTGATTTGATGGCGCGTGCTTAATTGTTTGTTTCTGATTAAGCCAGGCGATGCTCCCATTTAGGAAATCGGTTAACTCACCCCACAGCGATGGAAGCCTCGGAACTTAAGTGGGTGCCTGCAAAGCAAAGGCCTCCGATGCTACCGAGGGATCCTGTAGCTGCTGCTCTGGGGTGGGAGGGGAGAGAGGCCCTTCCCCATCCTCTGTTCCCGCAGTTGCAAAACGCTTAAAGCTGAGCATGGAGGGGAGGGGCCGTGGCTCAGGAGCAGAGCCTCTGCTTGGCATGCAGAAGGTCCCAGGTTCAATCCCCGGCACCTCTAGTTAGTGGACGGTGTGAAAGACCTCTGCCTGAGACCCTGGAGAGCCACTGCTGGTCTGAGTAGACGGTCTTGACACTGAAGGACCAAGAGTCTGATTCCAGGTAAGGCAGCTTTGTGAGTGTTTAGGAAGGGGCTGTGGCTCAGTGGTAGAGCACCTGCTTGGTGGGCAGAAGGTCCCAGGTTCAAACTCCAGTTAAAACATGTCACCCCTCAGCCGTCATTTCTCCAAGCGAAAGAGCCCCAAGCGCTTCAACCTTTCTTCATAGGGAAAGAGTCCCAACCCTTTTATCATTCTGTTTGTCTGAATACGATGGCGGGGGGGGGGGGGGGGGGCGCGCTATGACAGGCATCAGAAGGGAAGGCAGCAGAGACCACCTTGGGGCTGGGTGAGCTAAAGAAGGGGCGGGGGGGGCAGAGTAAGCCTGGCAGAGACCACCTGGTCTCTGCCAGGCTTACTCTGCTCCCCCCCCCCGCCCCTTCTTTAGCAAGGGCTTTCTCTCTCCCACGTTTATCGATGTGCCATCCCCACAGCAGCCAGGGCCTGCAGCTCCACCCATACAAGTGTCACTCCACGTGGGAACTCCCCGCCCGTCCAATCAAGTCTGCTCTCTCTGGCCCAGTGACAGTGACGGATCGGCCCTTCCATTTACCAGGAGAGTTCCTGGAAGCCGCTGCCCTGAAGGCCACAGACACACACAGGTGAAGCTGCCTTGTACTGAACCAGACCCTCAGTCCACCAGAGTCAGTCTTGCCTACTCAGACTGGCAGCCGCTCTCCCAGGTCTTAGGAAGAGGGTCTTTCATATCACGCAGAGGTCTTTCATAACACCAGGAGAGCCAGTTTGGTGTAGTGGTTAGGCGCATGGACTCTAATCTGGGAGAACCGGGTTTGATTCCTCACCCCTCCACATGCAGCTGCTGGTGTGACCTTGGGTTAGTCACAAGCCCTTCCAGAACTGTCCTCTCAAGGGCAGTCCTCGAGAGCTCTCTCAGCCCCAGGGAGGGGAAGGGAAAGGAGATTGGAAGCCACTCTCCTTCAGGTAGAGAAGGGTGGGATATAAATCCAATCTCTTCTCCCTTCTCTGCTGCCAGATCTTTGAACTAGAGATACCAGGGATCGAATCCAGGACCTTCTGCATGCCAAGCAGATGTTCTGCCACTGGGCCACAGCCTCTCAAATTGCTGGGTGCCCTTGTAGCGCCCTGACCTGGGTGTCCCAGAGTAGCTCAGTTGTTTCAGATCTTGGAAGCTAAGCAGGAACTGGCCTGTTTAGTACTCGGATGGGACTACCGCCCCCTCCCACCTGGTCCTTTTTAACTAGAGACTGAACCTGGAACTCCCTGCATGCACAGAAGAGGCTCTTCCATGGAGCCACGGCCCCAGACACACGAGACCAAGAAGCGTCTGGTGTCCCCTGCTGTACTGGCAACACCACAAGGCCCAGATCTGGGCCACAGCAACTGGAACAACACTGGTCAGCTGTCTCCATGTCCCTGCCCACCTGTTCTAGCTGCTAGGAAACACCATCTCTTAGCTTCTTGGGAAGAACATTGTTCATGCTTCTCCTGGCATGAAAACGCACACACAAACACACACACACACAAAATAAATCCAGTGAGGGCAATTTGCCGCAGCAAGAACCAATACACAGAATCCAAATAACCCGAAAATCTCGCCCCAGACACAAAGCCAGGGCCTCATTAAAGCTCCTTCCGGCAGCTTCCTTCATTATCTGCTTCCAGTGCCTTTGCAGAAAACAGTGTGGAATACACCGTGAAAAGTACAATATGAATAAATAAAACTGTGCAAACAAGGCGTCAGTACAATAATGTCAGTATAATCTCAACACAGCAACGAGGTACAACTGGGTAATGACGTTACAAGAAGTGTAATAGACTACCAAGTCCCGGCAGTGAAGCTCTCAAGTCACAATAACATGAGATTCCAGACTCCAGTTCCAACCAAGAATCTAGATACAGCTTCATTTCATGTTTCACCTTTTACCAGGAACTACAAAAGTACAAAAACACACATCCAAAAAAATCATCATATACAGCTAATACAACGTTCCCTCCACCATTACTACATCATAAATACATATTACCTAGAAGAACTGCAAAGTAGCAGCTCACAAAAATCAGTAGCTTCAAGGGAACAAAGTCTCCTGCAAAGGAACCACATATAAGCAACAATATTCCATTTACATCACAAGAGAATGTTCTTTTAACTTGCAAAAACGTCCCAGCATCTCTCTTAGCACTCACCTAGAAAGTTTCTGCTCACAGGCTACCATATAAAACATTCACAAGGGGAACGCGTCCTCCACAACTCCTTTGCTGGTACGCCTTAATCATGCAGTCCACAAGGGACAGCTGTATAGCAAACCGTACCTCCCAACTAAAGCTTTTAAAGGGGTATATGGTGATTTTTTGGATGTTTGTTTTTGTAATTTTGTAGTTCCTGGTAAAAGGTGAAACATGAAATGAAGCTGTATCTAGATTCTTCGTTGGAACTGGAGTCTGGAATCTCATGTTACTGTGACTTGAGAGCTTCACTGCCGGGACTTGGTAGTCAGAAATGCTAAAGAGTTGTCTGTACTCCTGATCCCTCACATTTTGGGATTGGCCCCACCTCGCGTGGCAGCCATTTTGTGATGGGGCTCATCTAGGGTGGCCGGGTCCTTCCTGGCAACCAGTGGGAGATGTGGGGTGGCTTACCAGGAGCAGGAAGGAGGCCCAACTGATATTGGAGCGATGTGTCTACATCACTTCTGGGTCGTCATCAACGCTCTGGTATTCAGGCAAAAAGCTCTATGGTAAAATTAGCTTCCAAATGACGTCACTTCTGGGTCCCACTGGATGTGACAGAGATATGTCTCTGCAACGTCGACTGGGCTTTGCTCTTTTTCTGGGCAAGTCCCCCCTGTTGGCCAACGGATCAGTGGCAGGGTGGTGGGGACTAGCAGTCGGAGACTCCTGCTTCCTCTGGGGGGGATGGTCTGGAAACTCTAGGCTCATCGCAGTTTGTTAAAATTCCAAAGGTACCCACGGGTACAAAAAGGCTATTGATCAGTGTAATCTCTAAGCTGAGTTAGTGTGAGCTAGCTCACAGTTGTGTAGCCTCCGGCTCACACATTTTCGTCTCAGCTCAGGAAGGAGGGCTCCAGAGCAAACTAAATTAGGCAGTAGCCAAATCGCCCATTCATAACTTGAATGGCAGTAGCTCACAAAGTAGAATTTTTGCTCACAAGACTCCACAGCCTAGAGGGAGCATTGCTGTGGATCCCTGCTTTATATACACACACACACCAAAAAAAGAGTTTAACATTTTGCATGCCTATATAGTAAATTCTCTAGAAGACCGTTTTTGATGGAAGTCTCTTTGTGTGTGCGTCTGTCTATACACAGAGAGACATATACAATGACAATGTGAATGCAGATGCAGGGGCTAGAACTGGAGAAGGGCTGACTATTGAGTCCCAGAGCCTGGAAGCAGGGGGGGGCAAAGCTCAGCTGCTCTTCCTGGAAACCGCAATGTAGCGACATACCTGTTTTGTTGGAAAGCCTGAAAGACACCATCTTGTCGGAGATGTTGCAGACGTTCCTGACGGAGGCGATGCAGCTGTAATTGGCGTAGTCCTGCGGCCGGAGGTTCTTCAGCTTCAGGATCTTGGTTTCACCCTGTGGCCAGCAGTCAAAAGAGCAACAGAGAGCGAGATTTAGGGAACAACACTGTCAAGTGCCAAAAGTTAATCTTTGCAGGGGTGGGGGAGTTGCTTTCAGGATACATGGAGCTGTCTTACGAATGCTGCCTGTGTGGCTCAGACCAATGGCTCATGTGCCCAGCACTCTGTTCCCAGCGGTGTCAAGGCCAGTGTCCCCAAGCAGCCTCCAGAGCAAGGGCCCTTCCACAGTGGGGCTTCCAAACAGAGCTTCTGCGCCTCCTTCCGTCCCCAACTGCAGTGGGGTTCTGGTCTCTCTTTCCCACACCACGCACCAGGTTCACTGCAAGTATGCATGGGGGTGCAATGTCAGGCTAGGATCTAAGAGGACCCAGGTTTGGAGCCCCACCCTGCCATGGAAGCTGGCTGGGTGACTTTGGGACAGTCACAGACTCTCAGCCGAACTTAACTCACAGGGTTGTTGTGAGGATCAAACTAGGGCTGCCAAGTCCCCCCGGGGGGCGGGGATTCCCCTGCTAAAAGAGACCACAATCTGCCGGTCCGGATTCGGCCGGCGGGGGAACCCCACCCCCGAAGTGGCCATAACAAGCCAACGTGCCCAGCGCGATCACGTCGCCCGGAAGTGACATCATCATGCTGGGCCCATCGCCAGGCGACGCTCTGGCAATCATCCTGAAAACTCTATGGTACTATAGAGTTTTAGGGCGATTACCAGTGTGTCGCCTGGCGATGTGCCCAGCGTGATGATGTAACTTCCAGGCGACGCCATTGCGGCTCGCATGCAGGGACTCCCAGAGAGGGCCCAGGACTCCCCCGCTATTACTTCGGTAAGACTTGGCAACCCTAGATCAAACACAGGAGAGGACAATGCAATTTCCTTTAAACATACGGCATATGTGCATGGGCTTATTTTTAGATGTTTGGGAATCTTTCATAGAAACTCATCTGCAGACTTGCCACCATTAATTATGTATATATATATATATGTGTGTGTGTGTGTGTGTGTGTGTATCTATATTGCTCTTTGGAGGTTTGATTCCTATAGCCAGTTTGGTGTAGTGGTTAAGTGCGTGGACTGTAATCTGGGAGAACCGGGTTTGATTCCCCACTCCTCCACTTGCACCTGGCTGGATGACCTTGGACAAGCCATAGCTCTGTACCAGCTGTTCCCTCAAGGACAGCTTGGGAAAGAGCTCTCTCAGCCCTACCTACCTCACAGGGTGCCTGTTGTGGGGAGGGGAGGGGAGGGGAGGGGAAAGGAGTTTGTCAGCCGCTCTGAGACTCTTAAGTGAGTGAAGGGCGGGGTATAAATCTAATCTCTTCTTCTTCTTCTTCTATATACACACATATATATGGCTTTTTTTGGGGAGAACATGCTGGAACTTTTTCCCCCCAATTAACATTTTGTATTTAATTTTTACAAGATAGATACAAAAGTAATGCAATCTCTTTGACAAAATTTTTAAAATCTTTAAAAGTTCATGAGTTTTCAGTATACAGATTGAAAACTTCATTTCCCTCTTGAGAGTTCTGGCACCTCTTTTTCAAAACCAAAACCAAAACCAAAAACCTGTGTGTGTGTGTGTGTGTGTGTGTACATACACACACATCCATCTACTTCCCTAAGGCTCCTCCCCCAAATATCTGAGAATTAATGGCCCAAACCTTTCTTGCCAGCGTTGCCATTATCGCTGTTTTGGAGACCCAGGCCCACCCTTAGCTGGATGACTCTTTGAAGCTTGTATTTCATGATTTCCCATGAAGAAGCTGGTGTGAAATAGGCATTCTAGCTGGCCTGTTGGAGTCGTGTTTGGGAGCTTTGTGGAAGCACAGAACGGAAGAGAAGTTGGCTGACAACCTCCGTCGCTTCCAGTTTTCAACTAGGTCAAATCATAACAAGGACATTTGATGGTTGGAATACATGGAGTTCACCTGCTGAATGAATGAATGTGACTATCAGCAGTTTATAGTGGGGCACCAAAAGATTGTTGGCTTTTTGGTACATAGAAGCTGCAATATTAACTGCACAACATAATTTTTTTTTTTTCATTTTTCAAGGTGTGTATACTTTGACAACCTCCAGGCGGTGGCTGGAGATCTCCCAAGGTTATGACTGATCTTCAGGCCACAGAGGTCGATTTCCCTGGAGAAAATGGCCACTTCGAAAGGAGAACCGTACTGCATGATGCCCCACTAGTCCCTCCCCTCCCCAAACCCTGCTCTCCCCAGACACACACACCCACCCCGATCTCCAGGAATTTCCCAACCCAGAGCTGGTAACCCTACTGGGGACACGATTTGGGGTTCTGTTTGCCCAGTACGGTTGACACAGTGGGAAGGAAGGAAGCCCGCGTCAGATCTCAGAAGCTAAGCGGGTTCGGCGCTTGGAAGGGAGACCACCAAGGAAGAGTCTGCAGAGGAGGGCAGGGTCAAACTGCCTCTGCTCCTCGCTGGCCTTGGAAGCCCCTTGCTGGTGCAAGTCACTAATACCACCATCAACAGCCTGCATTCCACCGATATGACCCAGACCAGGATGTCAGCCAACTGCACTCTTATGCTGATGCTATTAACATCTCGCCATCGCTATGTGACCTGCACTAGCACTTTATGCAGTGTTTTTATATTTATATCTATATACTAATAGCCAAGTGCCCATTGTGCATACGGATATCTAAATCCGCACATCAGGGACACTTGGGGGGAGGGGGGGCAGAGATATTTTCCTGCACACTTGGGGGACTTCCTAGGCGTGCAGGAAAATCCAAAAAACTTTAAAAAAAACTATATGGGGGATATTTAAATTCCCCCAAAAGTAAAAGAGCATTTCCTGTGCATGCACAGAGAATGCTCTGGGAACTCTATGATGGGCCTGGTGGTTGGGGGGCATCCAGGCCTCACTGTCAGAGCCCGGGGGAAAATCGGCGGCGGGTCTGGTGACTGGGAGGCATCCGGGCCTTGCCGCCAGAGCATGGGGAGAGGGGGGAAGATTAGCGGCGGGCCCAGCAGCTGGGAGGCGCCCAGGCCTCGCCACTGGAGCCCGGGGGAAGATCAGCAGTTGGGAGGTGGCCGGGCCTCATTGCTGGAGCCTGGCAGCTGGGAGGTGTCCGGGCCTCTCCACCAGAGTCTGAGGGGGGAACATCGGTGGTGGACCCAGCAGGTGGGAGGTGTCCAGGCCTTGCTGCCAGTGCCCTGGGGGGGAAGCTTACCTGTGGCTGCTTCCTCCTCAGCCATGAGGTCCTCCCCCCCCCCCCACACAAGTATCACGGGTCCTTCTGCTTGTTTTATCTAATTTTCTGTTTTATCTGTTCTATAAAATTTTATGTAAACCGTCCTGACCCTGCTTCGGCAGGGAGGGCGGATATAAATTAAGCAAACAAACAAATAATAAATAAGTCAGCTACAACTTGACAGGATCTGCATACACGGGTACATGTATCGCAGGGATCGGAATCTGGAACTATTCAGCATCCCTTCTCAGCTCTTCTACAGAAGTTTACCTAAGAAGTTCTCCAGCCGAACAAGGCGAAAGGGCAGCCGCTTGACTCCGCGGAGCAAATCGCGGGCTGCTCGCCCAATCCGAGTTTGGTTCACACCGCGGAAATTTCTATCATTTGTCAAAATAGTTTTTTTCCAGCCCATTTATGTAATTAGACTTATTATGTCTAATGACTTAATTAGCATAAACACAGCAAACGTAATCTCATAATTGGGCTGAGCAATTACAATATGTAATGATGATGAAAATGGCTGGGGGGGGGGGTTGACTTGACAACTGCATGGGGAGGTCCCCGTCCTGCCAGCATTTGAACAACCCGACAGCCCCTTAATTGGTGGAGCTGTTGAAAGTTCCTTCCCCACCTCTTCAGGGGCCTTTTCTTGTCCAGGTGTATTTGTTTCAGTCTCTTTAGTTTAATTTCATCTTTTGCTGTCAAGTTGCAGCCAACTTGTGCTGATCCAGTGGAGTTTGCAAGGCAAGAGGTGTCTGGAGGTGTACTGCCCTTGCCTGCCTCAGTGTAGCGACTCTGGACTTCCTTGGTGGTCTCCCACCCAGATACTAAACAGGGCCAACCTTGCTTAGGTTCAGAGATCTCATGGGATTGGGCTAGCCTGGGCAAACCAGGTCAGGGCAAGACACAAAGAGAGGCAGTTTGTCATTACCTGCCTCTGCGTTTCAGCCCTGGACTTTCTTGGTGGTCTCTCACCCTAATGCTGACTGCAGCCACCTACCCTGTTTAGCTTAAAAAAAATCATCTGATGGGAGGAGAGAGTCCTGAAGGTCTCTTGAAGTTCCCTACTGGGTAGGGCTTTAGACCAGCATGAGCACTACCAGTTGGGTTTGGGGGGGGGGAACTGGCAGCTAGCACAACCCTTTAGAAACTGGCTAGGTGTGTTACAGGACACAGCAATCAGCAATTACACTGCTGCATCCTGCACAAATTGCAGTCTATAAGGGCAGGCCCATGCAGGATACACTGGAGTAATCAAACCTGGAGGAGATCAAAGCATGGACAGAAAGCCAAATCTGCCTTTTTTTCAAGAAGGACTAACCATTTCAAGTGGGAGCACTGTAGCTGAGTCCTGAATTTCAGAATCTCAGGAAAGGGATATGGCCCCCAAGCAGAATAGACTGTGTACTGTTGCAGCTTTCCGAGGAGACACTGGCTGGCATCCAGCAGGGCAGGTCACAGGCAAAGCTGCAAAGAATAACTAAAGTCCAGTCCAAAAGTCAAGGGCTCCAAAGAGCAGGTTCACCAAAGTCCAGTCTAGGGTCAAGGAATTCAAGGCAGCAAGGTCAGGGGCTCCAGAAAAACTAGTTGTCAGGTCCAGTTCAAC
This sequence comes from Lepidodactylus listeri, assembly GCA_029233225.1. Lineage (NCBI taxonomy): Eukaryota > Metazoa > Chordata > Lepidosauria > Squamata > Gekkonidae > Lepidodactylus > Lepidodactylus listeri. The sequence continues at coordinate 100,348,394 of JARCFY010000011.1, read as the reverse complement.
AGCAGCAAAGTTGTCCACAGCAAAAAGTACTTGTTGAGTCCACAAACTACTACTTCTCCCAGCTGAATTTATAGGCAAGTCTTAATGAGCTAAACTTCCAGCCAATTCCTTGGCAGTCATTCTGAAACTACTCATTCATCTCTTCAATTGACAGGTGACAATGGGCCATGAGTCTCACACTTCTCCTTTCTTGCAACTCTAAGCATTTCTGCCAGTGTCGGCACTGCAGAGGTGTGGGTGAGCTAGGTGGGCTGGGACTGGCTGCTGAAGATTTGTTTACTGCTTCAGAGCTACAAGGAGTTGGCTTGGTTTCAGCTTTAGGCTGTGACTCCTGATCAGCCAGTAGCCTGATCTCTTGCGGTTCTCCTTCTGGCTCAGAGCCAGCTGCAGCTGGCTGTTCAATTACCGGCTCAGGGCTAGCAGGTGACTCTTCGTCTGAGAAATCTGAGCCATCACTTAGCACAGACTGACTTATGACATACTGACTCCTCCTTCCTTGGCAAGTGCCATTAGTGATGAACAATCTTTGTATGAACCAACCCCGACAAGAGGCAAGGAGAGGGGACTATACATCTCCCAGGAAACAGCAGGGAGAAGTCTCTCTTTGACGCAGGAAACCCTGTCCACCCCACTCTTCTTGAATAAATAAGGCTGCAGGTGAGGAAAGGAAGCAGCCTAGCTCTGAGGCCTCACCAGATCGCCATCCTCTTGGCAGCTTTGGCTGGGTGGGGCAGCATTCAACGGTCGCTAGATACTGCTGGTTTGTTTTGAAGGGGAATTGGTCTGGCTGCGACAGGCATCCTTCTCCCTCCTATCTATGCATTGCAAAGACCAGAGGGAAGACTTCCCAACTCACAAAAGACTTGGGCTTCATTTGCCACCCCCACAAAACTGAAAATTTAAAGCAGAATGAAATCAAAGTTTTGAATCTTTTTTTTTTGTGGGCAAGTGACAAATTTCAGTCACTTGCCCACTTGTTCAGCAAACAACCAAAGACTTTCTGGGCTCATGACTAGAGGATAGTGTGTGTGTCTGTCTGTAGTGTAGGGCTGCCAACTCTGGGTTGGGAAAAAACTTGGAGATTTGGGGGATGGAGCCTGCAAAGAGTGGGGTTTGGAGAGGGGAGGGACCTCAGCAGGGAAGAAGGAGGAGGAGATTATTGGATTTGTACCCCACCCTTCACTTGGAGACTTAGAGCATCTTACAAACTCCTTTCCCTTCCCCTACCCACAAAAGACACCCTGTGAGGTAGGTGGGGCTGAGAGAGCTCTTTTGAGGACAGCTCTTGAGAGAACAGCTCTGAGAGAACTTGTGACTGACCCCAGGTCACTCCAGCAACTGCAAGTGGAGGAGTGGGGGAATCAAACCCAGTTCTCCCAGATTAGAGTCCACGCCCTTAACCACTACACCAAACTGGCTCTTAGAGAATCACAGAGTTGACAACATAGAGTCCACCTTCCAAAGTAGCCACTTTCTTCAAGGAAGCTGATCTCTATTGTCTGGAGAACAGATGTAATTCTGGGAGATTTCTAGCGGTGACCTGGAGGCTGGCAACCCTATGTGTAAGCCTGAGACTAAGCCAGGCTTGTTCTGATCATGCACAAACCGGAGTTGGCTTCTAATGTCTGAATTACAGTCCCAGAGATATGGGAAAAATCAACGTTAAGAACTTAAGAACATAAGAGAAGCCAATGCTGGATCAGGCCAGTGGCCCATCCAGTCCAACACTCTGTCACACGGTGGCCAAAAACACCAGGTGCCCTCAGGTGGTCCAGCAGTGGGGCCAGGACACTAGAAGCCCTCCCACTGTTGCCCCCTGTCAAGCACAAAGAATACAGAACATCACTTGCCCCAGACATAAGAAGATAAGAGAAGCCAATGCTGAATCAGGCCAGTGGCCCATCCAGTCCAACACTCTGTGTCACACAGTGGCCAAAAACACCAGGTACCCTCAGGAGGTCCAGCAGTGGGGCCAGGACACTAGAAACCCTCCCACTTTGCCCCCCCCTCCCAAGCACCAAGAATGCAGAGCATCACTTGCCCCAGACTAAGAGTTCCTATCTATACCTTGTGGCTCATAGCCACTGATGGACCTCTGCTCCAGATGTTTATCCCACTCCCTCTAATTCCTTAAGGACTTTTCCTTCCTTGTATGTGCCTTTTACTTCCTTTCCCCCCTGTTTTCCCATTCCCCGTCTTCCTCTTCTCTTCCATTTTCCCGTCCCCCCCTCTTCCACCTCTTCCCTACGGAGTGGTCTATAAAGACCTCATGCTGAAAGGCGCCATGGCTGCTGTAAGGACCTCCTCCACTGAGGGCCTTCTTCTTGGACTGTCAACAGCTGTCCAGCGCCTTGGATGCAGAACGCCTCCTCCAGACCAGCTACTTTGCCAACAAAGATCCTGGGCTGAAAATGGGCTCTACTTCTCTGGGGATGTCTACCCAGCCCTCTCGCGTGTGGGGAAGAGGAGGGGAATATCTACCATTTTGTCCTTTTAGAAACATCTTTCCGGTCACATTTTCACACACACAGAGACAGAGAGAGAGAGAGAGAGAGAGACTAATTCACCCTGACCTCTGATAAATATAGAAAGGTTAGAGCTAAGCCTTCAGTTACCAATGTGGCAACTTCATTTGTTCATTAAATTCCAAAGCAGGAAAACAAATCTCAGCCTGTAAGTGAAAAGAAAAAAAGGGAAAAAAAGCTTGCCAAAATGGAATCTAATTTAATGTGACACATCATATAACCTGGTACGAACTTATCTAATAGAGGAGATAATAATAAACACTTCCGCATCGAGACATTATTAGGTGAGGAATCCCAGATCGCAAGGAGCCCTTCACTTCTAATTAAGCACAAAGGGTCCCCGTTGTCCTCTTTGGGGCTGCTCTATTATTTGCGGGATTTCATTTGCCATTTGCCCACAGAGGGCACAGGAAGCTTGGTGCCCCCACGGACTGCTGGCATGGCAACTCTGTCCCTAAATGATCTGACTGAGCCACTTGCATGTGCTGAGTTCCCATCCTGAAGGGGCTGCCAAATGGACCCGACAGTTTAGGGACTCTCTTCATCCTCTGGACATGGGGAAATGAAACAAACTGGAAGTGCATTCATGAAGAACATTCGCCACATGAGACTGACAAGATGAAAGAAGGTCCTGAGGCCTAAAGCCAGGTCAGATTCATTCATTCATTCATTCATTCATTCATTCATTCATTCATTCATTCATTCAGTGGCTATTAGCCACAAGGGATAGATGGAACACTGCTTCTGGGTTAGTAATGCTCTATCTTCTTGGTGCTTGGGAGGGCAACAGTGGGAGGGTTTCTGGAGTTGTGGCCCCACTGGTGGACCTCCTGATGGCCCCTGGGTTTTGGCCATTATGTGACGCAGAGTGTTGGACCGGAGGGGCCATTAGCCTGATTCAACATGGCTTCTCTTATGTTCTCTTCATTTATTCAGTCAGACAGTCAGTCAGACAGTCATTCTTTTGTTCATTCAGTGGCTATTAGCCACAAAGTACAGATAGAACACTCTGTCTGGGGCAGTGATGCTCTGCATTTTGGGTGCTTGGGGGGGCAACAGTGGGAGAGCTTTTGGAGTTCTGACCCCACTGGTGGACCTTCTCGTGTCACCTGGGTTTGAGCCAGTGTGAGACGGAGTATTGGACTGGAAGGGCCATTGGCCTGATCCAACATGGCTTCTCTTATGTTCTCATTCATTCATTCATTCATTCATTCATTCATTCATTCATTCGTTCGTTCTGCATGCCAAGCAGATACTCTGCCAATGAGCCACAGTCCCTCCCAATCCATTCCCTGCCATGGGTTTGTGCACCACTGGGAAATTATTAGCATTCTTGCCTTAGGAAATCCCCATGCTTCCATTCTATGAATTCACGGAACTTAGGGTGATTTTACATGTGCATTTTTGTAACAGCTTCATTCCAGCGCTCCCTGCACCGGTAACACATTGGTGTCAAAGCTGTTGTAGGGGAATGCCCACATCTGATTGAACTGGAGTGAAAGGGGTCATTCTTTTGACGTGCTGTTAAGAACAGGATTTGTTTATAGAGGTGTGAAGCCAGCTTGAGAGCTAGAGGGCAATTAGCAGATATGGACAGTTGAGAAGGAATGCAGATTCACACTTGAAAGAGATGTGGGCAAGTTTTTTGGAAGTAGGATGATTCCAGCAGGAAAGGCAGATGTAAAACCAGCCTAAGTCAAAACATGTCCCAGTGGAACGCATTGCAGGCTCTTCCCCTGTTCACCCCCCTCCACCTCCTCCCTCCCTTTCCTAGTGCCGCCTTTATATTCCGTTTTAGATGGCCAGGTCTTCATGACAGGACCTTTTCGTACTCTGCCAAATGCCGTGTGCCTTGATTGGTGCGCTGCCATCCCCTTTATGGTGCCAGATGTATTTGATGGGGCCATGGAAAGCAGCAAACAAAGGGAATGATTCATCTCAGGATATCCCTGCATGGCAACTGTCTCCAAAGCGTTGTCCGGTTGCTTGGGACCCTCCTAAAAAAAATGCTAGTGAATCCAGCCCACCCCCCCACCCCCACCCCCACAAAAGACAGCTAGGCCACCACAAGCATTTCTGGGAGTTTCGCTGAGGCTGGAGGAAGTCCAGAAATGTGAATCGGCTGAAGTCTCTTCCCACAAGGTCTCAGCTGCCGAATTTCTCTGCACGTTTTTGCTGGCGGTTCTTAGCAATATAAAGCTGTCAAGTGTAATAAAGGGCAAAAGTGATGGGACTTTCCGAGCCATTAGCTGGATATTATCTATGAAAAGTTGCAAGTTGTTCCACACCGGGTTGCTGATTGTACTCTCTGTTATCTCATTTGTTTCTTTTCATGGATCCCATGTTGATCCACTTCCCCAAAGAGGAGCGGAGAGGGCTGAGTACAGTTCTTGGTGACGCGGCAGCCAGTGAGGCGAGCCATTTCATCAACAACAGTCCCCAGGTGACATGTAAAGGCAGTGAGGGAAGCATCCCCGCTATGCAGGAAGAGGCAGCCAGGTAGCAGCCAAGGTAACCAGGGTGCAACTGGGAGATGCCCCATTTATGGCTACATCTGCTGGTGAATCCCCACAATGCAACCAGCGGAAGCTGTGGCCAGGTAGCAGCCAAGGTAACCAGGGTGCAACTGGGAGATGTCCCATTTATGGTTACATCTGCTGGTGAATCCCCACAATGCAACCAGGGGAAGATGTGGCCAGGTAGCAGCCAAGGTAATCAGGGTGCAACTGGGAGATGTCCCATTTATGACTAAACATGCTGGGGAATCCAGGGGTGAGGCGGCTGGGCCATATCCAGTCTCTAGGATCCCTGCTTCTTCTTTCTGTGCTCCCCCTCACTGGTTCCAGAACACAGCTGGAGCCCTCCTCTCTACAGCAAATGGGGTGGGTGGGTGGGAGATGGACAAGCAGATTAGCAGCAACAAACCAGAACCCAATCCTGGCACACAGGTCTCAACTGCTCCCCCAAAACTGTGAGGGGGGGGGTCTCACAGGCCTTATTAGAGAAAGGACAGAAGGCAGGGATTAAACTCAGACACATCAGATGAAGCTGAGGGGCAGGAGATTCAGGACTGACAAAAAATACATGCTTCTTTATTCTACAAATGATTGACACATGGAATTTACTGCCAGAGGATGCTGTGATGGCCACAGGCATAGCTGTCTTTAAAAGGATTAGACTGATTTGTGGAGGACAAGTTTATCAATGTCTACTAGCCATGGTGACTGAAGGAAACCTCCACACTCAGAGGCACTAAGCCTCTGAATCTCAGAGCCAGGAGGCAACATCAGGGAAAGACCTTGGCCTCTATGCCCTTTTCTTGGCTGTCCAGGGGAACTGGTTGGCCACTGAGTGAGACAGGATACTGGGCTAGATGGTCCACTGGTCTGATCCAGCAGGGCTCTGCTGACATTCTTCTGAGGGGAAGGCCTCGGCCTCTCTGCCCTGTTGTTGGCCCTCCAGAAGAACTGGCTGGCCCCTGTGTGAGGCAGGATGCTGGACTAGCTGGACCCTCACTGGTCTGATCCAGCAGGGCTCTCCTGATGTTCTTAAGTTCATTTGTGGAATTTTGTCTTCTTGTTGAGGTTTGGGTATTTCCACCTGATGGGTAAGCTCTTCTGACCAACAGGAAAGATGGAGGGGGGTCTTATATGTTAGACATAAGCTGGCTCCATAAAGAGGTTTTACCAGACCAGCACTTTAAAAAATTTTATTTATTTTGAAAGCTTCCTTAGGAGCAATGAGACCCATTCCTGGGGCCCAGCCTTCACACACCCTCAGGATAAGACAACATCTCAGCTTCTTGCTGAGACACAACTGACTTGTTTGAAATCCTCTTCCTCCCGCTCTCAAAACTGAGAAAGGTGATTTCCTAGATAAAGGATCTCACCAAACTTTTCCTCCACAAGGCCAAGACCATCTTTAGCCAGCCACTGCAAGACAACCGACTCTTTCCTCTCTGCTCAGGCTCCACCCTCATTCATTCATTCATTCATTCATTCATGTATATCCCTCTTTCCTTGTGGATCAAGAACACTTACAATAATGGTTAAAAACATTTCCAGCTAAAACCTTTAAAATAAAATAAAATAAAATAAAATAAAATAAAATAAAATAAAATAAAATAAAATAGCAAATCCCTAATCTCTCTTTGAAATTCTGTTCTGTGAAGAACAATTATTTTGTTCAAAAATGGACTTAGGTGGTTGTTTTTTTATGTTCCAAGAACAGCTACAAACATGATTCCTCGAGGGGCTGAAGAGTGCCCCCCCCCCCCATGTCTGTGTTGTTGCCAAATTTGAGGCTGCTGGGAGGGGGGAGTTCTTGATTGAAACTCCTGTGAAGGAAGTATGAGGAGCTAAAATTGTTTCTGTAAGATTAGCAACATTTAAGAAGAAGAGATTGGGTTTATACCCCGCCCTTCACTACCCGAAGAAGTCTCAGAGTGGCTTACAATCTCCTTTTCCTTCCCCTCCCCACAACAGACACCATGAATAGATAACAAATCAGCCAGTATCATAATGTCCCTGTATAAATCGATGGTGCGACCTCATTTGGAGTACTGTGTACAGTTCTGGTTGCCACATCTCAAGAAAGATATTACAGCATTGGAAAAAGTGCAGAAAAGGGCAACTAAAATGATAGAAGGGTTGGAACACTTTTCCTATGAAGAAAGGTTGAAGTGCTTGGGGCTCTTTAGCTTGGAGAAACGATGGCTGAGGGGTGACATGATCAAGGTTTATAAGATTATGCATGGGATAGAGCAGGTAGAGAAAGAAGTCCTTTTCTCCCTTTCTCACAATACAAGAACTCGCGGGCACTCCATGGAATTGCTGAGCAGTCAGGTTAGAACAGATAAAAGGAAGTCCTTCTTCACTCAAAGAGTGATGAACATGTGGAATTCACTGCCACAGGAGGTGGTGGCAGCTACAAGCATGGATGGCTTCAATAGGGAATTAGATAAACATATGGAGCAGAGGTCCATCAGTGGCTAATAGCCACAAGGTATAGATAGGAACTCTCGGTCTGGGGCAAGGGATGCTCTGTATTCTTGGTGCTTGTGGGGGGGATAACAGTGGGAGGGCTTCTAGTGTCCTTCCCCCACTGCTGGACCTCCTGAGGGCACCTGGTGTTTTGGCCACTGTGTGACAGAGTGTTGGACTGGATGGGTCATTGGCCTGATCCAACATTGGCTTTTCTTATGTTCTTATGTTCTGAGGTAGGTGGGGCTGAGAGAGCTCTGAGACAGCTGCTCGTAAGAGAACAGCTCTGAAAGAACTTCTGACTGACCCAAGGTCACACCAGCAGCTGAATGTGGAGGAGTGAGGAATCAAACCCAGGTCTCCCAGATTAGAGTTCACGCACTTAACCACTACACCGGACTGGCTGTAACCGGCAATATCTGAAAGGCAGAACAAAGTCTGAGTCCAGTGGGACCTTTAAGACCAACGAAGTTTGGTATAAACTTTTGTGTGCAAGCACAGTTCTTCAGATACAGAAAGACAGGTATCCAATATAGGGATGGAAGTGGAAATGTAGGGTCAGAAGAGGAGTAATAATAATAAAAAAATGAACTGTACCTTGATTCCTACCTGGGTAAAGAAGGGCTCGTAAATTTCCACCCCTTTGTCGGAGCCTTGAAGCAGCACCTCCTGCCCACGTCGCCAGCTGTACCGAACAGGTGGGTTGGAGTTGGCCACACACCTGAGAAAAACAGTCCGCTCATAGTAAAACTGCTCCTTGGCTTCCCCTATGCTCTGGTGGACAGTCACAATCGGATCGTCCAGATCTGGAAATGCAAGCAAAGAAGACAAAGGCAGGAGATCAGCTCCGGGGCAAAGGGCTGGACCAAGCAGTGTGAGAATTATTACTTCTTTAACACAGTGTGAGGCTGCTTTTCCACCCAACACAGGGTCCCTGAGGTGACAAATGTGAAAACACGAAATCATTTCAAGCTTTAAAAAGCATTTCAAATACAAAAACATATATTAAGTATTTAAAGCAATTAATGTGTTAGCACATAAAAATACATTAAAATATAAAAAGCCCACAAACAGGTAGGAGGGCTGATAAGTCAGTGAGGGAACGCCTTCCAAAAACACACCCGAAATGTCTTCGCTTTCGGGCAGAACACAATGAGAGCGGGTTCATCCTGGGGAGGGTGTTTCAAAGTTCCAACGCTCCCTCTTAGCTGTGGAGTCTTGTGAGCTCAAATTCTACTTTGTGAGCTGCTGGCATTAAAGTTGTGAGTGAGCGGTTTGGCTGCTGCATAAATTAGTTTGCTCTGGAGCCCTCCTTCCTGAGCTAAGACAAAAAAGTGTGAGCCAGAGGCTAAAAAACTGTGAGGGAACTTAGAGGGAACTTAGAGGGAACATTGTGCCACCCATTGCTCATGCTTTGTTGATGTCATCTACCACCTTTAATTTGATTTTGGTTAACGTTTACATTCTCTTCTCTAATGATGAATCAGAGTTAACAGCCAATTGGAAGAAACTTTCCGAATATATTATATATATATCCAATGATTGTGGGTGATTTGAATGCCCATGCTGTGGGTGACTGTGTGTGATCTGAATGCCCATGAAAACCAGAAGTAGATTTCAGCTTTGGGTTTAGAGGAAGTAGAACCCTTATCCCTACAGCTTGGCTTACCTTACCAATCTAAGGATGTCATATTCAACAAAGCTGGTCTAAAATAACAGAATTCTGTATTAAACATGAGGGAACATTGGCCACGACCATTAAGGCCCTTTCTCAGGTGAAGGGGAAAGTAGGTTCATAAGGGAGGAGTCCCCAAGCTGAACAGGGCTTTCAAGGTCAAGGTTAGCATCCTGAACTTGTCCCGGAAGCAAATCAGGAGCCAGAGGGAACAAGGCAAGAGTGATAGGATCACCACAACTCCAGTTGGTATTCCGGCTGCAACATCCAGCACCTACTGTAGCTTCCAAAAACACTTCAAGGGCAGCCCCATGCAGACTGCATTGCAGTAGCCTAAGCTGGATGTTACCAAGGCATGCACCACAGTGGTAAGATCTTTTCTGCCCAGCTGAAGCCAGTGAAAGGCACCTCTGGCCACTGCTGACACTAGTTAATTCAACAGGAGGCCCAGGTCTAGAAGCTCCTTTCAGAAGAGTGCAACCCCACCCAGATATTCCAGTTCATGGGTTAGAGCTCCCTTCCACCAATAGCACTTGACAGAGGAACATTAAGAACAGCTTTGCTGGATCAGATCAAAGGCCCATCAAGACAATAGAACATCAGAACAGCCCTGCTGGATCAGACCAGTGAAGGTCCGTGCAAGGGCGTAGACTTTTTCAATCCCCGGGGGGGGGGGGGGCTCTCTCGTGCGCCTCCCTCCCTCTCCCCGCTCACCTCGGGCGGCGTAGGATCGCTGCTGCTGCTGCTGCCTGCAGCCGGGGGCTGGCGCGTCGCCCTTGCGGGCCCCCGGCTCCCGCTCCGCCTCACATTTCCCGGGGGGGGGCTCAGCCACCCCCGGCAAAATGAACGCCCGCCGGTGGCCAGTCAGCTGGCCATCGCAGCCTCTCTCCCCCCCGCCCCGCCCCAGGGAGGCAGGAGGGCAGGCCGGGGGTGGGGGGGGAAGGAGAGGCGGCGATAGCCGGCTGACTGGCCACCGGCGGGCATTCATTTTGCCGGGAGGGGCTGAGCCCCCCCCCGGGAAATTTCGGGGGGGGGCTCGAGCCCTCGAGCCCCCCCCGTAGTTGACACCCATGGGTCCGTGTAGTCCAGCATCCTGTCTCACACAGTGGCCAACCACTTCCTCTGGAGGGCCAACAACAGAGCATAGAGGCCGAGGCCTTCATAAGAACACAAGAAGAGCCCTGAAGGGCCAAGAAGGGCATAGAGGCCTTTATTAGAACATTCAGAAGAGCCCTGCTGGATCAGACCAGTGAGGGTCCATCTAGTCCAGCATCCTGTCTCACACAGTGGCCAGACAGTTCCTCCGGAGGGCCAACAACGGGGCATAGAGGCTGAGGCTTTCCCCTGAGAAGAGCATCAGAAGAGCCCTGCTGGGTCAGACCAGTGAGGGTCCACCTAGTCCAGCATCCTGTCTCACACAGTGGCCAACCAGTTCCTCTGGAGGGCCAACAACGGGGCAGAGAGGCCGAGGCCTTCCCCTGAGAAGAACACCAGAAGAGCCCTGCTGGATCAGACCAGTGAGGGTCCATCTAGTCCAGCATCCCGTCTCACACAGTGGCCAGCCAGTTCCTCTGGAGGGCCAACAACGGGGCATAGAGGCTGAGGCTTTCCCCTGAGAAGAACCTCAGAAGAGCCCTGCTGGGTCAGACCAGTGAGGGTCCACCTAGTCCAGCATCCTGTCTCACACAGTGGCCAACCAGTTCCTCTGGAGGGCCAACAACAGGGCAGAGAGGCCGAGGCCTTCCCCTGAGAAGAACACCAGAAGAGCCCTGCTGGGTCAGACCAGTGAGGGTCCACCTAGTCCAGCATCCTGTCTCACACAGTGGCCAACCAGTTCCTCTGGAGGGCCAACAACGGGGCATAGAGGCTGAGGCTTTCCCCGGATGTAACCTCCTGGCTCTGGGATTCAGAGGATTGGTGCCTCTGAATGTGGAGGCTCTCTTCAGTCACCATGCCTAATAGCCACTGATAGCCTGATCCTCCGTGACTCTATCCATTGTGCTGGGACCAAGTTCCAGTTTGTCAGCTTACAAGCTCATTATGTGCAGGACCTCAGTGATACTTTGGCGGATGCCAACCGCCACCCAGCCCACTTTTGAGCGTGTTTCTTCTTGGCTCCCCCCTCCCACAAGTCTAGAATTCCCTGCTCACTGAATGCTGAAATCTGCTCCAATCCTTCCAGCAAGAGGGCAAAGCTGCTGCTTTGCTTAGAAACCATCTGGCCGGCCAATGTCCAAAGAGGATACTAGGTCAGGTGGACTCTTCTGATGGTCTTCCAGACAGGCCAGTGTTGATATTAAGAAGCACAGAAACCAGCCAGCCTCTAGCCAAGAATTCTGAGACAGAATAATGCCGTGAGGGGACTGTGCCTGCTCAGTGCCACAAGAGGGCTGTACCATATCCCTCCACGACTATTTGAAAGGGCTCTAAACTTGGTCTTACGTTTCCAAATGAAACTGCCTCATGCTAGATCAGACCCTTCTTTCCCATCACCTCCCGCCTCACCCTTTTAACTGGAGATGCTGGGAACTGAACCTGGGGCCTTCTGCATGCCGAGCAGACACTCTACCCTGACACCTGCTTGGTTCAATCCCCGGCATTTCCAGTTTAAAGGACCAGGCAGGAGGTGATGTGAAATGCCTCCCTGGAGAGCTGCTGCCCATCTGAGTAGACAACACAGACAGTGACGGGCCGAGGCTCTGACTCAGTACAAGGCAGCTCCAAGGGCTCTTGCGTTTTCATTGTTTATATGGCATTTGTCTGTTTGTTTGCAATGGGCTGCTGGGGACTTATTGCAGTAGGGCTTGATGGAGAGGAGCTACTGGCTGCTGACCATCTTTGCTGTCCGAGCAGAAGGAGGGAGAGGGCCAAGAAACCGCGCTGGGAAATGCCGCAATTTGGAAATCTCCCTCGAGCACTTCGCTGCGTTTTTTGTCATTGTGCTGGCTGGACAAAACGTCACGTCGGATTATTATGTAAGCACACACCCTGCTAATGCAAGACAAAAGCCGCCAGCACCGCACAGCATTTGCTTCTTGCTTCTGCAACACCCCGGCAAGCATTTGCGGTGGCCGGCTGGCAGCCCAGAGGGGCCGGTCCAAAGTGAGCTCTCCAGAGCAACAAGACGGCCGAGAACGCCCTTTGATCATAAGGACACTTTTCGGCTACTCCCTGGGTGGGTGGGGGGTTGGCAGGACCACCCAGCTCTGATCTATGGAGAAGCGATTCAGCACAAGGCCTTGGAGTGGATCTTGCAGTCCAACTGATCTCCGCCACCTGGGAATCAGTTGTAAAATTCCAGTTCTCCAGACCCCGCCTGGAGGTTGGCAACACTATATCCAAATGGGATTGGTCTCAATTTCTGAAGAGAACCAGAAGAAGAAGAGGAGGAGGAGGAGGAGATTGGATTTATACCCTCACCTTCACTACCCGAGGGAGTCTCCGAGTGGCTTACAAACTCCTGTCCCTTCCCCTCCCCACAACAGACACCCTGTGAAGTAGGTGGGGCTGAGAGAGCTCTTTCCCAAGCTGTCCTTGAGGGAACAGCTGGTACAGAGCTATGGCTTGCCCAAGGTCATCCAGCAGGTGCAAGTGGAGGAGTGGGGAATCAAACCCGGTTCTCCCAGATTAGAGTCCGCACACTTAACCACTACATCCAAACTGGCTCTCAATCCTTAATACCACCACCTCCCATCCATGTAGAAGAAGAGGAGGGCATTGGATTTATACCCCGCCCTTCGCTAGCCAAGGGAGTCTCAGAGCAGCTTACAAACTCCTTTCCCTTCCCCTCCCCACAACAGACACCCTGTGAGGTAAGTGGGGCTGAGAGAGCTCTGACAGAAACTGCTCTTTTTCAAGAACAGCTGTGCCAGAACTATGGCTTGCCCAAGGTCACACCGGCAAATTCAAGTGGAGGAGTGGGGAATCAAACCCGGTTCTCTTAGAGTCCGCACACTTAACCACTACACCAAACTGCCCTGGAGAGCTGGAGGAACAAAGGGGCAGAGGTGTGATCCAGGAGGGTACCACGGACTAATTAATATCAGCAATTAAAAACACTGGAGGCGGGACTAGTTGACCCCTCCTCCCAAATGGCTTCAATTTAAACCCTGTGAAAAGCCCCCGGAACATGGCCTTGTCCACGTGACGCTGCCTCCCACTGATTCATTCCTCAGTCCATCAAGGTCAGCCTTGTCTACTCAGACTGGCAGCAGCTCTCCTGGGTCTCAGGCAGAGAAAGGTCTTTCCCATCCCCTCCTTCCTGGTCCTTTCCACTGGAGATGCCGGGGACTGAACCTGGGACCCTTTGCATGCCAGGCAGATGCTCTACCACTGAGCCACAGACCCTTCCCAAACACGTATGAAGCTGCCTTACACTAAATCAGACCCTGGGCCCATCAAGGTCAGCACTGTCTGTTTGGGCTGGCAGCGGCTCTCTGGGGTCTCCGGTGGAGGTCTTTCACCATCTCCTGCTGCCTGGTCCTTTTAACTGGAGATGCTGGGGATTGAACCTGGGACCCTCTGCATGCCATTTATGTACTGATGACACTGCCTTCCACTGATTCAGACCACTGGTCCATCAAGGTCATTATTGTCTACTCAGACCGGCTCTCCAGAGGACTTTCACTCCACCTACTGCCAGGATATTTAACTGGAGCTGCCAGGGGTTAAATATGGGGCCTTCTGCATGCCAAACAGATGCCCTGCCACTGAGCCTTGGCCCCGCCTTAAGGCCTCCTGGAAGCTTCAAAAGGTGGTATCCCCCAACTCCACAGGGAGCCCATTCCAGAAAGGGGGGAGATGCCACAGGGGCAAGTTTAAGCAGGGTAATAAGAACATGAGAACATCAGAAAAGCCCATGTTGGACCAGGCCAATGGCCTATCCAGTCCAATGCTCCGTGTCACACAGTGGCCAAAAATACCAGGTGCCCTCAGGAGGTCCAGCAGTGGGGGCAGGACACTGTTGCCCCCCCCCCCCCGCACCAAGAATACAGAGCATCGCTTGCCCCCAACTGAGAGTTCCTATCTATACTTTGTGGCTAATAGCCATGGATGGACCTCTACTCCAGATGTTTATCCAATTCTCTCTTGATGCCATCCATGCTTGTAGCCACCACCACCTCCTGTGGCAGTGAATCCCACGTGTTCATCACTCTTTGGGTGAAGAAGGGCTTCCTTTTATCCGTTCTAACCCGACTGCTCAGCAATTTCATGGAGTGCCCACGAGTTCTTGTACTGTGAGAAAGGGAGAAAAGGACTTCTTTCTCAACCTGCTCTATCCCATGCATAACTAGAAGGTGGCAACCTGACAACTGTAGTTGGCACACGGGGACATATGGGGAGAGGCAATATGGGAATATGAGACCATGAGAAGTTTTAAAGGCCAAAACCAGCAGCTTGAATTGAACTCCAAAACAAACTTGCACCAATGCCCCTGTTTTAAAAGAAGCCAAATACGTTCCTTTCAGAGGTGGTTTGCCTGTGTCTACATAGCGACCCTGGACTTCCTTGGTGGTCTCCCATCCATGTACTAACCAGGGCTGACCCTGCTGTCATATAGGCCCTGACAACAGCTGGGCATCTGCCTTCAGAACTAGATGCAGTTTTGAGGTTATCTTCAAGGACAGCTCCACATAGAGAATGCTACAGTAGTCCAACTATGAGGTTACAAAAACCAGGATCACCATGCCCAGGTCAGCTGAGTCTACACAAGGAGATAGCTGGGGAACCAGAGGTGGTTTGGCTGCAACACCAACCTACTTTTCACTGGCCCACTCCTATGGTATGAACGGGGGACCATGGAAGCTGGAAAATGTAGTGCACCATGGCCAAACAGCCAAGAAGTCAGTAGGAAGGTGGGGGAGAGCAAAATCTATCAGAGTTCAACAAGGCTGCCTGAATTCTGCAAAGGTGCTGGGTGCTCAGAGAAGTGGAGGAACCAAATACACATGGAAAACTTGGCAGGGGGCTCTCATATTATGGGAATAATTAACTCCCCCCCCCCCTTTTAGTTCTGGAATTATTTGAATATCACATTAAAGATGATGGAAGATATTGATTATAATCTTAACATTTTATTTTACATTCCATTAGTATTTAAATAATCCGTAAGAATAAAATTCAGATTTAGGTAAACGATTAAGACAATGTTTAGGTTTTTGGTACAGAAGTCTGTCCAGCCGCTAAAGATGTATTCTCTTTTACCGTTAATATGGCATTGCTATTTTTTAGGAGAGTTTTTGTTTCTTCCTTAAAGAGAGAATCTGACCCAAAATGTTGTAATACTGATGCTCTATTAATTGAATTATTTGGTAATATGTTTGATTTTACTTGCTGTATGTAACAATTCATAATATTTAACAAACTTGATGAACTTATATTTCCCCTCTCCCCTTTTCCCTTCTGTACCCCCCCAGTATTCTTGAGAAAATATTTTTTTAAAAAAATATTTAAAAAAAGAAAACTTGACAGAGGGCCAACTTGGGCCCGGCAGCCAAGGGTATGAGGGTACAGCACGATGGCACAGGCATCCCTGCGTATTAATCCAGAGTCACCCGCCAGGCCCTTGGCTGGCTGCCTCCCCTCCCCTCCCCTCCCCTCCCCTCCGTCAATCCATTGTCCCCCTACCAAAGAAGAAGGTCTGAAACAAAAAGACATCAAAACACATCTCTCTTCTTCACATCTGCCCCTTGAGCAAACAAAAGACCTTTTCAAAAAGGAATGTGCCAGCATTCTTCTCCAACGTGCCCCTCCTCCTCCTCCTCCTCACTTGGAAAGAACAGCTCAGAAGCTGTCCCCCATCTCGCAGAGGGAGAAGATGGTAGGCGTACAAGATAGGCCTTCGCTGGAACAAGGAATACCTCGGTTCACCTCCGGCAGTCCTCTCACCCGCCTCCACAATCGTGGCATCTGCACAGCCCATGCCAGGCCATCGGACAAGCACACCGAATGCCTCAGCTGGGACAACTGGCTCAAAACTGCAGTCCCTGAACCCACTGCAGCTTTCTGCTCTCTCCCCACCCCCCAGTTCTGAGACGGGTCCACTCAGGGGCTGGTTGGTTGGTTTGTTTTGGAAAAAGGGGTGCCAGAACTCTCCAGAGGGAAATGGAGTTTTCAATCTGTATACTGAAAACTCATGAACTTGTAAAGATTTTTAAAATAATTTTGTTAAAGAGGTTCCGGAACTCTGTTCCGGCACATCCCCCGAGAAAAAGAAAAGGCCCTGGGTCTGCCCATTTTTGAACTGGATCTGAAGAAGAACAAGGTAAGGTATCCTGGCCCATCAGGTTAGGACCTGTCCGAGAGCCCCGGGACAATGACGGGGTGGCTGCATTCTGAACTAGTTGCAGTCTCCGGGTTACCTTCAAGGGCAGCCCCCCCTCCCCAGCACATTACAGTAATCCATCCATGTGATTACCAAAACAAGAGGCCCAAACATGGCTGCATTTGAATGTTTTCAAAGAGGATGGGGAGGTTTCCTGTAGAGGAGGCACAGATTACCCTCCTGCAATGAATAAGTAAAATAAAGAAGTCAGATCGCCCCAACTGTAAAAGAGATGATTAGGATCAATTGACGGCTTTTGATGGGACAGCACACATGGGCATACCCATACAGACGCATGGCTATCAAATAAAAGAACAGATACTTTTTTTTAAGGTGGAAGCCATATTGGTACACACACACACACACACACAAATCCATGTCATGTGAAACAAACAGAGAATCAAAGACAGAGGGAGGCTGTGTATATAACGCTAACGTAATTTAAAGCTACAGTGCAAACATTAAATACTACAAACTATAATATACAAATACAAGGGTCCATAACGGGCTGTAATGTTGACGAGCTTCTCGTGTTATACACACAGCTCTCCTCTGTCTTTGATTCTCTGGCCTTGCGGGATGTGAAACAAACACACACTTGAATTTGGGCTCTCTTCACAGAGACAAACTGAGCAAAACGAATAAATTAAAAATCCACGCATTCAAGCATAGGCATGTTGTTGGATCTGTCCCTGCATGCCTTCCTCGGGGGGGAAGCTGCAGCACCTCTTCTGAGAACCTAGCCACCCATTATCTTGACCATGTCCCAAAATGAAGAGAGGATTTGGCCACTTCTCCATTGTCATTTTTTGTCACTCGCTTGTCCCTACTGCTTTGGGGTCTCCCCCATGTGTTTTGCTCTCTCTAATAGTCCCAGGGGGAGCAAAACACATGTGGGAAAGGGGGGAATGGACCCAAAGCAATAGGGACAAACAAGAGACAAAAATGATGGTGCAAAAGTGGCCTGAAGTGGGGTGGGAGGGGGAGTGCTTTGCTTGTGGAGGTAAGAATCAAGAGAAGTGTGAAGCCTGAGGAGGACATGGAGCTGTCTAAGGTCCTGAAGTCTTTCTTGTGGACTGCGAAGAGGCTGTTTTCACTTCCGCGTTTGTTGACATCCAGATCTGTGGCGATCAAGTCCCAGGCCGCTTAAGGAGACACCACAGGGCTTTCAATGCAAGAGAGAAATGGAGGTGGTTTGCCCTTGCCTGCCTCTGCATAGCAACCCTGGACTTCCTTGGTGGTCTCCCATCCAAGTACCAACCAGGGCCGACCTGGCTTGGCTTCCGAGATCTGAGGAGAATGGGCCAGCCTGGGCTGTCAGGATCAGTCCAAAACACATACAGAGGTGCTTTCCCATTGCCTGCCTCTGCACAGCAACCCTGGACTTCCTCTGTGGTCTCCCATCAAAGTGTTAACCAGGGCCGACCCTGCTTAGCTTCCTTGACCTGGCGAGATTGGGCTAGCCTGGGCTATCCAAGTCAGGACAAAAAAATGGGTGATTTCCCGTTGTCAGCCTCTACACCGCATTCCTGGACTTCCTTGCCGGTCTCCCATCCAAGTACCAGCCAGGGCCAACCCTGCTTAGCCTGGAAGAGGCGGAGAGGCATTTTAAATGCCTCCCCATGCCTTCCCCAGCCTGCCTGCCTGCCGAAGTGGGAGAGCCGGGGAAGGCTTGGAGGCAGCCCTCCCCGGTGCCTCCCCTGACCCTCCCACCAAAGCAGGCGAGCCGGGGAAGGGAAAGTGTTTAAATTTAAAACACTTTCCCTTGCTTCTGGGGCTTGTGCCGCCTCCGCAGCACGACTCCCCCGGCTAAGGGAAGGTATTCAAACTTCAAATGCCTTCCCTTGGCTGGGGAGTCGCACCGTCGAGGCGGCACCAGCCCCTGAAGCAAAGGAAAGTGTTTTAAGTTTAAACACTTCCCTTTTCTGCCCAGCAAAGGGATCCCTGGAATGGATGCTGAATGTACAGCATCCATTCGAGGAATGCCTGTTCGGTCAGCCGAATCAGATTCCCGAATCAGAATCGGCTTTTGGCACGCCCGGATGAGGCCGGAAAGGCATTATTCGGTTTGCTTTTCGGTTCGTCTGAACCAAATGCACATCCCTGTTCTTAACGAGTGCAAGAAAAATCACCAGCGTTTGCCTCAGAGGGGGACTTGCGTTGGCCTTTGCAGAGATTACAGGACCCTGGTGGGGCATCCTGTGGCTGCGAACAATATTCCCTGGCTTGGTTCTCACTTGGTCCATTTGCTGCCAGCAAACCAACCTTCGGGACTATTCCATTTTTAGATTTTGGGAGTTGATGTTTCGGGAGAACACACTACCTCAAGCAACAAGGAGAGCCCCAGAGCAGAGCGGAGACGTTAACTGAGCTGCAAGCGGACCACCCCGGCTTGTTTTGGGATGGCGAACTGCAGAGACAGAAAAGATACAAGACAATCGGCTGGAGAGATCCTTTGCATTTTCTCTCGGTTTGAAAAGGAACTAATTAATCTGTGTTACTGAGTTAATTGCGGTGCCACTAGGCTTTGGAGGGGGGGGGGTTGGAAATCTCAGGAACATGTATCCATACAGAAACATCTTTCCTGATAACATGCACGACTAATTGTGGATCTGGCTCTGTTGAAAATTAGCAGCACTTTAATTTAAGAGGCATTGCAGAGACACAAGCACAGGGCTTTTGGATGTCATGTCTCTAGGGCTAGTCCTGCCGTTGGCCATAAGATGCAAGGCGCCTGTCCTCTCCTCAAAATAAGCAGCCAACAGCTTCTTGGCCTGCCTACGGAGACACCCACTGAGCAATGTTCTTCTGTGGAAGTCCCACTGTAGCTGTCGCTGATGAGGCAGCCATGGTCTTCCATGCAGCAGGGCCCCTACACACACACAAACAGGGACTTTTTTCCCTAGGATTTTTAAAACTCCAGGTGGTTTAAAACTTGGAATGGTTTGTTTCATTTCTTCACAGTCGGGGACAGAGGGTGGCATGTGGGGAGAGGGTCTCAACACGGCACCGTTTGGTGTGTGGAGTCCCTCAGGGGGCAATCCTGTCCCCAATGTTATTTAACATCTCTATGCACCCCCTCGCCCAGCTGATATGGAGGTTTGGGCTGGGATGTCACCAGTACGCTGGCGACACCCAGCTCTATCTGTTGATGGCTGGCCAAATGCCACCCCAGACAATCTGGCCAGGGGCCCAGAGGCTGTGGTTAGCTGGCTGAAGCAGAACCAGCTGAAACTAAGTCCATCAAAGACAGAGGTCCTGTGGCTGAGCCGGGAAGACCACAGGTTGGGAATGCCAACTTCCGGCCCTTGACGGTGAGCCGTTAATACCAGGGCCACTTGTGAAGAGCTTAGAGGTGTTTCTGGATGCCTCCCTCTAAACAGAGGCTCAGATCACACGTGTTGCCAGGCTGGCGTTTCCCCATCTGTGCCAGGTTCAGGAACTGGCTCCCTTCTTGTCTCGCCCCGACTTAGCCACAGTGATCCATGCAGTGGCCACCTCCAGACTAGACTTCTGTAACTCGCTCTACGCACGGCTAGCCTCGAGACTGACCCAGAAACTCCAACTGGTCGGGAATGTGCTGGTGGATGCGCTCATGAGCACTCTGTTGAGAGCTCACTCAGGACCAGAGCCCTGCCGGCTGCACTGGCTTCAAGCTGAATGCCGGATCAGGTTTAAGGTCTTGGTTTTATCCCTCAAAGCCCTACGCGGTCTGGGACCAACACGTCTTCAGGTACATCCCCCAGAGAGCATCACGCTCTATGAATAATAATCTCCTGGAGTCCCCAGACCGAAAAGTGTTTGTCTGGAAGAAGAAGAGGAGGAGGAGATTGGATTTATACCCCACCCTTCACTACTGGAAGGAGTCTCAAGAGTGACTTACAATCTCCTTCCCTTCCTCTCTCCACAACAGACACCCTGTGAGGCAGGTGGGGCTGAGAGAGCTCTTTCGAGGACTGTTCCTGAGGGAACAGCTCTGAGAGAACTTGTGACTGGCCCAAGGTCACACTAGCAACTGCATGTGGAGGAGTAGGGGGGGGGCGATCCGTGACACCAAAGAGAAAGCCCCCATTCCAAAACTAGGAGTTTAAGAAAAGGACGAGGAGTCTCAGCATGCACATGGCTGACCGCTTCTTTGAATGTGGCTCCCCATCAAAATGGTGCACAGAAAGGAAACTTGTGCATGGCAAGATGACAGAAGTCTCCAATGGGGGGGGACCCAGCGGCGGCACTCGGGTGCCCTCTTGGGAGGTGATGCTGGTTCTTCTCTGCTGTGCTCCCACTGCAGTTGGTTAGGAAAAAGTTTCAGCCCACATGTGTCCAGCTAAGATCAGATAACCCAAGGGACCAATAGGATTCTGAATCAGATCCTTGGCCCATCCAAGGTCAGTACTGGCTGCTCAGGCCGGCAGCCACTCTCCAGGGTCTCAGGCAGAAAAGGGTCTTTCCCGTCACCTTCTGCCTGGTCCTTTGAACTGGAAATGCCGGGGACTGAACCTGGGAGTGTGGACTCTAACGAAAAGAGCTTTGACTCTCAAAAAACAGTTTGGTATAGTGGTTAGGAATGCGGACTCTAATCTGGGAAAACCGCGTTTGATTCCCCACTCCTCCACATGCAGCTGCCGGTGTGACCTTGAGTCAGTCACAAGTTCTCCCAGAGCTGTTCTCTCATAGGCAGTCCTTAAAAGAGCTCTCTCAGCCCCACTTACCTCACAGGGGTGTCTGTTGTGGGGAGGGAAAGGAGATTGTAAGGCACTCTGAGACTCCTTTGGGTAGGGAAGAGCGGGGTATAAATCAAATCTCCTCCTCCCCCTCCTCTTCCTCCTCTTCTTCTTCTTCTTCTTCTTCCCCTGAAATTCTTGTTGGTCTCTAAGGTACTTCTGGACTCAAATCTAGATTTCAGACGAAAATAGCAACAGAGCCAACATCGGCATTCATTTTGTTTGCTTCCCCCCCTTCTTTCCAATTTGCCTGGAAGAACCATCCTCATTGTGGGTTCTTCCTTCTCCACTTTTAATCAGGACTACTTCACATCTTCTAACATTAACAGGAAAGAAAAGAAGAGCTGTGTGCTCCTGGAGCACCCTAGAAGCTACGGAGTGGGCTTGGGGGGAACGGCTGTCTCCACAAACACGCATGTTCAGATATTCAAAGGCTGGGATCCACATGCGTAAATCCAGTCTGTGTGATCCAGCAGCATTAATCTAGGGTGTTCGCCATGCAAATTTTACTAGGGAATTCAGTGTTCCCTCTAAGCTGAGTTAGTGTGAGCCAGCTCTCAGTTTTTTAGCCTCCGGCTCACACCTTTTGGTTTCAGCTCAGGAAGGATGGCTCCAGAGCAAACTAATTAATGTGGTAGCCAAATTGCTTGCACGTAACTTTCATGCCAGCAGCTCACAAAGTGGAATTTTTGCTCACAGGACTCCCCAGCTTAGAGGGAGCATTGCCTGTGGGGTAGGTGGGGCTTAGAGAGCGCGAGAACTGCTCTTGAGAGAACAGCTCTGAAAGAATTTGTGACTGGCCCAAGGTCATCCAGCAGCTGCAAGTGGAGGAGGTGTCCAGAGATGTGCCTGCTAATCCATGGTCCCCCAGCCTTCCTAAGCCTGCAGGCACCGTTGGAATCAACAACAACATGACTGCCACAAAATGGCTCCCGCAGGAGGCGGAGCCAGCCACAATATGTTTGCCACAGGTTTACTTCAGTCGCACAGTGTATGTCCTTGTGCTCTGGTGGCAGCTGCTGCCAAAGCAACCTTTAAAAAGATCCGCACAGTCAATCAAATCTCCTGTGGCCAACCAGAAGCCTACCTGGCCCCACCCACTTCCTAAAAACCTCCGGTGGGTGCCAGAAAAGGTTTGGTGGGAACCATGGTGGGGGCCCTTGCCCCAAGCTGATAATGCAGAAAGGCAGAACAAAGATGCAGCTACTGATCTATGAGTCGGTACCTCCGGGCCGTTTCGTCTCTAGAGGAAGGCCCGGGAGAGGAGATCAAGAAACAGCGTTCCAATAATTATTCTTCAAATGGCCATATTGTGCCGGCGCCTTCCATGGAAATTAGGCATCATTGCAGCAATAACAGCTACCAGTCTGTGGAGAGGCCGAGACAAACTCTGCTCCGAACAGGCAGCCCGGGAATTCATGAGGCAGCTGACCCATGTTTGCCGTTCCTGAACTGAGTCTTAATTGCTGCAGCCTGGAAAGAGTTGTAATCCTCGGCAGGGAAACTCATCCTCCGTTACGCTGGAAAATCACAGAATCTGAATGGAGGAGGGATGGTGAGGCCATCCCACAGGGCTGCCAACCTCCAGGTGGCACCTGGAGATCTCCTGCTATCCCAATGGATCGCCAGACAACGAAGATCAGTTCCCCTTCAGAAAATGGCTACTTTGGAGGGTGGATTCTATGGCATTATATCATGCTAAGGTCCTTTCCCTCCCCAAACCCCACCCTCTCCAGGCTTCACCCCCTAAATGTCCAGTTATTTTCCAATCCAGAGCTGGCAACCATCCCTTTTCCTGGACACACATACGCCAGAGACCTGAATTAGATGAGTTTTCCTTTCCCTTTCCCCAGGACTATGAGAGGTGCTGGCAATCCCTAACAGATGATCCTCAGCAACTTCTACAAACTACAATTCCCAGGATTCTCAGGGGGAGGGAAAGCAAGTTTTCTGATATCTATCTATACCTGGATATCTCTGACCTGGATAAGTCCAGGCTAGCCCGATCTTGTCTGATCTCAGAAACTAAGCAGGGTCCCAGGAAGTCCAGGGTTGCTCCACAGATGCAGGCAATGGGAAACTATAACGGAAGGTCTCTTGTCTTGAAAACGTTATGGGGTTACCATGAGTCAGGGGTGACTTGATGGCAAAAGACAAAGCAAAAAATCTACACATTTTAATCCTGTCCTTCCTCCAGGAAGCACAGGATAGAGTACACAGTTTTCCTCCCTTTGTCTTGTTCTCACAACAACCCTGTGGGATATTTCCCAGTGGGCAGCTGTGTTGGCCTGAAGCAGTAGACCAAATCTAGAGTCCAGTGGCACCTTTAAGACCAACCAAGTGTTATTCAAGATATGAGCTTTTGTGTGCATGCACACTTTTTCAAATACACTGGAGTGGAAGGTAAGGTTCAAACTTATAGACAGAGGCTGGACAGCAAAATAACACGTAGCATGATGAAGATGTTTTAAGACATGCAAAGACAAAACTAAATAACAAGCTAAGGTTATAAGGTCAACAGATGTTTTGATTTAATCAAGGGGGGGAAGGACAGCACAGCAATAAATACGTCAAAATAGGGGATAAAGGTGTAAAGGAATCTTTTTTCTAATTGTGGGAAGCAAACTGAGACTTTCCATTTGTCTCCTTTCAGGAGTGGAGCTAACTTAACCGCATTTAAGTGAGATCTGTTAGGCTGAGAGGGTGACTCACCCAAAGGGCACTCAGTGAGCTTCATGGATGAGTGGGAATTCGAATCCTAACCTAGCACCACTCCGACCAGTGGACCACATTGCTGTGATAGTAAGGTTAGTGTTTGGTTCAGATATGATCTCCCACGCATCAACCTGAGTGCTTCTTAGAGGAAGATTCTCCTTCGAAACCAGTCAGATGTCAAGGGAAATGAGCTCGCTGACAGAGGGTTGATGCATCGCAGCCCCCACAGAGTCCTCTTTCGATGGCACCGTGTGGGAGTTGTCTCTAAAACCTGAGCGTGAAGCAGGATGTCTGCATTCACAGATAGGGTTGCCAGCTCTGGGTTGGGAAATCCCTGGACATTTGGGGGAGGGGCCTGAGGGAGGCTGTGGGAGGCGCCTCAGCAGGGTGTCCTACCACAGAGTCCGCCCTCCACAGCAGCCATTTTCCACAGGGGAACTGAACTCCGTCATCTGGAGATTGGCTATAAATTCAGGAGATCCCCAGACCCCACCTGGAGGTTGGCAAAGCTCTACAGGCAGAGGCCTTCCTTGTTTTGCTCGTTGGGAGGAAGGAATGGGCAAAAGCCACATCTCTGCCATCCTCACTCTCAACCAGTGTTCCCTCTAAGCTGAGTTAGTGTGAGCTAGCTCACAGTTTTTTAGCCTCCAGCTCACACATTTTTGTCTTAGCTCAGGAAGGAGGGCTTCAGAGCAAACTAATTTATGCAGTAGCCAAATTGCTCACTCACAATACCAGGAGCTCACAAAGAAGGGATTTTGCTCACAAGACTCCAAAGCTATAGGGAGCATTGCTTTCAACACGGTCTCCCACCCTCCTCCTCTCTGGCCCGCCTTCGCACACACTTTGGACCTCTGCCCAGAACTTCGGCACCCACCCAGTTCTTCTCCCTTGCAAATCAGACCTCTTGACACCATTCCTCAAAGCCCTCAACAACCGTCTCGTTCGCACCCGATTTAGTTTCAAGGCCTGTGCTGAGGATAAGCACAGGGTCTCCTGCTCCCTTCGAGGTCTCTGCCTTTTCTCTTCATCGCCCTACAGAGACCCGGCCCTCAGAACTCCTGCCTGATGCCCCCACTCCACCTGCTTCCTTCCCGTTTCTCCTCAGGACATAAGAACATAAGAGAAGACAATTTTGGATCAGGCCAGTGGCCCATCCAGTCCAACACTCTGTGTCACACAGTGGCCAAAAACACCAGGTGCCCTCAGAAGGTCCAGCAGTGGGGCCAGGACACTAGAAGCCCTCCCACTGTTCCCCCCCCCCCCAGCACCAAGAATACAGGGCATCCCTTGCCCCAAACTGAGAGTTCTCATCTGTATCTTGTGGCTAATAGCCACTGATGGACCTCTGCTCCAGATGTTTATCCAATTCCCTCTTGAAGCTGTCCATGCTTGTAGCCGCCACCACCTCCTGTGGCAGTGAATTCCACGTGATAATCACTCTTTGGGTGAAGAAGGGCTTCCTTTTATCTGTTCTAACCCGACTGCTCAGCAATTTCATGGAATGCCCCCACGAGTTCTTCTATTGTGAGAAAGAGAGAAAAGTACCTCTTTCTCTACCTGCTCTATCCCATGCATCATCTTATAAACCTCGATCATGTCACCCCCTCAGCCGTCGTTTCTCCAAGCTAAAGAGCCCCAAGCGCTTTAACCTCTCTTCATAGGGAAAATGTTCCCACCCTTTTATCATTCTAGATGCCCTTTTCTGCACTTTTCCCAGTGCTATAATATCTTTCTTAAGGTGTGGCGGCCAGAACTGTACACAGTACTCCAAATGTGGTCGCACCATTGATTTATACAGGGGCATTATGATACTGGCTGACTGGTTTTCAGTTCCCTTCCTAATAATCCCCAGCATAGCATTGGCCTTTTTCATTGCAGTCGCACACTGTCTCGACATTTTCATTGAATTATCTACTACGACTCCAAGATCTCTCTCTTGGTCAGCCCATTTTCCATGAGCCCTACTGGAACGAAGCCCAACAGCTGCCCAGTGGGAATAAGCACAGAGCCTTCACCCGCTCACCCCTGCCTCACCATCCCCCTGCCCTCTCCGGCTCGCCTCCCGGATGGCACAGTTCAGACTCCAGGCACCTCAGGGCTGGGGCCCAGCCTGTTCACGCATCCCCAAAATAGCCTCAGGCTCAGTTGGGGCACGATGCCCATCAATCAATCAATCAATCAGTCAGTCAAGCTCTCTCCCCGGGCCTGTGTCCCACCATACTCCTGGCCAGCCACACGGCACCTATAACTACCCCACATTCCTAAAGAGGCCCCATATGTCTGGGGCTCCTTCTCTGAACAGCTACATGGAGCCTCCTGTTCTCTTGTCAAGCCCAAGAAGAAGAGGAAGAGGAGGAAGAAGAGGAGACTGGGTTTATACCCCGCCCTTCACTCCCCAAGGGAGTCTCGGAGCGGCTTACAAACTCCTCTCCCTTCCCCTCCCCACAACAGACATCCTGTGAGAGGCAGGTGGGCCCAAGAGAGCTCTTCCGAGGACGGCCAGACTTGTGTTTGTGAGCCAGTGTTGTGAGCAGCACATTTCTGAACGGTGGAATGAACCCTCTTTTGGTAGATTTACTCCCCCCCCCCCCCGGCCACCCCGGCTCCTCTTACATTCTCTAAAGGCGCTGCTGTGTTTGGCTCTTCCTGCTAACAGGCCTTGTTAACATTCCTTCCCTCTCCCCGCAAGATTTCATATTCTGGGCGGTGGGGAACGCCACTAAGATGTCTGAGGCAGGGTAAGTGCCAAGGTGTCTCAGCCAGAGCTGCTGATCAATCTCTCTTAACCGAGGGACGTGGGGCTGCCCTTTAGATGAAAGGGTCAGGTTCGTGCGCTGCATGTCCAGCGCTGGCAACCCGCTGACTGCCTGGATATCTCTCTCTCTCTCTCTCTCTCTCTCTCTCTCTCTCTCTCTCTCTTTCTCTCTCCACCCTGGGAAAGAGGCTGCAGCCGCAAAAAGCCATCCAGCTCTCCCAAAAGCACCTGCAAACGTTGCCTCTGGCTTCCACCTAGTTTTCTTCCTCCTGGCGAGGCAATTCCCTCACTCCAAATGGCTCAGCGGCAGAGCCTCTCCTTGGCACGCAGAAGGTCCCAGGTTCAGTCCCCGGCATTTCCAGTCAAAAAGGACCAGACTGTAGGTGATGCGAAAGACCTCTGCCTGAGACCCTGGTCTGAGTAGACCAGACTGACCATGATGGACCAGGGGTCTGATTCAGTAGAAGGCAGCTCCCATACGTTCCATTGTTTTATAGGCCTTCACAGCAATCAGAAAGGAGTATAACTGCAGGGTTGTCGTCGTGTGTCCCCCCCCCCCCCCCCGGGCAATGGCTGTAACTAGAATCAATGAAACTCTCCCTAACTCACCCCCCCCCCCCCGGTCTGTGGTTCTGAGTCACCCAGTCTTGTTCATGGAGTAGGAAGGGGACCTGGCACCGACTGGCATTTCTTCCACACTTGACTTTGGACAGAACCTTTGTCCAGAACCCAGACTTGGCTGGCCCAGGCTATCCTGACCTCAACAGATCTTGGAAGCGAAGCAGGATTGGCCCTGGTTGGTACTTGGATGGGAGACCACCAAGGAAGTCCAAGGCAGCATATGCAGAGGCAAGGCCATGGCCAACCACCTCTGAACATCTGACCTGACCAGAATGGCCCAGGCTAGTCCGATCTCGTCAGATTCTGGAAGCTAAGCAGGGTCGCTCTTGGCTCTTATTTGGACGGGAGACCACCAAGGAAGTGATGGTCGCTACACAGAGGTAAACCACTTCTCTTTATCTGCTCCAGCCCAGATGGTCCAAGCTAGCCCGATCTTCCCAGAGCCCGGAAGTGAAGCAGGGTCAGCCCTGGTCAGTACTTGGATGGGAGACCACCAAGGAAGTCTAGGGTTGCTACGCAGAGGCAAGCCATGGCAAACCACCTCCATTTGTCTCCATCCTGACATAGATGGCCCAGGCTAGCCCAATCTCATCAGATCTCTGAGGCTAAGCAGGGTTGGCCCGGGTTAGTACCTGGATGGGAGACCACTGAAGAAATCCAGGGTCGCTGCGCAGAGGCAGATAATAGCAAACTACCTGTTCCTCTCTTGCCTTGAAAACCCTACAGGGTTCCCATAAGTTGGCTGCAACTAGACGGCACTTTCCCCCCCCCCACCACCACCACCGCTGTAGTGTACCAGGATATTAGAGGTATGAAATCGCCATGGGCTCTTGTAATGGCAACCACCACATGGCCAAACACACATAACCAGACCTGAGCTTTGGCCAGGTAGAACAATAGCTGGCCGGATCCTAACAGGCCACCCATCAGGTGCCTAGGTTCCTCTAGGGGACCTATGAAATGCAACTGTGTACTTAAGGTCCTATAGGGACATTTGGGCGAGGTCGGAGGTGTGGCTCCGACGGCAATAAAAGCGGGCCCTGGAGCCCAGGATGCCATGCCTCATCTGACCACCGAATAAACTTGCTGTGCTGAAATCATTACCACCGGTCTCCCGACTCCAGTACGTTTCAAACGCCCGGAATCTAGCATGCTGTGGAATTTGCTGAAGGCGGCATATACCTGGCCAACTTTCCCGCTCACCTTCATGAGCCCAAGAGCCAAGTTATACAATGAGCGGAAGGCCATGGAGAACTGGGGAGGGAGGGAATGCTTGTGGGAATGCTCTCTGATGGAAAAGGCTGCCAGCAGACAGCAAAATAGCACACCGGAGGGTCAGTGAGGCTGGCCTTGAAAGCTTCCATTTCACATTCTGCTTTTCTCCAAGTAGCACACCCCCCACCCGCCTCCACCCCCACCACCATGAGAAAGCCCTCATGGTATCTCAGCCTCACACGACTGACATTTCCCAGTCTGACCAAGAGCGGCATTCTTTGGCACACTGAGCTCGGCCCTCCATAGTTGGGTGGCAAGCAATGCTCCCTCTAAGCTGTGGAGTCTTGTGAGCAAAAGTTCAACTTTGTGAGCTACTGGCACTAAAGTTGTGAGCCAGCGATTGGGCTGCTGCATAATTTAGTTTGTTCTGGAGCCCTCCTTCCTGAGCTAAGAGAAAAAATGTGTGAACCGGAGGCTAAAAAATTGTGAGCTAGCTCACACTAATGGAGCTTAGAGGGAACAGTGGTGGCAAGGAAACTGGCAGATCTGTCCCTCTGCCCCCAGTCATACCCTGAGTTGCTGGAAATCATGTTTTTACTTCCTTTGTAAATCAATATGCTATTTTAATCTCTTTTTTAATGCTGTATTGTTGGGGTTGCCTTGGACATTTTTGGGGAAAGATGGGACACAAATATTTTGAACAAATAACTAATCAAATAATGCCTGGGTCCCTCCCCCCCCCGCATTTATAATCAGCAAGACGACCGTGTACTCCTTGAAACAAGGGCTTATTTCCATCATCATTAGCTGCAAGCCAGAAAGGGGGGTGCAGTCCACTCGGCGTCTGTCTGCATGTGAGGGAGGGAAGGACTGTTACTACACACAAAGGTAAGGGGTTTTTGTTTTGTGCTGTTTAATTTTCTTTTTGCAGGTGTGTGTATGTGTGTAGCCCTGTGGTTTTCACGCAGTGTCCTGGGAGACTTTGGGACCCCCTGGTGGACCTCCTGAGGGCACCTGGTATTTTTGGCCACTGTTTGACCAAGTGTTGGACTGGATGGGCCAGTGGCCTGATCCACCATTGGCTTCTCTCAGGGCTTCTTTTGCAGAAAAAGCCCAGCAGGAACTCATTAGCATAATAGGCCACACCTAACAGCAGGAACTCATTAGCATATTAGGCCACACCCCCAACTGCGCAGCTCCCTCCCAGGACTGGCTTCCCCAGGTGCCCCGCAGCTTGCGGGGCGCATGGGGAATTTGAGGGAAGGGAGGCAGTTTAAACTGGCTTCCTCCCCCCCCCCCCCGGACTGGCTTGGCTTCCCCAGGCGCCCCATGGCTTGCGAGGCACCTGAGGAACCCGGGGGGGGGGGGGAGGCCGTAGGCGTGGCCAACTCAGAAGTCAATCGGTACTCTGTTCTTGTGCGTTCCTGCCCCAAAATAGCCCTGGATTCTCTTGTGTTCTTATGACCCTTCGCAGGCTTCCTGGATGTGCCCTTAGCCACCTTCTCAGGGGTTCCAGCTGTGAATATCTTTCTGTGCCCCCCAAAACCATTGTGCACAGTAGAGGAATCTAGCAGGGAGAAAAGCTCTACCCCAAATCCTCTGCAACACCCACAGGGCTAGGGCTCTCCATGTTGCACCCCCACGGCTGCGAGTCCAAAGGTACCTGCACTGGCAACGGAGCATGCCTAGAGGATTGCCCTGCACACTCTTCCCTCTCAGCTGCCATTTCTCCTGCATCCCCACCCTCACCTGCACTGCTGGAGAACTTTTTGAGGGCTTTTAAGGGAAACAATGACCTGGCCTAGATATAGGGGATCTCCTGGATTACAACTGATCTCCAGGAGACAGAGATCAGTTCACCTGGAGAAAATGGTCACTTTGGATGGTGGACTCCATGGCATCGTTTCCCATGGAAGTCCCTCCCTTCCCCAGACCATGCCCTCCTCCGGATCTACCTCCAAAATCTCCAGGTATTTCCCAACCCAGAGCTGGCAACCATGCCTAGATGGCCCAAGCTAGCTTGTTCTTGCCAGATCTGGGAAGCTCAGCAGAGTCAGTCCTTGTTAGTCCTTGGATGGGAGACCACCATGGAAATCCAGGGTTGCTGTGCAGAGGCAGGCGATGGCCAACCACCTCTGAATGTCCCTTGGCTTGAAAACCCTACCGGGGTGGCCATAATTCAAGTGTGACTTTCCCCCAAGAGAATCAGGCAGTGATACAGTGGTATGATGACCCTCAAAAAGCAGGGTGGGGGGGAATGGCGGCTGCAGAGAGATTGGAAGAGAAGAGATTGGACTTATACCCCACCCTTCACTCAGAGTCTCAGAGCGGCTTACAGACTCCTTTCCCTTCCCCTCCCCACAACAGAAACCCTGTGAGGTAGGTGGGCCTGAGAGAGCTCTTTCCAGAACTGTCCTTGAGAGAACAGCTGTGCCAGAACTACGGTTTGCCCAAGGTCATCCAGCCAGGTGCAAGTGGAGGAGGGGGAATCAAACCCGGTTCTCCCAGATTGGAGTCTGCGCACTTAACCACAACACCAAACTGGCAGGTGAGACAGGCGAGGCTAAGAATGTGTGACTGGCCCAAGGTCACTCCGCAAGCTTCCATGGCAGAGCAGGGATCTGACCCTGAGTATCCCAGGTCCTAGTCCAAGACTTTAACCAGTCTACCACATTGTCTCTCAGTGCCTTCTCTCTTCTGGTTTTGCACATTTGAATCCCAGAATGCAGAGGCCACAGTCGACATGAAAAAGACTCCTACAAAAAAACCTGGTTGTAATGAGATTGTTCCCCCAAGAGGAACAGCGCTGAGGGCTGTCTCCTTCCCCGGCTTGACTACGTCCCGCCAGAGCTTGCCGCCTCCTGACCCCCCCTGACCCTGACTTGCTTATGACCCTTGAAGCCCACCAAGGAAGCAAGAGCACAAGTGTTGACTTACAGTAGACATCCACTCGTATGGACTTGATGGCCGGGGAGCCCAGGCCGTTCTCGGCCTTGCAGTAGTAGCGCCCCCCTTGGTGCCGCTGGATGTTGGCGATCCGCAGGGTCTCGTTGTAGACGCTGGAGTCTTGGAAGCGGTCGGAGGCGCTGCCTGCTGTTTTGGTCCACCTGATCTGAGCAAGCACCAAGAAAGACCGTTATTCTAGCTTGGCAGACGGTACGCGCACAGACACACACACACACACACGGAGACCAATTAGTTCTGGCCTTTCCAAGAAGATATCATTGGCCCTCCAGAGGAACTGAGACAGGATGCTGGACTAGATGGACCCTCACTAGATGGACCCTCACTGGTCTGATCCAGCAGGGTTCTTCTGATGTTCTTATCAGGGGAAGGCCTCTGGTTGGCCACTGTGGGAGACTGAATGCTGGACTAGATAGACCATCGGTCTGATTCAGCGGGGCTCTTCTGATGGTTTTATCATCCAGGAACAATTTAAAAAGAAGAAGTGAGATTCTGAAGGGTATCTGGGGTTGTGACCGGGTGCTCTACTCAGCTTGGCAGATTCCTCTGGGACTTTATTTGAAAGCCTTTTGTGTTGGGCTGGAGGACAGCACCAATGTAAGCAGGCAGAATGCAACTCATTAGGAAGAAATGATTCCACTGTTTATGTTTTAAGTAGCACGGGAGGGATCTATAAATAAAACCAGCATGGTACATCTACATTCGAGATTCATTTCTTTCCAAAAGTGGGGGGGAAACACTAAATGCACACATATATGGCTAGACGCAGCTGTAAGACCGTTTCTGCGAGAAATGTATCACCTGGATCTAATTGGCTGTTTTTCAGAGATACTGAAGAACTCTCGCTGTGATGCATCAGCGTTTTAATCTCAGAGAACAGGTTGTCGAAATCATAAAAAACACCGAGTTTTGTTTTGTGTCCCCCTCCCCCCGACAGGAATGAACTCAATTTTTGCAGCTCCAGCTATCTGGGCAAATCTGGTTGTTTCCGTCAAAAGTCTGCCTGCCTTTGCCAACCTCTTGGCGAGACAGTGACTGCAGAAGGATGCCAGGAGATGGGGGTGCCATCTGTGAACCCCAAAGATGATCCAACACGGCAGAGCCTAGATCTGACTGATGTCACATCCTGATAGTCCTGCCATCCGAGCAACAGAAAAACGGACAGGATAAGACAAAGGCGGCAGCTGCAAAAGCTTGGCTGGGCACCACCCACTTAAGAACCCATGTTCAAAGGCAACCCTCGTGGGCCACTGCACCCACCCATGGCACCACCACCACAAGCCCTCACAGTACTATTTGATGTTCACCATTGTCGGCACTGGCACATGTTGGCACAATGCTTCAAGCACAGCTGCCATAAAAGGGGGAAGTGCAGCCCAGGACACCCAGGCCCATATGTGGCCCATATGTGGCTTCCTCCGTGTCACTGGGCAGATGAAGCTGCTTCGTCCCATGGTCTACTGAGATCAGCCCTGTCTCCTCTGCTGGGCAGGAGGCTGAGGCAGAGCTCAATGGAATTGCTGAAATTCACTCAGTGAAACTGCTGAGCAGTCGGGTTAGAATGGATAAAAGGAAGTCCTTCTTTACCCAGACAGTGACTGACACGTGGGATTCACTGCCACAGGAGGCAGCGGCGGCTACCAGCATGGACGGCTTCAAGAGGGGATTGGATAAACATCTGGAGCAGAGGTCCATCAGTGGCTGTTAGACACAAGGTGGGAAGGTAACAGCATTCTGTGTGCCTCGGCATTTAGTTATGCCGGCCACATGACCACAGAAACGTCTTCAGACAGCGCTGGCTCTACAGCTTGGAAACGGAGATGAGCACTGCCCCTTAGAGTCAGATTTGACTGGCTTTTGAGCAAGGGAAACCTTATAGATAGGAACTCTCTGTCTGGGGCAAGTAATGCTCTGTATTCTTGGTGCTTGGGGGGGGCAACAGTGGGAGGGCTTCTAGTGTCCTGGCCCCACTGCTGGACCTCCTGAGGGCACCTGGTGTTTTTGGCCACTGTGTGACACAGAGTGTTGGACTGGATGGGCCACTGGCCTGATTCAACATTGGCTTCTGTTATGTTCTTATGTTCTTCTGATGAACGAGAAATCACATTCAGTATGCAATTCTTGATTGGCCGCCATCTTTCTAAGAGTGAAAAGGAAGACCT
Organism: Lepidodactylus listeri; assembly: GCA_029233225.1. NCBI lineage: Eukaryota > Metazoa > Chordata > Lepidosauria > Squamata > Gekkonidae > Lepidodactylus > Lepidodactylus listeri. The sequence goes on along the minus strand of JARCFY010000011.1, from coordinate 100,314,732 downwards.
CGCCAACAAACAAACAAAAAAAACCCCCCAAAGCAGACATAAAAAAAGGACTGGGGTGGGAAGGGGAATATCTCCCCCTCCACTTAACGCATTATTTTTCAGTTCCGAAATTAAAATGACTGAACCATTGATGCAGTCCCAAACCTTGCCCCATATCCCTGACCCCTGAACTCTGCGTAGCCCTGACATCATGTCAGTCCACAGCTAGCCGCTCTCTCAAAGCTTGGGAGATTGGATTGATACACCCCATTGTTTCAACCCCAGCCAACAGGAATTTAGGAGTCAGGCCGCCAGCCAATCCAGACCTGTTCTGTCGAGAGGGTCCAATCTGTGTGTGAGCTGGCCAACTTGAGCATGGCTGTATTCCCCCCCTCACAGATTGTCAGCGTTTTTTTGTTTTTTGCTGTTATTAAACTCTTGGCTACAAGGACCATTAAATCATCTGTGCAGAAAACAGGGCCGTGGGATAAATGCCTGATAGGATGTCAGATCAATCGCTTTCCTTCGTTTCCCACTTCTGCCTTAGCAGGGGCGTCCTCCGTTACAGTTCTACGGGGGACCAGAATTCGGAATAATCACCCTGGGAGTTTTTGAGATTAGCAGGTGAAAGAGAAGAGCACTGTACACAAGATGTTTGATTTTCCCCCCCTAAATCAAATTTCTGGATGGATTAAATGGACAATGAATTCCAGGTCTACCTTCTGGCTGGTGGAAAATGCCTTTTGCATTGACCATGCACGCCAGCGGGACCGGGCTCCTCCACCGTCGGTCAGACAGCCAGATTGGTCACAGTGCAGGAGGTCTGCCTCTAGCATTCGCTCTGCTGTTTCACCAAACCCACCTTGCCACAGGAATCCTCCTCCACATTGCATGCCACTTGCACTCTCTTTGATTCTCGGATTTTATGGACGCCTCCACACTGCATGCTGGTTTCACTTCCTTTGAGCTCTCAGTGTTACGGTACTGTCTACATAGATTTGTGGCCGTTTTATGGCCATTCAATCAGGGGTGACTCTGCAGTCAGTACGGCATTGGCCCAGGGTATTTGATTGTGGTTTTGAGCCGCATCTGTGTGGGTTTGTTAAAACTAAGGTTGCCAGGTCTGGGTTGGAAAATGGTAACATAGGTTAAAAGAAATGGTCCAAATATCAGACTCGTAAAACTTTTGACACACAGAGCTGATAGTATTACATATACAACTGGCGGGTATATGTTATGACCAATCGACCATATGCGTTTTGGCGCCTTAGCGTAACAGATTATTACCTTTGATGGAAGAGACACAAACCCAGACACACTGGATATTTGATATCAGAACAATCTGGAGAGCATATGCAGTTAGCATAAGAGATTATCCGTAGCCCACTGAGTAAACTTTTAGCAACTGCACATCACATGAACAAGCAACACCTGGCTCTAAAGAAAATATTTTTTTTCCATATATTTATTTCTGGATGTGTGCTGACCACTGAGGAAGGCCCTAAGGGGCCGAAACGTGTATCGTCTACTGGTCGTAAGACATGCCCATCAATTGTATATGTAATACTATCAGCTCTGTGTATCAAAAGCTTTAAGAGTCTGATATCTGGACATAAGAACACAAGAAAAGCCAGTGTTGGATCAGGCCAATGGCTCATCCAGTCCAGTCACACAGTGGCCAAAAACACCAGGTGCCTTCAGGAGGTCCAGCAGTGGGGCCAGGACACTAGAAGCCCTCCCACTGTCGCCCCCCTCAAGCACCAAGAAGACAGAGCATCACTTGCCCCAGACTGAGAGTTCCTATCTACCTTGTGGCTAAGAGCCACTCATGGACCTCTTGAAGCCGTCCATGCCTGTAGCTGCTGCCACCACCTGTGGCAAGTCACCATATGGTCAATACGCGATTTCGCCACCCAGCTGTCTACCTGCCTAAGGATCAAATCACCAACTACCAAGAGCCCCCCTCCCTCCCTGCCCAGGGATGGTTCCTTGGTACGAAAGGACACCCTTTTTGGATTTCACAGCTCAGGATCTGAAGTCGAAAAATGACGCTCTGGAACATCGGTCTCTCCTCTGAAGTGATATGGAACAGAAGTACTGTAACCACATTCTTTTATATTCTCGTTTTATTTTTAGTTCTACAGATAGATTATTTAGACTGCCTTTTCCCATAATTATTTGGAAACAGTTGTGTTTGTTTTGTATGATTATCGCTTAAAGGTTGTTTCAAGACTAAGAACAAGGGCTATTCCTTAGAGGAGGGCAGGGAGCTTTTCCTGTTGGCAGCAGAGGAGAGGACTCACGAGAATGGGTTTAAATTAAGGGCAGGAAGGTACCAGCTGGATCTTAGGAAAACTTTTTGACAATCAGAGTTGTGCCTCAGTGGAATCAGCTGACTGGGGAGCTCCCCCTCCCCGCCAGTCATCAAGCAGCATCTGGACCAACACTGATCAGGGATGGTCTAGGCCAGGGGTGGGCAAATTGCGGCCCGTGGGCCACATGTGGCCCGCCACAGAGTTTTTTGCGGCCCGCCAAGACAGTCAGCCAGATCAACAAGAGTAAATATAGATGCTCTTTGACAGACATTAACTTGCAGGCTGTGATGAGAATCTTAACAAGCAATCTCACTCCTGATTTCAAAAAAATTGTAGAAAAGTGTGATAGGGCACATTTGTCTCATTAAACTGATTCTAAAATCAAATGTGCTTGCAGCTATAGACGATATGAAATTAGCACAATAAATACATTGAATAAAACTACCACTATTTTATTTAAGTTATATTTATTGATTTTTATGATACAGTTTATACCTTTTCTGAAATGCAAAGTTAACTAATGAATGCAATCGTTTTAAAAGGTGCGGCCCTCCGCTAACCTCCGCTCCCACAAAGTGGCCCCCAAGTCAAAACAATTGCCCACCCCTGGTCTAGGCTGATCCTGCACTGAGCAGGGGATAGGACTAGATGGCCTGTAGGACCCCTTCCAACTCTGTGTGGTTCTGTGGATTCTATGACTGTTGTCTGAAGGTGCTGTTGGTGTAATACTGGATTATTGTTATTTTTTTACAATTTTCAATTGAATAACTACAATTCAAAAAACAGACAAACAAACAAACCACCCACAAACAGGCTTCCAGGGTAGCCCCAAGTAGGGCACCCTGCAGTAGTCCAATCCAAATGCAACCAAGGCTTGGATCACTGTGGCTAGATCTGCCTGACCAGGGAATGGATACAGCTGACGGGCCAGCCGAAGCGGAGCTTGACACCCCACCCCTGTTTTCAAACCTGACCGTGACCATTTGTGCTGTGAGGGGATTCCTGTTTGATTTATTTATTTATTTTTACATTTATATCTCGCCTGCCCGCCCCGCCGTTGTTTGTTTGGAAAGATGAGGGTTGCCTGCAATGCTCCCGCTAAGCTGTGGAGCCCTGTGAGCAAAAATTCTCCTTTATGAGCTACCGGCATTAAAGTGGCGAGCGAGCCATTTGGCCACTACAGCATAAATCAGTTTGCTCTGGAGCCATCCTTCCTGAGCTAAGACAAAAATGTGTGAGCCGGAGGCTAAAAAAACTGTGAGCTAGCTCACACTCGCTCAGCTGAGAGGGAACACTGGCTGCCTGCTAATCCTTAAAGGCCCACACCCCTGGAAAAAAAAATACCGACAAACAACCACATGCCAAGAGAGGGCAGCGCAGTGCTCGCTATTATCATGGCAAAGGGCAGAACACCCCCCATGCCTATTTGTAAATGGATGTGGGGGGGGGGGATTTGTATCGCTGCCGACACAGCAGGACGGTATTGGCTGCCCAGCAAGACTGGCAGGGCAATGCAGTACATTGTGGGTGATAAATGGGCGCGCGCGGTATGGAAATCTCTCTTTCGATCCTATTTTACATGCTAATGGCTGTGAAACGTTCAGCCTCTCAAACTGCTACCCTGCTCGAAACAGCATCGGTCATTTCCAGCTGAAAAACAAACAGGCGGATTATGGCGAAAAGAGCCAATTGAAACCCAGCCGAAGAGAAGCCTGGCAGCCGGTAATTGTGATGGATGCTCCTTAGCTCACAGGCCCTCGGTACCCACAGAAAAATGTCTCCGGCCCTCTGAATGTTGCCCAGCCTTTCTCACACGGCTACCTTGGCGGTATTTAAAACTGCTAAAGTCTCAGGGGCCCTGTGTGTGTTTTAACTGTAATATTCTGTTGCCGTATGTCCTTGCACGTCAGTCGCACAGCATCATGGCTTTTGTAGCCTAGAGCTCCTGTCTTTGACAGTGAAGAGGCATGTGTGCATGATGAAAGCTTTTGTTTTAGAAAACATATAACTCCATTCTGCAATTGAAATAACATCTCAAGCCCAGCTTGCTATACAGGAAGCAACTGTGGACTACAAAGCCCATGTTCCGTGCAGTGCCGATACATGCATGCACAAAAAATATTTGTGATGTTTCTAATGTTAAATCTGGGGTCCTCGACATGGTTCCCATGGGCTTCAGAGTGCCTGCCCACACATTTCCTGGTGTCTACCAGTGTTCCCTCTAAGCTGAGTTAGTGTGAGCTAGCTCAGTTTTTTAGCCTCTGGCTCACACATTTCTTGTCTCAGCTCAGGAAAGATGGCTCCAGAGGAAACCAATTGATGCAGCAGCCAAATCGCTTGCTCCCAGCTTTAATGCCAGGAGCCCACAAAGTAGATCTTTCCGCTCACAAGACTCCACAGCTTAGAGGGAGCCCTGGAGCCCACCGTGTGTTTTTAGAACGTGGGTGGTGCCAGGTTGGTCTTTTGCCTAGCAAGGCATCTGGTTGGTCCATGGAGATTTGATTGGCTGTGCAGATTTTTAAAAACATTGCTTCAGCAGCAGCAGCAGCCACAACAGCACAAGGCTCTCCACTGGGTGGCTGAAGGTAAGCTGTGGGAGCCATTGCATGATTGACTCCACTTCCTGTGGCAGCCATTTTCTGGCAGCCATTTTGTGGCTGAACCCACAACATTGCGTCCTAATCCCAAAGAAGACTGCAGGCTCAGACAGGTCTGATGCAATGATTCTGATTTCTTTCAGTATTGTTTTCCAACAACATGATTGACATGTATGTAGCAAGCCAATTTATATACCGCATTTCTGCCTCACAGAGATATTCTAGAGGGAGCTACCTTCACCTCCTTCTGCAGGTCTTGGTTTTGGCTGGCCCACTTGTCCTACTGCCTGTTAGAATTTAGGGTCAATCCAAGCCAAAATCCAGGGCTAGAGTCAAAGTTCAATCCACAGTTCAGTTACTGAGAGAGCAAGAGTCCAGTCCAGAGTGGATGCAAGGTCCAGTAGTCCAAGGTCATTCACAAGTGCAGGGAGGCAGATTACAGAGCCTGAGTATGTCTGCAGCTGTCCATCAGCGACTCCGGGTCCACAGAGGGTCAACTAGTCCAATATTGTTCTTCAAGGCACGATTCTCTACACACCAGCCATTTCCCAAACTAGCCCATGTTAGAGCCACTGTGGTGGAGCGGTTGTAGTGTCGGACTAGGATACCCGCTTGTGCCGTGGAAGATTGCTGGGTGAATTTGGGCCAGCCACATCCTCTCAGCCTAACCTACCTCACTGGGTTGTTGTCAGGATAAACCAGAAGAGAGGAGAATGATGTAAGCCACGCTGGGTCTCCAGTGGGGTGAAAGGTGGGATATAAATGAAAAATAAAATAAGAGGCGAGGAGAGGAGAGGATAGGAGAGATTGGATTTATACCCCACCCTTCCTCACCCAAAGGAGTCTCAGAGTGGCTTACGATCCCCTTTCCCTTCCCCTCCCACAACAGACACCCTGAGGTAGGTGGGGTTGAGAGAGCTCTGAGACAGCTGCTCGTGAGAGAATAGCTCTGAGAGAACTTCTGACTGACCCAAGGTCACACCATCAGCTGTGTGTGGAGGAGTGGGGAATCAAACCCGGTTCTCCCAGATTAGAGTCTGCACTCCTAACCATTACACCAAACTGGCTTGCAGACCTCCCGGACATCAGCTTGCCCCCAAGAGAACAAAAGTGAACCAGATGCCGATTAAGCAGCCGCTTCTTGCTTCTACAACTTCTGACGAAGAGACTGGTTAAAATACTGGCAGACAAATTGTATGAGGACAGATGGCTGGAAATGCCATGTTTAGGCTGAAGGACATTATCCTGGCACCCGTTATGATACACGTTTCTACGGAGGGGCATTGGAAGGCCCCTCTCAGATCACAGAAGGTCACACCCAGCAGTGTGCCCCTCACCCCATTTCCCATCAGGACTACCTGTGTCCCAGCAGAATATCCCAACCCTGGTCCCGATCCTTTCAGGGGATGTGGGGTAAGGTGACCAGCTCCAGGTTGGGGAGCTCCAGGAGATTTGGGGGTGGAGCCCGGGGAGGACAGGGACCTCAGTTGGGTACAGGGCCATGGAGTCCACCCTCCAAAGCACCCATTTCTTCAGGGAGGAACTGGTCTCCGCAGTCTGGAGATGAGCTGTAATTCTGGGGGGTCCCCCAGGTGAAATCTGGAGGCTGGCATCCCTCCAGAAGGGTTTCTCTTCTGCCCGGGGCCTCTTCCTCCCCTCTTGACTTATCCTCTCTCTCGATCCCTCATTCCTGGCCAGTCTACTCCCAGCTCTGGCCCATCTCACAGTTGGCTTTGTGAGGGTAATATTCCCCGCAGCCCCGCTTGATCGAATTAGTCCGCCTGCCACTACATGGTCCCAACCGTCTCCATGTCCAACCACGGGGCACTCCCAAAGTCCCTGGCGCTGTCTAACAAGCCAGGCAGGTGTGGAGACCAGACACGGCACCTCCAACCTCCGGGCATGTGTCGGAGTTCTGCCATGTGGCTGGGAATTCCCTACATCCCCGTGACAAGCGGCATCTCTCAGAATGATGGATAAGCTGGCAGGGCTTCTTCGCCCTCGGCAGACGCTCCCCTTTGAGTCACGCCATTTGCTTCGTCAAACTGTCCTCCCCAGCAGCAAAGCTGGGAATGGGGAAGAGGCGTGGAGAGGGAGGATTTGTCCTGAGAGCACTGGGATGCCCACAATTCCTCTCTACTGTTTCTGCAGGAAGTCTGTTCCTCTCGCTGAACAGCATTTTGAGACACATCATTCAGACACGTGGATACGCAGTTTTTCACAGGATGCTCTTTGGCTCCCTTTCTCGGGTAACAGCACAGATTAGGCGTGTGACGCTCACAGCAAAAACGCCGACTGCATCAACATGGAAGTCCAATCAAGCGCCCACTCATTCATGTTGGTTAAACAAAGTCTGGAACCACTTTGTTATGGACAAGATTACAGATTGTCTACAATCAGGGGTCATTTCGAAAAAACAGAGGTGCAGGAGCTCATTAGCATAACTCGTTAGCATGACTTATTTGCATATGCCACACCCACTGACATTACCCAAAGTGTGAAAGGAGGCAACACCCACCGCTCAGGCTCCACCTCAAAAATCTCCAGGTATTTCGCAACTCGGAGCTGGTGAGCCAGCTTTACACTTTGACTGAAGACACTTGAGGTTTCCTTTGCTCTTGCAGGGAAGCTGCCCTACAACAAGCATGGAAATACAGATCACATTAGTATGCTTTTGCTTTTTTCCACAGTGCATCACCATATATGCCCACTCCTGGAATGGAACGGAATGTTCCAGAACGGCATTTCCACAACTTTCCTGCTCAAAATGACCCCTGTCTACAATACTCGGAACCCTTCCCCAAACTCTCCAACCGTGCGGAGACACGGTTTCCGTTTATGGAATTCGTAGCAAATTGTGACCTCCAACCTTACAACCCTGCATATCCTAAATTGCTCTATCTTTAAGCTACTCTCTCGCGTGCAGTGTCTGGTCCAGCATAGGCATGTGATCAATATGATTCAACCTATTTGATTGCTGGCATTACCACTTTTATTACTTCAAAAATGTTTATGCACTTAGTTTTTGCAATTATTTCTGCTTTGAAGACATGTACACTGTGAATGCTTTGATAATGCACATTATGTTATTTGGTTTGACTGGAATTGAATACTTGGATGGCTCTACTACAATGCTAATAAGCTCGGTTATGCATTGAAAAATTAATGAAAAATTATTATTATTTTTTTAAAGGAGTGCGACGTTCTGACTTGGCCCAGAAGCTCCGTCCAGGCAGGCCCCCACTCCGCTCAACTAACAGCAGCACCTGCCTCCCTCAAAATGAATGGTCTGGGGAAGAGTAAAGGTTTCCTAAAGAGGAAGCTATCACAGCAAGTAGCTTCCGTTAATTTAATTCGCTGCTGTACTAATTTAACGGATGGAACACACATTCAATGTCATGACATTAAGGCCACGTGCACCCCCGCTGAGAATGTCCTGGTTACGGGTCTGGTTGGTTTTGTCCTTTAAAGTCTTCTGTGGCTTGGGGCAGGGGTAGCTGAAGGATTGGCTTCTCCTACATGCTCCTGCCTAGGAATGGAGGATAAAGAGAGAGGCCCTCCTGACAGCCCTACCAATCAAAGAAGCTCACCTGGTGGACACACAAGAGAGGGTCTTTTCAGTGGCAGCCCCACAATTATGCAACAACCTCTGCAGGGAGGTATGCCTGACCCTCTCGTTTCCAATCGTTCAGAGGCAACTGAAGACAGGGAGGGAGGGAGGGAGGGAGGAAGGAAGGAAGGAAGGAAGGAAGGAAGACATGTTCTAGTTGTCCCCCAAAAGACAAAAGGCAGCAATTTATGGTTTTCTTCCCACCCACCTACCCCCAGTAATTTGGTCCCCTGAGGTTTCACTGCTTTATATTTAGTTCTTTTCTAGTGAATAGGAAATACTGATGTTATGATTAGACAATTCATTTCAACCGCTACTTTATATACATTCTCCCCAGAGCAGGAAATATTTAAAGAACAGCTTTCTTCATTATCAGTGTTAAAACACAACCTCTATCTATCTATCTATCTATCTATCTATCTATCCATCCAGCCAGCCAGCCAGCCAGCCAGCCAGCCCGCCCTCATCTACCAATCTGTCTGTTCATCAGCCTGTGTGTGATTTCCTGGGGAGAATAATTTCATAAAGAAAAACAAAGCCTATCTACTTGTAGAGTAGAGGTCCTCACAATTCCCAGAGAGACCTTTTCACTTCTGGGTAGCTCTGGGAATCATCAGGAACTCTATGGTAAAAACTTCCTGTAAGCAGCCAAGGCTATATTTTTTCTTTTATTTTTTCCCTCCCCAGCATGCTGTCCCCCACCCCCCAATGCTCCTGCCGGCTGACAAGCACTGCCGAGAAACCCTAGTTTGCACAGATACATCAGTGCATGGGCAGCTGGGAGCCAGGATACAAGCAGCCACGTGTGCCTATGAGAGAGACGGGTCCTGTCCCAAGATTCCAGTTGCATGGCGAGTGGGGAGGCCGGCATGGATGACCCTGGGCCACTGACCTCCAGGCACTGAGCAAATATGCAGAAGAGGCTTTTCACAGAGAGAGGTTAGGATTGCCCAGCCTGTGTTGGGAAGTCCCTGGAGAGTTGGGGGTGGTGTGTGGGGTTTGGGGGAGGGGAGGGGCCTCAGTGGGGTCCGTCTTCCAAAGCAGGCCTTTTCTTCAAAGGAACAGACCAGCTGCAATTCCCAGAGATCTCCAGCTACCACCTGGAGGCTGGCAACCATAGTAGCAGGCTTTGAGCTGAATATGTCGTTTTGAATTCTTGAAATGGACTCTTGGCAGGTTTCTTTCCCCCTTGGTAATGGGAGCACGGCTGGAGACTTCTGGTGCCTTTGAGCTATCTGCTGATTTGCGGTGGAATTGGGTTGGGGCTCGTGGAACTCTTTCACTGACCGTGGCGCTTCCCTCTCTTCCAAGCCACTTATGCCGGGGAAGGCTCCCTGGCCTGGAGGAAACCACCCCTGCCAGCAGAACAGACTGCCGGGATGCAACGCTTGCCCTTTAGAGACTTCCACAGGAGGCAGAATGACTGCCAGTCCTGCATCAGATCCTGAGCAGTGGGAACAACATGAGCTTGATTCCCCCCCCCCCCGGCAAGCCAGCATCTCAGCCAAAATGCCCCCTTTCTGACTAAATCCACACTGTGATCTGCTCTGTTTTCTGTCAAAGCCTACGGCATGGATCTCAGCAGGCACCCCCCGTCATGTGCGTGCCAGACTGCCCCTCAGCTCCCAGTGGGGGACACACCTATCAACTACTTTCAAGCAACCAGCTCAAAGCAAGACAGTCATAAGAACACAAAAGAAGCAATGTTGGATCAGGACAATGTCCTGTCCAGTCCCACACTGTGTCTCACAGTGGCCAAAACCCAGGTGCCACCAGGATATCCATCAGCAGGGCCAGACTCCAGAAGCACTCCCACTGTTGCCCCCCAAGCACAAAAAATACAGAGCATCACTGCCCCAGATGTAAGAACATAAGAGAAGCCATGTTGGATTAGGCCAATGGCCCCTCCAGTCCAACACTCTGTGTCACACAGTGGCCAAATATACCAGGTGCCACCAGGAGGTCTAGCAGTGGGGCCAGGACACTAGAAGCCCTCCCACTGTTGCCCCTCCCAAGCACCAAGAAGACAGAGCATCAAAAACTTAACTTAATAAAAACTATTATTGAAAAAAGAAGAAGACAGAGCATCACTTCCTCAGAATATAAGAGAAGCCATGTTGGATCAGGCCAATGGCCCGTCCAGTCCAACACTCTGTCACACAGTGGCCAAAAACACCAGGTGCTCTCAGGAGGTCCAGCAGTGGGGCCAGGACACTAGAAGCCCTCCCGCTCTTGCCCCCCCCAAGCACCAAGATTACAGAGCATCACTTGCCCCAGGCTTTCCAGGAGATAGCTTGTACTCCAGTATGTTTATCTGCTGGTCTCTAATGACATGCCAGCCAGTCCATATTGTAGGGAAAGTGCCTTAACCAAACAAGTGCTTAGGTCCAGGTGTTGGATATATGATGAGACCCAATTGTTCCCTGTAGTGCTACCCAAAGCAAAAGGTTTTCATTCTGCTGCTGGTTGTGCAGAAGTTTAATCAACTATCCATCCGAAGGACTCCAGAGAAAATTTTTCTCCCTTTCAGCCCTGCAGCGTGATGTTCCTGGAGACTTTAAACCCTTCTCTTCCCAAGCGTAATCCAAAAGGCATTGAAGATTTGGCAGGATCATGAAACGAGCGTTCTGCCAGGAGTGAACCACCGACCTGCCTGACAGCTTGTAACTTGAACTCGTGCCCTTAGAGAGGGAAGGTGTCGGAGACCACCCCATTAGGCTGCTGCTGCTGAGCTTCTCTGGATATTCTTCGAACAGCTGCCTGGCTCGATACAATTCTTTCACCCTTCTCTACCTCTTCAAATTAAATCCAGTTAACTGAGCATCTGAGAACACTCAGTTGAAATGGCATCTTTTCCCCCACAAGGCCGACCTCCATAAAGAGGGCAAAGGGGATTGATTTTGTGTGATACAAGAGCAGTGTGTTTGCTGAAACTAGTGTCCATGTTGAAAACTTCCATATTTGTTAAAAAGTAGGGTGGGGGATCAGGACAAGGCCAGTTTGAATGGAATGTTTTGTATCTCCAGAATGGCTCTCATTTCCTCCCGGCCACACACACCGATACGTGCACAGTCAAACAGTCCCAGCCACAGAACCTCTCCTAGGGCAACTCTTTGAGTAGGACCAGTCCTGGATTCCTGACTGATGCACCAGTCAAGCGTTAAGATCTATACCCATTTTGCAAGACATATCTGGAAGCACGACTGAAAAAGGAATCAAAGTATCATGGAACTGCACCTTCTTATTCTTACTCACATTATTCTAATAAAAGGAAAGATGCTGTAGAAAATGTGGAAGAGCCATGGGTCAGTTGCGGAGCCTCTGCTTGGCATGCAGAAGATCGCAGGTTCTATCCCCAGCATCCCCAGTCAAAAGGAGCAGGTAGCAGGTGAAGTGAAAGACCTCCGCCTGAGACCCTGGAAAGTGGCTGTCAGTCTGAGTCGACAATACTGACCTGGATGGATCATCATGTGATTCAATAGAAGAAAGCATCACATGCTGAATTTAGAGGAAGATCCATGGCTCAGTGGCAAAGAAGGTCCTGGGTTCAGTCGCCGGCATCTCCAGCTAAAATGACCAGGCACGGAGTGATGTGAAAGACCGCCGCCTGTGGCCCTGGAGAGCTACTCACCAGTTGAGTTGACAATAGTAACCTTGATTGAGCAAGGGTCTGAATCCGTGTAAGGCCGCTTCATGCGTTCGTCTGTGGCTCAGTGGAAGAGACTCTGCTTTGCACGCAGAAGGCCCCAGGCTCAGTTCCTGGGAACTGCAATGAGAAGGACCAGGCAGGAGGTGGTGGGAAAGACCTCTCTCTGCCTGAGGCCCTGGAGAGCCTCTGCCGGTCTGAGTAGACGAGACTGACCTTGATAGACCAAGGGTCGGATTAGGAGAAGGCAGCTTCATGTGTTGATGATGATGACGATGACGATCGCCCATCCATTGAGCTCTCCAGAGGCACCGGACTGCCCTAAGACAAGCCTCAGTTTAGATCAGAAGTCTTGAAAAGTGTCCTTAAGGGACCTTGGATGGGGACCTGGATTTTGCAGGGGTTTCTTCCCAGGCTTTCTTCCCCACAGTGAGGTCCCTGCACAATTGCCCGGCCCTCGTTTAAGGACCTTTCTAGAACAATCCAAGTGGGTTTTGCCTTCCCCTCTGGCATGGCGTCAGAATGAGCCTGTGGCCCCTACAGCGTTGCCTCCCGTTCTATGCTGTGCTGCAGATGTTGCCTAAGGGGGCGATGCAAGAAGACGGCCAGAACGGGGCCATCCTATGCACCGAGGCACAGCCCGAAAAGGGGGTCTGAGACAACCAGAATCCCCCCAGCCGGGCGCCAGGCTCTTCACAGAAATGCTCCATCACAAGACTGTATCTCTGGGAATCACATCCACAGAATGGTAACTTTATTTTTAATAGTTTGTGCCAATTTCCATGATTTTTTTTTTTTAAAGAAGTGCTTTTCTGTTAATTGTGTATTTACCTCGTCGGCATAATTCTCCTCAATTATGCAATTAGTTTCCATACATGTAATCATTTGAACATGTCATTATGCCTAATTATGCCATTAAAAGCGGTTTGAAACAAAACCCTTCTCCTTTGATTGACACATATATGGATGGGGGTACGGTGGATGGCGAGAGGGGAGAGATTGCCTCAAGGTATTTTTGCATTTGTTCTTTTTTAAAAAAAAAACAAAACAAAAGGAAACCCCAAAAGCCTCATCAGATGCAGGGAAATGTGGGACATTCTAACCCCCCCTCCCCCCGGGTGGGAGGCGTTGGGAAGAACCTGCCTGAATTCAGAAGGATCCATGACAGAAGAACGGCCCGGAGGGGGAGGAGATGACGCCCTTCCTTGGCCACCCCCATCAATGCCGCTGGCAAATGACAAGTCCCCTCTCTCTTTTTAAAACAATCATGGCACAAAAGCCAATGATAATACATCTGCTTAACTAATAAAGCCAAGCCAGGACATTGAAGAATCCTGGCAGACCAAAGGCAGCACACACTAGCCTACCCTTGGCTGAGCCTATAAAAGCAACATCAGTGAGGTCCTGGAATCTGTGAGTGATGCGGCCCTGCTTGGGAGGGCGGGGGGCAAGACGGCTACACCAAAATGTTAGGCTGTCCCAATGGGGCAAACTGTGGCTCCCTAAGGACATTTCACATCACGGACATGGGGGTATAGGGTTCCCAATTTCCTGGGAAATCTCCTGTTATTGCAACTGCTCTCCAGATTAGTTATAATACTAGGAGATAAGGATATAAGAGAAGCCATGTTGGATCAGGCCAGTGGCCCCTCCGCTCTGTGTCACACAGTGGCCCAAACCCAGATGCCATCAGGAGGTCTACCAGCGAGGCCAGAACTCCAGAAGCCCTCCCACTGCTGCCTACCAAGCACCAAGAACACAGTGGATAAGAACATGAGGGAATCCATGTTAGATCAGGTCAATGGCCCATCCAGTCCAACACTCTTCCACACAGTGGCCAAAAACACCAGGTGCCCTCAGGAGGTCCACCAGCGGGGCCAGAACTCCATAAGCCCCCCCACTGTTGACCCACAAGCACCAAGAACACAGATGATAAGAACATGAGGGAATCCATGTTGGATCAGGCCAGTGGCCCATCCAGTCCAACACTCTGTGTCACACAGGGGCCAAAACCCAGGGGCCACCAGGAGGTCCACCAGTGGGGCCAGAACTCCATAAGCCCTCCCACTGTTGCCCCACAAGCACCAAGAAGACAGAGCATCACTGCCCCAGACAGAGTGTCCCATCTAGACCTCGTGGCTAAGAGCCACTGATGGACCTCTGCTCCATTTGGTACAATTTTGGTGGAATTAACCCAAAGACATAACCATCCCACCTGGGAGGGATTGCAGCTACCCTCAAGTGGGCGAAGAGATACCCAACTGGGGAAGGTCTAGCTCAGTCCATCCCCTGGGGGGAAATGTCTAGCTGCAAAAGCCATGCTGGCAACAGATAGCCCATCCCCTTCTTTGCCCTTACGATTATCTTTGAAGCCTTTCGACCACTATTAAGTTTAACATAAAAGTCTCATTTCATGTGGACTCAGATGTTGGAAGCTTTAACTGACAGAGTTCCTGTTCTGGTCCGAAGCCTCAGTGGGTCACACCACCTTAATTACCAGCCATACCCCACAAAACTCATTCTTCAAACTTAGAATAATGTTTTTAGAAGTTTAAACTTAGCTGGGCCATGCCTGGCTTCCCCATAAGCGACATCACGTTTGAAGAGCCGAATAGGTCAGAAAAAAAATGTTGAAACGTCCTGTGAAAAACTCATATCGTTAGACTGAACCCGCTTGTTTAAAAAACAAACACCAGGATTTAAAAGATCGAAAACCTAAGCGATAGAGGAGCTTGCACACTGATGAAAGGGGGAGAACCACAAACATTCTGCTAAGATGGCTACCCAAAAATAAATACTGATCGAAGAATCTCCTGTTTCAAAAAACATGCCCAGCACAAAACGGACCAATGAGGAGTGGGAGGAGCAACCTCAGTGTGGGCGGAGGAGTGGCCTCAAAGGGCCCGGAAAAGGGCCCCGGAGAAAAAATCGATAGAGTCTATATGCTTTTAAATTACCTTCACCTTGGAAGTGAAGCAAGCTCAAAATGCGCTACAAAACCACTTTCAGAAAACCCGGGCAAACAGCGAATGGAAAGCCAACTGAGTGCTGAAGGGAGGACAAACAATGTGGAATGGGTGGGGGCAGGGCTCTTTTTTGTAGAAAAAGCCCAGCAGGAACTCATTAGCATAATAGGCCACACCCAACAGCAGAAACATATTAGCATACTAGGCCACACCCCTGGCAGTGCAGCTCCCTCCCAGGATCAGCTTTCCCAGGTGCCCTGTGGCTTGTGGGGCGCCTGGGGAAGCCAAGGGAAGGAAAGGCAGTTTCTGGATTGGCTTCTCCAGGTGCCCCACAGCTGTGGGGTGCCTGGGGAACCCGAGAAGGGGAGGCTGTTTAAACTGCCTTCCCTCCCTGGATCAGCTTGGCTTCCCCAGGTGCCCCGCGGCTTGCGAGGCCTCTGGGGAACCTGGGGGAGAGGGGAGGCTGTAGGCGTGGCCAACTCGGAAGCCAGCCGGAACTCCGTTCCTGTGCATTCCTGCACCAAAACAGCCCAACAGGCATGCTTGGTGAAAGTTATGGGAATGCAGAACGACAAACAAAACCCAGCAGACACGGATGGTGAAAGTGAGGGAAAACACCTGTGCCTAAGAGGCCTTTGACAGCCTCAGCTCTCACCAGCTCCCTTTCCATCACTGCTGATGCGGGATCCGTGATGCTGCTGTTCTTGTCCATTTTGGTTTGACTGATTCAGCTGCCTGGGTTTGATTTGATTTACAGGCCAATTATGCGATCAACGGGCAGGAAGGAATAAAAGCTCAGTACAAGAGCTAGATCCAAGTCCACTAGCACCTTAGAGCCAAAAAAGGTTTTGGGGGTAGAACAAATTTAGAGTCCAGGGGCACCTTTAAGACCCAACAAAAGTTTATTCAAGGTATGAGCTTCTGTGTGCACGCACGCTTCTTCACATGCACTGGAATGGAAGCTACATTTCAAACCTGAAGATACAGGCTGAACAGCAAATTAACAGGTAACAGGATGCAGGTGTTTTAAGAGATTCAAAGTGAAACTAAATAACAAGCTAAGGCTACAAGGTCAATACTTGTTTTGATTTAATCAAGGGGGGAAAGGACAGCAAAGCAATAAATATGTCAAAATGGGGGATAAATGTGAGAAGGCATCTTTTCTAATTGTGGGAAGTAATTGGACTATTTTGGGAGTATGAGCTTTCAAGAGCCAAAGCGCTGTTTGTCAGATATGCATGCGGGGGTTTGCATATTTGGTGGTAGTGGTGGTGTCAGCCCCAGTTTCTCTCTTTTTGGGGGGGGGGGGGGGGAGAGCGTGCACTGGGACCAAAATTTGGATATGCATTATTATTGCCCAACACATGCATACATTTATTAAAAAATAAAAATTGAGGTTGCTGTTCTAAGTTTGGTTGAAGCGGCGAAGAAGAACAAGAAGACAAAGAGAAAGAAGAGGAGGAGGAGGAAATGACTGGATTCCCCCCCCCCCTCCCATTTACTATCAGAAGGAATCTCAGAAGAGCTTACATATCTGCTTTCCCTTCCCTTCCCCACAACAGACACCCTGTGAGGTAGGTAGGGCTGAGAGAGCTCTTTCAAGAACTGCCCTTGAGAGATCAGCTCTGAAAGAACTTGTGACTGACCCAAGGTCACACCAGCAGCTTCATGTGGAAAAGTAGGGAATCAAACCTGGTTCTCCTAGATTAGAGTTTGTGCTCCTAACCACTCCTAACTACTACACCAAACTGGCTTTCAACAAAGACCAGGCTAAAATTGCAATAGAAAAACAAGAAAGAGGCATAGCTGGGCTGAGATCTTTTTTGCACACCGAATGCTGCCCTCTGTTCAGTCAAGCCTTTGGTCTGTCAAGGTCAGTGCTGTCTATTCTGACTGACAGCGGCTTTCCAGGGACTCGGGGAGGTTGTTCTTACACCCTACTACCTGGTCCACTTGAACTGGAGATACTGGTGGTTGAATCTGGGACCTTCTGCACGCAAACCAGACGGTCTACCATTTAGCCCCCGGCCGATCAGAAAGATCTACGTGCCAGGAATACTCCGCTGCCCTGAAGGCTTTACTCGCACATACACATAATCATCTTTCAACAACAAAAGATTTGCCAGTGTGCGGAAGGATGACGAACCCTGAATCAAAGGCCCTTCTATGAGTCCCCACCATTCTGGCCTCAGCTGGAACTGGCTTAGCAGAGGTATCGAGACCAAATTAATGCCTGTGTATTTGGGGGGGGGGGCGGTGTTTCCATGGCAACAAATGGACCACTTAATGGATAAAATTATCAGCGCCTCGCCTGGCTTTGTGCGCTGGAGTGCTGCAAAATAGAAACCCAAGTAATTTGCCCAAAATGTTCAATATTATAGCACGGATAATGACCCGAAACCATTTAGAACCCGTGGAAAGGACGAGCGGAGTCTTGGAGAAAGAGCTTAGATCGCCAACCAACAACATTGTTAGCCGGGGGAACGGCCTTTCCTTTTGTATTAATTTTAAAAGTATGCATTATTGATCGACCTAACATGCTTAACTAGAGGAGGAAATAACCCCAGACGATCGAGGGGTGGAAGTCTTTTGCCTATACAGAACATCTCCCCACCCCCACTTAGAAAAGAGGAAGAAGAAGAAGAAGAAGAAGAAGAAGAAGAAGAAGAAGAAGAAGAGAAGAGACTGGATTTATACCCCACCCTTCACGACCCAAAGGAGTCTCAGAGCGGCTTACAAACTCCTTTCCCTTCCCCTCCCTACAACAGACACCCTGTGAGGTAGGTGGGGCTGAGAGAGCTCTGATGGAAACTGCTCTTTTTCAAGGACAGCTCTGACAGAACTATGGCTTGCCCAAGGTCATCCAGCCAGGTGCAAGTGGAGGAGTGGGGAATCAAACCGGTTCTCCCAGATTAGAGTCTGTGCACTTAACCACAGCACCAAACTGGCACTACACCAATACAGACAGCCATGAAGCTGGGCCCCTGGGCATGATCCAAAGAACTTTTTAACATCCCTCTCTCAGATTTGGGGCCACTCTGTCATATCGATGGCCACAGGAAAATGGCTGCACTTCTTCACCTAACGTAAAACAACCGTTCAACATGCACAGCCACTAACTCTGGTTGATGACAACTGCCTAAATTGGTTGTGAAAGACTGGATCAACTCATAGGAGGTTAATCGCGGCTACTAAGTTATAACAGCTGAATAGAACTTCCGTGTTCAGAAGCAGTATACCTCCAAATCTGCCTGTGCTGCAAATCATCTGCAATCCACACCACGGACTGACAGTCAGGGAAATGGTCTGTGTTCAGGTGACCTGTCCGGCACTTCTCCCTCCTCCTCTAGTGCTCACGGCACCCTTCTGGCTCTCTCTGCTTGGGGGCATCCACAGAATGACTTCACGCCCACATCACAAAATTGGAGTTGGAGTGGGCTTATGGTCCGGGCTACCAGTCCCGGGTGGGTGACGGGCAGATGCAGGTTTCTCAGGTGCGACAGCATAGAGAAGTGTAGCTGAGGGGTGCCCACCCGATGGGCATCGCTGGAACTCTGACCACAGAATGGCTGGCGCAGGAGGTGTAGCCAAGCAGAAGGTGAAGTTAGGCACAACTTGTAATATTAACACTTCAGCATTTCAGGCCGATACTCTGTTTAACAGGATGTGCCTTTTATCTCCAGAGACAAACAGAAATGGGGGGGGGGGGGGAATTGGATTTATTTCCCATCCTTCACTTGGAGTCTCAGAGTGGCTTACAATCTTCTTTCCCTCCCCTCCCCACCCAACAGAGACCCTGTGGGGTAGGTGGGGCCGAGAGAGTTCTTTCGAGGACTGCTCTTGAGAGAACAGCTCTGAAGAAACCAGCAGGTGCGAGGGGAGGAGCAGGAAATCAAACCCGGTTCTCCCAGATTAGAGTCCACTCAATGACAGAGAAGAAGAGATGGATTTCTACCCCGGCATTCACTACCCGAAGGAGTTTCAGAGCAGCTTACAATCTCATTTCCCTTCCCCTCCCCATAACAGACCCCCTGTGAGGTAGGTGGGGTTGAGAGAGTTCTCTTGAGGATTGCTCTTGAGAGAACAGCTCTGAGAGAACTTGTGACTGACCCAAGGTCACCCAGCTGGCTGCATTTAGAGGAGTGGGGAATCAAACCCGGTTCTCCCACATTAGAGTCCACACTCCTAACCACTACACCAAACTCACTTTGCCCCAACCACTTTCTAAAAACAGTGGATGGCCACTAGGAAAGGTGTCAGCATGCACCACGGAAACCACGGGCAGCACGCTGGGGATCCCCGATGTGGCTGACCTCAGCTGCAAGCCATGGGGGAAAACCTGAGCGTGAGCGCAAAAGTGGGAACGCACAAGCAAGGGGGGGGGTGCACTCCTAATGGCCCAGCGAGGATGGAGACCAGTCGGGCTTTTTGAGAAACTTGCAGCTTTTCACCAGGAAAAGGGAGCAGCCCCACGCCTCCCCCTCCCCCAAACCACACAGTGGGATATCAGAGTTCCCCCCTTCTTTACGGAGTCCCCCGTGCCCCCTCAGCGACAGCAGCAGCAGCTATACCAATCAGCACCCTCCTCTCAGAACTATTTGCATGTTTAGCAACCAACACACCACAGCCTCACACAGAAACTTGTCACACTTGACGAATTTGGAACCCAGGGTCTAGAACGGAGAGCAAAATTAGGAATAACCCATTCCTGTCGTTGCAGATACACCCTCACCTGTTGAGGAGGGATCATGAATTCTGGGCAAAGAGACCACCAACCAATCTCTTATTTCTGAAATCACCTCTTTACCTGGAACCGATGGCAGTAATCCATCAGACCTTTCTTCCCTATTCCTTGAGCAAAGAGCTAGCCCCCACCCTTGGGGCTGACCAGCTGCCAAGAGCCGAGGTTGGCTGATGTCCCCACTCTCTGCTATCCTCTCCCCCACCTCCATTTTGCATTGGTATTCATGAGAAACAAAACAAAATCTGTTATTTGTGAATTCCCTGCATTGTGCCGGGGGCCAGACTAGATGACCCTGGAGGTCCCTTCCAACTCTATGACTCTGTGATTCTCCAGGAGTCCTCCATCCCTCCAGCTGTGCCAACCTGCCAGGGGAACTTCAGAGACCCGCAGGACCCGTGACTGCCAGCTCTCTCTCTCTCTCGGTTTCTCTCCTTTATTTGTTTCTTTATCTGTGTACTTTGCACTGTGCTTCCCGCCCCCCCCCCCCCACCCCGCAGTTGTGATTACTGCACCACAAGCTGATTAGCAGCTATTACCACCACAGTGGGGAAAGTGAGAGTCCTCAGCACAGGCGGGAAGTGGGATCCGGGAAGCGGCTGGAAGAGCTGCGGGGCCTCGGGCAGGAGGAAGGCAGGCATGTTTCAGAGGGGGCTGGCAAGCAGGCCCGTGGACAGACCCTCTGAGATGCCAGCCCTCGGCACACACCTCTCCCCAGCAGGCTGCAGGGAGGAAAGGAAGCCTTTTGATGCATGACTTGCATGCAAGGTTGCCAACCTCCAGGCAGGGACCGGAGATCTCCTGGAATTACAACTAGGGAGTCCTTGTTGCATGCACGCCACAATGACGTCACCTGGAAGTGATGTCATTGCATCAGGCAGGCTGGGGTGGGACCTCTGTAATTCAAGGGAAAACCATAGAGTGTCCCCCCCCAAACGTGTCCAACGCCATGACATCACCTCCGGGTGACGCCATCGCTCCGGACACGTCGCCACAGCCTGGCAATTTGGGGGTGGGGTTCCCCCTGGTGGCCCAATCTGGGCCGGCGGGGAAAGGACCAATCGAGCAGGGGTTCCCCCACCCCCTGGGGGCAACTTGGCAAGCCTAATTACAATTGATCTCCCAACTACAGAGATCAGTTCTCCTGGAGGACCCACCAGCTCCGGAGGATGGACTCCAGGTCCGATTCCAAGTTTCTACAGGTCCTGAGTGAGAGAGTACAGCCAGCCCCCCTTTCCCACTTGGAGTCCCTGCTGGGTAATAACAAGATACCAGCACGAGGGAGGGGTACGAATTGGAAAAATGCAGCTTGTGTCAGTTCGTGGATCATGGCCAACCTATGAACTGCAACAAACTACCATGAACGGCTTTTGAAGCATATGGAAATTTGTGACAGTAGACTCAACACAAACTTTGGTATGCAGACTATGAACAGGGCAAAATCCATGATGAATTTGCTTAGTGGTCTGACTCATGCTAACCAGCACCAACTCAGCACCAGTTAATTAAAACCCAATAAAAAGATAACTTCTGACTACCTTCATACAGCCCCTGAGAGATGCTGCCAGATACATGTCACTGGCTACTCTTACCTCAGGCATGGTCCCCGTCCTTCTTCTAAATTTGCTTTCAGGGACTGCAGGGAAAAGGGCCTCAAACTTGATAAGCCTGATCATCTCTTAGCCAAGGCCAAAAAAAAAAATCAAACCCTCCACAAAATCCAATTTTTTTAAAAAAAGAATCAAATGATGGATTTTCATTTTGTGGAAGTTACCATGATATCAAAGATATGGAAAAGAAAGAAAGAAAGAAAGAAAGAAAGAAAGAAAGAAAGAAAGAAAGAAAGAAAGAAAGAAAGAAAGAAAGAAAGAAAGAAAGAAAGAAAGAAAGAAAGAAAGAAAGAGGGAGGGAGGGAGGGAGGGAGGGAGGGAGGGAGGGAGGGACAATAAAATAAAAGAAATTTTGCAGCATTCCAGGAGAGGAAAAGGAAGCTAATTTGTTAAAACATTTTCCCTGCCTCTGCAAATCTCCATGTTAAAACTTCCCATATATTATTTGCCCCCTCCTTTTTGTTCCTGATTGGATAACACAATTATATGAGTTTATCCTACAAAGTGAATTGCTCCTGTTAAATCTCATTTCCCTGTTCCACTTATAACCAGACCTTATTTCAGATGCTTTAAAAAAAGGTCTTCTTTTTTTCCTTCCCCCCCTTTTTCCCCATCCCCTCAACCGACCGTTCAATCCAAAGGCAATTTATTATTCCATGCCAAACCCAATTGACAACAATTTCCCTTGGACTTGGTCCATCATAATTGTATTATGCCTTCATTAGCAGCACATGTAATAAAAATGAAATCTATAAAAGACAACCTCCCTAATGGTCTTTGAAGAATAACGGCACACAAGCCTTGTTAGCACAGCCCACCTCAATGCTCAGCAAAGAGGCAGGTATGATTAACTGGATGCACCACACGGAAAGCACCGAGTTCAAAGGCACTGGCAGTGGAAGTCGGTCCATCGATGCTGCTATGGCTACCGAAGGAGGAAGATGTCCAGAATGCCACTGCAGAACAATGAACACACATGAAGCTCCCTTATACTGAATCGCCCATCAATGTCAGTCTTGTCTACTCAGATTGGCAGCTGCTCCCCAGGGTCTCAGGCAGAGGTCTTTCCCATGACCTCCTGCCTGGTACTTTTTCGCTGGAGATGGTGGAGATTGAACCCGGGACCTTCTGCGTGCAAAACAGAGGCTCCACCACTAAGCCACGGCCCCTCCCTTAAACGCACATGAAGTTCACAGAATCATAGAATCACAGAGTGGGAAGGGGCCACTCAGGCCATCTAGTCCAACCCCCTGCTCAGTGCAGGATCAGCCTAGAGCATCCCTGACAAGGGTTTGTCCTGCCGCTGCTTGAAGACGGCCAGGGAGGGGGAGCTTATCACCACCTCCCCAGGCAGCTGATTCCACTGCTGCACAAAGCTGACTTTAAAAAGTTTTCCCTAATATCCACCCGGGACTTTCCCGCCCTTAATTTCAACCCATCCTTGCGAGTCCTCTCCTCTGCTGCCACCAGGAACAGCTCCCTGCCCTCCTCCAAGGGACACAGCCCTTCAGATGCTTCAAGAGAGCCAGCCTGTCCCCCCCCCTCCGCCTCCTCTTCTCCAGACTGAACCTTCCCAAGAAGTCCTCAGCCTTTCCTCCTCATAGGGCTTCTTGGTCTCCAGGCCCCCAATCATCCCCGTCGCTCTCATAGAATCACAGAGTTGGAAGGGGCCCTACAGGCCATCTAGTCCAACCCCCTGCTCAATGCAGGATCAGCCTAGAGCACCCCTGACAAGTGTTGGTCCAGCCACTGCTTGAAGACGGCCAGGGAGGGGGAGCTGACTGCCTCCCCAGGCAGTCCATTCCACTGCTGAACTACTCTGACTGCAGAGAACTCTTTCCTGAGATCCAGGCAGTACCTTCCCACCCTTAATTTAAACCTATGATTTCGAGTTCCTAATCCTCTGTTGCCACCAGGAACAGCTCCCTGCCCCCCTCCAAGTGACACAGCCCTTCAGATCCTTCAAGAGAGCCATCCTGTCCCCCCTCAACCTCCTCTTCTCCAAACTGAACCTTTTCAAGTCCCTCAACCTTGTGCACACTGAATAAATTTTTTAAAAAACAACAGAACTGTGTATAATAATACAGAAACCCGGTTTATACCGCAGACCAGCTCAGCTGTATCAAGGTAAGGGGGGGCCTCTTTCGTGTTAGGCTGAGTTGGAAGAAAGCCTTTTTTCTGTAGCTGCATTAACTCGCTTCTCCGGCAATAATGCTGGGTCCAGAATCACCCCAAGGCTCGTGGCTTCACTCAGGACAAGGGAGCTTCATGCGGAATCACATGACGAGTGTCATGAATTCCTAACAGGGAAACCACCCAGCAGCCCCCAGTGCAGCCACCCAGCCAGGAAAGAATGATTCCACCCCCCCACCCCCACCCCCGAGAAATGCGACCAGATTTGTTAATGAGGTCCGATTCTGCGGTCTGACATTCAGATTGTCCTCTGCAGTCTGCGAACCGATTCTTTCGGGTGGAATATATGCTTACAAAAGAGAAAAATCAATTTTATCTTCTCTACTTTCGTGTCGAACAAGATCTCCAATTATAGCCGAGTTAATAAAACAAAGGAGCCGGCTCCCGCCCGCCTCTCTCCGATGTCAACACAGAGACCCTCACCCCTGCGCTCCCTTCCTGGGGGCACCCTTGACTATCCAGCCCCTGAGGTCAAGGAAGAGAGGCTCTGAGATCAGGCTCCAAGCGGAGGGGAAGGCAGGCCGTGAAACCCCTCTAGGGACTGCCCAAGGGGGGGAGGGTGGTTTTCATCTCTCAACGCTTCTGAGCATCAGCATTCCCAGCATGCAAAGAGACCAGGCTGAAATCCTTCCCAAGAAGTCTGCAATGAGTGGGGCTCCCCAACACGGTGCCCGCAGTCTCTATGACATCCACTGACCCTTTATCTGGTGCCCACCAAGTGGAACTCTTGCCCAGCAGCAGGGCTCATGACTGCCCACCGGAGATCAGATTGGTTGGGCAGCGGCTGCCACCACAGTATTTAATTTACTCTCCTGTGCTCCTCTTCCCCACTGCATAGCCTCTCTTCAACCCTACGCTTGGGCTTCCTCCCTGTATATGGCTGTGGTTCTGCAGTGGCGATTTAGAAGAAGAAGAAGAAGAAGAAGAAGAAGAAGAAGAAGAAGAAGAAGAAGAGGAGATTGGATTTACACACCGCCCTTCGCTACCCAAGGGAGTCTCAGAGCGGCTTACAAACTCCTTTCCCTTCCCCTCCCCACAACAGACACCCTGGGAGGTAGGTGGGGCTGAGAGAGCTCTGAGATGACTGCTCTTGAGAGAACAGCTCTGGACCCAAAGTCACCCAGCTGGCTTCATGTGGAGGAGGAGTGGGGAATCAAATCCAGTTCTCCAGATTAGAGTCCAGCGCTCTTAACCACTAGTAGCTGGCCCCTCTTCCCTTGGTGGCCGTTTTATGGCTCCACCTACTGCCCTCTGTCAAAATTCCAGAAAAGTCCACAGGCTTAAAAAGATAGAATCATGTTAGAGTTGGTCATCTAGTCCAACCCCCTGTACTCTGCAGGAGCATAGCCGAAAGATAGCCCTACAACATACCCGAAAGATCGGAGACTCCTGTTCTAAATGGGACAATTGAAAGAAGAGAGGGCTGCCACTCACCTGCTGCTGGCAGGATAACTCCCCTTCACTCCAGCAAGTGGTGGGGAGGGAGGGGGATGTGAGACCGGAATGGCACCCTGCCGCATCGTGACATCATTTCCAGCCGCCTAATTAAAAATGGCATCATTGGGTTGCAGGACGCTCTAAGATTCTACAAAACTCTATGGTTGTTAATGACTGAGTTTTGAGAAATTACAGAGCACCCCATGATGCAGTAATGTTACTTCCTGTTACATGGCTGGAAATGATGTTGGGACATTGCAAAATTTTGTCCTGGTGAGTCTCTGCCCCCCCACCCCAAACCAGTCTCCCAGGGGCCAGCAACCCTAAGTGAAGATCTCCATCCCTGAACTTTTGATTCTGCCCTTAATAAATGCCACCGAACTAAAGCTTTGAATTCCTCTATACAAAGCAGCCAGTGTTCATTTTCCCCACAATGCAGCCTTATTCTGAATATACTGTTTGAGGGAGTCTAGCCAGAATGCTTAAGAAAATAAAAAAAAAGCCCTGCTGGATCAGTCCAGTGAGGGTTCATCACATCCAGCATCCTGTCTCAGTCAGTGGCCAACCAGTTCCTCTGGAGGGCCAACAACAAGGCAGAGAGGCCGAGGCCTTTATACGAACATAAGGAGAGCCCTGCAGGAGCAGATCAGTGATCCATCTAGTCCAGTATCCTGTCTCACACAGGGGCCAGCCAGTTCCTCTGGAGGGCCAACAACAGGAAGAGAGATCAAGGCCTTCATAAGAACATCAGAAGAGCCCTGCTGGATCAGACCAGTGGTCCATCTAGTCCAGCATCCTGTCTCCCACAGTGGCCAACCAGTTCCTCTGAAGGGCCAACAACAGGGCAGAGAGGCCGAGGCCTTCCCCTGAGAAGATCATCGGGAGAGCCCTGCTGGATCAGACCAGTGTGGTCCATCTAGTCCAGCATCCTGTCTCATATGGTGGCCAACTAGTTCCTTTAGAGGTCCAACTACAGGGCATGGAGGCCGAGGCCTTCACAAGAACATCAGAAGAGCCCTGGTGGATCAGACCAGTGATCCATCTAGTCCAGCATCCTGCCTCACACCCAGCCAACCAGTTGCCCCAGAGGGAGGGCAAAGAAACAGGGCACAGAAGCCAAGGCTTTCCCCAGATTTTGCCTCCTGGCCCGGGCATTCAGAGATCTGCTGCCTCTAAACGTGGAGGTAGTAAACACAGCCAACAACCTATCCGGATGTGAGCAGGGGCTCTCGTGAGCCAGTTCTCTCTCCTTCCTTGTGTGCAGGGGAGCTGAGAGCTGCTAAGGTCACTTGGAGGCGGGTGGTTGCGGTCCACACCCACCACAGCAGGAGGCTCACCTGTGGCCGAGGGTGGCCAGTCACCAGGCACGTCAGCTCCAGCGTCTCCCCTTCACGGATCGTGTAGACTCGCTCGGAGTAGCGTTCCTCCTCGATGTTGCAGGCCAGGCCCGAGTGGATGATCCTCACCGTGGGTGGGGCTGCCAACCAACCAGAAAGAAAAGGGCGTCAGCCAGCTCGGAGCTCCCGTCCGTGGGCTCCCCCCTCCCTCCGCCAAGCAGGTGTATAGGCAGAAGACGCTTCGCAGACACGGGCTATTTGGGACTGGGGGACGAGGTGGGAGGGGCAAGGCCACATAAGGAGCAGGTGGCAAGGACACAATCCTCCCCCCCACACACACACACACAAGCAGA
Source organism: Lepidodactylus listeri (assembly GCA_029233225.1). Taxonomy (NCBI): domain Eukaryota; kingdom Metazoa; phylum Chordata; class Lepidosauria; order Squamata; family Gekkonidae; genus Lepidodactylus; species Lepidodactylus listeri. The sequence goes on along the minus strand of JARCFY010000011.1, from coordinate 100,287,948 downwards.
AACACAATTCAGGGGTTAGTCTGCGCCACTTTCTCTGCATCGTCTGCTCTCTGTATGGGATTGTGAGGGCCGGAAACCAGGTCTATAGAAGCGAAACAGAGTTCTGCAGATTTGTACAAAGGCACCTGTCACAAAAACAGAAGAGAGACCAGTGTTGGATGAGGCCAAGGGCCCATCCAGTCCAACATCCTGTGTGCCAGCACCAGTGGCCAAAAACACCAGGTGCCCTCAGGAGGTCCACCAGCAGGGCCAAAACTCCAGAAGCCCTCCCGCTGTTGCCCCCTCAAGCACCAAGAATACAGAGCATCCCTGCCCTAGATATAACATCGTAAGAGAAGCCATGCTGGATCAGACAATTGCCCCATCCAGTCCAACACTCTGTCACACAGCAGCCAAAAATACCAGGTGCCCTCAGGAGGTCCAGCAGTAGGGCCAGGACACTAGAAGCCCTCCCAGTGTTGCCCCCCCCCCCGCACCAAAAATACAGAGCATCACTTGCCCCAGACTGATTGTCTGAGGGACCTGAACAGAATAGTTACACTGAAAAAGAGAGAAGAAATTAAATTTATACCCCGCCCTTCACTACCCAAAAGAGTCTCAGAGCGGCTTACAATCTCCTTTCCCTTCCCCTCCCCACAACAGACACCCTGTGAGGTAGGCGGGGCTGAGAGAGCTCTTTCGAGAACTGCCCTTAAGAGAACAGCTCTGAGAGAACTTGTGACTGACCCAAGGTCACTCCAGCAGTCATATGTGGAGGAGTGGGGAATCAAACCCAGTTCTCCGAGATTAGAGTCTGCACTCCTAACCAGCTCAGTGCCCCGTGCAACTCACAAGCAGAGCGACACCAGAACCCTTTGAATACACACAAGGTGGTGACTCCCACTGAGTAGGGCTGCCATCCTCCAGGTGGGGCCTGGAGATCCTCCTGACATACAACTGATCTCCGGGCAACAGAGGTCAGTTTCCCTGGCGAAAACGGCTACTTTGGAGGGTAGACTCTATGGCATTATATGCCAGCTAGGCCCCTCCCTTCCCCAAAGCCCGCCCTCCCCAGGCTGCACCCCCTAAATCTCCAGTTATTTCCCAACCCAAAAGCTAGAATCATAGAGCTGGAAGGGACCTCCAGGGTCATCTAGTCCAACCCCCTGCACAGTGCAGGAAATTCACAACTCCCCCCCCCCCCCGCCACACACACACCCAGTGATCGCTGATTTATGCCCAGAAGATGGCCCAAAAAAAAAAAACCCCTCCAGGATCCCGGGCCAAACTGGGCTGGAGAAAAATGGATTCCTTCCCCCAAAGTGGTGATCCGCATTTCCCTGGGCGTGCCAGAAAGCATCCCTATGAATCAGATTATTGATCTATCCCAGTCAGTCTTGTCTACTCAGACAGGGAGCACCTCTCCAGGGATTCAGGTGGATCTTTTTCAGACCATCGCCGGATGGATCCTGGGACCTTCTGTACACCGAGTTCTGCCTCTCAGCCGTGACCCACCCCCCTTTGGTCGGGATCCTTTTTCTTTTTCTTTTTTGCAAAACTAAGGATATGCAAAGACGCTGCCAATTCAAACTGGCCGGCAGCCATTTGCGTCACTGGGGGCTACTTAGACGAACACCGCAGGGCATGCGTTTATTAAAACATGGCATTCACTGATGACTGATTTATATGATTTGGAATTGATCTAATTGACTGTTTAAACAGCTGCCTGCTGAGCAGAGCAGTTATGCAACAAGGATGGAGGGGCAGCAGAAGTCGATTGGGGGGTGCAAAAAACCCCTGCATGCACAGTTGTTATTGATTGGTTGGGTTAAAACAGTTATTAGCCACTTTCCCACCCTACAGGAACTCAGGGCAGCTTACAACGTAAACAATAACAACATGAGTGGTATGTGTGTAAAATGCCATCTGGTTGCAGCCAACTTATGCCCCCCCCCCCCCAGCAAGGGGCTTTCCAAGCAAGTGAGAAGCAGAGGTAGCTTGCCATTGCCTCCCCCTGTGGCTCCTTACTGGTGGAATCTGCTCCCGGAGGAGACCAGGGCCCTGTGGGACCTTATGCAGTTCCGCAGGGCCTGCAAGACAGAGCTCTTCCACCAGGCCTTCAACTATGAACTGCTGCCCCACCACCAATTACCATCAACGGCTACAAATAATGAATGTCTGTGGCTGGAGCTGGCCGCAGTTGTTATCAAGCCACCCTATATAGAGAACTGGAGACTGCTGAGCAATATATATCACGCCATCTGTTGTGTTAATCATTGTGAGCACTTTAATTGTCAGTTGTGATTGTTGTCAGCTTTAATTGATTTTAGATGTTTATACGAACCTTGGCTCCTTTGGCCAAGCTATGCAAGCCGTTCTGCGCCTGCTTGCAGGGAGAGGGGCCTATAAGTACGACAAATAAATAAATACCACCCCTGTTGATTATCTTTTTAGATAAAATAAAGTTTATTTAAAAAGAAGTGTGTCCCCCCGCCCTCATTCCTTCAAATAGGGGTGTGGCTCAGTGTTCCCTCTAAGCTGAGTTAGTGTGAGCTAGCTCACAGTTTTCTAGCCTCCGGCTCACACATTTTTGTCTTCGCTCAGGGAGGAGGGCTCCAGGGCAAACTAATGTATGCAGCAGCCGAACCACTCCCTCGCAACTTTAATGCCAGGAGCTCACAAAGTAGAATTTTTCCTCCCAATACTCCACAGCTTAGAGGAAGCGTTGGTGTGGCTCTTTCTTCCCCATCCACAGACTCTATCTCTGCCCGCAAATGAAACACGGAAGCCCGGCAGGCAGGGAAGTTCCAAACTAGACCAGTGCCCGTGTGCCCGTGGGCAAGCAGCGGATCAGGACGCATCCATCACAGTTTCATTAATCTCCAACAGCCCCCTGAAGGAAACTTTGCTTTCTTAATTTTAACTCAAGATATTTTGGGCTTCATTTACAAAAAAAAAAAAAAACCAACAACCCAACAACACTTTTCATTATTGTTCTTTTTTTATTACACATACCGCACGGAATGTATTATCTTGCTCATTAAGCAAGCAAAGCATTTTAATGAGGACAATAAAATTAAGTGTTCGGTGCGCTGGGACCAATCCGAGCCTCTGTTTATGCATGCCCACACCAAAACTTGCGCTGCCGTCCAAAGGATAGCCCCACTTGCTGAGGGGGGTGCTTGGGCAGGCTGGGGGGAAAGGGGGGAGCTTGTTAGGAAAACTTGGTTTGGTGTAGTGGTTAGAAGCACAGACTCTAATCTGGGAGAACCGGGTTTGATTCCCCACTCCTCCACTTGCACCTGCTGGATGACCTTGGGCAGGCCATAGTTCTGGCACAGCTGTTCTTGAAAAAGAGCAGTTTCTGTCAGAGCTCTCTCAGCCCCACCTGCCTCACTGGGTTTCTGTTGTGGGGAGGGGAAGGGAAAGAAGTTTGTAAGCTGCTCTGAGACTCCCTTGGGTAGTGAAGGGCGGGGTATAAATCCAATCTCTTCTTCTTCTTCTTCCTCTTCTTCTTCAAAGACATGAATTTACTAAACAAAATCATCATAATCTCATTTGTCTTCTGTATGCTTTCCCATCTATTCATGGTTTCAGCATCTGATCAAGAGAACTGCTGGCTTCAGAGAAACCAGAACAAACTCTTCCTGAGAAGTGCACACAGAACATCAGAAGAGCCTTGCAGCATCAGACCAGGGGTCCATCTAGTCCAGCATCCTGTCTCACAGAGTGGCCAACCAGTTCCTCAGGAGGGCCAATAACAGGGCAGAGAGGCTGAGGCCTTCTTCATAAGAAGAAGAAGAAGAAGAGATTGGATTTATATCCCGCCCTTCACTCACTTAAGAGCCTCAGAGTGGCTTACAAACTCCTTTCCCCTCCCCTCCCCACAACAGACACCCTGTGAGGTAGGTGGGGCTGGGAGAACTCTTTCCCAAGCTGTCCTTGAGGGAACAGCTGGTAGAGAGCTATGGCTTGCCCAAGGTCATCCAGCCAGGTGCAAGTGGAGGAGTGGGGAATCAAACCCGGTTCTCCCAGATTAGAGTCCGCGCACTTAACCACTACACCAAACTGGCTCTCAGAAGGACATCAGAAGAGCCCTGCTGGATCAGATCAGTGAGGGTCCATCTAGTCCAGCATCCTGTCTCACACAGTGGCCAACCAGTTTTTCTGGAAGGCCAACAACAGGGCACAGAGGCCAAGGCCTTCGTAAGACCACTGATCCATCTAGTCTAGCACATTGTCTCACACAGTGGCCAGACAGTTCCTCTGGAGCTCCAACAACGAGCCATAGAGACCAAAGTCTTTATTACAACATGAGAAGAGCCCTGCTGGATCAGACCTGTGGTCCATCTAGTCCAGCATCCTGTTTTGCACAGTAGCCAACCAGTGGCTAAAGAGAGCCAGTCAACATGGCAGAGAGGCCAAGGCTACAGGGGAGGGGGAGGGGAGTTTGTTTTTATACTTTGCTTTTCATTTCCCGAAGGGGTCTTGGAGCAGCTTACAATCTCCTTCCCTTCCCTCCCCCCCCCCCACAACAACAGACATTCTGTGAGCAATGTTCCCCCAAAGCTGTGGAGTCTTGTCAGCAAAAATTCTACTTTGTGAGCTACTGGCATTAAAGTTGTGAGTGAGCAATTTGGCTGCTGCATAAATTGGTTTGCCCTTGAGCCATCCTTCCTGAGCTAAGACAAAAATGTGTGATCTGGAGGCTAAAAAACTGTGAGCTAGCTCACACTAACTCAGCTTAGAGGGAACACTGCCTGAGAGGTAGGTGGGGCTGAGAGAGCTCTTTTGAGAACTGCCCTTGAGAGAACAGCTCTGAAAGAATTTGTAAGTGACCCAAGGTCACACCAGCAGCTGCATGTGGAGGAGTGGGGAATCAAACCCTCTCCAGATAAGAGTCCATGCTCCTAACCATCACACCAAACTGGCTCTCTGGATCAGAGCCCTGCTGGATCAGACCAATAGTCTGATCACAACCCTTCCATTCAAAAATATCCAGGCTGTCATAATCTGGCAAAGCAACCCAGGTGTTCCATCAAAAGTGACAGTTACAATGCTTAAAGACTACAAATTCCATCATGCACTGCAACCCTCCATTAGTGAAGCGCTCCTTTGCCGAAATGCCCTAGGCCTTCACTTCAAGGGATAACACTGGAAGGTGCAACTTGCGATCCAAATTCCCTGAAAAGTTGATTAGGCTGCTGAATTTTCCACAGAAATGCCCGAGACTAGAAAATTGACCTTCAGGACTTAATTCCTCCTGAAGGCTCCATCTCTGTTTTATACACCGAGTGGCATCTCTATCCACTAATCTATGCAAATGACAAAAAAAAAACCCATCATAGGAACAGAGACATTTCCCATTATCTCTAATATTTCTCCGATTGCCTGACTGTTTCGGTGGAGATAAATCCTGCCTGACATTTAACCTAAATCTTGCTTCCTGCCGTTTCAAAAGTATCCAGAACAACTGGCTGAGACAGACGAGTGGAATCGGAAGACAGAGGAGGTCTCCCTCAGAAGCCCGCAAGAGCTCGGCATCCAGCCCCCGTTGTTCCAGCGCTTTGCTTTTCATGGTTCAGAAGATCTCGCATAATTACAAAATGTCACTTTCTTCCCACCCCTGGAAATAATCACCCTTGTAGTTTCTCCTGAGAGAAGTCTGCCGGCATTAAATGCCACAGGAGAGAGGCGAGTAATATACCTCATGGTGTTGACGGGGCGGGGGTGGCATTTGGGACGAAATCATCTCATCGGTATTCCTAGGAAAAGCGGCAGGAAAGAAGCCGTCAAGGTTGGTTCCTCGGGAGTAAAGGCGACTGTTACAGGGAGGAGTTCTAAGTGGTGAGCCAATATGGGAATGCCCAACTCCCCCACACACACACCCTCTCTAGGGTGGTCAGCCCCCAGGTGGGGCCTGGAGATCTCCCGCTTGTACAACTGATCCCCAACTGACAGAGATCCGCTCCCTTGGAGAAAATGGCTACTTTGGAGGGTGGACTCTAGAAGGAGAAGAAGAGATTGGATTTATACCCTTTAGACCCTTCACTCAGAGTGGCTTACAAACTCCTTTCCCTTCCCCTCCCCACAACAGACACCCTGTGAGGTAGGTGGGGCTGAGAGAGCTCTTTCCAGAACTGTCCTTGAGAGAACAGCTCTGACAGAGCTATGGCTTGGTCACCCAGCAGCTGCAAGTGGAGGAGTGGGGAATCAAACCCGGTTCTCCCAGTTTAGAGTCCGCATACTTAACCACTACACCAAACTGGCTCTCTCTCTGTGGCGTTGTACCCTGCTGAGACCCCTCCCCTCCCCAAACCCCACCTTCTCCTGGATCTACCCCCAAAGTTCCAACCCAGACCTGGCAACTCTAACCCTCTCCCTTTGGCTCTGCTGACCCAGGACCTGTCATTTCCACCCCTTCCCACTTCCCCAGAATGGCCACATTTTGCTCATTGACTTCAAGTGTGTGTCGCTTCCACTGGTGGCTCTGCAGGGATAGCTTTGCTGGGCCCTTAGCCGTTCGGACCTCCGAACTGGCCCCCGTTCACCATCCCTGGGAACGGAGCCAAGTCCACTGGCTGGGGCTACCCCTAAGCCCCAGCGAGTCCCCCGGTCCATCCCAGGGGGCTCATTTCCCTGGGCCAGGATGAGGCCGGCTGCAAGCCTAGGGTTGCCAGCCTCCAGGTGGGGCCTGGGGATCTCCTGCTTTTACAACTGATCCCCAGCTGACAGAGATCAGCTCCCCTGGAGAAAATGGCTCCTTTGGAGGTGGACTCTATGGCATTCTACCATGCTGAGGCCCCTCCCCTCCCAAAATCCCACCCTCTCCTGGCTCCACCCCCAAAATCCCCAGGTATTTTCCAACCCAGACTTGGCAACCCTATGCAAGCCAGACTGGTAGCAGCAGCTCTTTCCGGATGGCGTCCCTTCCAGATCCTCTGAAGGCCGCCCTCCGCATCCCGGAAGTGGCTTCAACAGGCTTAGCAACCCAAAACACGCTCCAGGCAATTTGTTGATGTGACGCAACCGCTGTGCGGAGAAAAAAGCCGGTGCATCTCCAGCGGGCTGTCTGGGGAGCCCTCCAAATGCCACTGAGCTAAGAGACGGAGGCAGGTGTCCAGATGGATTTGACGGGAAGGGGGCAGAAGCTGAAGGGGGGGCGCCGGGATGGCAGATGCAGGAGACGCAGAACCCGATTCCTTATTTCCCCGTGGGGAGCAGAAGCGTTGTTGTTAAGACAATGAATATCAGGGCAAGGCTGGGTGCGCAAATAAACAGAGCTGAAGTAACCGGGATGCACGCCGGATCCTGGGACGGTGACTCATTCGTCCTTGTCCCCAAGTGCTTCCGTTCCTCCGTCATGGCTAAAAGCCGGTCTGTTGCAACGTTTCCGATTGCCAGGCCTCAGGGCCCAGCGCCGGGCTTTCAGCTTTGATCAGTGGCTCCGTTTGCAAATGCCAGGCGAGCTTGCCCATGAAGGAGTTCAAGGCAGTTACGGGCTGAGCTCTCCTCCCCCCCATTATTTTTTAGATCTTGCCTTGGGTGGTCACCCTCCAGGTGGTGGCTGGAGATCTCCTGGGATTGCAACTGATCACCAGGAAACAGAGATCAGTTCCCCTGGAGAAAATGGCCGCTTTGGAAGGCGGAGTCTATGACATTATACTTCAGGGGGCCCCTACGTATCGCCCATGGGCACTGCAGTGTTTTTTTAGAAGTGGGTGGGGCCAGGTAGGGCTTTCTTCCAGCAAGGCTTCTGATTGGCCGCTGGAGATTTGATTGACTGTGCAGATGTTTTTTTAGCGCTTTTGGCAGCAGCTGCCACCACTGCACAAGGGTGACTGAAAGGGTGACTTCACCTTGTGACTGAAAGTCAGTCTCGGCAGCCATTTTGTGGCAGGCTCCGCCTCCTGTGGCAGCCATTTTGTTGCTGGGACCACCATCCTGTGTCAGAATGCCAGTTGTGCCCGCAAGCTGAAAAACTTTGGGGACCCCTGTTATAGCTCATTGAAGCCCCTCCCCTCTTCAAACCCTCCCCTCCTCAGCCTCCATTCCCAAATCTCCTGGTATTTCCCAACCCAGAGCTGGCAACCCTAATTCTTGCCCTTCCACCAAGCAGTTCCAGGGGTGTATGGGGCACTCCTGTCCTCTAGCTTAGCCTCACCACAACACTGTGAGGTAGGTTAGGCTGAGAGCCTGGGAGCGCCACCTGACTTGGGATGGCAAAAGCCCTTGAGCCAGTCCTGCTCCCAGCCCATCTGGCCTCTGACACCACAGTTTAGCCTTGCTGGCAGCCCTTCAATTCCCACTCAGTCTGTGCATAAGAACATAAGAGAACATCAGAGAAGCCAGTGTTGGATGAGGCCAGTGGCCCATCCAGTCCAACACTCTTGTCACACAGTGGCCAAAACACCAGGTGCCCTCAGGAGGTCCACCAGTGGGGCCAGGACACTAGAAGCCCTCCCACTGTTGCCCCCCCCACCCAAGCACCAAGAATACGGAGCATCACTTGCCCCAGACTGAGAGTTCCTATCTATACCTTGTGGCTAATGGCCACTGATGGACCTCTGCTCCAGATGTTTATATAAGACTCTAAGCACTTGCAATTGGCTAGATCAAGACAAATACATCAAAGCTCCCCAGACCCTTCTGAAGACAACTGAGAAAATGAGGTCCCAGTCTTGCCCCCCCACCCCAAGCACCAAGAATACAGAGCATCCCTTGCCCCAGACCAGAGAGTTCCTATCTATACCTTGTGGCTAATGGCCACTGATGGACCTCTGCTCCAGATGTTTATCTAAGGCTCTAAGCACTTGCAATTGGCTAGATCAAGACAAATACATCAAAGCTCCCCAGACCCTTCTGAAGACAACTGAGAAAATGAGGTCCTTTTACAGCAAATAAAGCCTTCCCAAGCCACCCACATCCTCCTTTGAACCTCCCCAGCCTCATTTGTTGCCCTGGAAGCCAACAGGAGCACACCTGCCTGTCACCCGGTCTGTGTTTCTAATGCTCGCCCAGCTGGAGGAAGAACCGCAAGCCACTGTTCAGACCAGCCACAAGGGGAAATCTCACCTCTGCCTCAAATGGGGATGTCTTCCCTTTAACTTAACAGATCCCTTCCTGATCCACTCTGCAGTCAGATCAAGCTGCACTGGGACTGCTGGGGATGCAAGGCTGGGATCCAGTTAGCTCTTTGCTCCCTTTGGTTTTGGCTGTTCATGATGAACACCAGCACAGCTGAGCCCAGAGGTCAGTCGCAGATGGATTCCTTCTCCAGCAGATGTGAGATCTCGACAGGGTGTGGGGTCCTAAGACACCTGTGCTGAAGAGTGGGCAGTCCGAATACCCCAAGTCAGGGACCCAAGGGGAAACATGAGGGGCCGTGGCTCAGTGGTAGAGCCTCTGCTCAGCATGCCAAAGGTCACAGGTTCCATCCCCAGCATCTCCAGTTAAAAAGGACCAGGCAGGAGGTGGTGTGAAAGACCTTGGAGAGCTGTCAAGAGGGGCTGTGGCTCAGTGGCAGAGCCTCTGCTTGGCATGCAGGAGGTCCCAGCTTCAGTCTTTGGCATCTCCAGTTAAAAAAGGACCAGTGGTGGTAGGTGATGTAAAAGACCTCTGCCTGAGACCCTGGAGAACCGCTGCCAGTCTGAATAGACAAGACTGACCTTGATAGACCAAGGGTCTGATTCAGTCAAAGGCAGCTTCATGTGTGAGGAGGGGTCCTAGCTCAGAGGGAGAGTCGAGTGATTTTTATGGGGTCAGTCAACCGCAACTTGCCTAGCACTTTACACACATATATAAAGTAGTAGAGCCTCTCTCGGTTCCTTCCTTAGCCCCACATAGCACCCCATCTCTGAAACGAAGTGCGAAGAACTGGTCAAGGGTAACGATTCCTGCGCAGACCTGTGTCTCTTTGAGCCTGCTTGTTTGAGGCCTTTCAGATCTGCCTTACAAAACATTTAATCTGGGATCGGGGCATCTGAACAGGCTGCCCGTACTTGTTACAGGAGGGAGGTTTGTTTCCCACTCTCTGGAGGAGACGTAGAGCTGCCCTTGGGTACCACACTGCTGCTTTTCCTCGCCTCCGTCAGCCACAGGGGCCTGACTAATGGCCAGCTCCCCTCCTCTGCCAGCTCTCCGGAAGTGGGTTTTAAAAAAATAAGAACAGCTAACTTCAACACAGCATCCCTCAGACAGAAGAGAACTCCTTCAAAGCCTGCAGCTAAACATGGGCCTCCTCCTGAGAAGACAAACATACATCTCTGCTTGTGCTCAGACCACGAATCCCTCGCCATATGGGAACTGGGCTGTTTGTGTTAGTTATGGCTTGGAGGGATGAGAAAACCACAAGGCACGGCCAATCCCCCCCCCCCCCCGAAAAGCAGCTATTAAATCTGCCCCTACTAGTGGAGTCATAAGTCTCTACCCACATCTAGCATCCTTGATTGTCAGGATCAACTGATTAATCCACCGTTGTCCATGCTCGGGTGACACCTAGACTGGAACGCTGCAAGGTTCTCCGCAAGGAGCTGCCTTTGAATATTGTTCGGAAGATTTAGTTCTTTCAGAATGCGTCAGAATGCAGACAGGTACAAACGTTCAGGAATGTCTCCCCAGTAGTTAAAAAGCAACACCGGTTACCTATTTGCTTCTGGCACAATTTTAAGTCCTAGTTCTTATATGTAAAGTTCTAAATGTGAGCCACTCTGAGCCCGCTTGGCAGGGAGAGCAGCATATAAGCCCAATAAATAAATAAATAAATGAATGAATGAATGAATGAATGAATGAATGAATGAATGTTCTATGACCCAAGGACCTCATGGATTCTCTTTCTCTTAGGTTGTGATCATATGCACAATTAGACCCAACAGAGGCGCGAGTGCTGGATGGATTTAATGGGAGCGATCAGACAACAACATCTGGGAAGTGCCCCGCTGCTGTCGACAACCCGTTTTGCTCTGCTGCAGAAGCGGAGTTAAAAGACACAGGGAAAAATCGATAGTAAATGGGTTCTGATGGGCCACGGCAGACTTTCCCATCGGACCACTCCAGCATGTTCTCATGCCATTGGGATGGTCTGCTCAGGCCATCCTGACTCCATGCTGTACCCCCCCTTGCAAGTATGTGCATCATCACAAACACCAGAGGGAGCCCACAGTGTGGAGGTATGATTCATTGATCCCTCGTTTAAGCGCATGGGGAAAAATAGGACGAAAAAAAAATACTCACCCACAGTTGTGTCTGATCACACACTGACGGACTGCGCCTGCAGCTTCAAAAGGAGGTGTGATCGTGCAACTGCGGGTCAAATTTTGCCAGAGAAAATAGCCTTCCCCCGCCCCCCCCGTGCTTTATCTTGTGCATGTGACTGCAACCTCCCATATGCCTGGCTAAAAACTCAAATAATCTGCCAAGCACTCTTCAAAAGTCAGGCCGGGGGGGGGGGGGGGACAGAGAGAAAGAGTCTTCTTGGTGGTGGCTTCTCAGCTTTGCAATTCCCTCCCCTCATTTTTTTTACAGGTGCTGGCAAAACATCTTTATCTACCCAGGCAGATATGGCTCGTTTTATTTAGAGCTACTTAAACACCTGGCCGTTTGGCTCACTTCCTGTTTACTAGGGGTGATCAGGCTGTTTGACTGTTTACAAACAGTGCACATCTATTGGCAGGAACTGACAACTGGCAGCTATTGGAAGCCAATCAGCTGGGAGCTAGCTTCCCATCTCCTGCTGGGAAAATTTTGCTCTGTACCCAGCAAAGTTTTATTTGGGAGTAGGGGAACCAGGAGATGACTCCCAGATAATCGTGGAAGTCAGCTGGAAATCGAGTTCTTCTGATCTCTCACCCAGCCAACACTGCTGTGCTACGGACTTACTGAGATGCAGCAAATGCGGTGTGGAGGGGATGACCAGAAGCCCAGTTGATTCCCCTTCTCTTTTCCCCATAGCAAACTGTCTGCTTGGCCTGTAGAAAGAAGGGAACTATTGCTCCCATTTGCTGCAGTTCTCATTTTGGGGCAGGAATTAGCCGTCAGCTTGGGATGTAGTGAAAAGGATAGAAAGGGTATCTTTTGCCTCTTCTTTTTGCAATGGGGAGATCAGAACCCATTCACCTCTGAACTCTGAATTCACTGCGTAGTTCTGTTTTGTTTTCCCCTAAGAGGGAGTGGATCCAAAGACTATCCCCAACTGATCTCCTGTCAGCTGTGAGTCTCCTTCTGATTCCCCTAAACCTTCCTGTGCCCCAGCACAAGGTGAGGATACAGAGGACTGCTGGGAGCTTCAAAGCTGACTCCCAGCCGATCCCAACTTGCTCTCTGACCAACAGAAGAAGAAGAGAAGAAGAGATTGGGTTTATACCCCACCCTTCACTACCAAAGGAGTCTCAGAGCAGCTTACAATCTCCTTTTCCTTTCCCTTTCCCTCCTCACAACAGACACCCTGTGTGAGGTAGTTGGGGCTGAGAGAGCTCTTTCCAGAACTGCTCTTGAGAGAACAGCTCTGAGAAAACTTGTGATTGACCCAAAGTCACACCAGCAGCTGCATGTGGAAGGGCGGGGAATCAAACCCGGTTCTCCCAGATTAGAGTCTGCGCTCCTAACCACTACATCAAACACCTTAACCTCCCTTGGCAGCGGCTTGAGTTGCTAGATGCAATCCGAACATATCCCTGATTGGCTCACAGTCTGACCATGAGTATATAACAGAATAAGTTCAAGCGCTAAACAGGTTTGAGGCAAAGTTTGCACCATCCCTAGTTTTATTTGCATGTGTTCAGGGCTATTTTTGGGCAGGAACACACAGGAACGGAGTTCCGGCTGGCTTCCAAGTTGGCCACGCCTACAGCCTCCCCCCCCCCCCCCCGAGTTCCCCAGGTGCCTTGCAAGCGCCGGGCGCCTGGGGAAGCCGATCCAGAAACTGCCTTCCTTCCCTCGAGTTCCCCATGCGCCCCACAAGCAGCGGGGCACCTGGGGAAGCCAATCCTGGGCCTAATATGCTAATGACTTTCTGCTGTTGGGTGTGGCCTATTATGCTAATGAGTTCCTGCTGGGCTTTTTCTACAAAAAAAGCCCTATATAATGTGTGTGTGTTTACTTTTCTGATTTGGGGGAAACAGCCGTCCCACAATCTCCATTCCACTGACTTCATAGCTGCTATAGTTTTCTTTTCTTCTTTTTCCTACTTGGGTTTTTAAATTGTGTTATTGGTTCTCTTTTTAAAATATATATATATATATATTGTTAGGTTTGATGTTGTTGTCTGCTGCCCTTGGCGCCAGATGGCTGACAGACAGCATAGCAACTACAAAGAGAGGCAGGCTGATGGGGTGGGCCAAACCCATCCATGCTTCCCTGCTGAGAGACACGCCCCTTTTCTGCATTCACGGAAAAGGACTGAAGTCTGTCCTTCTGTTTCCAGCCCAGAGAAAATACTTGCAAATGTGGTGCTGGGTGTGTGTGTGTGTGTGTGTGTGTGTGCAACAGCCGGAGGGCTTCTACTGTCCTGGCCCCACTGCTGGACCTCCTGAGGGCACCTGGTGTTTTTGGCCACTGTGTGACCCGGAGTGTTGGACTGGAGGGGCCACGGGCCTCATCCAACACTGGCTTCTCTTATGTTCTTATGACCCGCACAAGAGCCTTTCAGGAAGGAGCCGGGAGTGTGAGATGCAGCAGTTGGAAGGTTGAACTCCGCTGCCCATACTTCTGGAACCCAGAGGCTTCTTTATTGAGGCCTGTAGTCAGGGTTTCTTAATCCAGGGACCCTGGCAATAAACTGGGGGCACTGACATCACAAAAATAAAAAGGGGCAGCAGGGAGGAGGATGCCATGCTTGGAGAAGGGGTGGCACTGACAGCAGCGGGCCTGGGCTTGATGATGAAGAAGAGATTGGATTTATATCCTGCACTTCCCTCACTTGAAGTCCCAGAGCAGCTTACAAACTCCTTTCCCTCCCCCTCCCCACAACAGACACCCTGTGAGGTAGGTGGGGCTGAGAGAGCTCTTTCCCAAGCTGTCCTTGAGGGAACAGCTGGTAGAGAGCTATGGCTTGCCCAAGGTCATCCAGCCAGGTGCAAGTGGAGGAGTGGGGAATCAAACCCGGTTCTCCCAGATTAGAGTCTGTGCACTTAACCACTACACCAAACTGGCTCTCTGGGAGTCAGGGGGGCCTTGGTAGGAAGTCGGGGGGCCAGGCCCCAAAATGCCCCACTGAAGCTACGGGCCTGTTCTGACTGCCTACTGAGCATGGGCTAAGGAAGCCAAACTCCTCTCCCCTTCGTGCCCGGAGAGTGGCTCAGAGGAGGAAGGAGTGTTCCCGTATGCTCCCCGTGCTCTTCGGGATCCACTCCAGTCCAGGCCTGCCCTCTCCCAGAGACACACATCTGTCCACTGGCTTCCAGTGACTCTGGGAACTGGGCAGACTTGATATTCAAGAGCATCCTTCTTGCCGCCTGGAAGGATTTCCATCCCTGTAATCTCTCGTCTTGCACAGCACCCCACCCCGGGCCCTGAGGAGCGCTCACATCTCCAGCCACTTGCAGGCAACATCCGACTCCTGCTCAGCCTTAAGTACCGTCAGGTACCTGCTTTGATATTCATGAAGGAGCCGCTTCAGCTGAATGAAAGGAAGGTACTCCAGGGCTTGCGGTTAGAAAGGTTTGAAATTGGAGGACCAGAAATCCCGGGGGGGGGGGGGAGCTTCTGATGAGGTGGGGGGGAGTAGCAGAACCTCAGAGCAGGAGGAAAGCGCAGAAGGGAGGAGGGACTCACACTGCCTAGCCCCCACTCGGCACTCCACAGGGTCTTCTGGAAGCCCGAAGAGAGAGACACGAGTGCCAATTTCAACTCCAGATGAACCAGGGAGAGCTGGGGGTGGGGTCCTATTCCTTCCCTCCTCCTCTCCAGCTGAGTCTCATTTGTCGGTTATTAAATAGATGGGTTAAGAAAACCAGGCCTTCTGAATGCTGGCATGGCATCTAGGGCAGGGGTCCCCAACACAGTGCCCGCGAGCACCATGGCACCCACCAACACTTTTCCTGGCGCCTGCCAAGTGGGTGGGGCCAGGCGGGGCTTTTGGCACACAAGGCTTCTGATTGGACACTGGAGATTTGACTGGCTGTGCCGATTTTTAAAATCTCCCTTGGGCAGCAGCTGCCACCACTGCTCTGCAGCGTGTAGATGAAGGTCACCTGCACCAGCCACTGCATGGCCAGCTCTGAGGGCCAGTTTGGTGCAGTGGTTAAGTGCGCGGACTCTAATCTGGGAGAACCGGGTTTGATTCCCCACTCCTCCACTTGCAGCTGCTGGGTGACCTTGGGTCAGTCACAAGTTCTCTCAGAGCTGTCCTTGAAAAGAGCAGTTTCTGTCAGAGCTCTCTCAGCCCCACCTGCCTCACAGGGTGTCTGTTGTGGGGAGGGGAAGGGAAAGGAGTTTGTAAGCTGCTCTGAGACTCCTTCAGGTAGTGAAGGGTGGGGTATAAATCCAATCTCCTCCTCCTCCTCCTCCTCCTCCTCCTCCTCCTCCTCCTCCTTCTCCTCTGCCTCCTGTAGCAGCCACTTTGTGGCCTCACTCACCATACAGTGTCAAAATCCCAAAGATGCCTCCACAGGCTCAAAAGGTTTGGGGGGCCCCTGTCTAGAGTAAGAAATCAGCCGGAGAACACAGAGGAGAGTCCCTCTAAGGTCCACTCAGCACAAACATTGAGAGGTGAAGAGGCTGCTTACCTCTGCGCAACCACCCTGGCACTTGCTCTTCTCTGTGCATGGACTTGGCGTGCACATTTTCTCCCAGCACCCATGTCTACAGAGCCTTTAAGAAGAGCCCTGCTGGATCAGACCAATAGTTCATATAGTCCAGCAGTGGCTGAACTCGCACAGTGGTCAACCGTTTCTTCTAGATGCCCAACAATGGGGCATAGAGGCCAAGACCTTCTCCTGGCTCTGGGACTCAGAGGCTTAGTGCCTCTGAATGTGGAGGTTCTCCTCAGTCACCACAGCTGGTAGCCACTGATAGACTTATCCTCCATGAATCAATGTAATCCCCTCTGAAAGCTTTTTTATTCCTGTGGCCACCACAACATCCTCTGGCAGTGAATTTCACATTTTAACCACTCTCTGTGTAAAGAAGGACTTCCTTTTGCCTGTTCTGAACCTGCTGTCCATTAGCTTTACTGGATGCCCTGGACTTTGGGGAAGGAAGAAAAATTTCTCTTCCCACCCCATGCATGATTTTAGAAGCCTCTATCATGCCCTCCCCCCTTAGTTGTGTCTTTTCTACAAAGTGAAAAGTCCCAGACTCTTCAGTCTTCCTCACAGGAAAGGGTCTCCAATCCCCTCATCCGTGAGAGTCCCCCAGAGTCAATTAACAATAAGTGTCCTTAAACAAGAAAGCTTTATTGAGAAAAGGCTGCTCTGGTCATCTACACTTCTTGTGTTTGTAATGGCGGGCAATACTGAAGTCAAGGCAATCTTACGGAATTCAAAGAGAGGTCTGTAAGTGCTTGGTAACCAATCATTAGGCCAAGAAAAAGGTGCTTAAAATACTGGTTCATTGTTCCCAGGAAGAACGCGGGAAGACTTACTGCTAGACAGAAAAAAGAAACATAGGCCGGCACCAACAGACACTCAAGGTCATAGCAAAGGGGAGGGCGATATGCATGCCATGAGAACTGTAACATAACATTCCACAGAACTGACATCAAAAGTCTAGTCATCCCACCTCCCGGGCAGGAGATGGCAGCATTAGCTGACATTCTGCCCTCCCAAAGCCCCCCCTGTCCCCCCCCCCCAGGTTTCAGCGGGTACAATTTGTGGAAGGCACAAAGCAATGCGGGAGCATTAACATGTTCAGCAGCAACCCATTCATCATCTCCCAGCCCAAAGTCTTGGTTGCCCTCCTCTGTAAGATGACACCTGGATCTCTCCAAAGGTGGAGAAATCCAGGTGTCAATAGCCATGGGAGGAGGGGGGGGGAATGTCACAATAAGAATGTGTGTCACTCAGCTAACAACTGACTTCTGACAGAAAGACAATATTTACGTCACTGTAAAATACAAACTCACTGATCCCTACTGGACAGACTCACAACTCTGAATGTACACATAATTAGAAGTCCACGGCGATCCAAGCCTCCAGTTAAAGCCCTGTTTTGAATCATTCTTCCATCCTAACCAATGTTTCAATTACTGTTTCCATGGTGGCTCAGAGGTTAAGACACTGAGCTGCAGACCGGAAGGCCGGTAGCTCGGCACTTTGAGACCCGAGTGCCGCGTGACAGAGTGAGCTCCCATCTCTGGCCCCAGCTCCTGTCAACCTAGCAGTTCGAAAGCAAGAAATTGCAAGAAGATAACTGGTACCACTTCGGTGGGAAGGGAACAGTGTTCCGTGCAGCTTGGCTTCTAATCATGCCAGCCACATGACCACAGAAACGTCTTCGGACGGGGCCGGCTCTTTGGTTTGGAAACGGAGATGAGCACCGCATCCCTGGAGTCAGATTTGACTGGCTTTCGAGCAAGGGAAACCTTTACCTTTACCTACGGAATTTAACTTTTTAAAAAATTGTTTTAATGATGTCTGTTGGGTGGTTGATTTGGATGGTGTTAAAATGTGACTTTACTGCATATGTTTTAAGTTGTGAGCCAACTTGATGGGCCTGATAAGGGCAGGAAGGTGGGATACAAATGTCGGAAATAAATAAATGAAATAAATACACTGCAAAAAACTCAGACTTCAGACCCCCCATACAAATGTAGAGGTTCCTTAAGACAAAAAATAATAATAAAAAGGTTGATCGTTTTGCAGTCCCAAACTTGTTAATGCAGTTCCAAACGCAAGAAGCATAAGAACATAAGAAGAGCCCTGCTGGATCAGACCAATAGTCCATCTAGCCCGACATCCTGTCTCACACAGTGGCCAGCCAGTTCTTTTGGACAGCCAACATCATGGAATAAATGTCAAGGCCTTCATAAGAACATCAGAAGAGCCCTGCTGGATCAGACCAGTGGTCCATCTTGTCCAGCATCCTGCCTCACTCACTGACCAACCAGTTCCTCTGGAGGGCCAACAAAAGGGCAGAGAGGCCAAAGCCTTCATAAGAACATCAGAAGATCCCTGCTGGATCAGACCAGTGGTCCATCTAGTCCAGCATCCTGTCTCACACAGTGGCCAACCAGTTCCTCTGGAGGGCCAACAATAGGGCAGAGAGGCTGAGGCCTTCATAAGAACATCAGAAGAGCCCTGCTGGATCAGACCAGTGAGCGTCCATCTAGTCCAGCATCCTGTCTCACACAGTGGCCAACCAGTTCCTCTGGAGGGCCAACAACAGGGCACAGAAGCTGAAGCCTTCATAAGAACATCAGATGAGCCCTGCTGGATCAGACCAGTGGTCCATCTAGTCCAGCATCCTGTCTCATACAGTGGCCAACCAGTGTCTCTGGAGGGCCAACAATAGGGCAGAGAGGCTGAGGCCTTCATAAGAACATCAGATGAGCCCTGCTGGATCAGACCAGTGGTCCATCTTGTCCAGCATCCTGTCTCACAGAGAGGCCAACCAGTCCCTCTGGAGGGCCAACAAAAGGGTCTTCCTCTGATGTTACCTTCTAGCTCTGGGATTCAGAAGGTTAGTGCCTCTGAATGTGGAGGTTCCTCTTAGTTACCATGGCTAGTAGCCCCTGATGATTTATCATCTACGAATCTATCTAATCCCTTTGTAAAGCTGTTCATTCCTGTGGCCATCACTACCTCCTCTGGCAGCCAATTTTCTACAGCCCACCAGCTTCATTGGACGGAATAGGAGGTATAACCAATTACAGTGCTGTCTGTATCTGGGCACACAAACTGAGAAAATCGATTTCCCAGGGCCCATTCCTTATATTTCAAACCTCACAGATGCCAGCTGCATTCTAGTGCCTGTTTTTGTTCTGTTTGTTTGTTTGTTTAATTCCACGGATCCCTCAGTTCAACATTCAGATTGGGTTGCAATAATGCACAGGAACCCCTTAACTACTTAAAGAGACTTTTTTTTTAAAAAAATCAATTTTTCATATTGATTACTTTATAATCATACCATCAACAATACCTAATGAAGGAGCTGACTGAAGGGAGGCTGTTGACACAGAAATCCAAATTGCGGCTGCAGTTGAGTATGCCATTATGTTTCATATGCAACAGCGTATGGATGATTGCAAGACATGCGCATGGAGGTGAAGAAGGTGTGTGACAAGGTATGCTTTTGCTGCCATAAATACTGTCATCTGGCCACAAATTTGTTATCAGCTGTGCTCCATCCCCACTTCTGCTCTGAAGAAAACCAAGGAGGAGAGCTAATCTGGGTGGCAAATGACTTGTCACAGTCTGGCCTTTTGTGGGGGTGTGCCCGGGGCTCATGTAGAATTTCACATTATTCTGTATGGGCGTGACAACTGGACAGTGAAAAAAGCTGACAGGAAGAAATGTGATTCATTTGAACAGTGATGGAGAAGGGCCGTTTTATGGATGCCGTGGACTGCTAAAAAGACCAATATGCAGATCTCAGTTCCGATCAAGCCTGAACTCTTCCTAGAAGCTTCAATGACCAAACTGAGGCTATTGTACTTTGGTCGCACAGTAATGAGAAGACAAGAGCCCCTGGAAAAGACAATCATGCTGGGAAAAGTGGAAGCATAGAAATGGAACAAACGGTGCGAAGAATGATGTAAACAACTAGGCTGCTGATGGGTCTTGCAAGGCAGGACCACACTGGGCCTGTGCTGGCAGCACTGCACTGGCTGCTTATAGCATACCGAGTCCGCTTCAAAGTGCTGGTTCTTACCTATAAAGCCCTATATGGCCAGGGTCCAACATACCTTAGGGACCGCCTTTCTCCGTACGTACCCCAGAAAGCACTACGGTCAGGGTCCGAACATCGACTATGTGTCCCTGGCCCCAAGGACGCCAAGCTAGCCAGAACAAGGACCAGGGTGTTTTCGGTGGCAGCTCCTATCTGGTGGAATGAGCTCCCGGAGGAGATCAGGGCCTGCGGGATCTGAAGCAGTTCCGCAGGGCCTGTAAGACGGAGCTCTTCCACCAGGCCTTCGAATAGGAGCCGCCACCGATGATACCATCTACCACTTGACATCAGTGATGCAACCCTGGTCCTTGTATGGTCCGGGCATGGGGGGAGGGTTGGACCTGCCATCAAGTCGCCATCAGAAGGGATATTTATGGAAGTTTTATATGTATTAATTGTATTTATTGAATGTTTTATTGATTTTATAGGTTTTAATGTCTGACTAGGCCTTGGGCCCATGTAAGCCGCCCTGAGCCCGTTCGCGGGGAGGGCGGGATATAAATCTCAAAAATAAAAATAATAAATAAAAAAATATTATGACATAAACAACTATTCAAAATAATACAGCGATCTGTGTGTATTAACAATCATCAAATCAACAAGCATAATAAAGTCACAAAGGAACAAAGAATCCAGATACGTGCTTCATTTCGGTGTCCTTCTTCAGAGGTGACTAGAACCAAAACTCTAGTTGCAACCAATATTCCCTCTAAGCTGCTGAGTCTTGTGAGCAAAAATTCCATTTTGTGAGCTCCTGGCATTAAAGTTGTGAGCGAGCAATCCGGCTGCTACATAAATTAGTTTGCTCTGGAGCCCTCCTTCCTGAGCTAAGATGAGAATCTGTAAGCCTGAGGCTAAAAAAACTGTGAGCTAGCTCACACTAACTCAGCTTAGAGGGAGCATTGGTTGCAACACCTGCTTCCAATGGCAATGCTCATTCTATTAAATGGAGAATATACCCTAATAAAGACTTTCAACAGGGCCACCATTCTAACGTTACAATGGAGAAAACTTCACAATAGTAACCAGCTGGAAAGCCTCTTCCTAGAAGCTTCAATGACCAAACTGAGGCTATTGTACTTTGGTCACAGTATGAGAAGACAAGAGCCCCTGGAAAAGACAATCATGCTGGGAAAAGTGGAAGGAAGCAGGAGAAAGAGGAAGACCCAATAGGAGATGGACTGATTCAGTCCAGGAAGCCACAAAGGCCCTCCTGTTTGCAAGACCTGAGCTGGGCTGTTACCAATAGGGTGTTTTGGAGAACGTTAATTCATAGGATCACCATAGGTCAGAAGCAAACTGATGGCAGATACACACACACCAGGGATCGACAACATTCAGTTCTCAGAGAAACACCCAATATACCAAACTCTTTGTTTTGCAGCAACTACACCTGTTCTTTAAGAGATTGTCTCTTCAACAGCAACCCTCGATTATGCCACCAGGACATCCCAGGATCCTGGATGGAAACCTATCGATGTGCCTCCCTCCAAGTGTCCCTTCTCAATAAACTTGACAGGATCGGAACCCATGCAGAACACCAAAGTTCTGATCACGTGCAATGCTCCTTTTCTTCCATGAAGAACAATTCCTGGGTTCAGAGGGCAAGACTTGCTGGACATGATTAGAGTCTTCAAATATTTGAAGGGCTGTCATGTAGAAGACAGAGCAGATCTATTCTCTCTTGCTCTGGATTGCAAGACTAGATCTAATGGGAGGAAATTACAAGGAAGTCGATACTGGCTAAATATCAGGAGGAACTTCCTAACTGTAAGAGTGGCTGAGCAGTGGAACAGACTGCCTCGGGAGGAATATTTTGGAAAGCAGCCTCTGCATTTAAAACTACAAATAAATGATTTCACTGGTCCTAAGACACACACAAACACACACAAGATGGGTACAGTTCAGCTATGGAATCTGCTTAGCCAGTCTACATTGTGAAAATAATCTGATTTATTTGATAATCCAGATAATTTGCCAGAAGATCAATTTGCCTGGGAATCCAGACAGAATCTGGAGTATTCAAACTGCCCTTGTGTAGGGGGGGGGGGGGTGGCTTCAGAGAACTTGCTCTGCCTTCCTTGTGCACAGGGGCATTTGGGTGCAGCTCTGGATACAGCAAACTTCGGCAAAAGCTCAAGAAAGGGCGAGTATTTTGTGTTTGACCTTCCCGTTGAGAACTTCACAGAGAATAAAGTCCTAACACATCTACAGATTGGGAAAACAACCTTCCCAAAGAAAGATCAAATGGGAGACATCCTCCCGCCATCCCCCTAAAGAAGAAAAGACAAATCTATGTTTCTCGGTGCAACTGGCACCCAAGTAAGGCACAGGGAAGGAGGAGGGAATTGATTTGTCTCGTGTCTCTTCTTCAAAGCCAGCAAGTAATCAAATGGGATGAATATAGCTCAGTATTAATCATTCTGTTCAGGATTTTTTAACCAGTGCAAGCAGGTATTGATAGTATTTATTTATTTATTTATTCACATTTCTACCCCGCCCTCTCCGCTGGAGCCGGATCAGGGCAGCTTACAGAAAACAGATAAAAACAAATAATTACATTTAAAACACAAGTTACAATTCAAACAAAATATAAAACCATATATATGTACTAATATACTGTACTATACTATATATAGTACTATATATACTACACTACATACATAGTATATATACTATACTATCTATATATCTAATTCCCAAGTGGCCCCCTCTGTGCGCATATCTAAATCCACACAGGGGGGCACTTGGGAGGAGGGAGGTTTTCCTGCATATGTGGGGGACTCTCCACGTTTGCTGAAAAATCCAAAAACGTTCAAAAAATATTCAAGGGATATTTAAATCCCCCGAAAAGTTAAGGAGCATTCCCTGCATACGCGCAGGGAACGCTCTCAGAACTGCAGTGGCCGGTGGTTGGGAGGCATCCAAGCCTCGCCGCCAGAGCCATGTGGGGGAGAATTGGTGGGCCTAGTGAGAGCCACTTAGGCCTTGCTGGTGCTGGGGGGGAAGCGGCAGGCCAAGCGAGCCTGCCACAGTAGCCGGGGGTTGGGGGGGGGGGAGAAGCGGCGGGCCTGAGCACCCAAGAGATGCTCGGCCTGCCATGGCAGCCGGGGGGAGGGGGATGGCGGGGGAGAGAGAAGTGGCAGGCCGACACCTCTGGGCACTCAGACCCGCTGTGGCAGCCGGGGGGGAGAAGCAGCGGGCTGAGCGACTCTGGGGCGCTGAGGCCCGCTACAGCAACTGGGGGGGGAGAAGCGGCAGGCCTGAGCACCCAAGAGGTGCTCAGCCCACTGCAGCAGCCGGGGGGAGGGGGATGGCAGGGGGAGAGAGAAGTGCAGGCCCAGCACCTCTGGGGCACTCAGGCTCGCCACGGCAGCTGGGGGGGAGGAAAGAAGTGGTGGGTCTGAGCACCCAAGAGGTGCTCGGCCCACCGCGGCAGCCAGGGGGAGGGGGATGGCAGGGGGGAGAGAAGACTCACGTGTGGGTGGTTCCTCCACTCGGTGAAGCTACTTCTCTCCCTCCTGCAAGTATCGCGGGTCCCCCCCTTCTTGTACATACTATACTATATAGAGAGGTGGGGGTGGGGAGAGAGAGAGAGACTATACTAAATGGACTCAAACAGATTTACTTTGAGGTCCCAGATTCTTTTCTTTTTTGTGTGCATGTGTGCGCGTGTGTGCCCCTGGAAGTCATGTCGACCTCTGGCGACTGACCCCTCCTGGGGGCCTGGGGGGTATTCAGAGAGGTGCCAAATAAAGCCTGCCCCCACCTCCCGACTGCCAGTATTCCAAGGAGGTCTCCCATCCAAGTACTTGCCGGAGTCGACCCTCCTCAGCTTCTGAGATCTGGCGAGATCGGGCTTGCCTGGGCTAACCAGGTCAGGGCTGAGGTCCCAGGTTCTTGAAGGACAGCCTCTGCCACTATGAGCCCATGCGGTAACTCCTTTCTTCTGCACCAGCACCCGAGAACACCTGGCCCCTCCTGGGAGGAGTGTGAAGGGTTGCCGCCCTGTTGTTGGTGTGGACCCATGCGCTGTGCAACGGCCCCCTGGAAACTAGGAAGGGGATTTTGACCTCATTCTGAGGAGTTGGTTTAGGGAGGATATTGGGGGGGGGGGGGTGCTCTGAAAGGCATGAGTGTTTTGACAAGTCTGGACGTTTGGGCAGAATTATAGCAAGAGTCCAGGAGCACCTTAAAGGCTGACAAGATTTGCGGTAGGGTATGAGCTTCCCTGAGTCACTGCTCGCTTCTTCAGATATCTGAGGAAGTGAGTAGTGACTCGCAAAAGCTCCTCCCCTGCCACAAACTTGGTTTGTCTTGAAGGTGCTCCTGGACTCTGGCTCTTTCCTACTGATACAGACAGACTAACACGGCGACCCATCTCGATCTGTCTCCATGCAAGGCATCACGTTTAGTCATACAGAGTGGAAACCCATCAAACTTGTGTAGAATCATTCCACTCTCCAAGATATGGGGACAGATGGACTCACATTCTAGAAGAAGAAGAAGAGGTGGAGGAGGAGGAGGAGATTGGACTTACACCCGCCCTTCACTCAGAGCGGCTTACAAACTCCTTCCCCTCCCTCTACCCACAACAGACACCCTGTGAGGTGGGTGGGGCTGAGAGAACTCTCTCTCGAGAACTGCCCTTGAGAGAACAGCTCTGAGAACTATGGCTTGCCCAAGGTCATCCAGCAGGTGCAAGTGGAAGAGTGGGGAACCAAACCCGGTTCTCCCAAATTAGAGTCTGCACACTTAACCACTACACCAAACTGGCTCCTGAAACTCCTATCCTGCCACAAATTGTGTTAGTCATTATTATTATTATTATTATTATTACTGCTACTACTACTACTACTACTACCACCACCACCACTACTATTTTTACACCATTCTCCCCGCAGAGTGGGCTCAGAGTGATGTACAACATTTAACATCAGAGCATTAAAACAATCCATTAATCTAAATATACAGATAAAATACAGAAATTGTAAAACTACAGGTGGTATATACAAAAATATAAAACCTATGTGGCGTCACAGTACAATTTTAACCCCCAGTGGCGAGGGGTGGGGAGGGAACTAATTGGCCAAACCGTTGCTGTCCTCCACCATACCCTCAGCAGAACATCTCTGCCTTACAGGCCCTGCGGAACTGTAACGTGTCCCGCCCGGCCCCTGATGTCATTTGGCAGAGAGTTCCACCAAGTCAGAAGCAGTGCCGAGAAATCCCTGGCTCTGGTTGAGGACAGCCGGGCATGCTCAGGGCCAAGGACTTCCAGCAGATGTTGTCCTCCTGAGCGCAACGCTCTCCGGGGGACATACCAAGAGTGGCGGTCCCACAGGTACGTCAGGTGCTCCTGGACTCTTGCTCTTTCCTTTGGCTACAGACAGACTAACACGGCAACCCATCTCGATCTATCTCCAAGGCAGGATTAGGCTATCCTACAGGCTTTTAAAATGCCGTTCTGACCTCAGGCAGCGGCTTTTCCTGATGTATCACTGTGCGAGAGCACCGAGCATGGAGCTCAAGAAGAATGTCTTCTCTGCCAGGCTGCACTAAAAGGTTATTATATTGAACAGGCTCGCTCTCCCGAGACCCACTCAAAACAGGGGACAACGTAAAACAGGACAAGGAAAGCAGAGCAACAAGGCGAGGACTACCAATAACAAAGCAAGCGATAAAAACAAGCTGGGCGGGGGGGAGGGGATAAAATAATATTGAGCCGCATAAACTGATATCCTCAGGCTAGAAGCAGACCATGAAAACAGCTTTCAAAAATTAATCCTTCATGCCCTGGGGGAGGGAGGGAGGGGGGGAGGGAGGGAGGAAGGAAGGAGAAAGGGAGGGAGGGAAGGAAGGAAGGAAGGAAAGAAGGAAGGGAGGGAGGGAGGGAGGGAGGGAAAGAAGGGAGGGAGGGAGGGAGGGAGGGAGGGAGGGAGGAAGGAAGGAGGGAGGGAGGGAGGGAGGGAGGGAGGGAGGAGGGAAGGAAGGAAGGGAGGGAGGGAGGAGGGAGGGAGGAAGGGAGGAAGGGAGGAAGGGAGGGAGGGAGGGAGGGAGAAGGGAGGGAGGGAGGGAGGAAGGGAGACAAGCTCTGGTTAGACCTCACCTAGAGTATTGTGTTCAGTTTTGGGCACCACAATTTAAGAAGGATATAGACAAGATGGATCTAGGGGTCTTAGTAGACCATACACTGAACATGAGTCAGCAGTGTGATGTGGTAGCTAAAAAGGCAAATGCGATTTTGGGCTGCATCAGCAGAAGTATAGTGTCTCGATCACGCAAAGTGATGGTATTGCTTTACTCTGCTCTGGTTAGACCTCATTTAGAGTATTGTGTTCAGTTTGGGGCACCACAATTCAAGAAAGATATAGACAAAGTGGAGCATGTCCAGAGGAGAGTAATGAAGATGGTGAGGGGTCTGGAGACCAAGTCCTGTGAGGAAAGGCTGAAGGAGTTTGGGGTATGTTTAGCCTAGAGAGGAGATGACTGAGAGGGGATATGATCACCATCTTCAAGTATTTGAGGGGCTGCCATGTACAGGATGGTGCAGAGTTGTTTTCTGTTGCCCCAGAAGGTCGGACCAGAACCAACAGGTTGAAATTAAATCAGAAGAGTTTGGGGCTAAACATGAGGAAGAACTTCCTGACAGTCAGAGTGGTTCCTCAGTGGAATAGGCTTCCTCAGGAGGTGGCGGGCTCTCCTTCTTTGGGGGGTTTTAAGCAGAGGCTAGATGGCCATCTGACAGAAACACAGATTTTGTGAACTTAGGCAGATCGTGAGAAGGAAGGGACAGAGCAGGTAGAGAAAGAAGTCCTTTTCTCCCTTTCTCACAAGACAAGAACTCGTGGGCACTCCATGAAATTGCTGAGCAGTCGGGTTAGAACAGATAAAAGGAAGTCCTTCTTCACCCAAAGAGTGATTAACACGTGCCACAGGAGGTGGTGGCAGCTACAAGCACGGATGGCTTCAAGAAGGAATTAGATAAACATTGGAGCAGAGGTTCATCAGTGGCTATTAGCCACAAAATATAGGTAGGAACTCTCAATCTGGGGCAAGTGATGCTCTGTATTCTTGGTGCTTGGGGGGGGGGGCAAGAGTGGGAGGGCTTCTAGTGTCCTGGCCCCACTGCCGGACCTCCTGAGGGCACCTGGTATTTTTGGCCACTGTGTGACAGAGTTTTGGAGTGGATGGGCTATTGGCCTAATCCAACATTGGCTTCTCTTATGTTCTTATGAGGGCAGGGAGGGTTGCCTCAGTGCTCAGTTCTCATGGTCCTTTCTTACACACCCAGGGAAATGCTGATTGCCACTTTGGGGTCAGAAAGCCATTTTTCTCCAGGTCAGTTTGGCTGGAGATCCTGGCAGTTTTTTGTCACCTTCTGGGCATGGAACAGGGGTCACTGTGTGTGTGGGGGGGGGAGAGGTATCCATGAATTCCTTGCATTGTGCAGGGGGTTGGGCTAGAAGAACCTGGAGGTCCCTTCCAACTCTGTAAATGTTTTGAAATTGGACCTAAAGGATAGTCAGGTAGTTGCCCGGTGAGGTTTAAGGGACAAGGCACTGCACAGGTGAGGTCCCACCACTGAAAAAGCCCTGTCTTTGGTGGCCTCCTGCTTCATTTCTATAAGAGACCGGGGCTTGGAGAAGTCTGGCCAGCTGGAAAACACACAGGGGTGCATCCTGGGAATATGCCCACCCCCAAAGCCATTGAGAAGCTTAAACCAGCTCTTTAAAGGTGAGGAGCAATATCCACCTTCAGTGACCCTTGGAATGCACTCCTCCCAGTAAGACCAGCCCTCTTCCAACCTCCACTCCCTCGGATGTTGCCTCGAATCAGGGTTCAAACATGATGCACAGTACCTAACGCACTCCCATCACTCTCGGTACACCTTACTAATCAGAGGAGAAAGGTCAGATTTGAGTCCGGCAGCACCTTTGAGTCCAACAAGACTGGGGAGGGTAGGAGCTTTGGAAAGTCAACGCTCTCTTCGTCAGATACGAACTCATATCTGATGAAGGGAGTTATGACTCTCAGATGCTCATACTGCCAAAATCTCAGACTCTAAGATGCTGCTGGACTCGAACTGAGCTCGTCTACTGCAGAACAGCATGGCTAATCTCTGAAACGAATCAAATGGGGTGGCTGGGTGGAAGACGGTGGACAGTTCTGATCATCGTATCTTTAAAAAGGACCTTGCAGAGCTGGGAAAAGTCCAAAGGAGGGCAACCAAGATGACGAGGGGGTTGGAGCCCCTTCCCTAGGAGGAAAAGCTGGAGAGCCCAGGACTTCTCAGTTGAGAAAAGAGATGACTGGGGGGGGGGGGCATTGTAGAGGTTTATAAAATTATACATGGGGTGGAGAGAGTTGAAATAGGAAATTTCTTCTCCCTCTCCCAAAATATTAGAACTCAAGGACATCCAATGAAGCTGATGGCAGTAGATGCAGGACGGACAAAAGGAAATACTACTTTAAACAGAGAGTGACTCAGATGTGGAATTTGCTGCCAGAGGATGCAGTGATGGCCACAGAAACAGAAAGGGTTGTTTGGGTTTTTTTGGAATTTTTATATAAGTGTGTTTGTTTGTGCCCCTGGAAGGCACGGTGACCTCTGGTGACTGACTGGGTACACCTGAAAGACATGCCAACCTCTGGTGACTGGCCTCTACAGGGGGTCTGGAGGCTATTCAGAGAGGTGGCTAAATAAAGCCTGCCCCTGCCTCCCGCCTCTGGTATTCCAAGGAGGCTTCCCATCCATCTACTTGCCAGAGTCAAACCTGCTCAGCCTCTGAGATCTGACAAGACCGGGCTTCCCCGAGCGATTCAGGGCAGAGCAGGAATACAGGTTTTAAAGGGAATTAGATAGATTCATGGAAGACAGCCAGTTTGATGCAGTGGTTAAGAGCTGCAGATTCTAACCTGGAGTACTGGGTTTGATCCCCCACTCCTCCACGTAAAGCCAGCTGGGTGACCTTGGGCCAGTCACAGTTCTTTCAGAGCTCTCTCAGCCCCTAAAAACCCCCAAGTCTAGCTCACCGCTTAGTGGTGCATAACACTAAGAGCTAGAACTAAGAGATAGAACTCCCGGCTATTTGAAACACAGTCTCATACAATAATTATTAATTAATATTAGATTCATGGAGGAGGGGGTCTATCAGTGGCTACTAGCCATAGTGACTAAAGGAAATCTCCCCATTCAGAGGCAACAAGCCCCTGAATCTCAGTGTCAGGAGGCAACATCAGCAGAAGGCCTTGGCCTCTGTACCCTGTTCTTGGCCCTCCAGAGGAACAGGTTGGCCCCTGTGTGAGGCAGGATGCTGGACTAGATGGACCCTCACTGGTCTGACCCAGCAGGGCTCTTCTTAGGTTCTTATGAAGGCCTTGGCCTCTCTGCCCTGTTGTTGGCCCTCCAGAGGAACTGGTTGGGGCCACTGTGTGAGACAGGATGCTGGACTAGGTGGACCACTGGCCTGATCCAGCAGGGCTCTTCTGATGTTCTTATCAGGGGAAGGCCTCGGTCTCTACGCCCTGTTGTTGGCCCTCCTTCCAGAGGGACTAGATGACTACTGTGTGAGACAGGATGCTGGACTAGATGGACCCTCACTGGTCTGATCCAGCAGGGCTCTTCTGATGTTCTTATGAAGGCCTCAGCCTCTCTGCCCTGTTGTTGGCCCTCCAGAGGAACTGGCTGGCCGCTGTGTGAGACAGGATGCTGGACTAGATGGATCTCTGGTCTGATCCAGCAGGGCTCTTCTGATGTTCTAATGAAGGCCTCGGCCTCTCTGCCCTGTTGCTGGCCCTCCAGAGGAACTGGTTGGCCCCTGTGTGAGACAGGATGCTGGACTAGATGGATCTCTGGTCTGATCCAGCAGGGCTCTTCTGATGTTCTAATGAAGGCCTCGGCCTCTCTGCCCTGTTGCTGGCCCTCCAGAGGAACTGGTTGGCCACTGTGTGAGAGATGGGATGCTGGACGTGATGGACCCTCACTGGTTTGATCCAGTAGGGCTCTTCTGATGCTCTTATAATGGAAGTTAGCCAGGGAATCACCCATTCACCCAACCTGTGGCACAGCTGTTAGCACCCTCATGGCACCAAAGGGAATATTATATATTAGAAATCTCATTAAGTTTACTGCTGTTCATTCTCCTGCCAATATCGCCATGGATGAAGTAACTCTCCTGTCAAATGGGGATCACACACATTTTATTGTCCCCAATATCCTCTGAGTTTGCTTAATTATTCAAGCTTCCTCGGGCTTTTTATTCCGCTACAAGATCAACAAATCAATAATTAAAAAAATTAATGGCGAAAATCCTCACTGCCTGGTTCCCGTTTCCAGGGCACATAAAGATGATGGATTAAGGTTGAGACAATATCTGGCCCCCTTCAAGCTGTTGTATGACATTTTCAGTTTAATTAACACAATACAATTAGCCATTAACTTTCATTATCAAACCGCTCGTTTGGTGAAGAACTGGCGAGAACCAGCTATGTGCGTACGGGGAGGGAACCTGTTCCTGCTTTGCTGGGCCATTAGAGAGGCACATCTTTGTTCTTTTCAGGGTGCTGAAAGGCATGTGTCTCCATAAGAATATCAGAAGAGTCGTGCTGGATCAGACCAGTTGTCCATCCAGTCCAGCATCCTGTCTCACACAGTGGCCAACCAGTTCCTCTGGACAATCAGAAGAAGAGAAGAAGAGATTGGATTTATACCCCGCCCTTCACTACCTGAAGGAGTCTCAGAGCACCTTACAAACTCCTTTCCCTTTCCCTCCCCACAACAGACACCCTGTGAGGTAGGTGGGGCTGAGAGAGCTCTGATAGAAACTGCTCTTTTTTAAGGACAGCTGTGCCAGAACTATGGCTTGCCCAAGGTCACCCAGCAGGTGCAAGTGGAGGAGTGGGGAATCAAACCCGGTTCTCCCAGATTAGAATCTGTGCACTTAACCACTACACCAAACTGGCTCTCAACAAAAGGGCATAGAGGCCAAGGCCTTCATAGGAACATCAGAAGAGCCCTGCTGGATCGGACCAATTGTCCACCTAGTCCAGCATCCTGGCTCACACAGTGGACAACTATTTCCTCTGGAGGGCCAAGAACAGGGCAGAGAGGCTAAGTCTTTTATAAGAACATCAGAAGAGCCCTGCTGGATCAGACCAGTGAGGGTCCATCTAGTCCAGGATCTCATCTCACACAGGTGCCAACCAGTTCCTCTGGAGGGCCAACAACAGGACAGAGAGGCTGAAGCCTTCCTTAGGACATAAGAAAAGCCCTGCTGGATCAGACCAGTGGTCCACCTAGTCCAGCATCCTAGTCCAGCAGCCAATCAGTTCCTCTGAAGGGTCAACAACAGGGCACAGAGGCCAAGATTTTCATAAGAACATCAGAAGAGCCCTGCTGGATCAGACCAGGGAGGGTCCCTCTAATCCAGCCTCCCGTCTCACACAGTGACCAGCCAGTTCCTCTGGAGGGCCAACAACAGGGCAGAAAGGCCGAGGCCTTCCCCTGGAAAGAACCTCAGAAGAGCCCTGCTGGATCAGACCAGGGAGGGTCCCTCTAATCCAGCCTCCCGTCTCACACAGTGACCAGCCAGTTCCTCTGGAGGGCCAGCAACAGGGCAGAAAGGCCAAGGCCTTCCCCTGATAAGAACCTCAGAAGAGCCCTGCTGGATCAGACCAGTGAGGGTCCCTCTAGTCCAGCATCCCGTCTCACACAGTGGCCAGCCAGTTCCTCTGGAGGGCCAACAACAGGGCACAGAGGCCGGGGACCTGGCAAGGAAATAGTTCTGACACTTGGAAGGAAGTTGGCTGGTTTCACAGCATCAGGCTCCCAAATGATTGACAACGATGTGGGTGGGCAGGTGGGCTACCGAAAACTGTTGTGGGCTAGTAATGTTTGAATCAATTTGCAAGACTTATTTATTGAGGACGTTAACAGCAAAGGAGGACTTAGAAGTGGGAGGAAGAGAAACACATGAATG
This sequence comes from Lepidodactylus listeri, assembly GCA_029233225.1. NCBI lineage: Eukaryota > Metazoa > Chordata > Lepidosauria > Squamata > Gekkonidae > Lepidodactylus > Lepidodactylus listeri. The sequence continues at coordinate 100,256,164 of JARCFY010000011.1, read as the reverse complement.
GGAAATATTCAAGGATTTATCAGGATTCTGCCCAACACTGCAACATGAAAGCAGCGGTCTAAGCTGACCCTTTGGTTATTTCTGCATCTTTGGTAAGGAGGGGCCTGAACAATTCCAATGTGGGCACCTAGCTTTTTTGAAATTATTTTATATTTTGAATCCAGCTTTGCAGAGACAGGGTTAGGGCTAGGCCACAGCCTCATGGAAGAGCATCTATTTTGCATGCAGAAAAGAGGCAGATTCAATCCAACACTCATGTAGCAGGAATGAGGAAGGCCCTTCATTTTCTCTCTTGAAGTATCTGAAGGGCTGTCACTTAGAGGAGGGCAGGGAGCTGTTCTTGCTGGCAGCAGAGGAGAGGACTCATAATAACGGGTTTAAATTAAGGGTGGGAAGGTACCGGTTGGATATTAGGGAAAACATTTTGACAGTAAGACTTGTGCAACAGTGGAATCAGCTGCATGGGGAGGTGGTGAGTAGGGATGTGCATACACCCCTGAAAATGGCCCAGTCGGTCCCCTTTCAGGCAGCCACAGGCCAAATCAGATTCTCTGATCTGATTTGGCCTGCTGCCGAATTGAGGCCAAATTGCGGCCGAATTGCTGCCCACTGGTCCAATTTCTTTGGGACATGGGGTTTATGTGGGGAGAGGCTCCTGAAGCTACCCTGAAAATTTGGAGCCCCTCCCTCAAACCCCCTCCCCCCCACAGCCACTAATAGCACTAAAAAAGTTACTTTTTTCCCACCATAGAGTACGATGGAGGGGATAGGGACAACTTGTTTGGGGGACCGTAGAATTGGACCCCCTGGTCCAATCTTTTTGAAACTTGGTGGGTGTTTTTGGAAGAGGCTCCAGCAGCTACCCTGTGAATTTAGAGCCTTTCCCTCAAACCCTTTCCCCTCCAGCCCCCAGAATATACCTTATGTTTTTGCCATTGACTATAATGGCCCATAGAGTATAACGGGGCCGAAAATGACATTTGGGCTGAGGAATGACTTTGGAATCAGCTCCTACTGCCGAAACTGACATTCGGGAGTCTTTCTGCCAGCTGAAATTGATTATGCCCGATTCGGTGGAATCCGAATCTGGCCGATTTTTTTTTTTTTTTTGCACACTCCTAGCGGTGAGCTCCCCCTCCCTGGCAGTCTTCAAGCAGCGGCGGGACAAACACTGGTGGGGGATGCTCTCGGCTGATCCTGCCTTGAGCAGAGGGGGGGACTAGATGGCCTGGAGGGCCCCTTCCATCTCTGTGTGATTCTCGAGGTCCTGGAGAGCTGCTCCCAATCAGAACAGACACCACTAAGCTCGACAGACCCACGGCCTGACTCTGTAAGAAGCAGATTCATCTGTTGACCAGGCATAAAAGGCAGGCAGCACATTCCGCGGGGGGCAGAGGGAATCTACTCCAGCACGGATCTGGAAGCCCCGCAGGGAGACAGTCCCGTCTCTTGCCCTTGTCGTATTCTAGCGTAAACAGAAACACCCTCCCCCCCCCTGTGCTGAGCTTCCCAGTAGCAACCATCAGAGCGTAGGAACACAGTCAGATTTCATCACTGCCGTCTGCCTGCTTCGGTGTGGAACGGCCTATCCATGGGGGGGTCCATCACGGCATCTTCCCGAGGTGCTTCAGTGGGCTTTCCAATCTCGTTTCCACTCGCTGTGTGGCAAAGTGAGCTTAAAGCCCTCTGAATGCTTTATTTTACTGGCTCTATAAGACAGAAGCCCAAGATAGCATTCATGTCCAAGGCACTGATGTCCAGTAAGGGCGACTCCCGACACCCTGAAATGTCTCAGCTTGATTGTTTCAGTAATACACTTCAAAGGAAAAGGCCTCTTGAAAAAGGCTTTGCTCAGATGAGTGAAGCCGCTGCAGGAAAACACAGCTGGTCAGGCCGGGGGGTCCCCAACATGGTGGTGCCCCCTTGACACCTCCCCTGGTGCCGGCCGAGGGGTTTTAGAAGGTGGGCCGGGCCAGGAGGGGCTTTGGGACAGCAGGGGTTCTGACTGGCTGTACAGAGCCAGTTTGGTGCCGTAGTTAGGAGTGCGGACTCTAATCTGGAGAACTGGGTTTGATTCCTCACTACTCCACATGCAGCTGCTGGTGTGACCCTGGGTCAGTCGCAAGCTATCTCAGAGATGTTCTCTCAGGAGAAGTCCTTGAGAGCTCTCTCAGCCCCACCTACCTCGCAGGCAATGCTCCCTCTAAGCTGTGGAGTCTTGTGAGCAAAAATTCTACTTTGTGAGCCACTGGCATTCAAGCTGCGAGTAAGCGATTTGGCTGCTGCATAAATTGGTTTGCTCTGGAGCCGTTCTTCCTGAACTAAGGCAAAAGTGTGAGCCGGAGGCTAAAGAACTGTGAGCTAGCTCACACTAACTCAGCTTAGAGGGAACACTGCTCACAGGGTATTTGTTGTGGGCAGGGGAGGGGAAGGGAAAGTAAACTGCTCTGAGACCAGGTCCGTAGCTACAGTGGGGCATTTTGGGGCCTGGCCCCTGACTTCCAGCCAATGCCCCCTGACTTCAGGCCCCCTGGGCCACTCTGAGGACTCCCCAACACCATGTCTTCCCCAAACACGCCTTGCTTCCCTGCATAGGCAAGCAAAATGTGAATGCTGGAAAAGTGAGTTTTTTAAATTTTATTTTTATTTTATTTTCTATTTTTGTGATGTCAGTGCCCCCTCCACTTCTTTAAAGGACCCCCAAATTTCAAAATCCTGGCTACGGCCCTGTCTGAGACTCCAAGTGAAGGGCGAGGCATAAATCCAATCTCCTCTTCTAGATAATAGCCGGAACCTCATTGTGTGCAAGGGTAAAGCGATGCACCTCAGAACAAACAAACAAGCAAACAAATCCTAACTCTAAATATATGCCAACAGGGTCTGAACTGGCTGAGGCCGAGATTAGAAGAGACCTTGGGGTTGTTGTGGAAAGCTCAATGAAAATGTCAACTTCAGTGTGAGGCAGCTGGGGGTTATTAGGAAAGGGAGGGACTGAAAATAAAACAACCAATATTATAATGTATAGAATTATGGCACGGCCTCATTTGGTGTACCGTGTGCAGTTCTGATTGCCATATCCCAAAAAGGGTTTTGCAGAACTGGAAAATGTACAGAAGAGGGCAACCAAGATTACTGAAGGGTTGGAGAAGATTTCCTATGAAGAAGAGGCTGGAGGGTTGAAGGGGACAACTAAGAGGGACATGGAATATGTTTATAAAACTATATATGGGGCAGAGAGGGTAGTGTGTTTTTTTTGCTCTCATAACTTGTGGGTACCCAATGAAATTGCTATGCATGAGGTTAAACAAAATGAAATACTTCCAATGTGCCCCATTTTTTTAGCCTTCCAGAGCATATTCATTCTGGATAAAAATTTATTTAATTAATTAAACAAACAAACAAACTGGTTGGCTGCAAAGTAAAACATGTCTTTGGACTCGATGGACCACTGGTCTGACCTGGCAGGGCTCTGCTTCTGTTCTCACATTCAGAGGTTTCCCACCACAAGAAGGCAGGCTGTAGGACCTTGTTTTTGAACCAGCTCTGATTTCCTTCCCCACACAGATGCAAATAGTGTATCGCCGAGGCTCCTTCCATTACAGCTGGCAAGCTTGAATAACTGCACACAATATCGGAAGGCCTATAATCTTGTGTTTCAGCCCAAATATTTACTAGACTCAAGTCTGTGTTGAACAGCTGTTCTATTCATAACCTTTTTTAAAAAAAAAAATCAAAGACAGACTTGTAAAATGAGATTTGGTGGTAAAGCAGAGCATAAATGCCGGTGCAGACCACATCGGCAAGCATTTCCAACATTTTATTACCGGAGAATCAAAATCCCAAACTAGACATGATTGTCTCTTACGCACGCCGATCAGATGCGTTCAGCCCCGCTTGCTCGACAATTCCTCGTGCAGCGCAGCGAATGAATGGCAGTTATTATTACTGCCGATCAAAGGTATCCTTTATAATTAAAGTGTTCCCCGCAGCTGTTTGCTAAGAAACATTCCAGGAACGCATCACATTAAAGGGATCATCAGGGATGTCTGCAGGGAGAGAATCTGCGTGGTTCAGGATTGCTCCGGCTGTCAGGTGTAGACCCTCGGAGTGAAGCAAGAGGGCCAAACCTGGACCAGGCAGTCTCCCTTAGGATATGGAAGCCAGTAGACTGGATGGTACCAGAAGGACCTGATTGGTCCTCCAGGGTCAGCTGACTTCCTAAGTCAGGAAAATGAAGGGCTGTCATCTTGGGAAGACGAAGACAAAGACTAAGAAGATGAAGACTAAGAAGAAGAAGAAAAAGAGAAGGAGGAGGAAGAGGAGAAGAAGAGGAGGAGGAGGAGAAATAAGAAGAAGAGGAGGAGGAGGAGGAGATTGGATTTATACCCCACCCTTTACTCAGCGTTTCAGAGCAGCTTACAAACTCCTTTCCCTTCCCCTCCCCACAACAGACACCCTGTGAGGTAGGGGAGGCTGAGAGAGCTCTGACAGAACTGTCCTTGAGAGGACAGCTCTGAGAAAACTATGGCTTGCCCAGGTCACCCAGCAGCTGCAAGTGGAGGAGTGGGGAATCAAACCCAGTTCTCCCAGATTAGAGTCCGCGCACTTAAGCACTACACCAAACTGGTGGAAGGGGGGCATGCACAGCTGCACTCCAAGCTGAAAATTTGTGGCTTGGAATGCAGGTGTGTGGACCCCGCTTCTCCCCAAAAGCATTTAAAGGGTCCCTTTCAATAGCTTTGGGAAGAAGTCGGGGGGGGGGGGAGCCCTGCACACCTGCACTCCAAGCCACAAATTTGTGGCTTGGAGTGCAGGCATGGGTGGCCACCCTTCTCCCTCCTTCAAGATTTAAAGAGCCCTCCAGCTGATTGGCGGGCCATGTGCTTTCGCTGGTCAGCTGGTGCTGGGAAGGAGCCCCCAAAATCTGGGGAAATCCTACTCAGGCCGAAGTTCTGGCAACCCTATGCTAGTTGCGGGATCAGATGCAGCCTCCAGAAGGATGACCGATGCTTTCAAGCACAGCCATCCTCACGTGGAGCTCCTCCTTCCTGGCATCACTGCCTTGGGGGAAAGACCTTTAGAAAGGCACACCAAAACGCAGCGGCCAGGTGTGCTTTCCAGAACACGCGGCCAGCTGATTCAGAAGCATTTCAACTCAAAATGGCAAATATTAGCTCTCGCGCCACGTTGTGTTGAGGGAAGTCGTTTATGAGAAAGGCCGGCTATGGGCAGCGGATAACGAGGTCGAATGGCCCCGTGATAGCGTCAGCCTGCCAGGAGGGAATGAGGGAATTATGTCTCAATCAGTTCTAACACCTCGGTTCCTGACATCGCTGTTATTTGGAATGGAAGATTAGCCCAAAAAATAAATACGAGCAGCTGGAAACTGAAATACGGCTGCCTTCCGCTGAGTTCCCCCTCCTCCTCCATAAGAGATCTCACGTCCTGACATCATCACATGGGGGACTTCCCTGCTCCACCTCTCCTTCTGCTGAAACTGGAACATGTGATCAGAGCACACCGCCTCCACCCTGTTTAGGGAAGGAGCCCTCTCTACTCCCAGTGTTCACTCCGATGAATTGCATTCCAGTTCATGTACTCCCAGGGGTCATTTCGAGCAGAAGCGCCCAGGAACGCCGTTCCGGGAGTCACAAGCCCAGGAGCGGGCACAGATGGGGATGCCCTGTGGAAAAAAGCCAAAGCAGACTAACTGGATCTGTATTTTCAGGCTTGCTGTGGGGGAGCTTCCCTACTCTTCTTCCCAGCACAGGAAACCTCAAGTGTCTTCAGTCAGAGTGTCAAGCTGGCTCGCCAGCTCTGAGTTGGGAAATACCTGGAGGTTTTTGGGGTGGAGCCTGAGCAGTGAGTGTTGCCTTCTGACACACTTCCGGTGATGTCAGGGGGTGTGGCATATGCAAATAAGTTATGCTAGTAAGTTATGCTAATGAGCTCCTGCGCCTCTTTTTCTACAAAACGACCCCTGTGTACTCCAGAAGTTAAGAGAGAATGGCTAGTCGCTCCCCTCATCAAATGCCTGTTTTTACCTATTTCTTTCCCCAGTGCCACAAAGCAGCCGTGCCTTGCTACGGCGCTGAAAGTTAGAAATCATGGGGAACGCAACCTTTTGGCTGTGTGGACACAGGCTTCCTTGTTGCTGTTTGTTTGTGTGTTTGTTTGTTTTCCCCTGAGGTCCCTGGGTGCGCATTTTTTGTGACTAATGGATCTCTGGAAAGGTCCGCCCAAGGATTCAGTAAGACTTTACAATGCAAATAGGTGATTCTCTTGTATGATTGGATGAACATATGGAGCTGAGGTCCACCAGTGGTTATTAGCCGCAAGGTATAGATAGGAACTCTCAGTCTGGGGCAAGTGATGCTCTGTCTTCTTGGTGCTTGGGGGGGGGCAACAGTGGGAGGGCTTCTAGTGTCCTGGCCCCACTCCTGGACCTCCTGATGACACCTGGTGGTTTTGGCCACTGTGTGACACAGAGTGTTGGACTGGATTAGTCTGATCCAACATTGGTTTCTCTTATGTTCTTATGATATGCTCCCAATATTCATTCATTCATTCACATTATTTACAGTCCACCTTTCTCACTTGGACTCAAGATGGATTACACAGAGTGAGGCAATACAATTGACAGGATGAAGAAGAAGAGATTGGATTTATACCCCGCCTTTCACTTGTAGTCTCAGAGCGGCTTACAATCTCCTTTCCCTGCCCCTCCCCACAACAGACACCCTGTGAGGTAGGTGGGGCTGAGGGAGCTCTCTCGAGGACTGCTCTTGAGAGAACTGTGACTGATCCAAGATCACACCAGTAGCTGCATGTGGAGGAGTGGGGAATTAAATCCGGTTCTCCCAGATCAGAGTCTGTGCTCCACTACACTATACCACTACACCGAACTGGGACATTCAACAAATAATGCAATAGGAATCAGGGTTCTAGAACCAATCAGAAGTCTAAAAACAACAGTGAAGCAAAGCGTCAATATTAACATGACACATTAGCAGTGCAATCCTGGAAGTAAGCCCTATTGAATAGACCTGAGAAGGGTCCAAGGAGAGCAGTTTAGGATTGCTATCTAAATGATGCAAGAGACATAGTAAGGTCTTAGGTTCAGCAAGCTAAACACAGAAGTACACACAGTCCCTCATTGTCCGAGCGAATCTTTGTGGACAGCACTACCTGATGGCCACTCTAATGGCAGAAAGCGAAGAGGACCTCAAGAGCCTCTTCCACGAAGGTGTAGAGGAGAGGGAAAAGGTTGGCTTGAAACTCAGCATCAAAAAAGACTAAGATCATGGCATCTGACCCCATCACTCCTAGGAAAATAGAAGGGGAAGTCATGGAAGCAGGATCCAAGATCACTGCAGACGGTGACTGCAGCCAGGAAACTAAAAGACGCCTGCTCCTTGGGAGGAAAACGATGGCAAACCTAGACAGCATAATAAAAAGTAGTCACATCACCCTGCCAACAAAAGTCTGTATGGTCAAAGCCATGGTATTCCCAGTAGTGAGGTATGGCTGCGAGAGTTGGACCATAAGGAAGGCCGAGCACTGAAGAATAGATGTGTTTGAATTCTGGAGCTGGAGGAGACTCTTGAGAGCCCCTTGGACGGCAAGGAGATCAAATCAGTCAGTCCTAAAAGAAATCAACCCTGACTGGTCCCTGGAAGGCCAGATCCTGAAGCTGAAGCTCCAATACTTTGGCCACCAAATGAGAATGGAGCACTCACTGGAGAAGACCCTGATGCTGGGAAAGATTGAAGGTCAAAGAAGGAGGGGACGGCAAAGGATGAGATGGTTGGACAGTGTTAGCGATGCAACAAACATGAAATTAAACAAACTCCGGAGGACGACGGAAGACAGGAGGGCCTGGCGTGATGTGGTCCACGGGGTCGCGAAGAGTTGGACTCAGCTGTGCGACTGAACAACAACAACCCGATTACCTGCACATAAAAGCCCTCTAAGATGATTCAGTTTTGCACAGTTTGCAGAAAGCCAGGAGAGGGGGAGCCTTCCCGACTTCCCCAGGCAGGCTGTTCCACAAGGTGGGGGCCACAACCGAGAAGGCATGGCACAGGCAGTTGTCGACTTCGCCCATTTGCAAGTTGGCACCTGCTGAAGACCCTGCTCCAGTGAGGGAATCTGCTGTGGCGGAGCGCCACATTCACAGATCTTATGGACACAACTCTCTAATAGGCTAACTGAAAATCCCATGGATCAGAATTAGAACCAACGTGCAGTTGCTGGATACGGGAGGGCTTGATTCATTTGCAAATCCTATCTGATAGGTTTTCTCAGCTGTCTCTAATTTGAACTCTGCACTACCATCTTGGGTTTTTCCATCATGTTTTTTTTTTTCCCAGTCGCTGCCCTGTAAAGTTCTGCCTTCGTTTCAGAGGCCAGTAAATCATACGGTTGTATATCCAAGCCTGAATCTCCAGCTGCTGCTCCTTTGCTGACAAGGAAGAGCAGAATTACTTTCAGAAGGTAGAACCACAGAATCATAGATCTCCGGGGTCATCTAGTCCAACCCCCTGTACAATGCAGGAAATTCACAAATACCTCCGCCCACACCCCCAGTGACCCCTGTTCCATGCCCAGAAGAGGGCAAAAAACCCTCCAGGATCTGCAGCCAAACTGGCCTGGAGAAGAATTGCTTCCTGACCCCAAAGTGGCCATCGGCATTTCCCTGGGCATGTAGGAAAGGGCCACGAGAACTAAGCACTGAGGCAACCCTTCCTGCCCTCCCTTCTCATGATCTGCCTGAGTTCACACAATCAGCATTGCTGTCAGATGGCCATCCAGCCTCTGCTTGAAAACCTCCAAAGAAGGAGAGCCCACCACCTCCTGAGGAAGCCTGTTCCACTCAGGAACCGCTCTGTCAGGAAGTTCTTCCTAAGGTTTAGCCAAAAACTCTTCTGGTTTACTTACAGCCCCTCCAATTAGAATCACCATGTACCAAGCGATGCAAAAGACCTCTGCCTGAAACCCTGGAGAGCTGCTGCCAGTCTGAGTAGACATTAGTAACCTGAACAGATGATATGAGGCAGCTTCATATGTTCACCGAGCATGATGTGTCCTGTACTTTGAGCACCTAATTGCAGATGTGTGCATCACTCCCCCACCCCAGAAACACCACCACAAAATTTGAATTTGGCAAAACAGTCAGTTTGATGTAGTGGTTAGGAGCGCAGTCTCTAATCTGGGAGGACCGGGTTTGATTCCCCACTCTTCCACATGCAGCTGCTGGAGTGACCTTGGATCAGTCACAAGTTCTCTCAGAGCTGTTCTCTCAAGAGCAGTTCCCAAAAGAGGTCTCTCAGCCCCACCTATCTCACAGGGTGTCTGCCGTGGAGTGGGGAAGGGAAGGAGAATGAAAGCTGCTCTGAGACTCCGAGTGAAAGGCAGGGTATAAATCCAATATCTTACCTTCTTTGCTCCAAAATGACAGAACTGCAGTCTGAAGGTGTTCCCAGACCCTCCAGCCCTTTGGTTACAGCCCTGTGCAGCCCTGTGCAACATTAAAACCAAAACCAAAACACAACTGCAAGGGCTTAAGTTACAAAGGGGTACCTAGAAGTGCCGCAGGAGACTACGAAGAGAAATCAAGAGAAATTCTTCTTTTAAAAGAGACTAAGAGACATTGATGGTTGGATGTAAAAAAAAATTGAATTTGGGGGAAAGCAAGCCCTCCCCTGAAGCAGCATACTGGAGTCATGATATACACGTTATGTGTATGTTCTTGGACCCTGACATGTTTGGGCCAGGCTAGCCAAACCCCATCAGATCTCGGAAGCTAAGCAAGGCCAGCCCTGGTTAGTATTTGGATGGGAGACCACCGAAGAAGTCCAGGGTCATTTGGCAGAGGCAGGAAAATGGCAAACTCACCTCTGTTCAGTCTCCTGCCTTGAAAACCCCAGGAGGGGTCGGCCGGAACTTGACAGTACTTCCCACCACGACCATGTTATGATCTTGTGTACTTTTCCACACTCTTTTTAGAGAGTTCACCAGCCAGTCAAAGCAAGTGGAAGGACCTTTTTATCTTTGACAGCCAATTAATCAAATTGAAGAAAAAAAGGAGGATTATTGCCTTTTAATTACTACTGAAGTGCTAAATATAACCTTTTGAATCTTGCTCGAACAGTTAATGAGCATTACCAGATATAATCGTGGCGCACCTGCATCAGATTTCATAGAAATCATGTTGAGAACTAATCACTTATCTGTAGAACCATCACATGATAAAACTATAATTATTTTTTTTAAGATAGTGGACGTCCCTTTGCCTATAGAAAAGTAAGTCATGGGAGAGTTTCTCAGCTTTCCGTGACGGAGTGTCAAAGAACGTGGGTGAAATGTCTGTGTCTTGTGTGTGTATTGGTTTCTTAAGGTTTTTAAAGCCTTCTAAGGTTGTTATTTGAAACCTGATTAGCTGCAAAGCTCATTTATCCATAGGGTTCCCAAGTCCCCCTGCGGGACGGGGAAACCCCCGCTCCAGCGGCCTGCTTTCCAGCAGCCCGGATTGCACCACCAGGGGGAACCCTGCACCCAAATTGCTGGGCTGCGAAGATGTGCCCAGCGCGGTGACATCACCCGGAGGTGACGTCATTGCATCGGGCACGTTTCGGGAGGGACGCTCTACAATTCGAGGGAAAACTCTCCCACTACACAAACATAAGTACTTGGCAACCCTATTTATCCAATCGTTCTCAAGAAACATTAGAAGAGTTGACTTTTCCCTTCCGTGCATGCTTTCAGTGGTTTTAGGGTTAACTTGTCCTTGCATCTATTTTTTACTGCGCTGCCAAAAAAAGAGAGCCCTGTCTTCTTCAATAAAAACCATTAGCTCACTGAAAGTTTCTGCCTGGCTTGCTGGCGCAAGGTTAAATACAGAACTCACTTCGCAATGTTATACCGTTGCAAAGAAGCTGCCCTTTTACCAGGTCTTATTTGTGCAGATCTTTCTGAAGTGCTCGGCTGGTGAGGAGAACAGTCCCAGAACAAGCCGTTCGGGGCTTTAAACTGGAAAACAGGATAATTATCTCGATACACCAAGGAAGCACCTGCAGCACAGGGGAGCAAAATGAAAGGCAGAGAGGAATCGCTCACCCTACTCGCAAAACTCAACTGAACCCTGAGATAATTCCACGCAGCATTTGAGAGCAAATTCCAAACGTGCCCCCATGTGACACGGATGGGCCGCATCTCAACCCCCCCCCCTCCCCCGGATATCCGTTGTCTTGTCCAGGTTTAGAAATAGGAGGGAGAAAAATTATATTTAATTCTCCACAGTGTCCACGAAGGAATGACAGATGGAAACTCATGTTTTGAAACAAATTTAGAGTCCAGTGGCACTTTTAAGACCAACAAAGGTTTAGTCAAGGTATGAGCTTTCGTGTGCACGCACACTTTTTCAAATACATTGGAATGGAAGGTAAGTTTCAAACCTGTAGACTTATAGACCTTACTTTCAGTTCCAATACAAAAATTGGTACTCTATATCACATGTGGTGGACTTGTGAAAAGAGCAAAAAGTTTTGGGTAGAGGTTTATGAAATGTTAAAACAAGTGTTAGGATTTAATACACCATTGAAACCTGAGCTTTTTTTTTAGTTAAATATGATTCCAGAAAAGTATAACAAATCGGACTGTTATTTGACTTCACATATAATTACAGCAGCTAGAATTGTTTATGCATCTATGTGGAAGAAAGAAGAGACACCTACCAAAGATGACGTAATTTACAAAATAATGGAGGTTCCAGAAATGGACTACCATATTGCTTCAAGGAAGAGATGAAAATACTTTCAGAGACGTTTGTTCTAAATTCCACAAATGGATAGAGACCGCCAAACTATAAAAGGGACTATGAGGAACTAGATTTGATGCAAGACTGATTGTAAAACCCCTCCTCTGATTTAAGTTGCGATTCTGTCGTCTAGGGATGCAAGAACCAGACTCGGAACATTAGCCAGCTCATTAATGTTCAAGAAGCCCTGAATCTGGAAAGAAGAACTTGAGGAGGGATGAAGCATGTTGGGAGAGCCAAGCGTGGAAGGAAGAGCTCCTGCTGCACCCTCCTTCTGCCTTCGTCTTTCCATCCCTTAAAACCTCTTATGCTGGCCCGTAGCTACGGTGGGGCTACAGGGGGCTCTGCCCCTTCCTTAAAGGGGCAGCCCCCCTTTGAAGCTCCCCTTTCTTCCCAAAAGCATTTAAAGTGATCCTTCAAATGCTTTTGAGAAGAAGTGGTGATGGTGGTGGCACATGCCCCTTCCCCTCCCTTTCTGCAAGATTTAAAGAGCCCTTCAGCTGTTCAGTGGGGAGCCCCTTCATTATGGCAAACAATGGCAGCCCCACCAGAATTTTTTTGCCCCACAAGTCACAAAATCCTGGCTCCAGGCCTGCTCTTGTGAGATGGGCAACTCTTTTTTTCCCCTTTATAATGGCCTGACCAGGACGGCCCAGGCTAGCCCGATCTCGTCAGATCTCAGAAGCTAAGCAGGGTCAGCCCTGCTTAGTATTTGGATGGGAGACCACCTGGGAAGTCCAGGGTCTCTACGCAGAAGCAGGCAAGGGCAAACCACCACTGTTTGTTTCTCCTGACCTGGATGGCTGAAGCTATCCTGATCTTGTCAAACTTCACAAGCTAAGCAGGGTCAGCCCTGGTTAGTACTTGGATGGGGGACCGCCATGGAAAACCAGGGTTGTTATACAGAGGGAGACAATGGCGAACCACCTCTGAACACCTCTTGCCTTGAACCCTATGGGGGTTCCATAAGTCGGCTGCAACTTGGCAGAACAGATTTATTATGCTCTGACCTGGATGGCCCAGGCTAGCCCAGTCTCATCAGATCCTGGGAGTTAAGCAGGGTCGAGGCTGGTTAGCACTTGGATGGGAGACCAGCAAGGAAGTCCAGGGTTGCTATGCAGAGGCAGGCAATGGCAGACCCACCTCTGAATGTTTCTTGACTTGGAATCTCGGCGGCTAAGCAGGGTTGGCTTGCCTGGAAAATGTCTCTTGCCTTGAAAACCATATGAGGCCATCACCATAAATTGGCTGCAACTTGACACCAGTTTCCATCACCACCAAAGTTATCACCTCCAACATGCCCAAAGAATCAAGAATCATAGAGTTGGAAGGGACATAAGAACATAAGAGAAGCCAGTGTTGGATCAGGCCAGTGGCCCATCCAGACCAACACACTGTGTCACACAGTGGCCAAAAACACCAGGTGCCCTCAGGAGGTCCAGCAGTGGGGCCAGGACACTAGGAGCCCTCCCACTGCTGCCCCCCCCCCAAGCACCAGGAATACAGGGCATCCCTTGCCCCAGACTGAGAGTTTCTATCTATACCTTGCGGCTAAGAGCCACTGATGGACCTCTGCTCCATACGTTTATCTAATTCCATCTTGAAGCCACCCATGTTTGTAGCTGCCACCACCTCCTGTGGCAGTGAACGTCCAGGGTCATCTAGTCCAACCCCCTGCACAATGCAAGAAATTCATAAATATCTCCCCACGCCCTCCAGGATCTCCAGCTGAACCACCCTGGAGAAAAATGGCTTCCTGACCCCAAAGTGGTGATCAACATTTCCCTGGGCGTGTCAGAAAGGGCCACGAGAACAAAGCCCAGCAGGGCAACGGTGACTTTTCCAGCTTTATCCAATACAGAGTGGCCAAGTCCCTGGAATACCCGCTCCCCTACAGAAAGAAAGCCCAACTGCCCCCTCCCCAGTCTCTGTTCCCTCCTCTGCAACGGCAGCTCTACCCTCCAGTAGCAGGCACGCCCTTGGAAGCATCCCTGGTTTGGGGGAAATGCAACACCCACCCCATTCATTCTCATCTTTGTTCCAAGTCCCCCTTCTTTAGTGTAACTGTCACAGAATCACACTGGGTCACTCCAGTATCTGGAGCGTAAACCCCAACTGACAAGAGACATTCTGATGCTAAGTACCTGTGGCGATGTGCAAACCCGCACGCCAGGAGAAGTGGGTCAAATTTAATCTGGGGATTAAGTTATCCACAGAGGGACCTGGTCTGTTCTCCTCCCTGTCTGGGAAATAAAACGGGGCCAGCCCACCTTTTCTCTCCTCATCAGCAGCCATGAAGAAAACTGATAGCTGAACAATATGTTAGAGAGCTTCAACTATTAACACCTCCCTCCATCGATTAGTCACTGCATAAAAGAACAGCTGGCCATTTCAAGGCATCTGGGAGACAAGAAAATAACATCATCGTTTCCAGCCTTGACGCAGCTCCGGAGTGTAGAAGCCGGAAGAAGACTGAGTCAAAGCTATACACACACGGCAGAGATTAAAAAATCCTCCCTCCCTCCCCACTTCCGTCACTATTTGCAAATATGCTTGCTTTTCATTCACACTGCCCTCACTTGCCCTTCCTGTGAATTGCCTTCACTGACCCTCATTGATGCCATTATGGAACCAAATGCACTTGGCTAGGTGGCACTGGGACATCGTCCCACTTAGTGTATCACCCCGATTGGAATTAATCTGTGAAAGGAACAGCAGAAGCGGGAGGTGGGGGCTGTGGCTCAGCGGAAGAGCCTCTGTTTTGAGTGCAGAAGGTCCCAGGTTCAGTCCCCAGCACCGCCAGTTAAAAGGACCAGGCAGGAGGTGCTGGGAAAGTCCTTGCTCTGCTTGAGACCCTGGAGAGCCTCTGCTGGCCTGAGCAGACAACAGAAACTCTGATGGACTAAAAGTCTGATTCAGAACAAGGCAGCTCCATGTGTCACGTCCAGGGAGACCACAGCCTCTATGGTTGAGATGCCAACTCCGGGCTGGGAAATTCCGAGAGATTTGGAGCAAAGCCTGGGGACAGTGCGGTTCAGGGAAGGAAGGGACCTCCCCAGGGCACAATGCCACAAAGTCCACCCTCCAAAATAGCCATTTCCTCCAAAGGAACTGATCTCCATCACCTGGGTAGCAGCTGTAATGCTGGGATATCTCCCAGCCCCACCTGGAGGCGGGAAACCCCACCGGGCAGGGTGTCACAGTGAGTAGCAAGACTGGCAACACTTCCGAGGCTGTGCCACTGCCACCTGAGTCTATGCCAAGGCTCTGGTTTAGGAGGAGACAGACGTGACAGGCTTGGGGCAACAAAATACCCTGAAAAGCCCCCCCCCCGGCTGAACCCAGATTTGTTTTTTTTAATAAAGTGTCTAAGCAAAAAGGTTCATGGGGAGGGAGGAGGAATTCTACTCCACTGAAAAGATCCCCTTAAAAGGAGACGAGAGAAGACACAGCTGAGCCCAAACCCTGAGCCGGATACAGGTACGCGTGCTAAGCCTTGGTGGACCCAAGCATGCCTCTGTAGATGTGCTCCATTTCTGAATGTTTGGGGGGGGGGTTGGAGTCCACTGCCTGTGCATACCCCAGAGAGCACTTCAGTTGGGGTCGCAAAACCGACTAACCCTCCCCAGCCCCAAGGATGCCAGGCTTACCACCACCAGGGCCAGGGCCTTCTCAGTGGTGGCTCCATACTGGTGGAATGAGCTCCTGGAAGAGATCAGGGCCCTGTGGGATCTTTTACAATTCCGCAGGGCCTGTGAGACGGAGCTCTTCCACCAGGCCTTCAACTAAGGAGCCGCCGCTACCACTACCATCCATAAACTCTACTACCGGGTTTGGCCCTTGGCTCTGACATCTGCCCTGTGTCGCCACTTGTATTTGGAAGACCAGTGGGCAGATCGACTGCTGGTTTCACACTCGTTGCATGCTATTCTTGAGTAACTCAGGAAACACCACCAGCACCTTATGACTATTTTATGTATAACTGAATTGTTTTAGATGATTTTATTTGGATTTTATCATTATAAAATTGCTTTGCGGGGAGGGCAGGATACAAATCCAGTAAGTAAGTAAGTAAGTAAGTAAGTAAGTAAGTAAGTAAGTAAATAAATAAATAAATAAATGCCACATCCAGCTCTGTCCCAGTACCAGAGATTATGCAGTTCTCAAACCACCTGTCCTTAGCGAAGATATAAACCGGATGGGCAAAGCATCCAAGGTGGTGGCGATCAGGAATTCCATGAAAGACCAACCTGAGCGCAATTCGCTCACTGGACACAGGGTGGACTAGCGGAACAGGCCAATTTCTCTGCATTTTCTCCAAGGCAGCAGGACACCTTCTCTGGCAGAAAACAAGCGGAAACCAGCACAGGGTCCATCACCGTGGTGGAGACCTCCGCTTCCATTAGCTTCCGCCGGGACCTCCACGGAGAATTGCCTACGAAGGACTGTCAAACCTAATCAGATCAGATTCGGTGACCAAGGCCAAATCCCTCCCCACTTTTATCGGCTTCCTCTTTGTCATATCAAAAAGGAAGGCAGAGCAGAAATACCGGTCAAAGTGAACGCAGGGGGGGGGGGGGGACAGAAGAGAGACCGGGGCTCTGTCTTAGTGGTAGAGCACCTGTTTGGCATGCAGAAGGTCCCAGTTTGGGAAGGGGCTGTGGCTCAGTGGTAGAGAACCTGTCCAGCATGCAGAAGGTCCCAGGTTCAGTCCCCGGCATCTCCAGTTGAAAGGGACCTGCCAGTAGGTGATGTAGAAGACCTCCACCTGAGACCCTGGAGAGCTGCTGCCAGTCTGAGTAGGTAATACTGACCTTGATGGACCAACGGTCTGATTCAGTAGAAGGCAGCTTCTTGTGTGTTTGGGAAGGCATTGTGGCTCAGTGGTCAAGCTTCTCATGGGCATGCAGAAGGTCCCAGGTTCAATCCCCGGCATCTCCAGTTAAGGATAAAGCTGCAGGTGATGGGAAGGACCTCTCCGCCTGAGAGACCCTGGAGAGCCGCTGCCATTTTGAGTTCTGACAATACTGACCTGAATGGACTGATATTCTGTCATGCCCATGGAGGATTTGGGCACCGACAAGGTGTGAGGAGGAAGCAGATGGGGCTGTCTGCCTCAGGACCACATGTGCGCTCTGTGTGTGCGTCCACGGGAGAGAAAGACACACACAAATGAACACACACGCACACACACACACACACACACACTCCCACATCACTGTAAAAATAAGTCGCGGCCTCTTTTCGGTGCTCCTCTCCTGTTGAAATAATGAAAAGCAACAGACGGCCTTGCCTATTTTTAGCTCTGCTTTGTAGGTACAGCCACAGTCTCCCGGAAGACTTATGCGCTGTGACACAGCCAAGGGGCCGCCAGGAGGGTTCTCGCAGCCCTCCTTTCATTTCCTGTATCTTCTGCTATAAGAAAATACATATTTAAAATACCCCGTTTCTCCTTCGGGGGAACACTCCAGCAGACAGACGGCGCAGCGAAGTTTGAGGTCACCCACCCACCCCTCTGTGAGACGTGCCGTTTTTACCGCCTCCCCCACCCCACACTGAGAGGGCGCTGCTTCACATTCCACTCACCCCCCCCCACAAAAGCCCTAACCCACTGAACCCGTCCCCTTCACCCTTGCCCTTTTCTCCAGCAGATTAAATGGGGAGGGGCCGTGGCTGGCTGGCAGAGCCTCTGCTTGGCATGCAGAAGGTCCCAGGTTCAATCCCTGGCGACTCCCGTTAAAAATGGTCCAGACAGTAAGTGATGGGAAAGGCCTTGCTCTGCCTGAGACCCTGGAGAGCCGCTGCCAGTCTGAGTAGGCAGTGCTGACCCTGATGGGCCCAGGGTCTGATTCAGCAGAAGGCAGCTGCATGTGCACTCATGGGCATGGGCATTCATGAGGTTGGTCTTGACGAGCACTTGGTGGGGGAGGGAAAGCCCGATTTCATAAGATCTTGGGAGCTAAGCAGGGTCTTCTTCTTTGGGTGAAGAAGTGATGCTCTGTATTCTTGTTGCTTGGGGGAGGCAACAGTGGGAGGGCTTCTGGTGTCCTGGCCCCACTGGGGGACCTCCTGAGGGCACCTGGTGTTTTTGGCCACTGTGTGACACAGAGTGTTGGACTGGACGGGCCACTGGCCTGATCCAACATCGGCTTCTCTTGTGTTCTTATGTCAGGACCTGGAAGGGAGACCACCACGGAAGACTCTGCAGAGGAAGGCCATGGCAAACCACCTCTTATTCCCACTTGTGAAAGCCCCTTACTGGGGTTACCATAAGTTGGTTCCAATTTGATGAGACATATACATGTAGGACTTAATGGCCAAATTTCTAATTCAAATTCATTGCAGTCGAGACCAGCAAGGTTAAAATACAACTTTGACAAATAAGCAGTTTGGTGTAGTGGTTAAGTGCGCGGACTCTAATCTAGGAGAACCGGGTTTGATTCTCCACTCCTCCACTTGCAGCTGCTGGATGACCTTGGGCAAGCCATAGCTCTGACGCAGCTGTCCTTGAAAGAGAGCAGTTTCTGTTAGAGCTCTCTCAGCCCCACCTACCTCACAGGGTGTCTGTTGTGGAGAGGGGAAAGAAAAGGAGTTTGTAAGCTGCTCTGAGACTCCCTTGGGTAGTGAAGGGCGGGGTATAAATCCAATCTCTTCTTCTTCTTCTAATACACAAAGTTTAAAATCACAGCACAACTAAAATTCATACTTCAGTCTTTAGCATTTTCTTAGACAAATAGTTCCGCTTTCTAAGAACCAGTGCACGAAACCTTGCCACCGCATAAGACACGGCGGTTTTGACTGTCTTCTAAGAGGTATATCCGAAGAATTTCAGGATTAAAATCAACATAATATTGTAATGGCTTAAATCTGGAAAGTAGAGGAATAAGTATCTGAAGTCTTTCTTCTTGGTAATATTCACAGCGTAACAGTGTATATGCGTAATTGATTCAACCACATGACTCAAACAAGAACAATATTCTTGCTGCACAGGCTGTTGAGAGCATCTACCCTGCAGAACTGCAGATGGAAATGCATCAAAACGTGCTCCTGAGAAAGCCCATCTATGCCTCTCATAGGTGATATCTGAGAGGTATGAGGGTGCTATATAGCTTGGTCCTTTTTTCAAACTCCTATAGCTTAAAGGAAGTATTAAGAACATAAGAACATCAGAAAAGCCAGTTTGGGTCAGGCCAGTGGCCCATCCAGTCCAACACTCTGTGACACACAGTGGCCAAAAACACCAGGTGCCCTCAGGAGGTCCCCCAGTGGGGCCAGGACACTAGAAGCCCTCCCACTGTTGCCCCCCCCCCAAACACCAAGAAGACAGAGCATCACTTGCCCCAGACTGAGAGTTCCTATCTATACCTTGTGGCTAAGAGCCACTGATGGACCTCTGCTCCAGATGTTTATCTAATTCCCGCTTGAAGCCGACCATGCTTGTAGCCGCCACCACCTCCTGTGGCAGTGGATTCCACGTGTTAATCACTCTTTGGGTGAAGAAGGACTTTCTTTTATCTGTTCTAACCCGACTGCTCAGCAATTTCATGGAGTGCCCACGAGTTCTTGTCTTGTGAGAAAGGGAAAAAAGGACTTCTTTCTCTACCTGCGCTGTCCCATGCATAACCTTATAAATCTCTATCATGCCACCCCTCAACTGTCATTTCTCCAAGCCAAAGAGCCCCAAGTGCCTTCAACCCTCCTTCATAGGGAAGCTGTTCCAACCCCTTAATCATTTTAGTTGCCCTTTTCTGCACTTTTCCCAGTGCTATGATATATTTTTTTTTGATGTTCAGTGACTTGAACTTTCTCTCCGTGTGCATGTGGCTCTGCCTCTCGTGGCAGCTGTTTTGTGACTGCACCCACCACCCTCTGTCAGAATCCCAAAGGCACCCAGAGGCTCAAAAGCTTTGGGGACCCCTGGTTTATACCAGGCCTGGCTAATCCAGAAGTTCTACGCTGCCTGCCAGTTTCAAGGAAGACGATGCATACCTCTACACCCTCCTGTGCCTTCCGAGGCCTGAGTACATATTATCTCAGGCAGCTGGCTGCGCCTGGACCCCGTTCAGC
The DNA here is from genome assembly GCA_029233225.1 of Lepidodactylus listeri. Lineage (NCBI taxonomy): Eukaryota > Metazoa > Chordata > Lepidosauria > Squamata > Gekkonidae > Lepidodactylus > Lepidodactylus listeri. The sequence continues at coordinate 100,236,279 of JARCFY010000011.1, read as the reverse complement.
CATTAGGTTCCTAGTTCAAGCCCTCGTGTCCTCGATGCAAGACGTCCATGGGACTTCTGCCAGGAGAACTCACAAGAAACCTGGGCTAATTCGGGGCTTCTTAAAACATTTGTCCACTGCTAAATGTCACGGCACTCGGCAGTGATTTAATGTGTTCGGACGGACCACAACCCCTGCAATCCTGCGGACACAACGTGCCAGATGTTTGGCAATGCCAAACGTGGCAGGCGGAAGAGAACAGCATGCAGACTTACATAATGTTCTCCGGCGGCTCAGTAGAATCGCCGTCAAGCAGCTCAGCTGGTCCGAGGCTGGAATCTCCCAAGAACACCTGTATTTCGCCAAGCCCAGGAGCAAAGTGACATTTCAGCTTCCTCCGTTGCCAGCCCAGACAGGGAGCAGTCCTCACCCTTCCCCCAACCCACAGCCAACTACGAAGAGTCCGGCTTGAGACAGCGTCAAGATACCGCGGGACTCTTGTTTACTTATTTATATATTTATGCTGTCTATAGAGAGCCAGCGTGGTGCGCCTGGACCTGGACAGCCCAGGCTAGCCCAATCTCATCAGATCTCAGAAGATAAGCATGGTCAGCCCTGCCGAGTTTTTAGATGGGAGACCTCCAAGGAACACCAGGGTCGTGACGCAGAGGCAGGCAACAGCAAAACAACTCCGACAATCTCTTGCCTTGAAAACCACATGAGAGGTCACCAAAAGTCAGCTGTGACCTGACAGCACTTTCCACCACCAGAAGTGGTGCAGTGGTTAAAAGCATCGGACTAGGACCTGGGCAATCCCAGGTTCAAATCCCCACTTGCATCATGGAAGCTTGCTGGGTGACCTTGGGCCAGTCACACACTCTCAGACGAGCTTACCGGGGTGAAAGGCGGGATATAAACAAAATAAATAAATAAACAGTCCAACTTTCTCATGTGGACTTGAAGTGAACATAACATAAGAATATAAGAGAAGCCCATGTTGGATCAGGCCAATGGTCCATCCAGCCCTACACTCTGTGTCACACAGTGGCCAAAAACACCAGGTGCCCTTAGGAGGTCCAGCAGTGGGGCCAGGACACCAGAAGCCCTCCCACTGTTGCCCCCCCCCCCCGGTCAAGCACCAAGAATTTAGAGCATCACTTGCCCCAGACCGAGAGTTCCTATCTATACTTTGTGGCTAAGAGCCACTGATGGACCTCTGCTCCAGATGTTCATCCAGTTACCTCTTGAAGCTGTCTATGCTTGTAGCCGCCACCACCTCCTGTGTTAGTGAATTACACGTCTTAATCACTCTTTGGGTGAAGAAGTGCTTCCTTTTATCCCTTCTAACCCGACTGCTCAGCAATTTCATGGAGTGCCCACAAGGAGTTCTTGTATTGTGAGAAAGGGAGAAAAGGACTTCTTTCTCTACCTGCTCTACCCCATGCATAATCTTATAAACCTCGATCATGTCACCCCTCAGCTGTTGTTTCTCCAAGCTAAAGAGCCCCAAGCGCTTCAGCCTTTCTTCATAGGGAAAGTGTGGATTACCCAGAGTGATACAATCATCAGGATGGAGGTATTCAGTGAACAATGCCGTAGAAATTAGGGCTGCACAGCCAACCAGAAGTCTAAAAACCAGAACTGGAGCAAAGCATAAGTGTTAGCACAACACACTGAATGATGCAAACATCACACAGTAGGAAGCAACCCACAGCAAACTACACACAGCAATACAGACCACAGCCTCTAATAATTTATCCAAGTGACTTTGTGCATCATTTAGCCCAGTGCAACCCTATCGTCTGTGCAGAAAAGCCCTCTTGAATCATTCTGTTTTGCATAGTTTGCAGGAAGCCAGGAGAGGGGGAGCCTTCCTGACCCCTTTGGCAGGCCATTCCACAAGGCAGGGACCACACAACAGAGAAAGCACGGGTACCAGGGCAGTTGTTGGTTTTGCCCGTTTGCAGGTTGGCTCCTGCAGAAGGCCTTGCTCTGATGAGTGAAGGAGTCATGGCGGAGAGGAGGGGGAGAGGCGGTCTCACAGAGATGAAGGTCACCAGAGCCCCACCTCTGTGCCACGGTGCCAGCAAAGCTTTGGGCTCAGCCAGTCTGGGCCCCCATCTCTTTGACCAACCTATGGACTCCCAACCCTGGTCCATGGGGAAAGGGAATCAAGTTTGCCAAAGGGGGAGAGTAGCTGAGGGGCAGGGGAAGTGCAGGTGGGCACAGAAGACCAGCCAGTGACCTGCTGCAGGTTACCTAAATGGAAGACACGTGCCCAGGTAAAGATCTTGGTCCCTCAAGCATGGCTTCTTGAGGGATTGTACAACTTTCAGCACAGTACAACAGAGAAGATGATGAAGTCATAAAGCATGTGGAGGGGGGGATGAGAGGTCACTAAAGGTGCCTCATATTATTTTCCCCTCTAGGCTGCAGTTCTGATTCCTGGAGTCTGAATACTGTTCAGACTTGGAGAGAAAAGTTCCACAGTGCAAGAAGGTCGAGGGTAGGAGGAAGACGAGGGGGGGGGGGTAAGGAACCTTAGGAAATGCGGCGCCTCAGCCCCCTCGACTCTACTGGGTTATCAGCTCTGTTCAGATCATTCACCCGTGCTCCATGCCTTCTGATTGCACTGTGGCAAAATTCAGATCAATGCAAAAAAAAAAATCCATGCATATGTAACTATGCAAATCGGTATGCAAATCTGATATAACCCTCTGGTCCTTGATAAAATGCCAAAAAATGGAGTTGGGGTGTGTGTAGATATAGTAACAAATTTATATCCCTGAACAAGGACATTTCTTGGGTCCAAGATGAAGAGGCTCAGTTGCTAAAAAATACCAGCCAAAGTGCCCACTTACTTCTCATGCAAATTTTTGCACGGGGAAAGGTTACTGAGTAAAATCCTTGAGCATGGATAAGAAATGAATAAGACCATCAGAAGAGCCCTGCTGGATCAGACCAACAGTCCATCTAGTCCAGCATCCTGTCTCACACAGGGGCCAGCCAGTTCCTTTGGAGGGCCAACAGCAGGGCATAGAAGCCAAGGCCTTCCCCTGAGAACAATATCAGAAGAGCACTGCTGGATCAGACCAGTAAGGGTCCATCTTGTTCAGCATCCTGCCACACATAGTGGCCAACCAGATCCTCTGGATGACCAACAACAGGGCAGAGAGGCCGAAGCCTTCCCCTAAGAAGAACATCAGAAGAGCCCTGATGGATCAGACCAACGGTCCATCTAGTCCAGCATCCTGTCTCACACAGGGGCCAGCCAGTTCCTTTGGAGGGCCAACAGCAGGGCATAGAAGCCAAGGCCTTCCCCTGAGAACAATATCAGAAGAGCACTGCTGGATCAGACCAGTAAGGGTCCATCTTGTTCAGCATCCTGCCTCACATAGTGGCCAACCAGATCCTCTGGATGACCAACAACAGGGCAGAGAAGCCTTCCCCTAAGAAGAACATCAGAAGAGCCCTGATGGATCAGGCCAGTGGTCCATCTAGTCCAGCATCCTGTCTCACACAGTTTCTCTGGACAACCAACAATAGGGCATTGAGGCCAAGGCCTCCCCCTGATAAGAACATAGAGCCCTGCTGGATCAGACCAGTGAATCCTTAACTTATGAACTTCTGGCAGCAGCTCTCCAGGGTCTCAGGTGGAGAAAGGTTTTCATTTGTTTGTTTGTTTGTTTGTTTGTTTGTTTCCATTTCTATCCTGCCTTGCCAGACGAACTGGCTCAGTTCCACTCAGACTGGCAGTGGCTCTCCAAAGTCTCAGGCGGAAGTCTTTCACATCACCTATTGCCTGGTCCTTACTGTATCTGCTAGGGATTGAACCAGGGACTTTCTGCATGTCAACCAGATGCTCTTCTGCTGAGCCACAGCTCCACCCCAACAAATTATGATGACAGTGCTTCTGGAACACTCATAAGCAAGACAAAGAAGAAGAAGAAGAAGAAAAAGAAGAAGAAGAAGAAGAAGAGAAGAGATTGGATTTAAATCTTGCCCTTCACTACCCAAGGGAGTCTCAGAGCGGCTTACAAACTCCTTTCCCTTCCCCTCCCCACAACAGACACCCTGTGAGGTAGGCGGGGCTGAGAGAGCTCTGAGAGAACAACTGTCCTTGAGAGAACAGCTGGGACAGAGCTATGGCTTGCCCAAGGTCATCCAGCAGGTGCAAGTGGAGGAGTGGGGAATCAAACCCGGCTCTCCCAGATTAGAGTCCGCGCACTTAACCACCACACCAGACTGGCCAAGCAAGGCTGTGGCTCAGCAGCAGACTCCCTGGCATATCCCGTTAAGAGGATCAAGTAGTAGGTGATGTTAAAGACCTCCGCCTGAGATAGCCGCCTAGAACTGGTTTCCTGGCTAGGCGGGATATAAATTGAAATAAATAAATACATACATACATACATACATTCTGGAGAGCCACTGCCAGTCTGAGTGGACAACACTGACCTTGATGGTGTGATTCAGACTTAGGAAGCTTCACATGTTCAAAGAATTATATCCCAGCATTTGCTATCCAGGCCTACACTACCTCTGCGAAGACGGGAACCCATCCAGGGCCTTCCGACTCGGTCACACCACTCCCCAGCAGAATGAGAGCCGGCCTGTTCTACTAAACTAGTTTGTCGTTCCACTAGCAAGGTAAAGGAGACCTGCAACTCCACTATCTGTTGAAGTCTGGCATGCGGGCGTCCCGTCTGTAGCTCATCAGAGGTTCTGGCCGTCATTGACTTCCTTGATCCATGAACAAACCGCAGACTCGCATTACAAAGGACTCCGGAGGGGAGGGGAGAACACCGTGCCTTTGCCATTCACAGCGGAGAGGAATCCTTCTATGCTTATTGAAGAAGACTCCGTCCTTCTCCAGAACAAGCTAATGTGAGTGATAATAGAGGAATTTGCCAGCGCTGGAGAGAGCTTCAAAGAGGAAAATAAGGCCAGCAAAGGAGGGGGAGTCAACTGCAATTGTGCAGCCAAGTCACCGTTGACGGAGGAGGTATTCTCCGTTTCTGAAAAGAGAACTCCAGGTAGCCCAGAAGTAGACAATGGCAGGCCAGTGGTCACTCAGGGGCACTCGTCTATAGTTGGCCTTTTCCTGGGCCAGGAGTCCTGCTGCAGCCCAACACTCGGCAGTCGAGCAAATTGAGTGAGGTTCATTTTGGAAAGGGAAAGAGCAGGGATGTCATGGAGAGTTTGCAATGAGGGTCCCTCCTAGCCCCTCCTCTTCACTTCCATTTATGTCGCTCAGAGGCCGTTAAGTTCTCAACAACAGCTTCTGCTAGATTAACTTTCATCTCCATCCTGTGATAGATTTACTTCTGTTTGGCCTTTTTTTATATATATACTCCAGGGCTTATATTGCAGCTGCTATGGGAACAGATGGGGAAATAGCACAAAGTGTGATCCTCTGGGGGTGGGTGGGCAGGCTGGGACTAGGGTTACCAACCTCCAGGTGGGGGCTGGAGAAATTCTGGGATTGCAACTGATCTCCAGGTGACAGAGGTCAGTTCAGCTGGAGAAAATGGAAACTTTGGGAAAGTGGAATCTGTGGCATTATGCCCCATTGAAATCCCTCCCTGAACCCCATCCTCCTCAGGCTCCACCCCCCCCCCCAAACCTCCAGATATTTCCTGGCAACCCTAACTGCGACATTCCATGAGGGGCTAAGAATGTGATGCCAACTCTGAGTTGAGAAATACCTGGTGATATTGGAGCCAAGGCCTGGGGTTGGGGGAGCGGAGGGAATTCAGCAGGGCACAGTGACACAGAGTCTACCCTCCAAAGCAGCCATTTTCTCCAGGAAATCTGATCTTGGTCACCTGGTGATCAACTGTAGGGATGGGCATGAATCAGGAAAATGTGGTTCGGTTTGTGGCATGCCCAGTTCATGAACCACCACAAACTTTTAGGGGCCAAACAAACCGGTTCCGTTTGTGAGGCTCGTTACCCACTAGAATGGCCTCTCTGGCATGCTAGAGGCATCAAACTCACCGGTGATCTCCAGCTGACTGTCCTCTATCTGTCCTCCAGGTTTGGTGAGGACTGGATTTACGGGGTCTGAGTTACACTCCCCCTAAAAAAAAGATGCCCCTGGGAAAGTGCTTTCTGGGAAAACAACAGGTGGTCATTTTAACAGGCACAGGAGTTTCAGGGGTGTATAGAATGGATCCTGTGCAAGCTAGAGACACCAAAGTCACAGGGGATCTCCCCCAGATGCTCCTCTATAAGACCTCCAAGTTATGTTGCTTTGACATTTGGTAAACATTTAGACTGAGAGGAGGCAGCCTGTCTGGGAATGTCTCTGTTCACAAACCAGGAGGAAACTCCATGAACAGCTTGAAAGTTCATGGAAGGTTCCTGCCAGTTGACCTGCCACGAACTTCATTTAGCAAACCATGAACCACCCAAAATTCATCATGAACTTTCGCGTCCATTCCTAATCCACTGTAATAGCAGGAGATCTTCAGGTGCCACCTGGAGGTTGGCACCCCATCCTCAGCCCTACTGAGAAGACACATCAGCACTTATGTGCTCGCCTCAGAATCCCTCAGACATTTTGCCCAAGAGGAAACCGCTTTAAGTGCAATGTTTATTTTGAGGAGCTATTCAGTACTTGCTCCAGTTTCGACCTGCAAGTTTGGGTTTGCAACTCAACATTTGAATGCCGCTTGGCCAGCATCGCTTAACGCGAGTGGGTGTAAAGGCAGGGGAGGGAGCAAAGGCCGAGAGGCAAGGAAGCCCACGGCCAGGAATGGCGGCTAGCCCCCCCTGGAGCCTCTGGACTTGGCTGCTTTCTAGAACTAGCGGTATCGTTCCCTCCTTGCATTTATTTTTTATCCAGGCCAAAAAAGTACACACAAACACACACAGAATCTTGGAGGCAACGGAAATGCATGCAACATTTTCTTTCTGATCAAAGCTAAAGCTTATTTTATTGCTTTAACAACACAGGATGCATCATTTATAACTATGTTAGTGTCTACAATTGGCATTTGGCCACTTGGCATTTTTATAAAATATAAAAGTACAAATGCCTTAGTTCAGTGGTTCTCAACCTGTGGGTCGGGACCCCTTTTGGGGTCGAACAACCTTTTCACAGGGGTCGCTGGCTGGCGTCCAAGGCCGCCCCGCCGGCAGGAAAGGGCCCCACACAAGCTGATTGCCATTGGAACCTAACTTTTAGGAACTGATTCCAATCCAGTGTAGGAATAATGGTTGGACATAAGATATTGGTTCAGGCAAGATTTTGTATAGATGGGACAGAAAATAATGTTTTTATTGGTTTTGTCAAAGCCGTTTAGACAACACAACAAATAATTTTATGGTTGGGGGTCACCACAACATGAGAAACTGAATTAAAGGGTCACGGCATTAAGAAAGTTGAGAACCACTGCCTTAGTTGGGGTTTTTTTGTCACACTGAACTGCAAACACACACAGTAGTGTGGGGGGGGGGGGCGGGGAGAGACACAGAGAATTGTGCTACCTAAGCACATATATCTTGGGAGGTGCCGCCTGAGAAGTGGGGGGGGGGGGGAGCTTAAAAAAAGCCCGTAAGTGTTGTACTAAACAAAAAGAGTTTTATTATGTGGGCCTTGAAACGGTTTCCCTGCCGCCAGCGTCCTAGGGACTGTCAGCAGATTGAGACATCCCCGTAGTTCACACAGTGACTGATGACATTAGCCACCTTCAGGCAACGTATCCTGGAAATATGTTGCAGGTTATCCACTGGAGTTATCATTATTTAATGCTGTAGACTGTCTTGCGTAAAAAAACCTTCATACCACACAGTTCATAGAACCCACACTGAGTAGTAAAGAGCATTTCGCTCATTTCAAAAGGGAGGGGGATGTATAGGTCCACCCATTCCCCCAAATTTCCAACAGAAAAATTCAGGAAATGTCCTTGGGGGGGAAAGCTCCGTCACCCCATCACCCCCTCTCTCCCTACCAGCATGAACAGGGATCCTCTGCCTGGGAAGGGGTAGAAAGGAAGCTTCAAAGCACCAAAACGAGCATCTGTCTTTGATGGACGGTAACTGGCACCATGAACCAAGTCTCTGGGTCACCTGGAATGACCCTCCACAGCCCGACTTGCCACCTGCATGCGCTGGACATCGCTCAGTAATACTCTGGCTCAGTCTTCAGCAGAGAGAGCTCCAGCACAGCAGGCTGGAAGATGCACATCTCCTACCGCATGCCCTCGGCCTTGGAATTGGGCAGAAGGAGAACACCACAGAGGGCTGGGGCATGGGGAGCATTCTCTCTCTCTGTGCGTGTTATGAAAGCCACAAGCACCTTCGGGCCTTGCAAATCAAAAGTCTGTGAAATGCAACAGGGAATCTTCGCCATGTAAGTGCCCTGTTGTTAGCCGTCCAGAAATAAAGAGTCCACCAGTCACAGGAGATTAAAAATAGGACCAATGCCAATGGTGCAAAATCAAGATAGGATAAATACAGACAGACAGACAGACAGACAGGCAGACGGACGGACGGACGGGATAGATAGATAGATAGATAGATAGATAGATAGATAGATAGATAGATAGATAGATAGATAGATAGATAGATAGATAGATAGATAGGCAGACAGGCAGGCAGGCAGGCAGGCAGACAGACAGACAGACAGACAGATAGATAAGGGTAGGTAGGTAGGTGGGTGGGTAGGTAGGTAGATGATGGTGATGATGGTGGTGATTATGATAGATATACCTGATTTTGCACCATCGGCCTTGGCCCTATTTTTTTATCTCCTGGCCACTGTGTGAGGCAGGATGATGGCCTAGAAGATGGACCCCTGGTCTGATCCAGCAGGGCTCTTCTGATGTTTCTATGAAGGCCTCAGACTCTCTGCCCTGTTGTTGGCCCTCCAGAGGAACTGGCTGGCCACTGTGTGAGACAGGATGCTGGGCTAGATGGACCACTGGTCTGATCCAGCAGGGCTCTTCTGAGGTTCTTATGAAGGCCTCGGCCTCTCTGCCCTGTTGTTGGCCCTCCAGAAGAACTGGTTGGCCCCTGTGTGAGACAGGATGCTGGACTGGAGGGACTCTCACTGGGCTCTTCTTCCAGGGCTCTTCTTACGTCTTTATGAAGACCTTGACCTCTATGCCCTGTACAGAGGAACTGGTTGGGGCCACTGTGTGAGACAGGATGCTGGACTGGAGGGACTCTCACTGGGCTCTTCTTCCAGGGCTCTTCTTACGTCTTTATGAAGACCTTGACCTCTATGCCCTGTACAGAGGAACTGGTTGGGGCCACTGTGTGAGACAGGATGCTGGACTAGATGGACCCTCACTGGTCTGACCCAGCAGGGCTCTTCAGATGTTCTTATTGTCCAAGAACCCACCGACAGACCATGCTGGCTACATGCTCAGAAGATTCACAGGCTGCCCCATACTTTTGGAACCTTCTGCCCTGCTCCTCACACCTCAATGGAATATCACAGAGGTCAGTGGATATGGGATGGCGAAAAGAAGATCTTTCTAGGGCTTGATTAAGGCTGAAGACGATGGTCAATAGGACTGACTTTGGCAGAGGGTTTCTCTCAAAGGCCTGATTGCCTAATAAAGAAGATTGCTAATCAATTGAATAAACAAATGGATTGGTGGGGGAGGGGGGCCTAGCTGGCTGTTTCCCGCTGGGCTCCCATAGACCTTCCACATTTTGGGAATACAACAGCCCGGCTTCTCACTCATCATCTACCCATGTAAGTCTGATGCTGCAATCTTCGTGCAGGACTCTCAGGCCTAAATTGCACGGCGGGCAAAATGCCACCGGAGAAGCAGCCAGCTACATCCTCCCCAGGAGGGATAGATCTCTGCAAACAGGGGCACCATACTTCTCAAGCTGTGCTTGATCAGGCTGAAAGCAGCGGACTTCTGTCCACTCCCAACACAAACTGGAAGAAACTGTGTGTAAACATGCCTTGCAGCCACACTGACCTCTCTTGGCTCCCTTTGCTCTAGGGGCCGTGGCTCGGTGGCAGAGCATCTGCTCGGCATGCAGAAGGTCCCTGGTTCAATCCCCGGCCTCTCCATTTAAAAGGACCAGGCAGGAGGTGATGAGAAAGACCTCCGCCTGAGACCCTGGAGAGCTGTAAAGAGGGGCCGTGGCTCAGAGGTAGAGCCTCTGCTTGGCAAGCAAAAGGTCCCAGGTTCAATCCCCGACATCTCCAGTTAAAAGGACCAGGCAGGATGGGATGTGAAAGACCTCTGCCTGAGACCCTGGAGAGCTGCTGCCAGTCTGAGTAGAAAATACTATGATGGACCAAGCAGCTTCACGGGTGCCTGCTCTTTCGGCCTGGGAGCCAGAGGGTTGGGTTTGGTTCTCATCGATTTTCGTCAATGGACAGCACCTTCTACCTACCACCACCACAATCCCAGCATTCTTTTAACCGCCATGAGCTGCTTTTGGTCCAAAAAGCGGGATAGAAATAAAGACATCAAAAACCTTGAATTCTTTCATCTGACAATTTGGGAGAAATTCAGCAAATCTGCAGGAGGGAAAGTAGGGCGGTATAGTCCAGTCTCATCAGATTTCAGAAGCTAAACAGGACCGGTACTCGGATGGGAGCCCACCCAGGAAGGCTCTGCGGAGGAAGGCAGTGGCAAACCGCCTCTGCTCCTCACTTGCCTGGGAAGACCCTTGCTGGGGTGGCCATTAGTAAGCTGTGACTTGACAGCTCTGTCCACACACAGGCGAATCTGTACCTGTCTGCCTCACTGGTGCCCTCTGGTTCAGAATTTATGAACACCAAAATATGGTTAACTTCCCTGTTCAGGTGTGGGAAGGGAGGGAAGGAGGGGGGGGGTGGGAAAGAAAGGGAGAAACAGAAACACACATACACAGAGAAAGAGAGAGAGAGAGAGAGGAGAGGAGAGGAGGGGAGAGGGAGGGAGGTCCTCTTTGTCTTCAAATTACCAACAATCCTAACACACAATGGGATGGCCATACAATATCTAAAACACCAGTGAATAATTGTGAAGATGCATTCCGGCTCATGGGAGTCAAGCCGAGGACAGAAGCGCCCCCTCCTGGCCGCCAGTGGAATCCTTGGAGCTCTGATAGCCTCCCCAGTTCCCTTTGGGCTTCGCCCACGTTATTCCCTCCCTCCTTCCCTCCCTCTGAAGCCGCGAGGGCTACGCACTTACTCTCACATGTCAATTTATTCTGAGGATGATTCTGAATCCCTCCCTGACTGGAAGCTTTCCCAGACGATGCATTTCTGCTCTGAGCCATCCAGCTTGTGGAACGAGACTGTGAATATATTGCATTTGTCATTTGCCATTGGTGCATCCCAGATGTTGGGTTTTTTAAAGATGATACACATTTGGATACATGTTTTATAATTATAGAAAAAATACACTTCCCTCGCGTGTGCAGGGATTGGATCCCGCACGCCTGTTCTGCAAACGGCAACAGTTTTTCCCTTCCTCATGCATCAGAGGAAGCTTCCTTGCTCCGGGGTAAAGAGGGCTCCCATCAGCAGAGCAGGTCAACAGGATCCCCGCCAGATGGTCAGCAAAACTACAGATCAAATACCGAACGCGATGACTGGTATCCGCACACAACGAAGAAGAGCTGAGCAATGGAAAAACTCCTCTCTGCTCCAACCAAAAACGGCTTCCTGACATTTGGCGAGTGACAGATTCGTGGGGAAGAAGACTTTCTGGGCCTGCTGGCCACCCTGCATCTGAACATACAGCCTCCACGCCTCCTTGCACCCTGGGGGAGACAGCCCTTTGAACTGCCCCAGAAAAGAAGTGCTTCTGGTAGGTGCCAGGTCCGTGGAAGCACAGGCAGAAGTTCAGGGGTCTTGGCTCTCACGCTCTCCGGCTGCCCATCGGGGGAAAAAGAAAAGAATGCTTTGCCACCTCTAATTGGGCAGATTACACATTCCACTTATGCTTATTTTTAATTATAGTTTCTCTCAAGTCCTTAAGTACCAAGGCCCGAGGGTAATTACACAGCAGTCCGTTTGAGCCGTGCTCCAAACCCACCTATCATTAGACGTACCCCCAGCCTCCCACCGGAAAATGCATTACAGAAAACCGCGGCTTGTCAGCTGCAAAGAACGCTCTTTATTTAATTGGCATCCCGAAAGGTCATTCCCGCCGGTGCTTGCCAGGTGAAAATAGACACGTTAAAAGGTCACCATCAGCAGGACGTCACGCCAACCCGGTTGGGTGGGGCCCGGCAGCCCACCCACCCCTCCATTAAGGAGTTTTGCAAACGCTCACTGCGCGGCGTGCATTTTCTAGAAAATGGTGCTTTCCATTTCCAAATGCAGGTCTTTCTTCTTCTTCATGCACAGAGAAAAAGAGTGGTGGAAGGGCCATCTAGCCCAATTCCCTGCACAATGCAGGAAATTCAAAGCCACTCCCCCCTCCATGCCCAGAGGAAGGCAAAACACCTCCAGGATTCCTGGGCCAGTCTGGCCTGGAGAAAAATTCTGATCCCAAAGTGGCCATCAGCATTTCCCTGGGCATGTAAGAAAGGGCCACGAGAACTAAGCACTGAAGCAACCCTTCCTGCCCTCCCTTCTCATGATCTGCCTAAATTCACAGAATCAACATTGCTGTCAGATGGCCATTTAGCTTCAACACCTCCAAAGAAGGCGAGCCCACCACCTCCCGAAAAAGCCTATTCCACTGAGGAACCGCCCTAACCGTCAGGAGGTTCTTCCTGTCACAGAACTCTCGTTGCCAAAGGCTCGGGCCACAAACCAGGATAGACTTTTCCATACGTATCTCTGTTATCGTTGCACCTTGAATCATGGCCAGCAATTTCACAGAACCTGCACAGTCACTACACTACACACACGGTAAGGAGTGTGGGAGAGAGGCACTGGGTGGGTCTTCCTGGGGGTGTAGCGGTTAAGAGGGTCAGCGTGGTACAGTGGCGAAGAGCAGCGGACTCTGATCTGGAGAACTAGGTTCGACTCCCCACTCTTCCGCCACATGGAGCCTGCGGCTGGGTGACCTTGGGCCAGTCCCAGTTCTCCCAGAACTCTCTCGGCTCTATCTATCTATCTATCTATCTATCTATCTATCTATCTATCTATCTATCTATCTATCTATCTACCTATCTACCTATCTACCTATCAGACTTATAGACCGCTCTCCCCGCACAGGGTGTCTGTTTTGGGGAGAGGAAGGGAAGGCGATTGTAAGCTGCTTTGAGATTCCTTGGGGTTGAGAAAAGTGGGTTATAAAAACCAACTCTTCCTCCTCCTCTTCCTCCTCCCGAGCAGTGACTCCCGCCAGCTCCTCCCCTGCCACCAATGTTGCTAGTCTTTCAGGTGCTCCTGGACTCTGGCTCTTTTCTTCTGCTACAGACAGACTCACACGGCCACCGATCTCTAGGTGCATATTCACTGTAACTTCTGAACAGGCCAACTGAGTTCGGATATCGGTCTTCCGAGGCCAGTACCACCTACTCTGACTGGCAGCGGCCCTCCAGGGAAAGGCCTCCAGGAAGGGCTGGAGTTCTCCGGAACGACAGTGGCTCTCCAGACAACATGCACCAGTTCCCCTGGAGGAAATGTAAGTTCTGAAGCACTAGGAGAAACGGAAGTCCGAGAACGGTGTCCCTGCTGAGCTTCCTTCTCCACCAAAACTCTGCCTTCCTGAGGCACCACACCCTGGAGTTGCATCTCGTTGTTCTACTGCAGACCGGCATGGCTGCCCTCTGGAACTATCATTCAGGAGTCAAACTTCCCCAAAATTCCAGGAGGAGAAGGAAGAAGAGAAGACGAAGAAGAAGATGATGATGAAGAAGACAAAGATGAAGCAGCAGCAGCTGGCAGTGGTAGTATTAGATTTCTACCCTGCCCTTCATACGCGTCAACTTCAGGGGGGCTGGGGAGCTGGAGCCCCCCCCCCCCAAAAAAAGCTTTTCCAGGATGTGCTGAGCCTCCCCTGGAGACAATGGCCTATAATGTCTCTGGCCCAGCCCACTCACCCCCCGGAAATTGGAAAGTCTATGCCCTTGCCACCCTTCACTATCCAAAGGAGCCTCAGAGCGGCTTTACAATAACCTATCCCTCCCCCCCCTCCCAACAGACATCCTATGAGGTAGGTGCTATTGGCAGCCAGTGCAGTGTCCTCAGCACAGGCTGGATGTGTTCCCATCCAGGAAGACCCATCAGCAGCCTGGTCACCGCATTCTGCACTAGCTGCAGCTTCTGAATTTGCAACAAGGGCAGCCCCATGTAGACAGTGTTACAGAAGTCTAGTCTCAAGGTGACCATCGCATGTGAATTTCAACTGGAGCCTGCTGGAGTTTCCTTCTGGTTCTCTGAAATCTCGCAGAGCATCACAGATCAAGCGGGTGAGTGGAACGTCACCGTTTCCCGCCCCGAGAGTCTTCTTTCAGAATAGGCCTTTGCCTCCCCCTCCCCTGCAAATATCCTCCCCCCTGACTAATTTTCACATCGAGTTGCCTTGATGACGAGGCTGACTCACTGCAGAATTTAACTGTGCATTAGACAGGAGTTAGGGAATTAAGTGCTTTTGTTTCACTCGGGAGGGCTGTCAAAAACAGGAGTGGGTCCGTCTTTCTTCCCTCCTCCTCCTCCTCCTCCTGATTAATAAAGAGAGGGGGAAAGTTACAGCAAAGGCAAGAGGGAGCATTTAGTATAACTTCGCAAAGCTCCAGCTTTGTGAGGAGGATAAAAATAGCAGTGCCAAACTGCGCAACAAACATCCCAGCAGGCCATGGACAGCCTGCCTCTTGCGCCTTCCGGCTTTCCGTTACAGCCAAAACAAAGGTTGAGCCCTCCATATTTATGACAAATGTACTCGATGCGCTCGAGAACTTCATACCTGAAGGATGGCCTCTTCTCATATGAGCCCAGGTGGGACTTATGGTTAGAGTTACCGGGTACAGCCAGAAGGAATTGCGGGGAGGGCTGGGACAGGTGTAATATCGCCTTTGGCAAAACAAACAAACAAACCCCAAAACAACCACCTGTGAAAATAAGAACATCAGAAGAGCCCTGCTGGATCAGAGCAGTGGCCCATCTAGTCCAGCATCCTGTCTCACATAGGGGCCCCAACCGCTTCCTTTGGAGGGCCAACAACAGGGCACAGAAGCCGGGGCCTTCCCTTGATAAGAACAGCAGAAGAGCCCTGCTGGATCAGACCAGTGAGGGTCCATCTTGTCCAGCATCCTGTCTCAGACCAAAGCCAACCACTTACTCTGGGCAGCCAAAAACAGGGCAGAGAGGCCAAGGCCTTCCCCTGGTGTTGCCTCCTGGCTCTGGGATTCAGAGTGTGGTTCCAGTGTGGGCCTGATAGAAGGCCTCCAGGGACCTGATCTGGCCTCTGGGCCGCATGTTTGACACCCCTGCTCTAAGCTGCGGAGTCTTGTGAGCAAAAATTCTACCTTGTGAGCTTTTGGCATTAAAGCTGTGAGCAAGCGATTTGGCTACTGCATAAATCAGTTTGCTCTGGAACCCTCCTTCCTGAGCTAAGACAAAAAGGTGTGAGCCAGAGGCTAAAAAACTGTGAGCTAGCTCACACTACCTCAGCTTAGAGGGAACACTGGCAACCAGCCACCCTGGCATCCCACAGCATGAAGAGACCGCCGCACACATGCTACAGAAATGCCTCTAATCAAAGCCCTCCAGAGGAGCCAGCCATCTCACCGACCGGCAGAAAGCAGAGCTCCACTTCTTCTCCACTGCCACACTGTCATTATGGCATCCGTAACAATGCTAAACAGCCGCACGCGGGCTTTACAATCATGTTTGGAGTCATTATGTATGTAGTAAAATATATTACAGCTAACAGAAGTACAGAAATTTATGTGTGTGTTAATCCAGGAAATAAGATGGCTTTTCGATGTAGAGCTTTTTTGCCATTTTTCCCCCACCGAACCGTTTCCTTTTGAAGAACGCAGCCAACAGGGATGGCTCTAGAGCAGGATTTGCCACGCAGCACCTCGAAGGCTATTCCACCTGCTTTCTACAAAGGCTGGGCCATGCCGTAGACCCCCCAGGAGGCCCTCGTGGATCCGAAACGTGATCAGCTTATACTTCTAAAATCCATTTCCAGCAGGAGTTTGCTTTGGGGTAAATTCAGGTAAGCCTTGTCAGATCAGGTCCCACCTAGTCAGGTATTTCCCTAGAGCGGCCAGCCAGATGTGCCTGGAAAGCCCACGCATTCTCATGGGCCTTTCTTACATGACCAGGGAAAGGCTGATCGCCACGTTGGGAATCCTGCATGGGCTAGAGCAGGTAGAGAAAGAAGTCCTTTTCTCCCTTTCTCACAATACAAGAACTCGTGGGCACGCCATGAAATTGCTGAGCAGTCGGGTTAGAACAGATAAAAGGAAATACTTCTTCACCCAAAGAGTGATTAACACATGGGATTCACTGCCACAGGAGGGGGTGGCGGCTACAAGCATGGACAGGTTCAAAAGGGAATGGGATGAACATAGGGAGCAGAGGTCCATCAGTGGCTATTACCCACAAAGTACAGACAGGAACTCTCAGTCTGGGGCAAGTGATGCTCTGTATTCTTGGTGCTTTGTGGGGGGGGGGGCAACAGTGGGAGGGCTTCTAGTGTCCTGACCCCACTGCTGGACCTCCTGACGGCATGTGGCATTTTTGGCCACTGTGTGACACAGAGTGTTGGACTGGATGGGCCACTGGCCTGATCCAACATTGGCTTCTCTTGTGTTCTTATGTTGGTCAGGAAGAAATTTTTCTCCAGGCCAGTTTGGCTGGAGATCCTGGAGGGGTTGTTTTTTTTTGGTCATCTTCTGGACATGGAACAGCGGTCACTGCGGGTGTGGAGGGGGAGGTATTTGTGAATTTCCTGCATTGCGCAGGGGGTTGGACTAGATGACCCTGGAAGCCCTCTCCAACTCTATGATTCTATGGGTAGTACATGTAGGCAGCAGACCTCCCCTTCTTTTGTGGAGGCAGCAGAAAGTGCCATCAATCCACAGCTAACTTATGGCAGCCTCGTAGGGTTTTCAAGAAAAGAAACAACCAGACATGGTGTGCCATTGTCTGCCTCTGTCTAGCAACCCTGGACTTCCTTGATGGTCTCCCATACAACCACAAACCAGGGCTGACCCTGCTTAGCTTCTGAGATCTGGTGAGATCAGGCTAGTCTGGGCCACCCAGATAAGGTCCAACAAACAGAGGTGGTTTACCATGGCCATCCTCTGCATAGCAATCCTGGACTTCCTTGGGGGTCTCCTTGGTCAAAGTACCAACCAGGACTGACTCTGTTTAGTTTCTGAGATCAAATGAGATCAGGCTAGCCTGGGCCATCCAGGTCAAGAAAAGAGACAAAGAGAGGTGGCTGGCCATTGTCTGCCTCTGCGTAGCAACCCTGGACTTCACTGGCGGTCTCCCACCCAAGGACTAACCAGGGCTGACCCTGCTTAGCCCCGAGACCTTATGCGATCGGGGTCGCCTGGGACATCCAGGTGAGGCCCTGCCCCCCCCCCATATGGATGGCTCTGTTATTTAAAGGTATAGAAGCTCTGTACATGAAGGCTAGATTTATGTTTATTGATCTAAACTTTCACGCCCCGTGTCTTCCACTCTCAATAGTGGCTCCAAGCAGTTTACAAAAGCCAGCCAGGGAAGCAACAGACGTTAAACTCAAAAACAGTCCAGTCTGAAGAAACACAACACCCCCCCTGCTGTCCACAGCATAAACTCTCTTTATGGGCAACTGTTACCGACAGACACCCCCCACCGTGGCCGTCTCCTTCCCACATGAGGAAACAACCCTGTCCATGTGGCTTTCCTAGGCCAGACTTTGGGAAGACCTCTCCTTTTCATCAAATCATAGCACTAGAAGGGGCCCTACAGGCCATCCCACACAGGCTAACCCCCCCACAGGCTAACCCCCTACAGGCTAACCCCCCCACACACACACTCAATACAGGATCAGCCTAGAGCATCCCTGACAAGGGTTCATCCAGCCACTGCTAGAAGACTGTCAGAGCTGCTTGCTTGCTTGCGTATTTGTTTATTAAAATGTCCACATCCCACCTTTCCTTGTAGTTCAAGGCAGCTGACGATACTGGTTGGGGAAATTTTTCAGTTTAAAAACCAAAAATAAAACAACAAGCCACAAGTCTCTTCCCCCGTAAAAGAGGCCTGCCAATTCAAGTGCGCTTGCAGCAGTTCCTGAACATCTCCAAGGAGGAGCCCCTCCAAAACTATTCAGGACGCCTGTCCCACAGAGCTGGACCCATGATGGGAAAGGCCTGTGCTCTGGTCAATATGCCAGACGGGCCACCCAAAGTGGACCGAGGACCACTGGTGGACCTCCTGAGGGCACCTGGTGTTTTTGGCCACTGTGTGACACAGAGTGTTGGACTGGATGGGCCATTGGCCTGATCCAGTATTGGCTTCTCTCGTGCTCTTATGTTCACAGCTGGCACACCAGGATGCTGAGGAACTAAACACTAGCACTTTACATGTGTTATATTTATGGTTTTAAATTTTTGTATTACTGGATTTTATATATTGTATTTGGTACTGTCTTCTTGTATTGTTTCATATTGTTTGTAAGCCACCCTGAGCCGGCTATGCTGGAAGGGTGGGGTAAAAGTCTAACAAATAAATAAATAAGAGAAGCCATGCTGGATCAAGCCAATGGCCCATCCAGTCCAACACACTGTGACACAGAGTGGCCAAAATCCAGGGGCCACCAGGAGGTCCACCAGCAGGGCCAAAACTCCAGAAGCTCTCCCACTGTTGACCCCCAAGCACCAAGAATACAGAACATCACTGCCCCAGTCATAAGAACATAAGAAAAGCCATGTGGGATCACACCCTTAGAATCATAGAATCACAGAGTTGGAAGGGGCCTTCCAGGCCACTGGTCCAACACAATCAATCAATCAATCAATAGTCCAATGGCCCACCCAATTTGACACTCTGTATCACACAGTGGCCAAAACCCAGGTGCTATCAGGAGGTCCACCAGCAGGGCCAGAACTCCAGAAGCCCTCCCACTGTTGCCCCCCCCCCCAAGCACCAAGAATACCGAGCATCCCTGCCCCGACAGAACTTTCCATCTATACCTTGTGACTAAGAGCCACTAATGGACCTCTGCTCCAGATGTTAATTCAATCCCCTCTCAAAGCTGCCTATGCTTGTAGCTGCCACCACTTCCCATGGCAGCTACAAGCATAGCTTGTACCTCTATACCAGACATACTCTTGTAAACCTCGATCATGTCACCCCTCAATAATCCGTAACCTGAAACCACCCGCTTGCTAGGGCCCTGGAATAAAACCTCCAGAAGCACAGATTCCGGAAGGTGCGTCAGACACACACACAAACAACACACGCACACCGAGGCCATATCTGAAGGCTCGGCAAAGTTCGTGGAGGTGGTCAGGGCAAGGACAAACACAAATAGGAACAGCAGAGAAATGAGTCAGAAATGGAATTCAATTTCTCGACGCCGGCTCCTGAAGAGCTACATGACAAATCGAAGCAAAAAGGGAACACAATGAAACAGAATATCATGTATTTTTCCGCGCTCTGCCAGGGTTGTAAAAATGCGTTTTTCTGCTATTCGTCTTTCTCTTCCAGTGACGAGTCTGTCACCGCTGCCTTCCTCCCCGCCGAAATCATTTAGCCATTCTCCGAGCACAGCGCTCTGTCGGAGTCTCGGGCCACGTGCGGCCTCTTCAAACCAGGCAGGGAAATTATTCATAAAAATAAGACAGGAGGGGTGCGTCAGAGGTGTCTATGGGCACAGGCTTCTGGGGGCCAGCCGCACAACTGCACATTTCCACTGGAGGCAAAGGAAATGGGGAGGGGGCATTCAGCCTCCCACCAGTAATACTGCTGGCCCTCCAAAACACCCACACAAACAGAAATTAGGTGATCCCCCAGGAAAAAAAATCTCTTTTTCTATTAAATTCCTCCCTGACAGGGACAGCAGAAACAGCACTTAATCAGTGAGATGTAGCAGTTAGTGGTAGAGCACGCCACCTCTGAAAATCTCATGCCTTGAAACCCCAGTGGAATTGTCATAAGTTGGCTGCAACCTGACATTATTATTTTTTTTGAAGAAGAGATTGGATTTATACCCTGCCCTTCACTACCCGAAAGAGTCTCAGAGCGGCTTACAATCTCCTTCCCCTTCCCCTCCCCACAACAGATACCCTGTGAGGTAGGTGGGGCTGAGAGAGCTCTTTTGCCCTTGAGAGAACAGCTCTGAGAGAACTTGGGACTGACCCAAGGTCACACCAGCAGCTGCACATGGAGGAGGAGTAGGGAATCAAACCCAGTTCTCCCAGATTAAAGTCCATGCTCCTAACCACTACACCAAACTGGCTCTTCCTGCAAACTGAAAACACCCTCACCAAGGAGGAGAGGGCAAACAATTTTACCATCTCCACTACAAACTCCTGACCCATGAAAATATCTCATTTGAACCAGGTTCAATTCTGCACTCCTCCACATAAAGCCAGCTAGGTGACCCTGGGTCAGTCACAGCTCTTCCAGAGCTCTTTCAGCCCCCCAAAATAAGTCTAGCTCGCCACTAGAAGAGCTAGAATGTGATATAGAACTTAAGATTGCCAGACAATCTTAGGATCTCCTGGCTATACTACACACAATGCCATAAGATAATTAATCAATCAATCAATCAATCAATCTCATCCCAACCATTTAAATCTGTTTGGGGTATATTTGCATCTTACACTTCCTTCAAGGAGTTTGTAGCACCAAACCCGCCCCCTTCCGCCGCCATTTGTGTCCTCGTCAATGACAGCTGTGACTTACAAAAATCTTAATTGGGAAAAGTGACAGCAAAGCAAACCCGTTCCATCTTAACATCAGTGCCCTGTGATATAAACAGAGAAAACAGCCATGGTGCGCTGGCAGGCAGCACGGGGTTAAGTGGAACTTTTCTGAGCTGCTTCCACCTTGGATGGGGATGAAGGTGAGCCCCTCACCAGCTCCTCTGGACATCCAACAAAAATGACACAGCTGTCAAGGCCTTCCATGATAAGAACATCAGACCTGCTCTGTTGGATCAGACCAGCAGTACATCTAGTCCAGCATCCCGTCTCACACAGGGGCCCCAACCAGTTCCTCTGGAGGACCAACAACAGGGCAGAGAGGCCGAGGCCTTCCCCTGAGAAGGACATCAGAAGAGCCCTGCTGGATCAGGCCAGTGAGGGTCCATCTAGTCCAGCTCTTCTACAAAGGCCTCTGCCCTGTTGTTGGCCCCCCAGAAGAAGAGCCCTGCTGGATCAGACCAGAGAGGGTCCATCTAGTCCAGCAGCAAACAGTGGCCAAACAGTTCCTCTGGAGGGCCAACAATGGGGCATAGAAGTTGAGGCCTTCCCCTGAGGTTGCCGCCTGGCTCTGGGACCCACAGGATTAGTGCCTCTGAATGTGGAGGTCCCCCTCAGTCACCATGGCTAGTAGCCACTGACAGACCTATCGTCCATTAATATATCTAATCCACATTTTAAAACTGTCTATTCACATGGCCATCAGTAGATCCTCTGGCAGTGAATTCCACATTTTAATCTCTCTGTGTAAAGGAGTATTTCCTTTTGTCTGTCCTGAACCTACTGCCCGTCAGCTCCACTGGATGCCCTCAAGTTCCAGTATTTTGAGGGAGGGAGAAAAAAAAATTATCTTGGTCAACTCTCTCCACCCCATGAATAAGTGTATAAACCTCTATCATGCCCCCCCACCCCGGTTGACTCTTTGGAAGATGCTCCGACCCCCTCATCATCTTGGTTTTCCTCCTCTGGACTTTTCCCAGCTCTGCAATGTCCTTTAGGAGATGTGGTGACCACCTTCAGTCTCAGTGAGAAAGGTGAGAGGTGCGAGTCTGTGTAAACGCTGTCAAGTCGCTTCCGACTTATGGCGACCCTGTGAATTAATGTACTCCAAAAACATCCTATAGCTGATGCCTTTGCTCAGCTCTTGCAAACTGAGGGATGTGGCTTCCGTAATCCATCTCTTGGTGCGTCTTCCTCTTTTCCTGCTACCTCCAGCTTTTCCTAGCATGGTTGTCTTTTCCAAGGAGTCTTCCCTTTTCGTGATGGGACCAAAATAGCCTCAGTTTGGTCCTTTTAGCTTCTAGGGAGAGTTCAGCTTTGATTTAGTGGAGGGGCCATGGCTCAGTGGCAGATCCTCTGCTTGACATGCAGAAGGTCCCAGGTTCAATCCCCAGTGCCTCCACTTAAAAGTTCTGGGAGCAAGTGATGAGAAAGACCGCTGCCTGACGGAGTGTTCACAACCTATCAGTGAGGAAGGTAGGTATTTAATATGGTCTTCACCAAGTCATGTAGGGCTGCACTGGCTCAAGTGGTTAAGATGCTGAACTGCAGACCGGAAGGTCAGTAGTTCAGCAGTTCGAGACCCGAGTGCTGCATGATGGAGTGAGCTCCCGTCTCTGATCCTGCCAGACTAGCAGTTCAAAAGCAAGAAATTGCAAGTAGATAAATAGGTACCGCTTCGGTGGGGAGGTAACAGCGTTCCGTGCACCTCAGCATCTAGTCATGCCAGCCACACGACCACAGAAACATCTTCGGACAGCGCTGGCTCTTCGGCTTGGAAACAGAGAAGAGCACCACATCCCTAGAGTCATATTTGACTGGCTTTCGAGCAAGGGAATCCTTTACCTTAACCTCACCAGGCTATACTTCTAAAATATTTAGTATTCATTTTAGTACCTTTAAGGTTATAAACAGATGGTATCTTTTCCCTGTAATGCTCCACAGAATTAATTCTAAGATCCCAGCTCAGTGCTGAAAGTAATTTGGGCATCTGGGGGATTATACACATTGTTGGTGGCATTGTCCAAAAATTAACGACTTTTGGAAACAAGTATACAAACAAATCTTATTAATCACAGGGTGTAATTTACATGAATCAGTTGAGGCGGCCCTTCTGGATATGGGTAATACCCCCGGGGAAAAGTGCACGAGAGTTCTGGTTCCTGCCCTTTTAGACATAACAAGCATTGCTACGGCACAGAAATGGAAACAGAAGGATGGTCCATCTCTTTATTTTTGGCAAAATAAACCATGGGAGTATTTAATTTATAGTCGGATCTCAGTTAACTCTATGATTGCAAATACAGTCAAAAGTCAAAACTTTTCTCAAGCGGTTTGGTTTCCTGTTTTAGGCTACCCAGCAGATTGTGGAATAGTACCTAAAAATCTGTTGCATAAAAACTTGTTGCACTTTTGAAATTTTGGTGTTCATGGTCATTTTCCTGACTATTTGTAACTATTCAGTAATACGTCAGTTTCATTCGCATGATAAAAACTTTGTATTTCTGATGTTCTGTTTTAAAATACAATAAAGAATTTGAAGGAATAAGAAAAAAAGAAAGAAAGACTTCTGCCTGAGACCCTGGAGAGCTGCTGCCAGTCAGAGAAGCCAATACTCGATGGACTGCAGGTCTGATTCAGCACGGCAGCGTCATCTGTTCATGTGCTTTGGTCTAGATGCCTGCGTAGTCCACAGTATCCGTTAAACTCTGCCCCAACACCACATTTCAAATGAAGGTGAGAGATACATGAAGTAAATATATAAATAAATAAATAGAAGTAGAGCACAAAGAAGTTGCCCCGTGGAACATGATGCACAGTGATGCTGGGAACATGTTAACATACAAACAAAGAAGGCACTAGAAAAACCCAACCTTTGGCAGAAAGAATATGTCAATTTTTTAAATGGCCCAAAGATTTTGTGCTGCTTTCCAGAAAGACAGTATGCCAACGGAAATAACAGGCCATGTATTGCTCACCTCTGTGCCACCGATCCATTTTGATTCTGATGGCAGGCTAGGAAAGGCAGGTTTAACGCTGCCATCAGAAGGTAGCACAAAACACCACGTTCTGCAGTGCTCCCCCCCCCCCCCCCAAAATCCCACAACTGCTTTGAGCCCGTCTGGCTAATGTCACAGCATCCGGAAAAGGGGCATCCCCAGTCACCAGTCTCCCAGATTTCTCATGCCTGACAGGTAACGCTTCTCCTCCTTGCTTTTCAAACAAAACTTGAGCGCATGGGTGAAGTTGCCTTCTGGAAACTGAAGGAGATTTGCACCAAATGGCTTAGGGAAGCCCAATAAATCCCATCCCTTGCACACCAAGGCAGACACTGCAAGGTTTCTTCAGGAACTGTGGTGTGCTTGCCATCATTTTCCTCTGTCAGAGTTTCATAAATCACATAAACGGGTTTTATTCTGTCTCCTTTTTTGACAATTTTTGCAAACATACCACCCATTGACTGGGGATGCAGAGCTAGGTTTCCCAACTGACCCATCTCCCCACCCGAGCCACCTCTAGGTCAAAACCAGCCCCGTAATTAGAGTCCGGGAGGGATTTTTCCAGGTGTGGAGGGCCAGAGGCACTCCTCAGAAATGCAGCAGGGGTTCTTCAATAAGAGGAGCGGTGTGGCCGGTTCCCTGGGAGACTGAGGGCCTGCCACGGAAAGCCCCCCCCCCCCCCGGGAGACAGCCCGGGGTATGATTCAGGTCATGGGCTCCAATTATGAAAAGGCCCTGACTGCTGCCACACATGCCCATCTCAGAACGCGTGAAGCTGACTTGTACTGCATCAGCCCTTTTTGGTCCCTCAAGGTCGGTATTGTTTTCTCAGCCTAGCAGCAGCTCTCCAGGGTCTCACATCCCCTATGGTGTGGGTCTTTTAAATTGAACCTGGGGCCTTCTGCATGCCAAGCAGATGAATCACAGAATCATAGCGTTGAGAGAGACCTCAGCAGTCATCTAGTCCAACCCCCTTCACAAGGCAGAACATCCATAAATACCTCCCCCTCCACACCTCCAGTGACCTCTGTTCCACGCCCAGAAAAAACCTCCAGGATCTCCAGCTAAACTGCCCTGGGAAAAAAAAAATGCTTCCTGACCCCTGTGTGACACAGAGTGTTGGACTGGATGGGCCACTGGCCTGATCCAACATTGGCTTCTCTTATGTTCTTGTGTTCTTACTGATCCTTCTGGTTGACAAATGGGTATATAAAAAGTTGAGAGAAGGATGCAACAGCAGGCATATTATTCTGGGACTGTAAGTTACCGTGGCAGCCCCTCGCACATTTCGACCAAGGGAGAGTTTGAGATTGGAAGCAAACAAATGGGAAGTCCCCACACTCTTGCCAGCACCAAGCAGGGCCTCATTCGACATAAGTCATGCTGACAGACTAGGCCCAAGAGTCCACGTGCTTCACTCAGCAGAACTATGACTACCTGGTGGCCCATAACTCCTGGCTTCGGTGATGCCAGCACATGTAAATTCTCAAGCATAAGGCTGTATCACATTTACATGGATTTTTCTCTGATTTGCATTGGGCAAGAGCGATGGCGCCACCTGAGCTAATGAGCTTCCCTAAAGGGGGCTGAGAAAGCAGCAAAAATGAGGGATGGGAGAGCCACAAAGGGTTCCCGCAACCCAGAGACTGAGATTTCACACGTTAGGCAATGGTAATTCTTCTTTGGCCACTGGACACTGGAAACCATTTAGAGCAGGGGTGGGCAATTGTTTTGGCTGGGGGGCCACTTTGTGGGAGCGGAGGTTAGCGGAGGGCCGCACCTTTTAAAATGATTGCATTCATTCGTTAACTTTGCATTTCAGAAAAGGTATAAATTGAATAATAAAAATCAATACATATAAATTAAATAAAAGAGTGGTAGTTTTGTTCCATTTATTTATTGTGCTGATTTCATATCATCTATAGCTGCAAGCACATTTAATTTTAGAATCAGTTTAATGAGAGAAATGTACCCTGTCACACTTTTCTACAATTTTTTTGAAATCAGGAGATTGCTTGTTGAAAAACCACGTGGCCGACTGTCTTGGCGGGCCGCAAAAAACTCTGTGGCAGGCTGCATGTGGCCCCCAGGCCGCAATTTGCCCACCCCTGATTTAGAGAATATATAATGGGTATACTTTTTTAAAATACTGGAATAGTCAATGCCTCTAACCACCCCTTGTCACCAAGAACAGAACTCCCTCCTTAACACTGAACAGATCCTCCCTGCCAAGCCTTTTACCTCCTGGAGTGCTGGACGAAAGCAGAGAAAGAGACCGAGAGGGCCTTCTCGATCATGGCACCAAAGCTCGGGAGCTCTCTCCCAGGGAGACTCATCTGTCCCCTTCTGTTGCCATCTTCTGCCACCACATGAAGACTTTTTGTGTTTCATTTAGCCTTCCCTCGGTGATCCTCCCCTGCTGCCTAATGTCTTAATTGCTGCTTTTTATGGGTTTTGTATGTCGATTTTAGCTTTGGTTTTAATTGATGCAATGACTTGTTTTTGTTGGTTTTAATGATTTGAAGGAGGAGGAGGAGATTGGATTTATACCCTGCCCTTCAGTCGGAGCCCTAGAGCGGCTTACAATTTCCTTCCCTTCTGCTCCCCACAACAGACACCCAGTGAGGTAGGTGAGGCTGAGAGAGCTCTTTCGAGAACTGGTCATGAAAGAACAGCTCTGAGAGAACTGTGGCTTGCCCAAGGTCACCCAGCAGCTGCATGTGGAGGAGTGGGGAATCAAACCCGGTTCTCCCAGATTAGAGTCCACACTCCTAACCACTACACCAAACTGGCACTCTCTTTTAAAATGTGATTTTTATTGTATATCTTTTTTAAAAAAAAATTGTTAGGTGGTTTGGTGGCCCTTTTGAGGGCAGACAAGTGGAGCATAATTTTTTGTAAATAAATAATAAAAGCAACTAATCCATGTGCAGGTCCTTGGATTCCATCTTGTCTGTGTGGAGACGGACAATGGGGAGAAGTTCTCAGCTCTGAGAACTAGGGTGATGATGGACTTCTAAATACTGCAACTTCAAGGGCTCCAAGCCCATCCTGATTAAATATTGTTCACCATCTGCACTGAATGCAGAGTGAGAGGACTGCACTTCCACCTTTTCTTTGCATCCTTTCTTTGCATTCTTGTTTGAACAGACCATGTGCGCTCTTTTTATTTTTGTTCATTACACTTTCACATATTTTAAATGCTCAAAGCTTGATCCCACAGAATGCTGGGAAACACTGCGCCTATGTGAGTGAACTGAAAGGTTAGTTTTCAGGGGTCCAGGAATAGGAGAGCTTGTAAACTGTTCACAGAAAGAGACTGGACCCACAAGGGTCATCTGGAAGATGTCTGAGGAGGAAAGTAAACGAGAATGTAAACTTTAATTTCATACCCTGATTGGAGGCAGCCAATCAATTGTCGGACCTCCTAGTAAATCAAATAAAAGAGCAAGGCAGAACAAAGAGATGACATAATGTGTATCAGATTAAAAAAGTAAAAATCATGCATGATTAGCAGGAGACTTTTTATTTTTATTTTTTTACAGCAGGCAAATTGCCTTGCTGGTTTCTTCACCCTTCACTCTGGTAGCCATGCCGAAGAGTCTGACAGCAATTATTTTCCCCCATGTGCTGGAAAGCTTTTAATCAGGGATGAGTGGAATAAGTTTTCTTCCCCCCCCCCCAAGGCCTCTTCAAGAGAAGATTTATGGGGAGGGTAGCAAGCTCTGATCTTGATGAAGGGTGGCAGTTGAGACCCAAATTAATCCAATCTTAAATGATACTTAATAAATCAGTTACGAACCACAGACTCCAGTCTGGAGCCGGCCTACGGTGGGCACTTCTGCTCCTGATCTCTTTAACTGAATCGCCCAAGGACAGGCTGCTCTTGAGCTCGTGCAGAGTTCAGGGAATGCAAAGCAACAAACCGAACCCGATCCCCAGAGTCTGGTGGGGGTCCCAATGTGTCAAGCTAAACAGCCTTCCCCATCCGTCAACACTTTTAGCGGCTTCACTCCGCTGCTGCTCAAGACGGTGTGCTTCTCTCTTGTTAATCCGTAAATAAAAACCTAACAATTCAAGAAAAGCCCTGGGCAATTCAAACAAGCAGATGTTTTTACTGGACTATCTCAAATGTGATTAAGTTTTCTCTCTTCAGCATTCCGTAATGCAGAAACAACAGAACACCAATATGGATGCATTTGTTAAAAAAAAAAAAAAATCTGGATTTTGTATTTATTGAGGAACACTGTCAGCTACTTGGATGGCAAAGATACAAAACCCTTCAGTTAATCAAGCCAAACTGTTTCTAAGAAGACCAAAATCCGGGTGGGAAAGAAGCAGCCCCCAACCCACAAACAATATTTGGAGGCATGGTGCCCGTAAATTATTCTTCATGCCAACCAGAAAATCAGCAAATGCAGTCCAAGCTCAGGCAGGGGAAATGCTTCTGAATAATGCAGCAGACTCCCAAGGTGTGTATTAGAGTATCCATTCGTAAATTTAAACAACACACAGACACATATATGAAGCTGCCTCACACACCACATCAGACCCTTGGTCCACCAAGGTCAGTATTCTCTACTCAGACCGGCAGCAGCTCTCCAGGGTCTCAGGCAGAGGTCTTTCCCATCACCTCCTGCCTGGTCCTTTTTAATTGGAGATCACAGAATCATAGAGCTGGAAGGGACCTCCAGGGTCATCTAGTCCAACTCCCTGCTCAATGCAGGACATTCACAAACACCTCCCACCCTCACACACCCAGTATCTGCTGTTCCACACCCAGAAGATGACAAAAAAAAAAAAAAACTCCAGGATTCCTGGCCAAACTGGCCTGGAGAAAAATTGCTTCCTGGTGCCAGAGATTGAACCTGGGGTCTTGTTATGTATTGACCATGCGGTCGCCATGTGCTCTCTTCATTGCGACCGCATGGCCAGAGCACATGGCCAGAGCATGGCCAGAGCACATGGCCAAGAAACTACCTGAGCTTCAGCCAGGGAGAACAAAGGCCAGGTGGATTCAAACCGGCCACCAATCCTGTACCTAGGTTTCTCCCAGGGAACCTATGAAATGTAAATAGACTTCTAATAGCCTATCAGGCCAGTTGGGTGAGGTCAGGGGATTGTCCCTGACCAGCATAAAAGGAGGGCTTGGAGCCCTGGGTTGTATGCTTCATCCAGACCAGCAATAAAGATCTAGCTGTTTCACTACTCCATGGACTCCCGACTCAAATACTTATCAGTGGCGACGAGGATGGGATCCCGATGAGCGACTCTCCAGCAGACCACAGCAGCACAGCGAGCTCCGTCCCGCCGGCTGCAGGCATCTCCGAGCTCCAGCGCTCCAACGCCTCGCCGCAAGCCGCTCTGAGCCCAATCCTCCGGCACTAGCCAGCGCCAAGCCTCAGCGCTCCCCGGCACCGCCGCAAGACACGAGGACATCGCTCAAACAGCCGCCGCCGCTCCTGCTCTGGTAAATATGGCAAACGCTCCGGGACCAATTACCCCTTTCAATACGTCTCGCCCCGAGACGTGGGAGTCCTGGCTCAAGACGCTGGGTTGTGCCTTTAAGGTCCGCGGAATCACAGATGCGGACCTGAAGAGTGCCTGGCTCTTGAGTTCCGGAGGGGTGGAGGTCATGCAGGTGGCCCAGAACCTACTAGCCCCGCAAGACCCCACCGAGGTGTCTTACGACGTGCTCACCAAGACCCTCGGCGATTACTTCGCCCCGAAGCCATCAAAACTGGCCAGGCGCTGGGAGTTCATACAGCGCCAGCAGCAGCCGGGGGAGTCAGCCGCCACTTTCCTGGCTGAACTCCGTCGACTAGCCGTGGGCTGCGAATTCCGCCACATGGATGACCACGTGGAGACCGCCTTCATGGGAGGGGTCCGGGAAGCCAAGCTCCGCCGGCGCCTCATTGCAATGCCGGAGCCAACCTTGGAGAAGATGCTCGAAACTGCGGCAGCCTTCGAGACAACGCAAAAGGACAAGGCAGCCACCAAAGTCCACCAGGCGGCTCCTCCCGAACCCGACTCAAGCGAAGAAGAGGACGTCCACCGGATGCAACCACGCTCGAAGAAGGGTGAGCCCGGCGTCCCCAGGCCCAAGGGCCGGCGCCCAGCATCTGTCTCTGTTCCCTCTCCTGCTTCCCTCAACAGGCAGGCCCCAACGTGCGCCAGCTGTGGGGACCCCCACGACAGACGGACATGCCGCTTCCGTGATGCCATCTGCTGCGCCTGCAGGAAAGCAGGACATCTCGCCCGGGCCTGCCGCCTGAGGAACAGCCACCGTGCCCCAGCAGTGAACTTCGAAGAAGTGGGTAGTGTCGTTCCCACGGCCACGGTAATGAACTTGCCTCAGCCCATCCCGGGCGCAATTTCCGTGTCTCTCCGAATAGAGGGAGTTCCTTGCTCCATGGAACTGGACTCAGGGTCAGCATATTCAATTGTGTCCGCAGCTACGTTCCGCCGCCTCTGCCCGAAGGGGGCACGCTGGCTGCGGCTGCCGGCTGGGTTGGTCCTCCGGGACTTCCAGAAAAACCCAGTGGCTATTAAGGGGCTAGCCAGGGTCCGGGTCCAGTACCATGCCTTTAATGGCCTGCTGGACCTTCTCGTGGTGGAGCGCAATCTAACCAGTCTCCTAGGTCGCGCCTGGTTCAAGCCGCTCGGAGTGCAGTGGACCGGAATACACCGCATGGGCTCTACTGACTTCTCATCCATCTGCGAGGAATTTCCCGCCGTTTTCGATGGCTCATTGGGCTGCTACAAAGGACCCCCGGTTTCCTTCGACCTGGACCCGGCAGTCCGGCCCATCCGCGTGGCCGTCCGCCGGCCACCACTCGCCTTCCAGCCCAAAGTGGAGGCAGAGTTGGAAAAGCTCGTGGCACAAGGGGTGCTCGAGCCGGTCTCCCACGCCAAGTGGGAGACTCCCATTGTGACCCCCCTCAAAGCTAACGGGGAAGTCCGCATCTGCGCGGATTACAAATGTACAATTAATAAGGCATTACAGGACCACGCGTACCCGGTACCGGTGGTCAGCCATGTTCTGGCCTCCCTCGCGGGTGCCAAAATATTTGGAAAATTAGACTTGGCCCAAGCCTATCAGCAGCTTCCCGTAGACGAAGCAACGGCTGAGGCACAAACGATTGTGACTCACAAGGGAGCGTTCAAGGTAAAACGCCTCCAATTTGGGGTCAGCGTAGCACCCGGAATCTTTCAAAATCTAATGGATTCTCTCCTAAAAGATGTTCCAGGAGTGAAGCCGTTCTTCGACGACGTCCTCATCGCCGCCCCGGACGCCGACACGTTCGCAGCTCGCCTCCGGATGGTGCTGCAAAGGTTCCAGGACGCGGGTCTCAAGGTTCGAAAAGACAAGTGCACCCTGGGAGTCTCCTCGGTGACCTTCTTGGGGTTCCAAGTCACCGCAGACGGCATTCACCCTACAAAGGAGAAGGTAGTGGCAATTACAGGTGCACCCCGCCCGTCCTCAAAGGCGGAACTCCAGGCGTTCTTGGGACTTGTGAACTTCTACCACGCCTTCCTTCCGCACAAGGCGGCGGTCGCTGAACCCCTGCATCGTCTCCTGGACAAGGGAGCGGCTTGGGCCTGGGGTCCCAAGCATGATGCAGCCTTCCGGGCCGTCAAAGACTTATTAATTTCAAATGCGGTCTTAGCGCATTTCGATGAGAGGCTCCCTGTCATCCTGGCCTGCGACGCATCCCCCTACGGCGTTGGGGCGGTCTTGGGACACCGGCTACCCAACGGAAAGGAGGTACCGGTTGCCTACTACTCCAGGACCCTGTCGTCGGCAGAACGGAACTACGCCCAGATCGACAAGGAGGCCCTAGCAATCGTAGCTGGCGTCAGGAAATTTCACGACTATCTCTACGGACGGTCGTTCACCGTGGCCACAGATCACAAGCCGCTGCTGGGTCTCCTTGCCCCCCACAGGCAGACCCCTCACATGCTGTCCCCGCGGGTCCTGCGGTGGTCAATTTTTTTGTCAGGCTACTCCTACGAATTGGTACATCGCCCGGGGAAGGCGATGGGTCATGCAGACGCCCTCAGCCGTCTTCCCCTCCCGTCCTGCGACCCTGATCCGGCTCCCGCTTTCCACGTCGCGCTCCTAGAGGATCTACCGGAGCGCCCCGTACAGGTATCAGATGTGGCCCGTCGCACGCGGCGGGACCGCATCCTTTCCCGTGTCTCGGACTGGGTGGGAAGGGGGTGGCCGGAAAAACCGGGACCAGATTTTGCCGCTTTCACGGCACGCAGGCACGAACTATCGGCCCACAAGGGATGCCTGCTATGGGGATCTCGAGTGGTGATCCCCGGGCCCCTGCGGCCCCGAGTGCTAGAGGCCCTCCATGAGGCTCACCCGGGAATTGTGCGCATGAAAGCTCTGGCCCGGAGTTACGTATGGTGGCCAGGCCTGGACAAAGACATTGAGGGGCGGGTCCAGA
Source organism: Lepidodactylus listeri (assembly GCA_029233225.1). Lineage (NCBI taxonomy): Eukaryota > Metazoa > Chordata > Lepidosauria > Squamata > Gekkonidae > Lepidodactylus > Lepidodactylus listeri. The sequence goes on along the minus strand of JARCFY010000011.1, from coordinate 100,204,046 downwards.
AGTGTACCAAATGCCAGGAGTCACGGCCAGATCCGCCACATGCTCCTGTCCGATCCTGGGAATCTACTAACAAGCCCTGGTCCCGCCTGCACCTAGACTTCGCGGGACCAGTCCAGGGCCGGTTGTTTCTTATCGTTGTTGACAGCTACAGCAAGTGGCTTGAGGTAGTGCCGGTAGCTTCGACCTCCACCAACGCTGCCTTAAGAAGTCTCTGGCCGATCTTCGCGACACACGGAATGCCAGAAACTCTCGTGACCGACAACGGGACCGCCTTCACCTCCGGCGAGTTTCAACGGTTTGTGGAAGCCTGCGGTCTGCGCCACATCCGCTCCGCTCCGTTCCACCCCGCAACCAATGGCCAGGCCGAGCGCATGGTGAGGACAACGAAGGACGCGTTAAAGAAGATGGAGCATGGCGACTGGGAAGAGCAGCTGTACAAGTTCCTGTTCTGCCAACGGAACACACCCCACTCAGGGACCGGGCGCCGGCCAGCCGAACTTCTGATGGGAAGACGACTGGGAACCGTCTTGGACCGCCTACATCCCGACCGAGCAATCGAGGGGAACCCGACAATGGAGGACCGGCCAGCTGCCCGAGGATTTGCTCCCGAAGACCCCGTATACGCAAAGAACTTCACGCGGGGTCCAACATGGCTCCCCGCGAGGATCGTCCGAGTCACAGGGCCTTATTCCTATGAGGTCCTTACGGAAGATGGCGTAGTCTGGAAACAGCACATTGACCAGATTCGACGCCGTACCCAGAACCACGAGGATACCCAGGCCCCCGAACTCCCTGCACCAACAGACCGTGACATCGACACGACTCCAGAAGCAGCGCCAGACCCTGATCCGGAGACTGCGGAGATGCCGCTCCTGCCCGCGGACGAAGCAGTCGCACCATCCACACCTGAACAACCCCCGAGCAGACAGGCCCCGCCAGCAGAACAACTACCCACACCGCAACCTGCCGACACTAGCAACACACCCCGCCTTACAACCCCCCGGCGCTCTGGACGTGAGCGCAGACGCCCGGACTATCTCAAAGACTATGTGTGCAGAGGGGTTCTGGACTATGGGGGGAGGGGTGTTATGTATTGACCATGCGGTCGCCATGTGCTCTCTTCATTGCGACCGCATGGCCAGAGCACATGGCCAGAGCATGGCCAGAGCACATGGCCAAGAAACTACCTGAGCTTCAGCCAGGGAGAACAAAGGCCAGGTGGATTCAAACCGGCCACCAATCCTGTACCTAGGTTTCTCCCAGGGAACCTATGAAATGTAAATAGACTTCTAATAGCCTATCAGGCCAGTTGGGTGAGGTCAGGGGATTGTCCCTGACCAGCATAAAAGGAGGGCTTGGAGCCCTGGGTTGTATGCTTCATCCAGACCAGCAATAAAGATCTAGCTGTTTCACTACTCCATGGACTCCCGACTCAAATACTTATCAGGTCTCCTTCATGCAATGCAGAGGCTCATGGCCCTTCCCCTCCAAACCAGAAGTGCCCTGAGCATGTTCATTGCCCTCCAGGAGTCATGGAATGCGGAAGGGGGAAGGGAAGGAGACAGAGGGAGGAGGGCAACTTGGCCAGAGAGGACCCGTAGCGCATTTATCGCAGAGGTTTCCAGCAGGTTGCTCAGGAGCAAAGCAGCCTGTGCAGCCCTTGGAAGGCCCATAAAGCGTTCTGCTCTAGATCTTTCCAAGAACAAAAAAACCCTTTTATTTCATATGATTTTTCCTCTTTGCTGCCTGGACAAGAACTTCATTTCTAGTCTGTGTTCCATTTCGAGGACAGAACAAAATTTGGTCACATGTCAAAAGGGAAGAAGTGGCCTGCAATGTTTTTTCCATAACTCTGAAGGAGGCTTCCTTAAAGAACAGTTTGGCCACCCCCGGTTTACAGTATCCTGGAGCGAGAGATTAGGGTCAGGGTGGACATGTGCTTGGAGGTGCCCACTCTTCGAGCACTCCTGTTCTTTGCAACTCCCTCTGGAGGGAAATTTCCCTTGTCCCACCCTTACGGGAACGCTTTTACAATGCTTTAACCAGGCATGTGTGCGTGTTAAGTGTCGTAAAGTCACCTCTGACTTATGGCAACCCTTCACTGCAAGTCTAAGAGAGGCTTATGATCTCCTTTTCCTTCCCCTCCCCACAACAGACACCCTGTGAGGTAGGTGGGGCTGAGAGAGCTCTTTTGAGGACTGCTCTTGAGAGAACAGCTCTGAGAGAACTGTGGCTTGCCCAAGGTCACCCAGCAGCTGCATGTCAAGGAGTGGGGAATCAAACCCGGTTCTCCCAGATTAGAGTCCGCACTCCTGATCACTACACCAAACCTGGGGCCTTCTGCATGCCAAGCAGATGCTCTGCCGCTGAGCCACAGCCCCTCCCCTCCGCAGCCCCTCCCCTCCCCTCCATCAGGTCCCCATGATGGATGGACCTGGACCTGGACTTGACAGCTGCCCATAAGATGCAGTCAGCAAACAAGCACCAATTGTCCCCGGACTCCCGATGGGGCCTATTTGCCGCAGGGCACCTGCTCCCCAACACCAAGCTACCTGCAGGCAGACATATATCTTCCAAGACAAGCCATCCAGCATTGCGGCCTAACCGCAGTCCCTGGGCCCTGTATTCCCTCTGCCACCTCTGCCTCCAGCCCAGCTCTGCCCATCCACCTTCGAGAGATGCTTTCAGTTCAGTTGCCAAGAAGGAGGCCGAGCATTGTTTAAAGGGAAGGGGGGTGGGGAGAGAAGCCGAGATAAAATGGGAAGCCAAGAAAAGGGCTGTAAAAATAAATTACGATGCCCGTCTCCAGAAAGAGCTTGAAAGCCTTCCCGGTGACACGACATATTCATACAGGGCCTGATAGATTTGTTGCAAAGAAGATCCGACGCCGTTTAATTGAAGGGAGCCAGAATGTGGCTGTTGCTTAGGAAACAAAGCTTTTGTGAAAGAATACTGGGCCGTCGCAATGAATCGAGGGTGGTGTTTTTTTTCCAAAAGGTTGTTTGGCCCCAGAAGAAAAGCCATTTCTGCCGAAATAACAGGTTCCGTGTTCCTCGGCGGAAATGATTGTATGCCGGCTCAGCTGCCGCACTTCAGCCAAAATCACATTTTCATATATTGGAGTCCAAAAGATTTCCCAGCTGTACTTCCGAATGCAATTAATATTTGTTCAGAATTATCAAAGATTGACTGCTTGGTTATTAATGTTTGTTATTGACTATTAACCCGGGAGTGCTAACTTCCTTCACCCAGAACTTCCAGAACCCTTTTCATTTCGTAATTGCATTAAAAACAGAAATTCTGTCAACCGGGGCTTAATTTTAAAAGTCCCTCGTGGGCTAAACATAATGAACTCATCTCCATTCACTGCGAGCCCCAGATTCCAGACGGTTATTAAGTGTTGCTTCTCGGCACAGAATAATAAAACTTTCAGCTTGCGGTCGAGTAGCGTGTTGAAGTTGATGCCGGCCGCTCGGCCTAGAGCAACCAACGGCACGGAGGCGATGCCACACCCATCTTGTGTGAACGTGACTGGCAATGGGTCACACGTACACATGGGCCGGGCTCATTTCGTAGCAGGAGCTCCTTTGCATATTAGGCCACACACCCCTGATGTAGCCAATCCTCCAAGAGCTTGCAGTAGCCCCTGTGAGAAGAGCTCGGTAAGCTTTTGGAGGATTGGCTACAGTAGGGGTGTGTGGCCTCATATGCAAAGGAGCTCCTGCTACGAAATGAGCCCTGCGCACGGGGGTTCCATGTTCAATTGGCCTTGACCAGATACTCAGCTGTCTTTGCTCAGCAGCTTTCCACTTAAATTACAAACTTTGGAAACTTCTGTGGTGCTGCTGCTGATGCCACACAAGACAGGAAACCCGGGGGGGGGGGGATGAGACGGAGGAGGAGATTGGATTTATACCCCACCCTTCGCTCGGACTCTCAGAGCGGCTTACAATCTCCTTCCCCTCCCCACAACAGACACCCTGTGAGGAAAGGGGGTGTGTGAGAGAGCTCTCTTGAGGATTGCCCTTGAGAGGACAGCTCTGAAAGAACTTGCGACTGACGCAAGGTCACACCAGCAGCTGCTTGTGGAGGAGTGGGGAATCAAACCTGGTTCTCCCAGATTAGAGCCTGTGCTCCTAACCACTACACCAAACTGGCTCTCTACACCAAACTGGGAGCCCCACGTGGACTACGCAGAGCTCTCTGGAGGAACATAAAGCAAAAACCCACAAAGGGAGAGGAGATCCGAACAAGAACTAAATGTTTATTCACGAGAACCTGAGGTCTTTCCCATCCCCTCCTGCCTGGTCCTTTTATAAACTGGAGATGCCGGGGATTGAACCTGGGACCTTCTGCATGCCAAGCAGAGGCTCTGCCACTGAGCCACGGCCCCCCTTTCCTAAATCACAGCCATTTTATTTGCATTGACATTTAACTCTGACATTTATCAGTACAGATGAAGAATCAGGCCAGAAGGAGGAGCTGATACCAGATCGCGGACTTCCCATGTTGCATGCAGAAGGTCCCTGTTTTGATCCTTGGCGGGATCTCCAGTCGAAGAGTCTAGGGTTGCCACGTCCAGGTTGGAAAATACCTGGGGACTTTGAGGGTGGAGCCAGGAGAAGGTGGGGTTTGGGGAGGGGAGGGGCCTCAGCGTGGTACAATGCCACAGAGCCCACCCTTCAAAACAGCCATTTTCTCCAGGGGAGCTGCTGTCTGTCAGCTGGAGATCAGTTGTAAAAACGGGAGATCCCCAGGCCCCACCTGGAGGCTGGCAACCCTAGAAGAGTCCCAAGCAGCCAGTCTGAGCGAAGGGCTCTTGGCAGCTGAGAGTCCCTGGAGGACAATACTGAGACAGAGACCAAGAGTCGGAGACTCAGGATAGGGCAGCTTAATCCACTCTTGCCCCCACACACACACACTCTAGGGTTGCCAACTCTGGGTTGAGAAATATCTGGATATTTGGGGGGTGGAGCCTAGAGAGGGCCAGGTTAGGGGAGGAGACGGGCCTCGGTGTTGTGGAACGCCATCGAGTGCACCCTCCAAAGCAGCCATTTTCTCCAGAGGAACTGACCTCTTTTACTTGGAGATTCTAATACCAGGAGAAGAAGAGAAGGGAAGAGAAGAGGTTGGATTTATACCCTGCCCTTCACTACCCAAGGTAATCTCAGAGCAGTTTACAATCCCTTCCCTCCCCACAACAGACACCCTGTGAGGTAGGTGGGGCTAAGAGAGCTCTTTTCCAAGCTGTCCTTGAGAGAACAGCTGTGCCAGAACTATGGCTCACCCAAGGTCATCCAGCAGGTGCAAGTGGAGGAGTGGGGAATCAAACCCGGTTCTCCCAGATTAGAGTCCGCGCACTTAACCACTACATCTCCAGGCCCCACATGGAGGTTCATAACCTAACACACACGCACGCATGCACGCACACCAGCTTTCACTCGAATTACGAAAATGCCATGGCCCCTCACATCAAACGCCCTGGCAGCCTGACCACAACCATCACCACAAGAAGACAATTTGGCAAATTGAATGGGTTGCTGTAAAGAACCAACAGCGTGAGCCTGATCTCTAAAAAGTCAATTCCTTTGAAACGTGGTGTTGGAGGAGAGTTTTACAGACCCCGTGGACCACCGGAACAGCAAATCAGTGAGTTCCAGATGCGATCAAGCCTGAATTCTCCCTAGAAGCTAAAATAGTACTTTGGTCACGTGATGAGACAACAGAGTAAAGGTAAAGGTTTCCCTTGCTCAAAAGTCAGTCAAAAGTTAGTCAAATCCAACTCTAGGGGGCAGTGCTCACCTCTGTTTCCAAGCCAAAGATCCAGCACTGTCCAAAGACGTTTCCGTGGTCATGTGGCCGGCATGACTAGACGCCGAGGAGCACGGAGTGCTGTTACCTTCCCACCAAAGCAGTATCTATTTATCTCCTTGCAATTTCTTGCTTTCGAACTGCTAGGTTGGCAGGAGCTGGGGCCAGAGATGGGAGCTCACTTTGTCACACGGCGCTCAGGTCTCGAACTGCTGAATTACCGACCTTCTGGTCTGCAACTCAGCTTCTTAGCCTCTGAGCCACTGTGGACGACAAGAATCACTGGCAAAGACACGCTGAGAAAAGTGGAAGCCAGCAGGGAAAGAGGAAGACCCAACAGGAGATGGATTCATTCAGTCAATGAAGCCACAAAGGCCCTCCGTTTGCAAGACCTTAATGAGAGGACATTTTGGTGGACGTTAATTCATAGGATCACCCGAAGCCAGAAGCAACTTGATGGCACTTCACACACACACACACACACACACACACACACACACACACACACACACACGACCAATAGCACCACAAAGACCAAGAAGAAGCAAAAGCCCCCTTCAGCAGATGGAGGTATATTTCTAATTCTGAAAATAAAATGATTTTAAAATCTTTTTAGAAGGAATTGGCTGTGAATACCCTCTGTGCAAGTGAAGTTTCCTCTGGAATTCCCAGACAGGCAAAACTCACAGCCTCTCATGGACCAAACAGGAAACCCCTCCACGGAACACTGAACTGTATCCACTAAAGCCACAGAATCTGTACACTGGCAAATGCACCAGAAGTCGTGGGCTGGCCAGCCCTCTTCCTGCACATCCGAGAATAACCAGTGAGCACTGGCACGCAGGAGATTCCTCACGACAGAAGAGAGCAAGGCCGTCCCCACACATGCGCCGCTCCATGCTCTCATGCGCTGAATACACTTCAGATGCAATCAGCTGAGCCTGAAGAGATATCTGCTGCTGAAATATTGCTTCAGACTGCTCTATCAAAGACTGTTTTCGGAACAATACCAGAGTTGCCGTTTTCTATGCAGGTGACTTATTTTTTAAATATATATATATATATTTTACTCCTGCACAAAGGACGAGTTTCTCTTTTTTTGTGCTTGGAGGGCTCTCTGGCGGGCCGACTGTCAGTCAGCATCCCCATCTCCTCGCTGGAAAGTAAGCAAGAGAAGCCGTGAAAGGCCGCACCAAGAGCCCCTGGAATGCTCACCAGATAACAAGAGGACAGCACAGCTCAGCAAGACGAAAAGTTAAATACAGACCAGCAGCCTGGCTGAATGTGGAACTACGGCATGGTGGCCAGACCTCAGCAGTCCTTAGGCAGCGCCGTATTGCCAATATTTCATGGGGGGGGGGGGGGGAGATTTTACTCTCTTTCTCTTCCCCACGTGCCAGGAGGGAAGGGTCTCTAGCCTTTTTGAGCCTGTGGGCACATTTGGAATTCCAACACGGCCTGGTGGGCACAGCAACAAAATGGCTGCCACAAAATGGCAGCCACAAAATGGCTGACACAGCTTAACTTCAGTCACACAGTGTAGATCCTTATGGTGTGGTGGCAGCTGCTGCCAAATCAATATTTTTTAAAAAAAAAAATCTGCAGGGCCAATCAAATCTCCAATAGCCAGCCAGAAGCCTTGCTGGGCAAAAGCCCGAAATGGCCCCACCCACTTCCTAAAAACTCTTGACGGGCCCCATGGTGCCCATAGACACAGTGCTGGGGACCCTTGCCCTAGAGCCTGACTGGCCCCAACTCCTTCATGTCTGCATCCCACACTCGGAAGCAGGGTAGCCGGTGGCTGTCAGGGGTGGGGCACTCTCACATTAGTGGCACCCTGATCAGGAAACACAGAAAGCCTGCCCCACTCCTGCTTGTGCCTCAAGTTCTCTCACAGCGGTTCTCTCAAGGGCAGGTCTCGAGGGAGCTCTCTCAGCCCCACCTACCTCACAGGGTGTCTGCTGTGGGGAGGGGAAGGGAAAGGAGATTGTAAACCGCTCTGAGACTCCCTGGGGTAGTGAAGGGCGGGGTATAAATCCAATCTCTTCTTCAAAGTGGCTTACAATTCTAAAATAAAACTACAAATAATACAGCAAAACAGTAATACAAAAAACCTATAAAAATCCCTAGCAAACAGGGCCGTAGCCAGGATTTTGTGGCTTGTGGGGCAAAAAAATTTCTAGTGGGGCTGCCATTATTTTTACGTCAGTTCTAATCTGTCCCCAGGCCCCACCACCGGCGGCTACCCCTCTCCCTCCCCTCCTGCGGGATTTAAAGGGCCCTTCAGCTGATCGGCAGGGAGCACGCAGTCAGCTGGAGGACCCTTTAAACCTTGTAGGGGGGGTGCGCGCCATCACCCACTTTTTTTCAAAAGCATTTAAGGGTCCCTTCAAATGCTTCTGAGAAGAAGCGGGGGGCCTGCACACACTGCCCCCCGTTCTTCTAAAAAATCCTTCAAAAAAATCCCAACAAAATCTTGTGGGGCTGGCTGGCCCTTTAAGGAAAAAATCATTGTTGTGTCCTGCAGCATCTGTTTGTTGCTCATGCTGTTTGTCTGTAAATTGAAAAAAAAAACCCTGTCAATAAAAATAAAGTTATCAAAAAAAGGGGGGGGGACTCACAACATTTGTGGCAGGGGAGGAATTCTCATGAATCACTGCTCACTTCTTCAGATACAGCTAGAATGGGAGTCCATCTGTCCTTGTACCGTGGAAAGCAGGGTGACCTCAGATGCCGAATGACAACAGCAGGCCTATAGCAAGATGGGTACTCTGTTTGCAGCAGTAGAAAAGAGTGCGAGTCCAGTAGCACCTTAAAGGCTAACAACATTTCTTTTCACCTCCCCGTCCCCTCCTCTCCAGGCGAAACATCCCCAGCTCCTTCAGCCTTTCCTCACAGGACTCGCAGGACTTCGGATGGTCCCTGCCAGTCTTTCCCACTTTTTCACTGCTAATGGTTATTTATAAGTTGGTGCTGATGGACCAAACGTCTGATTCAGCATAAGGCCGCTTCATGTGTATTCGTATGTATCCCATCCTAGATGGGGGCACATCCGGACTGTGCTGAAGGCCCTGCACTGGCTGCCAATAGCATACCGAATTCGCTTCAAGGTGCAGGTGCTTACCTTTAAAGCCCTATATGGCCAGGGTCCGGCATACCTAAGGGACTGCCTTTCCCCACATATACCCCAGAGAGCACCGCGGTCAGGGTCTCAGAACAGACTGATCCTCCCAGGCCCGAAGGAGGCCAGGCTCGCCATTACCAGGGACAGGGCCTTTTCAGTGGCGGCTCCTTACTGGTGGAACGAGCTCCTAGAAGAGATCAGGGCTGTGCAGGACCTTTTACAGTTCCACAGGGCCTGCAAGACGGAGCTCTTCCACCAGGCTTTCGAGTAAGGAGCTGCCCTACCACTACCACCAACAAGCCCAGCCCTCAATCACAACAGCGGTTCTACTCCATCGTAGGACTCGGGAAGACCACTGAGCCGGCAACTGTCTGTCTGGCAGTGATCTACAGAATACCATCGCAGGTAACTGAATGCCCTCTCAAGGGATTATCACCACCACTGGCACCTTATGGGTTTATGAGTATATGATCTTATTGTATTTGACTGTTGAATGGTTTTATGTGTTTTTAACGGTATTTATGCCAATTATGTGAGCCGTCCTGAGCCTGCTCGTGGGGAGGAAGGGGTATAAATTGGATGGATGGATAGAGACACAGAGAGATCGACAGAGAGACAGAGAGACAGACAGATATTCATTCCCACGTCAGCCCTGGCCATCTGCAAGAAAGCCCAAACTTTCTTGAAACCCCTCCTCCCCTTCTCTTTCCCAAAGGAGCCCTTGGCGCCCACTCAGAAGAGAGACCAAAGTTTCTTGGAACATAAATTAAAGCTGGTGCTGTTCTTAACTGATCCGATCTCTGCTTTTGCAAGGGCCCCGAGATCAGGATGAGTTATGAGGAGCCAGCCTGGATGACATTAAGACATCTATCTCTGCCCGCATCAAGGTCCAGACTTTGTCATCCGTCAGCTGCAAAATGCTAATCCACTTTCCAGCTGAATGGCTTCCCGAGATGCTGGCGGAATGTTAACACTGCCGAGAGAGGGGCAACACGGGTGCATGTGTGCAACCACCTGCGCACCATGGACTTCCAGTTTCTTCCAACTGCGACATGAGGAACCCCGGCCAGAGGTTGATGTCTCTCCTCTGCAGAGACGCTCTGACACCTGACGGGTTTGGCTTGCGCGTCGCTTTCAGCAGAATGCAATGCTTGAGGATTTGTCAAAAAAAAATGGCATCCTTTCTCAGCGATGCAAAGAAAGGCCGACTGTGCTCGGTGTGGTCCCGTCATACCACTTTCCCATCGCTTCCCTCCCAATCTGTCACCGCCACCAATCCTTCCCCGTGTGCCGCTTGCCACCTTCTTCACACAGACACATTACATATACCCAAAACATTAAATGTCACATTTCTTCTTCGAGAGGAAATACTCCAGAAGACAGCAAAGCTTCCGAAGGCTTGCTTTGCTTGGTTTTGTTCCTGGGTCCAAGACCGGCACCCAGAAATTGCTCACAAGTTAACCTTTCAACCCATAAACAAAAGGCCGGTGGATCAATTTAATTTTTGACTGGACACCTTTTTAAGAGAGGAGATGTTACCGGTGAAAAGGGTGGGAAATTGGTGGGAAAGGAACTGCAGCCTGTGGCATTAAACTGCCTTCGGGACCTGTCCTGGTATGTCCCCCACAGAGCATGACCCTCCAGTGACCAAAGTCTACCGGTGGTCCCCGGCCCAAAGAGCATCTGCCTATCCTTGACCAGGGCCAGGGCTTTTCTGGAGACAGCCTGGTGGAACACTCGTCCAGGAGAGATCAGAACCCTGCGGGATTTAGTGCAATTCCGCAGGGCCCACAAAACAGAATTGTTCCGCTGGGTCCTTTGGTTGAGGACAAGGAACCAGGTTGGCCTCCCCCTCTTCTTCCTTTTCCACTCCCCTTGCCCCCCCCCCCCCGTTCTCCTTCGCAGTTGTCTGAACACTGCCCCACCATATACCATCTGGAATGTTATAGAATTGCTGTATTTACATTGTACTTTACATTGTATTTCACTGCGTTTATGGTTTTGATTTGTAATTGTAGAGGTTTTAAAATGGTATGTTATGGTTTGATGTCACCTGCTCTGAGCCAGCTTTGGGGAGAGTAGAAAACAAACCAACCAACCAACAAACAGGAACTAATCCAGACAAACAAACAAACCAACAAACAGGAAGTAATCCCAGCCATGACAGCACCTGACCAATCCCTCCCTCCCTCCCCTCCATTTATCCCTCCACCCCTCACTCCCTCCCTCCCTCCCTCCCTTCATCCATCAATCCATCCGCTTTTCCCTCACTCCTCACACTTTTTGAAAACGCTCTAGATGACACCCACAGTTCCCCTTTGCTGGAGTGTGGCAAGTAAACTTTGGCTGAGAGCAGGACAGGCCCAGGGTCACCCAGCAACAGGGCGACTGGAACACATATATGTGCCAGATTCCACTCTGATGCTCCAACCACTTCACTTTGTTGCCTTTCTCCTCCATCCATTCATCTCTCCCTCCCTCTAGTCATCCCTCCATCCATCCATCCGTCCAGGTCAGGACAGATATTTAAAGATGGTTTGCCAGTGCCTGCGTCTGCATAGCAGACTCTTGACTTCCTTGGCGGTCTCCCATCCAAGTACTAGCCAGGGCTGGCCCTGCTTAGCAGCCAAGATCTGAGAAGAACAGGCGAGCCCGGCCCATCCAGGTCTGGGCATGGAACCTCCTACACGTAAGCATACAACGCTGCCTTCTACCGAATCAGACCTCTGATGCATCTAGCCCATTACTGTTTACGCAGATGAGCAGCAGCTCTCCACGATCTCGGGCAGCTACCAGCGTCTGAACCTGAGACCGTCTGCATGCCCTGAACTCACTGGAGGGGCTTAAAACCCTCGCAACATCCACTCCCAAGACTCCAACCTCTTTTGAGGATAACAAACAACACAGCCAAGAATATGTGCCGGGGATCTCAGGGCCGGTTCACCAGCCAAGCTACCCAGGGAGACTCATTGCGGCTAAGCAGGAGGCGGCAATGAATAGGGCTTGTGTCTGTCATCCCATCCCAGACCTCTGCTGTTGCCACCCAGGTCAAAGGCAGGCAGAAACTTCCTGGGTTGGGAGAAGATTTATTTGTTTACTAAATGATGCATGGGATAGAGCAGGTAGAGAAAGAAGTCCCTTTCTCCCTTTCTCACAAGACAAGAACTCATGGGCACTCCATGAAATTGCTGAGCAGTCGGGCTAGAACAGATAAAAGGAAGTCCTTCTTCACCCAAAAAGTGATGAACACGTGGAATTCACTGCCACAGGAGGTGGCGGCGGCCACAAGCATGGACGGCTTCAAGAGGGAATAGAATAAATATATAGAAGAAGAGAAGAGATTGGATTTATACCCTGTCCTTCACTACCTGAAGAAGTCTCAGAGTGGCTTACAATCTACTTTACCTTCCCCTCCCCACAACAGACACCCTGTGAGGGAGATGTGGCTAAGAGAGCTCACTCCAGAACTGTCCTTTGAGAGAACAGCTCTGAAAGAGCTTGTAACTGACCCAAGGGCACACCAGCAGCTGCATGTGGAGGAGTGGAGACTCAAACTTGGTTCTCCCAGATTAGAATCCACACTCCTAACCACTACACCAAACTGGCCAGAGGTCCCTCAGTGGCTATTAGCCACAAGGTATAGATAGGAACTCTCGGTCTGGGGCAAGTGATGCTCTGTATTCTTGGTGCTGGGGGGGCAACAGTGGGAGGGCTTCTGGTGTCCTGCCCCACTGCTGGACCTCCTGATGGCCTGTAGGTTTTGGCCACTGTGTGACACAGAGTGTTGGACTCAAGGGGCCACTGGCGTGATCCACGATGGCTTCTTTTACGTCCTCTAATGGTATCATGTTTTTACTTCTTTGCTTGCTTGCTTGATTTGTACCCCACCTTTTCCCCCAGTGGGGACCCAAAAAGGCTTACATCATCCATTTCTCCTCCTTTTTATCCTCCCAACTGACTGAGAGTAGGTGACTGGCCCAAGGCCACCCAGCCAGCTTTCACGGCAGCGTGGGGATGCAAACTTGGATGTCTGCTGAGAGTGTGTGACTGGCCTGAGGTCCCCCAGCCAGCTTCCATGGCCGAGTGGGGATTCAAACCCGGGTTCCCCAGCTCCTAGTCCAGCACTGCACCATCTCCCCCCATGACAGAATGAAAATCTGTCAATTCAGGCTGGAAACGTTTGGAGGACCTTCCTTCCAAGCCCGCGTTTTGACAAACAACTGCGGAGCCTCCACCAACATGTTTCTTCCTGCCACTCAGCCGTCTCCTGGAAAAGCGGCCCTGTCAGACCCGGACTCACTCAGAGCAGAGCTTTTATGTGCAGGCCCGGAGACAGGCGAAAAAGAGCGGCTTGTGAGCAAAACAGCAGACCTCCTCCCGAACAGGCCTGCAGGTTCCCGTGTTCACTTCTTTTCTTAACAGGCTGCTGCCTCTAACGGCACCGCAAGAATCATTCCGACTCCAAGAAGTCAAGTCAAAACCAGCCAGTGTGGAGGAGGGAGCGCGGCGCACCGAAGAGACCCTTCAGCAGAACACGAAGTACAAAGCCAAAGAAGGCTAAGAGCGGAGCAGTTAAGACTTGTTACAAAAACAATATAACAGGAACGCAGGACTGAGAAAATATGTTACATAACACTGAATAATGCGAACAGTCTTTACCACAACATATAATTAATACACTCCAAGAGATAAACAAATCTCAGCAAATACAATACAAATAAGAGACAATATCTCTTTAAAAAATAAAGAGTTATTGCAACACAGAGGCACATCTCCTTAACAGAAGGTTTCACTAATGTCTTGAAATGATCCCCTAATGTCTCCAAATGACACGACGAAGACTCCGGCTTGCATTCTTCATTTCGAAGACTTCTTCAGTATATACTTCAACTTTCAAAGTGGCTGAAATCGCTATACATCGAGTAGCATAGGTTCTCCTCTACTATTTTCTTAATCAATGGCTGACGGGCATCCGATCAACATGTGGACAACAGTCTCTCCAACTTGGTGTGCCATTTGAAGACATTATTGGGTCATTTCAAGACATTAGTGAAACTTTCTATTAAGGAGATTTGTCTCTGCGTTGCAATAACCCTTTACTTTTTAAAGATATATTGTCTCTTATTTGTATTGTACTGGTATTTGCTGAGATTTGTTTATCTCTTGGAGAGTATTAATTATATGTTGTTGTAAAGACTGTTTGCGTTATTCAGTGTTATGTGATTGATTATTATTACTGACTGTATCGTTTTTGTCATAAGTTACCCCGATATTACAGCAATTTCACTGGCTACTGATGCACTCCCAAACCCAATTCAAAGGTGTTGGTTTTGACCTTTAAAGCCTTCCATAGTGTGGGACCCAGGTAGCCAAAGGACAGTCTTCTCCCATATGTGCCAGCCTGGAAAATAAGGTCCCAGGGAGAGGCCCTTTTGACTGTCGCGTCAATCAAAGCAGCTCATCTGGCAGGTACACAAGGTAGGGCTTTTTCGGTGGCAGCCCCACGGTTATGAAACAACCTCCCCTGGGAGGTGCTCCCGGCCCCCTCACTTCTGATCTTTTGGAGACAGCTGAAGATGGTTTCATTTAGGGTTTCTGTTGGTTAAGAGTAGCAGAAGTCCTGAGTAGTGTCTCTGAGTTTTAATGTCTTTAGTTAATGTCTTTTAGTTGTTTTTTCTGTCTTTCTAAGCCGCCCTGAGCTACGCGAGGCAGAAAGGTGGCTAATAAATGTTTTAGGTGAATAAATAAAAAGTGCAGAACGTCGTAGCTGGAAGAGGCCGGAAGTGTGACTCTGAGGCAGCCATCTATCCCGAGAGACCCCACAAACCATCCCAGCATAAAAACAGTAGCAGGCTGCAGGCTTGCCAACTCCAGGTTAGGAAACATTTGGTGATTTGGGGGTGGAGACTGTGGAGGATGGGGTTTGGGAAAGGGGAGGGACCTTATAATGCCAGAGTCCAGCCCCCCCCCCCCCCCCCAAAGCAGTTATTTTCTCCAGGGGAACTGATTTCTGTAGTCTGAAGAGGATCTGTAATTCCAGGAGATCTCCAGGCCACCCGGAGGCTGGCAAACACAAGCAGGAAATGGGCCACTGGCCAGAAGTGAGCACTGCAGCCTCTGGGATGGCTCCCGAAGGACTTGCATCAAGGTGGGTGGCCCTGTGAGTCTGTCTGTAGCAGCAGAAAAGAACAAGAGTCCAGGAGCACCTGAAAGACTAACACAATTTGTGGCAGGGGATGAGATTTTGTGAGTCACGGCTCACCTCTTCAGATACAGATAGAATGGGAGTCCATCTGTCCTAATAACTTGGGGAGTGGAGTGATTTCAGATGCTGAATGACAACAGCAGGCAATAATGATAACGAAGTTCAAGAGAATGCATCCTTCTGGACTTAATCGAGATCTCAGTTTCTTGTCTTGTTACCAATACTGATTTATCCACACCTACTAACCCTCTGCATGTCACACCTCACCCAGTCATGCCTGCTATTGTCATTCACCTGCTGTTGTCATTCAGCATCTGAAATCACCCCACTCTCCAAGACATAAGGACAGACGGACTCACATTCTAGCTGTATCTGAAGAAGCGAGCAGTGACTCAGGAGAGATCCTCCCCTGCCACAAATTTTGTTAGTCTTTAAGGTGCTCCTAGACAAACCTGTGCTCACACTGTACCACTACTGTCAGCGGGGAGGGTGGTCATATAATTAATTAAGCTTCTATTTGGGGGGGGGGGAGGAATGCACCGCAAAAAGAAAAGTAGTGCATCAGGAAGAAAGCAAGGCTAGATTATTCAGTGGATGGAGGGGTTTTTTGCATGGAGGAGCACTCAGCAGTCAAAGGAACCACCATGCACAGGCTAAAGTGAAACAGTCCAGGCATGGAAACACTCCCCTCCCCCAGGGAGTCCAAAAGCTCACTGAAGTCCTTCCATCTCCAAGCAAGGACTGATGGGGGAGAGAGGACTGTGGCTCAGTGGCAGAGCCTCTGCTTGGCATGCAGAAGGTCCCAGGTTCAATCCCCAGCATCTCCAGTTATAGGACCAGGCAGGAGGTGATGTGAGAGACCTCTAGGATCCTGAAGAGCTGCTGCCAGTCTGAGTAGACAATATTGACCTTGAGGGATGGAGGGTTTGATTCAGTATAAAGCAGCTTTATGTGTGTTTGGGAAGGAGCTATGGCTCAGTGGCAGAGCATCTTCTTGGCATGCAGAAGGTTCCAGGTTCAGTCCCCAGCATCTCCAGTTCAAAAGGACCAGGAAGAAGGTGATGAGTCTGACTTCAGTCTGACACCATGGAGAGCCGCTGCCAGTCTGAGTAGATGATACTGACCTTAATGGACCAATGGTCTGATTTAGTATAAGGCCAGCTTCATGCGTTCATACAACTTCAAGCACATCGAGCCAGGAGCCATGGGAATGCGGGATGGCTTTGGAGGAGGAGGAGGAGATTGAATTTATACCCCACCCTTCACTCAGAGTCTCAGAGATGCTTAGAATCGCCTTCCCTTCCTCGCCCTGCAACAGACACCCTGTGAGGTAGGTGGGGCTGAGAGAGCTCATTCGAGGACTGCCCTTGAGAGAACAGCTCTGAGAGAACTTATGACTGACCCAAGGTGACACCAGCAGCTGCATGTGGAGGAGGAGTGGGGAATCAAACCCTGGTTCTCAAGATTAGAGTCCACACAGTGGCAGAGAAGAAAAAAGAGAATGGGTCCCTACCCCACGCTTCACTCAGAGTCTTGGAGCAGCTTACCATCTCCTTTCCCTCCCCCTCCCCACAACAGGCACCCTGTGACGTAGGAGGAGCTGAGAGAACTCTGTGCGAACTGCTCTTGAGAGAACAGCTCTGAGAGACCTGTGACTGACCCAAGGTCACCCAGCTGCCTGGACGTGGAGGAGGAGCGGGGAATCAAGCCCGGCATAGAGGGGACAGTCTGGGACCCCTCTCCCTGAGAATGGTGCTGTTTGGGAGTGAGAGGCATACAGCTGGCCCTGCCTTGAGCCTGGTAGTCGGCTTTCTGGTCCCCTCCCAATGCACGAGCTGCCTCCGACCACTCCACTAAGCTAACGGCAGCATACACAGAGGACAACTCTGACGTAAGCAGCTCTGCTCCTTGCACCCGGGGAATCCGCTGGCGTGAGCTGAGCTGAGCAGCAGGTTGCAGCCCCATCTTTCTCAGACATCTAATCTGGATGGACTCTCTGGACGATAAATGGGCCGTTCTACAGACAGATGTTGCTGCACAGGCAGCAGCGAAGGCAACCACAGCTGAGTGGGATTTAGGGCGGGGGGGGGGGGGAGATGATGAGCACCCTGCCAACTCACAGGAGCAAGCGTAGAAGGGAGCTGACATTTTATGAACAGCTTTGTTAAAATTAACGGGACGGCGTCCAAGCAAACATTCAGGAATCAATAAGAGCGCGGCTTTAAATTAAGAAGAGAGCCATCCTGGGAGAGGCAGAGGCGACAAAAGCCGGCCAACGACGGTGGGAAATATTGGCAACTTTATTTTCTTGGATTGCATCGTTTCTAGGGGAAGCAAAGCGGCTGCCAAGAGCCCAGGCACAACAAGTTTCGCACGCTGGAAAGGGTTCCTTGAGCTGAGCCTCCGTTACTGGGACAGGCGTGCCTTTGCACAATTTAAATAAATATACCTAACTTCTGGGTATTGAAGACCCTCAAAATGCTTTGCATGACCCGGTTGTCGTTACACACCACGAGAATGGCACACTCAACAAAACAACCATCACTCAGACCCAGGTATCAGAACAGAATGCAAAGCCAGCATGAAAGGGTGGGGTGGGGTGGGTGGGGAGAAAGCCACATATGACACAGAGAGGGGATTGGATAAACGTGTGGAGCAGAGGTCCATCAGTGGCTATTAGCTGTATGGTATACGGGGAACACTGTCTGGGGCAAGTGATGCTCTGTATTTTTGGTGCTTGGAGGGGGGGCAAGAGTGGGAGGACTTCTGGAGTTCTGGCCCCACTGCTGGACCTCCTGAGGGCACCTGGGGTGTTTTTGGCCACTGTGTGACACAGAGTGTTGAACTGGATGGACCACTGCCCTGATCCAACATTGGCTTCTCTTATGTCCTTAGAGGGGGAAAATGATTGATTTCTCTCCAGTATGCTCAGCAGTTGTTCCTTCTCCTCCCCCAAAGGCTATAAAGCACCTACCTGGCTGGATGCTCAGCTAATTAGTCAATCTGTCAATCACCAGATGACAGCTCTCAGCTGCTGCAAGTTAATCACTTCTGCCAGTCGAAGCAACAATTCTGATAACAAGCCGGCAGGTGGGGGGGATGACTTCTGTAGTCAAGAAAGCTAACCCTTAGGCAGAAAAACTCTCTTAAAAGAGACCAGGTTTTTTTGACACAGAGTTAGAAGGGATCCTAGAGGTCACCTACTCCAACCCCCTTGCTTGGTGTGGGAATTAGTCAACTACACCACCCCACTCTGCTTAAAGGATGGCACACCTTTTTTTTAAAAAAAATGCCTTAAATGATTGAAAAAACCACTTACAGAAGAAATTCTTGTGGGGCTGTTCCTTAAAGAAAGGGTGGGCAGACCCCCCAAAAGCTTCACCGTAGTTACGGGCCTGTAAATACTTAAATATTTACATAATTTGAAATGCAGTGCTGGAGGAGAGTTTCATGGTTGGAGGGGGAGAGTTCTATAAATACCCTGGACCACCAAAAAAACACATAACTGGGTTCTTCCCTCTAGATCAAATCAAGCCTGAATTCTCTCTGGAAGCTGAAATGACTACACATTTGTTCCCATTACGAGAAGACAAGATGCACTCGCAAAAGCTGAAGGCAGCAGGAAAAGAGAAAGACCCAACATGCGATGGATGGACTCAATAAAGTCAGCCATGGCCCCCAGGTCACAAGGCCTGAGCAAAGCTTTTAACGAGAGGATGTTTTGGGGGTCATTAATTCATAGGGTCCTGCCATTAAGTCCAAAGAGGCTTGATGGCGCATAACACACACAAATACTTAAAACAGATTAATGATGCCTTAACTGTAAACTATTCCTCACAGACTAACATCAAGGGCTATTCAAAAATAATGTTTCTCAGAGTTGAAGGAATTGTGTAGCAACACGATCCTTCCAGTTACTGCCAAGGGGTGTCGTTAGCCACAGTGGACCCCAGATCTAATATACTGTTGTTGGTAGACTGTTATTTAACTTGTTTTTGATGATCTTATTTTGTACACCATTTTGAAATTGTCAAAAAAAAAAAAAGCCTATATATTTTGGTAAATAAATGGACAACGGGGGATCCTGAAATCACCCCATCATTGCTTTTATGTTGTGTTCTGCATTGTGATTTCATCCAATGCACACTTAAGTACAGAATCATAGAGTTGGAAGGGACCTTCAGGCTCATCTAGTCCAATCCCCTGCACAATACAGGGAATTCACAAATACACCCATACACCCACTGACTGCTGTTTCACACCCAATAAGATGACAAAAACTCCAGGATCCCTGGCCAAACTGGTTTGGAGAAAAATTGCTTCCTGACCCCCAAAGTGGCAATCAGCATTTCCTGGGGGTGTAAGAAAGGGCCACAAGAACTAAGCACTGAGGCAACCCTTCCTGCCCTCCCTTCTCACGATCTGCCCAAGTTCACAGAATCAGCATTGCTGTCAGATGGCCATCTAGCCTCTGTCTGAAAGCCTCCTGAGAAGGAGAGCCCACCATCTCCCGAGGAAGTGATGTTCTATATTCTTGGTGCTGGGGGGGGGGGGGGCAACAGTGGGAGGGCTTCTAGGGTCCTGGACCTCCTGAGGGCACCTGGTGTTTTTGGCCACTGTGTGACACAGAGTGTTGGACTGGATGGGCCACTGGCCTGATCCAACATTGGCTTCTCTTATGTTCTTAAGCCTGTTCCACTGAGGAACTGCTCTAACTGTCAGGAAGTTCTTCCTCATGTTTAGCTGAGAACTCTTCTGATTTAATTTCAACCTGTTGGTTCTGATCTATGTGGGAATCATCAAGCGATGACCTCAAGGGCCTTTGTTTGTATAGAATTTTAATATACTTGTGCACATGCAGGACACTGTAAAGGAAAAGCGCACACTGAAAACTGCTAAGATGGTACATGTGCCAATGTTGAAATTCATTTTAGAAATTCTCTGAATGAAACTAGGAGGCAATTGGAGAGGCAGAGCTAATCCCGGGGAGGGGGGAAGACAGTGCAGAACAGGGGTAGTAACATGAAAGGGGCATTAAAAGGGGCAAAGCAACTAGAAATACCATTCCCACAGTGGCAGTGGGGGATCCCCTGCTTTTGTGGGCTCCTGCCCACTGCCAGCCAGCTGGCTGGCAGGAGGAAATCTCCCACCCCCGGCACTGCATGATGCACCAACATCACCTGGAAATGACATCAGCATGTTGGTGGTATCAGGGAGCGATGCTCTGCTTTTTGGGCAGTACTCTATTGTTTGAGGCCATTTTTACCACAGAGTTCCCTCTTGAAGCCATCCATGCTTGTAGCCGCTGCCACCAGCTGCCACCAGTGTTAACACGACACATTAACTGATGGAAAACAACATGGTAGGATCCAACTTAACGGCAAGCAAAACACAGTCGTATAGACCACCGCCCCTAATAATTTATCCAAGTAACTTTGTCAACCGTTTTGTGCAGATCCACCCCCTATTGCCTGTGTTAAAAAAGCCCTCTTGAATAATTCAGCTTTCCACATGAAAAAGGCTTGGATACAAAACCATAAGAAAGATGCAAATGGCTACAGAAAACAGCGTTCACAGACACATAAACGGGCAGAGCTGAAGCGTGAGCGGATGCCACGAAATTCTAAATCAGCTCTCAACCAGTAGAGAACGCACTGGTAGTGGAGAGATGAACCACAGTGACTGAATTTTCAGTTTGCAGTTTCCTTCTGTAGTGTATTATGCAGTAGCACCTTTCAATACGCCACTTAAATTTGTATCAGTAACACTTTGGACTTGGTGTCTTCCAACTGATGGCTGCGCACCCGACTGGGGTGATAAGAGCCTGTAGAAAGGAACGCCTGCTGCCTAAAAGGGCCAAATTAACACCATATATCCCACACAGCCCTTAAGTTTTTGTGATACACACATGAAACACATTAATGTGTCTGGTGCTGAACCAGTCCATTGGTCCAATGGTCTCCGCTAACTGTCAGCAGCTCCCCAAAGTCTCCAGCAGAGACAGGCCTTTCCTGACCCTCCCAAGTGATGGATTGGATCTAGCGCAAAGTTTTTGCTTGCGCTAAAACTCTTGCTCAAGGGGAAAGGCAAGAAAAAGGCAGCGGTAGCCGTTTGTGCTCAGTCAAGCTTACTGTATCCCTCATAAGCATTTCCACTTGTGCAAACAAAGCTGTGCTATGTCCGTTTATGTTTCCACTTGCGCACTGCTGGATCCAAGCCAATGTCACCTAACCAGAGAAGCCAGGAATCCCTCGGCACAGGAAACCTGCGCTCTTCTACTGAGTCATGTCCATGACCTGCTTTCTGACACCCGTTTTGGCTCCCCGTCCAAAATATTCCAAAAGCCAAAAAAGTCGTTCCCATTTCAAATTCCTGCTAATTTTCTTCTTTGGCATCTTTAATTGGCACATGATGCAGCACACACATTTTATGCGCAGACGGCACCGGCCAATTTAATTGCATTTGAACGCAGACTTGGGAATTCAGTTCGGATCACCTTCGTTTTCTTTCAGGCAGTACATTCTAACAATGTCAACTTCAGAAGGGGCAACTTCTCTGAAACAAGGGGGGGGGGGATGTGAGAAAGAAACTGAAAGGAAAGGTAAGGAGGGTTGTGATGAAGGAAAACCAGCCTTGCGTGTCGCAGTGGCAGTCACAATGGGCTCTAGCCAGGCCTATGGGGTGCAGCTCCCCTCATCTCTTTCCCCAGCCCGACTGTCGTTCCACCCCACGGCTGCCGGCGGTCTCGTGCCCACCGTACCTGGTTCTTGTTTGAGGGTGCGGCCGCTGAGGCCACCTGGCCTCTTCCCCCCCACCCCGCCTGCCCGGCTTTGTCCCTCCCCCCCCCCGGCTCTGTGCACAGTCGCAGCAGCCCAGGCTGCCTGGCCTCGGCCCCTCCCCATTCC
The DNA here is from genome assembly GCA_029233225.1 of Lepidodactylus listeri. Lineage (NCBI taxonomy): Eukaryota > Metazoa > Chordata > Lepidosauria > Squamata > Gekkonidae > Lepidodactylus > Lepidodactylus listeri. The sequence goes on along the minus strand of JARCFY010000011.1, from coordinate 100,182,001 downwards.
CCGGCCTAAGCTCCGTCCTCGTCCTCCATCCTTCCGGCCAACTCTTTGGGCCAGCTCTTCCCTCGGGCTCAGCGTCCCAACCCCTGGCGGTGGCTCTCTGGGCGGGTGGGCGGGACTGCGGGGCATGTTTGCTCTGGCACCGCTTCAGCCAATGGCCAGGGTCTCTGTGCTGAGTAGCAGTTCGTGCAGCCTACGCCTGAGGGAGCGCATTTTACACGGTCACAGTGGCCACCCCAAATCTGAAATATAACTGGAGACCTACAAGAAACTTGCGGGGATGGTTATCCCATTCCTCACACCTTTGCTTCCTCCCTTCTCCCCCTACCTCCCTCACACTCTTTCTCCCTTCTGCCCCCCCTTTCTTACTCTCTCACTCTCTCCTCCATGTATGTTACTTCCTCTCTCTTTCTGAACCGTCATCATTCTCTTTGTTTTTCCGCCTCCCCACCTCATCACTCTTTCTCTCTCTTTCTGCCTCCCACCCCAAATCCCACCCTCCCCAGGCTCCACCTCTGAAACATCCAGGAATTTCCCAACCTGGAGTTGGCAACCCTATTTCCTTCCCACCCAACCTACCTTTCTCTGTCTTCAGCTTTCCATCTCCACCCCCCTCCCACGCAGCCTCTACCTAGGAAAATTACAGTCTTTCTCCACAGTGGGGACTAAAGCAGCTTACATTATTATTACCTCCTTGTTCTCTGCACAACAACCCTGTGAGGTTGGTTAGGCTGAAAGTATGTGACTGGTCCAAAATCTCCCAGTCAGCTTTCACCACAAGATGGGGATCTGAACCTGGGTCTCGCAGAAGTTCTGAAGTTCTAACTGTTACATTACAGTGGCCTTCAGTAGCAAAGCAGCTGGGCCTACTTGAGTCATGCAAATCAGGTGGTATCAAGTCACACAGAGGGTGCTGCCTAGGGATGCCAGCCTCCAGGTGGGACCTGGGGATCCCCTGGACTTACTGCTCATCTCCAGACTACAGAGTTAAGTTTCCATGAAGAAAATGGATGCTTTGGAGGGTGGAGTTTATGGCATTGTACCTCACTGAGGTCCCTGTCCTCCCCAGGCTCCACCCCCAAATCTCCAGGAGTTTCCCAGCTTGGCTCTGGATCTGCTGCTGGTGGCCGGGGGGGGGGGGGGGGGAGTACTTTGCAACCCTAGGCTGCTGGCAGTAAAAACCCTGCCTTTTACTGACAGAAATAGTTAGAACCCCCCCCCCCCGGAACATTCTGATCTCCTCACAGCTGACGCCTGGAGCTGAGGCCATTTCAAAAAGGGATTGGGGGGAATTCAACGGTCCCTGAAGTTTTTTTTTTAACTTTTCAGATTTTTCTGCAGACTGAGAAAGGAGCGTGACTTTGTAGGAAAAGCTGTTGGGAGAAGCTGGAGAACTGGGTTCGATTCCCTACTACTGCTGAAGGACCCTGGACCAGTCTCAATTCTGTTGGAACTCTCTCAGCCCCACCTAACTGACAACTCACAGTGTGACTGTTGTGGAGAGAGGAAAGGAAAAGCGATTGTAAGCCACTTTGCGACGCCTTAAGGTAGAGAAAAGCGGGGTAGAAAAACCAAGTCTTCTTCTTCTCCTCTCCTTGTCCCATTTTGTGCCCTATGGGGTAGCTGGCAAACTTCCCAGGGTTCCCATGAGTCAGAACTTCTGCTCTACCGGTGCTTTCGTGCAGGCAGCCAGCCAAGACACCGGGCACCTCCCAGCATGGCAGAGCCCAACTCCATGAGTCAATTAGCAAGGAAGCCAAACTGGACTGAGAAACACTTTGCTTTGATCTAGCTCAGGGTTCCCCAACACCGTGCCCGTAGGCACCATGCTCCCTCCCCCATAAAAACTTTCCTGGTGCCCACCAAGTGTTCTTCAAAAGTGGGCGGGGTCAGGCAGGGCTTTTGCCCAGCAAGGCTTCCGATTGGTCACTGGAGATTTGATTGGCTGTGCAGACTTTAAAAAGAAACCCATCATTTTGGTGTCAGCTACTACCACAGGCTGAGCAGCAGAGAATAGATGCTTTTGAATTCTGGTGCTGGAGAAGACTCTTGAGAGTCTCATGGACTGCAAGGAGATCAAGTCGGCCAATCCGAAAAGAAATCAACCCTGACTGTTCCCTGGAAGGCCCGATCCTGAAGCTGAAGGTCAAATACTTTGGCCACCCAATGAGAAGGGAGCCCTCCCTGGAGAAGACCCTGATGCTGGGAAAGACTGAAGGTCAAAGAAGAAGGGGACCGCAAAGGATGAGATGGTCAGAAAGTGTCATGGATGCAACGAACATGAAATTAAGCATACTCCGGAGCATGACGGAAGACAGGAGGGCCTGGCGTGATGTGGTCCATGGGGTTGCGAAGAGTCGGACTTGACTGTTCAACTGAACAACAACAACACTACCACGGCACAAGGATCCTCCCTGGTGACTGAAGCTAAGCTACGGCAGTTATTTTGTGGCTCCCTCCATCTCTTTTGGCAGCCATTTTGTGGCTGCGTCCATCACGCTGTGCCGGAATTCCAGAGAAGGTTGGGGACCTCTGTGACTTGTGAACAGTCTTAACTGCCAATCATGTTTCCTAGGAGGGTCAAAGCCGGAGGGATTTTATAACGCGCTCGTTACCAAGTCAGGCGGCTGGTCCCTTCCAAATCCAGGTCCAGCCGTCCACCCGGCAAAGATCAGGATTCTGGTCTGCGCACTGAGAAAAGCCGTTGCCTTCAGCTGCAGCGTACAAGCTCAGAAGTGTAGCAAATGGGATCATAACGCCCATTTGAAGCATTTTATTTTCCCAGGAAACTATTTTCAGAGAGTGGAATTGACAACCTTCCCCAGCAATGCGTGAGGACAAATCAAGGGCAGATTTATTCTTTTTTTATATAAATTAAAATTATGGAGAACTTAAGGCAGTTGCTATGTCTTCCCTCCCGCCTCCTGCTTTCAGTTAGAGCAGCGCTTTTAAATGTAAAATACCAACATAGTTGACACTTTGGTATACAAAATATACTTGCGAAGAAACAAGTGATTACCATTTCAAACCAGAGAAATGCAAACCACCAAGCCTGGGTTATTAAAAACCGTGATCAAAGCTCGATAGCATGCTTCTTTAAAAATAGAAAGGGTGTAGAAACGTAAAATCTTAATGCAGCGGAGCGGGAAGCAAAGGAAATACTTAATAACATGTTCTTTTTTCCTCCTGCACGTCACTTCACACTGGACATAAAACTGAAACCACTTGAAAAATCACAAGTTATGAAAAGTTTCTAAAAGCAGGAAGGTGGAAAGAAAGTACATATAAACTGGCCTCAGAAGTGTTTCTACCAGATGGGAAGAAAGGGAATATCAAAGATTTGCCTGTCAGGGAACGACACCTAAGAAACTAGGGCTGCCAAGTCAGCCCGGGGGGCGGGGGATCCCCCGCTATAGGGGTTCCCGATCCGCCGGCCGGCATTCGGCCAGCAGGGGGAACCCTGCCCCTGAAGTCGTCCAGTGAGGACGACTTCCCCCATGTAATGACGTCACCCGGAGGTGACGTCATCACGTTGGGGGCGTTGCCCTGGCAAAGCGCACGCGCCAGAAGAGCTCCCGGGGGGAGAACAACTCCCCCCCGCCGGTAAGTTGCCGGCACTTGGCAGCCCTATAAGAAACTGAGCCAGGAAATGCACAATTCAATTGCACAATTCAATTCGTACAGATCTTACTAACCCACAACTGAGCTTCATCCTTCACACACACACACCCCATCCCATTCGGCAGTATCAGGGTTACAATACAGTTGCATTTTACAGGGTTTAAGAGACATGACATAAGAACATAAGAGGAGCCCTGCTGGATCGGACCAGCGGTCCAGCATCCTGTCTCATACCTGTCTCATACCAGTTCCTATGGAGGGCCAACAACGGGGCACACAGGCTGAGGCCTTCCTCTGCTATGAGCATAAGAACAATCCTGCTGGATCAGACCAGTGGGGGTCCATCTAGTCCAGCATCCTGTCTCACACAGTGGCCAACCTATGGATGGCCAACAACGGGACAGAAAGGCTGAGGCCTTCCACTGATAGGTGTCATGGGCATGGATGAGGATGAGCTGACTGAGCCTGCAGAAACCACAGCTGGGCCCTCTGAAGCAGCAGAGGAGGATAGCTGGCAAGTGCCTGTAACAGTAGTCTTCACACCTGGCTCCGATGAGAAGGATGAACTGCAAGCTGAAAGTCCTCCTGACTCACCCCCACGTGTGACTCGTTTAAGGGAGCGACTCCTGCAAAACTTAGCAACCAAGCGAAGAGAGGCCAGGCTACAAGGGAGGTGCTCGGCTAGCCCAGAGTTTTAAACAGGAGCCTGGGTGATCATGCAGCTGGCTAATTGGCAACACTCTCTGTGTAAAGCAGTATTTCCTTTTGTCCATCCTGAACCTACTGCCCACCAACTTCGATCGATCTAATTTATTACAGCAAGAGCCAGTAAAACAGTACAGTTCTGATATACAAGAGATTAAAACAGTCATAACATGGCAGTGGTAGAAGAACATTAACAAGAGAAAATTAATAAAAATTAGTAAAATAAGTTAAAAAGAATAAGAGAATTATACAGTTTTTCCAGCTAAAATAAGTTTATGTTTCCTAATAGCTAAGAAACAATATTTTGCCACAGCATAAGTCACTGAACGTCTTCTAGGAGGGATTTGCGCAGAATTTCTGGCCTAAAGTCAAGACAAGACTGCAGAGGGTTAAATCTAGCTACAGAAGGGGCCGTATAAGGCGATCTCGTTCCTCCTGATAGGACCTGCAGAACCGGATGACATGAGTAACCGATTCCACCGTATTAGCCATGCATGGGCACAGACATTCGTGCACTGGAACTCGAGTGAATTACAGCGAAAGGGAGTGCCTCAAAACGGGCTCTGGAAAAGGCCCATCTATAGGGCTCGTTGCGAGAGTCCTACAGGGTCAGTCAGCAACAAGTGTCCTTTAAAGAAAGGAAGTCTTTATCGAGAAAGGTCTGTTGTGGTCATCCACACGTCCTGTGTTAGTAATGGCTGGCACGACCCCCAAGCAGGACAATTATACAGAATTCAAAATGGGGTCTGGCAATGGTGGGTAACAAATCATAAACGTATACAAAAGGTGCTCAAATACTGGCTCGAGGTTCCCAAGGAAAAAGTGGGAAGAACCAGAGCCAGACAACAGAAGAGATACGTAGGCAGACACCGGCAGTCTTCCAAGGTCAGAAGGGTACAGGGAGCGATAAGCAAGCCATGAGAAGTATAACATAACATTCCATACACCCGATGTCACAGGGGCATGCGTCCCACCTCCCAGGCAGGAGATGGCAGCATTAGCTGACATTCATAAAGGTAAAGGTTTCCCTTGCTCGAAAGCCAGTTAAATACGACTCTAGGGATGTGGTGCTCATCTCCATTTCCAAGCTGAAGACCCAGCGCTGTCTGAAGATGTTTCTGTGGTCATGTGGCCGGCAATATCTAGATGCCAAGGTGCACAGGACGCTGTTACCTTCCCACCGAAGTGGTACCTATTTATCTCCTTGCAATTTCTTGCTTTCATACTGCTAGATTGGCAGGAGCTGGGTAATGTTAAATAAATAACGGGCAGCAGTAAAATTAGGCCAAGGTTTTAGATTTCTGAAGTTCTTGGGTGGCGAAGCTTCTTCATTTTGTAATTCAATGTCACAGAGCTTCTATGGAAGCCAACACAAGGCCCACCAACTCCAATGCTTGCTCAAAGTTCTAGTATTTTGGGAGAGGGGGGGAAAGTTCTCTCTGCCCACCCGCTCTGTCCCCCGTCTACGGCAGTCACACTATGGCCGATTCCGCACTACTTGTTGCCCCGGCGTCACTCCCCGATAAAATCCGGGGCACAGCAACAGTTCCCCACTTGTTGCTTCGGGTCTGCAGTTGGCCCGAATGTAATCATGATTTCCCCCAGATCTTCCGTTTCCAGGATTTTCGGGGGGGGGGGGGGGGGGTTCCGCCACGGGAGTGAAGTCGGGGCATTCAAGTGGGGAACTCCGAAATCGGGGTTTCTTGCTCCACCCCTTTAACGCCCCTCTGCTTCTTTCTCTCCCCTTTCCCTCCCCTTCCCCACCCTGGCACGAGCAGGGGGGTTTTTTGTTCCCCGCTTTGTTGCATTACAACAACAAGACACAACATTGATCCATCATTGTGTGGTTAACATTTTTTGCAGGGCCAATGTATTGCGGGTGGCGTGGACACAATTTTTGCAGGGGTTACATGTGTTAGTGTTGCATGTTCCCCCTCCATTTCCTATCCCTTTCCCACCCTCCATTTCCCCTCCAACTCTGGCACAAGCATTTTTTTTCTTACACAGATTATTTTCGTGTGCTTGGAAACTCAGATGGCCAATCCCAGCTTTGTTGCGTCACAACGTCACAACGCAACTCCGCCTAAATTTAAAAAAGGGGGGGAGACAGTCGGGGGCTCAAGATTCAGGACAAGGACAGATGCGGAAATGAAGAACCGGCATCAACCCAGGTCAGATTCATGTAATGCGGAAACACACACACTGATTTGGACCAATTAAAACCAGGAGGAAAGGGAAGCAAAGCACTTGTGCGGAATCGGCCTATGTTTCTCCAATCAGAGAGTCGGATGCACGTGGACTCAGGAAACTGCTTTTAGTCCATCTAGCTTGGTACGATTACCGCCGGCAGTGGATCACCAAGATTTGGGGAAACAAACAGCAACAAACAAAAGAACACCCCTTCTTGGCTCCCTCTGCAAGCAAAGCACCAACACAAGGAGCTGCCTTCTACTGAATCAGTTTATCAGGGTCAGTACTGTCTGTTCAGATTGGCAGTGGCCCTCCGGGGTCTGGGGTGGAGGTCTTTCACATCATCTACTGCCTGGTCCTTTTAACTGGAGATGCTAGGGATGGCCTTGGCCCCACTTATTTGTGGGACCACCTCTCCCCCTATGCTCCACCATGACAGCTTCACTCAAGCCAGCAGAGACTTCTGCAAGCGTGAACCTGCAAATGGGCAAACTCAGCAATTCCCTGTACCTGTGCCCACTTCCATTGTGACTCGAATCTCATGGAAAAACTTGCCCAAAGAGGTCAGAAATGCTTCCCCTCTCCCAGGCATCTGCAAACTATACAAAACTGAACTGTTCAAGAGGCCTTTTCTGCACAGGTATAAATGTTGCACTGCACAAAAGGGTTTTACAAACTTGCTCCAGTCGAGGCTAAGTGGGTGTCTCTACGGCTGGGGATTACCAGTAAGCGTTGTTCTGCCAAGCATAAAGCTCTTCGGGGGACATACTGGGAGAGACCGTCCCACAGATTTGTTGGTTCCTGACCGCCTGGGTCCTTAAACCATAACCTTGAACCTAATCCGGTACTCAACTGGCAACCAATGCAGCTGGCAAAGCACTGGCTGTATGGGTGCCCGCAAAGACATCCCGGACAGGAGGCATGCTGCGGCATTTTGCACCAGCCGAAGTTTCTGGGTTAGGTTCAAGGGCAGCCCTGCATAGTGTGAATTGCAGTAGTCCAGTCTGGAGGTGACCACTGGATGGATCACTGTTGCCAAGTCACGGGAGGGGAGATAGGGAACCAGCTGCCTGACCAGCTGAAGATGGTAAAAGGCTGACTCAACGGTGTTGGTGACCTGAGCCTCCATTGCAAGTCAGGCATCCAAGACATTGATAGACTTATCCTCCATGAATCTATCGAATCCCCTTTTATATAATATCTGCACTGCTTAATGTGTCATGTGAAGTTATTGAGAGCCAGTCTGGTGTAATGGTGAGAAGTGTGGACTCTAATCTGGGAGAACCGGGTCTGATTCCCCACTCCTCCCCCACATGCAGTCAGCTGGGCGACCTTGAGTCAGTCACAAGCTCTCTCAGAGCTGATCTCTCATGAGCAATTCTCGAAAGAGCTCTCTCAGCCCCCCCCTACCTCACAGGGTGTCTGTCGTGGGGAGGGGAAGGGAAAGGAGATTGTAAGCTGCTCTGAGACTCTGAGTGAAGAGCAGGGCATAAATCCAACTCCTCCTCCTTCTTCCCTTCACTTCGTTCTGGTGGCTCCAGACTGCGAAAAAATCCCAAAGCACTGACTGCTGAATGGCCCATTTTTTGTCATTTTAGTGGCTCACTAGGTGTGATCCCCCTTGGGTCCCTGTGAGAAAGGTGGACTATCAATAATGTAAATTTAAAAAAAAAGTCCTGGGACCTTCTGCACACCAACCATATGTTCTACGGCTGAGCCACAGCAGGCACTCTATACCACTGAGCTATCTCACCATGACCTGAGGACTGGAAGACCTCAACCTGAGGCCCTGGAGCACTGCAGAATTCCCTGGGGCACAGTGTGGAAAGTAAGAGAAGTCACGCTACAAGGTGCTTGCTAGAAAAAGAAAGTATAAAGCGGAAAATTTCCGTAGAAGGTCCAGTGGCCCCAAAATACCATATTTGGGAATGGGGTCTGTAATTGAGTAACTGATGTATCTTACACATCCTAGAGAACCATGTGTTGTTTTGTTGGCTTTTGTAGAAGGCACAATCCCTGTGGGTACCTGCTGAGTTAGTCACTGGTCTATTAACAGCTGCTATGATATTAATAGTGAAAAACTGGCGACAAGGCGGCCCGCCCTCTGCTAACAATTGGTGAATGGAAACGTAGAAAATAGCAAAGACGGTCGAGTTGACGGAGAGGGCGCATCTCGAAGAAAAGATACGATGATGAATCCATAACCCGGAGGCTGTCGGTGGATTTTACGAGAGAACGGTGTATTTTAAACAATAATTTTTACAGGGCTCATCAGTGACTGCATCAGGTATCGATTAGATTCTATGAAGTTATTTCTCTCTCTCTTTTGATACTTGTATTGAATCGCTTCTATTTGTCTCTAATCTCGGATACGTCCCTGTTTCTAATTATATATATATTTCTAATTTTTTTTTTTAATAAAAGAGATTTCTGTGTCAACGTCTTACGCTCAGTTACCTGGAGAGTTTATTTCTCTTTCTTCCTTTTTTTCTAATACAATCAAATCTTGTTCTCCAGCCAAACTCACCATATGTCCCATTTGACCTCTGTTCGGGGCTCTCTCACATGTCAGTGCTAATGCATATTTTGGCAGGAAGCAGTTCTACTTACCAGATGCTTCAGCCACAGAAAACAGGAGCTTCTGGGGGGTATGCACCTCAACTATCAAGTGGCTGCCCATCACCCACATCTCCACTTCCTTGGGGTGGTGCGGAAAACTCTGGGGATAGCAGCTGATACTGGGGGCAGCTCCATGGGGCTACGATGCAGTCCCTCTCAGTCGGAAGGAAGAAGTTTCTTTCCAAAAATTGGGACCAGCATGGAACAAATCCTGGGTCAGAGGACCAACGGAAGCCCTATGAGGAGAGGCTGAGGGACTCAACTCGGATGAAATATACTAGGTTCAGATGCGCTGTGTGATCACCTCATAGTTTATTGTGATTACAGCTCAGCTCAAAGACAATGCTAGCAAGGCCGAAACCCTGCTTATCTGCACGCAAAACACTCCACCCCCCCCACACACACACACACTCCCTGTTATAGGCTATTTATATCAATTTGACTTCTAATTCTATCTTTGATAACATTTACCCGGTATCAACATTAGACTGACCAGCATGTAGTTTCCTGGATCTCCTCTGGAACATTTTTAACTAACTAACAAATAAATAAATAATAAAAGTTGGGGTTTACATTAGTGACCTTCCAGTCCTCAGGAATGGAGGCAGATTTTAATGAAAGATTCCATATTTTTGTCAGGAGATCCACAAGTTTACATTTGAGTTCCTTCAGAACTCTCGGATGTACACCATCTTGGCCTGGGGATCTGTTTTTAAATTGCCCATCAGTCATAGGATCTCCTCTCTAGTCACCTTAATCCAGTTTAGGTCATTCAACACCCTTCCTGAAATCAGCAGCTCTGGAGTGGGCAAGCACCTTCCATCTTCAACAGTGAAGATGGAGACAAAAAAAAAAAGCATTCAGCTTCTCTGCCATTTCCCTGTCATCCTTTAGTAATCCTTTCATCCTTTGATCATCCAAGGGCCCCATGGCCTCCCTGGGTGGTTTTCTGCTTCTAATGTATTTGAAGAAATTTTTATTATTGGTCTTTATGTTTTTTTGCGATATGTTCCTCATAGTCCCTTTTTGCCTTTCTGATCACTGGCTTGCATTTTATTTGCCGCAGCCTGTGTTCCCTTTTATCAACCTCACTCAGACTAATCTTCCATCACTTAAAGGAATCCTTCTTTCCTTTTACTGCTTCCATTACTTTGTTTGTTAGCCATATAGATCTTCTTTCATATCTATTTTTACTTTTCCTAACCTGCGTTATAAATAGTCTCCAAGCTTCCTGCGGGGATTTGACCCTCCTTACCTTTCCTATCAGTTTCTTCCTCATAAGTCCCCTCATTTGAGAGAGGTTACCCCTTCTAAAGTTAAATGTGGTTGTGTCACTCTTTTGGGGCAACTCTCTCTTTACATAAATGTTAAACTTAACAGCGTTATGGTCACTGTTCCCAACTGGTGCTATCACATTTACATCTCTCACTAGGTCCTGAGTGGCATTACTTAGGACCAAGTCCAAGATCACCTTCCCACAGTCACTGAGGGCATCTAGAAATGCAATCTCTTTCTCCTGACTTGAACACACATTGACCCAATCAATGGTTGTGTTCATACTGGCAGTATGGCCTAATACAGGCACATTTCACAAACTGATTAAATGGGCCTGTTCACACAGCCACAGCTGTCAGGCATTCCCCGGGCGTACTCACCCCATCAGAGGATGACTTGGAGCCAGGTTAAAAAGCCACCACCGCCAAAGTGGTGTTTTTGTTTCCCTGCGCATTCTTCACGCATGGCCGGCTGTTTGAACATGGGGGAGCACGCGCAGAACAGTTTTGGCAGTCTGAACCTGCAGATCCATTCTGCCACTGGGGACACGAGTTTCTTTTAAAAATTGCCTATATGCACATGTGCGCACATGTATTTTGGAAAAAAATTGGCAGTGCACTCCATGGCTGATGTGCTACAATAATGTGGATGCTTTACCATGGGATGTCTCCATAGGTAGCCTGCAGCAGGGTTTGCTGTGTGGCTGATATGCCCTGCAAAACTTTCAACTGGTTCAATTAGAGGCGGCACCATATTGCGCCAAGCTGCCAGTGTGATCACAGCCAATGCATGGGTAGTTAAAATCACCTATTATGACACAATTATTGCGTCTAGGTGCTTTCCTTAATTCTTTTGCTGTTTCCAAATCACACTCTAACCTTTGTTCTGGTGCGGTCCGAAACAGCTGAGCAGCAGAAAGACTCCCCAACAGAGACACAAAGCATTCTCCTGCCCTCCATTTTATGCTCATAACACCCCTGGGAGGTAGGTTAGACTGAGAACATGCAACTGGCTCAAGGTCACCCAGTAAGCTGCCCTGGCAGAGTGCAGATTTGAACCCGGGTCTCCCAGCTCCTAGCCTAAGAAAGTTCAAATCCGGTGGCACCTTTAAGACCAACAATGTTTTATTCAAGGTATAAGCTTTTGTGTGCGTAAACACTTCCTCAGATACCTTGAAGAAAATTTTGTTGGTTTAAAGGTGCCACTGGACTCGGACTTGGTTCTGCTACTTCAGACCAACATGGCGACCCACCTGAATCTAGTTCCTAGCCTGGCATTTAGCCTAGGGGTCCCCAAAGTGGGGTGTGTGAGAGCTGTGGCACCCACTGACACCTTTCCTGGTGCCCACGGGTGCATTCTCAGAAAGTGAGCAGGGCTGAATGGGCCTTTGCCCAACGAAGTTTCTGATTGGCTTGGCAGATTTTCAAAAACCTGGCTTTGGCAGCAGCTGCCACCACAGCCCAAAGATCTTCACTGTGTGACTGAAGAAGAAGAAAGAGAAGAGATTGGATTTCTACCCTGCCCTTCACTGCCTAAAGGAATCCCAGAGCGGCTTACAGTCTCCTTTCCCTTCCCCTCCCCACAACAGACACCCTGTGAGGTAGGTGGGGCTGAGAGAGCTCTTTTGAGGATGCTCGTTGTCAGAGTCCCACAACAATTAGCCTCAACACTCAGTCTTAACTGGTAAACTGTTTATTGAAGACAGTAAAGGTGAGCATCTAAACCGTGCTTGTGTCAGTAATGCCTCTCCTGGCGGGAGTTGGAAAGTTATACATGATTCAAAGAGCACCCTGGGGTGAGAAAGACCAATCGGAGGAAGCAAAGCAGCGCACCAGAAAAAAACGCTCTGCAGTTCCCAAGGGAAGGAGAACTACCAAGACATCAAAGTCAGGCACAGACAGTGGGAGAGATAACACGCAGCAGTAAATGAAAGTTGGCATACCTTAAAACATCAGTAATAAGCACTGGCTTCACCCAGCCTGCAACCCCCATCCCCCATCAGTCATGGCAGCGCAGCTGACACTCGTGAGAAAATAGGGTTGCTAGGTCCCTACCTTTTTTCAGCTGGGGCCAGGGGAAGAGAAGTTCTTCTCCCCAGATTTTCTGTCGTGCACTCGTAGCGTGTTTTCAGGCTGAATGCTAAAAGCATCTCTCCCCCCCCCCCCCCCCGGCGACAAGCCCAACACAATGACGTCACCTCCAGGTCCATCGGCCCAGTCCAGGCACTTTGGAGGTGGGGTTCCCCTCGGTGGCCAGATCCAGGCTGATGGATCAGGGGCCCCTAAAGCAGGCAAACCCTCACCACCACCCCGGGGATCTGACAACCCTATGAGAGAAGAGATCTGAAAGAACTTGTAACTGACCCAAGGACACACCAGAATCTGCAAGTGGAGGAGTGGAAAATCAAACCCAGTTCTCCCAGATTAGAGTCCTGCACTCCTAACTACTACACCAAACTGAAGGTAAGCTGCAGCAGCCATTCTGTGGCTGGATCTACCTCCTGCGGCAGCTACTTTGTGGCTGCGCCCAGCATGCTGTGTCAGAGTTTCAAAAGTATCCACAGGCTTGGAAAGGATGGGGCTCCCTGCTCTAACCACTATACCACACTGGTTCTCAACCCTGCCCTTTCAACACCGGTGTTCAGTGTATTTGAACTCTTTTTAATCCCAGAAGTGGGGCTGGGGGAGTCGGATGCTACAAAAACAAAGAGGAAAAGAAGATGACCGGAAGACACAAATGTCTACAAAGCAAGAAAGAGATGGCAGAGAGCAAGCGACAGGTAGGACCATGGCACATCACTGGCCATCTCCCAGTTGTCCCAGTACAAAGTTCTGCAATCGCTGGAGGCCACTGGAGTGCAGAGGAGAGCATAAACCCAGCTGGCCAAAGCAGAAATGCTGGGAAGCCGATGGCACACAGCCACTGTACTAATCCCAGCAGTGCTGCCCCCCCACTTTCCAAAAACAGTGCCACCTCTGAGGCCTCTTCTTGACTGCCGTGGCAAGGACAGAAGTCAAGGGTGGCCTGGCTTAACCATCTCAGCAGAACGGCTCCCCTTTTCTGCTCGCCCACCGGGATAAATGGAAAACCTATTTGACACAGGTTATCCAGCCGGCGGCATTATAAGACCCCTGTCAGAGACAGTTAGATGCTCTCCGTCAGCAGTATAGATTTAGGGAGGAATTAAGATGTGAATCGATTTCTTTCTGAAAGCTGACAGGATCACCACCGATGGCTCTCCGTAGCAGGAACAGCCAAAAGAACCTCTTTGGGCTCTTACCAGAAGAACAGACCCTTCCGTCAGCAAAGATGTCGTACAAACATCAGAAGAGCCCTGCTGGATCAGACCAGTGGCCAACCAATTCCTCTGGAGGGCCAACAACAGGACATAGGGGCTGCCTTGATAAGAATATAACCACCCTGCTGGATCTGACCAGGGGTCTATTTAGACCAGCATCTTGTCTAATACAGTGGCCAACCAGTTCCTCTGGAGGGCCAACAACAGGGTATAAAGGCTGAGGCCTTCATAAGAACATCAGAAGAGCCCTGCTGGACCAGATCAGCGAGAGTCCATCTAGTCCAGCATCCCTTCTCACACAGTGGCCAACCAGTTCCTCTGGAGGACCAACAACAGGGCAGAGAGGCTGAGGCCTTCATTAGAATATCAGAAGAGCCCTGCTGGATCAGACCAGTAAGGGTCCATCTAGTCCAGCATCCCTTCTCACACAGTGGCCAACCAGTTCCTCTGGAGGTCCAACAACAGGGCACAGAGGCCGAAGCCTTCCCCTGCAAGAACATAAGAAGAGCCTTGCTGGATCAGACCAGTGGTCCATCTAGTCCAGCACCCTGTCTCCCACAGTGGCCAACCAGTTCCTCTGGAGGTCCAACAACAGGGCACAGAGGCCGAAGCCTTCCCCTGCTAAGAACATAAGAAGAGCCTTGCTGGATCAGACCAGTGGTCCATCCATTCCTGCATCCTGTTTCACACAGTGGCCAACCAGTTCCTCAAGATCCTGTGCTCACAAGCTGGTGTTCCACTTCCTCCGTTTTTGCTGGAGTAATTGCACACATGGTTTTCAGAGGGATAGCCATGTCGGTTTGCAGTAGAACAACTAAATTCAAGTCCAGTAGTACCTTAGAGACGAACAGCATTTTCGGGGTACAAACTTTCAAGAGTCCGTGCTCCCTCTGTCAGATGTATGAAGGGAGCCTTAGAATCAATCGTAGAATCATAGAGTTGGAAGGGACCACCAGAGTCATCAAGTCCAACCGCCTGCACAAGGCAGGAAATTCACAACTACCTCCCCCTCCATGCCCCCAGTGACCCCTGCTCAATGCCCAGGTGATGGCAACAAAACAAAACAAAATAACCTCCAGGATCCCCAGCCAAACTCACCTGGAGAAAATTTGCTTCCTGACCCCAAAGTGGCGATCGGCATTTCCCGGTGCATGTAAGAAAGGGCCACGAGAACTAAGCACTGAGGCAACCCTTCCTGCCCTCCCTCTCATGATCTGCCTAAATTCACAGAATCAGCATTGCTGTCAGATGGCCCTCTAGCTTTGAACCCCCCGAAAGGAGGAGGAGGAGGAAGAAGAAGAGGAGGAGGAGAAGCAGTGACTCATGAAAGCTCCTCCCCTGCCACAAATTTTGTTAGTCTTTAAGGTGCTCCTGGACTCCTACTCTTTTCTACTCCCAAAATCTCGTTGGTCACTAAGGTGCTCCTGGACTCAAATACAGCTGCTCATACATTTTGTCATCTGACCTTTCTTCTCGTCCTAGGCAAGACGAATGATCATGAAGATGCTGAGACTCCACAGGGCCTCTGCCAGAGGCGGAGGGGGGCTCCTGGCCAAAGCACAACACTTTTCAGCCATGCCTATCAAGCAGGTCTTCTGGGGTCATGAAAAAAGAAACGGAGTCAACTTCCCCCCCCCCAAGTTCCAACTCTGCTGTCGGCTAAAAGATGTGCCACATCTCAGAAGCCCCGAAGAAGCACGGTTTGTGCTTTGCTCAACAATGTCCGCGTTCCGCAAACAGCATCCCTTTCGTGCCAGGCCGTGACAAGCTCTGGCTATTACGAGACCGAAGATTAATCGCTCTCCTCCGCTATTTCAATAATACATGTAATTTCCAATCCCACCCTCCCAACCCCTGGCTCCCTCAGCACGCACTATTTATGGCTGGAGAGCGTGTCCGCCAGCACACCTCAGCCTTATTAATAACCTGCCGGACGATGCGCCTGATTGGTATGCTGGCGCATGTGGGAAGTTGGAGGTTGATTACACCCCATCCGCTCGAGGCATCTTTCTTCGGCAGGCTGCCAGACTTGGCCACTGGCCAGAGAGAAAACCCGTGCCGCCCTGCCTGGCAATTCTCGCTCGGAACCAAACTCTCCCTTAGGGATCATTAGGAAGCAGACAGAGAATAAAATGGCTGATATTGCAATGCCACACCTGAGCCAAGTGACATACAGGATGCCCAGAGATCGTCTGCAAATCCCTAGCAGAGGTTACCAAAGCACCAGAGCTGCTAAGCAATTCTGTTTTCTTCGAGCAACGTTAGTCAGATGGCCCGTGCTGATGCTGCTTCCTCACTTTCGCTTCAAACACCCACATCTCTCCACCTTTGAGGCTCAAGATTCCTGAACACTCCTGTTGTGTATTAGGGCTGGAACATCCCAGGACTATCTACCAGAGACTGGCTGAGCTTGGAGCTCTAGAACAATAGCCCACCAGGACTCTGGAAGTAACCAGAGAGGAAGTAATGTTATGTAAATAGCCTATCCTTGGGAGTTGGGTGGGGTGGGGTGTTTGCATGCTATTTAAACACGGCTGTTGCCCTGGGGCTTAGTCTTGCATCTGCTGAGTCACTAATAAAGCTGAGCTGATCACTAGCTGTGGGGTCTGTTCACCCATGGAACCCAGTATTTAACAACTCCCATCCTGAGACATTTCATTCAAGGAAACTAAAAATAAGCCCTCTGCCCAAAAACCCTCAAAAGGTGGTTTGCACTCAGGAGGCATTTCCGAACGTGCCTCCGAAAGTTCACTTCACTCCAGCAAAATGAGAGATGTAGAGAAAGGCCCATGACCAGCATCTGAGCTATCTGAGCAGAGTCTCTGAATTAAAAGGCAGGTGGTGTGGGTTATGGGCTAGGATCCGGGAGGCCCGAGTTCAAGTTCCCACTCTGCCATGTAAACTTGCTGGGTGACCTTGGGGCAAGCCTACCTCAAGGGGCACGGGTGTGTGAGGATAAAGTGGAAGAGAGGAGAATGATGTAAAGCAGCTTGTGTCTCCCCTGGGGAGAAAGGCAGGGTATGAATGAAGTCCATAAAAATGAAAATATTTAATGGGTGTGTCAGGAAAGAGGGAGAAGATGTGCAGCTCAGGTATAACACGCCCTCCAACGCACGGCCAATGTGCCTGATGGACAAAGTCCTATGAAGATGACCCAGGAACTGGGTGACCAGTGTTCCCTCTAAGCTGAGTCAGTGCAAGCTACCTCACGGGGGGGTTTTGCCTCCGGCTAACACATTTTTGTCTTGGGTCAGGAAGGATGGCTCCAAAGCAAGCTGATTTATGCACTAGCCAAATCGCTCGCTCACAACTTTAATGCCAGCAGCTCACAAAGTAGCCTTTTTGCTCACAAGGCTCCACAGCTTAGAGGGAGCACTGTGGGAACCACACCCGAGCATTAGAAACGCATCCGTTTTCTTGATATCGGTTTGTGTCTCACTCCTCTCCTCCTCTCCTGGCAGTGCGCCTTCCACCAACACAAAAGTGGAAGCCCCTCTCAGGAAAAGGGCACAAGCGCCCAGGAAGCTGCCACCGTTATCAGAGCAGGAAGGTGCAAACCCAGCCTAAGTTCCCACACACACACTTCTGGTATCTACCGCATTAGTAATAGCTCAGCCTCTGCTGACAAATGCCCGATTATTGACCTGTTTCTGCTCCTGGAATAGAAACACCATTCTTATCACTTTGCAGCATGGGAAAAGCCAGACGCACAAGAGGAGTGACAACTCCCCACTGCGAAAACGCTACTACAGCACACACAGGGACGGATCGGCCCACAAGGCCACTGGGGGGACGTCCTGCTGTGCTGATGGGCTCGGGGGGGGGGGGACACATCCTGACCTGAGAGCAGCCCTGTGCAAAGTGGATGGGAGCCACTGCCATCCCAAGCTGGTGGCCACCACCCTTCACTCATCGGACACGAGCTGTTGCAGCTGACAACCAGCAAACCAGCTGTCTCTGCCACTCAGCTGTTTGGAAATTCCTGCTTTCTGCTCCCCACGAGAAGCTGTGGGGAGCAGAAAGCAGGGGTTTAAACTTTAAACGGCTCACAAACCAGCCCCCTCCCCCAATTGGTAAGGGTTCACGGTTTGGTTCATCATTCAGACACAAACCACAAACCGAACCACAACAATGAAGTTCGTGCCCATCCCCACTTATTTCTACCCCATCTAGTTTGAGACTGGCAAGAAAAGATACAGGGCTTCTCCTCCCCTCCTCTTCCATCACAGCTCCTCCACCAACCTAAGCCATCCTACAGGCATCCACAGGAGGCCACAAAAGTGTCCCACCACTTTCACTTCTGGGGGGATCCATTTCGTGAGGACGCGGTTAAAACAGCCTCCAGTCCTGTTCTGCCTCGTCCACATTTCTCCATTATTACTTAAGAAGATTCTTTTTGAAAAAGCAGAAGAGAGAAATTAGATTGTACCAGAAGCCAATGAATTTTTGATGACCTCCCATGCATGCTGAGTCCACAATAACTTGGCAGTATAGATATATTTTTATTTTTATTGCTCCTCAAAGTGCTAAAAATATCATGCAGAGGCTGCGAGATGCCAGCATTACCCAATACCCACTCCTGTGATAATTAAAAAAAAAATTGTAGAAACTTGTAAATTCCTTTTTTCTGCGGGTGGGAAGGGTAGTGTTTGAGGAGGAGAATGGAAGAACATTGGAAGAGTCCTGCTGGATCTGACAAGTGGTCCATCTAGTCCAGCATCCTGGCTTACACAGTGGCCAACCAGTTCCTCTGGAGGTCCAACAAAAGGGCAGAGAGGCCGAGGCCTTCATTAGAACTCGGGAAGAGCCCTGCTGGATTAGGCCACTGAGGGTCCATCTAGTCCAGCATCCTGTCCTCCACAGTGACCAACCAGTGTCTCTGGACGGCCAACAACAGAGCATAGAGGCCAGGGCCTTCATTAGAACATGAGAAGAGTCCTGCTGGATCAGACAAGTGGTCCATTTCGTCCAGCATCCTATCTCTCACAGTGGCCCACTAATTCCTCTGAAGCACCAACAAAAGGGCACAGAGGCAGAAGTCTTCATCAGAACATCAGAAGAGCCCTGCTGGATCAGACCAGTGAGGGTCCAGCATCCTGTCTCTCGCACAGTGGCCAAGCAGTTCCTCTGGAGGGCCAACAACAGGGCATAGAGGCCTGATGTTGCTTCCTCACTCTGGGATTCAGAGGTTTACTGCCTCCAAATGTGGAGGTTCCCCTCAGTCGCCATGGCTAGTAGCCATTGATTGACTCATCCTTCAAGAATAGAAGAACATAAGAAGAGCCGTGCTGGATCTGATCAATAGTCCATCTAGCCCAGCATCCTGTCTCACACAGTGCTTCATAGCTCGAGTTCTTTTTCCCCCCAAGATCTGAATTATTAGATTGTTTCTTCTATGCCAGTATGAGTTCTAGGCTTTTTAATGTCAATCGATTTTAGCCATCTGGTTTTAAACTTCTTAAAATTCGATTGCCAGAGCTGTGAACGGGCTGGCGTTATCCTTTTGGCTTCCCTCCCTGTCCTCAGAGCAGCAGAATGCAGACGAAGAGGCAGGACTCTCCCCTTTGGAAACCAAGGAGTCCTAAAAGGACCCTTCCTGTCCTCCTCAGTGCCACGGTGGATCCCAGGGCAAACTGGCAACACCACCCTAAGCAAAGCTCTTTTCTCTAGTAGATTTCAGTGGACTTCGAAGAAAGCGACTTTGCCTAAGAAGGCACTACCAGTCTCTTGACTCCCAGAATGAACGTCTGCCTGCCATTTTTCTCTTTTTCTATTATTTTCCTTCTAAAAGAAATCATCCCATTCCTTTCTTGTCAGCAAAAATTGACCCAATTAAAATGTGTTTTTACCAGAAAATATGGCTAACTAGAAGTAAGGCCTGTTGTGGGGGTTCAGGTTTGTGGAAGGACAGGCACGGTGCCATAGAGATCACCCTCCAAAGCAACCATTTTCTCCATGGGGACTGATCTCCGTAGTCAGGAGAGCAATTGTAATTCAGGGAGCTCTCCAGGCCTTCCCTTCCCCCCCCCCCCCCAACGCCTTTCAGTTCCAAAGCTGCTTCCTGTTTAAAGCTTTAACTGATCAACAATTTAACTGACTCCCCACGGATGTCCCACAGCCTCTTGGGACTCTAATTCCCTTTGTTATGGTTGCAGTAAGGCCAGCTGAGAACTACAACTCCCAAGGTGTAACCTGTCAAAAGTGGGGGTGTAAGAATGGAGGAGCCAAAGGGACAGGCCAATAAGACACCAAGGCAGCTTCCCCACTGGCCAATGGGAGAGTAGGTGAGTCATCGCCAGCACGGCTTCCCTTTTGTATATATACAAGAAGTGGGACCTGCGATACTCACGTGGGAGGGGGGTATTCCCTACCGCTCAGGGCCTGCTGAAGCCAGAGGAGGAGGAAGTGGAAGCAAGTGAGCCCTTCTCCCTCCCCTCTAGCGGCAGCAAGGCCGGCCGGCCAACCCTTCGCTCCTCTCCCCCCAGCAGTGGCGGCAATGGACAGTTCCCTGAGCGTTCTCTGCACATGTGGAGGGAATCATCTTTTACTTTTGGGGGGATTTAAGTATCCCCCAAATATTATTTTTTTACCTTTTCAGATTTTTCTGCACATCTGGGAGTCCCCCCAGTGTGCAGGGAAAGCTCTTTGCCCCCTCGGTGCCCCCGATGTGTGGATTTAGATATCCACACGCAGGGGGCGCCTTGGCTATTAGATATATAGATAGTATGCTCTTTTGTAGCCCATACATTCCCCCTCTGTTGAGCTGAAAGGGGTCACCGCATCCCAAGCTCCCACGAAGACTGAACAAAATCATCTGGGGTCCATTTAGTAACCTTCGACCCCACTCCTTCCTCCAAAAAGCTAACAGCAACTTACTAGACATCAAAAACATCTGAAGAGGGAAACAAACGACAGGGATATGCTTCTGCTCTGGAAAGCATACACATTTATATTCACCCGATCTGTAGTCCGCCTTTCTCACTGAGACCCAAGGTAGATTACAAAGTGTGAGTCAGTGCAAAGCTGAGTTGACCTCGCTGTGGTTCAAGAAGGTAACGGCCACAGGTATTTCAGTGGCATACCTGGCTGTTGCCTAGTTACTCTTGTGAACTTGGGCAGACCACGAGAGAGAGGGCAGGAAGGGCTGCCACAGTGCTTAGTTCTTGTGGCCCTCTCTGACACACCCAGGGAAATACTGATCGCCACTTTGGGGTCAGGAAGCAATTCTTCTACAGGCTGATTTGGCCCAGAGATTCTGGAGGGTTTTTTTCTCGTCTTCTGGGCGTGGAACAGGGGTATTTGGGGGTAGGTATTTGAGAATTTCCTGCATTGTTCAGGGGGTTGGACTAGATAACCCTGGAGGTCCCTTTCAACTCTACAATTCTAGGACTCAACTGCCCTCAACACTCTACTGAGCTTCATTTGTACTTGGCTAGACCAGCCAGGGGAAGAGCCAGCAGACTGCCAAAGCCATGGAAGCAAATACAGATTGTGCCCTCCACAGCAGAGTCCAGAGGGCAGAGCCGGCCGACACAGGAGTTCACTGGCATTGCTTTGGGCCTCCCAAACAGAAGAGTGAAGCTCTGGATCTAGAAGGCAGAGCTACTCTCTTCCCATATGTTCCTCTGTTAAGGTAAGGTTGCCAGCTCCAAGTTGGGAAATACCTGGAGATTTTGGGGATGGAGCCTGAGGAGGGTGGAGTTTGGGGAGGGACTTTAGTGAAGTATAAAGCCACAGAGTTCACCTTCTGTCGCCTGGAGATCCGTTGAAATCCCAGGAGTCCTCCAGCAAACACCTGGAGGTTGGCGACCCTATGTTGAGGGACTGCACAGTGCTGGAGGCAGCCTGGTGGGGAGGCATTCTTGGTATGAGTATGTAAAACACCATCAAGGGAAAGCCGGCTTATGGTGACTCAGTAGGGTTCTTGAGGGAAGAGATGAACAGAGGCGGTTTGCCCATTGCCTGCCTCTGCACAGCAACTCTTGCCTTCCTTGGTGGTCTCCAATGCTCCCTCTAAGCTATGGAGTCTTGCGAGCAAAAATGCTACTTTATGAGCTACCGGCATTAAAGCTGTGGGCGAGCGATTTGGCTACTGTATCAATTCGTTTGCTCTGGAGCCATCCTTCCTGAGCTAAAAAACGGTGAGCTAGCTCACACTAACTCAGCTTAGAGGGAACACTGGTGGTCTCCCATCCAAGGACTAACCCAGGCTGACCCTGCTTAGCTTCCCAGGGCGTCCTTGGCGTCCATCCATATTTCTGGAGCTCTACACCTCAGGAGTACGACACGGGCCGTCCAAAGACATTTCTTTCAAAGTCCCCTTTAAAACCGATCCCTATCCTGATTTGAAATTACAAATTTATTATTATTAGCTTTTCATCTCTTTTCCTTGTGATTCCACAGTTGGACTGACGTTGTATGTGGTGGGAGTAGCCCTGGGCAATTCTCTAACTGGAAAGGCAGCCTGTAAATAATTCAAATAAAGGAAACAAACATATTTTGCATACTTTTGCAACGACTGGCAGTCGAGCCTCCAGGCTAGTCCAGAAATTCTCTCTCAAGCTTACACTGACAGCATCCATTAAAAAATTACAATGAAAGAAAAAGACTTTTTTTAAAAAAAAGAAAATTAAAGCTGAGATACTCTTGAGTAGTTTCCATGCAAAATTTGAAGGAGGAAAAGGTGCTCTCTGTTTCAATCTGTAAGACATACCTTTTTCTGTAATGTCTCCTCCCTGAAATTATTTCAAATGATTCAAATGCATTTTCCTATCCAAGTAGAAGAAGAGGAGACGGGATTTATACCCTGCCCTTCACTCGGAGCGGCTTACAATCTCCTTTCCCTTCCCTTCCCCACAACAGACACCCTGTGAGGGAGGTGGGGCTGAGAGAGCTCTTTCCAGAACTGCTTGTGAGAGAACAGCTCTGAAAGAACTTGTGGCTGACCCAAGGTCACACCAGCAGTTGCATGTGGAGGAGTGGGGAATCAAACCTGGTTCTCCCAAATCAGGGGTGGCCAACCTGTGGCTCGGGAGCTGCATGTGGCTCTTTCACACATGTTCTGTGGATACCGGCAGGGTGGCTTGGGAAGTGAAGGGGAGGCAATCTTCCCTTCCCCAGCCGGTGTTCCCCTCCCTGGGTAGGCTTGGGGGGGGGGGGAGCAGAGAAAGAAAGCAACTTTAAATGCGTTCTTAAAGCCCCCACCCCGCTGACTGGCTTGGAGAAAGCGTTGTCTCTTTAAATATCATTACCAATATCTGTTTTTACCTCTTTTGTTTTTATTTCTGGTAGTCTTATTTAATGATAATGTTAATAAAAAAGGAAATTTGCATATTTTCCAATAAAACATGTGTAATATTTGTTCCTGTCTTGCGACTCTCAGACATCTGATGTTACTTCTATGTGGCTCCTATGTTAAGCATGTCTGGCCACCCCTGTCCCAGATTAAAGTCCATGCTTCTAACCGCTACACCAAACTGGCTCTCACTCTGTCTGCCCTCACTCTGACTTGTGGTCCTCAGGGATACCCCCCCCCCAGGCCACTCCCACACAAACTGGATCATCCAATTGCAGTGCCCTTTTGGTGTACTTCCACAATGGTTTTGCTAAATGCTAAAGTGCATTGCAAGTGCATGATCCATGCATGAAAGCAGATATAGTCCTCTCTGACTGGATATGAAGTGTCACCTGATGCACAGTATTATTCTCGATTGGCTGGGATTCCTCATGTAACGAATCCACAAAGACTTACTATGAAGAAAGGCTGGAGTGCTTGGGGCTCTTTAGCTTGGAGAAATGACGGCTGAGGGGTGACACGACTGAGGTTTACAAGATTATGCATGGGGTAGAGCAGGCAGAGAAAGAAGTCCTTTTCTCCCTTTCTCACAAGACAAGAACTCATGGGCACTCCATGAAATTGCTGAGCAATCGGGTTAGAACAGATAAAAGGAAGTACTTCTTCACCCCAAGAGTGATTAACATGTGGAATTCACTGCCACAGGAGGTGGTGGCAGCTACAAGCATGGACGGCTGCAAGAGGGAATTAGATAAACATCTGGAGCAGAGGTCCACCAGTGGCTATTAGCCACAAGGTGTAGATAGGAACTCTTGGTCTGGGGCAAGTGAGGCTCTGTATTCTTGGTGCTTGCGGGGGGGGGACAGTGGGAGGGCTTCTGGAGTTCTGGCCCCACTGGTGGACCTCCTGAGGGCACCTGGTGTTTTTGGCCACTGTGTGACAAGAGTGTTGGACTGGGCAGGCCATTGACCCGATCCAACATTGGCTTCTCTTATGTTCTTATGTACTTTGGGTCGCCACTGGGGAAAAAGGAGAGGTATAAATGAAGTAAATAAGTAAGATGATACAATCATTTGATGGAGGGGAAGAAATGTGCAGAAGTAGTAACAGATGGGCTGTGAACAGCATTAACAAAGGGGAGGACATGCTTGTAACTGAAAGCTTTCCAGGACATATCTCTGCCTCCCTCCCTTCAAAGCGCAGAGTTGTGAACACAAGAGAAGACCTTCTTATTGGCATCTCTGCAGGTCCCAAGGGATACACTTCTGACCTGCCAAAATCTTGCCGATTGCTCTCCAGAGCTGGCTCGGGACCTCAAGTGGAGCTCCACTGACCTACAGCCCAATGTCACCCGGATGGCGCGGCCTGGCCGAGGACTAGTCCTGATTACCATCTGGCCCCTTCCTTCGCTGTGCGATTCTAGCTGTCTCAAATTTAACTTCCCCATCTGTGTGACACTAAACCAGGAGTTCAACAAAACATATTCCAAAATAGCCACAAAAAAAAGGCAGGTAAAAATAACTCCCCTCCTCCTGAAGACGCTCACGTCTCCTATTTTATGCATCTTGCTCTAAAGGAAGGAAAGGAGAAAAGGGGGGGGCAGTCCTTCCAATAAACAGCTAAATTGATGGTTATGTTAACTGCAGGAGTGTTGGATCTTTTTTCCTTTTTTCTCCCATCCAGAACCTAAATATAAAAACGTTGCTTCTAATTACTACCTCCTGCTCAGTGCAGAAGTACAGTTACTGTACATGAGAAGCCACCTCCAGACGCACACGCCCGGTGTAATACTTCCCCGAAACCAAGAAATTCACCTTTAGGAGAGGGCACGCCATCTCTTTTATAGCTAGATTCTCTTCTTTCCTTTACTAAGGCTGAGGACAGACTGGCAAAATGAAGCACAAGGGAAACGAGGCAAAAAGACCTGGGCCAAGTTGTCGCGGGGCTTTCCGGTCGCACTGGGTGGACTGATGCGGGACCACACCGGGGAGGAGGCAGAATGGAGCGTTCGCACTGCAGGATGGCCTCTGGCGGCACCGCCATGGTTGTGTGCAGCTTTGGTCCATTTTGCCAACCTGTGTATAGGCACATAAGCACATAGGTGCAGCAGCAATTGGGACAGGATCCCATGGCTGGGAGCTTTAACTCCACGAGCCGGAAGTGTCCCCGCGGGCAGTTGTGTGTTCAAGCATACAACACGCATGGGCGCTTATGCGTATCCCTGCCAGATCAGCAGGTTCACATTACCACCACCGCTTTATCACGGCTTTGCAAACAGAACATCCACATTTCCGGGGAGCGGGATCAACACCCCCCCCACACACACACAGCTTGCCCCGGCTTTCACCAGGTACTTTTTAAATGCGGGATCAAAGAGCGCAGGATGGGAGGCAGCTGTGGCTGTGTGAATGGCCCCACTCAGGTCAAATCTACATCTGACTTTCCCACCGGAATCATTCTAGTTTCAAAAAAAACCCGTCTATACCTGTTTCTAGTTTCAAACCGTACTTGTTCTAATTTAAAAATCACCATCTACATTCGTTAATTGCCCTCTTGTGATCAAGCTGGCATTACCCTGCTTTAAACAGATCCTGTTGCTTACTGCTCTTCAGACCCAGGGGGAAAAAACCGAAGTGAAATTTGCAACCAGTGTGAAATGAGTGTAGGAAAACAACAGCAGTCAAAATACTTCAGAGGGAAGGTGTAGATTCGGCCTTAATCCGCTAGAGAAAGGTGCCTATATCGGGCCAAACTGCCAGTCTGAACTCGGCCTAAGAACTGTATTCCCCCACACACAAACCAACCCCAACACTCCCCCCCCCCCCCGCAAACAGGGTATTACTGATGTATTTATTTACAATATCTTTCCTCCTGGGAGCCCAAGGTGGCTTAGGCAAAGATTAATTTTTAAAATGACTTAACTCCAATTGGATGACAGAGCCAAAATCATACACTTTCCTGACACTGGATCTCTCCAACCAGAACGTAAGTAGAGCTCAGCTGGAGCAGGCCAGTGCTCCATCTAGTCCAGCAGGCTGTTCCACAGACCATTTCTGCAGCAGTAAAACCCCCCGCATTGGCGTGTATGTGGAATGTTCCGCAGTAGATTTTTCCTCACCAGGTCCAAACCCAAAGTTTTTTCCCCCCTTCTTTCTCCGCATTTTTTGGAATCCCTGGTTTCAGCAAGTTCTGAAAACACGGGGAAAGAAGAACACTTTGGGATTGTACCTGGTGAGGAAAAATCTACTGCGGAAAATTTCACATAATGTGCAGATTTAAAAACGTCAATGTGGGGGGAATTGATCGAGGTTTATAACGATCGAGGTCTATATGATTATGCATGGGACAGAGCAGGTAGAGAAAGAAGTCCTTTTCTCCCTTTCTCACAAGACAAGAACTCGTGGGCACTCCATGAAATTGCTGAGCAGTCGGGTCAGAACAGATAAAAGGAAGTCCTTCTTCACCCCAAGAGTGATTAACATGTGGAATTCACTGCCACAGGAGGTGGTGGCAGCTACAAGCATGGACAGCTTCAAGAGGGAATTGGATTAACATATGGAGCAGAGGTCCATCAGTGGCTCTTAGCCACAAGGTGTAGATAGGAACTCTTGGTCTGAGGCAAGTGATGCTCGGTATTCTTGGTGCTTGGGGGGGCAACAGTGGGACGGCTTCACTGCTGGACCTCCTGGTGGCACCTGGTGTTTTTGGCCACTGTATGACAGAGCATTGGACTGGATGGGCCATTGGCCTGATCCAACATCGCCTTCTCTTATGTTCTTATGCTGACGCCGGCCCTGTCCAAGAGACCCAGGTTCAAATCTCACTGGGTGTCTTTTTGGGCCAGTTACTGTCTTCCCATGTTGCACACAACTTTGAAAGCGCCATGTAGTATAACTCAATATGTATACAGTTGCAGGGATGATGTAAACACCTCACAAGTAATGCGGCTCCGGAATCTAAATGCAGCCGTGGAATCAGTAATACACATTTGTCAAATGTGACACTGATTGTACAATTTATTGTTATCATTCTTGTTCGACTCTAATCTGGAGAACCAGGTCCAATTCCCCACTCCTCCACATGCAGCCAGCTGGGTGACTTTGGGTCAGTCACAAATTCTCTCAGAGTTCTCTCAGCCCCACCTGCCTCACAGGGTGTCTGTTGTGGGGAGAGGAAGGGAAGGAGATTATAAGGCGCTCTGAGACTCCTTCAGGTAGTGAAGGGCGGAGTATAAAAACCAACTCTACTTCTTCTTCTTGGTGGACACCAGGAAACATGTTTGTGGGTATCATGGCTCCCACGGGCACCATGTTCAGGACCCCTGCATTAGACAGGAAACTGCAGCTTTCATTTCCCAGACAAATGCAGCTGCTGCAACAGAATGCTAACAGACTAGGGTTGCCAGGTCCCTACCTGCCGCCAGTGAGAGGACAGAGCTTCCTTTCTCAGATCTTGGGCCAGAAACTCTATGGTACCATAGAGTTTTTAGGCCAAGTGCTAGAGTGTCCCCCCAGCAACGTGCCTGGCTAGATATCACAGCTGCCTCCAGCTTGGAGCGTCATTATGTGCCGCTCCAGTTTCAAGGCTTTGGCGATGTTTGCAGCGCAGAACATAACGTTACGACACTGATCGTTAAGTGTAATAATTAGATTGGGTTTGCGCTGCAATTTCAGCATTCAATCACAATTAGCGAGAATGGATCTGTGTTCGAACTAACGCAATGCTATTCTCTCCGTCCTGAAGTGATTCCTCCCCCAGACAAAATGCAGACAACACTGGGATGGCCAGTTTTCAGGCCCGCAGTGTGCAGGTCTCAGTTTAGCCAAATCACAGCAAGTGCAGGCAGGAAGGCTCTTCTGGAGGGGTGGTTCCCTACGCTGGGAATTGGTTAGTGAGGAATCCACAGCTCACTCAATGAACCAGCTGTAGGGAACTGCTGGAGTCAAGACATGCCAATCTAGGGTTGTCAACGCCATCTGGGGAAATTCTTGGGAGATTTGGGGGCTCAACTTGGAGAGGTCAGAGTCTGCAGTAGGGACGCAGCTCATCAGGTGTGCCATACAACTCTCCATCTGGGGCAAGTGATGCTCTATATTCTTGGTGCTTGGGGGGGCAACACTGGGAGGGCTTCTAGTGTCCTGGCCCCTCTGCTGGACCTCCTGAGGGCACCTGGTGTTTTTGGCCACTGTGTGACACAGAGCGTTGGACTGGATGGGCCACTGGCCTCATCTAACATGACTTCTCTTAGGTTCTTATGAGGGGACTGGAGAAACATCTGGAGCAGAGGTCCATCAGTGGCTCTTGGCCACAAGGTATAGATAGGAACTCTCAGTCTGGGGCAAGTGATGCACTGTGTTCTTGGTGCTTGGAGTGGGAGGGGCAACAGTGGGAGGGCTTCTGGTGTCCTGGCCCCACTGGTGGACCTCCTGAGGGCACCTGGTGTTTCTGGCCACTGTGTGACACAGAGTGTTGGACTGGATGGACCACTGGCCTGACCCAACACTGGCTTCTCTGATGTCCTTACTTTCTTATGCCACAGACTTTTCCCCAAAGTTCTCCAGAGGAACTGATCTCTGCAGTCGGGAGACTTGCAACTGCAGAAGAGCCCCGGGCTCCAGCTGCACCATGGTAGCACTAGGCCAGCCTCACTAAAGTAAGCATTACACTCATCGGGCTGCCAGCCTCCAGGGGGGGCCTGGAGATCTCCAAGAATTACAACTGACCCTCAGACTACAGAGGAAATGGATGTTCTGGAGGGTAGACTCTACAGGATTATACCCTGCTGAGCTCCTCCCCTCCTCAAACCCTGCCCTCCCCAGGCTCCGCCCCCCACATATCCAGGAATTTCCTAAGCCAGAGGTGGCAAAAAGTCAGAATACCATTCGAGAATACCAAAGGTCTGTGAGTTAAAAAGAAACAACATATGTATTTTGGAATACAAGAAACTGCATATGTATTTTGGAATAGGTTGCAAGCCAGAAAAAAAAGGTAAATAAAAATTCTGTCCTGCATTTAGATCCAAGGGGGTAGCTCTGTTGGTCTGAAGCAACAGAACAAAATTTGAGTCCAGGGGCACCTTTAAGGCCAACAAAGTTTAATTCTGAGTATAAGCTTTCATGTGCTTGGCACATTTCTTCAGATACATCTGAAGAAGTGTGCATGCACACCAAAGCTTATAACCAGAATTAAACTTTGCTGGTCTTAAAGGTGCCACTGGAGTCGAAATTTGCCCTGCATTTAGTGCTGGAAGTGAAGTACTGCACAGTTTCCCTTTACACAAAGCACATCAATACTTTGGAGGGAGCCAATAGAGCTCACAAAAGAAGAAGAGATTGGGTTTATACCCCCTGCCCTTCACTACCCAAAGGCGTCTCAGAGTGATTTACAATCTCCTTTCCCTCCCCCACACCACAACAGACACCCTGGGAGGTAGGTGGGGCTGAGAGAGCTCTGACAGAAACTGCTCTTTTCAAGGACAGCTCTGACAGAGCTATGGCTTGGCCAAGGTCATCCAGCAGCTTCAAGTGGAGGAGTGGGGAATCAAACCCGGTTCTCCCAGATTAGAGTCCACGCTCCTAACCACCACTACACCACACCAGCAACTAGGGTTCCAGATCTGGGTTGGGGGTTCTGAAGGTAGAGCAAGGGGAGGGCAGGGACTTCAGTGAGGCACAATTCCATAGAGCCCACCTTCCAAAGTGGCCGTTTTCTCCAGAGGAACCGATCTCTGTCACCTGGGGATCAGTTGTAACCCCGGGGGATCTCCAGCCCACTACCTGGAGGTTGGTAACCCCAGGTGCAAGGCTGGATAGGTTAGTTCCTCTGCCCTTTCTCTCATCTGCTATGCTTCCTGAGATTTATATTTAAGATTTTTATTCATTTCCATAAGAAAAGGTAAGGTTCCCTCTAAGCTGTGGAGTCTTGTGAGCAAAAATTCTACTTTGTGAGCTCCAGGCGTTAAAGCTGTGAGCAAGCAATTTGGCTGCTGCATAAATCAGTTTGCTCCGGAGCCATCCTTCCTGAGCCGAGACAGAAATCTGTGAGCTGGAGGCTAAACAACTGTGAACTAGCTCACACTAACTCAGCTTAGAGGGAACACTGGTTATGACATACAGGAAACTGTAGAGCACAGACAATCATCCAACAATTTACCCCCTTAGATCGAGTTCTACAAGCAAACATACATCATTCCTTTCTTTAACAGATATTTTCTGGCTATCATGATTTATGCATTCAAAATCTATCTCTCTAGTCTCTTGTTTGGGCCCACGTATAAAATGGTTCCCATACCGCTTCCAGCTCTTGGCCATCATGGTCTTTTAGCCTTTAGGCTAGAACATCCATTTCAGCAACTTCTAAAATCTTTTCAGGGAATTCATCATCTGTTGGCACCTGGTTCGCTTTCCAATATTTCACGTACAAAATTCTCGCTGCTGCTACCACATGCACAATTATACGTTTGTGTGTAGTGGTTTGGTGTAGTGGTTAAGTGCACGGACTCTAATCTGGGAGAACTGAGTTTGATTCCCCACTCCTCCACTTGCGCCTGCTGGATGACCTTGGGCGAGCCATAGTCCTGGCACAGCTGTTCTTGAAAAAGAGCAGTTTCTGTCAGAGCTCTCTCAGCCCCACCGACCTCAGAGGGTGTCTGTTGTGGGGTGGGGAAGGGAAAGGAGATTGTGAGCCGCTCTGAGACTCCCTTGGGTAGTGAAGAGTGGGGTATAAATCAAATCTCTTCTTCTTTTCTTCACATGTACAGTTATATGTTTTTGCTTCTTACCTAAACATTCCGGTAATATATTTAACAAAAACAATTCAGGTTTATATGGCTCATTCAACTTCAATATTTTCTGCAACCACTCATGAATCTATGCCTCTCTCTGTTTACCCAGAATGCTATGCCCAGGGCTTCCTTTCTTCCGGCTAACTCCTCAGCCAGGTTCTCTTCCTGGCTACCATGAGGGGTAGACAAGCCCTCCACCATCCCTCCCCATCCTAGCCTAGACAGACAGCTAGAATACTTTCTCTGCCTTTCCCATTCTAGCATATAGTTCCTTGACAATATAGAATGTTATTTCTTTTGTAAAGTAACAAGCCCCGGGTGGGTTTTCTTCCTAACGCAGCCCCCCCTCCACTCACACAGTGCAAACTGAGCCCCAAGCTAACATTCCGAATAATTTTTGACAGATTTGAAATCTAACTTTGTAAAGATGCTATTTGATATCGGTTGCCAGAGAGTGTTTTCTTGTGCGCCTTTCCAATTGTATTTATTAAATGCATAAAATAAAAAGAACACCGTATTTTCTCAAGATTCAGGTGAGTCGCCGTGTTGGTCTGAAGCCGCAGAACAAAGTTTGCGTCCGGGGTGCCTTTGAGACCAACAAAGTTTAATTCTGGGGATAAGCTTTCGTGTGCATGCAGACAAAATCAAACTATACTCAGAATCAAATTATACCCAGAATTAAACTTTGTTGGTCATAAAAGTGCCACTGGACTCAAACATTGTTCCCAAGATGGAATAAAAGGAAACGTATCACAGATTTCCAGAGTCTCTGACAGCATTACAGCACAGCGGTTTGAGGCCTCGCTTCTGACCAGAATACAGTCCCCAGTTGCCCTTGAAGTTCACTGGATAACATGGGCTTTTTTTTTTAGTTTGGCATTCCTTCTGCAGTCCCAAAGTTTCAGCTGCTGTTTTGTTGTTGTTGTTATTTCTAATGTTTTGTATGCATTTTAAACTCTGTTTTTTTAATTGCCTTCAGTGTACCCTCTAAGCTGAGTTAGTGTGAGCTAGCTCACAGTTTTTTAGCCTCCAGCTCGCAATTTTTGCCTTAGCTCAGGAAGGGTGGCTCCAGAGCAAGCTGATTTATGCAGCAGCAAAATCACTCGCTCACAGCTTTAATGCCAGTAACTCACAAAGTAGAATTTTGGCTCACAAGACTCCACAGTTTGGTGTGAGAGCCAGTCTGGTGCAGTGGTTAAGGACAGGGAGGCTATAATCATGCTAGAGAAACTGAAGCTTCCCAAATTGACACCGAAGGAAGAAGAAGAGAATCAGACCAAAGACCCACCAAGCTCAGTGGCTGAGCAGAGGCTTCTGGGAAGCTCTGTGCCACAGTCTCTTCAGTTGGTCTCCAACAGAATCTTTCTGGGGCTTAAGTGGTTCCGCTGCACACAGGCAGACTCGCACAAGTAACCACAGGCCTACTCCCCGGGGGGAAGGACAACATCAACATGAACAGATAGCGGAAATCTGTCATTTCCATTTTAAAGGGCCACAACACAAACAGCTTATGTGGGTGTGCACGGTAGTTCGGCTAAAAAAAATAATTGTTAGCGAAAGACTGGTGAGGATTTCTTTGCAAGGCTGAGACAGAGGGCGTTGATGACTTCCCCTTCCCTTTTCCTCCACAAGACAGTTCTTTCTCCCTCTCTCTATCTGCAACCTGTAACATCCGAGGGCACAGGTTCATCCAGACACGTTCCGAGATGGTCTCTTTCTAGCCCTGCCTCCCTTTTGTTTGGAGAGCAAATGCTGCCCATGTAGCACATTCATCATTCTCATGATGCACAGCTGCCACTGCCATGGGGGGGGGGGGGAAGACAGGAAGGAAGAGGAAGCGGGGGGGGTGTTCGTGTGTGAGAGAGACAATCAGACAGACAAACAGACAGACAGACAGAAAGAGAAAGAGATAGAGAAAGAGAAAGAGAAAGAGAAAGCTCATATTTTTGTGAGAAGATCACACACAAAATTTAGAGAGCTAGACTGGAGTCCAGTAACACCAACAAGATTTTGGGGGGTATAGCTCCAGGTTTGGAAATTCCTGGAAGTTTGGGAGCAAAGACCAGGGAGAGAAGCAACCAGATCTTTTTTTTTTTGGGGGGGGGGGGTGTCAAAGAATGTTAACGTCAGCTGGGCCAGTGCCAGGTTTTTTTGCACGCTAGGCGAGGCTACCTTCTGCCCCTCCCCAGTGCGCTCACCAATTTTCAAACATAAATGCATTTTAGGAAGAATGAAGAACACAAAATTTGAAATTGCTAATTTCTTTTTTTTAATTGTGAGAACAAGTAATACAGTCTCTGATTCCGTCTCTCAAACAGGAAAACACAAATCACAAAGCATTCTGAAAAATCCTGTTAATTGTGATGTTGAAATTAAAGTCTCTTTAACGTTTCATAAGAACATAAGAGAAGCCAATGTTGGATCAGGCCAATGGCCCATCCAATCCAGCACTCTGTCACACAGTAGCCAAAAACACCAGGTGCCCTCAGGAGGTCCAGCTAGGGCTGCCAAGTCGTACTCACGCACTGGCGGGGGGGGGGGAGTCCTTTGCCGCCCGGGAGCCGCCCGGCCCGGTGACGTCACCCGGAAGTGATGTCACCACGTTGGGGCCGTCGCCCTGGCAACGTCTCGAACATGGTGACGTCACTTCCGGGTGACATCACTACGCTGGGGAAGTCGTCCAGGCTGGACGTTCGGGGGTGGGGTTCCCCCCGCCGGCCGAATGCTGGCCAGCGGATCGGGAACCCCTATAGCGGGGGATCCCCCGCCCCCCGGGCTGACTTGGCAGCCCTAGGTCCAGCAGTGGGGCCAGGACACTAGAAGCCCTCCCACGGTTCGATTTCAGACACATCAGAGTCTTATTTTGCATGCCTTTAAAGGTGCCGCTGGACTCAAACTTTGGTCTGTTGCTTCAGACCAACACAGCTACCCACCTGAGGCAGTTTAGGATGTCATCACCTAAGTTGTTTGTGGAGGATGGGCAAGGAGGAAATGTGGGGGTACAAACTTGAGAAAACGCTCAAGTCAGAGACAACGCATTGTTCCTGTGGTTGGTGCACTGATGCTATTGCGCCACACAGCTTGGGCGACTTTCCTGTCCAAACATGGTATCGGAGAGGAGCCGTCCCTTCTGGATGTGCCTCGATCACAGGAACCCGGCAACCAGGGAAAACCTCCACCTGACCCCGTGGTCAGTAGAAAAGAGCAAGCTGAACCAGAGGTCTGACTAGGCCAGACCTGTAAGGTTGCTTGAGCGCTTTACTTTTAATGCTATAACATCCTCCTCCTGTAAAAAAAAAAAAAATTCCTGTACCTTTCCCTCAGGAAATGCCAACGGCAAACTTCCAAAGTCACGCATGACCACCAGAAAACTTTGGATAAAGCACCAAGAATGCTGTAGAATCCTACTGTTGTGGGGGGAGTTATATACCAAATAGCAAAATATATGTTCACTTGTACCCAAAATAAATGAATAAAGAACCTAACCAAAGCACTCTGGTTTGGTTTCAGGTTTTTTAAGCAGTTCAGGTTTAAGCAGAAAACAATCCTCAGTTTGGCCTCTAGCATGTTTGTTTCCCTGGCTGTCGGGGGGGGGGGGTCCCCTGTTGATCCTGGCTTCTCCTCCCTCCAGCTGCACTGCCCTTGCACCGGCATTCCCCACCAAACCTTCCCTGTGCGTCGGCCAAGGCCCCTCAGAGCAGGTAATGCAGAGGAGGAGGAGGAGGAGAAGGGGGGAGCAGGCCTGGGAAAGGGGACTCGTCAGCCTCCTGCGAGCCTGGGAGGAGGAATTCCCCCCCACGCCCGAGCCCAAACTGCTCCTGGACTCTGTACGCAGCCTCACCAAGGGGTGCCATGCTCCAGAGAGGCAGCCACATGCCCCAGCACAGCCCGGCCCCGGGGGAGCCTCACCACTGCCACTGCTGGGACAGAGCGCTGCGAACGGGCGGGGAGAGAGTGATAGGGACTGACTTGGCAGCAGTGGCAGCTGTCACTCCTGCTCCAGCTGCTGCCTGGCTCGGCTCCAGCGCCACTCACCCGGGAGAGGCCAGTGGGGTGGCAGGCAGGCAGGCCAGCCCGGTGCTCCTCTTCAGTTGGCAGCCCAGGTGAGTGCCTAAACTGGGATGCACCGGCCCGGAACGTCAGCACCCTTCTTATGGGTGACAAGTTGGTCAAGAGGAAGAGCTGAAGTGTGAATCCTCACACCCGAGAGTATTGCTGCCATCGGTCCCCTGACTACCTGGTCAGCTGAGACCAAGGGACTAAGCCTCTAGTCCTCCTGAGTCGAAGAACAGGGAAGCCAACCCTGAGAGGCTGAACGCTCACCAGGTGAGTTTCAGCAAACAGTTAATTTGGCAGCTGTAGCCAATATGGGCTAAAGTTCTGGATGCAGCCCCAAGCCCCAAAACTCAAGAAGAACAGCATATTTAAAACAATTTATTACATAATGGTGCAGGAATATGCCATAAAAGTGCATTGAGCCGTGAGGATAAAATAATAACGCTAAACATCTAACCTAAGCACTTTGACAAGCACTGGTCGTAAATCCAGATGTTAACCTTGACAAGACTGATTCCAACAGATTTTCAGAGTCAGAGGTCACAATCAGATGGTCCAGGCACAAGTGCCTGGTGGATCTAAAGGACACGTCCAGACAGTGACATCTGAGAAAGGTGCCGCTGCCGTGATCAGCCTGTTGATCCCCGCCAGGGAGACGTATTAAAAAGACAGTGCTGAAAGTCTGGTCTAAAGCTTGCTGATTGATGGGCCAATAGTGGACTTCCCCCCATCTAGTCGTTCCAGTGCACAATCAGTCCATCGGGGTGCTCTGACTCCAGACCACCCCGAACGGCCACCATTTAAAAAAATTCTTAGCAGTGTGCGCATAAACGCATAGACAAGCGATGGCCGCAGAGCTCCACTCAAACGTTCTGGACAATTTAATGTTTCTGAAGGGCCCGTAAAACATATGAACTTTGTTAATTGAAATGGTACCTAGAGGAAGGTACCACTTGGTGGTGCTTTTAACAATTCAAGTCCGCACACACACGAAAAAACAAGTAGATGGTGAGGCACATATGTGCATGCACAAACATAATTAACAAAAAAAACCAACCGCACAGCCCCTTCAGGTGGATGCCGCCTAGACAATCCACCATGGAGTCCGTGCGCAGCAAGGCGATTCACAGGGGAGCTGTCTGGTCATGCAACACTGGATAAAAAAGATCGGGATCAAATTAGAGCTGGGCCAATGATGAGATTAGCTGCCCATCTGAGCGGGACCCAAGTCAACAGGGGTTTCCGCCAGCCAGGCCCAATCAAGAGGTGCCCCAAAGGTAGATGTAGTCCAGACAAAGGGCAGAAACTAAACTGAAGATTGTGTTGTTGTTTTTGTAAATGCCAATGGCCTGCGTTGGCAGAATACTGATTGACCTATCAAATTCATACCCAAGGATGCAACTTGACCGATCAAACATGTTGCTAACCAGGTGGCTTAACCAGTCAGGTGAATCTGCCAATCTCTGCAGCTGAATATGGGGTCCAGTTAAGCAAGGTCCTTACTTGAGCGAAAGGGAATGTCTTAAGCCCACTCCTAGAAGCCTTGAAACCACCAGGCATCATGGTTTTCCTGGCACCTGCAAGAACCTCCCATCTCCTTATCTGTTTCTCTGAAGCTTCAGTTAAGCTCAACCTTGGTTTCTCAGGGAAAAAGGAAAACTTCCATGATTTCCTGCCTAGGCCTCATCCTGAACCATTTTTTGAATGGCTGCTCTAGTGTTTAGAACAGGGATCCCCAATCTTCGGAAGCCCGTGAGTGCCTTTGGAATTCTGACACAGCGTGGTGGGCACAGCCGCAAAATGGCTGCCACAAAATGGCTGCTGCCAGGGGTGGAGCCAGCCACAAAATGGCTGCCATGTCAGTCATACCTCAAAGACCCTTGTTTTGTGGTGGCAGCTGCTGCCAAAGCAACCTTTAAAAAAAACCCTGCTCAGACAATCAAATCTCCAACGGCCAGTAGCCCCACCTGGCCCCTCCTGGTTTCTCAAAACACTCAGCGGGTACCAAGAAAGCTGTCAACAGGCTCCATGTCACCCACAAGCACCATATTGGGGACTCCCAATTTAGAAGAAGGGAGGAAGATGCTGTGGGAGGAGACACAGTAGGGACGCCAACTTCAGGTTTGAAATTCCTGGAGGTTTGGGACCAGAGACGGGGGAGTGTAGTAGCCAGAGATTCATGGGGAGGGGACTTTTTGTAAGTGTCCGATGGGAATGTCGGCAAAGCTCATGTACTGGTCCTTATCTCTAATGGCCTTGGGACTTGAAGGCCCACTTCCACCCACAATGTCCAGCCTACCAGCTAAGATCCTCAGCCCAAGCCCTGCTCTCCGTGCCCCAGCCTCCAGAGGAGAGGAAGGGGCAACCAAAGGCGGGCCTTTTTCAGGGCCTTTGGAATCCCCGCTCCCCGCCTTAATGCATAGTCTACTCCAGGGGTCCCCGACCGTTCTGAGCCTGTGGGCACCTCTGGAATCCCGACCCACAGCGGTGAGCATAGCAACAAAATCTCTGCCGCAGGAGGTGCAGCCAACTGCCAAATGCAAGGCAGTGGGATCTTGCAAACCTCTAAGAGTAACTCTTCGACACTCCAGACAGAAGCGCTGCTTAACGGGATGCCTTTTAACACGCACAGCCAACCAGAAGTGCCCTGGGCAAAAGTCTCACCTGGCCCCGCCCACTTCCTAAAAACACTTGGGGGGCTGCCAGGAAAGGTATCAGCCGGCACCGTGTAACTGGGGACCCCTCCTCTGCTTTCTTCTAGATGCCAAGCCAATATATTTCATTGACCCAGGCTTTACCTCTTCTATGGGGGATTTCTTTTACAAATATCAGGACTGTTTTACAAATATCGGGGTGAGGCCTAAATGTCGATTTTATGGCTGACAACTTTCTAGCATCGCGTTTGCTTTGCGAGCCCCCTCCAGCAGTTCTCTGGAGAGGGGGCATATAAATTTCCCTCGACAACAGAAACGATAGCCAGCGCCCCCTAATATCCTACAGTTCTTGACATACGCCACTCAGGCAGCCTGGATCCCCTCCCTGGAATCAGCACTTTCACAATTTCATGCCTCGGCCAGAATTATCTTCCCACAACTCCTTGTTGTGCGATCTTTATTTAGAACTTGCGTAAGAGGATACTTATTTTAAACATTAAGCCACCAGAGATTCAGAAATCAGATTCCATGGCGCTTTGCAGGGAAGAACAACGTGCCTTAAAATAATCCCAATTTGATTCTCTCTGTGTTCTAATGCTATGGAGATTGCAAGGGAGAAATGACATCTCCAAACTGATTTCCCTTGAAAATATGTATAGTTAGAGCTCTTGAGTGCGCAGGGGCTCCGCAGAGCAATTTCACTCCGATTGTGCTATAAAAAGACACCATTTCGACGTTTGTTAGCACAAAAGGGCTCTGGGAGCGATGCTGCAGGCGCCACGGGGCTTCTCCTTTTTCTTTCTCTGCCACTGGCCAAACCTCCCTGGCATGAGGGGTGCCATCAGGGGAAACTGGGCATGCCTAGGGAGCCACGCAGTCGCATGGCCAGTCTCTGTTCAGAAGGCTGGATGGCCTAGGATATTACAGTCCTTCACCTGCGTCCAGTTCTTGATCTACCCAGCCAAGCACGGTTGGTTCCGACCAGAAATCCTTCACAGAAGGGCCCGTGGCTCAGTGGCAGAGCCTCTGCTTGGCACGCAGAAGGTCCCCGGTTCAATCCCCAGCGTCTTCACTTGAAAGGACCCGGTAGTGAAGGGCGGGGTATAAATCCAATCTCTTCTCTTCTTCTTCTAGATTCTGCTATAACCAACACAGCTTACCTCTTTGCTAACAACCAAACAAGAATACATTGGAGGCTGCTTT
The DNA here is from genome assembly GCA_029233225.1 of Lepidodactylus listeri. Taxonomy (NCBI): domain Eukaryota; kingdom Metazoa; phylum Chordata; class Lepidosauria; order Squamata; family Gekkonidae; genus Lepidodactylus; species Lepidodactylus listeri. Next base: position 100,143,305 of record JARCFY010000011.1, on the reverse strand, counting down.
GGTTGTTTGGTGACCTCTACCAAGAACTACACAGTGGGGAATGAGAAAAGACCATAAGAACATCAGAAGAGCCCTACTGGATCGGAGGTTGACTGCCTCTGAACGTGGAGGTTCCCCTCAGTCCCCATGGCTAGTTGCCATGGATAGACTTATCCTCCGTGGATCTATCTAGTCCCCTTGTAAAGCTGTTTATCCCTGTGGCCATCACTACATCCTCTGGCAGCAAATGCAACATTTTAATCATTCTCCATGTAAAGTAGGGCATTCCACAATTTAATCACTCACGGTGTAAAGTAGTAGTGATTTCTCATGTGACCCTGCTGATTCGGCCGGATCTCTCAGTTGCCTTCGATGCTATTGACCACAGTATCCTACCGAGACACCTCTCGGCACTGGGACTAGGGAGCACCATGTTACAATGGCTGAAATCCTATTTGGGGGGCAGTCTCAGAGGGTGAAGCTAGAGGGGGTCCCTGCTCTGCCCCATGGCTGTTGACCTGTGGGATTCTGCAGGGTTCATTCTTCTCCCCCATCCTATTTAATATTTGCATGAAGCCACCAGGAGAAGTTGTCAAGAGGTTTGGGGGGGGGGGGTCACCAATATGTGGATGACACCCAACTCTACCTTTCTTTCCCACCTAATTCCAGGGATGCTGTTAACATTCTGAACCAGTGCTTGAGGACACTAAGGGGTTGGATGAGGGTGAACGAGTTGAAACTTCATCCTGACAAGACAAAGATTCTCTGTGTTAGTAGAAAAGCTTCAAATCTCTTCCTGTCCTGGATGGGGTTTTACACCCTTTGAAAAGCCAGGTTCACAGCTTGGGAGTGCTGCTGGACACCACAGTCACCTTAGAAAATCTGATGGCTGTAGTGGTTCGAAGCGCTTTTGCCCAGTTTTGACTTCTTTATGAACCTGCCTGACCACTGTGTTCATCTTCAGAGGCCCTGCTTTTGGTACCACCGTCTTCTGAGGTTAGGCAAGTGGCAGCCTGGGAGAGGGCCTTCTTGGTCGTGGCACCAAAGCTCCGGAATTCTCTCCCCAGGGAGATTTGTCTGGCCCTTTCTGCTGCTTTTCCACCAGCAGCTGAAGACCTTTTTGCTTCGTTTGGCATTACTTCAATTAGCTTTTCTGCACTCGCATTTTCCTCAGTTGCATGTTCCTGTTTCCTTGGGGGGGGGGGGCGTCTGTTTCACAAGTGTTTTCCTCCCTCTAGTGTTTGATTTGATATTGCACTGGTTTATGTCCAGCATATTTTTGACACAAACCTATGTAATATCGAATCGACCACGAGAGGGAGCAAAACACAAGCAGAACGGGGGGAACCCCCTCCCCCCCCCCCCAAAGAAACAGGAACTTCCAAACAAGGAAAATGAGAACAAAGAAAAGCCCAATGATCTGTCCTTCCTAACCATGTTTTAACTGCTGATTTTAACCTTTTGTATGTGTTTTAAATTGTTTTAATGATGTGCGTTTGGAGGGGTTGATTTTAATAGTTTTAAAATGTGATTTTTATCACACATGCTTTCAATAGTTAGCCCCAGGGCTTTTTTTGTAGAAAAAGCCCAGCAGGAACTCATTAGCATAACAGGCCACACCCCACAGCAGAAACTCATTACCATATTAGGCCACACCACTGACAGCACAGCTTATTAGCATATTAGGCCTCACCCCCATGTTACCAGCAGAGTGGTCATCCAGCCACACCTACTTTTCACTTCTTATTCTGTTTACCTTGTTTGTTGTCAAAACCCAGGGCTTTTTCTGTAGCAGGAATTAATTTGCATGTTAGGCCACACACCCCTAATGTAGCCAATCCTAATGAGTTCCTGCTGGGTGTGGCCAACTCAGGAGCCAGCCGGAACTCCGTTCCTGTGCGTTCCTGCCCAAAAACAGCCCTGGCTAGCCCCCTCGGTGGCCCACGTAAGGGCCAAAAGGTGGGATACAAATTTTGCAAATAAAAACAGGTAAAATATACTCTGGTGAGATGGTCTTCCCTCGGGGAGGGGGAGTGAGCGAGTTGGGCCTCTCACTTTTCACACAAGGGAACATTTCACCAATAAGTCCGCTTCAGAAGGCACGACTGTGGCGAAACCGACCACTCTGAGATCCTACACTCTAAGTGAGAATACACTGGTAGCAAAATAAAGCTGACTGATTCTTACAACTATAAAGTTAACGATGTTACCAGAGGCGGAAATTGGGAAGGCGCATTCAGAGACACATAAACAGACAGCGGCATCCTTTAAAACTTAACTGAGGAGAAAAGAAATCAAAAGCGGGTGCATGCTGCATCCTTCACAACTTTATCTTTCAATTTGTTGAGCGGCAACAGCGCATAACCATCAGCCAGAGCTTCTGCTTTCAGTCCAGGTGGAAATGTCGCTCCCAAGCCAGAAGCATCCGAAAGAGAAATACAGATCTGTTCTGCAATGCATAAAAATGTCTCCTCTCCTCCCCCTGGGATCTTTGCGGAAGTTTCAGATTTGAAATATTCATCTGCGCTCCCTGAATACCACTTACGAGTTGAGACCAGTAAACAAACGCCCATCAATAACATTCGTAAAGCTGCTGGGGGGGGGGGGGGGGGCGGGGGGCAGCTGTGCCTCATGAGCAGACCACGGGATTTTCGTGAGGTTCCAGATCAAAGGACTTGGGGGCATAAAAGGACTCAGAGAGAGCAAGGATGGGATACACCCAGCCTTTCTTTAAGCCACTGACAACCGTGCAGAGCCCAAGTTAGAGGCAGGCCCCAGACTTATTTACCTGCTTACTAAATTTGCGGGCTAGTTTTCAAATTTAAAACAACACACAATCCCGACGGTGACAGAGACGAATGATCACGAAACCATTAATTAATCTTAACACAGTTCAGCAGGCGGAATAAAGATGGATTCCGGCAGTTGATCAGGGAGTGCTATAAGATGGTGCAGGAGCGCCATCCGGAGATGCAAAACAGTCCAGCCGCTTAGAGGCCCGGGAACAAAACCATTTTCAGTCCTCGGCAGAACTTCTGTGGTCCAGAGAGAAGGAATCCTGGAAACTATAAACTCAGCCTCTGGCACCCCACCACCCCTCTTTCACAGCAGCCCCACCAGCCACTGCTCTTCGGAGAAATCTGTGGGAACTGCAGCTGCCATCCCCCCCCCCCCCCGCCTCAGGCAGTACCACCCCTCCTTCTGCAAAATGTCCTTTGCTCTGCACTTGCCTTTTGCATTTATTTATTTATTTATATCCTGCTTTTCTCCCCAGTTGAGATTTAAAAGTGGCATAGCACATTCTTCTATTCTCTCACAGCAACCCTGTGAGGTAGACCAGGCTGAGAGTTTAGGATGGGCCCAAGGTCACTCAGCAAGTTGCCATGGTAGAAGGGGGGGCATTTGAACCCGTGTCTCCCAGGATTCAAGTCCAACACTCTACCCACTACACCACATCGGCTCTGTTCTCAGGAAACCCACTCATTTCTATCCCTTTCCACCTCAAACAAGTAGCCTATAACTTGTTTGACGAATTGGGAGTGGAAGAATTCTTGCTTCCATCTTTGTAAGCTGCCTTGAGCAACCATTTGCTGTGGGAAGGGGGGGGGTATAAATATTTTAAGAAAAGGAAAAAACAATTACATCCTTCCCCCCCTTCTCCAAAGCCACAAGACTCTAAGGTGCTCTTCTAGGATCGGGGTCCTCAACCTTTTTTGGAGCCTAGGAGCACCAATGGAATTCTGGGAGGGAGCGGAGAGCTCCCCTCCAAAATGGCTGCAGCAGGAGTCAGGACCAAATACTAAAATGGCTGCCAGAGGAGACACAGCCGAGTGCAATACTTCCCTCCCCACTTCGCAGCCGTGGGAAACCCTTTCATTTGGGTGAGGGGAGCCAGTAACAAGCCCTGCCTTACAATGGCTACACCCACTTTCCGAAAGGCTTGGTGGGCACCAAGGGAAGTAATGGCGGCAATATCCTTTCTCCATGGTCAGGGACAAAGGGTGGCACTAGGGGAGCAGCAGTCCAGGAGACACCCACTGGTGTGTGGGGTCCCCCAGGGGGGCAGTGCTCTCCCCGATGCTGTTTAATATCAATATGCACCCTCTTGCCCAGATTATCTGGAGGGATGGGCTTGGGTTGCCACCAGTATGCTGATGACACCCAGCTCTCTCTGATGTTGGGCAGCCTGTCAGACTCCACCCCAGAAGACCTGGACAAGGCATTAAAAGCTGTGGCTGGTTGGCTTAGGCTGAGCCGGCTGAAACTGAATCCAACAAAGACGGAGGTCCTGTGCTTGAGCTGGGGCGGCCCAAGGGCGGGGATCCCACTCCCGGCCTTTGACGGGGCGCCACTGGTGCCAGCGCCGGAGGTTAGGAGTTTGGGAGTGCTCCTCAATACTTCCCTAACAATGGAGGCCCAGGTAGCAGCCGCTGCCACCTTCTATCATCTGCGGCTGGTCAGGCAGTTGGCCCCCTAGCTGGACCGCAACGACTTGGCCACAGTGATCCATGTGATGGTCACCTCGAGACTAGTCTACTGTAACGCCCTCTACATGGGGCTGCACTTGTTGCAAATCCGGAAGCCGCAGCTGGTGCAGAATGCTGTAGCCTGGCTGTTGATGGGTCTCCCTAGATGGGAACACATCCGGCCTGCACTGAGGACACTGCACTGGCTGCCAGTAGCATACCGAATCCACTTCAAGGTGCTGGTATTTACCTTTAAAGCCCTATATGGCCAGGGTCCAGCATACCTGAGGGACCGCCTTTCCCGACATGTCCCCCAGAGAGCACTACGGTCTGGGTCTTGCAATCGGTTGACCCTCCCTGGTCCTAATGACACAAGACTCACTGTCACCAGGGTCAGGGCCTTTTCAGTGGTGGCTCCATACTGGTGGAATGAGCTCTTGGAGGAGATCAGGGCCCTGCGGGACCTGTCGCAGTTCTGCAGGGCCTGCAAGACGGAGATCTTCCACCAGGCCTTCAACTAGGAGCACCCCCCGTACCACCACCGAACTGCAACCTGTATGGTCGGCGTGACTATCAAGGTTAGTGAAACTCTGGACCATCTTTGAAATCAGAACATCGACAGCACCATTATTATTAATATGTTTGCATTTTATGATGCTTTATTGGTTTTAAATTGTTATTATTTATGTATTCTGTAAAAATGTTTTAAGAATGTGAGCTGCCCTAAGCCTCCTTTTCAGGGACGGCGGGGTACAAATACAACAATAAAATAAATACAATAAAATAAAATCATGCCCATGGGCACCACAGAATCATAGAGTTGGAAGGGATCTTCAGGATCATCTAGACCAACCCCTGCACAATGCAGGGAATTCACAAATGCCGCCCCCTCCACACCCACAGTGACCCCTGCTCCATGCCCAGAAGAGGGCAAAAAAAACCCCAAAACCCCTCCAGGGTCCCCAGCCAAACTGGCCTGGAGATCAACTGCTTCCTGGACTCAAAGTGGAGATCAGCACTCCCCTGTTCTAGGAACTCTCCAGCAGGGCGGGGGGACTAGTGAATACCCCTGAATCTCTGGAGCCAGTCCAAACAGATCCACTTAGTCTCTATTGGCTCCACTGTATCATGTTACTTAAATGGTTGCACATAACCTTTGCTGGACCTGTCTGAGGATGCAAAAGTGATTGGGGGGGGGGGGGGGAGGCTATAGCCATTTCTCCCAGCATGCAGTGGTCACAAACAGGTGTTATACAAAGACCTTGCACTGCTCCCCAACAAACACGAGGACTTTGTAATGTGTAGCTGGTCTCAGCTGCTGTTTGGCTCTTTTGGTCACCTGATTCTCCTTTAATCTTGACTGTGTCTCCTAGTACCAGGGTTTTTCTCTGTACCAGGGAAGTTCTGTGTGCGCGGAAATAAGCCACATTCTTGTGTCCATAATGAGCATTTTTTTATTTATTTTATTTTTATTTATTTTGGGATTTGTATCCCGCCCTCCCCGCAAGCGGGCTCAGGGCGGCTCACATGGGCCCACGGCCAATCAAACATTAAAACATGTAAAATCATTAAAACATTCATATAAATATAATACAATAAATACATTAAAAGATATAAAAGCTTCCATAGTATCGTTTCTGATGGCGGCTAGATGGCAGGCATACGCCCCCCCCCCCCCCCCACCGTGCAGGACCGAGCAGGACCAGGGTCATCATAGATGTTAAAATGATGGATGGTATCATCGGTGGCGGCTCCTATTTAAAAGCCTGGCGGAAGAGCTCCGTCTTGCAGGCCCTGCGGAACTGCATTAGATCCCGCAGGGCCCTGATCTCCTCCGGGAGCTCATTCCACCAGATAGGAGCCGCCACCGAAAATGCCCTGGTCCTTGTCCTGGCTAGCTTGGCGTCCCTGGGGCCAGGGACGGATAATCGATGTTCAGACATCAGAAGAGCCATGGGGGATCAGACCAGTGAGGGTCCATCTAGTCCAGCATCCTGTCCCACACAGTGGCCAACCAGTTCCTCTGGAGGGACAGCAACTGGGCAGAGAGGCCAAGGCCTTCATTAGAACATCAGAAGAGCCCTTCTGGATTAGACCAGTGGTCCACCTAGTCCAGCATCCTAGTCCAGCAGCCAACCAGTTCCTCTGCAGGGCCAACAATAGGCCACAGCAGCTGAAGCCTTCCCTTGATGTTGCCTCCCGGCACCAGTAGAAGTTGATTGCCTCTGAATGTGGAGGTTCTCTTTAGACACCATTGCTAGCAACCAATGAGAGACCTCTCCTCCAGGAATCTGTCTAATCCCCTTCTATGCCTGTGGCCATCTCTACATCCTCTGGCAGTGAATTCCACATTTTAACAACTCATGTAAAGTAGTATCTCTTTTCTGTCCATCCTGACTCTACTGCCATCAGCTTCATTGGATGCCCTCGAGTTCTACTATATAGGGAGAAGGAGATCCCAAACGTTGAAAGCCAAACCTCTGAGTGGTCTGTTGCTAGCCCACTACCCTTAATTCTTGAGCTTAAATCTGAAGCTGTAGGAAGGGTTAGAAGCAAAGCTTTGGGTGCTCAGAGTGGAACAAAGGAAAGTCATTCTGAAGTTAGGAGAACACCATCCTTCTCCCTAACTTATGCAAGGAAGGGCAATTAGTAGGTGATTGCATGTTTTATGATGCGGCGTCAACCGCCAAGCCCCAGCGGCGTGCTTCGCCGTTTCACCGGCTAATAGATTTATTCTCTCCTCCGGGTAAGTCTAACTGAAACTCCTCATTCGGTCCAAGAGCCACATGAAATATCTCACTAATCCTTACTTTCGTCCAACCCCATGACCTTCCCAAGTAACCGGCAAGAGCGGCTCATATATCCACATAATCTGTGCGCTGTTCGGCTACGATATGACAGATGAAGGTTATGTCCTGGTTGAAGGAGCCCGTCCTAGATAAAGGTTGGCTCGCAAAGCTAATTCAGAAGAAGAAAGATACCCGAGAGTGCCCCGTTGCGTGGAAAGCGGAAAGGTCACTCAGAGAGAGGGGAAGGTGCTGGCAACCACTTCTGGGAAACACGAGGCGATTATCGGAGAGCCTCGACACGCCGCATGGTCTCCTGGAGCCCTTGCCAAAACCAGCCTCCCTAATGTGCACTAAAGTATGTCACATGCTAATACATTTATCCTTTTCCAACAGTTAGTATATCTATATCCCTTCATATGATATATGCAGCCGTACTTGGACTGAGCATAACCGAGCTAGTCCAGCCCAGATCATGAGTACCCCATCTCCCAAGTTTTTAGCAAATACCTTTGCCAGCCCCACCAATGAAAATGTTTTTCACCCAAAGGTACAGAACCTGGGATATTCTATAATCAAAGCATGTATTTTATCACCAAGACTAGGATGCTCAAGACAGCCAACCTCTGGATACCAGAGCCAGGAGGCAACGTCAACGGAAGGCCTCAGCCTCTATGCCCTGTTGTTGGACCTCCAGAGGACTAGAGGGACCCTCACTGGTCTGATCCAGCAGGGCTCCTCTGATGTTCTTATGAAGGCCTCAGCTTCTCTGCCCTGTTGTTGGCTGTTCAGAGGAACTGGTTGGGGCCCCTGTGTGAGACAAGATGCTGGACTGCATGGACCCTCACTGGTCTGATCCAGCAGGGCTCTTCTGATGTTCTAATGAAGGCCTCGGTCTGTGTGCCCTGTTGTTGGCCCTCCAGAGGAGCTGGTTGGCCACTGTGTGAGACAGGAGACTGGACTAGATGGACAACTGGTCTGATCCAGCAGGGCTCTTCTGATGTTCTTGTGAAGGCCTCAGCCTCTCTGCCCTGTTGTTGGCCCTCCAGAGGAAGTGGCTGACCACTGTAAGAAACAGGGTGCTGGACCAGATGGACCACTAGTCTGATCCAGTAGGGCTCTTCTTATTTATCTCTAACTGTGAACAACTGCCACCTGAGTTTAGATGAGCAAAAAAACCCAGAAATGACATTATGCCACAGTTGAAGGTTGAACCCAGATTCCTCCCAGGTCTTCTTCCACGGACCTCTCATCTTGAAGACCCCAGCAAATTGCTTAGTTCTTGCAATGCCTGAAACTTTCCATATGAACACGGCCAGCTGGATTTCAGATTGCCTGACTCTTCTAGCCACCGGTCTTAACAAAATCACCAATACTCTTGGCCCTCCAGGACTTGAGTTCCAAGCCCCAAATTAGTGGACTTCCTCAGATCTCTAGTGGTGTCAATGTTCATCTCCAACCTTGCCAGGGTAGTTAAACAGGAAGGGGCGTAAGAACATAGGAGAAGCCAATGTGGGATCAGGCCAGTGGCCCCTCCAGTCCAACACTCTGTGTCACACAGTGGCCAAAAACACCCCAGGTGCCCTCAGGAGGTCCAGCAGTGGGGCCAGAACTCCAGAAGCCCTGCTCAGCTGGCACAGAAGGATGCCTCCTGTACACTGGAACCACCCAATTCACCCCCCTTGCCAGTTAAACAGCCCTCGGAGTCTGTGGAGGAAGAGTGCTGCCCACCTTTTATTCTATTTGGCCTCAGAGAGTCACTGAAAACCTGGTGTATTCTCTCATTCTGCAGCGGGCGCAAAAGAGGGCCAGGAGAGTCCCCTGGGCACTCAGCAAGGTTGTCCTTTGCCCAGAATTGGAATCGGCGTCCCCAAACAAGGCAGCTCTTGGGAATCCATAACAATGAGCCCAAGTTGGTTTGGCATTTGCTCTCCAGGATGCATCCAACCAAACATTCATTCTCATGGGGGTTGTAGTAATTATGTGTGTCCTGCCTCCTCCAGAGCTCAAGTCAACTTTGCAGACTGAACAGCACATTAGAATAATTTTGAAAAACCAACTGACAATGAAAATAAATGCACCCTTGCTCTACAGTAGCTCGCAAGGTGGTCTTGTACCAAGGGGAACCTGGGCTGAATGTCACCTCCACTGGGAAGCTGCCCTGTGCTAGCCTTGCATCTCAGGCTAGCCTACCTTACAAGGTTGTTGTGAGGGCAAGATGGGGGACTGCTCAAAGTACACCAGCCTGAACTGCTTGCAGGAAGCGTCAAGTCAAATTGAAGAGACAAAGCAGAGAAATACTAAAAAAGCAGGCTTATTAACAATGAAATGAAAGCAAGCCAACAGTCATATTAAAAATGATGCTCAGCCTTTTGTTCTAAATTCTAACACGAATCTACATTGGGGCAGATCTTCTCAGGTTGCATGGGGAAGCCAGGCAGCAGAAGTTCAGCTCTTCCTAATACCCCTGATAAGCCCTGCTGGATCAGACCATTGGTCTATCTAGTCCAGCATCCTGTCTCACACAGTGGCTGGCCAGTTCCTCTGGAGGAGCAACAATAAGGCACAGAGACCAAGGTCTCCCCCTGATAAGCACATCAGAAGAGCCCTGCTGGATCAGACCAGTGGTCCATCTAATCCAGTATCCTGTCTCACACAGTGGCCAACCAGTTCTTCTCAGGGCTCATTTCATAGCAGGAGCTCCTTTGCATATTAGGCCACACACCCCTAATGTAGCCAGTCCAAAAGCTTACAGAACTCTTCTTACAGGGGCTACTATAAGTTCTTGGAGGATTGGCTAAATCAGGGGTGTGTGGCCTAATATGCAAAGGAGCTCCTGCTACGAAATGAGCCCTAGTTCTTCTGGAGGGCCAGCAACACGGCATAGAGGCCAGGGCCTTCATTAGAACATCTGAAGAGCCCTGCGGGGGGTGCACCTAGTCCAGCATCCTGTCTCACACAGTGGCCAACCAGTTCCTCTGGAGGTCCAAGAACAGGACAGAGAGGCCGAGGCCTTCCCCTGATGTTGCCTCCTGGCTCTGGGATTCAGAAGCTGAGTGCCTCTGAACATGGAGGTTCCCTTTAGTCATCACGGCTAGTAGCCACTAATAGGCGTCTCCTCCAGTGAATTTATCCAATCCCCTTTTAAAACCGTCTATGCCTGTGGCCATCACTACATCCTCTGGCAGCAAATTCCACATTTACTTTACAATCTCTGTGTAAAGAAGCGAATTCCTTTGTCCATCCTGAATCTACTGCCGATCACCCACTGCCCATCAGGGTGCCTCTGAGTTCTAGTATTCTGGGAGAAGGTGAAAAAATTCTCTCTGTCCATTCTCTCCATCTCCCCACACTCCCTTTGGGGAGAATGACACTAATGACTGAGGGACTGCCTGTCCCTGCAGGCACCCCCAGGGAGCACTAAGATCGGGTTCCCAAAACTGCCTGGTTCTTCCAGGGCCTAAAGAGGCCAGGTTGGTTACAACGAGGGCCACGGCCTTTTCGGTGGTGGCCCCTCACTGGCAGAATGAGCTGCCAGAGGACATCAGGGCCCTGCGGGATCTGTTACAGTTCCTCAGGGCCTGTAAAACGGAGCTCTTCCACCAGGCTTTCAAGTAGGTTGCCACCCCTGGCCCGATTACCAACTGTACCAATCGGGACCAATGGCGCCACCAACCGAAGCCTCATAGTTAAGTGGGAGCCTGCTGACACCATTCAGCTGACAGTGATGTAGGAAGATCGCCATCTTGTATTGCACATCAGGTTTATATAGTGTGATTTTAAATTGTCTGATAGTTTCATCTGGAATTGTATTGTATGTTTGTTTCATTATGTTGGTAGCTGCCCTGAGCCTGCCGAAAAGCTGGGAGAGCGGAATATAAGTGTAAATATAAGTAAATAAAATTATGCTGCATGCAGTCAGCAGACACCACCAGAGCCGGTTCTGCAAAAGGATCCCCCATCCCCACCCCCCGCGCTGGCACCAAAGCCTCCTGGAAGCCGCTTCCGCCACAATCCCTGTGCGTCACCACAGTTGCCAGAGGAAACCACCTCTTTCGGACAGCCAAAATGCTGGCTTTCAACACCGGCATTCAGCCTGTGGCCCCTGCCAAGCCCCCATGAGACACTCCAGCGATGGATTAAGAGCGAGTTCTTTTCCTCCAGTTACACTTAATTCAGCCTTAATCTCAGCTCAGAGGAAGGAGTTCTGCTAATCTACGGTGGTTTAGTGTGTCTGAGCACAGATTAAGCGCCCCTGAGTCAATCTGGGTTAATTATGTAGACTCCACTTCCTCATCAAGATCAAGACTGGCTCAGCGTGAAACGTTATTTACACTGTGACAGAGGGAGCAAGGTACACATCGAGCAATGCACCAGGGCACAAAACACACAGACCCAAATCTGGCCAGAAGCAATTTAAATTTGCACCAGGCACCAGAATCATAGAATATTACAGTTGGAAGGGACCTTGCAGGTCATCTAGTGTAACCCCCTGCACTCTGCAGGAACAGAGCCAAAAGATAGCCCTACAACATACCCGAAAGACGGTCATCCAGCCTCCACTTGAAAACGTCTAGCGAAGGAGCATCTATCATCCCCCGAGGCAGTCTGTTCCACTGCTCAACCACTCTTGGTTAGTTAGTTAGTTAGTTACTTAGTTAGTTAAATTTATACCTTGCCCTCCCCGCAAGCAGCCTCAGGACAGTTTACAGTTAGGAAGTTTTTCCTGATATTTAGCCGGTATCGACTCCCTTGTAATTTCCACCCATTAGATCTAGTCTTGCAATCCAGAGCAAGAGAGAATAGATCTGCTCCATCTTCTACATGACAGCCCTTCCGATATTTGAAGACTGCAATCGTGTCCCCTCTAAACCTTCTCTTTCCCAGGCTAAACAGACCCAACTCTTCAGCCTCTCCTCATAAGACTTGGATTCCAACCCTCTCACCATCCTGGTTGCCCTCTTCTGGACACACTCGAGCTTGTCCACATCCTTCCTAAAATGGGGTGCCCCAAACTGGACACAGTATTCCAGGTGAGGCCTGGCCATGGCAGAATAGAGCGGAACGACCACCTCCCGTGATCTGGACGCAATGCTTCTGTTAATGCATCCTCAGATTGCATTAGCTTTCTTTGCAGTCACATCGCAGGGCAGGCTCATGTTTCGCTTGTGATCAAAGGGGCCCACAGGAGCAGAAGAGGAAGGCGTGGCGGACACCAGACACTGATGCAGCTACTTGTCTATGGTGATGCTAGAATTTTTTCCCAGGTAACCAGGCATGGAAAGCATTGTACCCGGAAAGAATTGACCTTTTATTGCCCCATACAGGTGAGTTTCTACAGCGACGCCAAAGATAAATCAGCCTCACTGGTCTTTTTGTTTGGAAGCTTTCTGGGATGCCAGGATATTTCAATGTAATTGGTTTTTAATCGAGAATATTTAAGAGGTCAACAGCCCTGAGCAGGAATATTTTTAAGTCCTAGTCAACGTCGGGGAGCCGTGTGAGTCTGTCTGTAGCAATAGAAAAGAGCCAGGGTCCAGGAGCCCCTTAAAGACTAACCAAACCTGCGGCAGGGGGAGGAGCTTTCGTGAGTCACTGCAGTCACTTCTTCAGATACTGAAAGGACTGAGCCATGACTCACAAAAAATCCTCCCCTGGCATAAATTCTGTTAGTCTTTATGGTGCTACTGGACTCTGGCTCTTTTCTGCTCCCATTCAGCCATGAGCTGGTAGCAGGATGGTGTTAAGGAGAGGGAAGGAAATTAATTCCCAGGTTCAATTCAAGGTGCTGGCTAAGACCTACAAAGACTTTCATGACTCAGCTGTGTGTTCCAAATGCCAGTTTGGTGTAGTGGTTAAGTGCACGGACTCTAATCTGGGAGAACTGGGTTTGATTCCCCACTCCTCCACTTGCACCTGGCTGGTTGACCTTGGGCAAGCCGTAGTTCTGGCACAGCTGTTCTTGAAAAAGAGCCGTTTCTGTCAGAGCTCTCTCGGCCCCACCTACCTCACAGGGTGTCTGTTGTGGGGAGGGGAAGGGAAAGGAGATTGTGAGCCGCTCGGAGACACCTTTGGGTAGTGAAGAGCGTGTATAAATCCAGTCTCTTCTTCTTCTTCAACATGGGGAACCTCCATATTCAGAGGCACTAATCCTCTGAATCCCAGAGCCAGGAGGCAACCTCCAGGGAAGGTCTCGGCCTCTCTGCCCTGTTGTTGGCCCTCTGGAAGAACCGGTTGTCCACTGTGTGAGGCAAGATGCTGGACTAGATGGACTATTGCTCTGATCCAGCAGGGCTCTTCTGATGTTCTAATGAAGGGCTCAGTCTCCATGCCCTGTTGTTGGCCAACCAGTTCCAACCAATGTGAAACAGGACTCTGGACTTATGCATTGAATAATTCTCATGTTACATTCAGGACTTGTATAGGTGATCGTATGATTGAAATTGCACATCTACCCAGATATGGGTGCCCCGTTCCATTCATAAAGTGAATATATGTTGGCTCTTTCTTACAAACAGGTGCATGCACATGTAGGCAAGATGTACAGGTATTCTCTATAATGTGTGAAGAGGGCTCTGTTTTTGGAGGTGCTGGGATCGGCCTTTCTCTGCTGGAAACTCTGGAGTGGAGACTAGGGTTGCCAGGTCCCCCTTGCCATCGGCAGAAGTTGCAGGTGGTATGGTTGCCAGCTCCAGGTTGGAAAACTCCTGGAGATTTGGGGATGGTGCCTAAAGAGGGAAGGGACCTCAGCGGGGTACAATGCCATAGACTCTGCCCTCCAAAGCATCCCATTTTTCCAGGGGAACTGATCTCAGTAATCTGAAGATAAACTGCCATTCAGGGGATCCCCAGGTCCCACCTGGAGGTTGGCATCCTTGGTGGAGACACACAGCCAGGGAAGATGACCAGTCCAGAGCTAGGCAGCCCAAGGGAGTGAACAGGACTAAAGAAGGTCCGAGAACCGGACTCCCTCCCCATTTTGACTGTTCATACGAAGACCACGCATCTCTAACCCGGATAAGTAACATTCCAGGAAATCTGAAGCCATGGTGGAACAGGGGAGACGTTTGCTTTAAACAAAACAAGCAGCAATTTGTGGATATATTGAAATATATACAATGCTTCCTTTCTCATCAAGCCTAAACTTTATTTTGCCACTTGAACAATATCAAATGCATCATTTATAAGCTGGTTAGCATATAAAATCATACTGTTTTGGCATATTTATGAAATTTTCAAGTTATAAATGCCTTCTGCGATAGAAGCAAAATTGTAAATACAGTCAGTTCTAGAGAGAGCGGCAAACTGCGTCAGCCGATCAGGAGAAATGCCGCCGGCAGTCCTGGTTCTGAGGGGCAACTTCTGCCGGGCAGTTAATTGGCAAACAGCGAAAGCATGCAGCCTTCTCCTCTCTCTCTTCCACAGATAAATGTTAATTACCTTTCACCTCCTCTGATTAGGAAGAGGCAAGGAAAGTTCTGGGCAGGTGGCCTTTGCCAGAGGGGATACAGCAGCCGCCCACTCACGGCAAGCACACCATCCAACGGCCCCCAATTTCACCTCCCAGCTCCAAACTTTCCTCCATTCCCAGCTTTTCAATTTGTGACTTCTTTCTTTAAAACGAATGGCGGGGGGACGGGGGGTGAAAGGTGTTCCATTTCAGAGATAAGTGGAGGCTTTCCGAATATAAAAAGCTTCTGGTTATTAGAATGGCATTCAAGTGCTCCGTCACTCCCAGCCCTCTTTCCCAAAATAGCAAAACACTTTGAATGTGCAGGTAATGAACCTCTTTATGCCCACCAGCCGTGTTGGTACAATACGGAATAATTGGTGGGATTTGGTGGAAGATGGATTTGGGCGGAGAGGGGACTCACATTTCCCCCACGCCGGGACCTTCCTTGGTTAGTTATTAGTTTCCCATACGGTCGCAGCCCACTTGGGACTTTAAACAGTGGGTCGAAAAGACCGTTTCCATAGAACTGTTTTGCCTGTCATTGTGCTTTGGCATGCAGGGCAAAATCAGAGTCGTTAGGAAGTGGATCCCCCTGATAACAGGACAGATCAGACAATACATCCACCCTGTTCTTAAGTATGACGGTGATTTAGAAAGGAACCAGAGTTCATGTGCGTGTGAAGTGCCATCACATCTCTTCCAACTTAGGGCAACCCTATGAATTAATGACCTCTCAAATGTCCTCTTGTTAACAGCCTTCTGGTTGTAAGTCAGTCTGTGATCAATGACGGCATGGATTCCTCAGACAAAGAGCTACCTGCAGTCGGCCCTCAGCTAGTAATTGTACAACAGGCTGCAGCTAGCTCTGAGCCAGGAAGAGAGCAATAAGAGATCAAGTTACCAGCTGGGCAGAAGTCACAGCCTACAGCTGAAACCGAGCCAACGCCTTGTAGCTCTGAAGTAGTAAACAAGGCTTCAGAAGCCACTCCCAGCCCACCTAGCTCACCTACACTGTCAGAGGTGTACAGAGTTGCAGGAAAGGAGGAGGAGCACTAGACTCATGGCCTGTCATCAGCTGTGAACTGGCAAGATGGATGAGTAGTTTCAGGATGACTGCCAAGGAACTGGCTGGGAGTGTCGCTCGTTAAGACCTGGCTATAAATTCGGCTGGGAGAAGCAGGGGTTTGTGGATGCAACAAGTACACACCGCTACTGACCACTGGAACCTTGACCCTTGGAGGGGACCTATTGGCTTTCCTGGAACCCCCAACCCTGAACTGGATTTGCTGCCTGGATCCCTTGACCCTAGATTGGACTTGGCATACTTGCTCTCTGGAACCCCTGACTTTTGGACTGGACCATGGTTACTCTTTGCAACTCTTGCCCGTAACCTACCCTGCTGAACCCCAGCTCTTGTCTCCTGGGAGGGCTGCACCAGTACACTTCCTGAGGTAGACACGGGACAAAAACGTAGCAGACGGGAAGGCAGAATTATTGCTTCCCTCACCACCTGGTGTGCATGTTGCACCTCAGGGCTGCCAATTCTGGACTAAGAAATACCTGGAGATTTGGGAGTGGAGCCTGGAGAGGACATAGTTGGGGGACAGGAGGGACTTCAGTGGTGTATAATGCTATAGAGTGCACTCTCCAAAGCCACCATTTTCTCCAAGGGGATCGATCTCTCTTGCCTGCAGATCAGTTGTAATTCCAAGAGATCTCCAGACCCCCACTTGGAAGGTGGCAAACCTAGCACCTCCAGAAGTCTCCACCTAGGGACAAAGCATTGTGTTGGCATGGGCACAAGCCAACACAAATCTATCCAAGAGGCATGGTGGATTTCCCAGAGAGCATCCAGGCACTGACCATGCAATCTGAGACTGTATACGCCAGAGAGGACATAACTTTGCACTGACTTGGATAGCCCAGGATAGCCCGATCTCGTCAGCTCTCAGAAGCTAAGCGGGGTCGGCCCTGATTAGTACTTGGATGGGAGACCACCGAGGAAGACCAGGGTTGCTCCGCAGAGGCAGGCAATGGCAAACCCACCTCTGTTTGCTCTTGCCTTGAAAACCCAACAGGGTTGCCAAAAGTCGGTTGCAACCTGATGGCCCCCACCCATCCCCAAAAAAGGGCCCTTGCTTTTGAAAACTGCCCTTGAGAGAACAGCTCCAAGAGAACTTGTGACTGACCCAAGGTCACCACACCAGCAGCTGCATGTGGAGGAGTGGGGAATCAGACCCGGTTCTCCCAGATTAGCGTCCACTACACCGAACTGGCTCTCAGTCACCCCCTCCATCTCACCAGAGGTCCCTCAGAGGGTGCCATGAGAGTAAAATGGAGACCAGGATTACACACGTCACCCTGAGCGGCTGGGAGGAAGGGCGGAAGAAAAATGGAGGGAAAGAACCCTGAAGAAAAACCATTTTCTTTGAAGCTGTGGTTAATGCCTGGATAAATATTTGAAGCTATTCAATCCCGCCCCCCGTACTTTTAAACCTTTTTTTAAAAAAACTTTCTTGTTTTATGAATACTAGCAGTATCAGACATTTAAATGTTGAACTTGAAAGCATTTTCTTGTCTCTCCAGAGGATATCGAGAGAATAGGAAGCAAACATGAAGCGTGCCTCGTCTACGACAAGGAGCGGGAAATGATATTTTGTTGCAGCGACACGGTTTTAAGGAATGTAATATTTGTACCACCTCCGTGGCTTCCCCTCCTCTGTCACAGGCAAGATTTCGACTCGCAGTAATCTGGGGACGGCGCTCTGCTGCAGGGGTGAATCGGAGCACAGGCCACGTTCCCACACAGGGGACCCTCACCCAGTTCTGGCCTCGAAGCCTCCCCAGGTCCTTCCACAAATTGGCCAGGAGCAGCTCCACGTTCAAAAGGAGGACGGTAATGAGCCAGGCGTACCAACTGGCAGGACTGGAGACTCTCACCTTCATTTTTACATACTGAGGAAAAGCAACTTCATAAGGGCCAATTTGGAATGCGCAGAAGTTGAACAGACACATAAGGCTGCCTTAAGAAGGAGAAGAAGGAGGAGGAGGAGAGGAGAGGAGAGAAGGAGGAGGAGGAGAAGAGAAGGAAAAGGAGGAGAAGGAGAAGAAAAGGAGGAGGAGAAAGAGGAGGAGGAGACGGAGAAGGAGAAGAGGAGAGGAGGAGGAGGAAAAGAAAAGGAGGAGGAGGAAGAGGAGGAGAAAGAGGAGGAGACAGAGGAGGAGACAGAGGAGGAGGTGGTGGAGGAGCTGGAGCTGGAGATTGGATTTATACCCCCGTCCTTCACTCGGAGTCTCAGAGCGGCTTACAAATTCCTTTCCCTTCCCCTCCCCACAACAGACACCCTGTGAGGGAGGTGGGGCTGAGAGAGCTCTTTCAAGAACAGCTCCGAGAGAACTTGTAACTGACTCAAGGTCACACCAGCTGGCTGCATGTGGAGGAGTGGGGAATCAAACCCGGTTCTCCCAGATTAGAGTCTGCATTCTTAACCACTACACCAAACTGAAGCAGAACCTTGGTCCCTCAAGGTCAGTATTGTCTACTCAGACCAGCAGCGGCTCTCCAGGGTATCTGGCGGAGGTCTTTCGCATCCCCTATTGTCTAGTCCTTTTAACTGGGGATGCCTGGGATTTAGGGTTCCCAGCCTCCAGGTGGGGCCTGGGAATCTCCCGCTTTTACAACTGATCTCCAGCTGACAGATTTCAGCTCCCCTGGAGAAAATGGCTGCTTTGAAGGGTGGACTCTATGGCATTGTACCATGCTGAGGCCCCTCCCCTTCCCAAACCCTGCCCTCTCCTGGATCCACCCCCAAAGTCTCCAGGTATTTTCCAACCGACACCTGGCAACCCTACTGGGATTAAGAACCTGAAAGGTTAATCGAATACAAATTAGGGGGCCCAGTGTTAAAATCAGTAAGTATACAACATAAAGATATAGATAACACAAATTATATAACAATGCCTGTATTTATTACACATTGGTTTAAAAACAAGTATAGGCCCAAATATAGCCTTAATAAGAATACACACTATTCCGTTACACTGGCTCTATAATGCTTCTGTAATTTTTATCTCCTGGACCAAAATAGGAGGGTACACAGTTGAATGCACCTGATTTGGCTATTGAGAAGAAGCTATTGGTTACATGTACCCGACATAATATGATGTCATCTGAGGCCTATGTAGTACATCCTTGCCTTGTGTCACTGATTTTTCTCAGAACATAATTTTCACTTGGTCCTATTTTGATGAATATGAAGAAGAAGAAGAGATTGGGTTTATACCCCGCCCTTCACGACCTGAAGGAGTCTCAGAGCGGCTTACACTCTCCTTTCCCTTCCCCTCCCCACAACAGACACCCTGTGAGGTAGGTGGGGCTGAGAGAGCTCTTTCGAGGACTGCTCCTGTGAGAACAGCTCTGAGAGAACTTGTGACTGACCCAAGGTCACACCAGCAGCTGCATGTGGAGGAGTGGGGAATCAAACCTGGTTCTCCCAGATTAGTGTCCGCACTACTAACCACTATACCAAACTGAATATTGCAGTAATTGAACCTATGTGCAACATTTATGCTCGACCACCAAAGAAGGCCAGTAGGCCGAAATACGTCTGTTTTAGAGTTGCATAAGTTCCTAATTGTGCATATTTTATGATTTAAAGTTTTACTGAGGCTATATTTGGGCCTATAATTGTTTTTGAACCAATGTGTAATAAATACATGTATTTTTGTATGATTTGTATTATCAATATATTTATGTTGCATACTTATTGTTTTTAACATTGGGCCCCCTGGTTTGTATTCAGTTAACTTTTTAGGTTCTTAATTCATTTTTTGGAGGGGTTAAGTTTTTGTTCCCCTCCTCCTTTCTCTATTGATGACAGGGATCGATCCTACGACCTTCTGCGTGCCAAGCAGATGCTCTACCACTGAGCCACAGCCTCTTCCCAAACACAGATTAAGTTGCCTTATACTAGATTAGACTTTGATCCATCACAGTCAGTATTGTCTGCTTAGACCAGCAGTGGCTCTTCTTTCGCATCACCTACCTCCTAGTCCTTTTAAGTGGAGATGCCGGGGACTGAACCTGGGACCTTCTGCATGCCAAGCAGGGGCTCTGCCACTGGGCCACAGCCCCGCCCCAAACACACATGAGGTTGCTTTACACTGAATCAGATCAATGGTCCATCATCACAGTCAGTATTGTCTATTTAGACTGGCAGTGGCTCACTTCCTACCTGGTTCTTTCAACTGGAGGTGCCAGGAATTGAACTTGCGAACTTCTGCATGCAATGCAGATACTCTGACACTGAGCCACAACCCTTCCCTCTGGATGGTCAGTTAAGGCTAATCAAATTCCTAGAGATTAATCTCCCCAACTATTGGACTCCTTTCAACCCCTCAGGACTCATTCCAAAGATGCTCTCCTGGAATCTCAAATGTTCAGCAAAACCCCCAGAATAAATACAGGAGGGAGGGAGGAAGCAAATACCCTCCTTCTCCTTCCCTTCTCTAGATCCCCACAGCCAGGAACTTCCTTGTCCAAGTTTTGTCCCTTTGCATTTCCCCCCTCCCCCCCCCCCACACACACACACTGACCCCGGATGAAAACCAGCTCCTTCACAACAGCTATTCCACAATATCCAGATGGGCACTAATTCTGGCTGCCATCTGTGCTTATGAATGGGGAATGTGACAGGGAGAATAATCTCCTTGCAACAGGTGATGCATTTGTTTTATTTGTTACAATTTATAAATCATCTGTTCCATTTTTCCGAATGCCCAGGGCTACGACCTGCCTGACAGTCAGTGGCAGGAAGCAGGTATGCCTCGGGAAGGTATTACCGAAATATTCCCCACTCTCGTCCTCCTAATCAAAGATGGCATCGGTTCTTTATCTGTTCATTTGCTCGTTAGACGCATTTAGCGCCCACTTTCGCATCAGGAGTGGATTCAGAGAGCGGCTTGGCAACAAAAATGGAAAGAACGGCGGTAGGAAACATGAAGAGGAGGAGGAGATTGGATTGATACCCCGCCCTTCCCTACCCAAAGGAGTCTCAGAGCAGCTTACAAACTCCTTTCCTTTTCCCACAACAGACACCCTGAGAGGAAGGTGGGGCTGAGAGAGCTCAGTGGCCCCTCCAGTTCCACACTCTGTGTCACACAGGGGCCAAAACCCAGGGGTCATCAGGAAGTCCACCAGCGGAGCCAGAACTCCAGAAACCCGCTGACTTGCCCCCCCCCAAACCCCAAGAAGACAGAGCATCACCGTCCCAGACTGCCAGGTGGGTCTAACTGTCCCCTCAGTGGCCTGCTTCTGTCACTAGGAGCCAGTTTGGTGTAGTGGTTAAGTGCGCGGACTCTAATCTGGGAGAACCGGGTTTGATTCCCCACTCCTCCACTTGCACCTGGCTGGATGACCTTGGGCAAGCCATAGCTCTGGACTAGCTGTTCCCTCAAGGACAGCTTGGGAAAGAGCTCTCTCAGCCCCACCTACCTCACAGGGTGTCTGTTGTGGGGAGGGGAAGGGAAACGGAGTTTGTAAGCCGCTCTGAGACTCCCTTGGGGAGTGGAGGGCGGGGTATAAATCCAATCTCTTCTTCTTCTTCTTCAGACAGAGTGTTCCATCAATACCTTTTGGTTAATAGCCACTGATGGACCTCTGCTCCATACATTCACCCAATCTCCTAATAAGAACGTAAGAGAAGCCAATGTTGGATCAGACCAATGGCCCATCCAGTCCAACACTCTGTGTCACACAGTGGCCAAAAATACCAGGTGTCATCAGGAGGTTCACCAGTGGGGCTATCTATCTATCTATCTATCTATCTATCTATCTATCTATCTATCTATCTATCTATCATCATCACATTTTTATCTCATTTTCCTCATTTTTTCTCACTTTCCTAATACCTATCACATTTTTATCTCACTTTCCTCCAAGGAGCTCAAGGTGGGCCTCCATATTCCCCCCCCCCTCACATTGTGAGATAGGGTACGCTAGGCCTGCCAGGTCCCCCCGGGAAGGGGGGGTTTCCCTCCAGAAATGGCCCCCAATCCGCCTGTCCAGATCAGGCAGTGGGAGGAACCCTGCCCCCCAAGTGCCCGGTTCGGGCCGATGTGCCTGGCATGGTGACATCACCCAGAAGTGATGTCATCGCCCCGGGCACGTCGCCGACTGACGCTCTAGCAATCAGCCTGAAAACTTTATGGTAAACCATTGACAGAGGGTGGCTGTGCTGGTTTGGCAGTAGCACCACTGAGAGGGTGACATTGCTGAGACTGTTAAAGTCAAGTCCAGTAGGACCTTGGAGACCAACAAGATTTTCAGAGTATGAGCTCTCAAAAGGCCGAGCTTGTACCCTGAAACTCTTAAGGGGCTGCTGGACTCAGATCTAACTGTCTCAGCAATAGAACAAAATTTGCATCCAGTGGGGCACCTTTAAAACCACAAAGTTTCTTTCTGGGCATACGCTTTCATGTGCCTGCACACTTCTTCACAGAGGCTTCTACCCAGAATGAAACTTAGTTGGTCTTCACGGTGCCACTGGACTCAGACTTTGTCCTATTGCTTCAGACCAACACGGCTGCCCACCCGGATCTTTCTTAATGGAAGGTGCCCAGTTCAGCCGCATGGAACGGAACTCCATCAACCTAACGAAGCAACTTGCACAGATACCTATATGTAAGGCTTGAGGAAGTCTGTTTCAACGTGTCTGAAGAGATGTGCGTGCACATGAAAGCTCATAATACCCAGAATAAAACTTTGTTGGACTTAAAGGTGCCCCTGGACTCAGACTTTGTTCTGTCGATCCAGACCAACACAGCTACCTACCTGGATCTCTCAGCAATGTAACCCTCTCAGTGATGCTGACCCAGCTCTGCCAGTGTCACCCTTTCACAAGGCTGTTAGGAGCCACGGCAAGGCATACCTGCCCACTCCTTTTCTGACAGCACCCTGCAGGAGGTGGCCTTGCTAACCCATCCCGGTGGGAGATCGACAAATGTCTGCTCGTGTTCAGTCTCAGTGGTGTCCTCTGCTGATGACTTGGCTGCCTGGTCCCCGGGGGGACGGGGGTTTCCCCACCGAAAGGGCCCCCAATCTGCCAGTCCGGATCAGGCTGGCGGGGGGGGGGGAGAACCATGCCCCCAAAGTGCCCAATTCAGGCCGACATGCCCGGCATGATGACATCACCCGGAGGTGACGTCATTGCACCAGCCACATCGCCAAGCCAACACTCTAGCAATCAGCCTGAACACTCTATGTTACCATAGAGTTTCCAGGCTGATTGCTAGAGCGTCGGCCGGCAACATGTCCAATGGGATGACGTCACTTCCGGATGACATCATCGTGCTGCACGCACGTGAATGTCCCAGAACGGGGACCAACTCTCCCTCACTAAAAAAGGTACGTCACTTGGCAACCCCAGCTAATGAAGTCAAGAAGGCCCCATGCTGCTGCCATTGCGGAGAATGTGCAAAATAGCAAGATCCACGAAGGCTTTTTTTTACAAAGGGGGAAAGGATTGCATTCTATTCCACCGTGTTTAGACATCATGCCTTAATGCTCTTCTTTGTTGCACTGTTTTCTAATATCACATTCTGAGTCCTGTTGCATCATTCGCTGGATGATTTATGCTATCTGATCACGCTGTTTTATATTTTGTTGATGCATCCCGAGTCTCAGCAAGCAAGGTGAACTGTGAAGAAGGGAAGGGAAGGGTAGTTGATGTAGTGATGGTGGAAGGCCTAGAGAGCTTTAAAGGGGGATTAGAAAGATTCGTGAAGGAGAGGTCTATCAGTGGCTACTAGCCGTAGTGACTGAGGGGAACCTCCACATTCAGAGGCACTAATCCTCTGGATCCCAGAGCCAGGAGGCAACCTCAGGGGAAGGCCTCTGTGCCCTGTTGTTGGCCCTCCAGAGGAACTGGTTGGCCACTGGGTGAGACAGGATGCTGGACTAGAGGGACCCTCACTGGTCTGACCCAGCAGGGCTCTTCTTACGTTCTTATCAGGTGAAGGTCTGCCCTGCTGTTGGCCCTCCAGGGGAACTGGTTGGCCACTGTGTGAGACAGGATGCTGGACTAGATGGACCCCCAGTGGTCTGATCCAGCAGGGCTCTTCTGATGTTCTTCTCAGGGGAGGCCGAGGCCTCTCTGCTCTTTTGTTGGCCCTCCAGAGGAACTGGCTGGCCACTGTGTGAGATAGGATACTGGACCAGATGGACCCACACTGTTCTGATCCAGCAGGGCTCTTTTATGGATGGATAGAAAGGAAGGAAGGAAGGAAGGAAGGAAGGAAGGAAGGAAGGAAGGAAGGAAGGCACTCTGACATTCCCAGTGGCAAACCCCCTCTCCTTATCTCTTGCCTTGAAAACCCTACAGGCTGCCCTAAGCTGGCTGCAGCCTGACAGGACTTCCCCCCCCCCTGCCCACAGGCCACAGCCTCCTCATCCATTCTTTGCAAGACAGGGAGAGGCAGGCGTGGGAGGAAGAGCCACCACAGTGGAACCACACAGCCAGCAATGTAGGGGAATGATCGGCCAGGGCACCTTGCATTCTCCTCTCCCTCATTGTCTCCGTCTGTCTCAGCTAAAGCCAACTGACCCCTTGGAAGCCAGGCCCTCCCCCCCCCCCCCAAATGATTTGCTTGCTCTCCTCGGCAGCAGACCGCTGGACTTTGGAGCCATGCCAATTTGGGGAGCGGGGGAGAGAAAGAAAAAAAAGAAAGAAACACAAAGGAGGACCGGATCTCGCCCGGGGCCGCCTGAAGAGTTAACAGCGATGAAGGGCCCGTTTGTTCCTCCCCGAGTTTTGCCAGCGTCCAGAGCAGCTACTTAGCGATGCAGGGCTCTGCAGCTTGGCATAAAGGGGAGCCTGTTCCCTGCCTCGGGTCCCGATCGCACAGTCCCCAGGATTGTACCAGGTTAAATGCCCAGGACACAATGGCCACATTCAAGGCTTCCTCAGGGCAGCCCCAGAGGCCCCCCTCCCCGACACCCTCGGGAGGGAAAAAATATCCCCCGCTCCGGGGGGGGGGAAAGAAAGAGGACTCATCCGACAGCCCCCAAGCAGCTTCCCGAGCGAGGAAGACATCGCCAGCATTCCCCTCCCCGTCCCCGTCCCCCCCCCCAAATTCTCACGGCAAATCCCCTCCTCGTACATTTCTAGCAACAGACCAAACATCAATCCCCAGAGCCGCCTCTGACAGCCATCGATCAGCGGATGCCGACCCATTCATCTCAGACCCACACATCCCCTCTCTCTTGGCTGGCTGCTAAAGTGGAAGATGAAAGGGATGGCTTTGCCAGCAAAAGCTATGCTACAGGAGAGCATCAGAAGAGCCCTGCAGGATCGGACCAAAGGCCCATCGAGTTCAGCCTCCTGTCTCACACAGCAGCCGACCAGTTCTTCTGGGGGTCCAACAAGAGGGCGTGGGTGCTGAGGCCTTCCTCTGATAAGAGCATCAGAAGAGCCCTGCTGGATCACCAGTGGTCCATCGAATCCAGCCTCCTGCCTCACAGAGCGGCTGACCATCTGCCCCTCGGAAGTCCACAGACACCAAGACTGCAACAGCATCTTCCGACTTGTGCTTCCCCCCCCCCCCCCCCCCCCGGGAACCGAGTTAAAGAGGCATACAATTTCTGGTGCTGGAGGGAGCAGATACCCACCACGAGTAGCAGCCATCGATCACCCTGTCCTCCATGAATTTCTCCACTCCCCTCTAAAAGCCTTCCAAGTTGGCGTCCATGACCACATCTTGTGGCAGCGTGTTCCACAAATTAACTATACGCTGTGTGAACAAATACTTGAACATGTAAAGCTGCTTTATGCTTAATCAGAACCCCCCCTTGGTCCATCCAAGTCAGTACTGTCTACTCAGACCGGCAGCAGCTCTCCACGGTCTCAGGCAGAGAAAGGTTTTTTTCCCATCACCTCCTGCCTGGTCCTTTTAAATGGCATCACCAGGAACTGAACCTGGTACCAGTGCTCCCTCTAAGCTGTGGAGTCTTGTGAGCAAAAAATCTACTTTGTGAGCCACTGGCATTAAAGTTGTGAGAGAGCCATTTGGCTGCTGCATACATTAGCTTGCTCTGGCACCACCCTTCCTGAGCTAAGGCAAAAATGTGTGAGCCGGAGGCTAAAAAACTGTGACCTAGCTCACACTAACTCAGTTTAGAGGGAACACTGCCTGGTACCCAGGGCTTTTTTTGGTAGAAAAAGCCCAGCAGGAACTCATTAGCATACAAACTCATTAGCATATTAGGCCACACCCCTGACAGCGCAGCTACCTCCTAGGATCAGCTTCCTCAACTGCCCCGTGGCTTGCGGGGCGCCTGGGGAACCCGAGGGAAGGAAGGCACTTTCTGGATTGACATTCCCAGGCGCCCCATAGCAGCGGGGCACCTGGGGAACCTGAGGAGGAAGTTTAAACTGCCATCCCTCTCTAGAGTGGCTTGACTTCCCCAGGCGCCCCACGGCTTGTGAGGTGCCTGGGGAACCTGGGGGGGGGGGGGGGAGGCTGTAGGCGTGGCCAACTCAGAAGCCAGCCAGAACTCCATTCCTGTGCCTTCCTGCCCCAAAATAGCCCTGCTGGTACCTTCTGCATGCAAAGCAGAGTCTTTTCCACTGAGCCACAGCCCCTCCTTTTCTCTGCCTCAAATCTTACGCTCAAAATGTGGGTTTTTAAAGCTCAGACTCTGCATGAAAAATGACAAGTGGAGTATATGATGCAAAGTCATCAGGCCTCCTTGTACTTTGTACACCATTTATTCTGCTAACCATAGACCTCGGAGGAACCCAGAACTTGATGGAGAGAAGTCTCGCTCCACCCACCCACCTACCTCCACCCTTCAGAGACGGAAACTGAAACAGCCATAAGAAAAAGAAGAGGAGATTGGATTTATGCCTCACTCTTCACTCAGAGTCTCAGAGCAGCTTTCAAACTCCTTTCCCTTCCCCATCCCACAACAGACACCGTGGGAGGCAGGTGGGCATGAGAAAGCTCTTTCGAGGACTTCCCTTGAGAGAACAGCTCTGACAAAACTTGTGACTGACCCAGCTGCATGTGGAGAAGGAGTGGGGAATCAAACCCGGTAGTCCAAAATTAGAGTCTGCGCTTTTAACCACTACACCAAACTGGCACACACAGTTTATAAATTTTAGGGGCTAGAAACTTGGGGAGGGGGGTGTTGTCATCTGAGTTAAGGCATGATGTTGAGTGTACCTTTATCTTCTCCCTGGGGTTCACCAAAGACAAACCACTTCTCGAAAGTTTCTTGGGGAGGACAGAAGTGAAATAAAAATTTAGGACAATTGTTATATTAACATAAGAACATAGGAGAAGCCAATGTTGGATCAGGCCAGTGGCCCCTTCAGTCCAACACTCTGTGTCACACAGTGACCAAAAACACCAGGTGCCCTCAGGAGGTCCAGCAGCGGGGCCAGGACACTAGAAGCCCTCCCACTGTCCCCCCCAAAAAACACCAAGAATACAGAGCACCACTTGCCCCAGACCGAGAGTTCCCATCTGTATCTTGTGGCTAGTAGCAACTGATGGACCTCCGCTCCATATGTTTATCCAATCCCCTCTTGAAGCCATCCATGCTTATAGTGAATTCCACATGTTAATCACTCTTTGGGTGAAGAAGGACTTCCTTTTATCTGTTCTCACCCGACTGCTCAGCAATTTCATGGAGTGCCCACGAGTTCTTGTCTTGTGAGAAAGGGAGAAAAGGACCTCTTTCTCTGCCTGCTCTATCCCATGCATAATCTTATAAACCTCTATCATGTCGCCCCTCAGCTGTCGTTTCTCCAAGCTAATGTTCTCCCTGACTGTTTGATTTGACCTGGCTTTATGTAGAACAAAGTCGGAGTCCAGTCAGGCACCTTTAAGACCAACAAAGTCTAATTCTGGGTACAAGCTTTTTTGCGCATGCACACTTCCTCAGACACACTGAAACTGCATTAAAGGTTTTGTTAAAAACACAAACAAAAATAAAGATGGCAGGATAAGGGGCCAGCACGGTCAAGTCCGAGCAGCCTCCCGGGCATCATTTCAGGCTGCCCCCTCCAAAATGCAGCCCCTGGTCCAAAGCGGCCACAAAAGCTGTGTTGGCTTCCGAACTGGCATCCTGACCCAACACGTTCCACAGGTCTCTAGGTATAGGGAAGCAGGTTGAATCAAGCTGATGTGAGTCTGTCAAAGCTCAATCTTTTGAGGCCTAGAAAGGCTAGCTGTAACTACACTGTCAGGCCGGCCACTTTGGGGGCCCCCTAAAGGGTTGCCAACCTCCAGGTGGCACCAGGAGATCTCTCATCATTACAATTGATTTCCAGATGAGAGAGATCAGTTCCCCCGGAGAAAATGGCTGCTTTGGAGGGTGGACTCGGTGGCATATTTCCTGCCGAGGTCCCTCCCCTCCCCAAACCTCACCTTCCCTTGGCTCCACCCCCCAAAACTCCAAGTGTTTCCCA
This sequence comes from Lepidodactylus listeri, assembly GCA_029233225.1. Lineage (NCBI taxonomy): Eukaryota > Metazoa > Chordata > Lepidosauria > Squamata > Gekkonidae > Lepidodactylus > Lepidodactylus listeri. Next base: position 100,115,149 of record JARCFY010000011.1, on the reverse strand, counting down.
ACCCAGAGCTGGCAACCCTGGCTCCTTTGCAGTGTAATAAGTGAGCCTTGCTGTCTTTTTGCCTTTACTCCAACCGACCTCTTGCTTGCAAACTTGTTGTGTCCCAACCGAAAATGGACTACGTGGTTGCAACATACACGTAGTTGTTGCAACACGTAGTTGTTGTGCAAAGCGCCCGCGCTTCACACAAGAGAACAATGGACCGAGAAGATCCTGGCAAGAACCAAAAGAGGGAGCCAGATCTTGAAAGGAACCAATGGGAAGGTTAACACTGCCAATAAACCTATCAGCGTTTGGTAAGGGTGTGGTTTGGAATGGGAACATAAGCGGACCCCCGGCTCTGACTTCTCTAGCCTTGTTCTGACCTAAATTATGAGCTGTTATCACTAAACACGTCTCTGGACCCAGTACTTTATAAACCTCTTGAACATAAGAACAGCTCTGCTAGATCTGACCAACAGAACATCTAATCCAGCATCCCGTCTCACACAGGGGCCAGCCAGTTTCTCTGGGTGGCCAACAGCAGAGCATAGAGGCCGAGGCCTTCCCCTGAGGCTGCCTCCTGGCTCTGGGATTCAGAGGATTAGTACCTCTGAATGTGGAGCTTCCCCTCAGTCACCACGGCTGGTAGCTACTGATAGACTCCATGAATCTATCTAATTCCCTTTTAAAGCTGTTTATTCCTGTGGCCATCACTACATCCTCCGGCAGCAAATTCCACATTTTAACCACTCTCTGTGTAAAGTAGTCTTTCCTTTTGTCCTTCCTGAACCTACTGCCCATCAGCTTCATTGGATGCCCTCAAGTATCTTCTGGGGGGGGGGGGAATCTCCTTGTCAACTCACTCCACCCCAGCCATAATTTTATTAACCTCTATCATGTCCCCCCCTAAGTTGTCTCTTTTCTAAACAGAAAAGTCCCAGACTCTTCAGCCTTTCCTCATAGGGAAGGTGCTCCAACTCCCTCATCATCTTGACTGCCTTCCTCCGGAACAATATCTTGGTACAATAACCAATGTGTCGATAGAAATGGGTGGGAAATCCACCATGATCATATGGAGGGCCCTGTTGGACCAGATCCAAGGTCCTTCAGATCCTGCATCCTGCTTCTTGCAGTGGCCCAGGCAGACACCCCATGGGAATCCCACAAGCCAGGCCCAAAGGCCACATCTCCTCCCCACTGGGCATCCCCAGCACCCGGGAGCAGTGTTCCCTCTGAGCCGAATCAGTGTGAGCTAGCTCACAGTTTTTCAGCCTCCGGCTCACGCATTTTTGTCTTAGCTGAGGAAGGATGGCTCCAGAGCAAACTGATTTATGCAGCAGCCAACTTGCTCGCTCACAACTTTAATGCCAGCAGCTCACAAAGTGGAATTTTTGCTCACGAGACTCCACAGCTTGGAGGGTGCATAGCCTAGGGGTCGGGTGTACTGCTCCTGGTATCGGGAAGGAAGTGGAGGTCAACTTTCTTGCACCAGGGGCTTGGGAAGCACCCTACCCAGAGGCCAGCAGAAGCTCTGCCACCCTCCTCCACCCCTCTGCACCCCACACTGAGATCTTGGGCTGCATAAAGCATCAGTGACCTCCTCCTTTTCTCTGCTGACAGGGCGAGGGGTAGAGGGTGGGGTAAAATGACCACTCAGCCCCCTCCCCTTTTAAATACAGGGAACAAGGGGATTTACTCCGCTGGCCCAGGTCTCAAGCTGCTAGACCACACTGAGGAGCTCTCCACACCAGCTTTATCCCACTCCTTTCCCTTTCACAAAGAGGGCATGCTCTCTGCTGCCACGAGAAGGCCACTAATAGGATTGCAATCCAACATCAGACTGCAGGGTCTGATTTAATTCAGCCAACGTGGAGGCAGGGGGAGAAATCTGGAAATTTCGCTAGTTACAGAGATATTCCCAGCTCCCCTTGCTTCTCTTACTGTCATCAGCATGTGCCAAAGCATGAGGCTTTGCCCGTGTTTGCAAAGAGCAAATAACTCCAATTTCAGAAAAGAACAAGACCATAAGAAAAGCTATGCTGGATCAGGCCAAAGACCCATCCAGTCCAACAATACCCTATGTCACACAGTGGCCAAAGGGCCAGGTGCCATCAGGAGGACTACCAGTGGGGCCAGAACTCCAGAGGCCCTCCCACTGGTGCCCCCCCAAGCACCAAGAAGACAGAGCATCACTGCCCCAGACGGAGTGTTCCATCCATACCTTGTGGCTAATAGCCACTGAGGGACCTCTGCTCCATCACTGCCTCAGGCAGAAGTGTTCCATCTACAAGAACATAAGAGAAGCCATGTTGGATCAGGTCAGTGGCCCATCCAGTTTGATGTAGTGGTTAAGTGCGCGGACTCTAATCTGGGAGAACCGAGTTTGATTCCCCACTCCTCCTCCACTTGCACCTCGCTGGATGACCTTGGGCAAGCCATAGCTCTGTACCAGCTGTTCCCTCAAGGACAGCTTGGGAAAGAGCTCTCTCAGCCCCACCTACCTCACAGGGTGACTGTTGTGGGGCGGGGAAGGAAAAGGAGTTTGTAAGCCGCTCTGAGACTCTTAAGTGAGTGAAGGGCGGGATATAAATCCAATCTCCTCTCCTCTCCTCCTCCTCCTACTCATCCAGACCAAAACTCTGTGTCACACAGTGACCAAAACCCAGGTGCTGTCAGGAGGTTCACCAGCAGGGCCAGAACTCCAGAATCCCTCCCACTGTTCCCCCCCCCCAAGCACCAAGAAGACAGAGCATCACTGCCCCAGACGGAGTGTTCCATCCATACCTTGTGGCTAATAGCTACTGAGGGACCTCTGCTCCAGATGTTTATCCAATTCCCAAAAAGAACACAAGAGAAGCCATGTTGGATCAGGCCAGTCCAATGCTCTGGGTCACACAGTGGTCAAAACCCAGGCGCCATCAGGAGGTCCACCAGTGGGGCCAGAACTCCAGAAGCCCTCCCACTGTTGACCCCCCCAAGCACCAAGAATACAGAGCATCACTTGCCCCAGACTGAGAGTTCCTGTCTATACCTTATGGCTAATAGCCACTGATGGACCTCTGCTCCGTATGTTTATCCAATACCCTCTTGAAATAAAATACTATATTTAATTACATAAAGCAATCAGTGGCTACAACAAGTAAAAGCAACGAACAAAAGCATAACAGACTACACAGTCCTCTTTCCCTTGGTCTGAAAATTATCACTGTGGCATTAAAGAGAAAGGCAGAGAAATACTAACGGTTTCAGGCTGGTTGTTCAGCCTCTCTTAATTTCAGTTTTACCTTGTTCTTCAGTTAGAGGACAGGGACAGACCACAAGACAGAGCTCAAGAAGAAGAAAAAAACTGAGAACCTGTTGATAGTGAATTCACCTGGAGTCCAATTTACTACCCATATATTGTGAAATGTTCTTGTAATCTCGTCTATGCGGGTACGACCACTAGAGCTATTAAGATTAAAATATGTGAGTATAAATCTTGCATTAAAGTTGGGAAGGTCGCCAACATGGGCACAAAAACATTTCAAAACATTTGGACACACCGAGCTGCAGCTGAAGGGGGTTTTCTGGCATAGAAATTACCCGCTCTGTATCAGAATTCCACTGTTTGTCGTTAAAACGAGAAGCATATTTGAAATTTGCTTTGAAGACCCTGATGGCTCTATGGTCTCAGTGAAGAATTAAACTGGACATTTTTGGTAGGTTTTCCAGCACCTTGACCTTAGGCATATATTGACTGTGTACTGAATCTCTTTTTAAGAGACTTGTCCTTGGACAGTAGAGGGGATTACTACATAACTCAGTTCACCCGTGGCTGGAATTTTCCCTAAGCAAGGAATTTCTTATTTATGCTGATTTAGCTCTCTTTGCCTTTAGGCAGAATATTCCTCCAGTCTCTGGAGGACACTGTTGAGGCCACATACAAATACTGATTTATTGCTTCTGATTTGGTAATGTATTTTACTCTTCTTTGGAGATTATGCATCTACGTGCGTGCGTATGTGTAACAGATTTAGGTCTCTGTTCTTTATTTTTTATAAATACTGTTTTTAAGGTGTTTGCTATTGTATTTTCCAGCTTTCGTGCCTAGTATCTCATACAGATATGAGACCAAAAAAGACTTCAGAGTTCTAGTGTGTAAATGCAGGCTTCAAGAATCCCTCTAATTTCCAACCTGAGTGCAAGTTTGCAACATTCACTTCTCATGAGGAGACCTGTAGGAAATACGAGCAGGTCTTTTTGATCAATGCACATAACAGTTCACTATATTCTGAATGATAAGTGGATGTTTTTATGTTTCAGTTTAATAAGCTTTTCCTCTTCCCTTTTCATTTCTTCTTTGCTCACAGTTCTATAGGATATTTGCAAATCTGTTGTTTTATAGTACAGTTGTTTTGTAGATGCTTGATGTCATCTGTACTTAATCAGAATTTTTAGCCTCAGATAAGTCGTGGCTTGTAATATGTAGTTTTTTTCAGAGAGTAGCTGTCTTGGTGTGACGTAAAAGAGTTAGGTTCAAGTCCAGTAGCACCTTAGACCTGACCTGGACAGCCCAGGATAGCTCAATCTCATCAGATCTCAGAAGCTAAGCAAAGTCAGCCCTGGATAGTACCTGGATGGGAGACTAGAAAGGAAGCCCAGGGTCGCGATGCAGAGGCAGGCAATGGCAAACCACCTCTGAACATCTCTTGCCTTGAAAACCCTATGGAGTCACCATAAGTCAGCTGCAACCGCACCTTCCACCATCAGCACCTTAGAGTCCAACGGGATTCTCACAGAACAAGCTACCAGATCTGATGGAGAGTGATTTGACTCTTGAAAGGTCACATCACAAAAATCTCACTAGTCTCCAAAGCGCCACTGGACTTGACTCCAGCTCTCGTAATACGCAGCACATTTACACTACAAATGTGTCTGGTGTTTTGGATTAACTGAGTATATGACCAACAAAACTGGCTGTTCTCAATGAAGCAGTTAAGTGATAAATGCTCGCCATGTTTGCTAATCCAAACATTTATTGCATATATTGGTTTATTGGCTATTTAGCATTGGAGAAACAATTTTTAACTTGCTGTGTCACTTAGTGTTGAATATATCGCATTGTTGTTATTAAAGTGTGCTTTGGTTCCTGCATTTATACCCTTTTGGAGCTTATTATCTACTGAATCACCAGCATTAGGCCATCGGAAACAAATGCGTACAAGGAACGGAAGTGCCATTTCCAACACACGTTTCTCTCTGACAAGCTGCTGATAGGTAGCCCTTCTGACCTTGATCCCTGATACCAGAGACCAGCTTGTTAAATCTTGTTCTCTGTCAAGAGTCTCTTTTATCAGTTTTACCCATGGAAGGAAAAGGACTGCCTGTCATTACCAGTTGTGACTGATGTCCCTGTGGCACCCCTTCCTGGGAAACGAAGGCTTGGACACGCACACTTGTGGCTTTCAGGAGGCAAGGGCTACCACAAATTCCCACATGGGGGGCTGTGGCCCAGTGGAAGAGCCTCTGCTTGCCATGCAGAAGGTCCCCAGTTCAATCCCCAGCATCTCCAGTTAAAAAGGACCAGGCAGGAGGTGATGGGAAAGACCTCTGCCCAAGACCCTGGAGAGAAGCTGCCAGTCTGAGTAGACAATACTGACCTTGAAGGACCCAGGGTCTGATTCAGCATAAGGCAGCTTCATGTGTGTTCAAGATGGTCAGGGAAGGGGCCGTGGCTCAGTGGTAGAGCATCTGCTTGGTGTGCAGAAGGTCCCAGGTTCAATCCCCAGCATCTCCAAATGAAAGGACCAGGTCATGTGAAAGACCTCAGCCTAAGACCCTGGAGAAAAGCTGCCAGTCTGAGTAGGTAATACTGACCTTGCTGGACCCAGGGTGTGCTTCTGTGTGAGGCAGCTTCACATGTGTTCGTGTGTGCTTAACTAGATTTGCCTAAAGAGCCAGTTTGGTGTAGTGGTTAAGTGCGCGGACTCTAATCTGGGAGAACCGGGTTTGATTCCCCGCTCCTCCACTCGCACCTGCTGGATGACCTTGGGCAAGCCATAGTTCTGGCACAGCTGTTCTTGAAAAAGAGCAGTTTCTGTCAGAGCTCTCTCAGCCCCGCCTACCTCACAGGGTGTCTGTTGTGGGGAGGGGGAGGGAAAGGAGATCGTAAACTGCTCTGAGACTCCTTTGGGTAGTGAAGGGTGGGGTCTAAATCCAATATCTTCTTCTCTTCTTCTTCTTCTAAAGATCCCCCCAGTCCAAGATTCTGTTCCCAAGACTAAGCAGTCTGAAGCCCCTAAGACCTCACACACAAGGTGTAACAATGAGGGTCATGTGTCCCCCTAACTGCTGGTGTCTGGCATTTGTCACAGATAAACTGCCCTTGAACAAGGAGACTTCATTTATTTCAAACAGCCACTGAAAACCCATGAATTTATCATTCACGTTCCCTTTTAAAGTCGTCGGCGCCAATGGCCACTGTATTCGTTCCCACTCTCTCAAGCTTTCTGCCAACTATGCAAAACTGAATTATTCAAGGGGGCTTTTCTCCGCAGGCGACAGAGTTGTGCTGTACTAAATGATTCACAACGTTATTTGAAAAAAATTACTAGGGACTGTGGTCTATACTGTTGCACACAGCTCACTGGAACGAGGATCTCGTTACGGCCCTTTGCATCGTTTCATGTGCCATGTTAATGGCTTAGGATTTGCTTCTGTTCTGTTTGTAGACTTCTAGCTGGTTCTACAACCCCGAATCCTGTTGCATTGTTGACTGAAAGTCCCATTTGGGGATTATATCAACTCTGTGTAATCTACCTTGACTCCAAGTGAGAAAGGCAAAAGGCAGGCAGACAGACAGACTCATAGAATCAAAGAATGGGAAGGGGCCCTACAGGCCATCTAGTCCAACCCCCTGCTCAAGGCAGGATCAGTCTAGAGCATCCCTGACAAGGGTTTGTCCTGCCGCTGCTTCAAGGCTGCCAGGGAGGGGGAGCTCACCACCTCCCTAGGCAGCCAATTCCACTGCTGCACAAATCTGACTGTCAGAAAGTTTTTCCTAAGATCCAGCTGGTACCTTCCCGCCCTTAATTTAAACCCATTCTTGCGAGTCCTCTCCTCTGCTGCCAACAGGAACAGCTCCCTGCCCTCCTCTAAGTGACAAATACTTCAAGGGAGTAATCAAATACTTCAAGGGAGTAATCATGTCGTCATTCCCCCCCCCCCCTCAGCCTCCTCTTCTCCAGACTGAACCTTCCCAAGAAGTCCCTCAGCCTTTCCTCCTCGCAGGGCTTCTTGGTCTCCAGGCCCCCGATCATATCCTCGTCGCTCTCTTCTGCACCTGCTCCATGCTGCCCACATCCTTTCAGAAGAGAGGCCTCCAGAAACACACACAAGACTCCAGGTACAGCCTGACCAATGCAGTGTTACAGCAGGACTAGGACATCTTGTGATCTGGATGTTACAGCTGTTGGATGTTGATACAGCTGAAGATCACATTAGCCTTTTTTGTCGCCGCATCACACTGGCTGCTCATATTTAACTTTCGGTCCACCCGTACCCCAAGATCTTATTCACACACACTGCTACTCAGAAACGTACCTCCCATCCAGTATGCATGTTCCTCATTTTTGTTACCCAGATGTAGAATTCCGCACTTATCCTTGTTAAATTGCAGAGAGAGAGAGAGAGATAGGATGATAGATTAGATAGACAGATGAGAGAGAGAGAGAAGACAGACAGACATAGATAGATATAGTTCTCTGTTATGAGATTCTTTCTTCCCAAGTTTGAAGCTTTTTTTAAAAAAAAAAACCCTGCATTTTTGATTAATTCTTTATAAATAGAGATGTTCTGTACAGCACCTGGCACTAAATGCAGAAATGCTGAAGATTAACTGGTGTGAGAAGGGCACAATTCCTCTTCTGCTCAACTTTCCTAATGCAAACTTGGCTCCCCAGGAGGTCGGCCGAGGCTGCTTCCCACAATAAATTCTGAGGGCCGTGGACCCGGCCCAACTTCCCCTGGGCACTTACTCAGCACGGAGACATGTAATGTGTGAACTGGCACATCAGAGATACTGTCAGGGTCCGTTCCAGCAAGGGAGCGGCTAGACAAAAAGACCTCTTGTGCGGCTTGGCCTCTGGCGTGGTGGATCGCCCCTGGATGCCATCCAGGGATGATTTGGAGCCGCTGGGACATCTTGTTGTGTTCTCCGCTACACAAACCAGGGCAGCCTGCCAGAGCGGGGGGCACCCAGTGGCCACTGGTCATTCTGGCACTTTGCCCCAAATCAACTGGGGATTCCCAGGACTATACAAAACTTTCAGGGCTGTCCTTGACTGATGCGGGTCAGAAATCCTCCACCCTTCCAGGCCAAGTTGAGAAGTGTCCCTTCAAAAAATCCACCAACTGGATATGTCTTATATGAATGGTTCCAAGCTCCTGATTCTTCTGCCTCTAGCAATAGCTCCGTGGAACCCTGTGGGGCTCTCTCGCTCCCCCCTTCTTGTTTCAAAGATTGCGTTGGGACTTCTGGCCGGGAGAAAAGTATGAAAAAGCAATCTTCAAGGTCACTATTATTAGGAAGGTGCTATTAGGCCTCCCTTGGTTTGCCATTTAATATATATGTGTACAGTTAAGAAACCTTGACGTTGGGTTCGGGGAAAGGGGGTAATTTAAGGTTGGGGTTCCTCCCTCCCCACCCCAAGAAAATAAAATGAGTACACTAAACAAATCGGCTAACAGGAACTATTGTTCGCCCTGCTCCAGAAGCTTTTTAAAATGCATTTAGTTCCCCTCAATTGCCAGAAATACACTGCTTCACACAGAGCGGGGCTCATTTCCAACCGATCGAGGAACAAAGATCAGGACTATATTGTAACCGAGGCGTGTGAGAGCCGGGGGGGGGGGGGGGGGGGAATCAGCAAAGTGAAATTTAAGAACAAGAGAGGTGCCTTGGAACTGCCACAGATGGCTGCTAATAGCTTTCTCCATGGACCAGCGTCAAGTCTGAGGACACGCCCAGACGGTAAACTCAGGGTGCTTATCCATGCCATGAACAGGTCTCCCATTCTTTGTTTTAAAGAAAATGCAGGAAGGGGGTGTGTGCCCGGGGCTGCCAACTCCAAAATGGGGAATTCCTGGAGATTTGGGGGTGGGGCCTGAGGAGGGCGGGGTTTGTGGAGGGGAGGGGCCTCAGCAGGATATAACGCCATTGAGCCCACCTTCTAAAGCGGCCATTTTCTCCAGGGGGAACGGACCTCTAGTCAGGGAATCATTTATAACTCTGGAGACCTCCCTATCTGGAGGTTGGCAACCAAAGTTGCAATTTGGGGGTGGAGGGAGCGGCGCTTGACCATTTCGCCAGCAAAAATCCACACAAATAAAAGCCAACACTGCAGGAGAAAGGTTCGTCCCCTTAGAATGTCAGTTTCCACCCATGGGCTGTTCCCGCCGGCAGCAGCCGGGGTCTGTCAGAGACAGCCGAAGGAACTTTGCTGGATCGAGTTTCCCTGCGGTCACCAGCCGGAGGAGTCTTGCAAGCAAGCTGGCCCCCCCTAACTCTGAGTTCCTTTGGGCTACGGTGGCTAATAGCCACAGAGAGCTCTGTCCCACTTGAATTTAGCCGACTCCTTTCCAAAGCCAGAGAAGCCAGCCGCCTTCACTGTGGCTGGTTGGAGGGGCCACGGCTCAGTGGCCGAGCATCTGCTTGACATGCAGAAGATTCCAGGTGGATGTGGGCAAGGAGAACCACAAAGGCCACCCCCAAGCTCCCTGGAAGACAGGAAGGATAAACATGTACTCAATGAGATGTTTCATTATCTGAGTTAGATTCAGTTGGGGTCGCCCTGTTGGTCTGAAGCAGCAGAACAAAGTTTGAGTCCAGCGGCACCTTTAAGACCCATCAATGTTTATTCAAGGTATAAATGTTCGGGTGAATGCTTCTGAAAATGTGTGCATGCACACGAAAGCTTATACCTTGAATAAATCTTTGTTGGTCTTAAAGGAGGCACTGGGTTCAAACTTTGTTCTATTATCTGAGTTGTAAGTCCCTTCAGGCAGGTCTCTGGAGAGGCAGCATATAAATGTTCTAAACAAATAAATAATTGGTTCAGCCCCCCCCCCCCTTTTACATTCTGCACCAGAGCATGGGGAGAACTGAGGACAATGTTCTACATTCCAACTCGGTGTGTTCACTGATCAGGACTGCCAACCTCCAGGTGGTGGCTGGAGATCTCCTGGAATTACAACTGATCTTGGGGAGGGGCCATGGCTGACTGGCAGAGCCTCTGCTTGGCATGCAGAAGGTCCCAGGTTCAATCCCCGGCATCTCCAGTTAAAAGGACCAGGCAGGAGGTGATGGGAAAGACCTCCGCCTGAGACCCTGGAGAGCTGTAACGAGGGGCTGTGGCTCAGTGGAAGGGCCTCTGCTTGGCATGTGGAAAGTCCCAGGTTCAATCCCCAGCGTCTTCAGTTAAAAAGGACCAGGCAGGAGTGGATGGGAAAGACTTCAGCCTGAGACCCTGGAGAGCTGTCAAGAGGGGCCATGGCTCAGTGGCAGAGCCTCTGCTTGGCATGCAGAAGGTCCCAGGTTCAACTCCCAGCATTTCCAATTAAAAGGACCAGGCAGGAGGGGATGGGAAAGACCTCAGCCTGAGACTCTGGAGAGCTGTCAAGAGGGGCCATGGCTCAGTGGCAGAGCCTCTGCTTGGCATGCAGAAGGTCCCAGGTTCAATCCCCGGCATCTCCAGTTAAAAGGACCAGGCAGGAGGTGATGGGAAAGACCTCCGCCTGAGACCCTGGAGAGCTGTCAAGAGTGGCTATGGCTCATTGGTAGAGCCTTTGCTTGGCATGCGGAAGGTCCCAGGTTCAATCCCCGGCACTTCCAGTTAAAAGGACCAGGCAGGAGGTGACGGGAAAGACCTCGGCCTGAAAACCTGCAGAGACTGCCAGTTTGAGTAAACAAAACGTGACTTTGATGGACCAAGGGTCTGATTCAGTATGTCAGCTTCAGTATGTTCATGATCTCCAAGCAATAGAGATCAGCCCTCCTGGAGAAAATGGCAGCTTTGGAAGATGGACTCTAAGGCATTCTACCCCACTGGAGTCCCGCCCCTCCCCAAACCCCACCCTCCTCGGGCTCCACCCCCAAACCTCTAGGTATTTCTCAACCCAGAGCTGGCAACCCTAATCTAGAAACAGTCTCTTGCCTTCACAGCCGGAGCAAGAACAACTCCGGTCCCTGCGAAGGGAGCTGAAGGTGCTTTTTATTACAACGTGTTCTCATAGATTTCTTCCTCCCCCTCAAGATCACCCTCCAAGTTTTTGTCAGGCGGAATAACAGTCTGTTCCGGGTACTAGATTACATCTTGCACACATTATTTCACCTGCAGCAATTCCACAGGAGTTTATTCTTTTTTAAAGCTTTCTGGAGGAGTTTTCCTACGTTTTTCTTCACACCCATGCAGCAGCTCTGATCCTCATTCCCACCCTGACTGCTTGCTCCCCCCTGGAGGGTCGGTAGGTCGACCACTGTGAAATCGAGAGCTTTTTCAGTGGCTTTTCCCCTTTCGCAGAAGAGCCTTCCTGAAGCTGTTACATGGTGTCCATGTCGCTGAGATTCTACCGGCTGCACAAAGCAGAGCTATTCAGAAGGGTTTTTGATACTGCCACCTAATTACTTTTGATGACAGCTGGATCTGGTTGTTAGGTTTTATGGGGGGGTTTAATAATTGTTTGCATTGTTTTTAGAATCAGCGATACCCACCTTGAGTCCTATTCTAGAGACAGGCAAGTTAAAGATGTCCTAATAACAGCTAGATTTGAGTCCCCAGGTCTTTAGAGACCAGCAAGATTTCTGGAGTATGAGCTTTTGAGTTTTTGACTCTCAAAAGATTATACCCCCCCTTGGAAAAAATCTTGTTGGTGTCTAAGGTGCTACTGGATTTGAACCTAGCTATTATACTGCAGACCCACTGGGCTAACCCCTGAACCTAAATGAATAAATCAATGATTGGCTGCTACGCCAATCATTGGCACAGCACGATGGGCACGAACTGGAGAAATGCGGTGCGTGGTGGTTCGTGGCCAAACCAGGAAGCAAACCATGAACCGAATCAAACCAGGAGGTTTGTCTGCAACCCGAACTGGTTCGTAGTTTGTGGCCTAGCAAGCTCCGTTAAAAGAGACTACAGTCCCTTTAAATGGGGTTGGCAGGAAACCAAAAAACAGCTGAGCTGCAGGGAGCAGCCAGCTGTTTTTACAGCTTTTGTGGGGAACAGAGAGTAGGGGCTTAGAGGGACTCAGAGTCCCTTTAAACCCCTGCTTTCTCCTCTATCCACAAAAAGCCATAAACAGCCATGAACTGCTTTAAAAGTTCATGGAAGTTTGCGACAGTAGACCTGTCGCGAACTTCAGTTCATGAACCGCAAACAGAGAAAAATTCATGACGCGTTTTACTTTGCGGTTCTTTTTGTGCTTGTCGGTACTATGCACCCTTAGACCTGCAGCAGACCAGCAGGGGAACATGCGTTCTTCCACATCCCACTGACAGCAGTTAACTCCGGGGACAACAGTGTCCCACTAACCTTCTCTGTGCCACCAGGTTTCGGATACACCTACTATCCTCCGCATTGTGTCTTGCACCAAGAATTCCACGTTGCTGTTTTTTCGAACAGCCTCCAAAGCTGCGGCTTCCACAGGCTTCCTGGCCAGCTCATTCCACTGCTAAACTGCCTCGGCCTGGCTGACTCAGCAACGCCTCCCCCATGGCAGGAGTTGGGGCTTTCTGCAGACCCTTTCCAAAACATCAACGCACCCAAGAGGTTTCCACCAAACCCAGAACCTTCTGCCACAGCCTGATTTTATATCAGCAGCCTCTCTGTTTAGCTGCTTGCCCGTGGGACACACCAAGGGGATCCACAGGGTCAACACCAAGGGCTGAATCACAGACAAGTGTCAGGCATTTCACACACAATTGTACAAGCAGAATGGTGTGGCAGCTGGAGCATCAGACTAGGATCTGGGGGACCCTGGTTCGAATTCCCACTCTGTCAAGGGAACATGTTGGGTGGTCTTGGATCAGTCATACTCTCTCTGCCTAACCTACCTATAGTATCATAGAATCACAGAAGGGACCTCCAGGGTCATCTAGTCCAACCCCCTGCACAATGCAGGAAATTCACAACTACCTCCCCCCCCCCCCACACACACCCCTAGTGACCCCTGTTCCATGCCCAGAATATGACAAAAAAACCTCCAGGATCTCCAGCCAAACTGGCCTGGAGAAAAATTGCTTCAGCTCACCTCACAGGGTTGTTGTGAGGAAAAACCGGAGAAGCGGAGGACGCTTTAAGCCTCATTGGGTCCCCACTAGAGAAAAAAGTAAAGTAAAAATGAAGTAAATAATATTTTTTTAAAAACTTTGTTTTTTCCAGATGCTGCTTCCTACACTTCTCTTTTCAACAACCAAAGCTCCCACACAGAGTCTCCGTTCCCATTACCCAAGGCTACACATCTCATTCTGTGGAAACTACACAGGTATCGAGACTTCAATCCATTATCGAAGACTCCAGATCAAGGCCTTGATCCGTTCCAGGAGAGGCTGTTCCACCATGAGTGGAGGAAGAAGTTCGCCTGTGTCTGTCACTCCAGCCACCCCCAACCAAGACAGGGGCCCGCAAGAGAAGTCCCTGAAGCCACCAGCTGACCCAGTCCAGCAGCCACAGTTCCATCAAGTCCACCCCTCCTGTCCTTTCAAAGCTGGCCTCCAGCTCTGCTACCACCAAAAGCCTCTGAGGAACGGACAAGGAACTCAGGGTGGCCTTAATTGTCCCTAGGGCTTTTTTTGTAGAAAAAGCCCAGCAGGAACTCATTAGCATAACAGGCCACACCCAACAGTGGAAACACATTAGCGTATTAGGCCACACCCCTGACAGTGCAGCTCCCTCCCAGGATCAGCTTCCCCAGGCACCCTGCGGCTTGTGAGATGCCTGGGGAACCTGCGGGGGGGGGGGGGAGGCTGTAGGCGTGGCCAACTCAGAAGCCAGCTGGAACTCCGTTCCTGTGCGTTCCTGCCCCCAAAATAGCCCTGGTGGTCCCGTTTTAGCCTCGCAGAGGGAATGAATGGCCCAAGGTCCCATAATGAGCTTCACGACAGAAAGTGAATTTGAACCCAGGTCCCACAGATCTTAGTGGGACACCATACCCGCTCTGCCCTGCAGGCTTCCATCGGCCCATGTGCCTGTGTGTGGCTCTCCTACCACCACAGCCTGCCTCCTTCTCTCAGTCCACTTCCCCACAGGTGGTTGGCCTTGAGGAAAAAGAAGGCTGAGTGAGGATGCTTCCTAGTCGCAGCGTAGCAGGCAAGCTGAGGGGGAGGAGGACCACAGAACAGTTGGTGCACCAAAGGAGTGGCAAGTGAATTGGCCTCCTGCTTGGCCAGGCAACTGCCACCTGACCGGTCCACGACATCTGCTTCCAGAGAGGCTGGGAGGCGCTAAGAGCATCACCATCTGACCAGCATGGCTGTTCCCAGTTTTGGATTTCCCCTTCTTATTTCAAGAGGGCTGTTTGACTGTCAAGCCAGGTCTTGGAGATCCTCCAAGAACAGGGTTGCCAGTCCCCAGGTATTACCCCACCAATGTTTACTGTGAAAAAAAATTGATTCTATTTCAATTACAGTCCACAAACTTGCTTCTTCCCCGGGGAGTGGCTGGCGATCTCCTCAGATTACAACTGATCTCCAGGTGACAGAGATCAGTTCCCCTGGAGAAAATAGCTGCTTTGGAAGGTGAATGTTATGGCACTGTATCCCACTGAAGTCCCCGCCCCCCAATGTCCACCCTCATCAAGCTCTACCCCCCAAAATATCCAGGTATTTCCCAAACCAGAGCTGGCAACCCTGTTCCAGAACAAATCTCACAGTCCACAAGGCCACAATGCTCTGCTTTCTTCAAGTGGACTTTCGGTCCTCAAAACACTTCTCACATATAATCTCAGCCATCTTTCCAGCAGCCATAAAGGCCACCCAAAGAGGTCGTGATCAAGCTGCGTCTTGAAGAGGGGGATTTCCTGCTTCCCCCCCTCCCCAGTCCCTTGGCCTCAGCGCCAGCTCTGCTTCTAAACATGGAGCTTCCATCTTTATTATTTATTTAAAATATTTATAGATCTCCTTTTCTGCCCTACATTTGGGTTGGCCTCAGGATCCAGCCAGCTTAGGGTTGCCATTCCCCCCTCTGGTCAGGGCAGGGGATCCCCAAATTTTGACACCCCAATCTGCTGCCAGCTAGCTGGCCGGTGTGGGAAGCCCTATCCCTGAACAGCAGTGTCCCAGGGGGACACCACTGACACAATGACCATCACCAGTAGTGGCATCGTAATGCTGCAGCCGTCACGCTGTGGCGCTCTAGCATTTGAGGGGAACTCTATGGTTACCAAAGAGTTTTTGCCCCGAATGCTAGAGTGTCGCCATGCGACGGCCCTAGTGTAATGATGTCACTAGTTGGTTAGTGCTGGTTAGGCGGGATATAAATCCAAATAAATAAATAAAAACTACTGGTGATGTCATCACATCGTGCACACAAAGGAAAGTCCCAAAGTGGAGCCGGGAGCCCCCCGCCACAACAAAGGTGAGACCTGGCAACCCTAAGTCTGCCTCAACTCTATCAGTTTGCTCCAGGCTGCCGTTCTGCACTTTGCAGGAACTTTCTGTCATCGCCTAGTCAGGTCTAAGAGGAGGAGGAACTGGGCATGATACTTCTCAGCTGGTTCAGGCACCCAGGTAACCAACCAGATGGGCATCCCCTCAGGCTGTGGAGGAGCCCCAAGAAAGGTAAGTCTCTCCTTGGAGGCTTCTGTGGGGCAGAGCCCACCCTCCTGCCGTGCCCCACCAGCTCTGCCACCACCCTGATGCCCTGGCACCCTCCCTCTCCCACCCTGCCAATGACACTCCCACGCCAAGCTTGACCCACTTCCAGTCAGGCTGGGAGAAGTGAGCCACCCTCAGCTCACCATTGGGAATATTTTATTCCCACCAAAGCAGGGTCCCTGAGGCAGGATATAGAAAAACATTAAAACACATGAACAATTGAAAAGAACATTTAAAATGCTTGTTGTTGTTGTTGTTGTTGCTAGCCATTCAGTCCTGCCCAGCTCTTGGCGATTCTCTGGGCCAGCTCTCTCCGCATTTTCTGATCTTGTACTGTTTCTTTGAGTCCTTCCATGCTCAGTCTGGTGTTGATGTCTAAAATTATGGAATTAAAAACACGTAGCAACCGATACCACACGAGGGGCAATAACCGTTATTTGGGGGTGTGACAAATGAAACAAAAATGCCTTCACCCACTGGCAAAAGACATCGATAAAGGGAGACAGATTAATCTCCCAGGGAAGGGAGTTCCAAAGATTTGGTGCCCCCGCCGAGAAGGCCCTTTCTCGGGTCGCCATTTGTCTGGACTCAGAGGGTAACCAAAGCAGGGATTCCAGAGGTGAACATAGTGGCTAGGAGAAGGAGGTCCTAAAGGTGCATTACTCCCAAGATGTTAAAAAACTAAAGTGCTCTCACATTCAAATTTCATGTATTTCTCAACTAGTGCGATTTTATATGTTATAAATGATGCATTTCACAACTGATAAGAAGGTATTTAATATATATTTATTTCCCCACAATATTTCTACAACATTTATTGATGACTGATTCGTTTGATTTGTGAGTTATCTAACTGTTTATTTAAACAGTTGGCCGCTGAGGACAGCAGTTACACAGCAAGGATACAGGGACAGTAGAGCTCAATTGCTCCACGTGAGAATGTGGCTGCGCAAAAGCCGATTGAGCTGTCCTGCGTAGAATATAGTGAAAGAACTTGTTGAACAACCACAAACAGGTCAATGGACTATTGAACTGATCATCGAAAAATCAGGTCTCCATTCACAGCTGGAGAACAGGACATCAACTAAACCGGTGGGTGTTCATGCATCCATAACAAAGGGGCCAGGGCGAAACAGGTGTCGTCAGGCGGTCCAGCAGTGGGGGCAGGACACTAGAAGCCCTCCCACTGTTGCCCCCCCCCAAACACCAAGATTACAGAGCAGCACTTGCCCCAGACTGAGAGTTCCTATCTATACCTTGTGGCTAATAGCCACTGAGGGACCTCTGCTCCAGATGTTTATCTAATTCCCTCTTGAAGCCGTCCATGCTTGTAGCCGCCGCCACCTCCTGTGGCAGTGAATTCCACGTGTTCATCACTCTTTGGGTGAAGAAGTACTTCCTTTTATACGTTCTGACCCGACTGCTTAGCAATTTCATGGTGTGCCCATGAGTTCTTGTCTTGTGAGAAAGGGAGAAAAGGACTTCTTTCTCTACCTGCTCTATCCCATGCATAATCTTATAAACCTCGATCATGTCACCCTTCAGCCATCGTTTCTTCAAGCTAAAGATCCCCAAGCACTTTAACCTTTCTTCATAGGGAAAGTGTTCCAACCCTTTGATCATTCTAGTAGAATGAGAGAATCATAGAATCACACAGAGTGGGAAGGGGCCACTCAGGCCATCTAGTTCCACCACGTGCTCAATGCAGGATCACCAGACTAGAGCATCCCTGACAAGGGTTTGTCCAGCCGCTGCTTCAAGACTGCCAGGGAGGGGAAGCTCACCACCTCTCTAGGCAGCCCATTCCACTGTTGCATAACTCCTACTGTCAAAAAGTTTTCCCTCATATCCAGTCGGTCCCTTCCCGCCCATGATTTCAACCCATTCTTGCAAGTCCTCTCCTCTGCTGCCAACAGGAACAGCTCTCTGCCCTCCTCCAAGTGACACAGCCCTTCAGATACTTCAAGAGAGCTGTCACATCCCCTCTCAACCTCCTCTTCTCCAGACTGAACACTCTCAAGAAATCCCCCAGCCTTTCCTCCCAGGGCTTGGTCTCCAGGCCCCTAATCATCCTCTTCATCCTCCTCTAGATGTGCGCCATTCTGTCCACATCCTTTTTTGGAGTGAGACCTCCAGAACTGCACACAGTAATCCAGGGTACTTTTCTACAAACATGAGGGAAGCCCCAGGTTTGCACAAAAAATCTTTTAAAAATACATTTGGGGGTGGGGGGAGCGAAAGGCCTCCAAAGTAATACCAGCGCCATCTTCACTTGAAGAGATGAGCTCCTGCCGAGATCCCACAAGTCTACCTACTGGGATCTCAGTGGCCACGGAGGGAGGAGCCAGCGACTGCAAGAATAGCACCAAGCCTTCTGAGCCACAGTTTCTATCAGTTAAGGGGGGGAGAGAAAAGAAAAGAGGGACAAGCTGCTATGGGAAGCTGAAAGCCACGGAGGCAGATAAAAACAAAATGGGGGAATGGGTAGGAGGGAAAGAAGGAAGCAGGGAACAGGGAGAGGCTACTGGGTTTCCAAGGGGGAGGGAAAGGGGGAATAGTATGGAGAGGGGAAAACAGTTCTCGCAGGTCCCCTCCCCCTTTTAAAAAAAGACACCTAAGCTAAGCTCCTTTGTGAATGATGGGTGGATTTTCCAAGTTCCCTGCGAGCATCTGAACTGAGTAGTTTAAAATCAGTGCTCGGCTTTGGACATCCTACAGGGTTCTCTGGGGAAATCAGCAACACTCGGCCTCCCTTTCTAGGATTACAGTCCGAATGCGGGAGCCGGTGAACCAAAACTCACCTCCAGCCCTGCACAAAGGGTGGGATACGTAACTCCGAATGAACACATGTCAGATCGGGCATTTGCACTTGCGACTTCATCACTCCTTAAAGACTTGCGGGGGGTGGGGGAAGCAAAATTGATTACATATAAAATATTTGCCATTCGCTCCCGGACCTGCTGAACTGTAGCATCTCTGAGTCAGAAATTAATTACCTTCTCTCTACCTATTTGCAGAGCAAAATCCGCCGGCTGAGCCTTCTTAGCCATGGCAAAATATTAATCATCATATTCATACTTGTGTCAAGATTTCAGATTACCGGTAAATGTTATTTTTAAATAAAAAACCATCAGCCTGCATTGCACTGAGATTAAAGGCTATCTGAGACATGGACGCGTGACTGATTGCAAACTTTTCAAACATGGGTGGGAAGGAGATGGGAAAGAACAGCTGATTGGTTGGAACCACCTCCGTCTTCGAACGGCCTCTTGTTCATGCGACGTGACAGGTCTCCATGATTCCCGGAGGATGGGACTCTTGAGAAATGTCCACTGGTCTTATCTAAGCTCTAGCACAACTTCCCTCAAAACTCCTGAGATGTCTTTAGAACATAAGAGAAGCCAAAGTTGGACCAGGCCAATGGCCCATCCAGTCCAACACGCAGTGTCACCCAGTGACCAAAAACACCAGGTGCCCTCAGGAGGTCCACCAGTGAGGCCAGGACACTAGAAGCCCTCCCACCGTTGTCCCCCCCCCAGCACCAAGAAGACAGAGCATCACTTGCCCCAGACTGAGAGTTCCTATCTATACTTTGTGGCTAATAGCCACTGATGGACCTCTGCTCCAGATGTTTGTCCAATCCCCTCTTGAAGTCGTGCATGCTTGTAGCCGCCGCCACCTCCTGGGGCAGTGAATTCCATGTGTTAATCACCCTTTGGGTGAAGGACTTCCTTTTATCCGTTCTAACCCAACTGCTCAGGATTTCATCGAGTGCCCACGAGTTCTTGTATTATGAGAAAGGGAGAAAGGGACTTCTTTCTCTACCTGCTCTATCCCATACATAATCTTGTAAACCTCAATCATGTCACCCCTCAGCCGTCATTTCTCCAAGCCAAAGGGCCCCAAGCACTTCAACCTTTCCTCACAGGGAAAGTGTTCTTTCCTCCTGAGTAAGAGCCGTCATAGAATCCTAGAGAGTTGGAAGGGACCTCCAGGATCATCTAGTCTAACCCCCTGCACAATGCAGGAAATTCACAAATACCTCCACCAAACACCCCTCACATGCCTTCATATCAGAAGACAAGAGTCAATGGAAAAGATAATAATGATAGGAAAAGCTGAAGGCCGCAGGAAAAGAGGGAGCGCCAATGTGAGACAGATCGATTCAGTCGAGGAAGCCACAAAGGCCCTTACTTCGCAAGGCCTGAGCAAGTGTTAATGAGAGGAATCCGGGAGGACATTAATTCTTCCAGTCACCATAGTTCAGAAGCGACTTAACAGCACAGAACGCCCAGACGAGAACCTTCGGACCGTCTTCAACATTCCACTTTAGGAAACATCAGTCCTCGGTTTCGTCCATGCCGTGGCTGCACAGAAAACTTCCCTGCAGTGGGCACATTCCTAGCAGGGCACTCAGGACTGGTGAGCGACAGATTACTAGCCTAGTCCTCATTGGAGTGGTTAGGCTGTGTCTGGGCTTTGCCACCAGAGACTGCTCCTCTGTCACTAAAAAAAACCCCTTTACATATGTTGTGGCGCCCTGTGGGTTGCCGCCTTCCTCTGTCACCACTCTGGGCTTAGGGTCCCTCGGGAAGGCCCATAGGACACTCCCAAGCCCAACCAAAATGCCCCTTTTAAGCCGAGAAATATAGGCATAATCAGAGGTCATTTCGAAGAAAAAGAGGTGCAGGAGCTCATTAGCATAACTCATTTGCATAACTCATTTGCATATGCCACACCCCCTAACATACCGGAAGTGTGTCAGAAGGCAACACCCACCCCTCAGGCTCCACTCCACAGGTGAGTGAAACTGACCTGCTCTTCCTCCAGTCCCTTCCCCATCCAATACTTTGTGCAATAAAAATAAGCGTAAAGAACACACCCTCATTCTCTTCCTGCTCCCTTGAAACCACCAGGTTTCAAGTAGACTTGAGATACACAGGACATGTGCACCACCCGTCCCTTTCCCTTCCCCTCCCCACAACAAGACACCCTGTGAGGTAGGTGGGGCTGAGAAAGGTCTTTTGAGAACTGCTCATGAGAGAACAGCTCTGAGAGAACTTGTGACTGGCCCAAGGTCATTCCAGCAGCTGCATGTGGAGGAGTGGGGAATCAGACCCAGTTCTCCCAGATTAGAGTCCAACTCCTGACCACTGCACCAAACTGATGGGGTGGAAGCTGCTGAAGGGTTGGTGAAATTTCTCCAGTACTCATGTGCCATGTGCCCAGATAAAAAATGGTATACTCAGAAAATTTATATGCCACCTTGAGCAAGTCTCTGGAAAAGCAGCACACAGTCATAAAAGGAACAATGATAAAATTATCAATATTAAAACAGAACACTAAAAACAATAAAGACCCTAGCAGGGCTTTCCCCGGGGCGCTGAGCCTCTGCACTGTTTGGGGAAGCCGAGGAGGGGGCGGGGCTTGGTCATGTGCCCACCCCCTGGGCTCCTCACTCCCGGAGCTGCTCTCCTGTGCGCTCCCGCTCCAACGGACCCCTGGGCATAATGACCAAGCAGAAAACATTAAGGAAATGGTTTATTAATTCAGTAATGGGGCAAGGAAAACAAGACAAGGTGCCTAAAATCTCTTAACAGTGTCTAAAGGTAAATAAAACCAATCTAATGTGGCTGCCCATTTCTCTTAACCAGTCATTATCCAAGGCCCACCGCCTCTTATACCAGGCAGGTACCAGTCCTCACTCTGTCCCGAGTGGGGGAGCTTTCCTTTCCACTTAACTCTGTGAGAGGGGGAAAGAATGCCATTCCACAGCCCACAAAGTTTTAAAGTATCAATCCCCTCATACAATCCCTGGACACCGACCGGTTCCAACTGTCGCCAAGCATTGTGGGGATTGTAGGCTGTGTCTGCTTTCCACTCTCACCCAGGCCTCACTAGGCCTTGTCTCCTGGTCCTACACAGATCATGACAACATAGAAAATGCATATGTCACACAGGAATACCCATGAAGCTGCCTTATACTGAATCAAAGCCTTGATCCATCAAGGTCAGTATTGCCCACACAGACTAGCAGTGGCTCTCCAGAGTGTCAGGCCGAAGTCTTTCCCATCACCTCCCGCCTGATCCTTTTTAACTGGAGATGCTGGGGATTGAACCTGGGACCTTCTACACACAAAGCAGAGGCTCTTCCACTGAGCCACAGCCCCTGCTCAGACTGGTAATGGCTCTCCAGGGTCTCAGGCAGAGGACTTTCACATCACCTACTGCCTGGTCCTTTAAGCTGGAAATGCTGTGAATTGAACCTGGGACTTTCCTTCTGCAGGCCATATCTGTTCGTATGACACTACCTTATACTGATTCAGACCGCTGGTCCATCAAAGTCAGTATTATCTACTCTGACTGGCAGCAGGCATCTCGGGCAGGCATCTCTCACATCATCTACGACCTGTCCCTTTTAACTGGAGAGGCCCTGCTATTAGTGCACAATTATCTTCTGCAGTGAGCTAGGGCTTGCTGAGACACAATTCCACATTTTTCTGGTTTGTCAAATTGAACACACACAAAGGTACCTGATATCAAATCACAGAATCCTAGAAACACATAGTCAGAAGGGGCCATAAAGGCCATCTAATCCAACCCCCTGCTCAATGCAGGATCGGCCTAGAGCATCCCTGACAAGTGTTGGTCCAGCCACTACTTAAAGACTGCTCACCACCTCCCTAGAATCAGATCCTTGTTCCATCAAATCCTGTATTGTCTACTCAGACTGGCAGCAGCTCTCCAGGGTCTCAGGTGGAGAAGGTCTTTCCCATCACCTCCTGCCTGGTCCTTTTAAGTGAAGATGCTGCCAGGAATTGAACCTGGGACCTTCTGCATGCCAAGCAGAGGCTCTGCCACTCAGCCACAGTTCCTCCCCTCACATTTCCTCTGGGTGCCCGCTGTCCGCCCAGAGATATCTCAATGTTCTTATCACCCCCTCCGAACAGTATCAGACGCAGGACAAGGAACAGAGAACCCCCCAAGGAAATTGTGGACAGACAGCATGGAGTAAGTCTATAGGTGAGACAGTTTTGCCTGGTGTACATGTGCTTGCAGCCATCTTATAACGGGCATGACAGCCCTCAAATCAGGAGGCGGGCACTGAGAAAGAGGGCTTAGGGGATGAGTGGTGAGTGTGCATGGATGGCTGGTGGCAACCAGGTGACACAAACGTGGCATTGGGGCTGGAAAAGTAGAATCCGGCAGGCGGGGTCACAGCAGGCAACAGAGGTCTCAGCTTCCCACCCACCCACCCAAAAAAGTCGCCATGAGGGAGACTCCCTGCGTGGTTCATCTCTCTTCATACTCAGTGTGCTTTTCTGCCCAGTGGGAAACCAATTTGGCAACTCCAAGTCTTGGACAACCTCTCTCTGTAAGGAATCGGACCCACCCCAGAGACGCACAAAACATGTGCAAATAACCTTCCTTTGACTGAGCAAGAACTGACTAAATGGTGTGTTAGCAAGAGCTATTGTTACTTATTTGAAACACGTTAAGCCGCCTTTCCTGGTGTGATGTGGTCCACGAGGTCGCAAAGAGTCAGACTCGACTGCACGACTGAACTACAACACGCTGTCTTTCCACCCTGAGAATGAGGCATTAAAAGCAGGTTTCAAAAGGCATAAAAGAATGGGGCGGGGGGATGTTTTGCAATTCATGCACGGCCACCCAAACTTGGAGACCCCAACGTCCCTCAGGGGAAGATCCCAAACACCATTTCGCACCCACCACTGGGGCCACACTGCCAGACAGCAAACAAACCACGTGCAGGCATCCAGGCGCCAGACACAGACAGCGTAACAGCCGTGACTGTCACGGGTTTCAAAGCAATAATCCACCAGCTCAGGCGGGAGAAAAAATCCTTATGACAATCCTTGGGGTGGTGGGCGTTTACGGGGAAGCCGTAAAGGAAGCGGGGAAAGGAAGGGAGGATAACAAGGGTGATTTGTTGTGCGCGTGTCCAAAATACCTCTGAACAAGAGCAGCGGCCAGTGCCGAACACGAGCTGCCACAACAGGATGAGGCGACCATTGAGAATTATGCTTGCACACAGCGAGAAAGAGGCAAGTGAATTTCCGCAACACATCAGATGAGCTCCTCACTCAAGAGCACATGCACACAGCCCGGCACAGGAGAGTTGCGTGGCCTCCCACATCCACGCCCTTTCAGCAGCTCTGCCCTGGCATCGAAGGCACCGAGCGCCAAGGGTTATTAGACCACCGGCAACGTTCATTCCTCCACCACAGGCTTGAAGGAACCCAGTCCAAAGCCTCGGAGCCACAGCCATGGGCTGCCCCCACCTGCCCCCACGTAACACGCTCTCTTTGTGCAAAAAACCTGTCAGATCACATGAACGTTATGTGCTCCAAGGAGAATCTTTGGTATCTTACACATGAATAGCGCTAAAAATGTTTTATTTATAGCCAGCCAGCAGTAGTAATAATAAAATAAGATCCTGCCTGCCAGAGAAGCACCGATTCACCAAAACTGCGAAGTCAGCCCGGAATATCAACAGATGGTCAGCTTGTTTGAAACCCAACCTAACCACCTATGGCTCCAAGCCTCCCCCTGCCGCCCCCCATCTCTCTGCCCTGGGGGGTGAGAGGCAAAAAAGGCCAGTCCTTTTGCCAAATCTCACAAAGCCTTGTGAAAAACAGTTGGCACCTTTGCCACCACATCCTCTGAAAGCATCTTTCCTCCTCACTCTCCTGACACATCAAGGAGATGGGCGCAAAGAGGGTGCCCCGGGGGGCATAAAAGTGAAAAGGGATCTCCAGGGGTTGGTTTTCGGCCCAGGCCACAGAGGAGAGCGGGTGAGGGATCTGAATGAATCACGTGGGGGGGGGGGGGAATCACGGGAGGCCAAATGCATGCGGCAGAAGCCTGATCATCCTACGGGCACCGGAGCCTCCCTGCTGCCGCCGCCGCCGCTAGCCGGGCATCCTGGCCAGAAGCAAGGCTCTCCTCCCGACGTGCCCGGGATCCGGGATCCATCGCTGCCCTTTCCCTGGGGCGGACTGGAGAGAAGGGGAAGGGGAAGGGGGGAGGCAGGGGAAGGGGGGAGGCAGGGGAAGGCGCCTGGCAATCGGCGCGCGCGGCTCGGCATTCCCCACCTCGGAAGGTTGTTGCCAAGGAAATGGGATGAATGGGAGAGCTGGAGGAGGCACCGCAGAGCCCAGGGCCGCGGTTCGGCGGGGGAAAGAGCCCGGGGTGGCAGGCGCGCCTCCTGGCGGCATCATGCAGGCCCCCGGCTCCGGGCAGGGGCCCTCTGGAGGCACACAGGCAGAGACACCCACGGAGCGAGGATTGCGGCAGAGAGCGCCTGGCCGAGCGGCTGCCGCGGCTGCGGCTCCTCTCTCCGCCGGCTCGGGGAGTGAATGAAGCTCCGCGCCTCCCGCGCCGCCGCCACCCCCCCCCCCCCCGCTCTGCCAACGTCAGCCGGAGATTTGCACGGCCCCAGCGGCGGCGCCCCCTCCGAAAAGGGGCACGGGCCCTGCCAGCCTGCCTCCGCCGGGCGCCCCCCGCCTTCTCCCACCGCCACGCCGGGGCCGGGAGATTTCATAGCGGGTTATTTTTAGCCTGGCTCCGACCCGCGCACACGCTCGCCCGGGCTGCTCGCAGGAAAGAGGCGCGCACCCGCAGCCCACGCACACACGCCGGCCCCCGCGCCTGGCACGCAGCGCTGCGCGGCGGTGTGGAAAGTTTGCGGGCCGGCCCAGACCCCCCCCCCCCCGGGACTCGCGGCCGTCCGGGGGCAGAAGCCCCGCGCCCACCCCCCACCCCGCCGCTAGGGACACTCCCCCCCCCCCGGCCACCAGCTGCCACCGGCCGGGGAGGGGCAAGGCGCGGCGGGCGCCTGCCGGTTCCGCAGCTCGGGGGGGGGGGGGCCTCTGGGCTCCCGCATCGGGGCGGAGCGGGGGGGGCCCGCGGGCCTGCTGGAGGAGTCCCTCGGAGGCGGCCGGCCCTGTTTCTCTTGGGGGGGGGAGGGGGCCCAGAGGGGCGCCGGCAAGGTCAACCTTTCCCCCCGTCCTCCCCCCGGGGGGCTGGGGGGGGGGGGTGGCGGCGCGGCGCGGGACTGACTCACCGTAGACGCCTTGGCCGGCGATGCCCTCGAGCAGCAGGCTGAGCAGCCAGAGCAGAGCCGAGGCTAGCTCCATCTTCGCCGCGCGCCCAGCCACATCGCCCGCCCGCCCGGCCGGCCAGGCAGCCAGGCAGGCGGAGGCGCGCCCCGAGCCCACCCGAGCCCACCCGCCCCGCCGGCCCGGCTCCAGGCGGCGGCGGCAGGCGGGCGCTGGGCGGCTGGCGGCGGCGCGGGGCCGAGCGCGGCTAGATGGTGGCGGTGGCGGTGGCGGTGGCGGCGGCGTCCTTGCGCTTGGCGGCGGCGGCGGGGGGGCGGCGAGCCATGGCCGGCGCGGCCCCTCCCGCCCGCCGGGGCCTGCCTCTCTCCCGCCCGGCTGCCTTCGCCGCCTCCTCCTCCTCCTCCTGCCGGCGGCGTCCCGGGCCAGGCTGGGCCCCCCTCCGGCCGCTCGCTCGCTCGCTCGCCTGGCCGCGCTACCTCCTCCCAGCCGGCCCCGGCAGCAGCGGCAGCAGCCCGGTCGGCGACGTCAACGGCGGACTCGGAGCCCTCCTGCCCGCCTGCCTGCCTGCCAGCCCTGCGCGCCGCCGCCGCCGCTGCCTCCGCCTCCCGCCCGCCCCACCGACGAATGGGAGGCGCCGCCGCCGCCGCCGCCCGGGAGAGCTTCTGCCGGACGCACCGCGCGCCACCACGCCGAGCGAGCGAGCGACCGGCCGGCCGCTTAGGGTTTCCCGGTCCCCCCCCCCCCCCGGCCACCAGCACGGGATGCGGGAGGGCTGCCAGCTCCAGGTCGGGGGAGCCCGGGAGACTCCGGGGAGGAGAGGGGAGGGGGCGCGAGGCTTCCGTTTTCGCCCGGGAGCCTGGTGCCCCTCGTCTGGAGAGGAGCTGGAGGTCGCGGGGGGGGGGGTCCCCAGGTCTCCCCTGGAGGATGGCACCCTTAGACTTCTCCCCTGGCCGCCAGGGGTCGCCAGCTCCAAGTCGGGGGACTCCGGGAGATTTCGGGAGGGCAGAGACTCCCGGTGGGGTTACAAGGCCATGCAGAGCCAGAAAATTTTGGCTGGTGGGGCACTGGGGAATCCTGTGGGGCACAAAGGAAATGCTCAACCAGCAAGAGTCTTTTTTACAAAAAAAAAGATCCTGACTTTCTCTCTCCCCACAACTCAGGGGCCAGAGAATAGGCCCCACCGCCCCCTTCTCTGAAGAAGGTGAGCCACCACAAGTTCTGATGCTCATCTCCCTAAGAGTACCTCATAGACTGTCTCTGGAAATGGAAGTTCCACTTAAGACTCTCTTAAATATCTAAACCAACCTTGCTGGACCAGACCTGCTTCGGAAAGCTGCTTTTTGCCAAAGGGCAAATGGGGAGGGAACAGAGAGCCAGACAGGTAAGGGCACCGCCGGCGGGGGCAGGGGGGGCAAGAGTTGTGGGGCCTGGGGCAGGAGTGATGGGGTGCATACCCCTAAGTGCCCCACCAGGGTCACATGCCTATGCAGGCCTCTCGCCACAGCATCCATTTTCTCCGGAGGGACGATTTCTTTAGTCTGGAGACAAGCTGTAATTGCAGGGGATCCCCAGGTCCCACCTGGAGGATGGCATCCCTAGTTGCCAGGTCTCCCCAGGCCACCCACCTGTCCATCCATTAGGCAGCTGGAAAGCAAAGAGTGCCATATAAGTCACAAGGCTGCAGAGGTCCTTCATCAACCAAGAGATGTCTGCATAGAAACCAGCATTGTGTGGCCCGTGCTTAGCGCCAGCAAGAACTAGCCTGCGTTGGGCAGAGTGGCAAAACTAGGACCCCAGGAGACTTGGGGTGAAATCCCCCACATGTACCATGGGGTGACCTTGGGCCTGTCACAAACTCTCAGTCTGGCCTACCTCACATGGCTGTTGTGAGAAAGACGAAGAAGAAGAAGAGTTGGATTTATACTCGCCCTTCACCCAAAGTCTCAGAGCAGTTTACAATCTCCTTCCCTTCCTCTCCCCACAACAGACACCCTGTGAGCAGTGTTCCCTCTAAGCTGAGTCACTGTCAGCTAGCTTACAGTTTTCTAGCCTCCAGCTCACACATTTTTGTCCTGGCTCAGGAAGGATGGCTCCAGAGCAAACTAATTGATGCAGGAGCCAAATCGCTTGCTCACAGCTTTAATGCCAGTTGCTCACAAAGGAGAATTTTTGCTCACAAGACTCCACAGCTTAGAGGGAGCATTGCCTGTGAGGTAGACTGGGCTGAGAGAGCTCTGCGAGAACTGTGACTGACCCAAGGTCACCCAGCTGGCTGCATGTGGAGGAGTGGGGGAATCAGATTAGAGTCTGCTGCTCTTAGCCACTTCAACAAACCGGCTGGAGGAGGGGAGAGCAGCATTCTAAGCCGCTCTGACTCCCAACTGGGGAGAAAAGCGGGATACAAATCAGCAGATGCAGAAACAAATGCAGCAAATGCATGCTGCCCTAGAGATTCTCAGTAGGAGAAGTACCCTGGTTTCCCACCCACCCCCTTTTCAGTAAAAGATAAAGCCCCTCCTCAGACACACACACATGCACGCACGCACTCACAGCTGTCTTATACTGAATCAAACCCTCCATCCATCATGGTCAGTATTTTCTACTCAGACTGGCAGCCGCTCTGCAGGGGAAAATGTTACTTTTTTCCCACCATAGAGAACAATGGAGGGAATGGGGGCAACCTGTCTGGGGGCTTGTAGAATTGGACCCCCTGGTCCAATCATCTTGAAACTTTGTGGGTATTTGGGGGAGAGGCTCCAGCAGCTACCCTGCGAGTTTGGAGCCTCTCCATCAAACCCCCTCCCCATCAGCTGCTTTTTAAGCCGCCACCAAATTTCAGCAGCAATTCAGCAACGGGCCGAATCAGATCAGAGAATCTGATTCGGCCAGTGGCTGCCCAAGTGCCCACTCCTGGGCTGGCAGAGCACCACTCCACCTTGCTCCGGCCCCGACTGACCCCTGCCAGGAACAATCCGTATCTGAAGGACCAGGGGACTGAGCGATCCCTCCCCTCCTTGTTTTGTTGAGAATATGGGACTCGGTCAGAATCTTTCTACATTGGCTACCAAGCTGAGCACCCACATTCTGTTGAAATAGGGGACCCCAAATGAATGCTGGAGGTCCATTGTCTCTCTAGATCAGCCAGAAAGGTAGACTTTGAGACACAACACAACCCTCTCCAATTGCTAGAAAAGCCTGAGGTGGGGGCAAAGGTACATCTTTTAATTATAGAATCATAGCGCTGGAAGGGACCTCCAGGGTCATCTAGTCCAACCCCCTGCACAATGCAGGAAATTCACAAAGACCTCCCCCTCCATATCCCCAGTGACAGCTGTTCCACGTCTGGAAGCTGATGAAAAAAAACCCAGGATCTCCAGCCAAACTGGCCTGGAGAAAAATTGCTTCCTGACCCCAAAGTGGCCATCGGCATTTCCCTGGGCATGTAGGAAAGGGCCACGAGAACTAAGCAGTGAGGCAACCCTTCCTGTCCTCCCTTTTCGTGATCTGCCTAAGTTCACAGAATCAGCATTGCTGTCAGATGGCCATTCTTTTTCCTCAAAAAAGAATACAAAGTCACTCCACAGGATAAAAAGGCAAAACTTGGTACATGCAGATTACTAGAAAAGTCTACAGAGTGGATGTTATGTACTGGTCCTGTAACATTGCAAACCTGTGCTGCCAGAATCAGGGAAAGCTTTGAGCTGAATAAGAATAGACCAACAGGATTCTAACAGTAACCAATTAAGAGGTAAGCAAAGGTAAAGGTAAAGGTTTCCCTTGCTCGAAAGCCAGTTGAATACAATTCTAGGGATGCAGTGCTCATCTCCATTTCCAAGCCGAAGAGCCAGCGCTGTCCAAAGACATTTCCGTGGTCATGTGGCCAGCATGACTAGACGTGGAGGCACACAGAATCGTACTACCTCCTCACCAAAGTGGTACCTATTTATCTACTTGCAACTTCTTGTTTTCGAACCGCTAGGTTGGCAGGAGCTGGAACCAGAGACGGGAGCTCACTCCATCATGCGGCACCCAGGTCTCGAACTGCTGAACTACCGACCTTCCAGTCTGCACATGTTTGTGTAAATAGCCTATCAGTGGTAGTGGGTGTGTGTTGGGTGTGGTGTTTTGCATGCATATAAGCAGGGCTCCAGCCCTGCTCGAGTTGTCTTAGAGTTTAGCTGAATCACTAATAAACTATGAGCTGATCACTACATGCATCTAAAGTGGCTTATCCCATTCTCCTTGCCTCCGTTTTATTCTCCAACAACAACCCTCTGAGGTCGGTTAGGCTGAGAGAGAGTCACCGTCCCAAGGTCACCCAGTGAGCTTCCGTGGCAGAGCAAAGATTAGCAAGCATAGGGATCTTTTAAAAAACTGTCCCCATCCAGGGTCACCCTCTTGGCATGCTGAGGAAAAGAAGCAAAACATTTCATTCATTGTATTTGCCTTTACATTGCCTTTCTGCCCTCGTGAGGGCCGCCCAGGTGGCTTTGGCATGAGGAACATGGAAGCCATCCCACTGTAAACATAATAGCTGCCAGTGTTCCCTCTAAGCTGAGTTAGTGTGAGCTAGCTCACAGGTTTCTTAGCCTCTGGCTCACACATTTTTGTCTTAGCTCAGGAAGGATGGCTAATTTATGCAGTAGCCAAATTGCTTGCTCACAACTTTAATGCTAGTAGCTCATAAAGTAGAATTTTTGCTCACAAGACTCCACAGCTTAGAGGGGGCATTGATGTTTATTTATTTATTTATTTATTTTTCGTATTTATATCCCGCCCTCCCCGCATGCGGGCTCAGGGCGGCTTACATGGGCCAAAGGCCTATTTGGTACATTGACCTGTAAAATTGATTAAAACATTATAATAAAACATTAAATAACATACAGCAATAAATACTCTTAAAAGCTTCCTTAAAACAGCGTTCGATGGCGACCAAGTGGCAGATCTACCTCCCCCCCTCGGCCACCGCTGAGACCGTGTTGGACCGTGTTAGACCAGGGCACATCAAGATGGTTACCTCGTGTCGTCGGTGGCGGCTCCTATTCAAAAGCCTGGCGGAAGAGCTCCGTCTTGCAGGCCCTGCGGAACTGCATCAGGTCCCGCAGGGCCCTGATCCCCTCCGGGAGCTCGTTCCACCAGATAGGAGCCGCCACCGAGAAAGCCCTGGTCCTCGTTCTGGCCAGCCTGGCGTCTCTGGGGCCAGGAACACGTAGCCTGTGTTCAGACCCCGACCGTAGTGCTCTCTGGGGTTGATATGGAGAAAGGCGGTCCCTAAGGTATGTTGGACCCTGGCCATATAGGGCTTTATAGGTAAGAACCAGCACTTTGAAGCGAACTCGGTATGCTATAGGCAGCCAGTGCAGCGCCGCCAGCACAGGCCCGATGTGGTCCCGCCTTGCGAGACCCATCAGCAGCCTGGCCGCGGCATTCTGCACCAGCTGCAGCTTCCGGGTTTGCACCAAAGGCAGCCCCATGTAGAGAGCGTTACAGTAGTCTAACCTCGAGGTGACCGTTGCATGGATCACTGTGGCAAGGCCATCGCGGTCCAGGTAGGGAACCAGCTGCCTCGCCAGCCGTAGGTGATAAAAGGCTGACTTGGCAGTGGCTGCTACCTGGGCCTCCATTGACAAGGAAGGCTCCAGGAGCACTCCCAGACTCCTCGCCCTCGGCGCTGGCACCAACGGCGCCCCGTCGAAGATCGGGAGTGGGACCCCCCACTCCGGACCGCAGCGACCCAGGCACAGGACCTCTGTCTTCGCCGGGTTCAATTTCAACCTGCTAGATCTGAGCCAGTCAGCCACGGCGTGCAGTGCCCGGTCAAGATCGTCCGGGCCGGAGTCCGACCGGCCGCCCAACATCAGATAGAGCTGGGTGTCATCCGCATACTGATGACATCCCAGCCCAAACCTCCGGACAATCTGGGCAAGGGGGCGCATATAGATATTAAAGAGCATTGGGGAGAGCACTGCCCCTTGCGGCACACTGCATGTTAGCCATGTGTCGATCTCTGATACTGTGGGGTTGTCACGATGTTAACATCCACCCAGATGGAAAGTTCTGGTGAACTGGGAAACCTGCACACCTGTATTGTGTTACTGTGCTTGCATTTAATCAAAGATTAAAGCACCTTTTGGTTGGGGGTTTTGCTATAGACCAATGTGGATATATGTAGCATAGGACTTACAGTGACCATGCAAATGAATGACATCCAAAATGTCCTTTCTTAACAGCCTCACCCAGGTCTTGCAAATGGAGGGCCGTCCATCTCACGCTGGGGCTTCCTCTTTCCCTGCTGCCTCCATCTTTGCCCAGCATGATTGTCTTCTCCAGGGACTCGACTCTTCTCATGCTGTGATCAAAAGTGCAATAGCCTCATTTGGGACATTGAAGCTTCTAGGAAGAGTTTGGGCTTGATCTGATTTGTCTCTTTCGAACTCCATGGTATCTGTAAACCTCTCCTCCATCACATTTCAAATGAACCAACTTTCTTCCTGTCAGTGTTCCCTCTAAGCTGAGCTAGTGTGAGCCAGCTCACCGTTTCTTAGCCTCTGGCTCACACCTTTTTGCCTTAGCTCTGGCGGGATGGCTTCCAGAGTGAACGAATTTATGCAGTAGAAGAAGAGAAGAAGAAGAGAAGAGATTGGATTTATACCCCGCCCTCCACTCACTTGGAGTCTCAGAGCGGCTTACAAACTCCTTCCCCTTCCCCTCCCCACAACAGGCACCCTGTGAGGTGGGTGGGGCTGAGAGAACTCTTTCCCAAGCTGTCCTTGAGGGAACAGCTGGTACAGAGCTATGGCGTGCCCAAGGTCATCCAGCCAGGTGCAAGTGGAGGAGTGGGGAATCAAACCCGGTTCTCCCAGATTAGAGTCCGCGCACTTAACCACTACACCAAACTGGCTCTCAATAGCCCAATCGCTCGCTCACAACTTGAATGCCAGTAGCTCACAGAGTAGAATTTTTGCTCACAAGACTCCACAGCTTAGACAGAGCATTACTTCCTGTCAGCTTTCTTCATTAGAGCACAGTCTGCGTCCAGTGGCACCCTGAAGACCCACAGAGTTTTATTCTGGGTATAAGCCTTCATGTGTATGCACACTTAGTACGCCCGTGAACCTTATTCCCAGAATAAACTTTGTGGGTCTTCAAGGCGCCAGGGGACTCAGACTTTGTTCTGCTGCTTCAGCCCAACATGGCTCCCCACCTAAACTTTCTTCATTGTCCAAATTTCACACCCATACTGTCACGGGCTGGGTGCCAGTAGGTCAGGAGCCAAGTCAAAGTCCGAGACAGTCCAATGTCAAGCCAAATCAGGAATGAATTACCAAGTCCAAAACACAAGCCAAAAGCAGAGTCAGTCCAAGCCGAGGTCAGAGAAGGAAACTCAGGAGCAAACCAGTCCAAGGAGTCAACCAAAAGCCGAAGTCAAACAGAGCCGAAGTCACAAGCCAGAGGGTCCAGAATCAAGCCGAAGTCAGACAGAGCCAGAGTCACGAGCCAGAAGGTCCAGGATCAGGTTTAGCTGATGCGAGCCGAGCGGGTGCGGAGCTTAGCCAGAATGACTTGCTGCTAGCACGAGTTGGTAGTCTCTGTGCTGTGCCTAAATACCCAGCCACTTCCTGTGCTTGTTAGCAGCTGGCAGCGAGGTCCGGGCTCCTCCTAAAACTCAGGGCTGAGTGATCTGCGACCACGCATGCATTCCTCTTTTCTTCTAACAGCCAAGTCTTGCCTGGATCGTGACTGTAGCTGTTCCATCCAAGGAGGTGAATCAGGTGGGCTTGAGCTTGGCTGTGGCTCAGCTGCTGCTGGTGCTGGGGTAATGCCCTGAGAGGTGCTTGCTTGAGCCTCCTCTGGTTCAGGTGGAGGCTCCTCTGGAGCTGGGGACTGATCCTCCACAGCACTTAGGTCCACAGGAGGCAGGTCCTCAGAGGCACTCCTGACACATACATAGTAATGGGGATTGTGGCACACCAGGCCGGAGTCAGCTGGCAAACCCTACTCTGCCCACCCTTCCTTGGCCTGACCAGGCACCTGAAGGGGCTGTTTCACCCCACTGCCTCCAGTACTGCTGCCACCACTATCCCTGCCTTGGGCTCTGGTTAGGCGGGTCAGCCTCCTAGCCTCCCTCTAGCATCCCTGGGAACCCGCCTCAGGGCTTCCCAGGGATCTTTGGGGCTCTCCTGGAGAGTTGGCAACTGGTTGTTTAACAACTTTCCCCCTTTTTTTCCCTTCAGGATTCCTCGACCAACTGGGGGAACTATGCGGTACAAAGGGATGTCACTCCTTCAACCATCAAAAGGATTTAATTCAAAACTCTCAACTATATGTGAACGGAAGGAACCAAATAACGTCGACAAAACCACTTCATCGCTGTCCCTCCTTTAAACTCAGGCCCTGTCTGGGTGGTGTGCAGGGCAGGTACATTGCTTTGTTACTCTGGAGTAAGCGGGACAAATATGTCCCCCAAAATGGCCGCCGTCTCTGGCCCAGGAGGAGGGCCATACCTGCCCCCATCTCTTGCAGACTGATTCTCTGACTGACTTCAGACCGGCTTTCTTGCCCCCAAATGCAATAATATAAATGGCAGTTCCCGGCCAGGAACCAGCTCTCCCTCTTGCAGCCTTCTGGGGCAGCAGGTCTCCTCGTCGCCTTGACGGATCTCCTGTCTTCTCTAGGGCGTTGCCATGGGGGATGAATGAGGAGGAGACTAGGCCGAGGCCTACCTCAAGTTTGATGGCCTCCTCCCATCCAGCCCACAGAAAGTTAAACCCGCACACAAGATGGCGTTTCTCCACAGGGACTATTGTGACATGAGTTACCTTGCTCTTGGTCACCAGCGATGTTATGGAGGTCATTTGTTCATAGCGTCGCCATAAGTTGGGAGCAACCTGATGGCACATAATGCACACACACCACCCGAAAGTCAGCCGCTGCCTGGGGGGACATTGCAGACTTCAGTGGCCCAACACTGAGGAGCTCAGGGGCAGTGCTTTTGTGCATACAGGTTCCAGGTTCAAACCTCATAGAGTTTTCTCCTCCCCTCACGCTGAAAGAAATAACTTCCCGCCTTAAAAAAATCAACTGGCATGGACAGGTGTGATCCCAATGCATTTACAGGCACACACAGGTGAGGCATCTTTCCGCTGAGTCACGCTCCGGGTCTCTCAAGGACAGCACTGTCTCCGCTGGCCACAGCCATTGGTGGCGGGGGGGGGGGGGGTTCGCAGGCAGGGGCTTTTCCAGTCGCTGCCTTGTCCTTTGAGTTGGAGATGCCGCAAGATTAACCCAAGACCTAATGCATGTGACCTCCTCAGATCTCAGAAACTAACCAGGCTCAGCCCCAGTTAGTATTTGGATGGGAGATCATTGAAGAATTTCAGGGCTGCTAGGCAGAGGCAGGCAGCCGCAAACTGCTCCTTGGTGTAGTGGTTAGGAATGTGGATTCTAATCTGGGAGAGCCGGGTTGGATTCCCTGCTCCTCTTCCACGTGCAGCTGCTGGTGTGACCTTGGGTCAGTCACAAGTTCTCTCAAGAGCAGTTCTCTCAAGGGAATTTCTCAGGAGAGCTCTCTCAGCCCCACCTGCCTCACAGAGTGTCTGCTGTGGGGAGGGGAAGGGAAGGGAAAGGAGATTGTAAGCCGCTCTGAGACTCCTTCAGATAGTGAAGGGAGATGTATAAATCCAGTCTCTTCATCTCTGCCCTGACCTACCTAGCCTGATCTCCTCAGAAGCTAATCAGGGTCAGCCCTGGTTAGCACTTAGATGGGAGACCACCAAGGAAGCCCAGGGTTGTTATACAGAGGTAGGCAATGGCAATCATCATCTCTGTTCATCTCTTGCCTTAACAACCCTACAGGGGTCACTAGAAGTCAGCTATGACTTGGTGGCACTTTCCTCCACCACCACCAGTCAATCCTGCATTAACCCTGCCGGGAACTTCCAAATCTCATGCTCAGCCACTGAGCCGTGGCCCCTCCCTAACTAAAGCTGGGCTGGTATTCGAGCACATGGCCTCCTTTGCGCCAAGTCTGTGCACTGGCTTTTGCCCGTCTGGGGAAGCCGTTGCTTTCCAAGGCCTATTTTAGGGTGGTGACTCAACCTCCGCCGATCATTTATGCAGCAGCCAAATCGCTTGCTCACAACTTTGATGCCAGGAGCTCACGAAGTAGAATTTTTGCTCACAAGACTCTACAGCTTAGAGGGAACATTGCTCCCGACTATTCGACACACAATGCCACACGATAATTAATTAATTAATTCACCCAGATCAGAGTGCTTACCTCACTAAAGGTGCTAATTCCCTTCCATTGAGCATTTCTCCCCTGCTCCCATCCAGCCTGACTACCACGCACCTTGTACTTTTATTTTATTTGTTTGTTTATTTATTAAATTTCTAGGGCCTCTCTTCTTGCTGTTGCAGGCTCAGAGCCACTTACAAAACTTGGACGTACCAAGATTCAAATATTATAAATACAATAAATTGAACAGATGAAAACATTAAAGCATTATAAAATACCACAACAGTATTCAATACCACTCAGACGGTGACAGTTTAGTCCAGCCTTCCAGGCCCCAATGGCAATGACAATGTCAGGGGCCAGATGGTATTCACTGAGGCTTCTTATTGCTGGTAAAAACATGGGGAGGGGGAAAGGAGGGGCGGCGGCCCCTATTCAAAAGCCTGGCGGAAGAGCTCCATCTTGCAGGCCCTGCAGAACTGCATCAGGTCCTGCAGGGCCCTGATCTCTTCCGGGAGCTTATTCCACTAGGAAGGGGCCACCACCGAAAAAGCTCTCCCCCTGGTGGCAGCGAGCCTGGCGTCTCTGGGGCCAGGTACTACAAGACGATGTTGGGCCCCAGACCAAAGTGCTCTCTGGGGTACGTATGGGGAAAGGCGGTCCCGCAGGTAGGTCAGACCCAGACCATTTCGGGCTTTAAAGGCAAGTA
Organism: Lepidodactylus listeri; assembly: GCA_029233225.1. NCBI lineage: Eukaryota > Metazoa > Chordata > Lepidosauria > Squamata > Gekkonidae > Lepidodactylus > Lepidodactylus listeri. Next base: position 100,078,289 of record JARCFY010000011.1, on the reverse strand, counting down.
CCAGCACCTTGAAGTGAATTCGATATGCTATAGGCAGCCAGTGCAGTGCCACCAGCGCTGGTCGGATGTACTTTTGCATCCCGAGTCTCTTCTTCGCTTCACCCCTCCTACCTTCTGACCAGGATATAAGGCTTCAGGGATCTCCGTTCCTCCTTGTATCTGATGAAGGGAGCTGTGGCTGTCGAAGGCCCCCCCCCCCTGAAATCTTGCTGGTCCCTAAGATGCCACCAGACTCAATCATACAGGTTGCTTACCTGTAATTGGAGATCTTCGAGTGGTCATCTGTGCATTCACACCTCTGGGATTAAGTGCGCCTGCGCCGATCCCGATCGGTAATCTTCAAAGCCTAACGGATTTTCGTGCCAGCTCCCCAGTCACGTGCACGTCCCACTGCGCATGACCCGGGGAGGGGCACGAGGATCCCGCCAGTTCCTTCTGACCGCTGCTAACAGCCCCCAAGAAAAAATGAGGGAGACCGAAAGCAGAGGGGAAGGAGGGCGGGTGGTGTGAATGCACAGATGACCACTCGAAGATCTCCAATTACAGGTAAGCAACCTGTATATCTTCTTCGTGGTCTCTGTGCATCACACCTCTGGGAGAATAGCGAGCAATAAACACACCACATACCTGGGGGTGGGTGCTGGAGGTCTCCCATCTGACCTGCTTGTAGAACTGCACGGCCCACCATGGTACGCTGATGGACGTGGACATCTAGGGCGTAGTGCTTCACAAACGTGTGAGGAGACGCCCACATTGCAGCATTGCAGATGTCTCCCAGGGGGATGCCCTTGAGGAACGCCGTGGAAGCAGCCATGGCTCTCGTGGAGTGTGCCCGGAGGGATGCCGGCAATGGCCTCTTAGCCAGGAGGTAGGCAAGCTTTATCGTCTCTACTATCCACTTCGAGAGTCTCTGAGACGATAGTTTCTGTCCCTGTCTGGGCAAGGCATACGTGACGAAGAGAGCCGGAGACTTGCGAAACGGTTTTGTCCGATGCAAGTAAAAGGAAAGAGCTCTCTTGACGTCCAGAGAGTGCAAGCTGCGTTGTGATGGGTCCTGAGGATCAGGAAAAAACACAGGCAGCGTGATGTCCGCTCCCACATGGAAGTCCGAGACAATCTTGGGTAGAAAGGTGATATCCGGAGCCAGGGTAACTGCTCCATGATGAAAAGTGAGATACGGGGGGTCGCAACGAAGCGCTGAAAGCTCACTCACACGCCGAGCAGACGTGATAGCCACCAGAAACGCTACCTTCCATGAGAGAAGCTGGAGGCTGCAGGAGGCCATGGGCTCAAACGGTTTGCCCATTAACTTGGCCAGAACTAATGGTAGGTCCCATGCTGCGACCGGTGTCCGTACTGGTGGATAGAGGCGACGCATTCCCTAAAGGAATTGTTTCGTAGTCGGGTGAGAGAATACTGAGTATCCCCCAATCTCCGTATGGTTGACGGAGATAGCCGATAAGTAAACTCTTATAGAAGAGTGGCACAGTCCTCTATCCGAACAGGATAACAAAAAACCAAAAATATCATTAAGGGTGGCAGGAACAGTAGGCCACCCTATTGAAGTTAGAAAAACCATAAACTTATTCCACTTCGCCACGTAGGAGCGGCGTGTGGACAGCTTGCGTGAGTTCAAGAGAACCTGTGCAATGCGTGAGTCTATATCTGAGGTTGAAGCATCCATGCTGTTAGCTTCAACTTGGGAACGTCGTGGTGAAGTACCTGACCTCCGTGCATCCAAAGAAGGTCTGGGAGCGTCGGGAGGTGAAGGTAGATCCCTAGGGAGAGATGAAGGAGCGTGGGAAACCACGGTTGTCTCGGCCACCACGGTGTGATGAGAATCGCTCGTGGTCGCTCTGACATCAGTTTGTGGACTACCCTCGGTATCAGAGGGATCGGGGGAAAGAGGTACAGATGTCTCCCCGTCCACTGAAGCAGGAGGCCGTCCCCAAGGGACGCTGGATCTGTGTCGGCTCTGGAGCAAAAGAGATGACATTTCTTGTTCTCCCGAGAGGCGAATACATCCACTGAGGGATGACCCCACCAATCAAAGATCGGGGTCAGGTAGAAAGGGTTCAGTTCCCAGTCGTGTAGGGATGCTCCTCCTCTGCTCAGGAAGTCTGCTTGGGTGTTGAGCAGTCCTGGAAGGTGATTCGCTACTAGGTGATTGCCGATGGCTTGGCACTCGTCCCAAAGCTCGATAGCTAAGCGGCAGAGTCCACGGGAGACCGTTCCACCCTGCCGGTTGATGTAGTACATGGTGGTTGTATTGTCCGTGAGGACAGCCACCGTCCTTCCCGACAGGGAGTTGCGGAATGACCGCACTGCATAGAGAACTGCCAGGAGTCCTAGAAAATTGATGTGGTTGTGGGCCACAGACGGGTCCCACACCGACACCATCCAGGTGAGCTCCCCAGCCCCATAGGGAGGCATCCATGGTAATGGTTGCTGAGGGGGGTGGGAGTCGAAAGGGTGCACCAGATTGAAGATTCTGGGGTGCCAGCCACCACGTCATGGTTTCCAGAACTTGCTCTGAGAATCGGAAGAGCTTGGAGAGAGAGTGGATGCTGGGACGAAAGCGTCTCAGGGACCAGAGCTGTAGTGGTCTCATCCGTAGCTTGGCGAACGGAATCACGGTGGTTGAGGCCATTAGGCCTAGTAGGCGAAGTATTTGCTTGGCCATAGCCTCCTTGTCCTGTTGGATCGAATGGAGGAGAGAGGTTATGTCCGTTGCCCTGTTGGGGGGCAGAAAGGCCCTGCATTGCAGGGAGTCCAGAATGGCTCCGATGAATTGTACTCGTCTGGACGGTATGAGCATGGACTTTTTGAGATTGATCGTTAGACCTAGAGAGTCTAGGGCGCTGAGGGTTATCCGGATGTGATCTTGTAAAATTGTCGCGGAGGGGGCAACCAGTAACCAGTCGTCCAGATATGGGTAAAGCTGAACACCTTGAAGCCGTAGGTGGGCAGCCACCACTGCCATAAGTTTCGTGAAGACACGAGGGGCCGTAGAGAGGCCAAAGGGGAGAGCCTTGTATTGGAAGTGACGCGGACCGACCGCGAAACGCAAAAACGGTCTGTGAGCTGGATGGATCGTCACATGGAAGTACGCATCCTTTAAGTCCAGCGTCACCATCCATACGTTGGCTTCTAGCAGTGGCAGGATGGTCTGGAGGGTGGTCATGCGGAACTTCTTGTATGTGATGAACGCATTGAGGTTCCTCAGGTCTAAAATGGGACGGAGTGCGCCATCCTTCTTTGGTACCGTGAAGTAGCGGGAGTAAAACCCCTGCTGGAGATGGTGTATGGGTACTGGCTCTATGGTGTCCTTGGATAGAAGGGCTTCGACCTCTGATGACAGGGTGTCTGACGGAGGGGTGGCTACAAAGTAGGGTTCCTGTGGTGTCTGGAAGAACTCTATCCGGTAACCTTCCGCTACTACGGATAGGGCCCACTTGTCCGTGGTTATAACTTGCCATGCAGGTAGGAAGGGTGCCAGACGGGTGGGAGGATTGGAGCGCGTGTGGGAGTCAAAGACCCTGTTTATTGGGTCTAGGGGGTTTTGCCTTGGAGGCAGAAGCTGTTGGGAAGCGCGGTTTGTGGCTGTAAGGCTTCTGCTGATAAGCAGAGTGTGCCGGTCTTTGCCACTGTGGTTCGTTGGGAGATCTTTGTGGTTGCTTCTTTGACCAGGATCTCTGCCAACTTTTTTGTTTCTGTTGCCTTGGCTGAGAGACACCTAAGTTACGTGATGTCTTCATACTTTTGTCTAGATCATGAAGGACTGTGTCTGTGGTAGAGCTGAACAGCCCTTCACCCTCGAAGGGGAGATCTTCGACTAGCGATTTTGTGTCCTGAGGAAGCGCCGTCGACCTCAGCCAAGCATGTCTCCGGAGGGCAACTGCCGAAGTAAGCGTCTTCGAAGTTACATCAGCAACATGTTTGGAGGCATTCAACTGGTGTTTAGCCAAGACCATGCCCTCCTTTTGAATCTTCCTGGCCAGATGCTGTTTGTCTTCAGGAAGGTGTGCCAGGAGCGGTGTCATCTGCTCCCACAGGGAGTATTGATATCGGCTCATGCAAGCCGTGTAGTTTGCAGTTTTGATACCTAATGCTCCTGCAGAATAAAATCGTCTTCCGAACAAATCCTGCAGAATAAAATCGTCTTCCTTCTTTATCGAGGGGGGAGGAATGGCCACTGCGGCCCCTAGCTGAAGGTGTCACTACGACTGAGTTGGGTTTGGGGTGGATGAACAAAAATTCTGCCCCCGGCTCTTGGAGACGATACATGTGATCCAACCTCTTGCTCGAGATTGGAGTCGATGAGGGGTGTCCCCAGGATTCTTTAGAGGTGTTAAGAAGCACCGAAATTAGTGGCAGAGCTACTGCTGTAGATGTGTCCATCTGCACTATGTCAAAGATGGCATCGGTAGCGGCTGGGGCTGGTTGGATGGTGGCTAGAGCCAGGGAATGGGCCATTCTTTTGACGAGTTCCCCGTAGGACTTTACGTCTTCGGAAGGGGAAATCGGGAGATTGTCAGCAACATCAGGGGATGGTGATGGATGAGTGGGGGATTCCTCTTCGGAATCGGAAGAAGCGGAGGAATTCGGTACCGACAGGTGTTCGGAAGGTGACATAGGGTTCGACGGGTCCGGTTGATACGGAGGGAGGTCGACATCGGGTGGGGTCTGCGGTATCGGCATTGGTATCGGCATCGGTGCCGGTGATGGCTTCGGCATCGGAGACGGGAGAGGCCCCGGGGCCGGTGGATCTCGGCATCGTGAGACTCTCGACGACGTTGACTGTCGGTCCCATTCCGCTGGGTACCATTGCGGTGGCGGGGGATACGAGGAACCGTATAGGTATCGCCACTGACAGACGTCCCACAGCACCGAAGAAGGAGGAAGACGCCAGTCTCGTTCTCCTCTCGGTGGCGGTGACGGGTCAGTTCCGGCCTCTGGACTGCTCCGAGGGACCTGTGTCAGCTTGATGTCGGGGTCCGAGTCCGTCAATTGAATGGGTCGCGGCATCGGGGAGACTGAGCTGCCCCGGGGTCGCTCGCGCCCGGAAGGGTCAAGCTGCGGAGACCCGCGCTGGGTCAGGTCGGACGCGCCCTGCGTCGACTGTGCACTCGATTTTTTGTGCTTGTGCTTGCCCTTTTCCTCCTTGCCCTCTCTGCGCTTCTTTGCAGGAGTTTGCGGCAGCGGGAGGGATCGTTTCGTTACCGACTTATCGGTACCGACGGTGCTCCTTGTTGGGGACGGTGCCGGGCCCGTCGGGGCCGATGGTGATGTCGTCGAGGCCTCGGCGGTCGACATTTTAGGCGATAACGCTGCTTCCAAAAGTGCCACTCTCAGTCTCGCCGCACGGTTCTTGCGGGTTTGTTTAGAGAAGGCAGCGCAGCTCGAACAGGAGTCTACTCGATGCGACTCGCCCAGGCACAAGAGGCAAAGAGCGTGCTTATCTGGAGGCGCTATTTTACTGCCACAGTCCCGACAGCGCTTAAAGAAGCCCCACCGCTGGGCCATAGGCCGAGCGGGGAGAAGAACGAGGAAAATCCGAGAGCGAGTCCAGTAAACAGTCCGAGGTCAAAAAGGGGAAGAAAAACAGTCCGAAAAGGCTTTTTCCAATAGGAAAACGAAAGTACTACCGACCGGAGCGAGAGAGGGGTCCTCACGACGCGGCGGTCAGAAGAGAACTGGCGGGATCCTCGTGCCCCTCCCCGGGTCATGCGCAGTGGGACGTGCACGTGACCGGGGAGCTGGCGCGAAAATCCGTTAGGCTTTGAAGATTACCGATCGGGATCGGCGCAGGCGCACTTAATCCCAGAGGTGTGATGCACAGAGACCACGAAGAAGATCTAGCTTTTCTACTGCAGACCAAAATGAATACCCCCTGGAAGACTCATTCCCAAGGGCACTTAAGCCTGGCCTTGTGTAGGAGTCTCTACTGATCAGATCGGTTCTCCGTCTCCCAGCTCCTCATTTTGATGACATTGGTTGGTCAGCATCTGCTGCAGTTGCTGGGCAACCAGAAGTCCATCTCAGCTCCACAACTGAGGAAGCAGCTGTTGGAAAGGCCAGGGTGGCCCAGCAGACTTGTGAAGGCATGCCAGGAATAAGGATGGTGTCAGACGTTGAGTGGGACTAAAAAGAGGAAGGAAAGAAGGATGGTAGAGTTCCAGGTAAAGTTCAGACGCCATGGCTCAGCGAAGGACATCGGCTTTGCATGCAGAAGATCTTCAGTTCGATCCCTGGCATCTCCTCTTGAAAGGACCAGATAGTGGGTGATGCGGAAGACCTCAACTGGAGGCTCTGCAGAGACGCTGCCAGTCTGAGTGAACAAGGCCTTGGTGGACTGATGGTCTGATTCATAAAATCATAAGAGTCGGAAGGGACCTGCAAGCAGTGCTCCCTCTAAGCTGTGAAGCCTTCTGAGCAAAAACTGCTTTGTGAGCTACTGGCATTAAAGTTGTGAGCGAGCGATTTGGCTACTGCAGGCATTATTTTGCTTTGCAGCCATCCTTCCTGAGCTAAGACAAAAATGTGTGAGCTGGAGGCTAAAAAACCGTGAGCTAGCTCACACTAACTCAGCTTAGAGGGAACACTGCCTGCAAGGCCATCTAGGCCAACCCAATGCAGGAAATTCACAAAGACCTCCCCCTCCATACCCCCAGTGACCTCTGTTCCACGCCCAGAAGATGACAAAAAATCCCTCCAGGATCTCCAGCCAAACTGGTCTGGAGAAAAATGGCTGCCTGACCCCAAAGTGGCCATCGGCATTTCCCTGGGCCACAAGAACTAAGCACTGAGGCAACCCTTCCTGCCCTCCCTTCTCATGATCTGCCCAAGTTCACCCAATCAGCATTGCTGTCAGGTGGCCATCTAGCCTCTGTCTGAAAACCCCCCAAAGAAGGAGAGCCCACCACCTCCCAAGGAAGCCTGTTCCACTGAGGAACCGCTCTCACTGACAGGAAGTTCTTCCTAATGTTGAACCGAAAACTCTTCTGATTTAATTTCAACTTGTTGGTTCTCGTCCAACCTTCTGGGGCAACAGAAAACAACTCTGTACCATCATCTATGGGACAGCCCTTCAAATACTTGAAGATGGTGATCATATCACTCTCAGTCATTTCCTCTCCAGGCGAAGATTCAGCACAAGGCAGCTTCATGTGTGCTTGGGGAGGGGCCGTGGCTCAACGGAAGAGCCTCTGCTTGGCGTGAAGAAGGTCCCAGGTTCAATCCCCAGCATCTCCAGTTCAAAGGACCAGGCAGGAGAAGAAGACGAGGAAGAGTATATTTTTATACCCCGCTTTTTGCTAAGGAGTCTCAAAGTGACACAGTCATATTCTTCTCCTCTCCCCGCAACAGGCACCTTGTGAGGCAGGTGAGGCTGAGAGAGTCATGAGAGAACTGGGACTGGCCCAAGGTCACCCGGCAGGCTTCATGTGGAGGAGGAGTGGGGCAAGAGGACACCACTCCAGGCAAGAGGACACCACTCTTCACCACCACACCACGCTGGCAGCAATTTGACAGATCTCTGCCTGAGACCCTGGAGAACCTCTGCCAGTCCGAGTGGACAAAACTGACCGTGATGGGCTGAGGGCCTGATTCACTACAAGGCAGCTCCGTATGTTTTCATCTATGCACCCATGTATATACCAAGTAATGTGCCCGGCTTGCGACCAGATTTACAGCCACTGGCATGCCTCAGCCGTGCAGACTGCCTGTCTGGAAACCACCTGTTCCTCATGCTCAGACTTTTCTCGGTCAATCAATCAATGGAAATGTGTTGTGCAAATGGCAGGCCATAACAAGAAGCACAGAAAACAGTCAAATACAATTACGTCCAGAAAACTTCATTAGACAATGCCTATAAAATTGATAAACTAACTTGCTTCATCATGGAGATAATCCATCATATTTCTAGCAAGAGACTGTGTGTATGCCTAACAAAAATGCTACGTGTGGAGAGTAGGCTTGCCAATCTCCAGGTTGCAGTCACACACGCGAGATAAAGCCCGGGGGGGGGGGGAGAGAGGCTATTTCCTCTGGTGGAAATTGACCTGCAGTTGCGTGATCACACAGTATTTTGAAGCTGCGGGCACAGCCCACCACTGTGTGATCAGACACAACCACGAGTTGGGCTTGGGGTTTTTTGCCATTTCTCTCTGATGCCCAACTGCGGTCGGGGTCACAGAATCGGTTGACCCTCCCAGGCCCCAAGGATGCCAGGCTCACCACTTTTTCAGTGGCGGCTCCTTACTGGTGGGATTAGCTCCCGGAAGAGATCAGGACTTTGGGGGTGACAAGCTGTGAAGAAGGGAGAAGTTAATGGTTTGGACTTCTAAAGACCACTGTTCTGTTGTGTTACTGGGGTGTATGCTTTTGTTACACAATATGATGTTAAGTGAAAAGCAAAAATGTTTTATTCCCTTTCAGTTATTGCAAGGTTCGTTCCAAGTTCTGCCCCACAGAACCCACAAGCTGAGGTTACACAGGCACATGGAAAGACTGCTGCCGTGCCCCCAGGACTGCCACCATTCCTCCCCTGGCAAGCATGGAGTTGGGCAGTGTTCTGTGGCAGTCGGCATTTCCAGAAACCCTGCCTGCTGGCAGTTGCCCCATCTAGAAGAAGAAGAAGAATTTTAGAATCATAGAATGTTAGAATTGGAAGGGACTTTGCAGGTCATCTAGTCCAACCCCCTGCACTCTGCAGGAGCAAAGCTGGAAGATAGCCCTACAACATACCCAAAAGATGGTCATCCAGCCTCCACTTGAAAATGTCCAGCGAAGGAGCATTCACCACTTTCGAAGGCCGTCTGTTCCACTGCTCAACCACTCTTACAGTCAGGAAGTTCCTCCTGATATTTAGCCGGTATCGATTCCCTTGTAATTTCCACCCATTAGATCTAGTCTTGCAATCCAGAGCAAGAGAGAATAGAGAATCGAAGAAGAAGAGGAGGAGGAGACTGGATTTACACTCCGCCCTTCACTTCCCAAAGGAGTCTCAGAGTGGCTTACAAACTCCTTTCCCTTCCCCTCCCCACAACAGACGCCCTTGTGAGGTAGGGGGGGCTGAGAGAGCTCTTTCAAGGACTGCTCCTGAGAGATCAGCTCCAAGCGAACTTGTGACTGACCCAAGGTCACACCAGCAGCTGCAAGTGGAGGAGGAGTGGGGAATCAAACCCGGTTCTCCCAGATTAGCGTCCGCGCTCTTAACCACCACACCGAACTGACTGCCAGAGGTAAAACTCCCAGGGTCAGAAGTAGCCCTCGGTTTGTGAGTCCTCCTGCCTCTGCAGCACAAGATAGCTAGAAGATGGCGTGAACTGCCAGACGAAACCACTGAGGTTCAGTCTATGAAAGGAAAGGGAAAGCCCTGCTTTCTCTCCTTCCCCTCCGCCCCACTCAGCCAGAAAGCAGTGCCCGAATGAGTGACAAATGATGCAGACTGGAGGGAGCCGACCCCTGTCAGTGTTTGTGAGCAGAAGGGCATCTGGTGGCTGGCCAGCTGCTTTAACTGTCCTAGAAGGCCTTCGGCCAAGATACCTGGCACCTGCTGACCCATTAGCCGGCTTCTCCCTTCGCGCCGTGGCTCAGAGCCACTGCTGAGTTTCTCTGCCTCTGGTGCCTCGACAGAAGCGGAGTGCCCAGACTACGGAATGACATTGGCTCTGTTCTTTTCAAAGCCGCTCAGGCTTCATCTGGAGCAGAAGTCCCCAACGTGGTGCCCGGGAGATGCCATGGTACCCACCAACACATTTCCTGGTGCCCAATGTCAGGTTTCAGACAGGGAGAAGAGAGGAAGAGAAGAGAGTGGATTTATGCCCCGCCCTTCACTCGGAGTCTCAGAGCGGCTTCCAAACTCCTTTCCCTCCCCCTCCCCACAACAGACACCTGGTGCGGTAGGTGGGGCTGAGCTCTTTTGAGGACTGCTCCTGAGAGAACAGCTCTGAGAGAACTTGTGACTGACTCAAGATCAAACCCAGTTCTCCCAGATTAGAGTCCGCAAACTTAACCACTACAACAAACTGGTGGGTGGGTGGTGATACGTGTGGATACCCCGCCCTTCACTACCTGAAGGAGTCTCAGAGTGGCTTACAAACTCCTTTCCCTCCCCCACCCCACAACAGACACCCTGGAAGGTAGGTGGGGCTGAGAGAGCTCTGACAGAAACTGCTCTTTTCAAGGACAGCTGTGCCAGAGCTATGGCTTACCCAAGATCATCCAGCAGGTGCAAGTGGAGGAGTGGAGAATCAAACCCGGTTCTCCCAGATTAGAGTCCACGCACTTAACCACGACACCAAACGATTAGAGTCAAGAATGACCTCACTCCCTGACATTTTTTTTGGCTGGCTCCGCCTTTTGTGACAGCCATTTTGTAGCTGCACCCCTCTCCCTGTGTCAGTATTCCAAAGGTGCCTGCAGGCTCAAAAAGGTTGGGGACTCCCTGATCTGGAGTGTCCTGCCGGTTCTAGGCAGAAGGATGTCAACAAACCAGCATTTGTCCAGAGGATGATAAGGGACACGGAGACCAAGCCCTATGAGGAAAGGTTGAAGGAAGTGGGCATGTTTCACCGGGAGAAGAGAGCAGTTCTGTGTGCAGTTCTGAAGGCCTCACTTCAAAAAGGATGTGGGCATAATGGAGTGGGTGCAGAGGAGAGCGACGAGGATTATCAGGGAGGCTGGAGACCAAAAAGCCCTATGAGGAAAGGCTGAGGGACTTCTTGAGAATGTTCAGTCTGGAGAAGAGGAGGTGGAGGGGGGGACAGGGTTGCTCTTTTGAAGTCTTTGAAGGGCTGTCACTTAGAGGAGGGCAGGGAGCTGTTCCTGTTGGCAGCAGAGGAGAGGAGAGATGGGTTTAAATTTGTTGGAATATGCAAGGTCTATTGTGCATAGATAGAGAAGATGACATGAACAGCCTGCAAGGGGCAGCAGAGAGGACAACTAGTTAGCATAGTGAGATTAGGGACTTCCGGTTATTTTCAAACAGTCTCCTTCCTGTCTCCTGATTAGCTCAGTTAGGTCTCCTTCCTGCTCCTGCTGAGAACTAGTTAGTCTGCTGACCTAGCTAGTTAGACTTCTCTTTCTCTCTCCTCTTTCTTACAAAGTTTGTTCTTTTATTAATAAACCAACTTAATTCTTTAAACAGCTTGTGCTCCCTCTTACTGCATATCTAGACTCTGCCAACAAAAGTAAAGGTGGAAAGGTTCCAGCTGGATATTAGGGTTTGGGGTTTTTTTACAGTCAGAGTAGTTTAGCAGTGGAATGGGCTGACTGGGGAGGTGGGTGAGCTCCCCCTCCCTGGCAGTCTTCAAGCAGTGACTGGATGAACACTTGTCAGGGGTGCTCTAGGCTGATCCTGCATTGAGCAGGGGGTGCGACTAGGTGGCCTGTAGGGCCCCTTCCAACTCTCTGTGATTCTATGATCCTGAGGCTAAGGGAAGGCATAACCTCTGTCTTCAAATATCTGAAGGCCTTTCATGCACAAGACAGAACAGATTCTTGCTCCAGAGAGCAGGTGTACAATGAAAAGCTAGAAATTATAAGGCAGGAGATTTCAGCTAACATTTAGGGGAAATGTTCCCAACAGAAGGAACTGTTCACTGGCAGAACAGAGTGTCTCAGAACCTGGCGGATTGTCCTTCACTCCGGGTCTTTCAGCAGAGGTGGGGTGGCCATCCATCAAGGACACTGGAGCGGGTTCTGCCTGCACTGAGCAGCGGTTCAGAATCAGCGAGCACCAAAACCTCTTCCAAATCTAGGACTCGAGGACGAGAACTCTGCCCACGCTGCAGCTGAGCATTTTAATTGCTGGCAGAGCAGGCTCCTGTCTACCTGAAATTAAGCACGGAGGCAGGAGTATCCCTTGAGTAAGGACTGCAATTCCTAGAAATTTTGACAGCTAGGAATGGGTTTCTGACTGAAACTAATGGGAACTAATAACCAATCTAATAAAGAAAACCAGAACACAGAATGAAGATAATAAAAAGTATTAAAAACGCAGGGACTAAAATGAAGCTAAAGAATGCGCAACTCCCTAATCTCATTGCCATCGATCATAATAATGGTTATTATTGGTATTATTCATAATAACGGCAATCATAATAATGATGCGTCTGATGCGGCTTGTCTTTTTGCATGATTGCCTCCTCCCCCGCCTTCTACAGTTGTGCCGTGCCATGAATTCACCAGGTGCAGCTTAGACACTTCGCCGCGATTCCTCTGCTGCCAGCAAATTCACCGGTTGAATTCCTGTCTCCCCTGCATCTATTAAAGGCCCGGAAGGCCTGCTTGGGGGGAAAAGAAATGTGTGGTTTCTCTGCAATGTTTAACTCAAGGGGCTTTGTACCATTTCTTCGGGTACTGCCTCTAATCAATATTCCACATGTGCCTCGGATTCAATAACCGAATAACTGCCAAACGGTTGGTCCCGTCAAAGTTCTTTTTAAACATGCCAAGTTAATTTAATTTCTTTCCAGTCTGAAACGGACAAGTTAATTTTGACCTTGCCACTCTGTCTTCTCGCACTCCCCTGGCTGCCCTGTAGGGGGGAAAATGTGAATTTTCGTTGATGAATTATTGCAAAATTAGGGGAGGCCTGGGGAAAAAAAGAGAGAAGGAACTTGATGGATTGCAAGGCAGAAACTATTTTTGTGCGCTGGGAGCCCGATTAGAGAAAGAGATGAGCAGGCTGTTAATTGTAGCCCAGGTTGTGTTAAGGTGATTTCACTCTTGCTTTTGTGTGTTGTGTGTGAACATTCCAGGAGTCTATTTTTAAAAGGCGGTTATAAATGTTTATGTCAATAACGGAATCACAAAGGAATGGATTTCACTTCCATCTAAAGCACCTCGGCAAAGACAGCAGCGGCTGTCCACTCCATCTCTCTGCCACATCATACCCTTCTTCCTCTAAGAAGTTCACAGTCATCTTCCAGTTTATCCTTACAACAAGCCCACGGTGTAGGTTAGGCTCAGAAAGACTGACTGGCTGTGGGTTACCCAGGCCTAACCAGACATCAAATACTCCTCCACACGCAACCCTCCTGGAAGAACTGTCTTATTTTATTTTATTTTATTTGGTTATTTGCCGTCTGCCTTTCTAGCTGAGACTCAAGGTGGATTCCATGGTGGAAGTCAAGTACAATCAATGAGATGGGATGGCCAATGAACAGGACAATTGGGTTTAGATTACAGATAACAGAAAACAAACTGAAATCTCAAACAGAGCTGAAACAAGCAGAGGTCATTTCAAGCAGGAGCGCGCAGGAGCGCCATTCCGGGAGTCACAAGCCCAGGAGCGGGCACATATGGTGATGCGCTGTGGAAAAAAGCAAAAGCAGACTAACTGGATCTGTATTCTCACGCTTGTTGTAGGGTAGCTTCCCTGCAAGAGTAAAGGAAACCTAAAGTGTCTTTAATCAAAGTGTAAAGCTGGCTCACCTGAGCTCGCCAGCTCTGAGTTGGGAAATACTGGGAGATTTTTTGGGCAGAGCCTGAGCGCTGGGTGTTGCCTTCCAACACACTTCCAGTGATGTCAGGGGGTGTGGCATATGCAAATAAGTTATGCTAATGAGTTGTGCTAATGAGCTCCTACACCTCTTTTTCTATGAAATGACCTCAGGAAACAAGGCATGAGCTTTTAGACATGATACACTACGTCAGGGGTGGCCAACCTTGCTTAATGTGAGAGCCACATAGAATAAACGTCAGATGTCTGAGAGCCGCAAGACAGGAACAAATATCACACACACGTTTTTATTTTTAAAAATATGCAAATTTGCTTTTTATTAATGTTAAATGGGACTGCCAAAAATAAAAACAAACGAGGAAAACCGGTTATTGATAATGATATTACTTGTTTGCTAATGATATTGAGAGAGAGAGAGAAAAAGAGAGAGATGGAAAGAAAGAATTAAAGAAGTGGAAAGAAAGAGAGAGAGAGAAACTAGGAAAGCAAATAGATGGGAGGGAGGAGGGAAGGAAGGAAGGAAGGAAGGAAGGAAGGGAGAAAGAGAGAAAAAGCATGCCTCCCCTTTGCTTCCCCAGCTGCCCTGCCAGGAGCCGCACAATATATGTGAAAGAGCCGCATGTGGCTCCCGAGCCACAGGTTGGCCACCCCTGCACTACGTGGTGTAGAAACTACCTAGTCTAGAGCAGGGGTGTCAAATATGTGGCCCGTGGGCCAAATCAGGCCCTCGGAGGGCTCCTCTCCAGCCCGCAAGGAACTGACTGTCTCCTGCTTCTTTCTCCAGTGCTGCTGCTGCTGCATCACAGCTTGCTTTACCAGGCTCTCTCAGTCGCACAGGAGAGATAGATAGGCAATCGTCTGTTCCCTGCACTGGCTGAGGCTCCTCCCCTTCCTCTTGGAGTGGATTCTCATCAGGGCCGGCGCCAGGCTTTTTTGCACCCTAGGCAAGGCTAACTACTTGCCCCCCCACACTGCTAACCAATTATCAAAAACAGATGAATTCTAGGGAAAATTAAAAGCACAAAACTTGACCCTGCTAATTTTTAAAACATTGTGTGGGCTTGGGCAGGCAGGGTGCGAGGCAAAGCTGAAGGGAGCTGCTGCTGCTGCAGTTGCTGTGACTTTCTGGAGGAGGAAAAGCATGGGAGAGCCGGGGCTGGTGAGTGAGTGTGAGAGCCTGTGGCCAGTTGGAGGGGCGCTAATTTCCATTTCTGCACTCCTCTGAGGTCTGCGCCCTAGGCCTAACTTGGCCTAATGGTAGCACTGGCCCTGCTTCTCATATTCTTGACCAGCACACTGAGCCATTTATGTACAAAAGCTTGCAATGCCCAGCCATTTCATGTTTTCCCCCTGGGTCCTAGGCTCAGAGCACTGAGCATGAGATTTCTGTAGTGAATGTCAACAAAGCAAAAGTAGGCTTGGCGCTTACAGATACACACCTGAACAGCATACTCAAGATTGCAACAGCACAGACATTTTGATGCAAGAATTCAGAGCAAGAGGTGCCAGTTATTAGAGACTGTTAAATAGACAAAATATTGCAAGAGTGTTTGTGTTTTAAGTAAGTTTTATTTAAAGGTTTTTTTATTAAAAAAATCTTTAATTGTGTTTGTGTCCTTTATAAAGTTTATATCTCCAGTACCTGAAGTGAAAGGCTTCCTGGAATCCAAGATCACTGCAGACGGTGACTGCAGCCATGTAATTAAAAGACGCCTGCTCCTTGGGAGGAAAGCGATGGCAGACCTAGACAGCATAACAAAAAGTAGAGACATCACCCTGCCAACAAAAGTCTGTATGGTCAAAGCCATGGTATTCCCAGTAGTAATGTATGGCTGTGAGAGCTGGACCATAAGGAAGGCCGAGCACCGAAGAATAGATGCTTTTGAATTCTGGAGCTGGAAAAGACTCTTGAGAGTCCCTTGGACGGCAAGGAGATCCAATCAGTCCATCCTAAAAGAAATCAACCCTGACTGTTCCCTGGAAGACCAGATACTGAAGCTGAAACTCCAATACTTTGGCCACCAAATGAGAAGGGAGCACTCCCTGGAGAAGACCCTGATGCTGGGAAAGACTGACGGTCAAAGAAGAAGGGGACGGCAAAGGATGAGTTGGCTAGACAATGTTATCAATGCAACAAACATGAAATTAAGCAAACTCCAGAGCATGACAGAAAACAGGAGGGCCTGGCGTCATGTGGTCCACGGGGTCCCGAAGAGTCGGACTCGAATATGCGACTGAACAACAACAACAACAACCTGTCATTACATTTTATGTCACCCCTGGCCCAGCCCAACAAGGTCTCATTGATGTCCAATCTGGCCCTCATAAGAAATGAGTTTGACACCCCTGGAGAGCATTACTGGAAGTACGATAGGCCGTGATCTAGTCAGATGGGCCACGGTCTCTCTCCCTTTACCAAAGCAACTTTCTGAACCATTTTGTTACAGCACAGTCAACATTCCCTCTAATTTCTCTCTCTACTGAGCAGAGCCGTTCACATCCTGAGCAGGATAGAACTGCTTCAATCTTAAAATGGCCAAAGGGCAGCCCAAGCTCCTGTGCGGCTCCAGATTGCTGCTGAGCGGGGCTTCCCGGGTTCACGAGCCGTCGCTCACGCGCACAGCTTCGGGGGACACACTGAATACAGTCCTGTTCACCTGTGCAAAAAGCCCCCTGGAATAATTCTGCTTTGTCATGCTCAGCTTGATTCTCTGACGTCCTCCATGGCTATATGTTGGGATGTTTCTGTTTTAAAGGGCCAGAGCGCTCAGATACCGGCCCACCCCTAGCCTCACCTTTAGTCTAAAGAGGATGCAGCTGTGAATTCTAGCAACTCATTCCTCAGGACTGGCTGGGATGATGTGTTCAAGCCAGCAAGAACCCCCATCCCGCCCCCCAAGGAATGCAAGACACAGCCACCCCAGCCTGGTGAGTGGCTGCTGCTCTCAGACCTAGGCTTGCCAACCTCCAGGTGGCACCTGGCGAACTCCCACTATTGCAACTGAACTCCAGACGACCAAGATCAGTTCCTCTGGAGGAAATGGCTGCTTTAGAGGGTGGGCTCTATGGCATTATTATACCCCATTGAAGTCCCCCCCACCCCAAACCCCTCCCTCCCCAGGCCCCAGCCCCCAAATCTCTGGGAATTTCCAGTCCAGAGCTGGCCACCCTAACAGGGCCAGGGGAGAGGGGCTGCTCCAGGCATAATGGGTGGACATGAGAAGTCTGGATCCTGGCAAAAGAGGACGGGTTGCTGGGCAGGCTAGCTGAGCACTCCTGTTCAGGGGTAGCCCCCATCCTTCCCAGAGCGGCAGGGGAGAAAGCCAGCTGGAGTGGCTGGCCTGCCAATGGTCTGTGTACTGCAGGGCAGGCCTGTAGCTACAGTGGGGCATCTCGGGGCTAGGCCCCCCTAACTTATTGGCAAGCCCCCCTGACTTCCCATCCAGCCCCCCCCCAAGCAGTGGCAGAGGGTGCAGGGAAGGAGCCAGGTATTCCTGTGCAGCTGTCTGGCACGAAGGGCTGGCTACGGTGGCCCTGTTGAGCCAGACAACACCTCTCTGTTTCCCTCAGAAAGTCTATTTAACTTTCATTACATTACCTTTAATTTGATTAACCAGTGCCCCTAAGAAATTTAAATCCCCCCTGCCCCCGACTAAAAGAATCCTAGCTCCGGAGCTGCCGCAGGATCCAGCCCTGCCAGCAGCACGGAGCAGACTGCCTTCCAGGTGGCCGGCTTGTGGGTGCCGGGGTGGCTTGCTTGAGTTGGCAGAACTGGGCCAGGGGGAAACAGCCACTGTGCAGGTGGGGCTGCCAACTCTGGGGTGGAAAATTCCTGGAGATTTGGGGGTGAAGCCTGGGGAGGGGAGGGGCCTCAGCCGGGTATATTGCCACATTTATATACCCTTGAGGAAGCAAAGTGCTACGGCAACCGGAAGCTGGCAGGGCCGCGAAGCGGAGACACAAGCAGCGAGACGAGGGTTTTGTGAAGAGGAATTATAAACATCTATATTTGGACTTCTCGCTGTCTGAGGATTTTGACGTGGACTGTTTCTGAAGGTGGCTTAATAGGACTGTTTGTGTATTTGGACCATGCATTGCTGAGTTTCTATTATATTGTATTTTTTTTCTGCTGGAAAACACTACTATTATGTACCACATTGCATTTTTGAAAAAAACTACTCTGTTTACATTATCATACTCACTAAAAGTTGAATATATTTTTTCGTTAGTTATGCGTGGTTTGCTCTTTTGTATCTTTTGTATCACTTAACGCCTGGCGCTCAGCAACCCTCTACATGGGTAGCCCTGAGCCTCCATGCGCTGGCGCTTCCTGGCAGAGGAGGTGGAGGGCAAGGCGAGAGTCTGGTGTGCCTCAGTCACACCTGATTGGCTGTAGCTCCTGCCATTCAACCCAGGGGGCGGGGCAACCCTCAGGGAGGCGGGGATAGGAAGAGGCAGGCATAATTCAGGGAGTCTCCCTCCTAAAGGTCAGGGACTCAAACCAGGGAAGATATGCTGGCTCTCCAGCCAGCTAACCAGCTACAGGGAGGGCTACAGAAAGGGAGGAGGAAGACTGAGGGTCCCCCAAGGAAGCTCTGGAGGGCATGTTGGCCCTGCCCAACCCTGCATGGATGGCAGATGCCCACAAATTGAAACCCAGACAAGGAGGTCTATCGAGAGATGATCTTGGGAGAGCCGAGAAAGGAGCAGAAAGGGGCAACCCAAACAATCACTCGGTTGAAGCCCTGTCTCTACAAGGAAAGGCTAAGGGGACTGGACTTTTGGAGTCTGGGGAAAGATTTTTTTTGGGGGGGGGGATATAAGGGTTTATAAAGTGGGGGAGGGTGTAGGGTTGTCAATAGGGTTGCCAGCCTCCAGGTAGGGCCTGGAGATCTCCCACTTTTTACCACTGATTTCCAGACGACAGAGATCAGTTCCCCCAGAGGAAAAGGCTGCTTTGGAGGATGGACTCTGGCATTGTAGCCCGCCAGGGTTCCTAGCAGTGTTCCCTCTAAGCTGAGTTAGTGTGAGCTAGCTCAAAGATTTTTAGCCTCCGGCTCACACATTTTTGTCTTCACGCAAAAAGGACGGCTCCAGAGCAAACTAATTCATGCAGCAGCCAAATGGCTTGCTCACAATTTTAATGCCAGTAGCTCAAAAAAGCAGAATTTTTGCTCGCAAAACTCCACAGCTTAGAGGGAGCATTGGTCCCTACTACCCTCCCCCACTTTACAAACCAGTTGCCAGTTTGGTGTCATGGTTAAGTGCGCAGAGTCTAATCTGGGAGAACCAGGTTTGATTTCCCACTCCTCCACTTGCACTTGCTGGGTGACCTTGGGCAAGCCATAGTTCTGGCACAGCTGTCCTTGAAAAAGAGCAGTTTCTGTCAGAGCTCTCTCAGCCCCACCTACCTCACAGGGTGTCTGTTGTGGGGAGGGGAAGGGAAAGGAGATTGTAAACCGCTCTGAGACTCCCTTGGGTAGTGAAGGGTGGGGTATAAATCCAATCTCTTCCTCTTTTCTTCTTCCTCCCCAAACCCCACCCTCTCCAGGCTGCGCTCCCCCAAATCTCCAGGTATTTTCCGACTCAGAGCTGGCAACCCAAGCTGAGGCCCCTCCCCTCCCTAAGCCCCACCCTCCTTGGGCTCCACCCCCAAATCTCCAGATATTTCCCAACCCAGAGATGTCGACCCTGGTTGTTAACCTCCAGGTGGTGGCTGGAGGTTTCCCAGAATTGCCACTCGTCTCCAGCCAACAGTGATGGGTTTCCATGAAGATAATGGCTGCTTCAGAAATTGGTCTCTGTGGCACCTTATCCTGCTGAAGTCCCTCCGCTCCCCAGACCCCACCCTGTCCAGGCTCCACCCCCAAATCCACAGGAATTGCCCAAAACAGAGCTGGCCACTCTGAGCATGAGAGTTCTCCCCCCCTTCCCTAGAATACTAAAACGCAGGGGCAGTCAGCAAAATGGATGGAGAGCATTTTTGTTGGGTTTTTTATTATTATTTTCTTATACATAACTCATATCAAACTGAACAGACAGTGACATAGTAGTGAAAAAAATTAACAATACTAACATTCTGGTGGTAAATAAAAAAACCCAGCTTATTGCTTGTGCGTTATAAGTTCTAAAGTTCCAGACTTTAAAGTGTCGACAATTGCAAAGGCTGCGGTCGAGATCAGGATTTGTAAAAACATTCCTACGGGTAAGGTTCATTATCACAACATACAGGTAAGTATTTCTTTGGACTTAGATGATATAAGACTCCTTTGGCTAGAGCAGTTGTTTTGAACATACTCCAAAAAGGGAAACCATTTGGCTAGCAGGTTCAAATCAATCTGTGTTCCTTCTGCCATCGCAATAGAGTCCGATATTTTGTCCATTATGGATAGTTCCCAAAGTTTGATGAATCGTCTTAAAATAGAGATAGGGTTGGGATCTTTCCATCTCGCTGCTATCGAGGTCTTGGCGGCGTTCAGTAAGATAGATATGAGTTCTTGTTGGATCTTGGGTATACGATTATCATTCCAGAAGTTTCAGAGGACCAATTCCTGTGATTTGTCTATTTCATAGTCGGTTATTTCTTTAACATAAACAAAAATCTTTCCCCAAAACTCCTTTACAATAGTACACCCCCACTAACAGTGGATAAACATGCCTTGAGCCCCACATCTCCTCCAACATAGCAGCGGTTATGATGCTGATATATGGTCTATTTTACTAGGCGTGGTATACCACATCATTAGAATTTTGTATGGATGGAGAGCATTTTTGTAATGATGTGTCAACTGATGCGCCTGCCCCAGAATGTGCAGGGTCTCGCCACTGTGGACTGAAGCCTTGCAGGCCTCTTCGACAGATGCTGCCTCCCTTTGGAAAGGAGCCTGTGGAGGGGACACCTTTACACACCTGCAACTCTTGTTGGAGAAGAACTTTGGGTCCTCCTGCCTCAGTTCCCCAAGTGCTGTCAACTAGATTTGAGTCCTGCACCACCTTAAAGACCACCAAGATCTGGGCGGTGTGAGTGTTTCAGAGTCAACGCTCCCCTTCTCAGATAACTGGGAACTGACATCAGGTATCTTCATCAGGGATTCAACTCTCTAAAGCTTATGCACCCAAAATCTTGTTGGTTCCTAAGGTGCTATTTTATAATGCGGTGTCAGAGAAGAGTTTTATGGATAACACGGACTGCCAACAAGACAGATAAGTGGGTCCTAGACCAAATCATAAGAACATTAGAAAAGCCCTGCTGGATCAGAGCAGTGGTCTATCTAGTCCAGCATCCTGTCTCACACAGTGACTAGCCAGTTCCTCCGGAGGACCAACAACAGGACATAGAGCTCAAGGCCTTCATAAGAAAATCAGAACAGCCCTGCTAGATCAGAAGAGTCATCCATCTAGTCCAGCATCCCATCTCAAACAGTGGCCAACCAATTCCTCTGGAGGGCCAACAACAGGGCAGAGAGGCCGAGGCCTTCATAAGAACATCAGAAGAGCCCTGCTGGACCAGACCAGTGAGGGTCCATCTAGTCCAGCATCCTGCCTCACACAGTGGCCAGCCAGTTCCTCTGGAGGGCCAACAATAGGGCACAGAGGTCGAGGCCTTCGTAAGAACATCAGAAGAGCCCTGCTGGATCAGACCAGTGGTTCATCTAGTCCAGCATCCTGTCTCACACAGTTAACAACTGGTTCTTCTGGAAGGCCAAAAACAAGGCAGAGAGGCCAAGGCCTGCATAAGAACATCAGAAGAGCCCTGTTGGATCAAACCAGTGAGTGTCCATCTAGTACAGCGTCCTGTCTCACACAGTGGCCAACCAGTTCCTCTGGAGGGCCAAAAACAGGGAACAGAGACCAAGACCTTTATAAGAACATCAGAAGAGCCTTGCTGGATCAGAGCAGTGGTCCATTTAAGTCCAGCACCCTGTCTCACACAGTGGCCCAACCAGTTCCTCCTCTGGAGGAGCAACAACAAGGCATAGAGGCCAAGACCTTCCCCTGCCTCCTGGCTCTGGGATTCAGAGGTTTAGTGCCTCTTGGGAAAAGAGGAAGACCCAACCTGGAATGGATGGACTCAATAAACGAAGCCACGGCCCCCAGTTGGCAAGGACTGAGCAAGACTACTAACAATATGACATTTTGGAGAATGTTAATTCATAGACTTGACATAAGCCAGAAGTGACTTGATAGCACTTAACACTAACACACACACACATACACAGAGACACACACAGAGAGAGACACATGGTGCTACTGGACTTGAGTCTATTTGTTTTACTGCAGACCAACACAGCAACTAACTGAAATGGTATAAATCAAGTTTCAGTCTTTGACTAACATTGGAAAGACGCCGGCCCTTCCACCTGGGATTGTCAGGGCGGCTTACGTTAGTTGGTACAAAATACCATAAAATCCACATAAACTCATTTAAACAGTCAGTTACAATGAAACATAAAATCATAAAGCGCTAGTAATAATTCCTTCACTGATTAAGATGGCATGGTATAGGATGTAAACAGACAGACAGTTTCCAGCTCAGTGATCTTAGGTCACATGATGGTATGGCTCGATCTCAGAGCTGGGGCCGGGCCCATAACCACGGTTGTTGTTGGTAGTGGTGAGGCCGGCTCCTTAGTCGAAAGCCTGGTGGAAGAGCTCCGTCTTGCAGCCCTGCCAAACTGTAAAAGGTCCCACAGGGCCCTGATCTCTTCCGGGAGCTCATTCCACCAGTATGGAGCCACCACTGAGAAGGCTGTGGAAGATGAGAAGTGCCTGCCCACTCTAGAACCACTGATTTTGGGAGGGGGGTTGAAAGATCTGAGTCAGACTGAGGTGAGAAGAGAAGAGGTCCTACGTCTGATAGACAACTTAAAAACAAATAAATCACCGGGCCCGGATGGCATCCATCCGAGAGTTCTGAAAGAACTCAAATGTGAACTTGTGGATCTCCTGACAAAAATATGTAATCTTTCCCTAAAATCTGCCTCCATTCCTGAGGACTGGAAGGTAGCAAATGTCACTCCCATCTTTAAAAAGGGTTCCAGAGGAGATCCAGGAAATTACAGGCCAGTCAGTCTGACGTCGATATTGGGTAAGTTGGTGGAGACTGTTATTAAGGAAAAAATTAGAAGGCACATTGATGAACAAAATCTCTTGAGGAAGACTCAGCATGGGTTCTGTAACGGAAGATCTTGTCTCACTAACCTGTTAGTGTTCTTTGAGGGAGTAAACAAACATGTGGACAAGGGGGACCCGATAGATGTTGTTTACCTTGACTTTCAGAAAGCTTTTGATAAAGTTCCTCACCAAAGGCTGTTAAGTAAGCTGAATAGTCATGGGATAAAAGGACAAGTCTTTTTGTGGATCAAAAACTGGCTTATTAAAAGGAAACAGAGAGTGAGTATAAATGGGAAATTTTCTCAGTAGAGGGAGGTAAGCAGTGGGGTACCACAGAGATCAGTACTCGGTCCGATGCTTTTTAACTTGTTTATTTATGATTTGGAGTTGGGAGTAAGCAGTGAAGTGCCTAAATTTGCAGATGAAACAAAGTTGTTCAGGGTGGTGAGAACCAGGGAGGATTGCGAGGCACTCCAAAGGGATCTGTCGAGGATGGGCGAGTGGGCATCAACTTGGCAAATGGGGTTTAATGTGGCCAAGTGCAAAGTGATGCACATTGGAGCCAAAAAATCCTAACTATAAATACATGTTGATGGGGTCCGAACTGGCGGAGACTGACCAAGAGAGAGATCTTGGAGTTGTAATAGATAACTCAATGAAAATGTCAAGACAGTTTGCGACTGCAATGGAAAAGGCCAACACTATGCTGGGGGTTATTAGGAAGGGAATAGATAACAAATCACCCAGTATCATAGTGCCCCTGTATAAATCGATGGTGTGACCTCATTTGGAGTACTGTGTACAGTTCTGGTCACCACACCTCAAGAAAAATATTATAGCATTGGAAAAAGTGCAGAAAAGGGCAACTAAAATGATAAAAGGGTTGGAACACTTTTCCTATGAAGAAAGGTTGAAGCACTTGGGGCTCTTTAGCTTGGAGAAACGATGGCTGAGGGGTGACATGATCGAGGTTTATAAGATTATGCATGGGATAGAGCAGGTCGAGAAAGAAGTCCTTTTCTCCCTTTCTCACAATACAAGAACTCGCGGGCACTCCATGAAATTGCTGAGGAGTCAGGTTAGAACAGATAAAAGGAAGTACTTCTTCACCCAAAGAGTGATTAACACGTGGAATTCACTGCCACAGGAGGTGGTGGCGGCTACAAGCATGGACGGCTTCAAGAGGGAATTAGATAAACCTATGGAGCAGGGGTCCATCAGTGGCCATTAGCCACAAAGTATAGATAGGAACTCTCAGTCTGGGGCAAGTGATGCTCCGTAATCTTGGTGTTTGGGGGGGGGGCAACAGTGGGAGGGATTCCTGCCTCCACTGCTGAACCTTCTGAGGGCACATGGTGTTTTGGGCCACTGTGTGACAGAGTGTTGGACTGGATGGGCCATTGACCTGATCCAACATTGGCTTTTCTTATGTTCTTAAGGCCCTGGCCCTGCTAGCAGTGAGTCTGGCATCCTTGAGGCCCGGGAGGGTCAGTTGATTTTGAGACCCCAACTGTAGAGCTCTCTGGGGTATATATGGGGAAAGGTGGTCCCTCAGGTATGTTGGACCCTGGCCATATAGGGATTTAAAGGTGAGTACGAGCACCTTGAATCGAATTCAGTATGCTATTGGGAACAGAATGTGTGGATGAATTCTCCACTGGTGCAAACACAGGCCACGAGGACTTGAAGGGCCTTTGCCTTCAGGAAGTATGCACTGAACATTTCACTATGTCGAGGACTTCTTGGCTGGGCATGGGATGGAGTCTTCTGGAGAGGTTCTTTTCTTGGTCTGGCCATTCTGCAGCTGTGATCTGGGAGCTGTCTTTTCAGTGCGGCTTCCCGGCAAGCGAGGATGCAGGTTGGGGTCAAATGCCTGGCGTCAGGGCAAGGCAATCTCTTTTTGCCATCCAAAGGGGCATATCTTGAAGAAGCCTCAAGAGCCCTTATTACCGCCCAGAGCCTCTTCCTAAGGAAAAAGGAAGCACTGAAAAGCAAGCTGAAGAACCCCGGGGTCCTTTCTCCTTGACTTCAGCCACCGATGCCGTGAAGAACAGATCGGAGCAATACAGGGCGCCGGTTCCCAGACAATGTTTATCGATCCTTCCCCTGTATTATTGGCAGGAAACTGTTCAATGTTATCTCTGCAATACAAGGAGACCTGAGAGAGAGAGAGAGTCTACCTTGAATACAGCCTTGCTTTAATAAAAAGAAAAGGGGGGAAGAGCCCAGTTTCTGTCACTTCCCAAATACATTGTGTAGCTCCTCCCCCATATGCATGCATTTGTGTGTGCGCGCACTTCTTCTGGCACCGTCTCTGCTTCACAGGTGTTTAACCCTGCCTCACTGTTATTCAAAGTCAGGATATTTTTTTTAAAAAACCATAAGAACATAAGAGAAGCCAATGCTGGATCAGGCCAGTGGCCCATCCAGTCCCAAACTCTGTGTCACATAGTGGCCAAAAACACCAGGTGCCCTCAGGAGGTCCAGCAGTGGGGCCAGGACACTAGAAGCCCTCTCACTGTTGCCCCCCCCCCCAGCACCAAGAATACAGAGCTTCACTTGTCCCAGACCGAGAGTTCCTATCTATGCCTTATGGCTAATAGCCACTGATGGACCTCTGCTCCATACGTTTATCTAATTCCCTCTTGAAGCCGTCCATGCTTGTAGCTGCCACCATCTCCTGTGGCAGTGAATTCCATGTGTTAATCACTCTTTGGGTGAAGAAGCACTTCACAGGATTCTGAATTGCATAACAGAGCAGAGAAAGGCAAGATCTGGGTTGGACATCAGGACCTAATTTTCTACAGTGTCCCCACAGGCTAGATAAATCACTTCTTGGTCTTCTCTCGGTGGCTGTAGATGCATCATACATGGAGCTGAGTGTTGGACCTAGGTGGTGTCTCAAAAATTCTCGTGACCTTGGGTCACCTCCTTTCTTGACACACCTTGGCACAGAATCACCTCAGTAGCTGAGTCAGCTCCGCATATCATCAGAAAGCGCATTGGCCCGGGGTGGGGGTGGCAAGAAGCAGGACAGGGGGAGGGAAGGGTCTCGACGGGCCACTCTGGGGGGCTTGCGGGACCTGCGTTGGCCTCCAGGCCTCCAGTTGGGGATGAGGGCACCCTTTCATCTGGACTGCTCTGCTGCCACCCTTCAGTCCTGGGAAGAATATTGCTGGGATGTTTATCACAGGTTGCAGCAGAATAACAATTAGGTTTTATCGGGATGTCACCGTTGATTAAAAAAGGCGGTGGATCCAGGAGGACTCTGAGATAATTACATTTTCCACAGCGCGGTACTGTAACATTTTATTTTTGGAATATAGCCTTTCACCGCCATAAACCCCAATTGCTTAATATTCATCTCAGACTCCTCGCACACAATAGACAACTACCCTGTCGAGATACGGCTCTTGCAGCCGCTGACGTAGAGCATCCTCTCCTTTTTTTTTAAAAAAAAAATCCCAAATTGCAGCTCTATTCCTGTAGCTGTCGAAATAAAGAGCTGTCAGCAAACTTCATCACAGTGCCCTGATTTCCATTCCACCATATCAAGAGACGGGTGTTCCTTTGTATGGAGCTCCGAACGAACATTAGAGCAAAACTCTGTCTCGGGGAGAAAGAGACATCGTCCAAGAAAAAGGAGCTGTGTTAATCTAGTTATCATGATATCGTGAAGCTGGCTTCTGCTGAATCAGGCCCTTGATCCGTCAAGGTCAGTAACTGTCTACTCAGACTAGCAGTGGCTCTCCAGGGTCTCAGGCCAAGGTCTTTCATGTCACCTAGCGCCTGGTCTTTTGAAACAGAGATGCTGGGGATTGAACCTGGGACCTTCTGCATGCTAAGCTGATGCAGTTCCACTGAGCCATGGCCCCTTTCCTGACCAGCTTGCATTCACAAAGCTGCCATATACTGAACCAGACCGTTGGTCATGTCATCCAGGTCAGTGATGTCTGCTCAGACTGGCAGCAGCTCTCCAGGGTCTCAGGCTGAAGTCTTTCACTCCACCTACTGTCTGGCTCTTTTAGCTGGCGATGCCAGGGATTGAACCGGGGCTTTCTGCAAGATTAGTTAATAGCGTTCAGGGCAGAAATTCAGCAGATGAAGGGCATGCAGCTCGAAGGGTGTCTGTTGTGGGGAAGGGAAAGGAGATTGTAAGGCGCTCTGAGACTCCTTTGGGTAGTGAAGGGTGGGATATAAATATAATCTCCTCCTCCTCCTCCCAACTGGTCTTCATGTTCACCTGGGAATTCATGCTGGGGGAAAGCGTACAGTTGCCCGTCCATGGTGATCCTCCATGCTGAGTTGTGGAAAGACTCATGCTTATGGAGCCTCCATGTGGTGTGGTGATCAGAACCCACTTTTTCAAAATGTGCAACTCCCAAAGTGATCTCTGATAGCTTCTGCCACAGAAAAGCCTTTCATCTATAAGAGGCTGCAAGACTCTTTGTTCGTTCAGCCACAGCAGACTAACATGGGTCCTTTTCTGAAATATTTCTTGGAGGGTACAAAAGATCACATGTCAATGTGGCAAACACATCATTGGAACTGACTGTGCCCTGCAGGTCCACTCACTGAAGGGATTGTCCTTGACGGTGTGAACATAAGAACAGAAAGAGAGACCTGCTGCATCAGAGCAGTGGTCCATCTAGACCAGCATTCCATCTTACACAGTGACCAGGTACCCTGAAGATCCAGCAACAGTCTTCATAAGAATAGAAGAAGAGCCCTGCTGGATCACAGCAGTGGTCTATCTAGTCCAGCATTCTGTCTAATGTGGTAGCCTACCAGTTCCTCTGGAGGTCCAGCCACAGGGTGTACAGGCAGTGGCCTTCATAAGGGCCCTGCTGCATCAGAGCAGGGATCTATCTAGTCCAGCATCCCATCCTACAATGTAACCAACTAGCTGCTCTGAAGATCCAACAACCATCTTCATAAGAACAGAAGAAGAGCACTGCTGTATCAGAGCAGTGGTCCATCTAGTCCAGCACTGTGTCTCACACAGTGGACAACAATTTCCTCTGGAGGGCCAATGACAGGACATAGAGGCCAAGGCCTTCATAAGAACATCAGAAGGGCCCTGCTGGAACAGAGCAGTGAACTATCTAGTCCAGCATACCATCCTACACAGTGACCAACCAGTTGCCCTGGAGGTCCAACAACAGGGTATAATGGCCAAGGCCTTCATTAGAACATTGGGGAGCCATGCTGGACCAGACCAGTAGTTTATCTAGTTCAGCACCCTGTCTCAAACAGTGACCAACCTGTTCCTCTGGAGTCCAACAAAAGGGCATAGAGGCCACGGGCTTCATTAGAACATAAGAAAATCCTGGCTGAATCAGACCAATCTAGTCTAGCATCCTGTCTCATACACTGATCAACCAGTTGCCCTGAAGGTCCAACTACAGGGCATAGGGGCTGAGGCCTTCCCCTGATGTCATCTTCTGATACTGGTATTCAGAGGCTGACTGTCTCTGGACTGGACAAAACCCACATATTGAGTTTTGAAAGCTTTTCTCTCTCCTAGTATGACAGTCTGAAGGGGAATGTCAATTGCTCCCAAGCATCGATCAAGTAGCAACCAGCTCACACCTTGCATGGAATCTGACACCTAGAAGGGGCCACAGTGAGTTGGGGGTTCAAGAGGCTAGATCATGTTATCCTGAATACTTCAGAGAAGGATTCCTTAACATACAAGTGGGAAAACAAGAGATAAAATCCCTTTGCATAGGAGGAGTTGAGACCACTTTTCCAGGGCCATTTTTGGCTGATTCCATCTGGACAAAGAAGCTCCCACACCTGAGCTCCATTTTGATGATGGCCATCCCCAAATCTAGCAGACAAAGGGCTGCCTGCCTGGACAGAGACTCCAAGGTAATGGTAAGCTTTCAGGAAATGATAACTTTTGAGTAGGGATGGGCACGAGCAAGGAAAATGCAGTTCAGTTCGTGGTTCATTCCTGAACCACAAATTGAACCATGAACCATGAACTGGGAGGCTTGTTCATGAACCAAACCAGTCCAAAGTCCCTTTAAACCCCTGCTTTCTGCTCCATCCATGAACCATCATGAGCTGCAGAAACTGCTTTGCACATTTGTGGAAGTTCGTGATGGTAGACTTGTCATGAACTTCTGTTGGCAAACTACAAACAAGGCAAAATTCATGATGAATTTTGCTTCATGATCCCATTGATGCCCATCCCTATTTTTGAGTTAAAGAGCCTGCCTTAGAATAAGACCAACTAGGGCATGTACAAAGTGAGGGATAGGGGAATTGCATGTTTGCACCTTAAATTCTTTACTTTTTAAATTCTGGCAGTAGTTCTCTGTACCACACAGGCCCATAGCTCCCTGGGGGCCCCTGAGATGATGCCCCCTCCCAAATCTGCCCCACCCTCCACTGAATCTCCCCTGAAGAGGGGGTAGCCTGGGGCTGCTGGTCAAGAGGGCAGCAGCGAGAGCAGCTGGCTGACTGGCTGGCTGGCAAAGTCAGCAAGTAAGAGCAGGTGCAGAAGGAACACATGCACAGCCCCAGCACAGCATACTGACAAGGAAGCAAACCCTACTGAGCATAGTAGGCTTACTTGAAAGTAATCACACTCAGGATCACATGACATGGCATGTGGGCTTTGCCTCCCCTCCCTTTTGATTGAGCTTTGTAAAAAAATCCAGCTAACTTTTCAAGATGCCCCTTAGCAGAGATAAATATTAGGAATTTCTGCCTCTTGGCTGGTCAGCTGGTTCAGCTGTAGGACTACACAGATCTTCACTCTGAAAAGCTATTTTCCTGCATCTTATCTAACAGGAGCAAATATCCTGTATGCTTATATATATATATATATTAATCCTATTTTGATTGAGAAGGCAGGAGCCCTTCACCAGACCCAAAATTTCCTTCTCAAGTTACTTCACTTCCCAAAATTAGTGGGAGGGGGCTCATCTGGCTAACTGTCTCTATTTTATTTTGCATTGAGAAAAGAGAGAGAGAGAGAGAGTGACTGAGTGAGGGGGAGCCAAGTCACCAGCCCAAGCAGGGGAGGAAAAAGCTGGGGACTTGGAGGGGCTTCTGGGTCGATGTGTGGACTGTTGGGGCCATCAGCTGGGAATCCTTTTAAATGGACAGAACAATTAAGGTAAGAGGCAGCCGGCCTGAGCAGAGCATGACGGCCTGAGCAGAGCATGACTGGGGACAAGAAGAGAAGGGGGGTGGAGACGCATGGGACTCTGGGGGGGAGGAATCTTGTTTGTACACTTTGGGGATGTGCATGGGGGATGACTTGCAGCCTTTCACTTTCCTTCATCATCTCCCCGTCCCCCCCCCCCCCGGATTGCACCACTGCCACGGCTGCTTGCAAACTGCTTTTTACAAAATGGTGGCTAATTAAATTAACCATCATGCCCCCTCTGTACCCCCCCCAAATGTCTAGCTATGGGACTGGTACCACATGGATATCTTCCATTCCAACACACTATTTAAAATGGGTGCCAAGGGGATGGAGGGAGTTAGCTGCTGAATCACTGTTTCCCTAGGAGTGTAGGTGTGTGGTAAGCCATCCCCGTGGTAACCAGTTGCTGGGTAATGGGAGCTGTGGGCACCAGACAGAGCCTCCCAGAGCCTGCTTGCAGGGAGGATGGGGTACAAATTTAATTAATTAATTAATTAAAACAGCAACGTGGAAGGGAAGCTGGAAGTACTGGCCCTCTTGGTGGGGAATTTCTAAAATGACTAGCTGGTGGCAGCATGCCGAAGATGGAGTTGAAGAAGAAGGGTTGGTTTTTATACCCCTCAGGGGGCCAGACAAACTGGAAGAGGGATGCATTTTAGGGTGGAGACTCAGCACAGTTGCTGGGTGCCTGGATGCCTGGATGCCTTGGAGAGTAGAATGGTTTTGCAGCAAACTCCCTGCAGAGTGGACCCGTACTGTCAAACCTGGGTTTATCTCTTTGTAATGGGTTGCACATTGCACTGGTAATCTGTTGTGGGATCTTCTGACGTGCTTTGTGACCTTAAGAAAACAGCTGTTGGATTGGGGCCATAGATCTGGTTAATTCCCTTGCCCCGCACTGTATCACTGTTGGAATCAGGGGTCATTTCGAGCAGGAACGTGCAGGAACGCTGTTCTCGGAATTAACAAGCCCAGGAGTGGGCACATATGGTGATGTGCTTTGGAAAAAAGCAAATGCTGAAATCGACGAGAAGAAACCCCGAAAAAGGGCTGCCTACCCAAGACTCCCACTGAATGTACACAGTTCAAGAACACAAGTTGTAGTAGACCACTGCATTGGTCTAGCAGAGGCTTCCACATGTGGGTTAGCCTTCACCAAAAAGATGATTTAAAGATGACTGACGTTCCGGACAACTTGTATTCTTGAATTGTGTACATTGTGACATACTAAGCATTCCTGTAGACTTTCTTCTATGAATTGAGCCTTCAAACCAATTCGTACGGTCCGGTTCAGATGAAGTCTTCCGAAACAAACTTTTATTCCAGAGAATTTCTTCAACCACCTACAGCCATTTTGCTTTAACTTTGTACTTCGTATCACTCAGTTTATAAATTGTATTTAGCGCACCACACGGCTTTTTTTGTTATCTATATATTCTTGCTTATGAGATCCCCAGGGATCTCTGGCTTGCCACTGGGAGGGACCATGACTCAGTAGCAGAGCATTTGCTTGGCATGCAGAAGTTCCCAGGTTCAATCCCCAGCCTCTCCAGTTCAAAGGACCTCCTCCTGAGACCCTGGAGAGCTGCTGCCAGTCTGAGAAGATGATACTTGATGGACCAATGGTCTGATCCAGTATAAGGCAGATTCATGTGTTCATGGTTGGATACAGAAGACTGGGCACCATGGATTCGGGGCTGTATCCTTTAGAGCTCTTCTTGTGGTGTTCCTAGGGGACCCCCATGCGGATCCATGCTCGGAAAGAGGAAGGAAACTCTATTGCTCAACATCACTCTCTCGAGGCCTATG
Source organism: Lepidodactylus listeri (assembly GCA_029233225.1). Lineage (NCBI taxonomy): Eukaryota > Metazoa > Chordata > Lepidosauria > Squamata > Gekkonidae > Lepidodactylus > Lepidodactylus listeri. Next base: position 100,046,730 of record JARCFY010000011.1, on the reverse strand, counting down.
AAAAGCAGGACTTTGCCCCAGGCACCTCAAAGAGCCGGGTCCCTTTAATTAAGCAGCGAGCGAGGTCCCCGGCTGGTAAAGATGGCTCAGCATGTTGGCTAATGGATGGCCCCGGGGGCTCCAGGCGGGAACTTGCTTTCATTCTCTGTCAATAAGCGGGGGGGGGGGGGGGGTTTGCAAGACGCTTGCTTTTCGTGGACTTTGTTTTGCAAGCAAAGAGCATCCAAAGATAATTCGAGGAAGGCTGACATTAAAAAGACTAATGAGTATCTTTTGCGTTATCAGCAGGAAAAGAAGAAGAGAGTGAGACCTTGTTAAGTTATACAGATAGATGAATGCGCAAAACCCACTTTGTTGGTGAAGCGCCCCCCCCACCCCTTGCGCCACAGAGATGAGTCTTGGGAGGGATTTGAGAGGGCGAAATCCGGCTGAGCTTATTTGCCTGCATCAAGCAAAATCCTCCCCCCCCAGAACGTCCCTTTTCTCCTCCGAAAGCAGAGGGGACCTTTGGCTCTCCACTGCTCCTCAATAACATCCTCTACATATTAAACATGGGGAGCCTTTATTAGCATGAAAAGGCTGCCTCTGTCCTTTGCGAGGGGGAGAACGTGGCCGAGGGAGTGGAGAGGAGCACACTCTGCTGGCCAAAAAGCCAGAGAGACAGAACGGAAGTTGCAGTCTCATGTTTCTCCAGCTTGGAAAAGAACAAAATGGATGGACTTGAGCTTCAGAGCTGTTTCACACAATGGGGATGATCCACACCCGGGAGATGTTTTTCACACCTGCAAAGGAGCTGGCATGTTCATCTGTGACAGCAAAAAGAAACAGGACTCCCGGGGGGACTTAAGGACTCTGCCCTGTTCTTCTAGGTGGGTCGCCATGTCGGTCTGCAGTCGAAGAGTGAGATCCGAGTCCAGTAGCACCTTAAAGGAGAGCTCTGGTAGCTCAGTGGTTAAGACACTGAACTGCAGACCGGAAGATCAGTAGTTCAGCAGTTCAAGACCTGAGTGCCGCGTGACAGAGTGAGCTCCCGTCTCTGGTCCCAGCTCCTGCCAACCTAGCAGTTCAAAAGCAAGAAATTGCAAGTAGGTAAATAAGTACCACTTTGGTGGGAAGGTAACAGTGTTCCTTGTGCCTTGGCATCTAGTCATGCCAGCCACATGACCATGGAAACATCTTCAGACAGCGCTGGCTCTTTGGCTCAGAAACGGAGATGAGCACCGCCCCCTAGAGTCGGATTTGGCTAGCTCTCAAGCAAGGGAAACCTTTAGCACTTTAAAGACCAACCAGATATCCAGAGAGAGTCAAAGCGCCCCTCATCAGATACCAGTGTCAAAGGAAGCTTTGGATTTCAAAAGTGCTACCGTGGATATCTGGTTGGGCATTAAGGCTCTGCTGGACTCAAAACTTGCTCATTTATTCCTAAAGACTAATAGGGGTTTATTCTGCTATAATCTTGTAAAATTATAAGGACATAAGAAGAGCCCAGCTGGATGGGGTGCCAGGTCCCTCCCGACCACCAGCGGGGGATGGGCAGTTAAGGCTGCCAAATCCAGGTTGGGAAACTCCTGTAGATTTGGGGATGGAGCCTCAGCCTGGGAAGAACAGGGACCTCAGTGGGGTACAGTGCCCTAGAGTCCACCCTCCAAAGAATCCATTTTCTCTAGGGGAACTGATCTCTTCAGTCTGGAGTTGAGCTGTAATTCCAGGGGATCCCCAGATCCCATCTGGAGGATGGCAACCCTGCTGCTGGATCAGACCAGTGTGGGTCCATCTAGTCCAGCATCCCATCTCACACAACCAGTTCCTCTTGTAGGACAAGGGGAAAAGAATGTGATTTCTGAATGTGATTCCTGACACTTTCTCCTTGATATATATGTATATTGACAGCTGTCACTGTGCCTTCAAAAGTTTAATCATAATAGACCCAGATCGTGGTATGTAGCTGAGAAGCTTCTGATTAGAGAAACTTATAACAGAATACATATTTTATAACTGCACTTTTTGGACAGGAAGCCTCCATAGAAGGAATTAGGATGCAATAAGAATGGAATGCTATTTAGAAGTTGCAAGGCCGCCAAGAGCAAAGTTTAATGTGATTCAGAACCCCTTCTCAACAAGCTCTCTCCTCTGGGAACCCAGGAACTCACTCCGTGTTCTGAGGACAAGATAAACAAGAGAAATTACTGACACCACAGAGAGATGCACCGGGTCAAATTATGCTTGTATGATGTTAACTGACTGGTACCAATTAGAGACCCTTTAATGTGTAAACAATATGTGATGCCATTTGGGGTATAAGACCTTCTGCCCTTCTTGGTTATGGCAGACTACAGCTTTGGAATTGCTGGAAGTGCTAAGGCACCCATCAGCCCTGTATTCCCTGTTATGAATTCATTAAACAGATATTCATCTAACTCGCTGGACTCCGACTGTGTGATTCCAGTTCGGCCAAGGGGTCACACAGGGCACAGATTTGTGCATCCCTCTGGAGGCTCAGCAAGCTGAGGCCTTCCCCTGATGTTGCCTTCTGGCACTGGGATCCAGAGGTTTAGTGCCTCTGAATGTGAAGGTTCCCCTCAGTCACCAGGGCTAGTAGCCACTGATAGACCACTCCTTCATGAATAAGCAATAAGATAACTCTGGAAGAGGAAAATCCAGTCGTGCTGGAATGAAACCTTGTGAGCCTTTCAGGTGCGCCGGCCGCTACAGTTCCATTTCCTTTCAACATTCACAGTTCGCTTTTTGAATGGTTTTGTTCACAGGGTGGGCAATCAATCTGTCCAGCAGCGGTTGTCCTGCCTTCGTGCTGGGGGATCAGCTCTTGCCTCACTGCAGACATTAACTAAATTATTACTGAGCTGCACAGGATTTCATTTTACAGTTTGAGCACAGAAGCACCCCTCCTCCCCACTGGTGTGTGTGTGTGTGTGTGTGTGTGTGAGAAATGCAGCTTTGTTTGTCAAACGCCAAAGCATTTCAGCCCAGATGAATCCCTGTTCCAAATGAGGTAGCCATGAATGTCAGTGGCCTCACTCATCGGGGAACATAAAGAAAGCCTCATTGCCCTGGGGATGCAGGGCTGTTCAGGGCGGAACTAGGTGCAGATTTTTCCATGCATTCCTCACGTTGGCACTGCTTCGAAGTGCCCAGAGAGTCAGACCCCAGCAAGAGACACGTCAGCAAGCTCAACAGTTCCCCTTACCTTCGAACAACTCTTTGAGTCTAGTGGCGCCTTTCATGGGCCTTAAATGGGCCATTGGACTCCAGCTTTGTTCGGTTGCTTCAGACCAATACGGCCGCCCACCTGAATTAGAAAAACCCCGTGAGGCTGATCATAATCTCCCCCGTTTTATGACTGAGGAACAGGAACTTTCCCAGTGACGTACATGGAATCTGGACCAGCTTGAGCTGCGGTGGCTCAAGTGGTTAAGACGCTGAGCTGCAGACTGGAAGGTCGGTATCTTGGCAGTTCAAGCCCCGAGTGCTGCATGACGGAGTGAGCTCCCGTCTCTGGGCCCAGCTCCTGCCAACCTAGCAGTTCGAAAGCAAGAAATTGCAAGTAGATAAATAGGTACCGCTTCGGTGAGAAGGTAACAGCGTTCCATGCGGCTCGGCATCTAGTCATGCCAGCCACATGACCACGGAGACATCTTCGGACAGCGCTGGCTCTTCGGCTTGGAAACGGAGATGAGCACTGCATCCCTAGAGTCGGATTCGACTGGCTTTCAAGCAAGGGAAACCTTTACCTTTACCTCTATTCAGAAACTGTCAGATTTTCAAAGAATCTACAAAATGCCTGTTAAGCTAGACAGAGGGCAACCCAAGAAAGGTTCTTCTCGGCCATGATGCCAAAGCTTTGGAAAGAATCTGCCATTGGACTCTAAATTTGTTTCCCATCTCTTGTTGTCTTCCACCAGTGGGAAAAAACTGTTTTATTTTGTTTTCAACCACTACCTATTATTGGTGTTCACCCACTACCTGTTACTGAGAGCCGGTTTGGTGTAGTGGTTAGGAGTGTGGACTCTAATCTGGAAGAACCGGGTTTGATTCCTCACATCTCCACATGCAGCTGCTGGAATCACCTTGGCTCAGTCACAAGTTCTCTCAGAGCTGTTCTCTCAAGGGCAGTTCTCAGGAGAGCTCTCTCAGCTCCACCAACCTCACAGGGTGTCTGTTGTGGGGAGGGGAAGGGAAAAGAGATTGTAAGCCGCTCTGAGACTCCCTTGGGTAGTGAAGGGCGAGGTATAAACCCAATCTCCTCCTCCTCTTAGCACTCCTTCCTGGTTGTGTTGTTGTGTGCGTTTATATGTTTTATTGAATTGTTTAAATATTTTATACCCTTCTTAATTTTTCTCCTTTTTCTCCTTTCTCCCATATGAACCTTCTTGTTCACTCTGGTCATCTTTGGAGGCCCTACTTCAATTGCTTAGCTTCCAAGATCTGACAAGATTGGGCTAGTCTGGGTCAAAATTGGCCACCCTGCATTGGAATTACCCAGGGCCAATTAAGCTACCTTTGCACTGACTTACCGTGAGGGGGAAATCATTCCATCTTGGCAGCGAGCAAAACGCCAGGTTCATAACCATGGACAGCAATCTCGGCAGGGACAGAAAATAATTCTGCTTGTTTGATGGAGAGACTGGGACTGCCTGAGTGCCTTTGTTTCAACTAAGGGACAAAATTACAGTTGCTGAACATGTTTGACTTACAGGAGAAGTTTGTTGGGGGGAAAAAATAGGACCTCAGTCTTGATGCCTCTTGTTCAAAATCCAGGGATTAACGGTGTAATTCCAAGCGTTGTTACACCCTTCCGAGCCCATTGACTTCAATAGATTTAGAAGGGTGTAACAGACCATACATTGTTTGTTTTATAACCTGACCTCTGTTGGCGGATTTGTTATGTCAGGGGCTCAGAAGAGCCCTCAAAGTGTTGTTAGGAGAGATAATCCACTGATTGATGAGGCAAGATTTGACGGCCTTCTTGAAAAGTGCTCAAGGTTTCAGGAAAGGAAGGGATTCAACTGTTGGAAATAATTGGCTTAAAGGAAAGCCTTTTGCAGTTAGTTTGGAGTTTTCTGCTCCTCATATATGTACAGCCTGAGTTTTCCCCAGAAGCTCAAATGACTGAACTGAGGTTATCGTACTGTGGTCACAAATTTAGAGTCCAGTGGCACCTTTAAGACCTTTAAAGGTGCCACTGGACTCTAAATTTGTTCTACTGCTTCAGACCAGCGTGGCTGACCACCTGGTACTTTGGTCACATTAGAAGAAGACCAGAGTCATTGGAAAAGACAACAAGGCTCAGCAAAGCTCCTTGAAAATGGAGGCCCAGGTAGCAGCCACTGCTAAGTCGGCCTTTTACCATCTTTGGCTGATTCGGCAGTTGGCTCCCTTCCTCGATCGTGATGACCTGGCTACAGTGATCCATGTGATTAGTCACCTCGAGGTTAGACTATTACAACACTCTCTACATGGGGCTACCCTTGCCGTGGATCCAGAAGCTGCAGCTAGTGTAGAATGCCACAGCCAGGCTGTTGATGGACCTCCCTCGTTGGGAGTCACTGCACTGGCTGCCAATAGCATACTGAATTCGCTTAAGGTGCTGGTACTTACCTTTAAAGCCCTATATGTTAACGATCCGGCATACCTGAGGGACAGCCTTTCCCCATATATACCCCAGAGAGCACTACGGTAGGGGTCAGAGGGCGAGGGCCTTTTCAGTGGTGGCTCCTTACTGGTGGAATGAGCTCCCGGAAGAGATCAGGGCCCTGTGGGACCTCTTACAGTTCCGCATGGCCTGCAAGACGGAGCTCTTCCACCAGGCTTTCAACTAGGAGCCACCCACCACCACCAGTTATTACCATCTGAGCACCTGTGGTTTAGGACTGTCCCAGTGTGGAGACAAGAGCCATAGCTCCACAGGAGGCTGGAAGATCACTGAACTGGGAATTCCGATAGTAGATCTTAGAGCGCACCATCTAATTCACCGAATGAGTGGCTACCATTGTGAGCACTTTAAATGTAGGATTGTTTTAATTTGCTTAAATGTTTTAAATGTTTTATGCAGACCAGGTACATCGTACCGACCATTGTAAGCCACCCTGAGCCTGTTCGCGGGGAAGGCGGGGTATAAATACAACAAACAAACAAATAAATAAAGCAGCAAGAAAAGAGGAAAACCCAAGATTAGATGGTTGGACTCAGTGGAGGAGTCCACAGCCCTCAGTTTGCAAGACCTGAACAAGGCCGTCAACGAGAAATGTTTTGGAGGACATTCATTCACAGGGTCACCCTAACTCGAAAGTGATTTAACAGCACTTAACACACACAGAGAGAGGTACCAAGGCAGTATTCCCCATCACTATGAATGGGTGTGAAAGTTGGACAATGAAGAAAGCTGGCAGAAAGAAAGTGGATTCCTTTGAAATGTGGTGTTTTAGGAGAGTTTGATGGATACTGCGCACCACTAAAAAGAGAAACCAGCAGGTTCTAAACCAAATCAAGCCTGAACTCTTCCTAGAAGCTAAAATGACCAAACTGAGGCTATCGTACTTTGGTCATGACATGAGAAGGCGAGACTCCCTGGAAAAGGCAACCATGCTAGGAAAAGTGGAAGGCAGCAGGGAAAGGGGAAGACCCGGCATGAGATGGATTTACTCCATCGGGGAAGCCACAAAGTCCCTCAGTTTGCAAGACCTGAGCTGGGCTGTTAATGAGAGGACTCTGGGGAGGACCAATTCCTAGGGTCACCCTAAGTTGGAAGCAACTTGATGGCACTGAACACACACACATTCACACGCACTCACACTCACACTAATTAATTTGTGTGATCTTCAAAGTCTGCTGATGCAATTTGCATATTAATTGTGCGCTATCAAGAGCCAGTTTGGTATAGTGGTTAAGTGTGCGGATTCTAATCTCAGAGAACCGGGTTTGGTTCCCCACTCCTCCACTTGCACCTGCTGGATGACCTTGGGCAAGCCATAGCTCTGTACCAGCTGTTCTTGAAAAAGAGCAGGGTCTGTCAGAGCTCTCTCAGCCCCGCCTACCTCACAGGGGAAGGGAAAGGACATTGTAAGCCGCTCTGAGGCTCCTTCAGATAGTGAAGGGTGGGGTATAAATCCAATCTCTTCTTCTCTTCTTCAAGTAGCTACCAAGGGCAACCCCAGGACCATGGGGTTTTCAAGGCAAGAGATGAGCAGAGGTGGTTGGCCATCGCTTCCTCTGAGTAGCAATCCCAGTCTTCCTTGGTGGTCTTCCATCCACATACTAACCAGGGCCTTAGCTTCCAAGCTCTGGCGAGACTGGGCTAGGCTGAGCTATCTGGCTGCCAGTTTACACATTAGGGGATGTTATTTCCCCAACTGAGAATGTCAAAGGCAACCAAAATCAAGTGTCAAACAGGCCTATTTTCAGCAAGTAACATTCAGATTGACAGTCAAATTCATTTTAGAAAAAAAGCGTTTTGGTGGTAAGGATTTTGACTACGTGAGCACTGGGGAATCCTGCAGAAAATGAAAATGCAAAGGTTTGTGCATCCGGAGATCTTGAGCTCAGAAGATTGTTCCAATAACTTTGCAATGCATGAGCTATTCAAGACTGCCTAAATCAAACCACCAGCTTTGTATACTGCGTTGGGGGTTTGTGTGCAAAGATCAGTGACTGAGCGTGAACTTTGCATGGGGAAAGGTGCAGGTTTAAATCCTGCCTTCCCCAGCCAGAAGGAGTACAGATTGCAATTGGAGAAGGCCCAGTGAGATCTGTAAGTTTTCCGTGTCGAGAGAGACAGCAGCTCTTGGTGTGGGAAAATATGCTCCTGAGTCAAGCCATGGAAAGAAGCCTTTGAGAGAACGGACATGACTGCGCATTGAAGCAGGAGGTCACAGGGCTAACTAGAGGTCCAGCACCTCTGGATTTGGCTATAAGCAGCGCTCACGACTTGGTGCGAGATGTAAGTGTTGTGGCACCAAATGGGAACAGTGGCCACAACAATGCTAGTAAGTCCCACATCCATGTCAACAGAAAGTTGCCCCCACCCATTTGATTTCAAAAGAGGGAACTTTGCCAGAATGAGGGGACTTGGCAAAAAGAAGTTAAATGGGAGAACTAAGACAGTCAAAGAACTAAGAGAACAAAGAGAGTCAGATGCAGAAAAGGGTAACTAGGATGATCAAAGGGTTGGAACACTTTCCCTATGAAGACAGGCTGAAGCGCTTGGGGCTCTTTAGCTTGGAGAAACGACGGCTGAGGGGTGACACGATTGAGGTTTAAAAGATTATGCATGGGATAGAGCAGGTCGAGAAAGAAGTCCTTTTCTCCCTTTCTCACAAGACAAGAACTCGTGGGCACTCCATGAAATTGCTGAGCAATCGGGTTAGAACGGAATAAAGGAAGTCCTTCTTCACCCAAAGAGTGATTAACATGTGGAATTCACTACAAGCATGAACGACTTCAAGAGGGAATTGGATAAACCTATGGAGCAGAGGTCCATCAGTGGCTCTTAGCCACAAGGCATAGATAGGAGCTCTCCGTCTGGGGCAAGTGAGGCTCTGTATTCTTGGTGCTTGGGGGGGCAAGAGTGGGAGGGCTTCTAGTGTCCTGCCCCCACTGCTGGACCTCCTGAGGGCACCTGGGTTTTGGCCACTGTGAGCCACAGAGTGTTGGACTGGATGGACCACGGGCCTGATCCAGCACCAGCTTCTGTTATGTTCTTATCATAGGTTCATTCCTCAGCACCCCAGGTAGCACATGATGTGAAAGGCCCTGGAGAACCTTGATACTCACCTTGATAGATCAAAGATCTGAGATTTAGTAGAAGGGAGACTCATGTGTTTATGGGACATGCTTCGTATCACTAATCAGTGTTCCAGTATCTCCTGCCTTGGTCAGTAACCTGAGTGGCCACCAGGCTGGACTGGTGTGTGTGTGTGGGGGGGGGGGGGGGGGAGGTGGGTGGAATCCAACGCAAACCACACATTGGAGGTAGAATGGATGCATTCCTAGGAATCATGTTCCATTATTTAGCGTAAGTCAGCCTGAATTAGTTACGGGTGTAACAACACCGCACAGACACTTCCCTTGGTTACTGTCTTACGGCACAGCCGGCATCCTTAAGAAATGTACTCAGCCAGAACAAACCAGCTCTGATAACTGCTGAAGTAACTTCTCATGAATAGCCATATGTCTGCCACCATAAATCCCGGGAAAAGAACACTCATGCTGTGACTGGCAACACGCCTTTAGCCGTCACAGGTTCACTTTGTGTATCACTTGTATGCTCAGAGTAACGGCATGATGGATGGAAGAGCTGAGAAAGATGATTTTCCAGACACTCACTCTTGTAGAAGCTCCTAGCACTGTGTGATGGACATACGTCTCAGATTTGCATTTCAGGGAGAGTGTCTTTTCTGCCTATGCTTTGGCAAGAGACTTGGAGATTTGATTCATTCTTAGATTCCAGCTAGGCCGAACAGAACTGCCATCCACTCTCATTTACTCATAAATAGCTCTTACATATACACACACTTTTACAGATCTCAGAAGTTAAGCAGGACTGGCAAACCAAATGAACATCCCTACTCACAACCAGTGTTCTCTCTAACCTGAGTTAGTGTGAGCTAGCTCACAGTTTTTTAGCCTCCAGCTCACACACTTGTGTCTTCGCTCAGGAAGGAGGGCTCCAGAGCAAACTCATTGATGCAGCAGCCAAATCGCTCGCTCACAGCTTTAATGCCAGTAGCTCACAAAGTAGAATTTTTGCTCACAAAACTCCACAGCTTAGATGGAGCATTGCTTACAACGTATAAAATAACAATAAAACCGATAGTATAAAAACAATTAAACAATATAAACAATCAAAGCAAGATGGTGTAGAAACACTAACAGTCCAACGTCTCCTGTAGCATTTGAAACAGACGGTAATAGGTAGCCCAATTTATAGCAGTTTTTAAGCAGGTGGTGGGAGGTTCCCTGATATACAGCAATGCCCCATAAGTAATAAACAGTATCTGAAAGGCACTGGCTGTGTACCAAAGGCAGGGAAGGCCAAGATGGTTTAACGCCCACTGCTTCAGTTTGGTGTAGTGGCTAGGACTGCAGACTCTAATCTGGGAGAGCCGGGTTTAATTCCCCACTCGTCCACATGCAGCTGCTGGTGTGACCTTGGGTCAGTCACAAGTTCTTTCAGAGCTGTACTTTCAGTTTCTGTCAGAGCTCTCTCAGCTCCACCTGCCTCACAGGGTGTCTGTTGCAGGGAGAGGGAGGGAAAGGAAATTGTAAGCTGCTCTGAGACTCCTTCAGGTAGTGAAGGGCAGGGTATAGATCCAGTCTCTCTCAACCAAAGGCCTGGCAGAAGAGCTCTGCCTTAGAGGCCCTGTGGAACCGCAAGAGGCCCCTGATCAGGGCTCTGATCTCAGGGGGGAGCAGGTTCCACCAGCCTGGGGCCAGGACCGAGAAAACCCTGGCCTTGGTCGAGGCTGAGCGGATGGCTTTCGGGCTGGGGGTTACCAGGAGGTCTTATCTTGTGCTGTGCAGCATAGGCGTAGAGTACAGGGGGGCTCGAGGGCTTGAGCCACCCCTGAAATTTCCCAGGGGGGGCTCAGCCACCCCCGGGAAAACGGAGCGCCTGTCGCTGTGCCTCCCCAGGTCCTTCCGAGGCCGGCGGCTGCTGCTGGAGAGGGAAGGGGTGGCGGGGGGCAGAGAGGCACCGGCAGCAGCGGCTGGCGGGCCTCGGAAGGGCCTGGGGAGGTGGGGCGGTTTCTGGGGGAGGAGAACATCACTCCAGCGAGCGTGCACTCTTTGTGCATGCGCTAAAGAGCCCCCCCCCGCATTTCCAAAACTCTACGCCCCTGCTGTGCAGTGAACATGAAGTTGGCATATGGGTAAACCCTAGCCCTACTGATAGATCTAACCTGTGATACTGGTACATTCAGGTAGCCTGAGCCTGTATACGTTTACTCAAAGTGATTCCCACTGAGTTCCGTAGGGTTTACTCCCAGGTAACTTTGCATAGAATTGTAGCTTTAAAGTAGTAAAGGGGACGCTATTTTACTCAAAGTCAGGGGGGAAATGTTATAGGGATTTTGGGGGGGTGAGTGGCTTCATCCAGACCTGCCTCCTAAGAGAAGAGAATGGAAGTTTCCTTGCTGATAATTTAAGCTTTAAAGATCAACGACTAACAAAGCAGCCGAAGCAAAGGAATGGAGGGATCAGGTGTTATCTCCGTAGAGGAGGCTCTTCGTGGGAAGACGGGATAAAAAAAGAAACTTCTGAGAGGGATTTACGCTTCCCGAGACTCCTCATCCCACGGCTGCCTGGATTCTCCGAGTACTCAAGTTTTATGTTCAGTAATACATCCCCCCCCCCCCCAATCCTGTTCCTTCTTTGTCTCAGCCGATTGACCCTTCCGCATCTAGAGAGCTAAGCTCTTTTGTCAAATTTGTGTTAGTATTATTCAAAAGCCCCGAACATGTTCAGAGCTCGGTAATGTTCGCAGCTGAACCATGTCACTAAAAGTGGGGCTTACCTCCTGCACGAAATTCCTACGTCTCAAAAACTAAAAAAAGAAAAAGGCAACCTCTTGGAACTCTTTGCTTGACGGAGCAGGGTGGTGGCAGCGGCACAGAATGCTGAGACAAGACAAATATGTAGGGTTGCCACGCCCCCAAAGGGGGTGGGGTTTCCTCCGCACTCAAGGCCCCCAATCCGTCACCGGCCAGCTGGCTGGCAGGGGAGCCCCACGCCCAAAGAGCCCCATCGCACCTGACGTACCTGGCACAATGACATCATCTGGATGTGACGCCATCGTGCCGGGCACGTAGTGTGGGGGACTCTCTAGCATTTGACTAAAACTCTATGGAGACCATAGGGTTTTTGCCCAGATGCTAGAGTGTCCCCCACATGAGGTGCCCTGCGTGATGACATCACTTCCGGGTGAAATGTGCAAGACCCCAGAGAACAGGCAGGAGCCCCCCGCCAGCAGCTGCTAAGGGTCTGGCAACCCTACAAATGTCTAATTAGGAACTGATTGTTATTCATATCAAACTGATGGATAAAACTTTTGACCTAAGGACCATACATGTTTCAGTTGATATAAAATAATCAGGCCTTTTTTCTTCCCCCTGTCCCCCCAACAATTTCAGAAAACAACACCTGGTCTCATATAGGTAGATATAAAGATATACAGATATATAGATATAGATATATAGATATATAAATTCTTTATCCATGTATTTATGGATGTGTGTCATTGTAAATCAAGGAATACTGACCACTGAGGAAGGCTCATAGGGGCCGAAAGGCGTATGGTCCTTAGGTTAAAAGTTTTTTCCATCAATTAGATACGTATAACCATCAGTTCCTAATGAAACAAGCTTAAAGAGTCTGAAATTTAGACTTTTTCCTTTTAACCTCATTATGTTTTACTTATGTGTACACCCTAATAAATATTTGTATTTTTATAGTGATTTATTTGTTAGCTTGACGTTCTCAGTTCACAGCAATTTTGGGTTGAGTCCCTCCCCCTACTTCTTTTTGCTTTTCGTAACCCTACAAATGGGCTTGCATTCTCGTTTCCTGACACTGGATGGCTGGAGAAAGCCACAGCTCTGGATGGGCAAGGAGGACTGCCTGCCTGACTGTCCTACTCATGCTTTGATGCATCTCTTGGCCCAGGCTAACCTGACAAGCGAAGCAGGATCAGCCCTGGTTAGTCCTTGGATGGGAGACCACCGTGGAAGTCCAGGGATGCTACACAGAGATAGGCAAGGACAAACCATCTCTGAACATCGTCTCTTGCCTTAAAAACCCTCTGGGGTCACCCTACGTCAGCTGCAACTTGATAGCACTTTCCGCCATCACCACATGTCCGGTGTTTTCTCTCTCGCTTTCCCAGACAGAGAGCACAAATACTGGACTGCCTGGGTCAAGGCCGGACAGCTGCCAATTCTAGATGGGAAGTTTTGGAGATCATTCATTCATAGGGTTGCCATAATTGGGGGCCCTGGAGATCAATTCACAAGGTATAGACAGGAACTCTTCAGTCTGCACCAAGTGATGCTCTGTATTCTTGGTGAGAACATAAGAACATCAGAGAAGCCAGTGTTGGATCAGGCCAGTGGCCCATCCAGTCCAGCACTCTGTGTCACACAGTGGCCAAAAACACCAGGTGCCATCAGGAGGTCCAGCAGTGGGGCCAGGACACCAGAAGCCCTCCCACAGTTTCCCCCACCAGCACCTCTGCCCGGGGCCCTTAGGGAGCTGCTACCAGTCTGAGTTGACAATACTGAGCTTGATGCAACAAGGGTCTGAGTGGCTCCTCAGTGCCTGGTTTTTTCAACTGGAGATGCTGCCAGGGACTGAGCCCGGGACCTTTGGCATGCCAAAAGATGTTCCACCACTGAGCCACAGCCCCTCGCCAAATAATGCTAGAAGAACACACAAAGCTGTGTCGTGCTGAATCCAGAATCATAAAGATCAGTACTGTCTACTCAGACTAGCAGCGGCTCTCCAAGGTCTCAGGCTGAGGTCTTTCCCCTGACCTCCTGCCTGGTCCTTTAACTGGAGATGCCGAGGACTGAACCTGGGACCTTCTGCATGCCAAGCAGAGGCGCTACCACCAAGCCACAGCCACTCAGACTTAATTCACTTTCTCCCGGAGGGCCTGCTAAGCGCCAGAGTGCAAATGGCTGCCACGTGGAAGCCCATGACCAACAGGGAACGAAAACACACATCCCTCGGCTTGTTCCTCCCGTGCTGACTGCCAGTTGGTGGCCCCTCTGGGTGTGTCTGGGCAGCCTCCCAGACTCCACTGGAAGATGTCTCCTCTCAGGTGCCCTCAAGACGGTGGCCTCAATCAAGCGCCCCTGGCCCCTTTGAAACGAAACAATAAATTAAACCATCAAATATTCATTGCGTAATCTCTGTTTGACATTTAATTCGCGTCCGTGAATTGCGGTGGGAATATGCACTTGGCCGTATTATTAATTACCCATCCATTATTTATGCACTGCTGTATTATTAATAGGAGAGCAATATTGGGGGGGGGGAGGGAAATGTATCCCTATTGATACCAAAGCCAGAGCAAGAAACCTGACAAAGCGTACATGACAGAGACAAGCATCTGTGGCCAGGTATGGCTCAGAGGTCACGAAAGCGGTGGCTGACACCCGAGCATGTTCATCCAGGTCACACTGATTGGACAAGCTTATAGAATGCGATGATGTTGGAAAGCACCATTGAGTCGCAGACAACTTAGGACAACCCCAGAGGGTTTTCAGGGGAAGAGATGTTGGTTGTGGTCACGTGCGCGAGATAAAACAGGGGGAAAGAGAGGCTATTTCCTCCGGCGGAATTTGACCCGCAGTTGCATGATCACACAGTCTTTTGAAGCTGCAGGCGCAACCCGCCACTGTGTGATCAGATGCAAACGTGGGTGAGTCAGGGTTTTTTTTGTGTTCCCGATGCACTTAACCAAGGGGTTGATGATTTGCACCTCAGCCCTGAGGGCTCCCTATGGAGTGTGTGATGATGCGCATACTGAGAAGGGGGAAAAAAACAACTGCACAGAGTTGGGATGGCCTGATCAGACTATCCTGATGCCATGAGAGCGTGCTGGAGCGATCAGACGTGGGAAAGTCCATCTGTGGCCCGTAGCAACCTGTTTGTTACTGGACTTTCCCCGGTGCCTGTCTGCTCCACTTCTGCGGCAGAGCAACATAGCTTGCTGCCGGCTGCAGGACACTTCCCAGACTGTTCGGGTCTGATAGTGCATGTTAAATCTGTCCAGCATCCGCGCCTATGTCGGGGCTAATTGTGTGTGTGATTGCAGCTGTTGAGAGGTGGTCAGCCACTGCCTGCCTCTGCATTGCAATCCTGGGCCTCCTTGGTTGTCTCCCATACAAGTACTAACCGGGGCTGACCCTGCTTAGCTTCCGAGATCTGACGAGATCAGGCTAGTCTGGGCCATCCAGGTCAAGTCATAATAATTGTTTATCATCAAGTCAGAGCTGTCTTATGACAACCCCACAGTATTTTCAAAGTAAGAAATATTCAGAGGTTGTTTGCCATTTTAATGACCCTGGACTTCCTTGGCAGCCTCCCATCCAAGTACTAACAAGGGTCGACCTTGCTTAGCTTCCAAGATCTCTCAAAACTGGGCCAGCCAGGTCAGGGTCTAGATGGAATACAACAAACGATGTAAGATTACTCTGTTACTTTCCTTTTCCTTTCCCATTGGTTCCTGAAAGCTAAGAATAATGCATTACAACAAGCCCCAAAATGCATCTTTTTATTAGTGTTTGAAAAACAAGATTTTCGCAGTTGCACTTTGGGGGGGACGGGGACTCTACCAACACAGGGCAGTGTGAGAATGTTCTTGCATAATTTTATGTTGCCCTGACAGATGGGCAGCCATTCGTGAATGGTAAGGGATGCTGCCGCAGAAGACACAGTGGTCCCACCTAAGAAGTGAGCCATGACTCATGAAACCTCATCCTCTGCCACAAATGTTGTTGGTCTTTCAGGTTCTCCTGGGCTCTTGCTCTTTTCTGTTTCTACAGACAAACTAACAAGGCTACCCATCTTGCTCTGTCTCCATGGAAAGCACCACATTTAGCCACAAAGAGTGGAAATCCATCAACCTTGTGATTAATCACTCCAAGATATAAGGACAGGCAGACTCCCATTCTAGCTGTATCTGAAGAAGTGAGCCGTGACTCATGAGAGCTCCTCCCCTGCCCCAAATTTGTTGGTCTTTAAGGTGCTCCTGAACTCTGGCTCTACCTATCTAACCAATCACTTTCACCTTGTATTTTTTTTTTTTTTTGCTTTTAACAATGTGTTTTTAAAAACTTTTTGTTAGCAGGGTGGGGGGTGGGAGAGGTGGTGGCCAGAGGAGGAGACAGCTTCAATAAATCAGAGTTCAATTCCATGTGCACAGTCAACTTTGGGGGAGAGGCTGTGGCTTTGGGGGAGGGATTGTGGCTCAGTGGCAGAGCCTCTCCTTGGCATGCAAAAGGTCCCTGGTTCAATTCCTGGCATTGCCACATCAAAGGATCAGGCAGGAGGTGATGAGAAAGGCCTCTACTGGAAATCCTAGAGAGCCACTTCCAGTCTGAATACAGGTGTGACATCCTCACTTATTGGGGAGACTGTTTCTCTTTTAAAACCCACTATGTGTAAATGAACTTGGTAGATTTCTGCTGCCACCGGGAATTAAAAATTCCAACTCTCTCTATTTTGGTAGAATGACCCAGTGTCTGGGCGCTTCAGAGGACTATGTGCCCCTGAGGAAGGACTGATCTGATTGCAGAGATAAGTTTAAACGAATAAGGATTTGTTTATACAAGAACAAAATAGGTTTCTGGTTATTTTGAACTGTTGCTGAAGAAAGGAACTTGTAAATATAACTGGCAACGCTTGGCGTCCCAACCAGTGTCTCAGACTCCAAAATTCAACTCTGACGGGGTTCTCTCTCTCATATATATAGCCACACAGGCTGAACTGTCTCTCTTAGCCACATAGGCTAAACTGTTTTGCTCATTGCCACACAGGCTGAACTGTTTGCCTTAGTCACACAGAATAGACTCAAACTGCTTCTTCTGCCATACAGACTCTCTCTCAAAACTCTCCACACTCTTCTCTTTAAGAACACAGAACACTGAATCTCCTCAGAGACATCTCTCCTCCCAAACCCTCAGTCACCAGCCAATCACATCCCACTTGTCTCCCTCTATCATTCTACTCACATTACTGCAGTCACGCTAAACATTTAAAGAAACACACACACCAAAATATGAAATCATTACAACAGGATACCTACCAACTTCGACGGGCTGGTGCTCTGATTCAGTATGAGGCAGCTTTGTGTGTTCATGTGTACTTCAGGCTTGAGGAAGTCTTCCGAAGTTGCTTGGGGGATTGGGAGGATATGTGCTGTTTTGTTTCAGGGGAAGGGGAAAGGCTGTGGCTCAGTGGCACACCCTTTGCATTGCATGCAGAAAGTCCCGAGCTCAGTCCCCAGCATCTCCAGTTTAAAAGACTAGGCAGTAGGTGATGTGAAAGACCTTTCTGCCTTGGGGAGCCACTGCCAGTCTGTGTAGACAATACTGATCAATACGGATGAACTAAGGGTCTGAGGCAGTGTAAAGGACTCAGTCCAGAGATGCGTCAAGTGAAATCAGCTCATGGTTTATTAGGAGGTGCAGGAATACATGTCTGAGCTGGGGTCAGGGGTCTGGTAATAGGCACATCTAAACCTCGCCCCCGGCCTCACCCACACACTCTGATAGGATTACAATTAAGTCTCCCCAGGTCACTGGCCCCTATTTGTATCCTGGCTGACCGATAGGTCTAAATTACAATCCAGCCAGTCTATTGTGTTCTGGAGCAAAGCTCTGACTGTGCCTGGCCCTGTGTTTGCCCTGACCGCGTGACGTGACCGCATGGCCAGACCGCATGGTAATCGCCATTAGAACACAACAGGCAGCATGAGGCAGCTTCAGGTGTTCAAGACAGTCAGGGAAGGGGCCGTAGCTCAGTGGCTGAGCATCTTCTTGGCATGTTGAAGGTCCCCGGTTCAATCCCTGGCAGCATCTCCAGTTAAAAAGGACCAGGCAGGCGGAGATGGGAAAGACCTCTGCCTGAGACCCTGGAGAGCTGCTGCCAGCCTGAGAAGTCAATACTGACCTTGATGGACCAAGGGTCTGATTCAGTAGAAGGGCAGCATCATACATACATACATGGCACGCAGAAGGTCCCAGGCTCCATCCCCAGCATCTCCAGTTGAAAAGACCAGGCAGGAGGTGATGGGAAAGACCTCCGCCTGAGACCCTGGAGAGCGGCTGCCAGCCTGAGTAGACAACCCTGACCTTGATGGACTGACAGACCGATCAGCATAAAGGCAGCTTCATGTGAGAGTTGTGAACTTTGGTTGTAACTGAACACATTTGAGCTATTAGGAGGACGCAGGCAAACAGCGCATTGAAAAAGCTGCGCTGACCGTTGTGGCTTGCGGGCGGGCCAGGAGTCAAACTGGCGGGTCAGAGATCACCCTTGATTTGAACAGACACAAGCGGCTGTCTCCACACAGCATCTCCTAGGAGGAGAAGGGGAGGCTCACCAACGTTTGGATTCTCTGCCTCAGAAAAAGAAAAACACTCCCTGGGAACCCCAGGAAGTCTGTGGAAGGGCTCCTGTTGTCCGCCTACATCTTGACCCGGAGTCCCTCTGACCCCCCTGGCTGCGCCGCCCTTTGTTTTCTATGACTGAAAATCGCAGGAGCTTTTGCTGTGGAAGAAAAATGAAAGGCCTTCAGAACAGAACAGCCTCGTCTTCCTGATGTCTGCAAACAACGCCGTGCGCCCAATCAGTCACTGTCTCTGCAGGGAGGGCGATTTCCTTTACAATCTGCCTATGAATTATAAATAAAGAGAAATTGCAGGGTTCTCGTTCCTGGAAACCCAAATCGGGCCTCTTCCTTTTTTAAAAAAACAACCTGCTGAAGTTGCTAGAAATTAAGGCAATGTGGTTTGAAGGATTTGGGCTCCTGACAGGGAATGGCAATTCCACTTTAATGGTTGTTAAATAGCCTTCATGACATTGTTATAAAGGATGCAGCGAAACTGTGGTCCAGAATCTCAACTATGGCTAGAACCGGGGCGGGGGGGGGGGCGGGGGGAGAAGCTCTTCTTTTGCTTCAGAGAGTGCTAAAAGAGAGACACAGAATCCTTGGGGTGTTTGGGGTCAATGCCCCCTCTAAGTTGTGGGGTCTTGTGAGCAAAAATTCTACTTTGTGAGCTACTGGCATTAAAGTTGCGAGCGAGCGATTTGGCTGCTGCATGAAGTAGTTTGCTCTGGAGCCACACTTCCCTGAGCTAAGACAAAAAGGTGTGAGCCGGAGGCTAAAAAACTGTGAGCTAGCTCACACTAACTGAGCTTCGAGGGAACACTGTTTGGGGGTGGAGACAGGGTTGCCAGCCTCCAGGTGGCATCTGGAGAGCTCCTTCTATTACAATTGATTTCTATATACGAGAAGGAGGAGAGGGGGAGGAGGAGGAGGAGATTGGATTTATACCCCACCCTTCACTCAGGGTCTGAGTTCTGCCCTCTAGGAAATGCCAAATTTCCTCTAGAGCTGAGGCTCAGTGGTAGAGCATCTGCTTAGTCTGCAGGAGGTCCTAGGTTCAAATCCCCAGCATCTCCAGTTAAGAATGAGGCATTAGATGATGTGAAAGACTTTTGTCTGCAACCCTGGAGAGCAGCTGCCAGTCTATGCAGACAATACCACTTGGACCAAGGGTCTAATTCAGCATAAGGCAGCTTCAAGTGTTCAAGATGGTCAGGGAAGGGTCTGTGGCTCAGTGCTAGAAGAAGAGGAGGAGGAGGAGGAGGAGTAAGAGACTGCATTTATATCCCACCTTTTACTACCCAAAGGAATCTCAGAACAGCCTACAATCTCCTTTCCCTTCCCCTCCCCTGTGAGGTCGGTGGGGCTGGGAGAGCTCTCTCAAGAACTGCTCTTGAGAGAACACCTATGAGAGAACGTGTGACTGATGCAAGGTCACACCAGCAGCTGCATGTGGAGGAGTGGGGAATCAAACCCGGTTCTCCCAGATCTGCACTCCTAACCACCACACCAAACTGGAGAATCTGTGTGGCATTCAGAAAGTCCCAGGTCCAATCCCTGATAGCTCCAGTTAAGAGGACCAGGTAGGAAGTGGTGTGAAAGACCACTGCCTGAGACCCTGGACAGCCTGAGAAGACCACACTGACTCTGATGGACCCAGGGTCTGATTCAGTACAAGCCAGCTTCCTGCATTCATGTATGTGTCCTCATGGAGAGGCGGGGCCCCATAACCTTTTCCCTCTGGTGCAGTGCTAGCAGGGAGAAACCCACAGCCCCACCTCTGCAGGCTCAGCTGTCTTTCCCTTTGTCCCTTCCGGATCAGCTGCTTGCTTCAGAGGTGAGAAGTCTATCATCCGTGGTCGTTCCAGCCTCCACCGATCAATGCCTGCACTACAGATCAAGAACAGGCGGTCCCGGAGTGTGGCTGTGCTGTCGAGATAAGGCTGCCCTTGAGCCACGAATTCTCCCCGCTGGAAGCTCATGCGGAGCCATAAAGAATGAGCAACTGGGACCGAACTGCTATGTTAAAGCAGCCGGGCGTGGAAAGAAAGAGCAAGGGTGGCGCCACAGGGCAGCGGTGCCCATTGCTCTCTGTGGCCTGGGATTTGAGGCCTCTGCATTGTCCAGCTTCGTCTTCCTTTGTCGACTCCTCTGCGGCAGAGGAGGGTAGGCAAGGATGCCCTGATTCCGGAACCTGTTTCGGTCGCTGCCTCGCACGAATCCGCCATGACATTGTTCGGCACATCTTGTCAGCGGGGTGTCTTTCTGCCTGTCTCTCAGCCTGGGCCGCAACAGATGGCTACCGCAGGAACTGGGTACAGGCAGCGACAGCGGTTATGGATGGGAAGTCTTGCGGCTGCTGCTGCGTCCCAGAAATGGATTCTGTCTGCGAAGCCCTTGGATAATTTTCTGGTCTGCTGGAGCTCCCTAGCAGGCTGCACAGCAACCAGGAAAGAGGGAGGGAGCCAGGCCATTTTTGCAAGGCACCGAAAGAGGGACTCGGGATGGCGTGCCTTGCATCAAGGGAAAGGTGGTGTAGGGAGGAAGGGCCCGCCTGCCCAGCCCTGCAGTCACTGGGAAATTGAAGCTCTCAGACTGCTGCAGACATTGGCACAAGTGCCAGTCTCCAGGCAGGGGCTGGAGATCCCCTGGAATTACAGCTGATCTGCAGATGGTGACAGAGGTGGGTTCCCCTGGAGAAAATGGCGTCTTTGGAGGATGGGCTCTTTTATGGCATCACATTCCAGCTGAGCCCCTTCCCTCCCTCAAACTCTGCCTTCCCCAGGCTCCACCCCCAAATTTCCCAACCCAGAATTGGCAACCCCAGACATTAGCCCTGTTCCCATGTTACAGCGAACGCAGTTACAACCTGCATATATGGTTGTTTGTAAGAAAGAACCAAGGCATGTCTTCACTATGCAAATAAAGCCAGGGGTCGGTTTTTGAAAGGGTGTCCCTGAGAGGAGGGCAGGGAGCTGTTCCTGTGGGCAGCAGAGGAGAGGACTCGCAACAGTGGGTCTAAATTAAGGGCAGGAAGGTACCGGCTGGATCTTAGGAAACACTTTTTGACAGTCAGAGGTTAAGACAAAGAGCGGCTCTCTGACCAGGGCCTCTCAAAACCTGGAACCTATTGGGTTAAATGTAAAAAAAAAAATCAATTCCTTTGGAAACACAGGTTTATGCCGTATCCCTGATCCTTCACATTTCCCAGTTAAGGGGGGAATGCTGTTCAAACAAATTACAAAGATGATCTGACTCCAGTGGTAAATTTTACTTAGAAAAACAGAAGCCCATATTACATAGAATCACAGAGCTGGAAGGGGCCATACAGACCATCTAGTCCAACCCCCTGCCCAATGCAGGACCAGCCTAGAGCATCCCTGACAAATATTCGTCCAGCCTCTTCCTGAAAGCTGCCAGTGAGGGGGGGCCCACCACCGCCCTGGGCAGCTGATTCCACCTTTGAACCACTCTGACCGTGAAAAAGTTTTTCCTAATATCCATGACATATTCATGTAGGTACATTTAACTTATCGTGAACAGATTAACTTCAAAAAGGTTAACTCACTAAAACTCCAAGCCCAGGTAAGAGAGAGAAGAAGGAAAGAGGTCCTAGATAAGATGAGAGACAGAAGGCAAAAGCAACCAAATCGGCTCAACATCTGAGCAGTGAGAGGGTGGAGGGCAACTGTAAAGTGCACCTGAGTGAGAGACTTATCTTAACCCTTCCCCTCCTAGATCCTCTCACATGCGGAGTTGCAATATCCAACATCTGCTGGATCGCGCTCTCCAAGATATTTAAATATAACGTTGAGGTGGTGTTCTATCCTCCCCCCCAGAAAACACATATGGGACCAGAGGGCTTAGCTTTCGGGATGGGAGGCAGAGAATCTTGGCTATGTGGGCATGCCAAAGAGAAGGGGGGATACTCAAATGAATGTATCAGTAACAAAAAGAGGACAGAGGAGAGAAGCAATGGGGTGGCAGCAAAGCAAGCCATCCTGAGTCCCATTTTGGAGAATATTTCAGGGGTGATATCCAATGCTCCCTCTAAGCTGTGGAGTCTTGTGAGCAAAAATTCTATTTTGTGAGCCACTGGCATTCAAGTTGTGACTGAGCGATAAATTGATTTGCTCTGGAGCCATCCTTCCTGCGTGAAGACAAAAATCTGCAAGCTGGAGGCTAAAGATACCTGTGAGCTAGTTCACACTAACTCAGCTTAGAGAGAACACTGGCCGTATCTAGGTGGCAACCCGGATCAAGATAATCCGTGCTGTAATATTCTCAGTTACTATGTACGAGTGTGGAAGCTGGACAATGAAACAAGCAGATAGGGAGAAAGTCAATTCATTTAGAGCAGGGGTGTCAAACATGTGGCCCGGGGGCTCGATGAAGCCCCCAGAGGGTTCCTATCAGGCCCGCACTGAAACTGGCCATCTCCTGCTTCCGGTTCTGTTGCTGCTGCTGCATCATAGCTTGCTTTGCCAGAATTTCTCAATCGCTCAGCCATTTCATGTTTTCCCCTGGGTCCTAGACTCAGAACTCTGAGTATGAGGTTTCTGGGGTGAATGTCAATAAATCAAAAGTAGGTTTGCAGCTTACAGATACACACCTGAACAGCATACTCAAGATTGCAACAGCACAGACATTTTGATGCAGTAATTCAGAGCAAGAGGTGTAAATTAACAGAGACTGTTAAATAAATGAAATATTGCAAGAGTGCTAATGTTTTAAGCATGTTTTTATTTCAAGTACAAAAAAAACCCCTTTGTGTTTGTGTCCTTTATAAAGTTTATATCTCTGCTACCTGGCATTACATTTTATGACACACACGGCCCGGCCTGACAAAGTCTTGTTTATGTCAGATCCGGCCCTCATAACAAATGAGTTTGACACCCCTGCCTTAGACACTTTTACAAATACCGTGGACCTCCAAAAAGACACATCAGTGGGTTCTAGATCAAGTCAAGCCTGAATACTCCCTAGAAGCTATAATGACCCAACTGAGGCTATCGTATTTTGATCACATCATGAGAAGACGAGAGTCACTGAAAAAGACAATCCTGCTAGGAAAAGTGGAAGGCAGCAGGAAAAGAGGAGGCCCCAGCATGAAATGGATGGACTCCCTTGAGGAAGCCACAAAGGCCCTCAATTTGCAAGACCTGAGCAAGAGTTAACGAGAGGACATTTTGGAGGATGTTAATTCATTAGGATCATTATAAGTCCGAAGCGACGTGACAGCCCTTAACACCCATGTCCACCAAGGTTTTTCTCCTGCTCCAGTTGTGGAGAACATCCAAGGAATCCAACAGTTTTTATGTGACCTCACACACGTAATTGAGAGCTGGATATTTTCAGCCCAGTTTGCAAGTGACAACCGGCAATTTTTAGATATTATTCTGGGCTGGACCAGAGGTCAAAACCTGCATTTGCGTCTGGGGTGACCAAATAACCTTGCCTTGAAAAGCACGGCTGATTAGGAAACAGCGGGCAGAGCAGAGGTTTCTGGAGAGCCCGGTGACCAAAGTGAACGTCCAGGTTGAATCAACGTATCATCTGCATAACAAGCAGGCACGTTTCCATCACGACTGCTCACTTGTAAACAAAAACCACTGCATATATATTAGAGGGGGGAGTGGGCTTCCAAAACTCCATGAGAATTTTGTTCACGAAACTCTTCTCCCTCTATCATCCTACTAGAGCAGGGATCTCCAACCTGGTGCCCATGGGCACCGTGACACGCTGACCCTTTTTCCTGGCCCCCACCAAGGATTCTTAGAAAGTGGGTGGGGCTGGGTGGGGCTTCCATCCAGCAAGAACATGAGAACATAAGAGAAGCCAATGTTGGATCAGGCCAGTGGCCCATCCAGTCCAACACTCTGTGTCATAGCATGGCCAAAAATACCCTAGAGGTTGTTGCTGTTTTTCCCGGCAATCTTAATTCTGGTTTGTGATTCACCCAGGCCGGCATTTCGCATGATACAAAGAATTAAAAATAATTAAAACCTCAATAAAATACAAGAACATTCTTTTGGTACAAGAGAAGAAGAAGAAGAAGAGATTGGATTTATACCCCGCCCTCCTCTCCCCAAGGGAGTCTCAGAGCGGCTTACAAACTCCTTTTCCCTTCCCCTCCCCACAACAGACACCCTGGGAGGTGGGTGGGGCTAAGAGAGCTCTTTCCCAAGCTGTCCTTGAGGGAACAGCTGGTACAGAGCTATGGCTTGCCCAAGGTCATCCAGCCAGGTGCAAGTGGAGGAGGAGTGGGGAATCAAACCCGGTTCTCCCAGATTAGAGTCCGCGCACTTAACCACTACATCAAACTGGCTCTCAAGTCATAGCTAAAGCCTCACAGGTGCAATCTGTGTCAAGTTTGGGTCTTTAGATGGTCATGCAGATCTGAGTCGCTGAGGGGAGGCCTGGCTGAGAAGGGGGACGCCCACTGCCTCAACTAAAAGCCTGGCGGAAGAGCTCCATCTTGCAGGCCCTGTGGAACTGTCAAAGGTCCCGCAGGGCCCTGATCTCCTATGGGAGCTCATTCCACCAGGTAGGGCCCAGGGCTGAGAAGGCAAGACAGATGTCCCTGGGGCTGGGGACCCCCAGAAGATGTTGGTTGGCAGATCGTAAAACCCTTCAGGATTGCTGGGTGCTCTTTTGCCCCTCTTTCCCAGAGCCTCTTTCTAGCCTTTAAATGGGCCTTGCTCCTTGAGTCAAGAGGTATTTCCCCACACACACACACAATCCTGATTTCTTCTTTTAAACTTCCAGAAAAACCTTTACCAGTTGGAGGTTTCATCCCATTTCCCCCCCTCTGTGCTATCTTTAGTTGGTTAATCAAACTCTAATCCTACTTAGAATCCAAATTTTACACTCACTGAGGCGGACCAAGGCTATACCATTAAAGAGCCTTTACGAGTGGGAAAAAAGACCCCTCCACCAGTTTAAATAGGTCATGCATCTACTTAGCATATGTTACATTAATTCTCTTCCAATGAGCCAATCGCCCTGGCTAATTGGAGATTTCAGAAGAACTGAAGAAAGTTTCTTCACAGGCAGGTTTTGAAGCTGCGGTTTTGTGGTCTTGCCAACCTCCAGGCAAGGCCTGGAGGTCTCCCAGAATTACCATTGATCTCAAGCTGAGAGAGATCAGTTCCACTGGAGAAAATGGTTGCTTTGTTGGTTGGTGGTTGATGCCATTACACCCTGCTGAAGTGCCTCTTCTCCATAAATCTTGCCCTCTCCAGGATCTAGTTTGGTGTCGTGGTTAAGTGCACGGACTCTAATCTGGGAGAACTGAGTTTGATTCCCCACTCCTCCATTTACACCTGCTGGATGACCTTGGGCAAGCTGTAGTTCTGGCACAGCTATTTTTTGAAAAAGAGCAGTTTCTGTCAGAGCTCTCTCAGCCCCACCCGCCTCACAGGGTGTCTGTTGTGGGGAGGGGAAGGGAAAGGAGGTTGTAAGCCACTCTGAGACGCCAAGTGAAGGGTGGGGTATAAATCCAGTCTCTTCTTCTTCCTCCTCCTCCCCCCTGGAGATTTTGGGGGTGGGGCCTGAGGAGAAGTTTACCTTCTTTCTTTCTTTCTTTCTTTCTTTCTTTCTTTCTTTCTTTCTTTCTTTCTTTCTTTCTTTCTTTCTTTCTTTCTTTCTTTCTTTCTTTTATTTTGCATTTCTATCCCGCCCTCCCCACCATCAAGCAGGCTCTTCTTCACATTACACTTCTTGGGAGATTTATTTACTGCACTCAGGATCACGCTTCTATCGCTGGACACGACTCTGCTCTATATTAACCAAACCTTCCAATTAAAAAAACTCAACATTTTCAGTGTTTTGTCACTCTTGGCTTGCCTTCCCCCCCCCCCCCTTTGCCTCCCCTTCCTTGCCTTACTCTGCTGGGCTGAGAATCTGTATGCTTTCCATCGATCAAGATCTGATTAGTGGTGGGATGGGGGGGGTGGACGGAGTCAAAACCACCAATCAATTTGATTTTGCGTCCCATATGCAAATGAAGAGAATGCCTGTTTGTCACATTGAAACAGAATAAATATTAAAAACACCGGTATCTGTGTTCATTAATTATGGAGTGCAATCACCATTAGTTTGCTGTCTGCAATTAATTAATTTCATGTTTTTGCATCTTGGGATTCTGCTCTTCATTCACTCTGAAATGTACAGAGCACCCTGTGGGCTGTGCCCCCCCCCCCAGGAAAGAAACGGAGACTCTGGACCCCTTTCCAGAATCTCAGCGGGGTCAGCAATATTCCGTCTCAATGGAATGGGTTCAATAGCATCTGTTTTTCAAAAAGTGGAAAAATTAAGGGAAGTCAAACAAGATGACCGAGCAAGATCTGAATCTTCAAAACAAACAGATCACGGCCCGACTGGCCTCTGACAATACAGTCCCAGAAGCTCCTTGCGTTTAACTGAATGCCGTTTTTAATCCACGAGTGGCTCGTTTCTGGCCCTTCGTGGGAACCACGTTTCCCCAGCCCAGACGCAAAAGCCCTTTTCCCTTGATGGAAAACTGGGCAGGACGAGTGCCTGGAGGCATTAAAGAGGAGGTAGTTCAACAGTTAATACAATTCAAAACATTAAAACCAATGCATTAAAAAAAATAATGATAACTTTTAAAATTTGCCCTTGTCTCAGATCCAGAAGCTGCAGCTAGTGCAGAATGCAGCGGCCGGGCTGCTGATGGGTCTCCCTAGATGGGAGCCTGATCCCACACTGGCTCCTCTTATCTTCTTAGGTTCTTAAGAATCGACGATTCCCCAGTCATTTGTCTATACCTGGGCCTAAAATATGACTGGAGCCTACAGGATTACATCTGCAGGTATGAGGTTACCTATACATATTTGCCTTGACACGAGTCTCCTTTTCAGTAAAACAAGGGCATCAGTGGGATCATTTTCAAAACCAAGAAATAAGTAAGTAAATTGAACCCAACTTGATGCTCTGTTCCAGCAACCGTGTCCAGAAAGATACTTCTGTCCTGGGGACACTTCAAGCAGATTCTAGGGGGGTCAAGTCTTCCCAGCATCAGAAACACCCAGTCCCCAGAGACAGAAAATCCACCGTACATCTCACGGTTTGAACCCTCCCAAAGCCTGCCTCAGCTGCATGGATCAGCTTATCTTGCTTTGTTTCTTTCTTTATATTCAGTTACATTTTTGTCAACAGTTTCAACATTGTAAGTTGTCACAGTGGTTGTACAGTTGCAGAGGGATCAAACGGCCGCAACCGACCTTCAGTCACACAGGCAAGATCCTTGTGCTGTACTGCTGCCAAAGCAATGTTTCTAAAAACGTGCACAGCCTATCTGATTTCCAGTGGTCAAACAAGACCTTTGCTGGACAAAAGACCCACCTGGCCATGTCAAAGAGAAATGAACACATGGAATTCACTGCTGCAGGAAGTGGTGGCAGCTACACGCATAGACAGCTTACAAGCGGATTGGATAAACATATGGAGCAGGGGTCCATCAGTGGCTGTTAGCCACAAGGTACAGAGGGAACACTCTGCCTGGGGCAGTGATGCTCTGTCTTCTTGGTGCTTGAGGGAGGGCTTCTGGAGTTCTGGCCCCACTGGTGGACCTCCTGATGGCCCCTGGGTTTTGGCCACTGTGTGACACAGACTGTTGGACTGGATGGGCCATTGACCTGATCCAACATGGATTCCCTCATGTTCTTATCCTCTGTATTCTTGGTGCTTAAGGGGCTACAGTGGGAGGGCATCTAGAGTTTTGGCCCCACGGGGGGACCTCCTGATGGCCCCTGGTATTTTTGGCCACTGTGTGACACAGATTTTGGACTGGGTGGGCCATTGGCTTGATCCAACATGGCTTCTCTTATGTTCTTATGTCTGGGGCAGTGATGCTCTGTATTCTTGGTGCTTAAGGGGCTACAGTAGGAGGGCTTCTGGAGTTCTGGCCCCACTGGTGGACCTCCTGATGGCCCCTGGGTTTTGGCCACTGTGTGACACAGACTGTTGGACTGGATGGGCCATTGACCTGATCCAACATGGATTCCCTCATGTTCTTATCCGCTGTATTCTTGGTGCTTAAGGGGCTACAGTGGGAGGGCATCTAGAGTTTTGGCCCCACTGGTGGACCTCCTGAGGGCCCCTGGTATTTTTGGCTACTGTGTGACACAGATTTTGGACTCGATGGGCCATTGGCTTGATCCAACATGGCTTCTCTTATGTTCTTATGTCTGGGGCAGTGATGCTCTGTATTCTTGGTGCTTAAGGGGCTAACAGTGGGAGGGCATCTGGAGTTCTGGCCCCACTGCTGGACCTCTGATGGCACGTGGTATTTTTGGCCACTGTGTGACACAGAGTGTTGGACTGGATGGGCCACTGCCCTGATCCATCATGGCTTCTCTTATGTTCTTACGTTCATATACCCCCTTTCTAAAAACGCTGGATGGGTGCTGTGGGTTCTTGGGTTACAGCGTGTCTCAGAACTTCAGGTCCAAACCCCCACTTGGCCATATTGCTTGCTGGGTGACCTTGTTCTGGTCATGCTACGAAGCCGAGTCTATCTCACAGCCTTGTTGCTGGGGTAAAATAAAAATGAGGAAACTCTGCACCCTACCCTCAGCTCCATGGAGGAAGGGCAGGATTAAAATGCATTAGATCGATTCATGCATATTGTGCAAGATTCCCCCCCCCCACACACACACACACAACACAACACAGAGATGGATGTCATTTATCCCTAATGCTGATTTATTGATGTACAAACGATGTTGAAGAATGTGCACTTTTCGTGGGGGGAAGTTCAGTGCAAGGAAAATGAGACCCAACGGTTCGCTTCACTGAACAGAGACACGAAAGCGAAGATGGGGATTCGGGGGGTCGAAACAACTGAGATGAAAAATTCAGAATCTTCCCTACTCAGCCAAGTGCTCATTAGGTTCCTTGAATTACACACACACACACACACACACACACACACACACACACACACACACACACACTCCTGCTTCTGCATTTCTCATTTATAAACTGGGTCACTCATTTCTATGCTTATAAGAACCCCTGTCAGGGCTGGCAGGTGTGGGCTTGCCCAGAGCAATTGAGCTCTCCTTGGTCTGGATCAGGGATCCCCAACACGGTGCCCATGGGCACCAGGGTGCGCACCATCACCTCTCCTGGTACCCCTCCAAGTGCTTTTAGAAAGTGGGCTGGGCCAGGTATGGCTTTTGCCCAGCAGGGCTTCTGATTGTCTATGCAGACTGAAAGGCCTCCTGTTAAACAGAGCGAATGCCCAAAATGTTGAGGAGCTACATGTAACCTCACTCCCTGACATTTCGTCATTGGCTCCGCCTCTTACGGCAGCCATTTTGTGGTTGCGCCCACCACCCTGTGCCAGAAATTCCAAAGGAGCTGAGAGGCTGAAAAAGATTAGAGACCCCTGGTCTAAATCCCCCACACCAGTTCCCTTTGTAACAGGGTTGCTAGGTTTCTTTCAAATGCCAGCGGGGGGGGGGGGGATAGGGGAGACGTTCTAGGCGTGGGAAGTGATGTCACCCCGCCATTCCCCCCAAAACAGTGACACCACCCACAATGTGCCTGCATCACCCAGAAGTGATGTCAGCACATTAGTGATCATAGAATCACAGAATCATAGAGTTGGAAGGGACCTCCAAGGTTATCTAGTCCAACCACCTGCACAATGCAGGAAATTCACAAATACTCCCCCACACACGCCCACCCCCAGTGACGCCTGTTCCACACCCAGAAGATGGCAAAAACCCTCCAGGATCCCCGGGCAAACTGGCCTGAAGAAAAACTGCTTCCTGATGTCGAAGTGACGATCAGCATTTCCCTGGGCGTGTAAGAAAGGGCCGTGAGAACTAAGCACTGAGGCAACCCTTCCTGCCCTCCCTCTCATCATCTGTCTCAGTTCACAGGATCAGCATTGCTGTCAAACGGCCATCTAGTCTCTGTTTGAAAACCTCCAAAGAAGGAGAGCCCACCACCTCCTCCCGAGGAAGCCTGTGCCACTGAGGAACCCCTCTGTCAGGAAGTTCTTCCTAATGTTTAGCCGAAAACTTTTCTGATTTAATTTCAACCCGTTGGTTCTGGTCTGTCCTTCTGGGGCAACAGAAAACAACTCCAGCCCATCCTCTATAGGGCAGCCCTTCAAGTACTTGAAGACGGTGATCATATCACCACTCAGTCGTCTCCTCTCCAGGCTAAACATACCCAGCTCCTTCAGCCTTTCCTCAATGGACTCATGATGTCAGGGCGACGCTTTGGATTTGGAGCAAAACTCTATGGTAAAATCAGCATCAGCACCATAGAATTTTGCCCAAAATCCAGAGCATCGCCCCCAACGTCACTGACGTGCCAATGTCACTTCTGGGTGACATAGGCATGCATGTCGTGTGTGACGTCACTGTTTGGGGGTGGGATTTCCTCCCACCAGCCAGCTGGCCGCTGATGAGCAGGAGACCATAGAATCAGGGGATCCCCCCACCCCCACTGGGCAAATGCTCTAAGGATTATGATTCTCTTTGTTGCCCTGGTCTGGATGGTCCAGTCTGCCCGTTCTTGTCTGATCGTCAGAGCTAAGCAGGACTGGCCAGGGTCGGGACGCAGAGGCAGGCAGCGGCAAACCACCTCTGAAGACCTCTTGCCTTGAAAACCCTGTGAGGTCCCCGGAAGCCGGTGGTGACTTGAACGGTCCCATTTCTATCCCACCCTCCTCCCAGGAAGTCACCCAAGGACTGCCTCCCTCCCCTCCCCTCCCCTTCCTGCTGGCGGCTGGAATGGTTGCGCTTCGTTTTTGTCAGCCACCAACATTTATGTCTTTGGACAACATTGTAAAGAAGAATTATTTGTCCTCCGCAGCAGCTTTCCAGCCAGGCTTGCTTTCTGCGGCCTTTCAGAGTTCGGCCTATTTTGCTTTAAATAACTAGACGGATAGCAATTCAGAGGGTTCCGGAACCCGGCAACGACTTTCATTGCCGCCTGCTGGAAACCGGGTGATAAGAGCTGATCCGGGCGCCTCTGATTCACGGCCCTGCCGATAGGCCTTGTTCCTCTCAATGAGGCTCCCGCAGATGGCCAGGCAGGAGGAGGCAAACGTGGTCCTGCCCTCGGCCACGATCGATCCCTCCTTCCTCCCCAGCCTCTCGTTCAGCTGTAACTTCTCATCTCGTAGTTAACCTCCAGCTCCTCTTTTCCCCCCTTCCCCTTCCCTTTGGCTCATGGCATTCTCTTCCCCTTGATAGACACGCTGCTTCATCTCTATGCATTATTTTTAAAATCCATATATTTTCTCGTCTGCGTCTTCAGCTTTTTGTCTCCTTTCCATACCTTTGGTTCAGGCCGGCGTCTTCTGTTTTCTGTTTCTTTCACCGTTCCCTCCTGCCTGTCAAGGACTGCCAAAGGTGAGTTCGGAAATCCCTGGAAATCTGGGGGCCCTGCCTAGTAAGAACAAGTAGGGTTGCCAGCCTCCAGGTGGGGCCTGAAGATCTCCCGCTTTTACAAAGGATCTCCAGCTGACAGAGATCAGCTCCCCTGGAGAAAATGGCTGCTTTGACAGGTGGACTCTGTGGCGTTGTGCCATGCTGAGGCCCCTCCCCAAGCCCCGCCCTCTCCTGGCTCCACCCCCAAAGTCTCCAGGTATTTCCCAACCCAGATCTGGCAGCCCTAAAGAGCAAAATTTGGGGAGTGGAGGGAGCTCAGTAGGAATGGAGTCTACCCACCAAAGCAGGCATCGTCCCCCATGGAAACTGATCTCTGCAGGTCAGAGGTCAGTTCCAATTCAAGTAGATCTCTGGGCTCCACCTGAAGGTTGGTAACCCTGGACCCTATGACATGGGCCATATCGACTTGGTAGTGACTGTTTAAACCCGCACGTCCATTTCCTTGCAGGGCTCTCAAGCCGCCAGTGGGGGGGTGGAGGATACTCCACCCCCATGTTGAAAGAAAAAAATCGGAAAGAAAAATAAGGCCTCATCTACCTACAGGACGTTCTTAACACAGAGTTCCTCGTAATTTCTAGAGCGACCCAGAAGTGACAAAGGGTAGACCAAGGAATTGCCAGAAACTCTATGGTAAAACAGGAAGCTCTTACCATAGAGTTTCCATAAATCCCTAGAGTTACCTTCTGTGACCAGCTGATCCTATAACTTGGAGCAGGGTTTACTGAATTCCATGAGGCTTTCTTCCCAGGCAGCCATGTGCAGGATTTCAGACAGCCATGAATGTGATGGAATGGTGTTTGCTGTCATGCTGATGTAGATCAGGTCTTTGTCAGCAAACAAACAGAACTGTACACAGAAAACTCATCACGCATTGGTGTAAGGTGTTTTTGGTGGACCAAGCTAAAAAGCTCTCAGATAGTCAACAAGGTCAGCCCCATCAAGAGTGCATGGAAGTAGCCTAACTAAGAAGAAATGTTCAAAGCCATGCCAGTGCCATGGGCCAGCTTGCCACTGAACCAAGGGACGGCCTAGTGGTCAGCTGCATCCAGGTCATGTTCAGATCCACTCATGGGGATTCACAATGACCTCAGGCCCAGCCAAGGAAATGTCCCAGCAAGCACCATGAGAATGATGGCAGAGGCAGAATACAAGTTGCAATCAAACAATGACCCTGGAGGGCAGGGAGGAAGAGGGATTAGGCGGGTGTGTGTGTGTGTGCGTGTGTGTGAGGAAATCAGAGAATAGGGTCACCAGCCTCCAGGTGGCACATTGAGTGCCCACGAGTTCTTCTATTGTGAGAATGGGAGAAGAGTACTTCTTTCTCTACCTGCTCATAATTTTGCAAACCTCTATCATGTCACCCCTCAGTCATCATTTCTCCAAGCTAAAGAGCCCTACCCTCTTTAACCTTTCTCCATAGGGAAAGTGTTCCATCCCTTTATGTTACCTCAAATGCTATATTTGTCCAAAAAGGCTCTCTCCTGTTTATTAGGGGAGTTATCAAGGAGACAGGAAAGCTTGCGGGAGGGAGGCAACTAGCGGGATTCTCCACCTATGTTTTACGGCGATCTTTCCTTTAGAGAAACTCTCAGGAATAAACCAGGCAGTGGCTTAACCAAAAGGGCTGTTTTGATTAAAAGAAGAAATCCTAATTAAAATGCTCCCATACAGAAATAAAACACATGTTAAAACGTACAGAGGTGAGCAGGAATAACAGAAGGCTGTTGGGAATTATAATTAACATTCCAAATGTGCAGAAGTCCATGGAGAAGAGGCTGTGAAGACGGAAAGTGACCCAGCAAGTCTGTAGGTGCCCAAGACCAGACACTCAGCAGAGAGAAGAGAATGAGAGACTGGATTTATAGCCTGCCCTTCACTTGGAGTCTCAGAAAGGCTTACAGTCCTACAGAGGGAGGTGGGGCTGAGAGAGCTCTTTTGAGCACTTCTCTTGAGAGAACAGCTCTGAAAAAACTTGTGACTGACCCAAGGTCACACCAGCAGCTGCATGTGGAGGAGGAGTGAGGAATCAAACCCGGTTCTCCCAGAGTAGAGCCCTCGCTCCTAACCACTACGCCAAACTGGCAATGGAGCTGTAGCTGCCTAGTTATAGGGGGAAAAATGGGACCTGGGGGCATATTAGTGTGACCTCATGGTGCTTGGGGGTGGGTGGGAGGGCTTCTAGTGCCCTGGCCCCACTGGTGGACCTCCTGAGGGCACCTGGTATTTTTGGCCACTGTGTGACACTGCGTGTTGGATGGAATAGGCCGTTGGCCTGATCCAACACTGGCTTCTCTTATGTTCTTATGACTGCCCCATGAGACAATGTCCTGCAGGGATTAACTGGGACCAAAACCATGTGCAGGGGATGGTCTAAGTAGCATTCCCAGGAGAAGACAAAGACACCCTATTTTGCATGTGTGTGGATGAATGGATTTCCTGGGGCAAAGGGGAACTTTTAATGTTTCTGTTGGAATGTGGCTGAGAAGCTGAGGATCCACTGATGATCCCTGATTGCTGGAGGGGAAAGGCTACCCAGATGGGTGAATAGCCTATTGATTTAAGTTGATTTGACTGAGAAGCAATGAGCCAGGTGATTAGGGTTGCCAGCCTCCAGGTGGGGCCTGGGGATCTCCTGCTTTTACATCTGATCTCCAGCTGACAGAGATCAGCTCCCCTGGAGAAAATGGCTGCTTTGAAGGGTGAACCGTATGGCATTGTACTATGCTGAGGCCCCTCCCCTCCCCAAAGCCCGCCTTCTCCTGGCTCCACCCCCAAAGTCCCCAGGTATTTTCCAACCCGGACGTGGCAACCCTACAGGTGATAGATGATTCTTCTTTCCTGTGGGCCCCAACAGAGAGAAATCTCTCTTCGTTTTGGATGGGGGGATAACTATTAGTTAACTATTAGTTTGACAGATGCTCTAAATCCACCTCCCCGATGTAGCAAGTTCAGACTTGTTCTGTGCTGCTAGGGACCGTTTTGCTTGGCTCTGCTCCCTCTTGGTTTGGTGTACATTTCCAGGCCTTACTCTGGCCTACTTCTAGGCCAGGCATGGCTAGTACTTCTACTCGGAGGAGGGTGCTGGTTGTGTGTGAAAGATGATGAGGGGCATTTTCTGCCAGTTGCTCCCCTTTGCCTAGGTCCAGAGGTTTTGCATTTTAGTTGCCCCTTTTCTGCCCCTTTCTCCAATGTTATATCTTTTTGGAGGTGTTGAAGCTCCCTCCCCATTCTTGACGCATCAAAGCCTTCCGATCTCAGAAGCTTCCACTGAGGAGAAACCAGCGTCCCTTCAAATGGTGCCTCAAGCAACATCTGAAGAGAACCCGAAGGGGGTGGCCGTGGGACCCCCTTGTACTGAAACGGTTTTGATGTCCCTCAAAGTTCTTCAGACATCTGGCCTGAGGAGAACATGCCTTTGCATTTCTCTGAAGGGGAATTTCATCACTGAAGGCTGTAATACTGAATTCTCTGTGCTCTCTCTCTCTCCCTCGCTCTCTCTTTTAAAAAGGAATAACTATTTAATAGTCCGAGATCAGTGGGGTATTTTTATCTACACTGTTGCACAATGCCATCTATAACAAAGGGGTACATTCATTATCCTGTTTCTCGATTGCCTTAAAACATCGAGTTTAATGGAAAATGGAGATGAATTAATCCTATTAATTTTCGTGTTTAAAAAAAATGAGGCTCGGACTCATGTCTGCCTTTTGAAAAAGAAGTGGAAGAATGGGGGGGGGGGCGATCTCTTGTTATCCGGGGAGGGCGGAAACTTTCTGTTAATGTGTAAAAAGGGTTCTTCCCAAGGAGTGTGGACTCTAATCTGGGAGAAATGGGTCTAATTCCCCACTCCTCCTCCGTATGCAGCTGCTGGTGTGACCTTGGGTCAGTCACAAGTTCTCTCAGAGCTGTTCTCTCAAGGGCAGTCCTTGAGAGAGCTCTCTCAGCCCCACCTCCCTCACATGGTGTCTGTTGTGGGGAGGGGAAGGGAAAGGAGATCGTAAGCCACTCTGAGACTCCTTCAGGTAGTGAAGGGTAGGGTATAAATCCAATCTCCTCTTCCTCTTCCTCGTCCTCCTCCTGCTAGAGGAATGCCCTTCTGCTTGTGGAACAGATCAGCATGATCCAAACCAATGTTCCCTCTAAACTGCGGAGTCTTGTGAGCAAAAATTCTACTTTGTAAGCTTCTGGCATTAAAATTGTGACCGAGCAATTTGGCTACTGCATAAATTAGTTTGCTCCAGAGCCATCCTTCACTGAGCCAAGACAGAAATCTGTTAGCCAGAGGCTAAAAAACTGTGAGCCAGCTCACACTAACTCCACTTAGAGGAAACACTGATCCAAACCCAATCCGGGTCATCCAAGAAGATCAAATCTCCTCTCAGCCCAGGGTTATCAGCTTTAGGTTGGGAAATACCTGGAGGTTTGGAAGACAGACCCTGGGGAGGGTGGGGCTTGGGAAGGGGAGGGGCCTCATCTGGGTACAACGCCAAAGAATTCCCCATCCGAAGTCGTCGTTTCTCCAAAGGAACGGACCTCTGTTGTCTGAAGGTCAATTGTAATTCTGGGAGATCGCCAAGTCCCACCTGGAGGTTGGCAACCTATCTCAGCCTCAGCTTCACTAGGGGACTTCAGGCAAGCTGCTTCCTTAGCCTTATGTCTTCCATCTGAATTAGGACAACTGTCATTCTGGCCTACCTCGCAAGGCTCTTCTGAGGATTACTGGGGCAATGGGCACGAAGACCTATGAAATGTGAAAGCGCTGTCCACATGCCAGGTGTTGTTATCAGTGTTTGCAATATAAAATGAGTGGCTTTTGTGTTTTTGGCAGTGGTCTCCGGCATCACACAGGCAGAAAGCAGCCCCTCCTCGAGCCCATTCAGAACTTCTGGGACTCCTGGAAAGTGCAGGTCAGGCCCAGGGCTCACTTCGTAGCAGGAGCTCCTCTGCATATTAGGCCACACACCCCTGATGTAGCCAATCCTCCAAGAGCTTGCAGCAGCCCCTGTAAGAAGAGCTCTGTAAGCTCTTGGAGGATTGGCTACATTAGGGGGTGTGGCCTAATATGCAAAGGAGCTCCTGCTATGAAATGAGCCCTGCAGGCAGAGATGTTCCGCCAGGCATTTGGCTGAGGACAGCGATGGGATTTTCCATCTAGCTGGCACTCCAGTCTCTCTCCCTGCCTCCCCCCATAAGGCAGTGGAATATTCCTGGCAGCTGTTACAGCTAATGTTTTTTAACTGTAAATGCAAATTTGACTTTTAGAAATGGAGGACTTTGTAAATTGGTCTTTGATGTACACCAGCCTGAGCCCTGTTTTATAGGAGAGGGTGGTTTAGAAATCCAATCAAATAAATACATAAATAAATAAATAAACCCCAGCATGAGGGGAACGTGGTGGCTTAGGGGCAGAGCATCTCCTTGGCATGCAGAAAGTCCCAGGTTCAATCCCCGGCATCTCTAGTTAAAGAATCTGGCAGTGATCGATGTGAAAGATCTCTGCCGGAGACCCTGGAGAGCCACTGCCAGTCTGAGTAGACGAGGCTCACTTTGATGGACCAAAGGTCTGTTTCAGTACAAGGCAGCTTCATGTGTTGTGGAAGAACATCTGCTTGGCATGCAGAAGGTTCAATCCCCGGCATCTCCAGTTAAAAGGACCAGGGAGGCAATGGGAAATACCTCAGCCTGAGACCCTGGAGAGGGCCGCTGCCAGTCTGAGCAGACAATACTGACCTTGATGGACCAAGACTCTGGTTCAGTTTAAGGCAGCTTTGTGGGGGGGGGGGGGGGGCTGTGGCTCATTGGTAGAGCATCTGCTTGGTGTGCAGAAGGTCCCAGGTTCAATCCCTGGCATCTCCAGTTAAAAGGAGGTGATGGGAAAGACCTCAGCCTGAGACCCTGGAGAGACGCTGAAAGTCTGAGTAGACAACTACTGACTTTGATGGACCAAAGGTCTGTTTCAGTATAAGGTAGCTTCATGTGTTGTGGAAGAGCTTCTCCTTGGCATGCAGAAGATCCCAGTTTCAATCCCTGGTGTCTTCAGTTAAAAGGACCAGGCAGTAGATGATCTGAAAGACTTCCACCCGAGACCTGGAGGACAGCTGCCCGTCTGAGTAGACAATACCAACCTTGATGGGCCAAGGGTCTGATTCAGTAGAAGGAAGCTTGATGTGTCCCTGTGTGTTCACTAAGAAAGAGTCATTAGAGAACAGTGGGTTCCTTCCTGACCTGCAAATGGAGGGCTAGCTGATAAGGGGTTATGAATCACATTAAACTTTGCTTTTGGCAGTCTTGCAACTTCTAAATAGCATTCCACTCTTATTGCATCCTAATTCCTGTCATTTGGAGATCATCTATAATTCCAGGAGAGCTGGAGGCTGGCAACTTTAGGCCCAGCCCTAGATCTCAGCATGGGCATTCAGACTTGCAAATAGAAATCCGCGTGGCCACCTCTGTTCAGTGTCAGGTTCGGCTCCCTGTATTCAAGTATTTTCACATTCGTGGCATATATCATTATGGCAGCCGTTTGGGGCTGCAGATCAGTGTAGGAGCACTTCACATCACTCACTGGCACTCCCACCATTTAGATGTCATGTGCAGGAACTGTTCATCTCATCCAAAAGAGTCTCCCTCCCAAATTCCCCTCCCTAGAATCACAGAGTTGGGAGGGGCCACTCAGGCCATCTAGTCCCACCCCCTGCTCAGTGCAGGATCAACCTAGAGCATCCCTGACCAGTGTTTGTCCAGCCGCTGCTTAAAGGCTGCCAGGGAGGGGGAGCTCACCACCTCCCCAGGCAGCTGATTCCACTGCTGAACAACTCGGACTGTCAGAAAGTTTTTCCTAAGATCCAGCTGGTACCTTCCTGCCCTTAATTTAAGCCCATTCTTGCGATTCCTCTCCTCTGCTGCCAACAGGAAAAGCTCCCTGCCCTCCTCTGAGTGACAGCCCTTCAAACAGAATCATAGAATCACAGAGAGTTGGAAGGGGCCATATAGGGCAACAATGCAAGAACTCTTGGGCACTCCACGAAATTGCTGAGCAGTCGGGTTAGAACAGATAAAAGGAAGTACTTCTTCACCCGAGGAGTGATTAACACATGGAATTCACTGCCACAGGAGGTGGTGTTGGCTACAAGCATGGACAGGCAGCTTCAAGAGGGAATTGAGTAAACATAGGGAGTAGAGGTCCCTCAGTGGCTATTAGTCACAAAGTATAGATAGGAACTCTCAGTCTGGGGCAAGTGATGCTCTGTATTCTTGGTGCTTTTTTGGGGGGGGGGCACAACAGTGGGAGGGGCTTCTAGTGTCCTGGCCCCACTGCTGGACCTCCTGAGGGCACCTGGTGTTTTTGGCCACCATGTGACAGAGTGTTGGACTGGATGTAGGGTTGCCAAGTCTCTTTTGGTATATACCTGGAGACTTTGGGGGTGGATCCAGGAGAGGGTGGGGTTTGGGGAGGGGAGAGGTCTCAGCATGGTACAATGCCATTGAGTCCACACTTCAAAGCAGCCATTTTCTCCAGGGCAGCTGGTCTCTGTCAGCTGGAGATCAGTTGTAAAAGCGGGAGATCCCCAGGCCCCACCTGGAGGCTGGCAACCCTAACTGGATGGGCCACTGGCCTGATTCAACTTTGGCTTTTCTTTGCCAGCCTCCAGGTAGGGCCTGGAGATCTCCCAGAATTACATCTCCAGAAAACAGAGTTCTGTTCCCATGGAGGAAACAGCTGCTTTTGAAGTATGGATTCTACTGCGTTATATTCCGCTGAGGCCACTCCCCTCCCTAAGCCCTGCCTTTCCCAAATCTCCAAGAATTTCCCTCCCCAGAGCTGGCAACTCAACTCCTGTGGGGCCCAGCATGGAGCCCTACATAGGCTTCCACTGCAAGCTGGGTGTAAGCTGGGGGGAAAGGCAGTCAACCAGAGGACTCCTTGGTTCAAGGACACTCGCAGCGACCTTCCCTTCTCAGACCCGGTTGCGTGGCAGACCCTGGGCGATTCTGCATCGGCTTCCCCCCCACTGTTTTATGAAACCCACATTGGAACAGAAATCCCCCTCTGCATGCCGCGTACACTTCCTTTGATCATCGGGGTTTATGGTACCTTCTGCATAGATTAATGGCCGTTTTGTGGCCGTTCAGGGGTGACTTTATGGCGTTGCCCCGAGGAATTTGAAAGTGGTTTTGAGCTGCACTTTCCCCCTCCCCCTTGAGAAAATGTGAAGCGAATGCCAGATGCAGAATTGCCCTCTGTGATAGAAACAGGACGTGGGGGGGGGGGGGGCTTCCAATTCTGACAAGAGTAATGGAGTTTCTTGCCAGAGTAGATTCCCTGTGGATCTTCTGCTGTGAGGGAACTGAATGCATCATATCCGGCTGAGAATAAGCAGAGAGACGGCTTCATTCTCTTGCTTCAGCGCCAGGCTGAGCCAGGGAGAAGCGGGGGGGGGGGGGGGGAGTCGTGTTTCTATTGCACATCTTCTAGGGTTGCCAGCTCTGGGATGGAAAATACCTGGAGATTTTGGGGGGGGGGTGGAGCCTGGGGAGGGGAAGAGCCTCAGCTGGGTACAATGCCCCAAATCAGAGGTGTCAAACGCATTTGTTACAAGGGCTGGATCTGTCATGAATGTCACTTTCTAGAGCTGGGCCATGTGTGCCATAAAATGTGATGTCAGGTAAGGTAAAGGTTTCCCTTGCTTGAAAGCCAGTTGAATCCGACTGTAGGGGGTGGTGTTCATCTCCATTTCCAAGCCGAAGAGCCAGTGCTGTCTGAAGACTTTTTCCGTGGCCATGTGGCCGGCATGACTAAATTGGTCGCTCACCCACCCGGTTTGTGGAGGTCCTCCTGGAGCTCT
Source organism: Lepidodactylus listeri (assembly GCA_029233225.1). Lineage (NCBI taxonomy): Eukaryota > Metazoa > Chordata > Lepidosauria > Squamata > Gekkonidae > Lepidodactylus > Lepidodactylus listeri. The sequence goes on along the minus strand of JARCFY010000011.1, from coordinate 100,006,318 downwards.
TCACAGTCAGCCTTTGTCTTCGACATCCTGAATAATTTGGTATCACCTGAAAACTTGGCCACTACATTACTCACCCCTAGTTCCAGAGGGACTAATTACACAGTGCCGCCCCCAGTACTAATCCTCGTGGGACCCCACTGCTTACTTCCCTCCACTGAGAGAGCTGTCCATTGATTTCTACTCTTTGCATCCTCTCATTTAACCCATTTTTAGTCTGGTTTTTAATCTGGTTTTAAGAGGACCCAATCTCCTATCCCATGACTGCTAAATTGACTCAGGAGACTCGGGTGAGGTAATCAGTAACCACCCTATTTGTGAAGTTAAAAACTCCAGACACGCCATCTGATGTGTCAGTCTGATCTGGGGGACTTTCTTGGCATGACTGGCCAGCTGGGTCAGCCCCTGGCAGAGTTGGGCTTCTTCTAGGACTTCACCCTGAAGGCGGGTCTCTTCCAGGGGGGTTGCCTATGGTTGCAAGCTCCTGGTTGGGAAACACCTGGAGATTTTGGGGGAGGAGCTTGAGGAGGGCGGGGTTTGGGGAGGGGAGGGACCTCAGTGGGGTATGATGCCACAGAGTCTATCTTCCATGCAGAAGGTCTTAAGTTTGATCCCTGTCATCTCCACTTGAAAAGACCAGGTAGTGGGTGATGTGGAAGACCTCAACCGGAGACCCTGCAGAGACGCTGAAAGGCTGAGTAGACAAGACCTTGATGGACTGATGGTCTGATTCATAGAATCATAGAATCACAGAGTTGGAAGGGACCTCCAAGGTCATCTCGTCCAATCCTCTGCACAATGTGGGAAATTTACTGCCACAAGAGGTGGCAGTGACTACAAGCATGGGTGGCTTCAAGAGGGAATTGGATAAACATCTGGAGCAGAGGTCCATTAGTGGCTATTAGCTACAAGGTATAGATGGGAACTCTCGGTCTGGGGCAAGTGATGCTCTGTATTCTTGGTGCTTGGGGGGGGGCAACAGTGGGAGGGCTTCTACTGTCCTGGCCCCACAGGTGGACCTCCTGGTGGCACCTGGTGTTTTTGGCCACTGTGTGACAGTGTGAGATGGCCTCTCTTATGTTCTTATGTAAATTTACAAACACCTCCCCCCCACACCCCCAGCGACCCCTGTTCCATGCTCAGAAGATGGCAAAAGACTTCCAGGGTCCCTGGCCAAACTGACCTGGAGAAAAATTGCTTCCTGATGTCGAAGTGACGATCGGCATTTCCCTGGGCATGTAAGAAAGGGCCACAAGAACTAAGCACTGGTGCAACCCTTCCTGCCCTCCCTCTCACGATCTGCCTAAGTTTACAGCCCTAGGGAGAAAGACCCCTGGCTCTGGAAGGGATGAACAATCTTGTGGGGTACTTTCAGATCATTTTAGAAACAGCGTTTTAATCTCCAAGCAGGACTGGCCAACGTCAAGTTCCCAGTGCTGGCTCACACACGCCAGAGCTTCCCGCGGTTTCTCATTACTCAGCACAGCTGAAGATCTGAACGGGCTCCACTGGGGGAGAGGGGGAACTGAGCGGAGATCACGTTTGCCTTTGGTTGATCCACGATGGCTTCACCTGTCAGCAAATCTGATTATTCTGCAGTGTGAAAAAAAACACCCTTCTTCGCTGTCGAATTCAGGCAAACCCTTGCTGGTTCTCATCCTATTAAATGTGCAGTCCAAAACATCCGGGGTTCGCCTTTTGTGGCTGCGGCTGTCGAATCGAGGCATTAACAGGGACCCGGAAGCTGTGCATTCTGGTTGGTGGCTCCCAGACAAGGCCGTCCAATTTCCGATGCTCCAGAGTTCTGCCAAGGCGATCCAGACCGGCAGGGAGCGGGGCCACCCTCCTTTCGGTGTTTGCAGAGCAAATGGCTCTGGTCTGGCGCACACAAAAGCCGCCGCATCCTGCTTATGCATAATACATTTCTCTGCCTTGACTGTTTGACAGGCATGGAATCATCCCAGGTTTTGTCGGTGGATAATCGCTCGAGCGGTGCTATAATGGACGTTTCTGGCGCCATGCGCACACATGGCCAGGCCGCTTAACACCCAGCTGGCATGGCGTTCATGTCCAGCCAGCCAGCCCTCTAAGCGGGACTCAAATAATCAATTTGCAGTGAGGTTTTTCTTCTGCCCGGCCCTCTAATTGGCATGGCCAGACAGAAGATGCCGAGTCATTCATCATATATTTTGTGCTCTGCGGGGCTTTCGTATTTAACAGCTGAGCAACACGCGGAGAGGCTGTTGACAACTCCGAGCGAAATCCACAAGAGCTGCCTGCAATCCCGTCTCCGTTAGAAAATCTTGGAGTATCCCGCTGGGGTGCAGGATAAGCCCGGAACTTCATTAGGGCTTTGGGGGGCTTTTGAGAACCCGTTGGGTATAGTGGTTAAGAGCGTGAGAGAACCGGGTTTGATTCCCCACTCTTCCACATGTAGCTGCTGGTGTGACCTTGGATCAGTCACAAGTTCTTTCAGAGCTGTTCTCTCAGGAGCAGTCCTCAAGAGAGCTCTCTCAGTCCCACCTACCTCACAGGATGTCTGTTGTGGGGAGGGGAAGAGAGAGGAGTTTGTAAGCCGCTCTGTGACGCCTTCAGATAGAGAAGGGCAGGGTATAAATCCATTCTCCTATTCCTCCTCTTCTCCTTTTTCTTCTTCTCACAGTCGCACAAGAATTTCTCCTGACATGCTTTTTTCAATCATTTAAAAACATTTTTTTAAGGTGTGCGATCCTTTAAGCAGAGTGGAGTGCTGTAGTTGACTAATTCCCGCACTGAGCAAGAGGATCGGAGTAGGTGACCTCTAGGATCCCTTCTAACTCTGTGTCAAGAAACTGGTCTCCTTTAAGAGAGCTGTTCTGCCTAAGTGTTTACTTTCTTGACTACAGAAGTCATCCCCCCCACCTGCCGGCTTGTTATCAGAACTGTTGCTCAGGCTGGCAGAAGCGATTAACTTGCAGCAGCTGAATACTGTCCTCTAAAGTGGTTGACAGCTTGCAATTTAGAGATCTATCCTGGTCACAGCTTTCTATTAGCTCAATGGCTTTTCTTTCTGCACTAAGAACTTCAGGCCCACCAGAAAGAAAATAAGCCGCAAAATCCTGGCTACAGGCCTGGTGCAGAATCCATTTTCTCAGGGAGGTGAAGGAGAAAGAACAAGCCAGGAAAGGCGGGGGGGGGGGGGTTTGCTTTGTTCATGTGGGCTTTCAGGCTTTATATCCCACAAAGGTCCCTCCCCAGACCCTGTTATCTCATGGCTCTACCCCCAAATCTCCAGGAATATCCCAAATTGGAGCTGACAGCCCTAAAAAGTAATTACAGTCGGGTCATCCAATACCCGACAGTAATTGCAATTATGAAGTAAGACTGTACGATTCCTTCGTTTTGTGGATGTTAAATATATGAAGGTGGGCCGTTTTTGCTCTGTGCCTGATGTATGAACAACTCTCTACACTGTGGTTTTCTATGTCGTGGTTCAAATGAAGATCTTGTGATTTGAAACAGGACATTATCCCGGAGATTCTCGTCTGCCAACAACTTTTGTCCACAACCATTAATCAAAGCATCAGTGTTTTTCATGATTCTTAAATTATTACAGATGTTTGTATAATTTGTAGGATTGTAGTAGTGGTAGTTCTTTTCTAGTATATAAAAAAGTTGCTAGCAGCATTATACACGGCTTCGTATTTTTGTCTTAAGATCAGCCCTAAAAAGTAGCCTTGACCAAAGCGTGTACTCAGGGCACCAGAGGAAAAGAGGCCAAGAGGGATGCTTACTTCCCATTGGATGTCTTTAATTAGAACGGATGCTTTGCTTTGCTCCCCCGAGTGCCCCCCCCCATGTCTTCAGAGGCATTGACTTCTCCGAAGGGCCTCCAGCTGGGATCCGAGGACATGCACGGGGAGCTCTCAGCCCTGCAAACGGATACATTTTAATTAACCATTTTTAATGAGACGCCGCCCCAGAAACTCACCTCTGCTCTCGCAGATGGTAAACAGATTCTTCCGGCCACCTCTCAGCCCTCTCGGAAACCATCTTTCCTGGGAAAGGGGAGCAAAAGTGTTGTGTACTAGTCACGTAATGGCGACCGCCATGCGGTCAGAGCACATGGCCCGATTCTACCTGAGCTTCAACCAGGTAGAACAATAGACAGTCGGATCCAAAACGACCACCAATGGCCAGCCTAGGTCTTCCGCGGGGGACCTATGAACTACAACTTAAGACTTAAGGCCCCATCAGAACTATGCGCATATGCTAAGCCCCTATCAGGTATTTTGGGTGCGGCCAGAGGTGGGGCTCCGGCCGGCATATAAGCAGGGCCCTGGAGCCCTGGCCGCATGCTTGATCTGACCATCTCCTGAACATGCTGATTCACTTAATAAAGTCTGTGCTATGATCTTCCTACAACTCGCCTCCTGACTCCAGGACTTTCCAAAAAGTCACCTGGTGGAAGGAGCCAGGCAAGGGGCCAGCCATCAGTCAGCACCGGCTAGTTCCAGGAACAGGCAGGCTGTGGGACTCAAGTAGGGGTGCCAACTCTGGGTTGGGGAATTCCTGGAGATTTGAGGGACCTCAGTGGGGTATAAGGCTGTACAGTCCGCCCTCCAAAGCAGCCATTTTTGCCAGGGGGACTCATCCCTGCAGCCTGGAGACCCGTTGTCATTCTGAGAGTTCTCCAGGCCCCACCTGGAGGTTGGGGACTCTAGACTCAGTGCTTGCCTGAGAGAATTGTTCAGAGGTACTCTTGACAGTCATTTTAAATGGCTCAAACGAATTTGGATGAAGGGTCCTGGCTTGTGGTAAGTCTCGTCCATTAGCCAATTGGCCTTGCAACAGTCTTTTTTAAAATTATGAGAGCAGCTCTGGTCACCACGTCTCAGAAAGGATATTATAGCATTGAGAAAAGTGCAGAAAAGGAACACTAGAATGATAGAAGGGTCGGAACACTTTCCCTGTGAAGAAAGGTTGAAGCGCTTGGGGCTCTTTAGCTTGGAGAAACGATGGCTGGGGGGTGACATGATCGAGGTTTATAAGATGATGCATGGGGTAGAGCAGGTAGAGAAAGAAGTCCTTTTCTCCCTTTCTCACAAGACAAGAACTCGTGGGCACTCCATGAAATTGCTGAGCAGTCGGGTTAGGACAGATAAAAGGAAGTCCTTCTTCACCCAAAGAGTGACTAACACGTGGAATTCACTGCCACAGGAGGTGGTGGCGGCTACAAGCATGGATGGCTTCAAGAGGGAATTGGATAAACATCTGGAGCAGAGGTCCATCAGTGGCTATTAGCCACAAGGTATAGATAGGAACTCTCAGTCTGGGGCAAGTGATGCTCTGTATTCTTGGTGCTTTGGGGGGGGGGGGCAAGAGTGGGAGGGCTTCTAGCGTCCTGGCCCCACTGCTGGACCTCCTGAGGGCACCTGGTGTTTTTGGCCACTGTGTGACACAGAGTGTTGGACTGGATGGGCCATTGGCCTGATCCAACATTGGCTTCTCTTATGTTCTTATGTTCTTTGTTTGGTGTAGTGGTTAAGTGCACAGACTCTAATCTGGGAGAACCAGGTTTGATTCCCCACTTCTCCCCTTGCACCTGCTAGATGCAGTTCAGTACCAGCTGTTCTCTCAAGGACAGTTGTCTCAGAGCTCTCTCAGCCCCACCTACCTCATAGGGTGCCTGTTGTGGGGAGGGGAAGGGAAAGGAGTTTGTAAGCCGCTCTGAGACTACAAGTGAAGGGTGGCGTATAAATCCAATCTCTTCTCTGCTGCTGCTTCTTTTTATCTAGTGTTGTTATGAGATTAAAACAAAGGAGGGGAGACCCACAGAAGCTGCCCTGACCCCCTTCAAAGAGGGGACGGAGGGAAAAAAATGAGCAAGAAAGCACCTTGGCTTCTTTCGCCTTTGAAATTCACCCTGGGGAACAGCTCACCAGCTTGGTGCAGCAAAGGGTATTCTCCTATTTGAATAACAATCCAATTATTCAGTGGAAAGTTATCAAGAATAAGAGTGCTTCTAATCCCATTTAACCCTCTTTGGCTTTGGAATCTGCTTCCTAGGCTTTTAGTATAATCAAAGTGCATTCCCTCTCTCTTGAAAAGCTTTTCCTTACAGGCAGCCTCCCCCATATCACCCCCCCCCCCACACACACACACCCTATATCCCGGATTCAGGATGTGACGTATGAACACACAAAACTGCCTCAGATGAATCTGACCCTTGGTCCATTCAGATCAGTATTGCCTATTCAGACTGACAGTGGCTCTCCAGGGTCTTGGGCAGAGGTCTTTCAGATCACCTACTCTCTGTGTTAAGGGTGTTAAGTCACTTCTGACATGGCTACCCTATACAGGACCAGATCCGGCCTGTGCTGAAGGCATTGCACTGGCTGCCAATAGCGTACCGGATTTGGTTCAAGGTCCTGTTTTTGACCTTTAAAGCCCTATATGGTCAGAAGCCTGCCTACTCGAAGGACCGCCTTTCTTCATATGCGCCCCAGCGGGCACTGAGGTCAGGGTCGTAACATCGCCTGACTCTCCCTGGCCCGAGAGACGCCAGGTTGGCCATTACTAGAGCCAGGGCCTTTTCAGTGGCGGCCCCACAGTGGTAGAATGAGCTCCCAGAGGACATCAGGCCCTGCGAGGCCGTTTGCAGTTCCTCAGGGCCTGCAAAACGGCGCTCTTCCACCAGGCCTTTGATTAGGAGCTGCCACTGACAAATGAGACACCGCTAAACGTGTCACAGGAACATCTCCTGACTCTTCTGACACATCGTTGGATGCTGCCTTCACCACTGGATTACACACTGAGTACTGCCACCGTCTGTGCTTTTCAGCAACACTTTATGCTGCATATCTGTATTTTATATTGTCATTTTAGTGTATTTATTGTGCTACCATATTTTAATGTTTGTACGCCGCCTTGAGCCAGTTCGCTCAGCAAGGCGGGATATAAATGTTAATAATAAATAAATAAATAAATAAATAATGTCCTCCATTCACAGCCTAGCTCAGCTCTTGCAAACCGAGGGCCTTTGTGGCTTCCTTGATTCAGTCAGTCCGTTTCCTGTTGGGTCTTCCTCTTTTTCCTGCTGCCTCAAACTTTTCCTAGCGTTATTGTCTTTGCCAGTGACTCTTGTCTTCTCCTGATGTGACCAAAGTAGGATGCCCTAGTTCTACTTGGCTCATTCAATGTGCTGATTATATCTGTGAACTGGTGGCTGGATTTTCCTTCTTTGGGACTGAACTTTAGTCGATTATTGCAAACATTGTGCAAGAATTTCCCTTCCAAAGTTGTGAGAGGAAGAGCCAGTGCAGATGTAAATGTGCCAACTTAGGAGAGGCTGTCTCATATAAGCTTTGGTTCTGTCCTCTTTTATGATGTGCAGGCTGGTGCGACCAAGGAGCAAAACCCTGCAAAGACTGTAGGGCTTGGCTCCTCCTGTGTCCTAGAGAGGAAAAGTGACAACTGGCTACTCTTTGAAGTGGTACATATTTTGCTGATGTAAAATGCTTGTAATATTTCCATAATGTATATTGCCGAAAGATAGGAAACAACAAAAAGGGAAGGGGACCCCAACCTGAAAATCAAGTCAGGAACCTAAAAGGTTGAGCAGCTAAAACATGACATAAGATACACCTATTTAGGGCTTTTTTTCTGGGGGAATGTGCCGGAACAGAGTTCCAGAACCTCTTTGACAAAATTATTTTAAGAATGTTTAAAAGTTTGTGAGTTTTCAGTATACAGACTGAAAACTTCATTTCCCGCTTGAGAGTTTTGGTACCTCTTCCCCCCCCCCCAACCCCCCTGCACCTATTTATTACACAGTACATAAAAAATTAAGATTAAAAACAACATACATGGAATGCAAATAAAAATTCAGAACATAGTATACAACAACAAGCGCAAGCTGCACATACAGTAACTACTGGATCTCAATAATGGTTAAAGGTAAAGGTAAAGGTTTCCCTTGCTTGAACGCCAGTCGAATCCGACCCTAGGGATGCGGTTCTCATCTCCATTTCCAAGCCGAAGAGCCAGCGCTGTCCAAAGATGTTTCTGTGGTCATGTGGCCAGCATGACTAGATGCTGAGGTGCATGGAACACTGTTACTTTCCCACCAAAGTGGTACGTATTTATCTACTTGCGATTTCTTGCCTCCGAACTGCTAGGTTGGCAGCAGCTGGGGCCAGAGATGGGAGCTCACTCTGTCATGTAGCACTTGGGTCTTCAACTTCTGAACTACTGACCTTCTGGTCTGCAGTTAAGTGCCTTAACCACTTGAGCCACTGTAGCCCCACCCAATAATGGTTGCACATATATAATAACCACAGTACCATATGCGTTTTGGCCCAGAAAGCCTCCTTCCGTGGCCTAAATTGTCCTAACACATACATAAAAATGTAATATATTTTGCAGGCCAAGAAGGATGTATATGAGTCCTAAAAATAATTTTTAAAAAATATTCATATAATGATATTATTATACTGACTTTTCACAAGAAAGATTTTTTTAAAAGAAAAAAGGTTTATGAGGAATGGTTGCTACTTACACTGAAAAAGTGTAGCTCTAAATAATAATTTAAACAAGAGTGAGAGTCCAGTAGCACCTTAAAGAGCCCAGTCACATGAGCAAGATAATCTGGGGGGGGAAGCGAGGCTTTTTGCGCCGGAGGTATTGCGATCAGACAGAACCGTGGGTGAGTTGGGGTGGGTGGGTGGGTGGTGGTTTCTGCTGTTCCCCCCCCCCCCCAATTTGCTTAAACGGGGGATCGATGAATCGCATCTCCGCCCCGAGGGCTTCCTAGGGCAGTATACGATGATGCGCACACTGAGAAGGGGGGGAAAACACAATGGCATGATAGCCTGATCAGACTCTCTGCGACGCCACGAGTGTGCACTGGAGCGATCACACCGGGGAAAGTCTGTCTGTGTCCTGCAGCAACCCGTTTGCTCCTGGACTTTCCCTGGTGTTTTTTTACTCTGCTTCTTCGGCGGGGCAATACGGGTTGCCGACGGGTGCGAGACGCTTGCTGGATGTTCCCATGTGATCGTGCCCTTAAAATCTGGCAGGCATTCGTGCCTGTCGCGCGACTAATGCGTGTGATCGGTCTCTCGAGGCTCACAAAAGTCATGTAGGAGAAGAGCTTCTGGGAGCCACTAGTCGCTGCTTCAGACGCAGACCGAGTCGGGAACATCTTGAAGACCAGCCAGATTTGTGGCCTCCCGGACCCCCACTTTTTTCTGATGCTGCTCACAGACAGACTCCCCATGGCCACCCGTCTTGATCTACCTCCAAATAATCATTATAAGCCAGGCCTCCATAAACTGAGGGGCCCACTCTCATCAGCAACGCTCCCTCTTTTTTTAAAAAAATAAATTTTTAAATTGGGTTTTTTAATCAACAAAACATTATAACAAAAGCAATATCTTAACATATTACAACATAGCAGGTACAAAGTATATCAAAGGGCAGTGAATAGATGCTGCTAATACAAAAAACTTAAAACTTAACTTTGGTTCAGCTACGTCGAGCGTTAGACGATTGCATACTGTGTAGAATATCATAATATTTACTTGGAACACTGAACTTACTAGGAAGGTCGTTGCCAAAAACACACTCTTAAGTTCCCTCTAAGTTGTGGCGTCTTGTGAGCAAAAATTCTACTTTGTGAGCTACTGCCATTAAAGTTGTGAGTGAGCGATTTGGCTGCTGCATAAATTATCTCTGGAGCTATTCTTCCTGAGCTGGGACAAAAATGGGTGAGCCAGAGGCTAAAAAACTGTGAGCTAGTTCACACTGACTCAGCTTAGAAGGAACACTGCTCCTCAGAGATGGTAACTGTGAACCACCATTCTGTGAAGGAGAGAGATGGCACAGCATCAGTGTGTAATTAAGTCATGATATTCTTTGAGTAACACTGAATATGCCCCCTCTAAAAAGTCAGAAGTAATCCTAATTTTTTTTAAAAAAGAATTTTTCACATACGCACGGAGCAGAAAGCAGGAGTTTAAACGTTAAATGGCTTACAAACTGATACAAACTGGGTCAGTCTGCAAACCAACCTCCTGATTCATGTGGGTTTGTGGTTCAGTTTGTGGTTTGGCTACAAACCGTGAACCAGACTGCAAAATATGGTTGCTGCCTGTGAACTAACTGAACAACGGATACCAAAGGACAGGACGCAGGTCAGCTCTGGAGCCAGGTGACATGACTGCATGACATTGGGGGAGGGGCTGTGGCTCAGTGATAGACCCCTTTCCTCCCCCCCCCTGTCAATAGTCCCGGGGCCGGCGGCACTACGCCGGCCCCAGGGAGAAGCCCGTCCCTCCCCCCTCCCACTGCTCCTTCCTTCCCCTCTCCCTTCCTTCCTTCCTCCCTCTCTCCCCCCTTCCTTCCTTCCTTCCTTCCTTCTTTCTCCCCTCCACCTACCTACCTACCTTCCTGTTCCTTCCTTTCCCCCTTCCTTCCCCTCTCCCTTCCTTCTTTCCTTCCTTCTGTCCTTCCTTCTCTCTCTCTCTCCCCACCTACCTACCTACCTTCCTGTTCCTTCCCCTCTCCCTTCCTTCCTTCCTTTCTTCTCTTTCTCTCCCCCACCTACCTACCTACCTTCCTGTTCCTTCCTTTCCCCATCCTTCCCCTCTCCCTTCCTTCCTTCCTCCCTCTCTCCCCCCTTCCTTCCTTCCTTCCTTCTCTCTCTCCCCCCCACCTACCTGCCTACCTTACTGTTCCTTTCTTTCTTTCTTTCTTCCTTCCCCCCTTCCTCCCTTCTTTCTTCCTCCCTCCTTCCTTCCTTTCTTTTTCTTTCTTCTCTCTCTCTCCCCCACCTACCTACCTTCCTTCCTGTTCCTTTCCTTCCTTCCCCCTCCCTCCCTCCCTGCCTTCTGACACACCTGACGTCAAGGATGTGTTGCCTTATGACACTTCTGGTGATGTCAGGGGGTGTGGCATATGCAAATAAGTTATGCTAATGAGCTCCTGCACCTCTTTTTTTATGAAAGGACCCCTGGTGACAGAGCATCTGCTTGGCATGCAGAAGATCCCAGGTTCAACCCCTAACATCTCCAGTTAAAAGGACCAGCCAGTAGGTGATGGGAAAGACCTCCACCTGAGACCCTGGAGAGCCGCTGCCCATCAGAGTGGACAATACTGACGGTGATGGACTGACAGTCTGATTCAGTATACTGAAGCTTCGTGTGTATGCTTGCCATCCTGTGGACAGTTGGAAATGTGGGTCTTTAGGGACATGGCAGCGCTTGCCACCAGACTCGGCAGACACTGCTGCCAACCAGAGCCACCATCAAGAATTGCCCTTGAGAGGCGGACCTGAGCAAAAGCCAATGTTTGTGTTTTTCCTCAGGCATTTTGCAGAATGTGGAACTAGTTCTGTAAAGCCAATGCGGGGGAAGGGCCCTTGGGCTTCTAGGCTGCTGGGAGTTGTCAGCTAAAGCAAACCTCAAAGCAAATCTGAAGGGATTCTGAGGGAACCCCAAAGTTGCACTGACTAATAATGCCACTCTCACACACGTTGAAGAATGGACTTCCAATCCACCTTCAATGCACTTTGCAAGTGGATTTTCCTGTGCAAAACAGGAAAATCCACTTGCAAACGATCATTAAAGTGCATTGAAAATGGACTGGAAGTGCATTATTCAGCATGCATGAAGCACCTTAAACAAACAAGCACAAATCCTTGTGTGTGTGTGTGTGTGGGGGGGGATTAGAGATCTCTGGTCCACACACTGTTGGGCCCTGCCTGCAGTGAGCTCACAAAGGTCCCAAAGTAGCAAAATGTTCTCTTCAGCCTCTCTGGCAAGCTTGCATCCCTCTGCGTGCATGAACCATCTCCCTCAGTGTCACCATGAAATGATAGTTTCTTGTGTCTTCCTCTTCTGATTGTCCAGTAAAGAAGCTTGCCCCTCCTCCCGTGTATCTTAACCTCCCCATTCAGTAGGAAATCTAAATCCAATGCAAATCTGATTTTAAGGGTCTGCTGTCAGCTCTTTTTGAGTAAATAATGTACATTGTCGGCGGGAGAGATCACTAATCAATATGTCGGATGGACCCACCGGCCTTATGCAGAAGCCATCTGTTAACTTGTCTTTAGAAGCTCTCCTGCAAAGCTTCTGGGATGACAGGGGGTGGGGGGAGATGAATCACTGCACACGTTCCCTCAGTAGGAACCTCCCACTTTTACAACTGATCTCCAGACGACAGAGCTCAGTTCTCCTGGAGAAAATAGCTGCTTTGGAAGGTGGACGATGGCATTGTACCATGCTGAGGTTCCTCCCCTCCCCAAACCCCACCCTCTCCAGCCTCCACCCCCCAAATAGCCAGATATTTTGGAGATGGCAACCCTACCTGGAAGTCCCTTTCTCATGGAAATGCAGAGGAGAAGGAGGAGGAGGAGGAGGAGACTGGATTTATACCCACCCTTCACTACCCAAGGGAGTCTCAAAGTGGCTTACAATGTCCTCCCCCTTTCCTTCCCCACAACAGATTCAGGTGGGGCTGAGAGAGCTCTTTCAAGGACTGCTCTTGAGAGAACAGCTCTGACAGAACTATGGCTCGCCCAAGGTCATCCAGCAGATGCAAGTGGAGGAGTGGGGAATCAAATCCGGATTAGAGTCTGCACACTTAACCACTACACCAGCCTGGCTTGTTTCATTCATTTATTTAGTTAGTCAGTTAGCTATTTGTTTATAGTCCGCCTTTCTCCCTGGGACTCGAGGTGGATTACACAGAAGAAGTCAGTACAGCCAATCAGGCTGGAACCTCCATCAGACAGTGCAATAGAATCTGACTGGTAGAAATCCGGATGCAACCAGAGGTGAAGCAAAGGGTAAGTATTAACACACGACACATCAGATGAACACAAAGATTATACAGCAGGAACCTACTTACAGCCACAAATCGTACGAATCAAACACAGCGGTATAGTCTACAGTCCCCGACAACCCCAAGCTTCTTTCAGATAAGAAGGATGAACTGCAAGCTGAAAGTCCTCCTGACTCACCCCCACGTGTGACTTGTTTAAGGGAGCGACTCCGGCAAAACTTAGCAACCAAGCGACGAGAGGCCAGGCTGCAAGGGAGGCGCTCGGCTAGCCCAGGGTTTTAACAGGAGCCTGGGCGACTGTGCAGCTGGTTAATTGGCAACAGCCTTTAACTCCACACTCTGGGCAGTACTCTTTGTGGGAGCAACAAGTCAGCTTCGTGCTGCTTGTATCCACCTTGGCTCTTGCACCTAGATCTTCGGACCCCCCGACTTTGGACTTGGCTCTGTGCTCCTGATCCTGGCTCTGATTTGAACTACGCTTCTGGTTAGTGGTTTTGGCTCTGTGTTTCTGGCTCCTGACCTTGGCTTGTTCTGGACTCCCTTTGACTGGCCCCTGGCCTGTGACAATGATGCCATCGAGTCCAACTTCGCAGTTAGTATGGCGTTGCCCCGGGGTATCTGAATGTGGTTTTGAGCTGCACCTTTTCCTCAGTGTTGCACAAGAAGAAGAAGAAGAAGAAGAAGAGGAAGAGATTGGATTTATACCCCGCCCTTCACTCACTTGGAGTCTCAGAGCGTCTTACAATCTCCTTTCCCTTCCCCTCCCCACAACAGATACTCTGTGAGGTGGGTGGGGCTGAGAGAGCTTTTTCCCAAGCTGTCCTTGAGGGAACAGCTGGTCCAGAGCTATGGCTTGCCCAAGGTCATCCAGCCAGGTGCAAGTGGAGGAGTGGGGAACCAAACCCGGTTCTCCCAGATTAGAGTCCGCGCATTTAACCACGACACCAAACAAGAGCCCTGGATGGGCCAGATCTGGCCCCCAGGCCTTATGTTTGACACCCCAGCACTAAGTGCTTCTCAACCTGGATTGGACTACCCTAACCCCCCCTCCCAATTCCCTGCCAGCAGCCAGAGGGACCTGATAACCCTACTACATGTCAGTCTCTAAGGTAGACACCTGCTTTGTACACACCTGGATGGAAAGGTGGCCATAACAGAAGGAATCCAAAATGAATTTTGCATCCTTTCTCAGGCTGGGTGTAATTCAGTGATCTGAGCTAGGGTAGGCAGCCTCCAGGTGGGGCCTGGAGATCTCCTGGCGTTACAACAGGAGGAAGTGCGGGGGGGGGGAGTGGGTGGAGCCACCCCCTTGTGGCTTCAGCACAGCAGAACAACCTCATCTGCAGCAGTCAAACTTCATGGGAGCGTCTGCCCAGCGCTGCAACACTGCCTCTCCGGTCCGCCTAAGTGGGCTTTCTTTTGCACCCCCCTCCCAGCCCAGGGGGCCTTGCAGTGAGGAGACACCAACTCAGAGCTTACAATCTGCTGTCCTTTATACAGTTTATGTCTCTGGTACCCGGCATTACATTTTATGGCCCGCATGGCCTGGCCCGACAAAGTGACATTTATGTGAGATCCGGCCCTCAGGACAAATGAGTCTGACACTTCTGTCCTAGAGATTTGGTGATGGAGCCTGGGGAGGACAGGGACCTCAGTGGGGCACAATGCCATACAGTCCACCCTCCAAGGCATCCAGTCCCTCTGAAGGAACGATCTTTGTCATCTGAAGAGGAGCTGTGATCCCAGGGTATCTCCAGGTTCTGCCTGGAGGCTGGCATCCCTTACAGGTAGTCTCCTTCTTTTTGCCACTTCTCAGATCTCTTTGGAGTCTTGTTCACTTCCCACCCCCCACCGCGACAAGAAGTGGCATTCCCTTTGATCCGTGCAAAGTGTCTTTCCTTGTCTCCCTTGTCTCCGGCCCGTTCTGTCATCTGTGCAGCATCCTGCCCCCCACCCCCACCCTCCGACTGGCACGTTCCGATCGTCTGCGCCACCCTCTGGGCAGAAGCCAAGTGCAAACAAGTTGTCAAGCTTAATTCAGATGTTTTAGCGCCCGTGTCTTATTAAGCGATGAAATATGCAGCTGGTGTGCACGGAACGCTGGCTGGGGCGTTATTTTTAGCTCACGAGGAGATGGGATGCAAAGGGGTGGGATCCGCAGGTTGGTTCGGCAGGCAGGGCGTGATCCCCTATCGGTGGCTCATGGCTCTGTTGCCTTCAGCAGCCCACAAATGTTTTGTCACCAGTGGTCTAAGTTTGTAATTACCGGGTTCGGTCTATGCACACAGCCAGCTTCTAACAGTGGCTGTATTGTGGAGGGAGTGCCCAGTTCCTTCAAAGCGTTACTCTTGTTTGGAATGTTAAGTGGGATTCTGTGCCCACATTCAGTAGATGCTGCATGCACCATAGGTGCCCAGGATAGAGGGTCTGCAGGGGGCCCTCTCCTCCTCTGCCCACCACTAGAAGGAGGAGGAGATTGGATTTATACCCCGCCCTTCACTACCCAAGGGAGTCTCAGAGCGGCTCATGGGCGTCAACTACGGGGGGGGCTCGAGGGCTTGAGCCCCCCCCCCGAAATTTCCCGGCCTGCCCTCCTGCCTCCCTGGGGCGGGGGGGGGGGGGGAGAGAGGCGGTGACGGCCGGCTGACTGGCTTCCGGCGGGCGCTCCATTTTGCCGGGGGTGGCTGAGCCCCCCCCCCGGGAAATTTCAGCGCGTGAGGCGGAGCGGGAGCCGGGGGCCCGCAAGGGCGACACGCCGGCCCCCGGCTGCAGGCAGCAGCAATCCTATGCTCGAGTGCATTCACACATCGGGTCCTTCTACCCAGCAGCCTCTCGGAGAAATTCGCAGCTCCTTCTCCCCACGCGCAAGCTGCCCTGTATCAGGGCGGGGAGGCACTACAGCCAACGCTGCTCACCCTCCCTCGCCTTGGGGGCTAGGCTGGGTGACTGGGAAGCATCCTGCTCGGTCCAAGCTACACCAAGCCCTCCTAACCCTCTTCAGCTCCCCCCTCCAGGAACTCCAATTCCTCCCGCCAAAACGCCGCCGACAGCACAACACTGTCCTCGCCCCCCCCACCCCGCGTTTTCCTTTTCCTTGCGCGCGGGAGGCGGGCAGGCGGGATTGGCAGTGGGGGGGACAGGAGCGAGAGAGGGAGCGCTCTCACGAGCGTGGCGGGTGGGCGGCCCGGCGGGCACGGCCCGGGGGAGGGAAGCGGCAGCGGCGGCTCCCTGGGGTGGGGGGGGGGAGAGCGGCGGGGACATGGTCCCGAGCACGCGCGCACGAGAGAGCCCCCGCCCCCCCCCGGGATTTAAAAAGTCTACGCCCCTGGAGCGGCTTACAAACTCCTCTCCCTTCCCCTCCCCACAACAGACACCCTGTGAGATAGGTGGGGCTGAGAGAGCTCTGATAGAAACTGCTCTTTTTCAAGAACAGCTGTGCCAGAACTATGGCTTGCCCAAGGTCATCCAGCAGGTGCAAGTGGAGGAGTGGGGAATCAAACCCGGTTCTCCCAGATTATAGTCTTCACCACTACACCAAACTGGCCTTGCTCACACACCCTCATCGCCTCCCACCGAACCTGAGGCCTCCTACCTGCCTCTGCTAGCTTGAGAGACCTCCGACCACCTCTGTTCACGAGAAAGCAGAAAACAGGATGATTTCTTTTTTTGCAAAAAATCCCAGGCTCTCTTTGCACAAGAGAGAACCCAAATCCAAACAGGGGAACCCAAACGAATGTTAACTGGAATCTGTTAAACATCTTCATTACGCTGTACGCTAATTTGCTGCTCCCCCTGTACCTATATATATGGACTGGTAACTTCCACATCATTGTATCTGAAGAAGTGAGCATTGCACACGAAAGCTTATACCTTGAATAAAAATGCATTGGTCTTATGGGTGCTGCTGGACTCAAACTTTGTTTAAGATCCCCCAGTGAGCTTCATAGCAAAGGGTAGGTGGGGAGCTGAGACCAGACTTCCCGGATCTCAGTCCAACACCGCGCTGTCTCTGTTGCTCCTTTGCAAACCTATCTCTTTTCCTTTCCCCGCGTCTGAGTTTGTCTTTTAACCCTCTCCAGCAGCCTCCTCCCTTGTGCAATAATCGTGGGCACGGTTTTGTCAAGCTCTGTTTTGAAACGCCGAATGACTTGTTTTCCAAAAGGAAACACACATTTCAGATGGCCTGGAGCTGCGGAGAAGTGAGAGGCCGTCCTTCTGCTTCTGACACGGGCGACAAAGAAGAAGCCACAGGCAGCTGAGGGGACTCTAGCAAGGTTGTGATTTATTTATTTTTAAATCACCTGCGCCGAAATGGGAAGCTGTATGGGAAGAAAGCATCTCTGAGGGAACGTGACAACTCTTTTTGAGCCGAACGACGACTTTGCTTTCACACCTGCTAATCACAAAATCATAGAAGAGTTGGAAGGGACCTCCAGGGTCATCCAGTCCAACCTCCTGCACAAGGCAGGAAATTCACAAATACTTCCCCCTCCACTTCTCCCAGATTAGAGTCCGCACACTTAACCACCACACCAAACCGGCTCTCGGTTGAAGGACTCTATACCCTGTTGTTGGATTTCCAGAGGAACTGCCCGGCCACTTTGCGATGCTGGACTAGAGGGACCATTGGTGTGATCCAGCAGGACTCTTCTTAGGTTCTTATTGAGTGGACTGTGTGTAGCATACGTGACACAGGAACATCAAAAACTTAATTCCTGGAAATAGCTCATGTGGAAAGGAGAAATAGCCATCCCTTGATTTTCTGGTAGCTCATCTGCCAGTATAAAACCTGCCCTGCCCATTTATTTCCTGGCCATGTGAAAATCTTGTGTTCATCTCACCATATGCTTCAAGTATAGACGTCTTCTGTAGTTCCATGATTTAGAAAAGGAGAAAATCTACTCAGTTAAAGTGCTGCCGATGAAAGTAAACGCATGCAAATTGGCTTGATGTGGATAATATCTGAGTTTGCCGGATTTGACTTTCTGGCTCCCAGAATTTGGGAAGAGTTTTGCTTTCGGCACAGAAGTCCTGGCCTCCCCGACAGGTCACGGCCCCTCCTTAGCTCCAGATCCCAAAAGCTCCCTGTTTTCCAGACGGCCTTTGGCAGCGTTGGCTGCACAGCCAATCTTGGGCAGTCCCGAAGTGCTCCGTGAGCGTCATTTGCTGCCTTTGTAATTGCGTTACTGGTTGAAAGTAATCCAAGTTGGGGTCTGGGGAAACGAGGCGCTTTGTAAATCATTTCTGCGTTGCTTAGATTCAAATTCCGCAGCCCTTGCCCATCAAAATGCAAAGCAAAACCACGGGAATGCATAAATTCTCAATTTCCACGCACTAAATCCTTCATCTTTGGTGCTAATGGAATTGTCTGAGAGGCCTGAACTTGGCACCGGTTCGGCTGCCAAATTGGGACTGAACACTGCGAAGCCTCTGAGCGGCAAACAAAGCTTCAATGTTCAGCTACCTGGAACCAAAGTGATGGGCCACGATTGAACTGGCACGCCTCCGTTTGCAAAGAATGGGGAGAGTCCACCTGTGGCCTCGGCGTCTGGTGCAGCGTCAGTGTTGGCCTTCACTGCTTTCACGGAATTGCTCTGGCAAAGGCCTAAAGTTGGGTTGTTAGCCCACCACCGCCCCTGGTGGAGGCAGCCCCCCCCCAGTCAGCTGGCTGGTGGGGGGCTTACCAGGACAGAGCGCAAAAGGTCTCCCAGCCACAGGAGCCAATGATGGCTTCGACTATTCATCAACCCACTTCTGGCTGCTCAGCACATTGTTTCACTGTATTCTTTCCTAACCTGCAGTACGGTGTGGTTGGCTTTTTGCATATGAGTTGTCTTGTACAGCTGAATCGAATTCTACTATCCCCCCCTCCCCAGGCCTTGTTGCATAAGTGTTGTGCTCAGCAGGCAACTGAATGACAATTAGATCACTCACAAATCACACGCATCAGTCATCGATAAATGCTGTGCATTAACAAAATCCTATCCTTCAGTGTTTGTCGAAGTAGTCCCAGTGGCACATGAGCAGGCAGCACCTTTGCGGAGGCACAATGTTGCCCAAACCCAGTGCCGGTCTGTTAGGCAGGCATTCGCAGCTCTTTAGCATAAACCGCCCAAGTCCGAACAACACCTTTGAAGGTGGTAAGTTGGACTGCTGAACACATTCATGGCAGAATTCACAGCATCCCCAGTCCAAGACCTCTGAGGCCAGGATACCTCTTTGTACAGCAAGGGATTAAAATGTGGGATTCACTACCAGAGGGTATAGAGATGGCCATGAGCATAGACGGCTTTTAAAAGGGGATTCGATAGATTCATGCTGGAGCGGTCTATCAGTGGCTACTATCAATAGTGATTAAGGAACCCCCATGTCCAGAGGCAGTAAACTTCTGGATCCCACACCTAGGAGGTAATATCAGGAGAAGGCCTCGGCCTCTGTGCCCTGTGGCTGGAGGAACTGGTTGGCCACTGTGTGAGACAGGATGCTGGACTAGATGGACCCTCACTGGTCTGATCCAGCAGGGCTCTTCTGATGTTTTAAAGCTGGAATCTAGTGTTGAAATGCCACAGACTGATGTGATGGAGCTCATCAAATCATGGAATACCTATTTCCCCCTTTATTCTTTTCTATGTGACATTGATAAAGATCTCTCCTGTAAGGAAGCCATTCCAACAACATGACAGAAAACCCAGCTTCTTGAGTAGCTGTGCCCGCCAAATAGCATTAATTCGTCTATTTTCCTGTTTGCGTGAATGTCCCAAGAAGTTTCCAAAATGTCATGGGCATCCAACTTAGATTCAATCCTTTCAGAAGAGTGCTTTGTTGCAGAGAGCAAGAAATATGGCCAAATTGATGGGTCAGCCCAAAAGCCTTCTCCCTGGATACCTAACAAAGGGAAGACATTACCAAATGAAATGTCAAGTTGGGTGAGAATGGCTCGACTCCTGAAACGATCCCAGACACCAAGGAGACTGAAAGAGGCAGCATAATTTCTAGTTTGGGGAGACATTTGAAACACCACATGAGTCATTTAGTGATGGGACTTGGCACAAAAGAAGTCAACGCAGCTGAAGCCATCCAGACCCATAAATAAGAAGAAATGGGGCATGAAACAGGATGAGGCACAACTCTGTTCTGTTTAGATCAAAGAAGATGGAATGCATTTGCTAGAACTATAGATCATGAACCCCCCCCCCCCCCCCAAATTAATATATGAAAAACACCAGAACGTGAAGGGCGATACGATCATGGATCACTAAAACCATCCACCAGATGTTCAGAAAAGGACAATTGCTCCGATGCAGGTGCCTATAAAGCCATGCTTTCAGATTAGTTTTGGGCTAATCGTCTAGATTAAATAGGGTAATATATCTAGATCAAATCAAGCCTGAACTCTCTGTAGAAGCTAAAATGACTAAACTGAAGCTATCACACTTGGGTCACATCACAAAAAGACAAGAGTCACTGGAAAATACCATAATGCTAGGAAAAGTTGAAGACAGCAGGAAAAGAGGAAGAAGAGAGATAAGAGATTGGATTTATACTCTGCCCTTCACTACCCAAAGGAGTCTCAGAGCAGCTTATGATCTCCTTTCCCTTCCACTCCCCACAACAGACACCCTGTGAGGTAGGTGGGGCTGAGAGAGCTCTGACAGAAACTCCTCCTTTTCAGGAACAGCTCTGACAGAACTATGGCTTGCCCAAGGTCATCCAGCAGGTGCAAATGGAAAAAAGGGGAACCAAACCCAGTTCTCCCAGATTAGTGTCCGCGCACTTAACCACTACACCAAACTGGCTAGTTTTATTCATTTATTTAGTTAGTCAGTTAGCTATTTATTTATAGTCCGCCTTTCTCCTGGGACTCAAGGTGGAGTACAGATAAGTCAGTACAGCCAATCAGGCTGGAACCTCCATCAGACAGTGCAATAGAATCTGACTGGTAGAAATCTGGAGGCAACCAGAGGTGAAGCAAAGGGTAAGTATTAACACACGACACATCAGATGAACACAAAGATTACATAGTAGGACCAACAAGATTTTCAGGGTATAAGCTTTGGAGAGTCAAAGCTATCTGACGTTTTTGCACTTTGACTTGCGATTGGCAGCAGCTTTGTGCAAGGAAACAATATGTCGGTGAAAGTTGGAGCAGAAGACTTGGAGTTACTTCTTTGTGAAGAAGCCTTTGGCGAAACGCGGCTTGTTATCAGCTAGCTTACGCATAAAGAAGAATATCGGAGGAACTTATAATTAGTTCGTCCACCAAGCTCCAGTGAACCCTTGAACTCCTATAGGGCTATTAAAACTGGGAGATTGTGTTCCATATTATTGGAGTTTCTGGTGTATGAGTTAATAAAGTTTAAATATATCTATGTCCTGCAGTATGTAGAACTCGCCTTGCTATATTTAATTTCATTATATTTGTATTACATTGGATTGTGTCCTCTTTATTACATTTTGATACAATCGTTTAAGACTTGTAGTTGTCTGTTGTTGAGCACAGATTATTTCCTTTGTTTTGCGTCCTCCTTCTGTGCTGCTCTTTGGTTTTATTAGTGAAGTAACAGATAGGATACACAATTTTATTAATAAATTAAAAACAAGAGCATTAATCCGAGGTCCCGTTTTATGCTGTGAAGCCCTTGGTGGGAGATTTATTCTCTGCCAAACCATCTGAGATGTTGTCAGATGCCAAAAGAGTTTGAACAGTGGTTGCAAAATCTCTCGGGGGTGTTTGGTGCAATACTGGCTCAGGCTACACTGAACATCTGGGTCCAAAGTAATGTTTCTTTTTTGGGGGGGGGAGGCAGAAATGTCTCCCAACTCCACTTCTGCTCCCCAGGTTTTTCACTGGCACTTCCTGCATCATCTGCTACTTCAGCACCACTTTATTTGGGTCAGGAGTTCTTCCCAGAGTGATCCCAGACAATCAGAGATCACATCTAGAACTTATGATAGCGGCACCTTCTAGAAGAAGAAGAGATAGATTTATACCCCACCTTTCACTACCTGGAGAAGTTTCAGGGTGGTTTACAATCTCATTTCCCTTCCTATCCCCACAGCAGGCACCTTGTGAGGTAGGTGGGGCTGAGAGAGCTCTCTCAAGGACTGCCCTTGAGAGAACAGCTCTGAGAGAACTTGTGACTAGCCCAAGGTCACACCAGCAGCTGCATGTGGAGGAGTGGGGACTCAAAGCCAGTTCTCCCAGATTAGAGTCTGCGCTCCTAACCACTACACCAAACTGGCTCTCTAGTGTTTTTAGACAATGGGAGGTCCTGGCAGGGCTTTTGCTCAGGAAGGCTTCTGATTGGCCTTTAAGCTTTGATTGGCAGTGCAGATTTTTTAAGTGTTGCTTTGGCAGCAGCTACCAGCACAGCACAAAGATCTACCCAGTGTGAGTGAAAGGAAGCAGTGGGAGCCAAACTCTCTGGCAGAACTTTTGTGGCACTGGCAGCCATTTTGCTGCTGCACCCACCGTGCGGGGTCAGAATTCTAAAGAGAGCCAGAGACCCAGTTTGGTGTAGTGGTTAAGTGCACGGACTCTAATCTGGGAGACCCGGGTTTGATTCCCCACTCCTCCACTTGCACCTGGCTGGATGACCTTGGGCAAGCCATAGCTCTCTACCAGCTGTTCCCTCAAGGACAGCTTGGGAAAGAGCTCTCTCAGCCCCACCTACCTCACGGGGGTGTCTGTTGTGGGGAGGGGGAGGGAAAAGAAATTGGAAGCCGCTCTGAGACTCCCTTGGGTAGTGAAGGGCAGGGTATAAATCCAATCTCGTCTTTGTCATTGTTGTTGTTGTCGTCTTCATTGTCATCTTTGTTGCTGTCTTCATCTTCTTCGTCTTCGTCATCATCTTCGTCATTGTCTTCATTGTGGTCTTCTTTGTGGTCTTCATCATCATCGTCTTCTTCTCTGTCATCATCTTCTTCTTCGTCATCATTGTCATCTTCTTCATCATTGTTGTCTTCTTCGTTGTGGGCTTCTTCATCGTCTTCTTCTTCATCATCGTCTTTGTCGTCGTCTTCATTGTCATCTTCTTTGTCTTTGTCTTCTCAGGTGCCGGCAGGCTCAAAGAGGTTGGTGACTCCTGCGATAGAGTGAATCAGGTTTGGCTATGCACTGACATTGGGAAGGGGAAACAAAGCTGATTTAGAGTGACGGTTGTGCTCCAGAACTGTCCATGTGGGTGATCCTAGTCAACTAGGGTGGGCATCGTGAACTTGAACATACTTGGCTCTGCGTTGTCATAATTGATCGCAAGGGCAGCCTATTCCGAATGAGCAGGAAAACACCTTCCCTTTCACCACAGTCCTGCTCCTCCAAATGCCCCCAAAGTGGGAGGTGGGCACTGTAACGTTAATCAAATCACTCATGAAACGTCTCTCCTTTTGAACTCTGCCCCTAATAAGATGGCCACATTCTGATGTTCCTCATGCCATCCCGTTCCCGCAGTTTGGAATACGCCTATCGAAATAGATTATTAACTGCTGCACACCATAACTAATTATGCTTATTTTGGGCCCAGCACTGCACTTTAATTAGGAACTGTTTGCATTTTCACAGCCTCACGGTGCCAAAAGTTTGCTTTCATAATTAAAAGTAAAATGCAAACGAAGGGTTTTCTTTTCTCTGGCATGCAAATTAGGTTCTAATGAAGAGGGACGGATGGGGCAGGAGTGGGAACCTCCTGACCTCTGATTTACTGGTGCCCCAAAGTGTATCTCATTAGATGACAGCCTTATTACTTGCCAAACAGGCAGGCGAGAGGAGCTAATGATGTCTTTTGCTTTCTTCCAAACTCCCAAACCCAGAGCAGTATGGGAAAGATAGAAACAAATGAGATGTGAGCCAAAAAGTTTGAGACCCCTTTTGGGGGAAAGGTAGGATGTGACTGCTTTTGTTTTTATTTTTTAAAATGTCTCCTCTTCGTGTGCAGAAGTTGGAGTTAAGAACGTAAGAACATCAGAAGAGCCCTGCTGGATCAGACCAGTGAAGGTCCATCTAGTCCAGCATCTTGGTTTGGGCAGGGCTCCCCTGCTTCTGGGGGCTCCAATCCACCACTGGCCAGCTGGCTGGAGGGAAAGCCCCACCTCAAGCCCTGCCCCTAAGAGCGGCCACCCAGGGTCACCCCTCACTCACCCTTCTGCAGAGATTTAGAGGGCTTCAGCTGATCAGCAGGGAGTACGTGGCCTGCCAATCAGCTGGAGGGCCCTTTGAATCTTTCAGCAGGGAGGGAGAGGGACTGTTGCTGACTGCAGCTCCACTTGGAAACAGACCCTTTAAAGACCCTTTAAATCACAGCTGGGAAACAAGCCCCTCACGCACCGCCACCCCCACCCTGCTGAGGGAGAACTCATGGGCACTCAATGCAATTAATGAGCAGTCAGCTTAGAGCAGATAAAAGTACTTCTTCACCCAAAGAGTCATTAACACGTGGAACTCACTGCCGCAGGAAGTGGTGGCAGCTACAAGCATAGACAGCTTCAAGACGGGATTGGATAAACATGAAGAGGTCCGTCAGTGGCTATTAGCTGCAAGGTATTGATGGAACACTCTGTCTGGGGCAGTGATGCTCTGTATCCTTGGTGCCTGAGGGGCAACCATGGGAGGGCGTCTGGAGTTCTGGCCCCACTGGTGGACCTCCTGATGGCCCCTGGATTTTGGCCACTGTGACACAGAGTGTTGGACTGGATGGGCCAGTGGTCTGATCCAACATGGCTTCTCTTATATTCTTTTGTTCCCAGCCACCATTACCTCTGTCTTGTCAGCGTGCAGGTTCAGTTTGTTCTCTTGTAACCATGATCTAATCATGACAGCTGGGCAGCAGCTTAGAATGTCTACTGCACCACCAGGGGGTTTGATAGAGAGTCGGAAAGCTGGGTGTCATACTGATGACATCCGATTCCAGAACTCCAAATGACTTCTGCTAAGGTCTTTTAGGAAGACCTAACATGAGATGGATTAACTGGTGGGCTGCTGGTGGGCCTCTTGATGGCACTGGAGTTCTGTGTTGGACTGGATGGGCCTTTGGCCTAATCCAACATGGCTTCTCTTATGTTGTCATGACTGGAAGGGGCCATGGTTCAGTGGTAAAGCATCTGCTTGATTTGCAGAAGGTCTCAGGTTCAATCCCAAAAAATCTCCAGTTAAAAGACCAGGTAGTAGATGAAGTGAAAGACCTCTGCCTTTGACCCTGGAGAGCTGCTGCCAGTCTGAGTAAACAAGACTGACTTTGATGGACCCACCTGGTCTGATTCAGTACGAGGCAGTTTCATGTGTTCATGTGAACCTGGGACCTTCTGCATGCAAAGCAGAGGCTGTTCCATTGAGCCACTGCCCTTCCCCCATTGCCCTGCACAACTTCATGCTGGCATGCTGTGCTGTGTTGGCTGGTTGCCACAGAGACTACACACTGGAAACTGGAAACATGGTCCGGAGTCAAGGTAAATAACAAAGCCAAAGCCAGTTAGCCAGGAAGTCAATTCAAGGTTTCAAGGACAAGGAGTGGCTGCTACACACACAGAAGCAGGTGTGAATGTGCAGAGTTGCTGCCACACTGAAGCAGGTGCACGGAGTGTTTTTGAGCAGGTCCTCCCTTCCCTGGGAGTTGAGTCTGCTAAGGCTTACTGCTCCTCCCGTTGCCTTTGCAGGAGCACTCAGTCTGGCACTCCTTCTTCGCTCCTGCAAAGTCAGCCTCTGCTGTGCCTTCTGTCTGGGGCACTCAGGAGAACTGGGTGGGGAGTCTAGCCTCAGGGTGTCTGCAACTGGAGGTGCTGGGCCAGGCTCAGGATCGGTCCCTCCTTCTGGCTGCACCTCCTGGGGACTCTTCCGCCTCAGGTGCTGTTGAGGGTTCTTCTTCTGGGCTGTCTCTAGAGGAGGCTGGGTTGCTTCCTGCCTCTTCCTCATCTGCCTCTGCAGAGCCAGTATCCACAACAGATGTGGCCTCACGGCTGCTCTACCCGGACATCTGTCTTTTTCTTGCCACCCTTCCAAAGGCTCTAGCAGTGCAAAGACTTCAAAAGGTCCTCTTATAATGCTTTATTGGCTATTAGAAGTCACTAAATACTGCCTGTTAACAATAACTGTAGACTAACACCATCCCATGCAGGGCACTAACTTTCCAGGAACTGTTCTTCTGGGCACTGCTATCCCGAGGCGTTCTGCAAGTGCTCCATTTAAGCATCAATATTAATACAACGAGAGATGGTGTGACGGTAATAACTGGCTTGACTGATGGAGCGGAGCTTTCGGGAGCACTGGTCTCTGTCGGCCTTGGAACGTTTTTGCACCAAAAGAACGCACACGCGCAAAAGAGAAAAAAAGTCACACACAAACACACACACGCAACACGTGCCAGCTGAATCTTGATCATTTAAATGTTTAAAAAACTTATTGAAGATTGAAATAAAATATGAGGCAGCAGTTAAGTAAAGCACGGATGGCAACAATTGCAAAGTGATCATTCCGTCTGTGGTGGATCGAGGAACTTGCCGTTACAAGTTATCTGCTAATTTTGAGCTCATCGTTCAAATAATTAAAAATAAAAATAAATGGAGTCCAAGATCCTTCAGCTACTTAATTGTAAAGATACAAGGTGTGCGAACCAGTTAAAGCCAGGTGGTGTAGTGGCTAAGTGCGCGGACTCTTGTCTGGGAGAACCGGGTTTGATTCCCCACTCCTCCACATGCAGCTGCTGGATGACCTTGGGCAAGCTGTAGTTCTGGCACAGCTGTTCTTGAAAAAGAGCAGTTTCTGTCAGAGCTCTCTCAGCCCCATCTACCTCACACAGGGTGTCTGTTGTGGGGAGGAGAAGGGAAAAGAGACTGTAAGCCGCACTGAGACTCCTTAGGGTAGTGAAGGGCAGGGTATAAATCCAATCTCCTCCTCCTCCTCCTCTTCTTCTCCTTAAAGGTACTTTCTGTAAAGTTCCTTCTGGGTCAGCAAAAGCATCTTGTTATAATGGCCATTTGGGCATAAGACCAGTAGAAGTAACCTGTCTGTCTTCCTGCACAATCCAGTCTGGGCTGAATCTTGATTTTTAACAGCACACAAATATGGATGGTGGGGGCAGGAGAGTGCTGTACCCACTGCAAAGTCTGCTCCCGTCCAGCACACTGGGCCCCAGCTCTCCAGGAGCTAAAAGACCTCCTTTTTTTCACTCTGTTGCTTTGGAACAGCCGGCCTGGTGAAGAGTGTGGGGGGAGGGGCCTTGGCTCATTGGAAGACCCTCCTTGACACTGCACGCGGAGGGTCCCAGGTTCAGTCCCTCGCATCTCCAGGTAAGACAGCCAGGCACTAGGATAAGTGACAGACTTCAGCCTAAGATCCCAGAGAGCTGCTGCCAGTCTGAGTGGACAACACTCACCCAGGCAAACCCGATCTCGTCGGGTCTCGGAAGCTAAGCGGGGCCGACTGTGGCTAGTACTTGGAAGGGCGACCTCCAAGGAATACTAGAGGTGGGAGGCGGGGGCAGGCTGTCAAGCCGCCTCTCTGAAAAACACAATCTGTGGCAGGGGAGGAGCTTCCGTGAGTCACTGCTCACTTCTTCAGGGAAGGTATCCAAAGAAGTGAGCCATGATGAAAGCTCCTCCCCTGCCACATATTTTGCGAGTCTTGAAGGTGCTCCTGGACTCTTCCTCTTTTATTTTTGGTGAGTATTTTGCGTGTGCGTGTGTGTGTATGCCTGGAAGTTGTGGCTGACTTCTGGCAACCCCCAGTGAGGCTTGGGCATTTTAGAGAGGTGGCGTGCTATTTGCCTGCCTCTGTGTCCTGGCCCTGGTCTTCCTTGGAGGTCTCCCATCCAAGTTCTTGCCAGGGCCAGCCTTGCACCAGATTCCAAGGTCTGATGAGATTGGCCTTGCCTGGGCTGTTCAGCTCAGGGCAACAGGCGTGTCCCTTTAATAGAGGCTTAATGGGTGGAATGAGGCAGCCCAGGCCTTCCTTGGCGTGGACGTAAATAACCTCCTATGAGGGTGAAAGAGGAGACTGCAAAAGTTGGCTTGAAACTCAGCATCAAAAAAGACTAAGCTCATAGCATCCGGCCCCATCCCTCCTTGGCAAACAGAAGGGGAAGGCATGGAAGCAGTGACAGACTTCACCTTCCTGGGATCCAAGATCACTGTAGATGGGGACTGCAGCCAGGAAATTAAAAGACGCCTGCTCCTTGGGAGGAAAACGATGGCAAACCTAGACAGCATAATAAAAAGCAGAGACATCACCCTGCCAACAAAAGTCCGAATGGTCAAAGCTATGGTATTCCCAGTAGTAAGGTATGGCTGCAAGAGTTGGACTATAAGGAAGGCTGAATGCTGAAGAATAGATGCTTTCGAGTTATAATGCTGGAGAAGACTCTTGAGAATCTCATGGACTGCAAGGAGATCCAATCAGTCAGTCCTTAAAGAAATCAACCCTGGCTGTTCCCTGGGAGGCCAGATCCTGAAGCTCAAATACTTTGGCCTCCGAAGGAAGAAGAAGAAGAAGAGGAGATTGGATTTATACCCCGCCCTCCACTCCCCAAGGGAGTCTCAGAGCGGCTTACAAACTCCTTTTCCCTTCCCCTCCCCACAACAGACACCCTGTGAGGTAGGTGGGGCTGAGAGAGCTCTTTCCCAAGCTGTCCTTGAGGGAACAGCTGGTACAGAGCTGTGGCTTGCCCAAGGTCATCCAGCCAGGTGCAAGTGGAGGAGTGGGGAATCAAACCCGGTTCTCCCAGATTAAAGTCCGCACACTTAACCACTACACCAAACTGGCTGGAGAAGGGAGCACTCACTGGAGAAGACCCTGATGCTGAGAAAGACTGAAGGTCGAAGAAGAAGGGGACAGTAAAGGATGAGATGGTTAGACAGCAGTATTAATGCAATGACTGTGAAATTAAGCAAACTCCAGAGCACGACAGAAGACAGGAGGGCCTGACGTGATGTGGTCCATGGGGCCGCAAAGAGTCGGGCTCGACTGTGCAACTGAACAACAACAACTGCAAAGAAGGGACAGGGTGTTTGTCTCCCAGCCAGCTGGCAACTTTTCACGCCACACACCTCCCATTTTAAATCACGCAAACAGCGAAATCCTGCCAAGCTGCTAGCCTCACGACTGAAATGAATCATAGAAAACATGAATGAATCAATGACAGCCTGCTAATAAAAATCAATAAGCCAGAAATTAGCCATACAAATAAAAAGGAGCCAGCAATGGGGAGAAGGGGGGAACGCGTTGTCATCTTCCCACTCTGTGAAGGAGAAGGACCCAACTTATTAGCGCAGGTCTCCTTGGGAGGAGGCTCTTCTGCACGGAGGAAGCCGTGCACCTGTCAAAACAGCCATGTTCTCCTAATAATTCAATTAAGCGCTTGGCCTATCACTAAAATATTTATTTGGCGTGGGGCTCGAAGGGAAAAGATGTTCTCGCCAATTCATGCAGATGTATTCCCTAATTGTTGCTTCGGAGACCCTAAACTGTATTATTTCCGATTTGCAAGTGTAAATAAACACCCTTCTCGGGGATGATCACATTTCACACCAATTTATTTGACTGACACTAATGAGCCGCTGTCACCTTAAATGAGGGGAAGGGAGCCTGCGTTTTGGCTCCCCCCCCCCCCCCCCGGTTCCCTCTGAGGGGGTAGCAGCCGAGGACAGGCGAGAGCAAAAGGAAGACAAGCTTGCCAGATGAAGACATTAACAAGAAGCCCCCGTTTGGAGTGTTTGTGAGGCTGCCGTAGCTTCTCATGAGGAGGTGCGATTTTCCAAGTCACCCCCCCCCCACACACACACACCCATAAACAGGAGCCAAAACAAAAGCAGATTTCGATATCAGTTTGCAGCACGGCAAATTAATCGCCAGGGTTTTGACAGGCCTCTTTGGGAAAACCTGCTGGCAGCAGATTTCTTTGAGGGTGGCAGAGAGGATTAAAAGGGAAGACGGCTGAAAGGAGGTCTGCTGGGCCCCATTCCAAGCAGAGTGCTCTGAACACAACACGGGAATATTGAGCGATTAATTACATTGTTCAAAGCACTAGTCCTCAATGACAATGATAGAGCAGGTAGAGAAAGAAGTCCTTTTCTCCCTTTCTCACAATACAAGAACTCGTGGGCACTCCATGAAATTGCTGAGCAGTTGGGTTAAAACAGATAAAAGGAAGCACTTCTTCACCCGAAGAGTGATTAACACATGGAATTCACTGCCACAGGAGGTGGTGGCGGCTACAAGCATGGACGGCTTCAAGAGGAAATTAGATAAACATCTGGAGCAGAGGTCCATCAGTGACTATGAGCCATAAGGTATAGATAGGGACTCTCGGTCTGGGGCAAGTGATGCTCTGTCTTCTTGGTGCTGCGGGGGGGGGGGGGGGGGGGTAACAACAGTGGGAGGGCTTCTGGTGTCCTGGCCCCACTGCTGGACCTCCTGAGGGCACCTGGTATTTTTGGCCACTGTGTGACACAGAGCGTTGGACGGGAGGGGCCACTGGCCTGATCCAACACTGGCTTCTCTTGTGTTCTTACCCTCAGAGCAGGTCCACCCACTCCCAGGCTGAAGTGTGCAACTTGGGGGGAAAGTAGAAACCAGGGGAGAGCCCTGAACCAGTCAGTGGGACCTTAACACTGGTGAAAGGGAGCTGATCTGGTCCCTCATTCCTAGGGATGCCAGCCTCCCTGGGGATCCTCCAGAATCACAGGTCATCTCCAGATGATGGAGATCAGTTCCCCTGGAGGAAATGGCTGCTTTGGAGGGTGGACTCTCTGGCATTCTACTCCACTGAGGTCCCTGTCCTTCCAGGATCCACCCCCAGATCTATAGGACTTTCCCAGCCTGGAGATGGCCACCCTTTCCCCATGCCCAGCCAGTAGTCAGTAGCTGGCCCATGAGCATGGGACCCCCCCCCCCCCCGTGTACTCCCATGCTGATGTGTGCATTCCTGAGTGTGCGACTGGAGGGGGAATTGAGATACCACCAAGAATGGCGATGGGGAACTTGTACCTTTCACGTTTTTATACATCATTTATTTTTATTTGTTTGTTTGTTTTTTATTTTTCAAATTTATATCCCGCCCTCCCCGCGAACGGGCTTATTTGAGAATAAACAATGCAATGGGATTAGGTTGTGGAACCAGTCAGAAATCTCAGCTCAGAACTGAAGCGAAGTGCATCAAACGGTACAAAGATTACATCGTAGGAGGCTAGTTTAAGTAAACCACACGGAGTGGTTCGATTCAGGTGGGCAGCCACGTTGATCTGAAGCAACAGAAGAAAGTTTGTGTCCAATGCCATTTTTAAGACCAACAAAGTTCCATTCTGACTATAAGCTTTCGTGCATAGGCACGCTTCTTTAGAAGTGGAGACCACAGTCCCTAGTGATTTATCTAAGTAACTTTGTGAATCATTTAGTACAGTGCCTGCGTCGAAAAGCCCTCCTGAATAATTCAGCTTTGCCTAGTTTGAGGAAGGCCAGGAGAGGGGGAGCTAGGGTCCCCAAGTCCCTTGAACCTACTGGCAGGGGAACGGGGAGTGGACTCACCAGGACCAAGGAGGAATGCTGAAAATAAATGTGCTGTGCCTAGGTGACCCATAAGTGACATAGGCAGGTCGCAGATTTGGGGGGGCAATGTTCTGGTTTGGGGCAAAACTCCATGGTAGAATTAGCTTCTTCCATAGAGTTTTGCCTAAAAACCAGAGCATTGCTCCCTGGAGTCCCTGAATCCCTTCTGGGTCCCATAGGCACATCACATTTATTTCTAGCTTCTTGCCTGTTTGGGGGGATAATTGGGGTGGAGGACCACCCAAACCCAGGGGACCCCCACCTGCATCGGGGGTCTGGCATCCCTAAGGGGAGCCTCCCTGACCTCCTCAGGCAGGCCGCTCCACAAGGCAGGGGCCACAGCGTTGCCAGAGGCCCTACCTTCACTCTTGGGTAGCCCCAGTAGCAAGGGGCACCCCACTTCCTCACCTGAACCAGAGACCCACCAAACTCAGGCCAAGGCAGACACTCCTGGTTCTGAAACACAAAGCCATAGCTCTGGAAACAGCGATTTCACATTCCGGCTTCAAAAGGCACCCTCAAAGCAAACCTCCAGTCTCCCCCCTCCACCCAGAAGAGATTACGAAGAAGAAGAAGAGACTGGATTTATACCAGTTATACCAGATCTCAGTTTATTGAGATCAGGAAAGGCAGGTCTTCTGCACACACTTTGTGTCAGGAATAACTCTCCAGGCAGGAGTTGGGAAGTTATGCAGAATTCAAAGGACACCCTGAGATGGAGGAAAGCCAATTAAAAAAAGCAAGCAAGCCTAAAATAACAAATACAAGTTCCCAGGGGAATAGGAACATCCAGGCACCAAGAAGAAGAAGAAGAAGAAGAGATTGGGTTTATACCCCGCCCTCCACTACCCAAAGGAATCTCAGAGCGGCTCCTTTCCCCTCCCCTCCCCACAACAGACACCCGCTGAGGCAGGTGAGGATGAGAGAGCTCTGAGACAACTGTCCTTGAGAGAACAGTTTGCTGCGCTGGGTGTGGGGAGCGATATGGGCTGCCAACTTCTGTAGTTCTGTGTCAGGGTATATTTTTTAAACCAACTGATTATAACCTATAATGTTGCTTTTTTAACCCTTGTAAGCCACGTTGAGCCAGCATACGCTGGCTAGGTGGGGTATAAATCCAAAAACAAACAAACAAACAAGCAAGCAAGCAAACAGCTGGTACAGAGCTATGGCTTGCCCAGCAGGTGCAAGTGGAGGAGTGGGGGATCAAACCCGGTTCTCCCAGATTAGAGTCCGCGCACTTAACCGCTACACCAAACTGGTGCACTTAACCACTATACCAAACTGGCTCCCATTATGCTTACGGGATAACACTGGGTTCCACCAGGTGAAGTATCTACATTTCTAAAGGCTCTTCAGAGGCCACCTGGCAAATAGGCCTTCTGTCTCCAGAACCTCACCCAGCCCTCTTTTGTGGCATCTCATGTCTGGGTTCCTTGTCTCTCCTTGCCCCATCCCTCAGGATACCAAGATAAACCAACCAAACATTCAAATTATTAACGATCCTTCCTGACGCTAATCAGGGGCCCATCTCCCTCTTTTGTCTGTATCTGGGAACCTATTCAACTGCCCTGGCAGAACCATCAGTGGTCATCAAATCCATTCGGCTAGCCCCAGCACACCTGGCTCCAGTTGTTAATCCAGACTCTGCCCCCTCTGGAAGCTCACTGGCCACATCTAGGCCTTGCCCATCCTGATGCCACGCACCCCTGGGACTCGTCATTGGTCCAGGTGATCTATTGTTCTCACCTGAGACCAGCCCCCAAGACCTTCCATTGGTCTGCATTGTTTTTCCATGCCTATATCCGTGAGCACATGTGCTTCGTGTACTTCTGCCCTGATGCCAACTGGCAGTCCACCCCTAAACCCTTCTTCATGGACCTCTGCACATCAGGACAGGTATTATCACCCCATAACCCCTCCATTAGCTATCAATCACCTCTTCTTCCTTAGTTCTCTACTGCGCGTGTGAATACTTGGCTTTATGTTTGTACATTTAAGAATCCTTTAGTAAAGAAATCACTGCTTTAGTCATCTAGCTTCTGCGTCTATTTCTGGGTTCTTGGGAAAAACAACTCCAGTATACACAGGTCTGATCCTATAGTTACACCAATTGCATATTAATATCATAATTCCCTATCTTTATTAAAGAACAGAGCAATTTGGCTAACAACAACAGAGAAGGCCCTTGCAGAAGCAGTTGCTGATTTTGCCTATTTGCGGGTTGGAACTCGCAAAAGGCCCTGCTCAGGTGAGCACCGCTGAAAGAAGAGGCGGAAAGAAGAGGCGGTCTCGCAGCTCAGAGGGTCCGAGGCCAGGAAGGTGCCGCTGATGAGCCTCTCCGAGCCATCTAGCTGGCGAGGGTTGCAGTTGGGATATCAAATCCGAGGGGCCTCATCCTGCCTCAGCAGTTTCCTCTTCCTTTGTTCAGCCAGAGGATTTCTGATGGGCATTTGCATCCAAATTCATGCGGAACCCGTCTGTTCAGCCGAGCGTGTTCCCTGCTCCACTTGATATTCCAGGCAGTCGGGTGATTCTCCTTCCTTCGGAGTGGTGTCCTGCCACCCATACATTACATGGAAAGTAAATCACGGAGGACTTGTCAGCGCTAACCAGACATTACATGCATGACGGCCTTGACAGATGCTGCGCCTTCCACTGCTGCAGTTTCGGAAGCCGTGCCAGGGTTGCCATTAGAGCTGGAGAAATCCAGTTGCTCGGCCTGACTTGAAATGGAGGCTTCTGCTGGATGCTGCAGGACGAGGCGGAAGAATTTGCTGTGCTACGAATGGCTGGGGGAGGGGGACTGGAAGGCAGCACGGTATAGCCCGATTTCGTCAGATCTCCGAAGTTAAGAAGAAGAGGAGGTTGGATTTATACCCCGCCCTTCACCTGGAGTCTCAGAGTGGCTTACAATCTCCTTCCAGCCCTTTCCCCACAACAGGCACCCTGGTAGGTCGGTGGGGCTGAGAGAGCTTGGCGAGAACTGCTCTTGAGAGAACAGCTCTGAGAGAACTGTGACTGACCCAAGGTCACACCAGCAGCTGCATATGAAAGAGTAGGGAATCAAACCCGGTTCTCCCAGATTAGAGCTTGCGCTGTTAACCACTACGCCAAATAACATTGGTCCAGCAGCACCTGCCACCAGTATTCATTTGAGTCTCTCTCTCACTCATTCCTCTTTCCCAGTGCATTTTTCAAAACAACCCCTCTTCTTACCTGCACTTGTACGTCCCCTGGGTGTGTGGATGGTTTTGCCTCCTGCAGCAGCCACTTTGGGGTGGCACCCAGCACCCTGAGTCAGAATTGCAAAGGAGCCCATCGCTCAGAAGCCTGGAGGCCCTGGCTCTAAAGTACAGACACTGGTTGTGGCAACGCCAAAGTGAGGCTGTGGCTTCTGTGTCTCTGCTGTGAGATTTCCGGGGCATCTGGTCAGCCACTGCAGGGACACACAAGCACACACAAAGCTGCCTTCTACTGAATCAGTCCATCAAAGTCAGACTTGTCTACAAAGACTGGCAGTGGCTCCCCAGGGTCTCAAGCAGAGGCCTGCTGCCCAGAGAGCCAGTTTGGTGTAGTGGTTAGGGGCGCGGACTCTAATCTGGGAGAACCGGGTTTGATTCCCTACTCCTCCACTTGCAGCTGCTGGTGTGACCTTGGGTCAGTCACAAGTTCTCCCAGAGTTGTACTCTCAAGGGCAGTCCTCGAAAGAGCTCTCTCAGCCCCACCGACCTCACAGGGTGTCTGTTGTGGGGAGGGAAAGGAGATTGTAAGCTGCTCTGAGATTCCAAGTGAAGGGTTGGGTATAAATCCAATCTCTTCTTCTATTAACTGGAGGTGCCGCAGCTTGAATTTGGGACTTTTTGTATTCAAGGCAGATGCTCTACCACTGAGCCACAGCCCCTCCCTAAACCAAAGATTAAACTAGAGGCATTTTCGGTCTGAGACAGCTGGGCTCTTCTGATGCCCTTATGTTCAGCTCATCTTCCTGGAAAGAGCGATGCAATCACGTAGCCAATGAGATTTGACATACAATGACGTCACAGACAGCAAACCAATCGGAAGCATTTCTTTGCCTGCCATGACATCACTGGCAACCGGACTGCATCCCTCGTTTGATGAAGTGGAAAGTAATTTTTTACAAAGAAGAAAACGGTAGTCATGCAACAGCTGACCAGTACTGCAAACATTGGGAACTTAGCATGAAGCAGCAGCACGGGGAGGGGGGGGGGGCGGGGGCGGCAGATATTTCGCCTACCCTGAAAAGGTTCCCTTTTTGTGCTGAAAAGATTCATTAATGAACTGTCAACGTAGCCCTGGAGAGGACTCCGTAAGGCCAAGGTGATTCCATTGTAGTTAGCAGATATTCCCCCCTCCCCCCCCCGCGCTGGGGGGGGGAATGTTTTTTTTCTCTCTCTCCCGTCAAACGCTGAATAATATGCAACTTTGTCCTTGCTGAAACTTACCTGCAAGGAAACTTTCCATCCATACCTCACCGAGGTGTCAGAAGGAGATTTGTAATCTTCTCGGATCTGACCCCCATAAATCTCATATGCACCACTTACGGATTATTCAGCTTTTAAAAGTCACCAAGGCCAATGCGCGCATTGCATTATTCAGGCACTCACACAGGGAGCTGAACACCCCCCTCCCCCACCCCCAAAGAATGGCAACAGGCTTCAGATAGAATTGCAGGTATTTCAGATAGAAATACCTGCAAAGGCCTTCCACGGCCTCCCAGTGAGCTCAACCGGATGCTGTATCTCACTGGGCTCTGTGTGACTGCAGAAATGGAAGAAGAAGAAGAAGAAGAAGAAGAAGAAGAAGAGTTTGGATTTATACCCCGCCAGTCATTTCCCGAAGGAGTCTCAGAGCGGCTTACAAACTCCTTTCCCTTCCCCCCCCCCCCACAACAGGCACTCTGTGCGGTAGGTGGGGCTGAGAGAGCTCTCCCGAGAACTGCCCTTGAGAGAAACAGCTCTGAGAGAACTTGTGACTGACCTTGGAGAAATGATGGCTGAGGGGTGACATGATCAAGGTTTATAAGGTTATGCTTGGGATAGAGCAGGTAGAGAAAGAGGTTCTTTTCTCCCTCTCTCACAATTCAAGAACTCGTGGGCACTCAATGAAATTGCTGAGCAGTCGGGTTAGAATGGATAAAAGGAAGTACTTCTTCACCCAAAGAGTGATAAACACCTGGAATTCACTGCCACAGGAGGTGGAATTCACTGCCACAGGAGGTGGTGGAGGCAGCTACATGCATGGATAGCTTCCAGAGGGAATTGGATAAACATCTGGAGCAGAGGTCCATCAGTGGCTCTTAGCCACAAGGTATAGACAGGATCTCTCAGTCTGGGGCAAGTGATGCTCCGTATTCTTGGTGCTTGGGGGGGAGGGGTAACAACAGTGGGAGGGCTTCTAGTGTCCTGGCCCCACTGCTGGACCTCCTGAGGGCACCTGGTGTTTTTGGCCACTGTGTGACACAGAGTGTTGGACTGCATGGGCCACGGGCCAGATCCAACACTGGCTTCTCTTATGTTCTTATGACTAACCCAAGGTCACCCAGCTGGCTGCATGTGGAGGAGTGGGGAATCAAACCCAGTTCTCCCAGATTAGAGCCCGTGCTCCTAACCACTACACCAAACTGGCTTTCTTGGAGGAACATTGGAAGAGTCAAGAAATGGAATGTGTAGCTCCTTAGGAATACAGACTGTGAGGAAACAATAAATGTGTTGTGAGAATGATAGACATACCCACTGGAACTGGGCGCTTTGATCCTAAGGTACATCCCAAGGGGGATATACAGGCTTAGAATGACAGAGTCTCAGTTTCCACCAGTTGCCTAAACTGTCAAAGTAGGGTTGTCAACTCTGGGTTGGGAAATACCTGGTGATTTTGGGGGCGGAGCCTAGGGATTGACTTCAGGGGCATGTAATGCCATACGATCCACCCTCCAAAGCAGCCATTTTCTCCAGGGAGATTGATCTCTATCACTTGGAGATCAGTTCGAACTCCAGCAGATCTCCAGGCCCCACCTGGAGGCTGGTGAATCTATGTCAAAGCACCTTGATGGATTATTTACTGGTTAGGAGATTGTAAACTGCTCTGAGACTCCAAGGGAAGGGTGCGGCATAGATCCAATTCTTCTTCTTCTTCCCTGGGAGAGGGCTTTTTCAGTAGTGGCAACAAAACTCCAGAACCCTCCTTTCTCCCAGGGAACTTTGCCTGATCTCTCCGTTGCTGTCTTCCTCCAGCGGGGGAAGACATTTCTGTTTTGCTTTGCATTCTCCCACTGATCCTTCCTGCCTCCCCGATGTTTTAATTGTCGTTTTATCTTCTGTACTTATTTTAAACTCCGGGTTAAACTTGTTTTCATGATGTATTTGTGTGCAGGCCCCATCCATCCTATCGGACCAATGTTTTGTTTTTGCGATTGAGAGGCGGCCTAGCCAGGCCAAAGGGGTGAGGCACACTCTCGGCGCTGCAATTACTTAATCGACCAATCAGTTAAAGCAGAGGTGCATTTCCCCCCCTCCGAGCTGCAGATTCCAGCACAAAGTTCCCTTTGCAACCCCCCCCCCCCCCCGGCAGCTGCCATCATCAACTCACGGCCTACTGGTGGTGCCGGGCCCTCAGGTCACATGTCTGGCATCCACCGGGGTGAGGGCTTTGTCAGTTGTAGTCCCGTCATGGTGGAATGTCCTCTCGGATGAAGCTGAGCTTTTTCATCAGCACTTTCCTGGTTAAGTGTGTAGTGTGTGTTGGGGGAAAGAAGAAGAAAGAAGAAGAGGAGGAGGAAGAGATCCAAAGGAGTCTCAGAGTGGCTTGGTGTTATGTCCGGTGCTTGACTCTTTGTCTGCCGCCAGGGAACATGTCTGGGCGTGTTCACCTGTAATGGGATGTGATAACAACAGAGCTTCCTTCCCCAGAGAACAATGGACCTAGGGATCCTGCTGGTCCCCCTATCAGAGGCTGAGGAAATTTGAATGGACCTATGACAGCCGCTGGTGGGAGACTAATCCCTGTTGGACCCCTTAAGGGGGGGCAAGGTCAAGGTGTGGTTTACCTGTAAATATAAGTGGCTTCCCCATCCCATTGTCCCCATGCTCCATCTTGACCCGCAATAAACCACAATGCTGATTTCACCATTACCGGCCTCCCAACTCCAATACTTTTCACTTACAATCTCCAGTTGCGGTCACTTGCCCAAGATAAAGCGGGGGGCGGGAAGCGAGGATATTTCCTCTGGCGGAAGTTGACCCGCCATTGCGCGATCACACAGATTTTTGTAGATGCCACTGCGTGATCAGACGCAACTGCTGGTGTGTCGGGTTTCTTTTTATCCATTTTTCCCCGATGCGCTTACATGATAATTCGCACCTCTCCCTATGAAATGTGCAAGGGTGTGAGTGCTGATGTGCATACTGCGATGGGGGAAAACAATGGCATGGATTAACTCCTCTTTTTTATCTTTTAACATCAAGGTGAGTTTATCCATCTCGGCCACTTCTAATAGTTTCTGAACAAATTCGCTTCTATCCGGTGTTTTGTCAGTTTTCCAGAATTTGGCATATAAGATTCTTGCCGCAGTACATGCATGCAAAATCAGTTTCCTATCCTCTTTGTTGTATGTCTCTGGTATTATATTAAGGAGAAAAATTTCAGGCTTAAGGGTTAGATTTACTATTGTTATTTCATGTAGCAATTTCTGTACCATTTTCCAGTACCTACAAGCTTTCCCACAAA
This sequence comes from Lepidodactylus listeri, assembly GCA_029233225.1. Classification (NCBI taxonomy): domain Eukaryota; kingdom Metazoa; phylum Chordata; class Lepidosauria; order Squamata; family Gekkonidae; genus Lepidodactylus; species Lepidodactylus listeri. Next base: position 99,967,221 of record JARCFY010000011.1, on the reverse strand, counting down.
GCCACCACATGTGGTAGTAGGTGCCAAGACTCTGCTTGCATTTCCAGCAGGAGTTGCTTAGGGACTGGGAGAACTTTGCTAATTTGACGGGGGTTAAATGCGATTTATAGAACATTTTGTAAATGTTCTCTTTATAGGTAGAAGCTCTTGTTATTTTTATATTCGTCTTCCAAATCTTATGCCATTTTTCTAGTTCTATATTGTGGCCCAGATCTCTAGCCCACGACACCATTGTGGGTTACTGGACTTTTTGAGGTGTTTTTTTCACTCCGCGTGTGCGGTGGAGCAAAATGGGTTGCTGACGGCTGCAGGGCACTTGCCAGATGTTGGCGTCTGATTGTGCTCCTTTAATCCACCCGGCATTCGCGCCTATGTCGGGGCGAATTGTGCATGTGATCACAGCCTCAACAAACACCCTGTGAGTTAGGTGGGGCTGAAAGAACTCTTTCAAGGACTGCTCATGAGAGAACAGCTCTGAAAGAACTTGTGAGTGACCCAAGGTCACACCAGCAGCTACATGTGGAGGAATGGGGAATCAAACCCAGTTCTCCCAGATTAGTGTCCATGCTCCTAAGCACTACACCAAACAGGATTCACTGCTCGATCCACTGCTATCAGTTGTAAATGGTTTGTTTTTTATACTCTGCATTTTATATTATTGTAACTATATTCACTATCTCTCTTTTAATATTGTTGTGAACCACTATGAGCCCACTTTGTGGAAGGGAAGAGAGAGACAGACAGACAGACAGACAGAGGATGGATGGAAGGATGGATGGATGGATGGGTAAATGATTAGATAGATAGATAGATAGATAGATAGATAGATAGATAGATAGATGTGAGGAACTGCAGGAATAAGTCCTGATAGTGTGTCTCTAGTTATGCAGTGGAGCCAGATGTGGAAACCTGGTTATTTTCAGCCAAGGACAGTGTTTCTTCAGCATGAAAAACTTTGGAACTCCCTCCTTAGAGTTTTTCCAGTCTCCTTCTATCCATGTCTTCCACTACTAGGTGAAGATCTTTTTGTTTCTTTCAGCATACTTCCAATAACACTTATTGGCCCTCCTCTGATATTGTTTGCTGTGTTTTCAATGAAATCTTTTATAATGTTATATGTCGTTTTTAATTCTTCAAATGTTTTAATGTTTTTTTTTGGGGGGGGAGAGGGATTTGACCACAGACCTCTGTTAATCCCAGCTATACAAACCACAAGTTGTGACTGCAGTGTGGCTAATTTCCACATCCCACTAGGAGATGCTTTGCTTAAAGAAAAAAATAAACAGAAATTATCAATAACCCAGTAATTTTACACCTAGGTGTCCATGATAACAAGATAATTACATGGGGGGGGGGGATCAAACAGAGATTTAAAAAAAATTGCAATTAGGCTGATAAAAAATGAGGAATGTTGGGGAGAGTGCAACAAGCTGGATTAAAGGGAGAAGGAAAGGTTAATTGGGAGCAAGAATGGAAACAAAGCCATTAGCAAGACTCTAGAACCGTTTGAAACGGTGCTGTGGTGGGAAACATGCCTTGTACGGAGGGGGAGGAAGAGCAGAGAGATGATGAAGACCTGCACACCGACTCTTGCAGCCTTCCTTGATGGCATTAGATGGGAGCATTGCCAGATAGGAAAATCCTACTTTTCTCCAGAGAGAAATGGGGGCTTGATGCCAACAAAGAGCTACGGGGCATGTTTGCATCAAAGGATTCAGTCCAGCTTAATGATGAAAAGGAGAACCCTCAGGAAAAAGTCATTCAAGCTACACGGCTTGACACAGGAGAAAGTTCACAGGTGGGGAAAAGAAACTCAAAGTGTTTGTGCAGCGTATTGGGGCAAGCTAGGGAGAAAGAAATTTTGAAGTGATAATGGCCAAGGCTAGCTGGATCTTGTCAGGGTTTGAAAGCAAACAGGGTCAGCCCCGGTTACTGTTTGGTTGGGAGACCGCCAGGGAAGTCCAGGGTCAGTACACAGAGGCGAGGCAGTGGCAAAACCACCTCTGAACATGTGACCTGCCCTGGATGGGCCAGGCTAGCCTGATCTCATCTAGATCTCAGAAGCTGAGCAGGTTGGCCCTGGTCAGGACTTGGATGCAATGCTCTCTCTAAGCTGCGGAGTTGTGTAAGCAAAAATTCTACATTGCGAGCTACTACTGGCATTGAAGTGGTGAGCGAGCGATTTGGCTGCTGCATAAATTAGTTGGATCTGGAGCCATCCTTCCTGAGCCAAGACAAAAAATGTGTGCGCCGGAAGTTAAAAAACTGTGAACTGGCTCACACTAACTCAGCTTAGAGGGAACACTGCTTGGATGGGAGACCACCAAGGAAATCTGGGGTCGCGACACAGGGATAAGCAATGGCAAACACCCTCTGTTCATCTGTCTTGACCTGGATGGTCCAGGCTAGCCTGATCTTACCAGATCTCAGAAGCTAAGCAGGGTCAGCCTTGGTTAGTACTTGGATGGGAGACCACCAAGAAAGTCATGTCACGGAGCCAGGCAAAGGCAAAAACCACCTCTGATTGCCTCTTGCTTTGGAAACCCTACGGGGTCACCATAAGTCAGCTGTGACTTGATGGCCCTTTCCACCATCACCACCACTGATAAGGAACGGAAGGGGGTCTCCACTAAGATGCTGGGCCATAAAAGGCAATGGCCAGTGCAGAGTGTATCCCTGGGCTTAAACCATTGCTCATAGTGGCAGAAGTTAAGTAAGATCAGATCTGGCCAAAACCTGGAAAGAATATTGCCCAGGGAATTGTAAGTACAGTGGCTTGGATCCTACCATTCCACGTAGCTAATGGCTACATGTGGCAGGGAGGGCGGGATATAAATCTCAATGAATACATAAATACATAAACACATACATACATACATACATACATCTTCCTTCAGCCCCAGGAGCTACGGTTGTGCAGGTTTAAAAAAAAGTTTTAATTCCACATTGAGAAGCGCATGCTTTTTAGGGATGAGCACGAACCGGAAAAATGAAAGTCCGTCCTGGTTCGTGGTTCATGGGTCTGGTGAACTTTCATGAACCTTCCTGTTTACCAAACCAGTCAATTCCATAAGGTTCATGGTGTGGTAAAATGGCCTCCCCTGCGGGCTAGAGAGGCCAAATTCAAGTCTCCAGCTGACTCTCTTCATCTACCAACGTGAGATCGCTTCCCTTTTTCCTTCCGTGACCCTCAACATCTGGGCCTCCTGAGGTCCCCCTTTTTGGCTTGGCCTCATCTGTTGGCCTCCCTCTGGCAGCCCTTGGGCTGGCTTCCTGGAAATCTCACTGCTTCTATCAGAAGGAGATTGCCCCATTTTTCCTTCTGACCCTGTGACTTTCCTGGGGCCTCCTTTTTGGTCTGGCCTCATCTGCTGGCCTGCCTCTGGCTGCCCCATGGTCCAGTTTTCCGGAACTCTTGTTGCTTCTATCAAAAGGAGATTGACCCCTTTTTTCCCTTCTGATCCTGCAACCCTCAACTTCTGCAAGCCTCCTGGGGTCCCCCTTTTAGGCCTGGCCTCATCTGCCAGCCTCCCTCTGACTGCCTTATGGGCCAGTTTCTGGAAGTTCCCGCCACTTCTGCAAAAAGGAGATTGCCTTCCCTTTTCTCCCCCAAGCCTGGAGTCTCTGACTCCTCTCTCTACTGTGCCACCGCTGCCAGCACGCACCCCTCCTTCACCTCTCCCTTATCTCCTTTCACCCCTGACCCGGGCTCTTTCATGCTTTCCTCCACACCCCCGGGTCCCACAAGGGCCACTTTTGTTTGGTGTTTGGAGGGCCACTATTGGCGTTTCCAGAACTGCAGAAGGGCTGCAGAAGTCCATCCCCTCATTGCTTAGATTATTAACTGATCAGCACCAGCATGTCTGCTGCACGAACTGCCCACACCAACTGCACGAACCTCCATAAAAACCATGGTGGGACATGGGGCGTTAGTTGCAGGCGCGATCTCATGACCCTCAGGTCACAAACCATGAACCGGGCGATTTTGTGATGAATTTAGGTTCAGGACAAGGTTCGTGCCCATCCCTAATGCTTATCACTATCATTTAGGGTTGCCAGCCTCCAGGTGGGGCCTGGGGATCTCCTGCTTTTACAACTGATCTCCAGCTGACAGAGATCAGCTCCCCTGGAGAAAATGGCTGCTTTAAAGGGTCAACTCTATGGCATTGTACCATGCTGAGGCCCCTCCCCTCCCCAAACCCTGCCCTCTCCTGGCTCTACCCCAAAGTCTCCAGGTATTTTCCAACCCAGACTTGGCAACCCTACTATCATTAAATATCAGGAGTATTGTTATTGCATGGGAAAGTCATTCTGGAAATATTGGAACAGAACTACCAATGTTTAATTAAAACTGGAATCATGCCATTCCCTACTTACTCATATGGAATTAAAGCAAAAGGAAGGGAGGGACGCTAAAGGGAAGGGCTAGTCTTACAGCTGAGACTTGAATCTTGGTCCTTTAAATGTTAAAGGGGCATTCTTTTCTATGGGGACAGATCCAGCCTCCCGACTAGAGACCATCTATTTTATTTTTAAAAAATTCTTATGCCACCTTTCCACCTGATCAGGGTCTCCCAGGCAGCAAACTTAAAACATTAAAACATTTGAACAATTCAAAAGAGCCTTTAAAATGGTGAAACGATTCAATAAGGACACATAAACAACACCAAAATCAGGGAGGAGGTCCAATAATGGTTACTTGGGGTACGCCAGACAAACAAAAGTCTTCACCCACTGGCAGAGGGCTCCAACAGAGGAAGGCAGAAGAATCTCCCATTGGGAGGAAGTTGCAAAGTTTTGGTGCCATCACTGAGAAGGGCCTTGCTTGGATTGCTACTCATGAGGGCGACCAACGCAGGATCTCCGAAGATGACCAAACTGGATTGGGAGCTTCATATTGCCCCCCATTAAAGCACTTGCTTAGCTTGGTATTGTACAGAATGGACAACATATGGGACACCCCATACATCCCATTTCCCTCCACTAATCCATCATGTCATTTGGGGAATCTGTATTTATAGGCGTTGATGCTCCCCCAAATGAAAAACATGGATCTTCATTGCATTCCTAATCTGCAGGCTACATTGGGACCATTAAGGTAACCTACCTCACAGGGTTGTTGTGAAGATAAAACAGAGAGGAAAAAGATGCCTTTCCCTGTATATACCCCAGAGAGCACTGCGGTCAGGCACTCAACTTCACTTGACCCTCCCTGGCCCTAGAGAGGCCAGGTTAATGACCACCAGAACCAGGGCCTTCTCAGTGGCGGCTCCTCGCTGGTGGAACGAGCTCCCAGAGGACATCAGGGCCCTGCGGGACCTTCTGCAGTTCTGCAGGGCCTGCAAAGCAGAGCTCTTCTGCCAGGCCTTTAATTAGGAGCCGCCACTGGGGGGGAATGGCCTTTGGAAAAGTGGCTGGTGGAATTCTCTGGCCCAGGGAAATCGGCTGGTGGAAGTTTCTTGGCCTGTAACATTTAGGCTGCTGCTTTTGTGTCCGATGTTCTGTATTGCCTTTCTAACCACAGATGTTCTGTATTGCCTTTCTAACCACAGATGTTCTGTATTGCCGCTATCTTTTGTGGTCTTATTCTGTTAATTTTATGTAGTGGATTCATTTTTAACCTATGTATGAATGCTGATTTTAATGTTAGCTGCCTTGAGCCAGCTTTGCTGGCTAGGCGGGATATAAATCTAAACAAATAAATAAATGTGTCGCTTTGGATCCCAACTGAGGAGAAAGGGGGGAGGGGGATAAATGAATTAAATAATAAAAATAAATAAATAAAAGTCATGTCCAAAGGAGAATGCCCAGTGCCGTTGGGTTCCCCCTTGGAGGACATCCCTCTAATCGGGACCCAAGTGCCGCGCCTGCCGTGGGAGAAATGGCCCCCTCCTTGAATATCTCATCCCCACTTTTAATGATGTTCCTTCAGCTATGAAAGGAACTTCTCCGGGTTAAGCCGTCTTACCTCCAGCAATTTCCAAATAGTGCTTTGATATCCATAATCTATCACAGTCGCTCTGCAAATTACACGCCAGAAGGAACATTGCGGGCGTGTTTTTTTTAAAAGTGCGCTACAAGTGAATTAAATATGCTCCTCTTGGTTGTTAACATTCACAGGGAGAGAGAGAGAGGAGTGCGTTAGGAGGACTTCTACTCCATGCTCCTATTTCCTTCCCAGTTAGGAAGCGGTCTGATGATGGGGGCCACTCCTCACCTCCTGAACTCTGCGTGAAAACTCGGCGCAGGAGAGCAAAGTGGCTGGAGTGGCCGTCAGAGATTTCGGGTTGCCGCGTCAACCCACCACAAGCAGTTTGGAGAGCGTCCCTCCCCTTAGATCAAGTCGTTCATGTGACGGCCTCCAGCAGGAATTTCATAAAAGGAACAGAACTGGGTTTGTGATGGGGACGACATTTCAGGGCAGATCCAGCCCAGATGTAGGCCTCTGGACTGCAGCCCTTCTTGGGGGCTCTTTCAAGCACTCTCTCTCTGCTGTTGAGTTGGGGGGCTTCAGTGAAAGGGGGTGTCATCATGGTCTGGGCTGTGCCAGTAAAGGCCTAGCAGACCCAGGGAGCCTGAGTAGCAGTGGGAGGAGGCCAAGCCTGCAACTCCCAGAAGCCCCTGAGAGGTTTTGGCGCCAGTTTTAGCCAATCACAGAGAAAGGGGGCTTATAATAAATGAGCTGGTACAGAAGAAGAGCTGTTCTTTCTTCCAAGGGAGCCGGGCTGGAGGGGAGGCTGCTGCTGCTGCTAGGAAAGACTCTCACCCTGAGAGGAAGGGTGAACAGACACAGGCCCAACTGAGACAGGGGACTAGGGACTGTGGGTCTAGCCACGTTAGGGCACTTGGTTTCTTTTCCCTCCAGCCACTTATTGCCACTGTTCTTGCACCTTGTTTGTTTTCCCATATTGGGATGACCTCCTGTACAAATAAACCTTTTGACTGGTGTTAGGGTTGCCAAATCTTACCTTCATAACAGTGGGGGAGTCTCGGTCCCTCTCTGGGAGTCCCACATGCACAAAGTACGTCTGTGCCGCCATGACGTCACCTGGTACCATAGAGTTTACAGGGCGATTGCTAGAGGGTTGCCCAGCGACATGCCCAGTGTGATGACGTCACTTCCGGGTGACGTCATCATGCAGGGCACATTGGCCTGATCGGGCCACTTTGGGGTGGGGTTCCCCCCCACCTGCCGGATCCCAACCAGCGGATTGGGGACCTATTTAGCGGGGGAATCCCCGCCCTCCCGGGGGGACTTGGCAGCCCTACTTGTTGTTCACTCTGCCTGGTCCTCACGCCTATTATTCGGCCAAATAAGGGAGGTCTGAAGGTCTTGGGAGGGTGCTCTGGGCCTTCTCAGAACCAGAGTGGTGGCAGCATCAGGTGACACCCCACCTGAGCCATGACAGGAGGTGAAGAGTCCGTTCTTCTGACTTATGGGAGAGCCCAAGCATTGTAGGAGTTGAAGCTGCGGGTAGGGCATCCCCAACAGCTTTTCTGCAGGTGACAACCTGCAAAGGGTTAAAATCAGCCACTGCCTTCTCCGCTGTGGCGCCCACCTCATGGAACGGGAAGGTTCCCCCTCTCCCGGCTTTCCACAAACGATGCAAAACTGAATTATTCAAGATAGCTCTTCTACACAGCCAACAGAGTCGCACTGTACTAAATGTTTCACAGACTTATTTGCATGAGAAATTAGGGGCTGGTGTCTGTACTGCTGTGTATGGCACGGGCCCCCAGCGTGGTTCCCATGGGCAACATGGTGCCCCCAACACCTTTTCTGGTGCCCACCAAGTGCTTTTAGGAAGTGGGCGGGGCCAGGTAGGACTTTTGATCAGCAAGGCTTCTGATTGGCTAGTGGAGATTGGATTGGCTATCCAGATTTTTTTTTTAAAAAATGGTGATTTGGCAGCATCTGCCAGCAGAGCACAAGGATCTACACTGTGTTGCTGAAGCCCAGGTGTGGCAATTATTTTGCGGCTGGCTCCACCTCCTGCGGCAGCCATTTTGTGAAAGCCATTGTGTTGTTGCACCCCTCACGTTGTTGTGCCAGAATTCCAAATGTGCCTGCAGGCTCAAAAGGGTCTGGGACCCCTGGTGTATAACTTACTGAAACTAGGATCCTACCACGTAATTTTTGCATGATTTAATGTGTCGTATTAATACTTATGCTTTGCTTTATTTCTGTTTTTAGACTTCTGGATAGTTCTACGACTCTAACTCCAATTGGATTGTTCCTTGAATGTCCTATCCTGTAGAAGAAGAAGAAAAAAAGGAGGAGGAGGAGGAGGAGTTGTAGTAGTTGTTGTTGTTTATACCCCACCCTTCACTACCAGGAGTCTCATAGTGGCTTACAATCTCCTTTCCCTTCCCCTCCCCATGATAGACACCCTGTGAGGTAGGTGGAACTGTGAGTGCTCTTTTGAGAACTACCCTTGAAAGAACAGCTCTGAGAGAACTTGTGACTGACCCAAGGTCTCACCAGCAGCTGCATGTGGAGGAGTGGGAAATCAAACCCGATTCTCCCAGATTAGAGTCCGCACTCCTAACCACTACAGCATGGGCGTCAACTACGGGGGGGGCTCGAGGGCTCAAGCCCCCCCCCGAAATTTCCCAGGGGGGGGCTCAGCCCCCCCCCCGGCAAAATGGAGCGCCCTGCCGGCCTGCCCTCCTCCCTCCCTGGGGCGGGGGGGGGGAGAGGCGGCGACGGCCAGCTGACTGGCCACCCTCAGGCGCTCCATTTTGCCGGGGGAGGCTGAGCCCCCCCCGGGAAACTTAGGCACGAGGCGGAGCGGGAGCCCGGGGCCCGCAAGGGCGACGCGCCGGCCCCGGCTGCAGGCAGCAGCAGCCAGCAGCAATCCCCGAGGTGAGCGGGGAGAGGGAGGGAGGGAGGGAAGCGGCGGCGGCTCCCGGGGGGGGGAAGAGCGGCGGGGACATGGTCCCGAGCGCGCGCGCACGAGAGAGCCTCCGCCCCCCCCCCCCGGGAATTTAAAAAGTCTACGCCCCTGCACTACAGCAAACGGGCTCTCAGTTGACTCTCTCTGTGTAGTGTAATCCACCTTGAGTCCAAGTGAGGAACGCAGACCATGAATAACATAATATGAATACATGATTATAAATCAATACTGTACTTGGTGGCTGGTACTTTCTTCTCCCTGGTCAGCTTCCCCATTTTTCCTCCATTCAGGTGTGGTCACTCCCCCCCCCTCCACCCTACCTATCCAGAGTGAGGGCCCTCCACGACAGCATCACAACAGAAAATCTGATTGGCTATGTAGCATTGTAATACCATCACATTCACAACATGGTCCCTGATTGGCTAGGATTCAACCGTTGCTTGAAGGAGAATCAGACTTGGTAATGAGAAGCCACAAAAACAGTGCTGAAGCAACTGTCAGGCACATCAGAGGATTGGATGCTGCAGACCTCCTCCATAAGTGGAGATGCTTTCCTCCCCTGGAAGAAGCCTTCCTCCCACTGAAGACATTATTTCAAGCTTCTTGCATCAGGGGAAAGTCTAGTTCCACCAGGAGAAAGCACTTCCCCCTGCAGAACAGGCCCACGGGGTCCAATCATGGGCATCACATCCAAAGTGTAAGCTTCGAAGGAACATCCCCCACCCCCCGCTCAAAGTTCTCTTTTCATATTGAAGATGTTCCCCCTAAAGCATTTGCCACATCCCTAATGTTAGGCATGCTATTCCCCCAATTTGGGTTGCGCCTGCTTCCCTGTTGAGCACCCCTGTCGTGAAATGCATCCGTAGTTAAGTCATTTGATTGCCAGTAATTCACAGCCTCTGCACAGAAGCACTTCAGGTGATGGACCGGCCTTAAGTCCACGATACAGATCATAACACAATTTCAGGGAAAGACAAAAGGCAAAGAGAGCAATATCGAAGGTAATAAGCTGCTGACCTGATTTTCAAATCCCAGACCAGTGACTGTGATTACCCGTTAGACTTGGAAAGGATTATTTCGTCGTTCAGTCAGGCTGAAAGAGTCAAGACGCCAAGCCGTGGACTCAGTGCCACACTGGAGGGTATCTTGGCAAAGCTGGTGAGACCCTGAAATCAAACTCCCAGACTGGGATCCTCCACCCACAGGTCCCATTGCCCTCTGCATTCAGAGTGGCAGAGGAAGAAAAACTGAGACAAGAAAAGCAGCCTCAGGTACTTACATAAATTGATACAGGAAATGAATAAGGGTAGCTCTAGGAACCAACAACAACTCTATGATTCTGCCTACTGAGAGCCAGTTTGGTGTAGTGCTTGAGTGCACGGACTCTAATCTGGGAGAACCGGGTTTGATTCCCCACTCCTCCACTTGCACCTGGCTGGATGACCTTGGGCAAGCCATAGTTCTGGCACAGCCGTTCTTGAAAAACAGCAGTTTCTGTCAGAGGTCTCTCAGCTCCACCGACCTCACAGGGTGTCTGTTGTGGGAAGGAAAAGGAATTTGTAAGCCGCTCTGAGACTCCTTTGGGTAGTGAAGGGCGGGGTATAAATCCAATCTCCTCTCTTCTCCTCTTCTACTTCTGGTAAGTACAAAAACTGTGGTGTTTTATAAAAAAATAAAATTTCTCCTGCAATGCTTTCCCCCCGACCTCCAGTGTTTCTGCTGGTTCCTAGGCACTGCAGGCCAATTACCAAGGGTTCCATGTTGTCCCCTCCACATTACGCCTGGCAGAGATGGAATGGTACTGGGGTTGCCATCCCACCAATGAGGGCAGGGTTCCCCCCGATTTCAGGGGCCTCAATCCCCCGGCTGCCAGCGGGCCAGTGGGGGGAGCCCTACCCCCAAAGAGCCCGACTGCACCTGATGTGCTCAGGGTGATGACATCACCCGTAGGCTGTTGTTCTACCACTAAGCCTTCCCCTCAGAGGGCAGAGACTAGACTCAGCAGGAAGAGATGTGCTCTGAATTTGGAAGCCCACCTCCGTTTGGTTGTTTTTCTGTTTTCGCATTTTTGTTGCTGTTCTTGCGAACCATTTTGGGTCTCCATTTGGGGACAAAGGTGAACTCTAAACAAACCAATAAATAATGAATGTGTAAGAGTACAGCTTTATGCGTTCCTGTGAACCCTCCCGCAACTTGGCAGCGCTTGAACTGAGTGGTGGGACCGCCATCCAGCTCTGGCCATCACACGGCTGGAAGCGTTCTTAGATCTAGCAGTGAAAGAAAGCATGGGCTATGTTAAACAAGCCTTGGGGAAGACATTGCAGACCATATTGTCAGCTGTGCTGCCAATGGCAAGTGGGGGTTGGGTGAGGGGGGTTGGGTGAAGCCTGTATTGCAGACAGATGCCTCCTGTTGGCCAGCAAGGCACTTTAAGTGCTCTTATGGATTTTAAGATTCATAAGCTTGAACTTGGGTTGCTAGCATTGGAAGGGCCATGTGCATTTTCCATTGCAGGGGAAAGCTCCAGTCCACGCCAGGAGACTGGCACCCTCGATAGTTCACAAAGATGGAGACAAAGACTCCTTCTGCCATGAGGTTTCTTTCTGTCACACCACGCTGGTCAACCCCTGCCCCCTCCAACATACCTAAACGGATTATGCTAACGTGGTTACCTGGCAACTAATGGTCGGGCTATCATCTAGCGAGCTAGGGCCATTAAAAGACAATGCAGTGGCCCCAGTGAGTCATCGTACCTCGCCCAAAGTGTCAGTTCCTGGTGAGATCATAGTTCTACAATATTGTCCACTCCCCGGCCCTCCTCCTTTTGTTTACCTTTAACCTATGGTAGGGTCAGAAAGGGACGGACCGCCTAGTAGGTGTGTTAGTGGGATGTGGTCTGCGCAGCCAGCCCCCAAGACCACCTAATAAAAGACCCTGCACAGAGGCAATCGGTCTCTTGAACCATCATCCCCTATCTGCTTTACTACCCCTTATGCCCAGCTTGCTATACCAATACCTTTGCCTCCATCTTTAAATCTCTGGATTCCGGAACAGAGAGAACCACGTGGTCTTGCAGGTTCAAGCCGCGTGTCCCATATTTTTCTATATTTTTCTTCCCCATCCAATTCTTCCTTTGGTCGGACAACTCCTCTTCAGGAAGGTAAAGTATCACCCATCAACGAAACTCTTGCTCATGCAAACGTGCTATTTTCTAGCTTTATTTCCTTGGCCTGTGTGATTGTGTGTGTGATTACGTTTTTGGTATGCCTGAACAACATTACCCAGTAAATGGCATTGAACTTGCTATCTGCTTCACATGCCTCTTTCCTTGAGAACTCCTGGGAGGGGTGGTACCCTGGTATAGTTGGCAAGAACCCGTGTATTTCGCCAATTGCTAAACGTAAATTAAAGCAATTCGGCTAACACTCCTGGTATTTGAACTTTCGATTCTTGCTCCCTGTCTTACCTCTACGCCTACCTGTGTCTGACCTTGGTGCCTGGATGCGCCTATTCCCCTGGGAACCTACAGTCGTTATTCTAGGCAGGCTTGCTTGCTTATTCGTGATTGGCTTCACTCCATCCAGGGGTGTCTTTCGAATCCTGTATAACTTCCCAACTCCCACCTGGAGACTCATTCCTGACACAAAGTGTGTACAGATGACCTGCCTTTCCTGAGCTCAATAAACTGAATCCTAGTTAAGGACCTTTGTTGGGACTGATTGTTGTGGGAGTCTGACACATATGGGACTTCTTTGAATAGATGAACATGAAAGCTCTTATCTGCCATTAACTGCAGAAAATGACCACACACAGGAATACACATGAAGCTGCCTTATACTGAATCAGACCATTGGTCTATCAAGGTTGGTATTGTCTACTCAGACTGGCAGCAGCTCTCCAAGGACTTAGGTAGAAGTCTTTTTCATCACCTACTGCCTGGTCCTTTATAAATGGAGATCCTTCTTGAACCTGTCTTCTTCTTCCCTTCCTCCTTTCCCTTTACATCTTTCTCTACAATTTCCAGAGGTCTGTGGTTTCGTGGATGGCAGGGTTTTTTTCTTAATAGGCAGGGTTTTCCTGTTTTCAGTTTTGACATCTGTTGAAAGGGTGGGTGGTGTGAAAACTGGGATAAAATCTTAATACCAAATATTAAAAAATGTGGAACTGCAGGGAGTCTAGTCACATCAGCCAAACAAGCCTTTTTAAAGTCACCACGAATCCTGAGATTCACTATAACGAAATTTTACGAAAATGTCAAAACCCAGCCAATTTTTCACATGTTGCCAATTCAGATCATTTTGTTGCCGAAACGTGTCCTGAAAGCTTGCTACTCAAATCTCAGAATCAAATTTGCCATCCAAACTCCAAACACACTGGTTGGGGCTGACTGCATACATGAGTTCGCCAGACAGAAATGCGCTAGCCTCTTACGCAAGTTGTTGATCAGATGTGGGTATTGCTGCATGCCAGCCTCAGATGCCACACCATGTTGAGGACTGCCTGTCAGACACTGTTGATGGATGCTGTGTGAAGAATTAGACAGAGACCCCAAATTGGACCACAGGAAGAGGGAAAAGGACCCAATTATTTCTCTTTATTTCCCTCCTTCGTCTTGCTCCCTGGCTTGGTTTAGTCAAGCAGGTTATCCAAACGGACTTTGTTACTAACAAGGTGATGTTTTGACACACACGCCCTGAGATTCTTTCGTAAACACGGTTGCTGGGGCGCTGTGCAGGAACAAGAAGATGGTCTGCTTTAATGAGTGACGGCTGATTGGGACACCAGCGACAGTCCCGTCAAGCCGCAGACAGCTCCTTTAATCTGCGCCGCACCATTCACCTTCCTCTGGGGTTTGTTCTCCCTTTAATATTTCCTGAAACTACAGGAACAGTCAGGCCTCTCTCTGGCAGTTGCCATTGTTACAGCTCGATTCCAAGAGGTTTTGTGGGGTTTTTTGTCTCTAATTTTTCTCCTTTTGTTTCCACCGCCTCCTTTTGTTCTTCGGTGTTCTACCCGTGCTTCGTGCAAGATTCCTAAGATGTTGGAACAAAGGAAGCACAGGCATTTGCCCCGACAGCTTGTTCTGGCTTGTGCATTTCTCCTGCGAGCATCAAGCCGGCAAGCACATTATAATAACCTGCCCCTGTCAGAACTAACAGTGCTCTGTGTGTCCCAAATGGAACAGCGGGACCGGAGATGAAAGCGGACTTAGGAGCAAGGCGTTTTGTGTGACGGGACACACGAGTACTGAGTGCGAGTGTGTTCAGTGCAGTGAAGTCACTTCCGACTTATGGAAACCCTATGAAGTAATGACCTCCAAAACGTCTTGTCGTGTTCAGGTCATGAAAACTGAGGGCCGTGACTTCCTCGGTTGAGTTAATCCATGTCCTGTTGGTATTTGAAGTATCTGAAGAAGTGAGCAGTGACTCATGAAAGCTCATACCCTGCCACAAGTTTTGTTAGACTTTAAGGTGCTACTGGAGAGTGGCTGCGGCTCAGTGGTAGAGAATCTGCTTGGCATGCAAAAGGTCCCAGGTTCAATCCCTGGCATCTCCAGTTAAAAAGGACCAGGCAGTAGGAGATGGGAAAGATCTTGACCTGAGTCTCTGGAGAGCCTCTGCCAGTCTGAGTAGACAATACTGACTTCGATGGACCAAGGGTCTGATTCAGAATAAGGATGTGTTCAGACGGGCAGCTCATCCCGCCATTGGCTTGGCTGTAATTTGATCTAGATCTTTTTGATCCAGCGTTGCACAACCAGACAGCTCCCCCGTGAATCGCTTTACCGCATGTGGCTCTGCGGTGGATTGGCTAGACGGCATCCACCATAAGGAGCCATGCGGTTGACTTTAAAAAAAAATCATGTGCATATGCGCCTCACCGTTTACTTGTTTTTCTGCACATGCGTGGACTTAAATGGCAGCGGTACCTTCCTCTAGGTACCGTTTCAGTTAACAACGGGCATAAATATCATGGGACCTTTAGAAGCATTAAATTGTCCTGATTGTTTGAGCGGAGCTCTGCGGATGTCACATATCTAAGCGGTTATGCGCACATTGCTAAGAATTTTTTTAAATGGTGGCCATTCGGGATGGTCTGGAGACCATCCCTACGGGCTGATTGTGCACTGGTGGAACGACCAGATGGGGGAGAGTCCACCATTGGCCCATCAGCCAGCTTAGAACTTGACTTTCACTACTGTCTTTTAAGGCTTTTTCCCAGCCATTTTTTCCCTGCCAGCCAGGTGATTGGCTGCAGGGAAGTACCTGCTGTGGACTGGGGGAATGGCAGACCTACTGCAGATAGAGAGGGGAATTGGGGGAGAATCAGTGGGGCCTTATCTATGGGCACTGGCCCCCTTTTTTAAAAAAATAAAAAAGCACTCATTAGGAGCAAACGGTCTGTGGATACCCCCCCCCCAAAAATCTGAGTCTTAAAAGCGTCATTCTTTTTCTCTCCTCTCTGGAAGGGCAGGAAGCTAGGTCAGTCACTAGCCATAGTTATGCAAGTGACTCAGCTAGCAAAGTTACCTGAGGGATTTGGTGTTCAGCAGGGCTCATTTCATAGCAGGAGCTCCTTTGCATATTAGGCCACACACCCCTAATGTAGCCAATCCTCCAAGAGCTTACAGAGCTCTTGGAGGATTGGCTACGTGAGGGGGGTGTGGCCTAATAGGCACAGGAGGTCCTGCTACGAAATGAGCCCTGGTGTTTGGGATCTCCAGGGGGCTCCTGGAGATTTCCCTGAATGCCTTCCAAGAGGGCTCCACCTGTGTGGCCTGGGCAGACTGAAAAGGGGTGGAGAGAGTGATGTAAAATGGGTGGGGTCAGAGGTTTTATAAAAGGGCTTGCTCCCAGGGGGAAGGGTCTTTTGGTGCTGGTCCTTGGAAGAGAACGGACCGCCAAGCTTGGGTCTGCAGTCCGGCGGCCACCTTTAACCATGGGCCCTGGCCCACTGGTTGCAGGGGAGTCTGAGGTAATGGGACATCTTTAGAACATTTTGCAACAGTCTCCATTTGTAAGTTTCTACTCTGATTGTCACATCCAGTTAGAGTAAGCTTTAGAATTAGGGAAAGACGGATGCCTTTATAACCAACTTTTCTTTGTTCCTCCACGTGCTGATCTGGTGTTGTGATCAAGTGTGCTTGTCACCTGTTTCTCTGGGTAATAAATAGTTTACTCTTTTGACTGCTGCCAGTAAATCTCTCTGCCACATAGTTCCCCATCCACTGGGACACACTAGTTTTGTGCATGGGGGAGACCCAGGGATGAGAGGAACCATAAAGGCACCTGGCGTCATCCCTCCAGGAGAAACCTGAAGCTGCATTTGGTTTCTGTGGAAACCTGGCGCTGGGTAGCAGGAGACCTTGAGGCCAGGCCTTAGAGCTGAGAACGGGGGGGGGGGGTCAACAGTCTGTCCCTCTTGGCAGGAAGACCGCAAAAGGACAGTGGTGGCAGCTGTACCCTAGTGGAGGTGGAATAGCTCTCTCCAGGAGTTGGCAAGCCAGTGGAGGGGGTGGGCAGAAGAGGGTCTGTCGGAGAAGCAGGCCTGTTCCGTCACACGCTCCCTTGCACGTCACCCCATTCCCTTTTCCTCAAGAAATAGTCTGGTGCTCTGACTGAGGAATGGGGAGCCCCAGCACTCCTAAGAATCAGGAATTACAAGGAAAAGCTAATAAAACGGTGGGTGGGTGGGGGAAGATACAGATGAAGGAGAACTACTTCATCATTTTCAAACCAATTGTGGCCAAAGGGTGGACCTCTGGACAGGCAGAATTGGGATAGTGGTTCAAGAGTCAGACTTACATCTGACAGACCTGAGTTCAAATTTCCCCTCAGCCATCACTGGGTGATCTTGGGCTATTCATTCTCTCCTGGCCTAACGTATGTCACAGGGGTTCTTGTGATGGCAAAACAAGAAGAAGAAGAAGAGGAGGAGATTGGAGGAGATTGGAGGAGTCTCAGAGTGGTTTACAATCCCTTTCGCTTTCCCTCCCCACAACAGACACCCTGTGAGGTAGGTGGGGCTGGGAGAACAGCTCTGAAAGAACTTGTGACTGACCCAAGGTCACACCAGCAGCTGCATGTGGAGAAGTGGGGAATCAAACCCAGTTTTCCCAGATAAGAAGAAGAGATTGGATTTATACCCCGCCCTTCACTGCCCAAGGGAGTCTCAGAGCGGCTTACAAACTCCTTTCCCTTCCCCTCCCCACAACACACCCTGTGGGGTAGGTGGGGCTGAGAGAGCTCTGACAGAGACTGCTCTTTTTCAAGAACAGCTGTGCCAGAGCTATGGCTTGCCCAAGGTCATCCAGCCAGGTGCAAGTGGAGGAGTGGGGAATCAAATCCAGTTCTCCCAGATTAGAGTCCGCACACTTAACCACTACACCAAACTGGCTCTCAAGATTCCCATGTTGTCTGCCTTGTGCTTGCAGGAAATTAGAGTTGCCATCTCCAGGTCAGAAAATACCAGGAGATTTGGGGGTTGGAGCCTGAGGAGAGTGGAGTTTGGGCAGGGGAAGAACTTCAGTGGGGTAGAATGTCATAAAGTCCACCTTCCAAAGTGGCTGTTTTCTCTAGCCGATCTGATCTCTGTTGCCTGGAGATCACTTGTAATAGCGGGAGATCTCCAGCCACTCCCTGGAGGTTGGCAGCCCTACAGGACATGAGTCAAGCCAAAGGTTGTTAGAGCATCCCTCCTCCCATTGGAACACATGTGCTCTGTGCTGTGAGTTAAACATCTGGAATGAAAGCAAAGAGTTGCCTTATACTGGCTTAGGTCCCTGGTCCACCTGGGTCAGCATCCTTGGATCTGCCTGGAAGCCGCTCTCCGGGGTCTCAGATGGCCACGATCCCAAGCAGCCTGGGTTAGGTGTCCTGCAGCCACATTTCCTGCGGCTCCCTGGGGAAAGAGGGGACCGCTCTTGCCCAGTTCTTGTCCGTACTCCGAATCTGGTCTCTGTTTTAATTAGTAGTTTGGGGGAAAGAAACTCTCCGGCATCCCTCCTGGCCTAACCTTCACCCCCAAGCGGCATTTCTGTTTTCCAGACTTCTGCTTCTGCCACTCTTTTTTCAATCAAATCCTGCTGGGTTTAGAAAAGCAAGAAACAGATACAAGAAGATAGTTAGTATTCAGGTTGGTGAATTTTGATGATGTGGCCGATCAAAAGCCCTGTAGGAGAGACCCCCGTATCCATTCATGTTTGCTGGCATGAGGTTTTGGAGAAGCCCACAGGCAGAGCACAGTAGCTACGGCCCTCCTCCCCATTTTGCCCCCCCCCCCGGTCTACTGCCTCTGGACATGCACCTGTCCCACCAGCCACCATGGAGGGTAAACCCGTCTGCCATGGATTTGTCTCCCGTTCTATCGGTGCCACGGTCAACTTGTGTGCGCTGTAGGAAGAAGCCTTTTCTGTGCTCAGAGTCCTAAAGTAGGGAGGGGCGCTCCAGACCATCTGATCCAGGGGTCCCCAAGGCAATGCTCATGGCGCCTGTCAATACCTTTTTTGGCGCCCACCAAGTGTTTTTAGAAAGTGGCGGGGCAATTGGGGCTCTTCCCAGCAGGGCTTCTGACTGGCCACTGAAGATCTCATGGGCTGTGCAGACGGAAAGAACGTTTCTGCGGGAGCTTCCAGCAACATGTTGGTTTTGTTTTTGCTCTCACTCAATGTAGTTTTTTTTTTTTTAATCACCCCTCCTTTGCACTTTGGCTTCCTCCATGCACGTGTCCCTTTGCGCCCACTTCCCTGCGCCAGAATCCCAAAGGTGCCCACAGGCTCCGTGAAAGTCACACAAAATTACCCTCCTGAAACATAGGCCCTTTAGCCTTGGTCTTGACTGCCTGAGCAGCAGAGAAAAGAGCACCCCTCTTTTCCTGTAACAGCCCTCCGGGTATTGTGAAGAGTGTGGAACGGGGATCCCAGGAGTCTTCTCTCTGTTGAGCTGAACATCTCAGTTCTTCCACATTTCCTTCTCAGACCTGTCTGGGAACAGGCCCAAAACCGTCAGCAGATGTTTCCCTGGAATTACCTGGGAGATACAGGATGGTTGCTCAGAAACCCACCAGGACCGCCACAGAAAGACCTGCCATGGCAGAGGTAAGAAGAAGGCTTGTCACAATGGTGGCCACACAGTTTAGACCATCTAAGGCCCCAAGGCAACTGCTGCCAGTGGGGGGAAGACCCTCGACCGCCTCACTTGCCCTCTTGCCAGCCCATTCCAGCCTTCTTGCATCTTTCTTCAAGCATGCTATCCAGGGCTGGGATATTTGTCTCCCTCTCTCGGTACATGTGGCTTCTGCGGCAGCCATTATGCTGTTGCGCCCATCCCCCTTTGGGCCACCATACTGTCTTGGGTGGCCAGGTCCCCTGTGGCCATTGGTGGGGGGTGAGGGGGTATAGTGTTATTACCAGATCCAGGTTGGGAAACTCCTAGAGATTTGGGGGTGGAGCCTGAGGAGGACAGGGACCTCAGTGGGGTACAATGCCATAGAGTTCACCCTCTAAAACATCCATTTTCTCCAGGGGGAGTGATTTCTGTAGTCTGGAAATGAGCTGTAATTCCGGGGGGTCCCCAGGTCCCACCTGGAGGTTGGGATCCCTAGGCCCTACAGGCCAACTAGCCCAAACCCCTGCTCAGTGTAGGATATGTTCCAGAAGAGTTCTTCTTTTCCAGCAGGCAGTAGATTCAAGACAAAAAGAAACACTGGTACGAGTATTGGATGAGGAATACCTGGCTTGGCATTAGGGTGTGTGAGGGAAAAAAGATCTAGAGGAGGAGGAGGAGGAGGAGGAGGAGGAGGAGATCTCTCCGCTGGTCTGGAGATGAGGTGTGCATTCCAAGGGATCCTCAGATCCCACCTTTGAAGCTGGCATCCCTAAGTGTGGCTCACCCATCCGCACCCGGCTGATATCCATCCTCCACTTCCCCTTGCAGCATTTCTCTTAATTATAGATTTTGGACAATGAGAGAAATCAATTTTTTAAAGAAAAGAACAAAAAAAGGAAAAGTCATCAATTATACATTCAGTAACGCTTCAACAGAATGATGGAGGAGGCACATCTCTTCCCGCCCCCCTTTTCTGTGTTATTCTCTGCGTATCCAAAGAAGTGCCCATTTCTATGCAATACATTTCTCATTGGCTGCATTATCTGTCGCCAGGTGCTCTGACAGCCAGCTGAAGAACTGGTAACATCATGCCAGAATGGAGAGACAAGGCGGCTGGTGGATTCTGCCACATCCTGCCACCTCCTGGTATTACAATTGATCTCTAGATGACAGAGATCAGTTCCCCTGGAGAAAACGGCAGCTTAGATTGTCTGACTCTGAGGCAGTTTGGTGTCATAGTTAGAAACGCGGACTCTAATCTGGGAGAACCGGGTTTGAGTCCCTACGCCTTCACATGCAGCTGCTGGTGTGACCTTGAGTCAGTCACAGTTCTCTCAGAGCTGTTCTCTCATGGGCAGTCCTCAAAAGAGCTCTCTCAGTCCCTCCTACCTCACAGGGCATCTGTTGTGGGGAGCGAAAGGGAAAGGAGATTGTAAACTGCTCTGAGACTCCTTGGGGTAGTGAAGGGCGGGGTATAAATCCAATCTCTTCTTCTAACTGCTGAAATCCCTGCCCTCCCCAAACCCCACCCTTCCAGGCTCCATGCCCCCCCCCCAATCTCCAGGTATTTTCTGACCCAGAGTTGGCAACTCAAAGTTAAGGCCCAGGAGCGGAGCATCTTTGGCTCGGGAATTTGGGGGACAATGCTTGGGAAAGGCAGAGTTCCAGGAGTAGAGGGCACTCAGCAGGGATGTGATACAGCAGACTTTGCCCTCCAGCTGGTCTCTGTTCTCTGGAGATCAGTCATAATTCCAGGAGAAATCCAGGACCCACCTGGAGGCTGGCCACTGTGGCTCTGCCTCCAGAAGGTCCCAGACTAAATCCTTCAATGCTCCCGTTAACCTGTGGAGTCTTGTGAGCCAAAAATCTACTTTGTGAGCTACTGGCAATAAAGCTGTGAGCGAGCGATTTGGCTACTGCATAAATCAGTTTGCTCTGGAGCCACCCTTCCTGAGCTGCGACAAAAAAGTGTGAGCCAGAGGCTACACAACTGTGAACTAGCTCACACTAACTCAGCTTAGAGGGAACAAAGCTCGGCGTCTTCCAGTGAAAGGAGCCGGTTATGAGGAAGCCGGCTACTGAGACCCTGGAGACGGCTGCCCACGACCCTGATGGACCAAGAGCGCCCTCCAAAGCACAGCTGCACCCTAAGTCAATGGGCTTACACTGGTGTAACACTGCTCAGCGTGGCCCGGCAAGGATCCGACTCTGCAGAAGGCAGCCTTGCATTGCAAACCCTCTTTCTTTTCTGAACTCAGAAGCAGTTGGGGTTTTCTAAAAATACATATATAAATATAGCTAATAAAAGCTCAGTTGGGGGGTGGGGGCGTCTTTATATCTGATGGATTCAGAGAAGAACCGACAACTTCCAGCAAATGTATTCCGAACCTGGCCAGGCTCCAGTGGAGGAAGATTAAGCCATCGAGAAGAATTAGCACAATTAATAGGCTCATAAAACTCACTCCTGCCTGGAGCATGCCGTTTTGACAGAGCTCAGCAGCTTCGAGCAAATCTTGACAGGCGCCAGAATCCCGGCATTATTTTAATCTCCCCAAATTCTGAAGGTCCATCAGATCAGGGGGAGTGAAGCATATCCAATTTTTCCCTTTGCTTTTGGACATTACTTACAGAACGTCTGATCTATTTGCTGCATTCACTTCCTGGCAAGCGGAGTTTGAGCTCACAATTTGCCGGGGGTGTGTGTGGGGGGGTGTAATCAGTCCCTTTCAGGGAACTCAAAACATGACAGAAGGGGTATTTTCTAAGTGGCCTGGAATCTCTAGGGCTCTAGGTAGCTACCACGGCCATTGTGCCGACCCTAAAAGCCTGCTTGATTTACCGAGTTTATCTATAAAGATTCATTTTCATTTATTTATACCCTGCTCTTCAGCTTAAGGGGAACCCAAAGCAGCTTACAACCTTCTCCCCTTCTCCATTTTCTCCTCACAACAAGCCCCCTGTGAGGTAGGCCACACTGAGAGAGTGTGCCTGGCCTAAGGTCAGTCAGCAAGATTCTGTGGCAGTGTGGGGATTCTGGGGCTAGGGATGCTCTGTATTCTTGGTGCTTGGGAGGGGGGACAAAGTGGGAGGGTTTCTAGTATCCTGGCCCCACTGCTGGACCTCCTGAGGGCACCTGGTGGTTTTGGCCACTGTGTGACACAGAGTGTTGGACTGGATGGGCCATTGGCTTGATCCAACACTGGCTTCTCTTTGTAGTAGTTAAGTGTGCAGACTCTTATCTGGGAGAACCAGGTTTGATTCCCCACTCCTCCCCTTGCACCTGCTGGATGACCTTGAGCAAGCCATAGTTCTGTCAGAGCTGTCCTTGAGAGCTCTCTCAGCCCTCACCTACCTCACAGGGTGTCTGTTATGGGGAAGGGAAGGGAAAGGAGTTTGTAAGTCGCTCTGAGACTCCTTTGGCTAGTGAAGGGTGGGGTATAAATCCAATCTCCTCCTCCTTCTCTTCTTCTTCTTGGACTGGGTAAACCTATGGAGCAGAGGTCCACCAGTGGCTATTGGCCACAAGGTGTAGATGGGACACTCTGCCTGGGGCAGTGATGCTCTGTATTCTTGGTTCTTCGGGGGCAACAGTGGAGTTCTGGACCCACTCGTGGACCTCCTGATGGCAGCTGGGTTTTGGCCACTGTGTGACTGGATGGGCCACTGGCCTGATCCAACATGGTGTCTCTTCTGTTCTTATGAAAGAAACAATATCACAATGAAGGATGAAAAATGCAGAGTTTTCAGTGGAAAGATGAGAGAGAGAGAGAGAGAGAGAGAGGGGGAGCTTGGTGCTTGGGGGGGGCAACAGTGGGAGGGCTTCTAGTGTCCTGCCCCCACTGCTGGACCTTCCGAGAGCACCTGGTGTTTTTGGCCACTGTGTGACAGAGAGTGTTGGAGTGGAGCAACCACTGGCCTGATCCAACATTGGCGTCTCTTATGTTCTGATATGGAGCAGAGGTCCCATCAGTGGCTATTAGCCACAAGGTATAGATAGGAACTCTCAGTCTGGGGCAAGTGATGCTCTGTCTTCTTGGTGCTTGGGGGGGGGCAACAGTGGGTGGGCTTCTAGTGTCCTGGCCCCACTGCTGGACCTCCTGAGGGCACCTGATACTTTTGGCCACTGTGTGACAGAGAGTGTTGGAGTGGAGCAACCACTGGCCTGATCCAACACTGGCTTCTCTCTTATGTTCTTTATGAACCTGGCTCTCCCAGATCCTAGCCCGACAACCTTTGTCACCGACCTTGGAGAAAGGAAGCAAGCCATTGCAGGGCAAGCCCCTGGATCCCCATGTCGGCAAGGCGGTGGGTCAGCAACTGGTGGTCGACCATGTCAAACGCTGCCGACAGATCTAACAGCAACAGCACCGTCAAACCGCCCCAATCCAGATGCCTCTGGAGGTCATCCATCAATCTCCTTTCCCTTCTCCTCCTCACAACAGACACCCTGCGAGAGGCAGGTGGGGCTGAGAGAGCTCTGACAGAAACTGCTCTTTCTCAAGAACAGCTGTGCCAGAACTACGGCTTGCCCAAGGTCATCCAGCCAGGTGCAAGTGGAGGAGTGGGGAATCAAACCCGGTTCTCCCAGATTAGAGTCCGCACACTTAACCACTACACCAATTGATCTCCAGATGGTAGAGAACAGTTCCCCTGGAGCAAACGGCTGCTTTGGAGAGCAGACCCTACAGCATTATCACCTTGTTGAGGTCCCTCCCCTCCCCAAAACCCACCCACCCACCCCGGCCTCCATTTCCTTGCTCCTTGTCAGCTGTGGATACAACCAGGCAGCCGGGAGTGACGGAGGAGTGGAAGGGCTGACGAGCGCCTTCCCCTCACCTCTTTCCCAGGGCCCTGTTTGATGAGCTCTCTTTCAGAGATTGCAGAGGCCTTCCACGATGGTCACCTTGGTGATCTTCTCCATCATGCCGTTGACTTGAAAGAGGCTTTTGAGCGGCTCTGGGGAGACGAAACACCAATTGGGCAGGATTATTTTTGTCTTTAGTGCAGCCCTGGGGAGAGAAGCCTCTTTCTTGGCAGCTTTTCATCTCTTCCGCGACTCAAAGAGAAGTGCAGGGTCTATAGCCTCCAGTGTTTGTGCCCGTTTCGATTTTGCAGTTGCAAAAGTACGATCTGGTTGTTGGTGTTTCCAGGGAGGAACTGCCGGGGTCTTCGGCCAGTCTTGGCTGAGTATGTGGCCTTCCATTCACCTTGAGAGTTTCCCCACTGCTATGTGGGGGCATGAAGCTGCCTTACTCTGAATTAGACCTCCGGGCTCATCAAATCAGACCCTGTCCAGGGTCTCAGAGGCAGAGGTCTTTCATATCACCCACTGCCTGGTCTTTTTTAACTGGAGGTGCCGGGGATTGAACCTGGGACCGTTCGCATGCAAATCAAAGGCTTTTCCACTGAGCCACAGCCTCCTCCGTTGTCCATTGGTCTTTCTAGGCATCCTTACACTCTTTACCCGTGCACCCATTGGGCGTTTCTTGGTCACACTTTTTGGGAACTGGGAGGCAGTACGTACAGTCAGGGACATTTCCATGTGAATACATTAAGCTGCCTTATACTGACTCAAATCCTTGGTCCATGAAGGTCAGTATGGTCTACTCAGACTGGCAGCACCTGTCCAGGGTCTCAGGCAGAGGTCTTTGCCATCACCTCCTCCCTGGTCCCTTGAACTGGAGATGCCAGGGATTGAACTGGGGACTTCCTGCATGCTAAGCAGATGCTCTACCACTGAGCCACAGCCCCTGTCCAAATACACATGAAGCTGCATTATACTGAATTAGGCCATTGGTCTATCCAGGTCAGTATTATCTACACCAGGGGTGGCCAGACTGTGGCTTGGGAGCCACATGCGGCTCTTTCACACACATTGTGTGGCTCCCAGCAGGGCAACTGGAGAAGCAAAGGGGAGGCACACTTTTCCTTCCTTCCTTCCTTTCCTTCCTTCCTTCCTTCCTTCCTTCCTTCCTTCCTACCAACCTACCTACCATCTATTTGCTTTCTTTGTTTATCTCTCTCTTTTCTTTCCACCTCTCTCAGACAAATTAATATCATTAGCAAACAAATAAATATAATTATCAATATCTGTTTTTACCTCTTTTGTTTTTATTTTTGGCAGTCTCATTTAATGTTAATAAAAAGCAAATTTGCATATTTTAAAAACTAAAAATGTGCGGGTAATATTTGTTCCTGTCTTGTGGCTCTCAAACATCTGACATTTATTCTATATGGCTCTTATGTTAAGCAAGTTTGGCCACCCCTGATCTACGCAGAATGACAGTGACTCTCCCAGGCTGAGGTCTTTCCGTTCACCTCCTACCTGGTCCTTTTAACTGGAGATTCCGGGGACTGAACCTGGGAGCTTCTGCATGCCAAGCAGATGTTCTGTCATGGAGTCATGGCCCTCCTTGAGTCTGCTCCCAAATACTGACCCTCCTTTTCACATATGGTTGCCAACCTCCAGGTGGGGCCTGGGGATCTCCTGAAATTACAGCTGAACTCCAGACTACAGAGATCAGTTTCTGGGGGGGAGTGTCTGCTTTGGATGGGGACCCCTTCCTTCCCCAAGCCCTGATCTCCCTCATGCTCTATCCTCCAAACTCCAGGAATTTCCCAAGCTGAATCCGGCAACCCTATAAATTGCATGCATTCTGCCATCTTTCAGACACGCTCCCCCCCCATACCCCTGCATCAGGGATTGGGTAGTTGGGTGCAAGAAGAAATGCATCACACTCCCGTAAGTGGTGCTTACACGGAGAGGTGCTAAATCCCTGCTCACGCCTGAATCTGGGCCTTCACCCTGAGATGTCATTCCTTCCCTGGAGATCCTGAGAAGGAGGCGGTGAAATCCGTGAAACTTGGAAACCCTGTTGAAGTGAAGCGTTAATCCGAAGAGAATAGCAGGGTTTGGTGCCATCTGCATAAGTGACTCCTGCTATTTGCTGTGCGAGGAAAGAAAATCAACTGGCAGGGAGAGAAATCCCGGGGGGGGGGGGGGGGGAGAGAGAGTCTGAATAGGAGCATCGCACTGCCCGTTTCCCCTGGGATCTGAGAAATGCGCTGCCCAATCCATCTTTGAAAAGATGCATTTTGCGAAGTATTTGCATCGCTCCCCTCAGTGCCAAAAAACTGTTCAATGTTCAAAACACACTTGAAAGGGGTGAATCCGGCTCCTCAGGCTGATCTAGCTAATTTTCAAGCTTAGTCCCAGGTTCTGATTCCGGAGCGGAAGCTGGGCTAGTTTGGGGCAACGAGACAGAAAGGTGTCTTGCGGCACAGTTAAAACGAACGGCTGCGTTCTGGCAGAGAGACTGCAATAAATCTACGCCCCTCTAAGGCTTCGCAACAGTGATATGCCAATGCAAGGATCAATGACAAATCCGGGCTGGGCCAGCGACTTGTAAATACACACGCATGAAGCTGCCTTCTACTGAATCAGACCTTCGGCCCATCAAGGTCAGTACTGTCCATACAGACTGGCAGCGCCTCTCCAAGGTCTTGGGCAAAGAAAGGTGACCCCCATCACCTCCTGCCTGGTCCTTTTAACTGGAGATGCCAGGGACTGAACCTGGGCCCTTCTGCGTGCCAACCAGATGCTCTTCCACTGAGCCGCTGCCTTCCCCTCCCCCCCCCCCAAGAATGGAGATCTGCCAAAAACACACAGAAGCTGCCTCATACTGAATCAGGGTGTGTTCAGACGGGCAGCTAATCCCACTATTGGCCTGGCTGTAATTTGATCTAGGTCTTTTTTATCCAGCATTGCACAACCAGACAGCTCCCCCGTGAATGATTTTACCATGCGTGACTTCACGGTGGATTGTCTAGACGTCATCCACCGTAAGGAGCTGTGCGGTCGGCTTTTTTGAAAAAAATCCTGTCTGTGCATGTGCATATGCGCCTCACCGTCTACTTGTTTTTCTGCGCATGTGCGGACTAAAATGGTAAACGCACCGCCAGCAGTACCTTCCTCTAGGTACCATTTCAGTTAACAAGGTGCATAAATATCACGGGACCTTTAGAAACATTAAATTGTTCGGATTGTTTGAGCGGAGCTCTGCAGACATTGCATGTTTAAGCAGTTAAGCATGCATCGCTAAAACCTTAAAATGGTGGCCATTCGGGATGGTCTGGAGACCATCTCTACAGGCTGATTGCGCGTTGGTGGAACAACTAGACAGGGGAAAGTCCGCCATTGGCCCGTCGGCCAGCTTAGGACCAGACTTTCACCACTATATTTTAAGTACAGATCCCCAATGGGGATCGACGGGCTACTCACGGAAGTGGCACGATTCCCAGATGTTGTGATCTGGACGTGCACTTTAAATCCACCAGGGCCTGCCCACCTCTAACCACGGCACCACAGTGGCTGTACCAAAGCCATCTCTTTTACAGTTCACTCAATGGAGGGTCACCATCTCCACAAAAGACTCTGCCTCTTCCTGGATCTTTGTTTAAATTAATTTTAACTTCATCACACACAACGAAATGAGAACCGCACAGCATTTTTGTTTTATCCATCCCAGCCTTTTATGGTTGCCAGCACCGGGTTGGGAGATTCCTGGAGGTTTGGGGGTGGAGTCTGGGGAGGGTGGGGTTTGTGGTTTCCACAAATGGGACGGCTGCTTACGAGTAATGACTTCCTGAAATCAGTAACAGTTGGCAACCCTAGAACTGTTATTGATTTCAGGCGAGCATTGCTTGGAAGCAGCTATGCGAGATCTGCCTTGATGAAGCACTGAAACAGAGTCCTAGCTGACACGTTGTGGAAACCCCAGGAGGTGCTATGTAAAACTACAGCACGGAAGAGGAAAAGAAAAGTCAAACAGACCACAAAACAGGACTGTTTGCATTAATTTATCTATTGGCACGCATTGATCCTCAGAAGGTTGGTGGAATGTTTATAAACAGAAACTTTTGTTGATTGTGAAACAGTGAAGGAGTTGCACCAGATTTTGAGAGTACAAAGATACAGTTATTATATCACGGCTGCATTTTGCTGCCTAGCTGGAGGCTGGCAACTCTATGCCTTGTCAAGGGCAGGGGAAAGAGCGGCAGCAATCCCAGGTTTCAGACTTCCTGCCCCCACAGGGAGGAATTGCTAAAAATATCCTAGAAGCTTTTTACACCAGCCGTTCCTAACTCTCAGGAGTGCGAGTTAATTTTGCTCGCCATGTTGCAGCCCCATGGGCAGTGGCGTGTGAACCCCAGAGGCAATTCCTAGAAGTGCAATTTGATAAAAGTTTTCTAGAAATCCCCAGAACATGTTTTAAGTCAACACAGTGTTGGGGAGCGTCTCCAGACTGGCTCTTTTTATCACCCGCAATGCTAGTCACTGTGGACAACATTTCAGTCTGCACACCATCAAGTGAATGAGGGTGTCTCCTGCCAAGCTTTTGCAATTCATTCCAGTGGGATTGTGCAAGAGAAGCATGTGGCGGATTGTGCCCCTGGCCCCCAGTAATGGGAGAGGAACATATGAAGCTGTATGATAACAGAGTCTTCGTTTTTTGTGCCTCTCTCTCTCAGCTCTGTGGCTCTCTTGAAAAGATACCCCAGAGGGCAGCAGGTTGGATTTTGCCATCTTCAATTTCAGATTAAGAATTAAGGAATTAATTCAGATTAAGGGTGTTGTGTTCTTATGGCAACCGCACACGCGGTCAGGGGCCCACACGTGGCCGGGCGTCACACAGAGCTTCGCTCCGGGAAACAATAGTCTGGCCAGATCATAAAGTAAACCAGTCAGCCAGCCAGGATTCAAAAGGGGACCAATGGTTTAGGGTGACTCTCAAGTAACCCTATCAGTTTGGGTGAGGCCAGGGATGCGGTTGAAAGGTGTATGTAAGCAGACCCCCAACCCCATTCAGACATGTGTTCCTGAACCCTCAATAAATTGATGAGCTGATTTCACAAGAACGCGCCTCTGGACTCGGTACTTTATACTGGCGACGAGGATGGGATCCCGATGAGCGACAACAACGCCAACTCCAGCATAGAATCAAGCACCGATCCGCCGGCAACCGAGCAACACAGGCTCCAGCCCCTCGCAGCACCGCCGACCACCCCAGAGGACATCGCTCACTGCTCCCGAGTCATGCTGGCCACTCCAGGACAGCTATCCACATTCGACCCCACTCGCCCCGAGCTTTGGGAAGCATGGGTGCAGCAAAGGAAGCTGGAAATTCAGAGAACCTGCTTAACCTATCATTACAATGGCATATTGATATGGCGATATTTTAGTGCAGAGGGTTTTTTAAAAAACAAAACAAAAACAAAACCACTGCTCTTCAGGGCAGATGGGAGGAGGGGAAAAGGTTTGATGAGGAAGACAGTCCAGTCTTTGAAAAGCAGGCTGGAGGAGAGTGGGGCAGAGAAAACCCAACAGGAAACTGGCATTACACACAAAGAAAAAGGCAGCTCAGAATCAGCTCCCAGAAAAAGACCCGGGCAAAAGTGGTCTCAGAAGAACTGAGGAGAAAATGGGGAGGGGGGGGGGGGGAAATCAAAACAAACCAACCTAAGAAGTGAAAACAAAAATGCCTGCAGAAATCAAGGCATAAACCGAAGCAGCATGGGGCCAGAGCCCCCCCCCCCCCCCCCAATGCAGAAAAGTCCAAGTCTGGGCTTAGTTTTGCAAGCTGATCGTAATCTTGTTTTATGCCATTTCGGACTCCATAAGTCAGGGGTGGGCAAATTGCGGCCCGGGGGCCACATGCGGCCCGCCACAGAGTTTTTTGCGGCCCGCCAAGAAGATTTCAGGACTTCAAGAAAACTGAGCCTAAATTCAATTTGCTCTCTTATCCCATCACTGCTGATATTGATACAGCACCTGAGGAGCTGCAGCTTGAACTTATTGACATGCAGTCAGATCACACTGTGAAAGAAATGTTTAATGCTGTGACATTAGTTGACTTCTACAAATCTTTGTCTGCTGGAAAAATTTCCATGTATGAAGAAATTTGCTGGGGAAATGTTCTCTATATTTGGGTCTACATATATTTGCGAGCAAAGTTTTTCTTGCATGAAGATCAACAAGAGTAAATATAGATGCTCTTTGACAGACATTAAATTGCAGGCTCTGATGAGAATCTCAACAAGCAATCTCACTCCTGATTTCAAAAAAAATTGTAGAAAAGTGTGATAGGGTACATTTGTCTCATTAAACTGATTCTAAAATTAAATGTGCTTGCAGCTATAGATGATATGAAATTAGCACAATAAATAAATTGAATAAAACTACCACTATTTTATTTAATTTATATTTATTGATTTTTATGATACAGTTTATATTTTTTCTGAAATGCAAAGTTAACTAATGAATGCAATCATTTTAAAAGGTGCAGCCCTCCGCTAACCCCCGCTCCCACAAAGTGGCCCCCCAGCCAAAACAATTGCCCACCCCTGCCATAGGTCACTCTTTGGTGCAGTTTGGATTTGTCCTTGGTTGAATTTTTTAGCGATGCTTTTGAACTATTTTAATTCTTGGGGCCGTCTCCATGAGCTGCCTTTCTGTTGGAATTTATGTCCCCGCAAACTCAGCAATGTTTCACAAATGAAAAGAGGGGGACGGCTGTGTACTTGATACGCCTCTCTTCTCCCTTTAAGGACTGTTACTTGGAATTCTCTGGCCAGTTTCAGGCCAGTAGGGTATTGGCTTTCGAAGCACGGAGGTTCGCATCTCATCATCGGACTCTCTTAGAGCTGACTATTCAATGTCATCTCCAGCTACACAGGCAAAGAACCTCCAATCTCTTCCAGAGGTTTGCAGGAGTCTCCCGTGTTGGGGAGACCTTGTCCAGTGTTCCCTCTAAGCTGTGTGTGTGAGCAGCTGCTCATGAACACAGGAAGACCCACTCAGCAGCAATCCAGAGCTGCGCAGAGTCTTGCACTGCCCACTGCCCACTTTAAGATTACAGCAGTTATATTCTGCCCATTGTGTCAATTGCTCCACTCAGTGGGGGGGAAATTAGAGTAGAGTCAGTCCATTATTATCATTATACTAGGAATAAGGTCCGTGGTGCAAATAAATACAACGGGCTCTAGAAAGAGGCTCTGGGAGAGTGCCAAGGCCTTGGGCACTCAGTGTCAATTTGCTGTGGCAAAATCAGCAGGGTATAACGACACAGAGTCCACCATTTCCTCCTCCTCCTCCTCCTCCTCCCCTCTTCTTCTTCTTCTTCTTCTTCTTCTGTTCCTGCTGGCAGCAGAGGAGAGGACTTGCAATAACAGGTTTAAATTAAGGGCAGGGAGGCACTGGCTGGATATTAGGGGAAACTTTTTTACAGTCAGAGTTGTGCAAGAGTGGAATCGGCTGCCTGGGGAGATGGTGAGCTCCCCCCCCCCCCTGTGGCAGTCTTGAAGCAGCAGCTGGACAAACCCTTGTCAGGGATGCTCTAGGCTGGTCCTGCATTGAGCAGGGGGTGGGACTAGATGGCCTCTAGGTCCCCTTCCCACTCTGTGTGATTCTATGGATTCTGTGAAGCAATCATGCTTTAAGATAGTTTGTTGGACCGAAGACCCTTAAGGGAGGTCCAACAATTTTTATAAGCAATAAAGGTGTCATGGTTTGGAGTGACAAGGTGGACCTTTCTGGAGTAACTGTCATCTGGGGGATGAGCCCCTTTCACACTCACTGGGAGGAGAGAGGACCACGGCTTCTGAGTGCTGGTGGGAATCACTGAACCTGTACTCTAGAGATCAGCTGTAATTCCAGGAGATCTCCAGGTTCCCCCTGGAGGTTGGCAACCTGACACAGATACTGTATTCCTACATTGGTAGGAGCCAGTCTGGTGTGGGAGCCAGTCTGGTGCAGTGGTTAAGTGTGTGGACTCTTATCTGGGAGAACCGGGTTTGATTCCCCACTCCTATACTTGCAGCTGCTGGACAACCTTAGGCAAGCCATAGTTCTGTCAGAGCAGTTCTCTCAAGGGCAGTTCTCAAAAGAGCTCTCCTCAGCCCCACCTGCCTCGCAGGGTGTCTGTTGTGGGGAGGAGAAGGGAAAGGAGTCTGTAAGCTGCTCTGAGACGCCGAGTGAAGTGGTGGGGTATAAATCCAATCTCTTCTTCTGTGTGTCTCTGTGCGCCTCTGTGTCTCTCTGTGCGAACCACCCTGTTCGGTCATAGCATTTCTACAGTAATGCTTCACCTTTGGAGATTCTTTTATGAGAACAGCAGTAACTTCCCTTGAGGCCTTAAGAAAAGGGCCAGCCTCTCAACGGAGAGGAAAGCGTCAAGTCCCTCTGCAAGAAATGTGCCTTTTCATCGTAAGAGCCGGGTTTCGGTGCTGCTCTTGAATACCTAATGGGCTGGCTTCCTCTTCATTAAAATTCTGGCCACAAAACGTTCCGAGGTATTAATTCAGTTTCCTCCCCACCTCCCCCCACTCCCAATCGCATATGACATTTATCGCTTGGCAAACAATCCTCCAACGGTTTGAGGAATCTTTGAGCGTTTCCCCCAATGGAGAAGCGTTTTCACCGTGGAACACATTTGTCTTCAAGCCTTCTCAACAAGATTCAATCAATAAATACAGCCATATATCAATACTTCCTCCCTTCCACTCAGTCGCGGGCTTTCAACTACGGTCCCACGCCTTTGTGGCCTGCAGATCAAGGGAGGAGGAACGCCTGCTGGAAAACGAATCACGTTACCTTCCCCCCTCCCTTTGCACGCACACGCCGTTAAAGATTATCTGCTGCTGTTGTAAAAGGACAATTTTTTTCCCCCTCTGGAAGAACCTCTTTGAACTACATTTAGTCATCTCGCAACTTGGACTATGCTCCAATCACACGCCATGTTTGCCAGATGGGTTTGGCACTCACAGTCATTTCCTTTGCACTCCCCCACCCCCGTTTTGAAAGCGACACAGTGACGCTCATTTGCAAAAATTAAGATGAACATGGAATCCATGTTTTAGAGGAGATCATTCCCTGGAATGGAGGCGTGGTCCTTTGAGGACTGCAGGAGGCCGGTTCCCCAAAGAAGCGGAGTGAAATGTGCAAGATTAAAGTCCCTCTTGAGCCAACAAATAATCACCCATTTACATCTGAAAACTATCATGCAAGGTTGCTGGACATGATGCCCACAAATGCCTTTTCTGGAGCCCGCCAAGCATTTTGAGAAAGTGGATCAACTTTTGCTCAGCAGAGCTTCTGATCAGTCCTCGGAGACCTGATTGGATGTGAAGATTTTTTTAAAAAGTTGCTTTGGCAGCAGCTGCCACCACCACACGAGGATTTTCACTGTTGTGATGTACTGAGCTGAGACCATCCTGTTGGGATGACTAAACCAGGCAGAGCTTGAGGGCGCCTAACAATAGCTGGCTAGGATCCTAGGGAAACAAGGATCCTAGAGAAAACCAGTTGAGAAACAATGTCATGTAAATAGCCTAGGGTTGGGAGTAGGGGGGGTGTTGGGGTGTCACCTTCGCATGCATAAAGACCCCACTTCGCCCAGGCAGTCTTTGTCTCCTTTATCATGGCTGAGCTCACTAATAAACTATGAGCTGATCACTACATGCCTTTGAACCCAGAATATTTCAGCTGTATAACTGGAAATAAACTGTCTGTTTAAATATATTCATTTTAAAAGAGAACAGTGTTTCTATTAGACATATTAGTTTAGTTACTATGCATGACCTCATACAGAGGGATTTTGTGGCTGGCTCTGCCTCTTGTGAAAGCAACTTTTGGGCTCTGCCCTCCATCCCTTGTACGAATTCCAAAGGTGCTCACAGGAACAAAAAAGGGTGGGGACCGCTCCTATAATGCTACATGATGTGTGCAGAAATGGCTTCTATGGAGTGAGACCGATTGCCTGTCTCATCCATGACTGCCAACAGTTTCCTAGTATCCGAAGTGTCCATCCTCTTTTACAGAAGACTCTCTTTATTCCACTCTATTCAGCATTTCTCTGAAGCAGTTATCTTTAACCTTTGAAGACCCAGGATGCCCTGAGCTGCAAGCATGTAATAGGAAGAAGACGACATGCGTTTGAACCCAGTATATTTCCCAGCAGCTCATCCCTTCCTGCCCTCCCTCTCATGATCTGCCTAAATTTACAGAATCCGCATTACTGTCAGATGGCCAATCTTGCCTTTGCTTAAAAAGCTCCAAAGAAGGCGAGCCCACCACCTCCCGAGGGAGCCTGTTCCACCGAGGAACTACTCGAACTATCAAGAAGTTCTTCCTAATCAGGAAGCCTCATTATCCAATGAAGCTGGTGGGCAGTAGGTTCAGAACAGACAAAAGGAAAGACTACTTTGCACATAGAGTGATGAAAATGTGGAATTCACTGCCAGAGGATGTAGTGATGGCCACTGGAATAAACAGCTTTAAAGGAGGAATTAGATTGATTCACGGAGGAGAGGTCTATCAATAGCTACTAACCAGGGTGAACCTCCACATTCAGAGGCACTAATCCTCTGAAGCCCAGAGCCAGGAGGCAATCTCAGGGGAAGGCCTTGGCCAATACGCCTTGTTGTTGACCATCTAGAGGAACTGGTTGGCCACTGTGGGAGACAAGATGCTGGACCACTGGTCTAATCCAGCAGGGCTCCTCTGATGTTCTAATGTTTAGCCGAAAACTCTTTTGATTTAATTTCAACCTGTTGATTCTGGTCCGACCTTCTGGGGCAGCAGAAAACAACTCCACCCCATCCTCTATTTGGCAGCCCTTCTCCAGACTGAACATACCCAGCTCCTTCAACTTCTCCTCACAGGACTCGGAGAAGCCCCACTTGGTGGAGGAGGGGAAACTGTTGCGTACAACCCAAAGTGTTGGATCTGCTCCAGAGCACACGTGAAGCTCCGGCTGGACCGTTCCTTTTTATCCCCCTCCAAATATACAAATTAAATTGAACCCAGGAAAAAAAATGTCTCTGTATGGATTTTCACTCAGAATGCCCCGGTTAACTCCAGATTTACGGGCTGTTTCTTCAAATGGCTAAATCAAAGGATTCATTGTTCATTTTATAGGCGGGCAGACTCCGCATGAGAGAGAGAGAGAGAATATCAGCACCTCCCTGTATTCATCTCCACTCTGTGTTTAAATATTTAGGCATTGTTTGCTCCAAGGCTTGCTGTAGGATATTGAATCATCTCTTCCACATTAACTTTTATGTCACAAATATTCCCGAAACACAAAAAAGGCGTCTTTCATCTGCCAAAATGAAAAAGGGAGGATATCAATAACTAAGCTGCTTTTCATAAGTCATATTAAATCAAGACATACGCTGATAGCATTAATGATTGTGCAGAATTCCCATTAGAAGAGAATTATGACAAAGACAGCTCTTTGAACAGATGTAGGAACGTGTTTCTCTGGGGGAGGGGAATGCTATTCTTTTGGATTTTGATCCCTTTCTTGCTCCCTCTGACCTATCAAGATGGGTAGCTGCGCTAGTCTGATTAACATATAGCAGTAGAAAAGAGCAAAAGTCCAGTAGCATGAGAACATAAGGGAAGCCAATGTGGGATCAGGCCAGTGGCCCATCCAGTCCAACACTCAGTGTCACACAGGGGCCAAAAACACCAGGTGCCCTCTGGGAGACCAGAACGTGGCTGACCACCGGTACTGGGTACGCGTGGTCTTGTAACGCCTTATTAATAGTGCATTTATAGTCCGCGCAGATGCAGACTTCCCCGTTAGCCTTGAGGGGGGTCACAATGGGAGTCTCCCACTTGGCGTGGGAGACCGGCTCGAGCACCCCTTGTGCCATGAGCTTTTCCAGCTCCGCCTCCACTTTGGGCTGGAAGGCGAGCGGTGGCCGGCGGACGGCCACGCGGATGGGCCAGACCACTGGGTCCAGGTCGAAGGAAACCGGGGGTCCTCTGTAGCAGCCCAATGAGCCATCGAAAACGGCGGGAAATTCCTCGCAGATGGACGAGAAGTCGGTGGAGCCCACACGGTGTATTCCTGTCCACTGCACTCTGAGCAGCTTGAACCAGGCGCGACCTAGAAGACTGGTTAGATTGCGCTCCACCACAAGAAGGTCTAGCATACCGTTAAATGCGTGGTACTGGACCCGGACCCTGGCTAGCCCCTTAATAGCCACTGGGTTTTTTTGGAAGTCCCGGAGGACCAACCCAGCTGGCAGCCGTAGCCAGCGTGCCCCCTTCGGGCAGAGGCAGCGGAATGTAGCTGCGGACACAATGGAATATGTGGACCCTGAGTCCAGTTCCATGGAACAGGGAACTCCCTCTGTCCGGAGGGACACGAAAATCGTGCCCGAATGGGCTGGGGCAAGTTCATTACTGTGGCTGCGGGAACGACACTGTCCACTTCCTCGAAGTTCGCTGCTGGGGCATGGTGGCTGTTCCTTAGGCGGCAGGCCCAGGTGAGATGGCCTGCTTTCCCGCAGGTGTGGCAGATGGCATCACGGAAGCGGCA
The DNA here is from genome assembly GCA_029233225.1 of Lepidodactylus listeri. Taxonomy (NCBI): domain Eukaryota; kingdom Metazoa; phylum Chordata; class Lepidosauria; order Squamata; family Gekkonidae; genus Lepidodactylus; species Lepidodactylus listeri. The sequence goes on along the minus strand of JARCFY010000011.1, from coordinate 99,930,828 downwards.
TGTACGTCTGTTGTGGTGGTCCCCGCAGTTTGAGCATGTTGGGGCCTGCCTGTTGAGGGAAGCAGAAGAGGGAACAGAGACAGATGCTGGGCGCCGGCCCTTGGGCCTGGAGACACCGGGCTCACCCTTCTTCAAGCGTGGTTGCATCTGGTGGACGTCCTCTTCTTCGCTCGAGTCGGGTTCAGGAGGGGCCGCCTGGTGGACTTTGGTGGCTGCCTTGTCCTTTTGCGTTGTCTCGAAGGCTGCTGCTGTTTGGAGCATCTTCTCCAAGGCTGGCTCCGACATTGCGATGAGGCGCTGGCGGAGCTTGGCTTCACGGATCCCTCCCATGAAGGCAGTCTCCACGTGGTCATCCACGTGGTGGAATTCGCAGCTCATGGCTAGTCGACAGAGTTCAGCCAGGAAAGTGGCGGCTGACTCCCCTGGCTGCTGCTGGTGCTGTATGAACTCCCAGCCCCTAGCCAGTTTTGATGGCTTCGGGGTGAAGTAATCGCTGAGGGCCTTGATGAGTATGTTGTAAGGCACCTCGGTGGGGTCTTGCGGGGCGAGTAGGTTCTGGGCCACCCGCATGACCTCCATCCCTCCGGAACTCAATAGCCAGGCGCTCTTCAGGTCCACCTCTGTGATTCCGTGGACCCTGAAGGCGCAAACCCAGTGTCTTGAGCCAGGACTCCCACGTCTCTGGGCGAGACATATTGAAAGGGGTCATTGGTCTCGGAGCATTTGCCATAGTTACCGGAGCAGGAGCGGTGGCGGTTTGAGCGATGTCCTCGTGGTCTTGCGGCGGTGCCGGGGAGCGCTGAGGCTCGGCGCTGGCTAGTGCCGGAGGATTGGGGCTCAGAGCAGCTTGGGGCAAGGCATTGGAGCGCTGGAGCTTGGAGATGCCTGCGGCCGGCGGGACGGAGCTCGCTGTGCTGCTGCGGTCGGCTGGAGAGTCGCTCATTGGGATCCCACCTTCATCACCACTGAGAAGTATTGGAGTCAGGAGTCCATGGAACAGTGAAACAGCTAGATCTTTATTGCTGGTCCGGATGAAGCATACAACCCAGGGCTCCGAGCCCTCCTTTTATGCTGGTCAGGGACAATTCCCTGACCTCGCCCAACTGGCCTGATAGGCTATTCTCAGTCTATTTACATCTCATAGGTTCCCTGGGAGAAACCTAGGTACAGGATTGGTGGCCGGGAGAAACCTAGGTACATGAATCCACCTGGCCTTTGTTCTACCTGGCTGAAGCTCAGGTAGTTTCTTGGCCATGTGCTCTGGCCACTTGGCGGTCGCCATTACTGGAACACATGGCGACCCCATGGTCAATCCATAACATCTTCCTTCCTCTCTCCCCCTATGAATGATGACTTGCTCCCTACCTGCACGCACCAAGAGAGGGAGGGACACGTGGTCCTCTCTTGGCACCATGAGGCAGACGGGCCTCTCTCGCCATCTGTCTCCATCCTTTAGCTAGTAAGTTAGTACCCTATCCTGTCTCTGCCCTCTCCTATCCAAAGTGTACTTCTCAAATAAAGAGAGGAGTATTTCTCTTCTAAACTTGCAGCGTGGCTCTGTGTAGCTTTGTACGCCGAGTAACCTGGTAAAGTGACGCTCCTGCATTTGTAGCTTTATTTAAGCACTCTGCTAATGAACCTTAACTGGAATAACCACCCCAGTTAACCTTGCTAAAGGCTTTGCCTTTAGCTGCGCAGAGCCATAGGACAGAAGAACCCCCACAGAACCAACGACGTTGAAGAGGTAATGGAGATCAAAAGGCCCTAAACTTCTCTGTCTGTTGTTTGTCTAAACTTTTTTTAAGTAGGCTAAGCAAAATGGAAATCAGAACTCTGGCATGACTTGAAAACAATTTCAATTAAAGGAATCTCTGGTGATCCAATTTTTTTCTTTATCACGCAAGTCGTACTGCATAAATATTTCATAAGCCGTTTAGCATGCTCTTTTTTTTAATAATGAAGGGAGGAACACGACTACCTACGCAATGGGAGCGCTTCTCTCTCAAGGCTGCTTGAGGAGGCGGAGGGAACGGAGGTGGAGGTTGCGCCGGGGAGCTGATGTGGTTCAGGGCAAGATCCGGAATAAATGTGGATGTGGGCAGGATGTATAACTTGTCAATTGCACGTGGGGCTCTGGATCAGGGCCATCAGGGGCGGTGTTTTCCCAGATGGCTTGGGTACAAACATTTTTGGCACAGAGAAGGAGAGGAAAGTGAATGTGTGAAGCTGCCTTCTACTCAATCAGACCTTTGGTCCACCGGGGTCAATTTTGTCTACTCAGACCAGCAGAGGTCTCAGGCAGAGGTCTTTCTCATCACCTCCTACCTGGTCCTTTCAACTGGAGATGCCAGGGACTGAATGTTTAGTTCTGGGACTTGGGGATGTTGAGTCTTGGGAACGTTGAGTCTGGAGAAGAGGAGGTTGAGGGGGGACGTGATGGCTCTCAAAGTATCTGAAGGGCTGTGTCACTTGGAGGAGGGCAGGGAGCTATTCCTGTTGGCAGCAGAGGAGAGGACTCGCAAGAATGGGTTTAAATTGAGGGCGGGAAAGTACCAGCTGGATCTTAGGGAAAACTTTTTGAGAGTCCGAGTTGTACATCAGTGGAATCAGTTGTCTAGGGAGGTGGTGAGCTCCCCCCCACTGGCAGTCTTCAAGGAGCAGCTGGACAAACCCTTGTCAGGGATGCTCTAGGCTGATCAACTTTTTTGGGGGGGGGGGGGCTGAGCTTTCGAGAGGCAAAGCTCCCTTTGTCAGATACCTTCACCAGACACATCTCTGACGAACCCCCGATTGAGCAGGGGGTGGGACCAGATGGCCTGTAGGGCCCCTCCCATCTCTGTGTGATCCTGTGATTCTATGATTCTATGAACCGGGGTGTGGGGGGGGGGGCTTCTGCATGCCAAGCAGATGCTCCACCACTGAGCCATGTCCCACTCCGAAATTTGCCTGAGCATATGAAGCTGCCTTAATACTGAGTCTGATCATTGGTCTATCCAGGTCAGTACTGCCTACTCAGACTGGCAGCAGCTCTCCAGGGTCTCGGATGGAGGTCCTTCACATCTCCTTGAACCTGGTCCTTTTGACTAGATGGAAGTCCAGTGGAAACTTAGAGGCCAGTGACCTTTCCAAGGGACAAGCTGTCAACGGTCACCTCTCCCTTTGTCAGAGATGTGTCTGGTGAAGGTATCTGACAAAGGGAGCTTTGCCTCTCGAAAGCTCAGACCCCCCCCCCCCCCAAAAAGTTGATTGTTTCTCAGGTGCTCCAGGACTTGAATTTAGCTCTTCTACCACAGACCAAGATGGCTACTCTCTAAAATGTCCTTTGCAGATGGTGACTGCAGCCATGAAATAAAAAGACTCCTGCTCCTCGGGAGGAAAGCGATGGCAAACATAGGCAGCATAACAAAAAGTAGAGACATCTCCCTGCCAACAAAAGTCCGTATGGTCAAAGCAATGGTATTCCCCGTAGTAATGTATGGCTGCAAGAGTTGGACCATAAGGAAGGCCGAGCACCGAATAATAGATTATTTTGAATTATGGTGTTGGAGAAGACCCTTGAGAGTCCCTTGGACTGCAAGGAGGTCAAATCAGTCAGTCCTAAAGAAAATCAACCCTGACTGTTTCCTGGAAGGCCAGATCCTGAAGCTGAAGCTCCAATACTTTGGCCACCGAATGAGAAGGAAGCACTCCCTGGAGAAGACCCTGATGATGCTAGGAAAGACTGAAGGTCAAAGAATGAGATGGTTAGACAGTGTCATCGATGCAACAAACATGAAGTTGAGCACACTACGGAGGACAGCAGAAAACAGGAGAGCCTGGCGTGATGTGGTCCATGGGGTCGCGAAGAGTCAGACTCGACTGTGCGACTGAACAACAACAGTTCAGAACCCATCAGCATAGATTCAAAGCTAGGATTTCATTCCAGTGTACACTACCTTACTCTTAACCAACACTGATCTTTATTTTGCCGCAGTCTTGCCCACGCACCCAGTTCTGATAGCCCACTGATAGCTCTTGTAGCTCTTCACAGTTGGGGATGGCTTTCACCATATTGAGGAATTTGGTATCATTTGTGAACTTGGCTACTACACTGTTCACTAGGCATTGCCCGGAAACCAGGGGAAGGTCAGTATTGTCTACTCAGACTGGCAGCCGCTCTCCAGGATCTCAGGCAGAGATCTTCCACATCATCTACTGCCTGGTCTCTTTGACTGGAGATGCTGGGGACTGAGTCTGGTACCTTTTGTGTGCCAAGAAGATGCTCTACCACTGAGCCACAGCCCTTCCCCACGTCAAACCAGCTGGTCCAACTGGGCACAATGTAAAAAAACAACACCGAGTGAGACTTTGTTTTGGGAGGAAATGAAATCTGCGAAACAAGAGTCTTCTAAGGAGGGTGATAACAGCCTCGGCATGTTGATAAAGCAATGTTTCTGTTTCCTTTTTGAGGAAGGTAGCATTGACCTCAGCGGTGGCCTCCCCTTGAATCAAAACAGGATTTGCTGGCGGGCAAATAATTAATTATAAAAAGCTGGAAATCAGACTCCAAAGTAAACCAGAATAATTAATCCTTGATGCGCTAAATTCGGTAGCAAAATAGGATAAGGTGGTATTAATAAAGGAGTATTTTAATGAAATGAAGCGTCATATCCAAGACACAGTAATTTGTTGGTTTCAAAGGTTTTCGTGATGCCGCATTTCAAAGATTTCGTATACTGAAAGGATCCGGCGTAGAGTGGAAGGCTACAATAGGGTAGCACTGTACAAAGGACTTCACCAAGTTCCTTGGATAAACTTCTGGGGTCTCTACGAACATGTCTAGTTTGCTGTGGGTTGGATCCTGTTCTCGAATTTTGCATCATTTGGTGTGTCATGTTAACACTTACGCTTAGCCTCATTTTGGTGCTTTAGACTCTTGGTTGGATCTACAACCCATTCCCTATTTCACTGATAATTGAACATCCTATTTTGCTGATTGTCCTAATTCACTCGGTATCATCCGCCCTGAGTCCCGGTGAGAAAGGCAGACTATAAAGAAGGTGTTGTTGTTGTTGTTCAGTCGCACAGTTGAGCCTTCAGCTGCCACCACCCCCTGTGGCAGCAAACTCCATGCATCAATCACTCCCCGGGTGAAGAAGCGCCTCCCCCCATCCGCTCCAACCTGACTGCTCAGCAACCCCACTGAGAGCCCACGATCCCCTGCGCCGTGAGAAACGGAGAAAAGCACCTCCCTCTCTACCTGCTCTATCCTGTGCACAGTCTTGTACTAGCAGAACAGCAGATACAACTTTCCAACAGTACAGCACAGTTACAAAGTTCATTTGGTAGCTGACTGAAACTGGCATCATATCAAAGGGTCAACAAGCCTCTCTTGTCCTCATCATAAAGGCTTTCTTTGACAATATGATATGATTCAGCTTTAATTACCTTCATCTAGTCCAACCCCCTGCACAACGCAGGGAATTCCCAAATACCTCCCCACACACACACACACACACACACAGAGTGACCGCTGTTCCATGCCCAAAAGATGGCAAATACCCTCCAGGATCCCTGACCAAACTGGCCTGGAGCTTCCTGACCCCAAAGTGGCCATCGGCATTTCCCTGGGCGTGTGAGAAAGGGCCACAAGAACTAAGCACTGAGGCAACCCTTCCTGCCCTCCCTCTCAAGATCTGCCTAAGTTCACAGAATCAGCATTGCTGTCAGATGGCCCTCTAGCCTCTGCTTGAAAACCTCCCAAGAAGGAGAGCCCACCGCCTCCCGAGGAAGCCTCTTCCACTGAGGAACTGCTGATTGTCGGGAAGTTCTTCCTAATGTTTAGCCAAAAACTCTTGTCAGGTATATTATAGCTGTAATTCTGGAATTGGCAGGGGGTTGGACTAGATGACCTTGGTGGCCCCCTTCCAACTTGGAGACCGAGTAACACGCCCATTAAAGGATTTGCAAGATTTGTTTGCTACTGGCCGTTTTTATTGGTCGCTGCTGTTGCTATTTTTGACCCCAAAATGGGTACTCTGGGAACACTGTGAAGAGTGATTTAGAGGAGATCTATAAAGATGACAAGACAGGGGTTAGTAGCATCCAGGGCATCCCTTCCAGGAAGGTTTCTAAAAATAATCGTTGCCCTCCTTTCGGTTCCAGCAACCGAAAATCAAGGCATGAAACACATGAAGCTGCCTTTGACTGAGTTGGGCCCATTGAAGTCCATCTTGTCTACTCAGATTTGCAGCGGCTTTCCAGGGTCTCAGGCAGAAGTCTTCCACATCACCTGCTTCCAGGGTTGCCAACCTCCAGGTGGTGGCTGGAGACCTCCTGGGTGACAACTGGCCTCCAAGAGATAGAGATCAGTTCCCCTGGAGAAAATGGCTGCTTTGGAGGGCAGACTCGATGGCATTGTACCCTGCTGAGGCCCCTCCCCTCCCTAAACCCCGCCCTCCTCAGGCTCCACCCAGTAAATCTGCAGGTATTTCCTGGAGCTGGCAACCTTGCCAACTTCCTGATCCTTTTGAGTGGAAATGCCAGGAATTGAAACTGGGACCTGCATGCCAAGCAGAGGCTCTGCTGTGGCTAACCAAAATTTTCCATCTTATGCTCTGCTTACTTGGTGGCAATGTTCCCTCTAAGCTGTGGAGTCCTGTGAGCAAAAGTTCTCCTTTGTGAGCTACCGGCATTAAAGTTGTCAGCGAGCAATTTGGCTACTGCATAAATTAGCCTGCTCTAGTGCCATCCTTCCTGAGCTAAGACAAAAATCTGTGAGCTGGAGGCTAAACAACTGTGAGCTAGCTCACACTAACTCAGCTTAGAGGGAACACTGCTTGGTAGCAAGTCTTGTTGAATCGGGGGAGGAGGGGTTCCCTGTGAGTAAACAGGCATAGGACTGGGCTGCACATGGGTTGGTTATGGCACAAATGGAGCCTCCCCTCCATGCCCACCCTCATGTTTCAATGGCCCTTGGCAGCTCCTGTTTCAGTCCCCCCCCCTTTCTGTGCTTGTAAGATGTTCCTGCTATTTACAACGTTCTAGATTTGATGGGAGGGGGAGAAAGGTGGGCTTTGTCCTACCACCTTGCTGCTGGCAGGCACTTTCCTCCAGCCCAAGGGCCTTTCTACAACACCAGAGGCTTGCATCCAGGACGGGTCTTCTTGGCCATGACCCAGCTCTGCATCACAGTTGAGCTGCCCCCCCCTCCAAGGGGTCATTCCGCCCCTTCTGCATTCAGTGGGAACCGTCATTTTGCTCCTCAGGGACACAGATGAAGGTGGCTTCTCCTGAGTCAGGCCCTTGGTCCATCAAGATCAGTTTTGTCCACTCAGACTTTTGGCCACACTCCAAGGTCTTAGGCGGAGGTCTTTCACAGCACCTGCCAGTTTGGTGTAGTGGTTAGGAGCATGGAATCTAATCTGATTCCCCACTCCTCCACATGCAGCTGCTGGTGTGACCTTGGGTCAGTCACAAGTTCCTTCAGAGCTGTTCTCTCAAGGGCAGTTCTCGGGAGAGCTCTCTCAGCCCCACCTACCTCACAGAGGCCGCAGACAGATGTGCCTTTAAATCCGACTCAGCTGTGAATGCTTGATGGATCTAAAGGGCATGATCAGACAGCAACATGTGGGAAAGGTCCCACAACTGTCAGCACCCTGTGCTGTCCCACCACAGAAGCAGAGTTGGAAAGTCCAGTCCTAATGCTTGCCAACGGGCTACAGATGGACTTTCCCCTGTCTGATTGCTCAAGCGTGCTCTCATGCCGTAGGGATGGTCTGCCCATTCCATCCCAACTTGGTGCCTCCCCCTCCCCCGGCTTAGCAGTATGCGCATAACCGCACACTCCATGAGGAACCCTCAGTGCGGAGGTGCGATTCCTCGTTTATGCACATGGGAAACAAAAGGCAAAATAATCCCCCACTTGGCTGAATGTGCTATCTGATTGGGCAGTGATGGGCTGAGCCTGCAGTTTACAAAGGATGTGTGATTGCACAACTCCGTGTCAGTTTCCACTGGGGAAAAACGGGCTCGCTTCCCCTCCACACCAAATGGCACGTGTGACCATGACCAGAGTGTCTGTTGTGGGGAGAGGAAGGGAAAGGAAATTGTAAGCCGCTCTGCGATGTGGAGTGGAGGGCAGGAGGGGTATAAATCCACAATCTCCTCCTCCTCCTCCTTCTTTCTGATCATGACAGCTGGAGATGCCGGGACTAAACCTGAGACCTTCTGCATGCCAAGCAGATGCTCTCCCACTGAGCTACAGCCCCATCTCAGTCATCCTCCAGACAGCTGCTTGTGTGTATGTGATGGTGGGGGGAATGATGCAGAAACAGTTGCCGCTTCCCAACTAGCAAATCCCCCTGCCTGGGAAGGAGGTCACTAGTTAGAGTTGCCAACCTCCAGGTGGGGCCTGGAGATCCCCAGAATTACAACTGATCTCCAGACAACAGAAATCAGTTTCTTCTGGAGAAAACGGCTGCTTTGGAGGGTGGGCTTTATCAGATTACACCCTGCTGAGATCCCTCCCTTCCCCAAACCCTGCCTTTCCCAAGTTCCACCTCCAAATCTCCAGGAATTGGCAGAGTTGACGATCCAATCACTTGGTATGCCGTCGAATGGGTTGACACGTGGCATGACTTTTGCAGCTCAACCAACTGCTCGGTGTAGAAAAAGAAAAATAGCTATTGGGAACCTCTAACTCGTTTCCCCCTCTGCATTGTCATTTATAATTGTATTCCCCCGCAAAATATTTGTTTGCCCTAGAGGGACAAAGTTATTACTGCTGCGTGGCCCCCGGAGTCAGGCAGCCAAGTGTGAAGCTTTTAATAAATTTATACTGGAATAATGTGTTCCCAGTTGCAAATAAAGTCTGACAGCAACACACACAGACACACACAGACACACAAAAGCAATAATACCAAAAGAATTATACCAGCGAAACCCAACAAACGTCCTTGCCAAGACAAATCTTAGGGAAAAGATGGCTCTGCCGAGACGTTCGGCCACCTGGGATTCTTTCATCTCCCTAATCCAGCATCTCTTATCTCCGAAAACACACAGCTGTGAATTGGAAAGCGACTGGGGGGTTGTCAAAGAAGGCAATTAATTGATTCTGCCAATTAACGCCTTATCCCAGCTTTCCGATTACGATTCGGTAGCTAATCAATTTGTTTGATAGCAAACCGGCGACAGTTTCCAAATGAAAGGCGTGTAGCTTCCTTTCTGGTTTGGGCTAATTAGCAAGTCCTTTTTTTTTCTCCCCCAGAAGAGAAAGCGGAAGCTCTTCCCTTCTTTTTAATTGTCTTTTGACCCTTCCGCCGTCCTCAGCGCTGCCTCCTTCAAAGGTTTCTTGTCAGAAGGCAAATTAAAATGCGGTTGACGTCTGAAAGGATGTATCCTTAGGCCCAGAGGAAACTTGTCTGCACGGCGGCAGATTCTTTGGAGGAATCACTGGTGCAGCCTGCGCAGGGCAAAAAACTCCCATCTGCTCGCCCTTGGGTTGACACATGCCGATGAACGGCTTCCCAGGTGATTGTGACAGTTACTCCACGACCCCTGACTGCAACCTCAGCAAGTGTGTTTGTGTGTGTGGATTGCAGAATGAGAACCAGCTGGCAAAGTGAACAAAGGAAACTCACGGGTGAATCTGGAGCAATTTCCCAATAATGGCCGATTCTGTACCCATCTGTTTCCTTGCAGTTTTTCCACAGCCTCGTCGGGAGGGTCGTCTCCCTCAACACTGCATGCTGCTTTCATTTTCTTTGCTCATCAGGTTTTATGGTACCTTCTGCATAGATATGTGGCCATTCAAGGGTGACTCCGCAATCAGTACGGTGTTGCCCCAGGGTATCTGAATGTGGTTTTGAGCTGTACCTTTTCCTTCCTCCACTTTCGATTTGAACGGAACAATAAGCAGACAACTTGACATGGCTTCATTGATCTCTGTCAGTTCCCCCACCCCTATTTCCTCCTCTGTATTTATCAACTTGCCATGAACTACTTGGCTCCATTGGGTGTGATCCACCATCCAAAGCATCTCCTATGTGGCTAATGACCTCTGAGGCAAGTACTGAAACAGGAAAATCTGCATACCAATGCAGAAGCCAGTGTTGAAGACAAAATAGATGGCAAGCTGATACGGGGCTTAATGGGTAGCCAATGCAGAAACCAGGACCCGAGGCAATCGAGTGAGGATGGCAGAGATGTGGCTTTTGCCCATTCCTTCCTCCCAACGAGCAAAACAAGGAAGGCCTCTGCCTGTAGAGTTTTGCCAGGTAGGGTCTGGGGATCTCCCAAATTTATAGCCAGTCTCCAGATGACATAGTTCAGTTCCCCTGTAGAAAATGGCTGCTTCGAGGGTGGACTCTGTGGTAGGACACCCTGCTGAGGCGCCTCCCACAGCCTCCCTCAGGCCCCTCTCCCAAATGTCCAGGGATTTCCCAACCCAGAGCTGGCAACCCTATCTGTGAATGCAGACATCCTGCTTCACAAAAGATGCTCAGGATTTAGAGACAACGCCCACCCGGTGCCATTGAAAGAGGACTCTGTGGGGGCTGCGATGCGTCAACCCTCTGTCAGCGAGCTCATTTCCCTTGACATCTGACTGGTTTCGAAGGAGAATCTTCCTCTAAGAAGCACTCAAGTTGATGCGTGGGAGATCATATCTGAACCAAACACTAACCTTACTATTACAGTAGTGTGGTCCAGTGGTCGGAGTGGTGCTAGGTTAGGACCTGGATTCGAATTCCCACTCATCCATGAAGCTCATTGAGTGCCCTTTGGGTGAGTCACCCTCTCAGCCTAACAGATCTCACTTAAATGCGGTTAAGTTCCCTCCAGCCTGAGAGGAGATGAATGGGGAGTCTCAGTTTACTTCCCACAATTAGAAAAAAGATTCCTTTACACCTTTATCCCCTATTTTGACATATTTATTGCTTTGCTGTCCTTCCCCCCTTGATTAAATCAAAACATCTGTTGACCTTATAACCTTAACTTATTTAGTTTTGTCTTTGCATATCTTAAAACATCTTCATCATGTTACATGTTATTTTGCTGTTCAGTCTCTGTCTATAAGTTTGAACCTTACCTTCCATTCCAGTGTATTTGAAAAAGTGTGCATGCACACGAAAGCTCATACCTTGAATAAACCTTTGTTGGTCTTAAAGGTGTCACTGGACTCTAAATGTGTTCTACTATTTCAGCCCAACACAGCTGACGACCAATGTTCCCTCTAAGCTGTGGAGTCTTGTGAGCAAAAATACTACTTTGTGAGCTACTGGCACTAAAGTTGTGAGCGAGCGATTTGGCTCCTGCATACATTAGTTTGCTCTGGGGCCATCCTTCCTGAGCTAAGACAAAAATCTGTGAGCCGGAGGCTAAAAAACTGTGAGCTAGCTCACACTAACTCAGCTTAGAGGGAACACTGCTGACGACCTGGATTTACCTTCAGCCTCCACTTGTTTTTACTGTTCAAAACTGAAGTCTCTGCTTGGTTACTAGCTTTTTAATAAAAAAGAATCATAGAGTAGGAAGGAACCCTATGGTTGCCAGGTTTCCCCTGGCCATTGGTGGGGCATGAGGGGTAGGGTTGCCAAATCCAGGTTGAGAAACTCCTGGAGATTTGGGGGTGGAGCCTGGGGAGGACAGGGACCTCCGTGGGGTAGAAGGCCATACCAGGCTACAAGGGAGGTGCTGAGCTAGCTCGGAGTTTTAAACAGGAGCCTAGGCAATCATGCAGCTGGCTAATTGGCAACAGCCTTTAACTCCACACTCTGGGCAGTACTCTTTGTGGGAGCAACAAGTCAGCTTCATGCTGCTTGCATCCACCTCAGCTCTTGCACCTAGACCTTCAGACCCCCTGACTTTGGACTTGGCTCTGTGTTCCTGACCCCGGCTCTGGTTTGGACTACGCTTCTGTTTAGTGGTTTTGGACTTGGCTTTGTGTTTCTGGCTCCTGACCTCAGCTTGGCTTTGGACACTGCACTGTCTTCTTGGCTCCTGACCTTGGCTTGTTCTGGACTCCCTTTGACTGGCACCTCAGCCTGTGGCAAGCATAATGGTTGGACAGGATTCACAAGGGCAGTCCTTCGAGTACGTTGGTCATAAGAACATAAGAGAAGCCATGTTGGATCAGACCAGTGGCCCACCCAGTCTAACACTCCATGTCACACAGTGGCCAAAACCCAGAGGCCATCAGGAGGTCCACCAGTGGGGCCAGAACTCCAGAAGCCCTCTCATTCTTGCCCCCCCCAAGCACCAAGAATTCAGAGCACCACTGCCCCAGATGGTAAAGGTAAAGGTTTCCCTTGCTTGAAAGCCAGTCGAATCCAACTCTAGAAAGCGGTGCTCATCTCCATTTCCAAGCTGAAGAGACAGCGCTGTCCGAACACTTTTCCGTGGTCATGTGGCTGGCATGACTAAATGCTGAGGCACACGGAATGCTGTTACCTTCTCACCGAAGCAGTACCTATTTATCTCCTTGCAATTTCTTGCTTTTGATCTATATCTTACAGCTAATAGCTACTGAAGGACCTCTGGTTCCGTTCATTCAATCCCCTCTTGAAACTGTCTATGCTTGTAGACACTTCCAATAACAGTGCATTCCACTATATACATCTTTGAAAGTCAAAACCAGCTTCTTGAAGCAAATTGGAAGCCGGTGTAGGTGGGCCAAGTCTGGAGCAATATGGTCCCTCCGAGCCATTCCAGTCAACATCCTGCCTACAGCATTCTGTACCACCTAAGGCTTCTGAACAGTTTTCAAGGGCAGCCCCACACAGGGTGCATTGCAGTAGTCTAGATGTAACCACCACAGTGGCCAGACTTTTCCTGCCCAGGAAGGCTGCAACTGGCTAGGCAGCCGAAACTCATGCAATGCACTGCTGACCACAGCTGCTACCTTCTTACCCAGCAACTAGCCTGGGTCCCAGAGCACCCTCAAACTACAGACCTGTTCCTTCAAGGGGAAGGCAACATCTTAAATCTTGGTTCAGACCTTTTGCCTACCAGTAGCACTTCTGCCTTCTTCTCTGGATTAAACTTCAGTTTATTAGCCCGCATCCACTCCAAGCACCGGTTCCGGGTTCCTACGGCTTCCTTTACTACCTCTTAGGAGTCTCCACCATCCCCTGATCTGCCTGGTGGCCCATCCCCCCCCCTCCCATCCCCACAATTAACCTTGCACTATTTCATCTTTGGGGCCCAGGAAACTTGGTAGGCAACAAAATGTCCTTCCTGAGTAATATGTATTTTATTAAACTTCCATTCCCGTTTTTATAGACACGACAGTCTCACATTGTAAATTTTAAAAAAGCAGCGCATAAAGACACCCTGTAAAAAGTCTAATAATGTTTTTATGCATCGGGCTTAATTCTGATTGATTTTCCGAGCCGCGTACGGCTGTAAGCAACAGTGCGCGCTGACTTGGGTTTTTAATGAGCACTTGCAGCAATAATATCCTGGGTGTGTGAAGGAGAGTTGAAAAAGAAGGAGAAGAGCTTTTCTCGTTAACAAAAAAGGTAGCAAACGATACTCTCTGTCTTGCAACCTTTTAACAAAACCTTGAAGTTGAGGCAGAGCCCCTTGGGGACTGCAAAGAGGCTGCTGCGCACTTGGATCAAACTGCAGAGTGAGACTGGCCAAAATGTGCTGGGCTATACCAGATTCCAACCATGTAGGGAGATGGCACACTTTTACAAACCTTTAAAGTTTCCCGGCCCCCATGGGGGCGGGTGCTGCCCACCTCTGCTCAGCTGGCCTGCAGGAGGCGGAAAAGGGAGCCCAAACGTGGGGAAGTCAACAGCATTCTGACCTGTGTGCACAGGAAGTGACATCAGCATGTTGCTGGTGACATCAGTGCACCTCCACCAACAGTCCACACTAGCCATTAAGTCCCCACGCCCCCCACTGGTTGCCAGGGGGAATCTGACAACCTTACTTCTCTGTATTTCTATTTGTCACCCAGTTAGGGTTGCCAAGTCCGGGTTGGAAAATACCTGGAGACTTTGGGGGTGGAGCCAGGAGAAGGTGGGGTTTGGGGAGGGGAGCGGCCTCAACAGGGTACAATGCCATAGAGTCCACCCTTCAAAGCGGCCATTTTCTCCAGGGGAGCTGATCTCTGTCAGCTGGAGATCAGTTGTAAAAGCTGGAGATCCCCAGGCCCCACCTGGAGGCTGGCAACCCTACACCCAGTGCAAATACAGACTCTTGGAACCCTTTTCCCACAGATGGGATCAGTTTTTTTCGAGCTATGTGAAAGAAAGTAGGGTCTCCTCTTGACTCCTCCTGGGCCTACCACTCCGGCTCCTGCAGCTCCCCTTGCCCCATCTGTTGTCTCTTTAGGGGAAAAAAACACACCTTCTGCAAGCACAAGACAGCCATTGCAGGAGGCGAAGCCAGTCACAAAATGTCAGGCAGCCAGGTCCTGCAGAACTCTGATCCCAGCTCTTCAGCGTTCCAGGCACTTTTTAGGAACATTTTCTTGCAAACACACCCAAGTCTATATATTGAGGTAGTTAATAAACTGTCATCTGGCAGTCTCTTTCGAATCTCCAGTGCCCGATCAGAAGCTCTGCAGGTCCCACTAGGGTTGCCAGCCTCCAGGTGGGGCCTGGAGATCTCCCACTTTTACAACGGATCTCCAGCTGACAGAGATTAGCTCCCTTGGAGAAAATGGCTGCTTTGGAGGGTGGCCTGTGTGGCATGGAACCCTGTTGAGGCCCCTCCCCTCCCCAAACCCCGCCCTCTCCCGGATCCACCCCCAAAGTCTCCAGGTATTTTCCAACCCAGAACTAGCCACCCTAGGCCCCACCCACTTTCTCAAAACACTTGGGGGTGGGAGCACCAGGAAGGGTGTCAGCAGGTGCCATGCTGCCTCTGGAAATCACGTTGGGGACCCCCCCTTATAGACTCTGTCTGGGGAAGGACAATTGGAGGGGCTTTGAGATGGAAAGCTGCGCTTCTTTTGCCCAGAGATTGTCTAGCCAGCCAGAGAGAGCGAAGACGCTCACTGTCACTGCCTTACAATGCTATAATTGAGCTCACAGCATTTCCCATCCCAGAAACGGCTTCTCAGTTCTTTAAAGAGGTAGTTTAAAAAACCCTCTATTTTGCATTTTTGACAGTGGTTGGAGCTCTTGTGCAAGAAGATCAGATAATTAAGCAAGCAGGTTCTTTCGGAGTGGAATACAGTCATTTATCATGGTAATTCCAGAGGCCTAGAGCTGCATTGGGTGGAGGGATGGCTTCCTCTCCACTGCTGATGAAAGCGACAGCCGGCTGGGGAGGAGCCCTTCTGTTCCAACACCCTCCCCTAAACAAGTCCCGCCGATTGTGCACACTGCGAAGAATCCCCAGCTTGGACGAGAAATATTTAATTTACACTCTGTTGATGGTCAGAGGAGAGTGCCAAACTCTCCTTTCCGGGTAGGACACGGGACTAGGGAAGTGGGCTCTTTCAGGTCAGCTGTCAGCTTGAAAACCAGCTGCAGTGCTTGAAAACGTGCCACCGATTTATTTGCAGACTGGAGTGGGATAAAAGGTTCTCCTCCAACATCAGAGCACAGCAAACCAGACTGCAATGGAGAAGTGGCCAGAATCCCTTGGATAGCACTACCAGATATAAGGGGGTAAAAATGGGGAGAGAATTAGAACCTTTGGGAAGTAACTCAACACTCCATGCCAACGGATGCTACTGTGTGGAAGATGGGGGACTGGGAATCACCAGCAGCTTAGAAGAAGAAGAGAGAAGAAGAGAGAAGAGATTGGATTTATACCCCGCCCTTCACTACCCAAAGGAGTTTCAGAGCGGCTTACAAACTCCTTTCCCTTCCCCTCCCCACAACAGACACCCTGTGAGCAATGCTCCCCCTAAGCTGCGGAGTCTTGTGAGCAAAAATTCTACTTTGTGAGTTACTGGCATTAAAGTCGTGAGCAAGCAATTTGACTGCTGCATAAATGAGTTTGCTCGGGAGCCATTCTTCCTGAGCTAAGACAAAAAAGTGTGAGCTGGAGGCTAAAAAACTATGAGCTAGCTCACACTCACTCAGCTTACAGGGAACATTGTCTTGAGTGGGGCTGAGAGAGCTCTGACAGAAACTGCTCTTTTTCAAGAACAGCTGTGCCAGAATCATGGCTTGCCCAAGGTCATCCAGCAGCTGCAAGTGGAGGAGTGGGGAATTAAACCCGGTTCTCCCAGATTAGAGTCCACACACTTAACCGCTACACAGAAAAAAAAGAAGAGGAGGAGGAGATTGAATTTATACCCCACCTTTCACTACCCAAAGGTGTCTCAGAGTGGCTTACAAACTCCTTTCCCCTCCCCTCCCTTCCCCATAACAGACACCCTGTGAGGTTGGTGCGGCTCTTTTGAGAACTTCCCTCGAGAGAACAGCTCTGACAGAACTATGGCTTGCCCAAGGTCCCCCCAGCAGCTGCATGTGGAGGAGTGGGGCATCAAACCCCACGACACCAAACTGGCTACACCCAACTCCTCGAAGGCCATGCTCAGAAAGCATTTTGTTGAACACATGAAGCTGCCTTGTTCTAGATCGGACCCTTGGTGTGTCAAGGTCATGATTGCTCAGACTGGCTGTGGCTCTCTAGGGCTCTCAGGCAGAAGTCTTTCCTATTGCCTGCTCTCTGGCCCTTTAAAACTGGAGATGCCGGGGATCGATCCTGGGATTCTTGAGATGCCAAGCAGATACTCTTCCATGGAACCACAGCCCCTCCCCAGCACACACGTAGCTCCCTTTTACTGCATCAGTACTGGAATATTTGGTTAATCTAGCAGAGTTTTGCCCCGTCATAGACGTGTGATCCTGTATGCGGTAAATAAATCTCCCAAGAAGTATATTGCAAAAAAGGGTAAACTTGTGTTTTATTCAAGTAGATCCCGTTCACATTCAGGTTGCAGTCAAAAAGAGGAGAGAGGAGCCTCATCTAAAGAGTCCTTTCCCTGTCACAAATGGCCAGCTTGTCTGGCATCATGTGTGTGGGAGGATGAGGGCATCGTATCTACATGGAGAGACCTGCAGAGAGATGGGTCTCCATGGAAGGTCATGTGAAGAGAGGGAGAGGACAGAGGGGGAGAGAGAGAGGAGAGGGTCAGAGGGCAGCTCCCAGGTTAAGACGAAGAGAGGCCTCCATCCTAATATCCAGGCATACTGAATCGCTCACAACGACAATCAGACCCTTGGTCCATCAAGGTCAGCACTGTCTACTTTGACTGTCAGCTGCTCTCCAAGGTATCAGGCTGAGGTCTCCTACCACTACTGAAGTCCTCACTGTCCCAAACCCCGCCCTCCCCAGGCTCTACCCCGAAAATCTCCAGGTATTTCCCAACCCAAAGTTGACAACCCTAGTCCTGATCCGAATCGAGACCATCCAGAGGCTTACGGCATGTCCACTGAGAAGCTGCTAAGAATGCCGGTGGGCTTCTGGACATGGCAGCTTGCGTGTCGCCAGAGATCCCATCTCCTCCTGAAAGTCAACCGCCAGAGACCGTCTGTCCCAGCTCACTTTTCATTTGCTTTATAATGATGGATGGGCCTCCTCTGCTCATGATGAACTATCGGGCGAACGTTCTTGTCGCCTGCCATCTGTGTGGGCAGGAAGGTTGCCCAGTCACCTGCCAAAGTGTCACCGTTTTAAATGTGAAGGTAATTGAGATTAAATTCATTGGGCTCTGGACAGAACATTTGCCTTCCATACCGGCAGCCATTTCTGGTGGAGCTGGCTTGTCTCTTTCCTCTGCCCTCTTCTGCCCCACTCCTTCTTTCTTTTTATGCATTAAAATATTGACATCCCAGCTTCCCACCTACCTCGGTACCTCAAGGCGGCATACAAAGGCCTTGCCAGCAAAGCAATCGAAAACAGGCACACTCCTGACTGAACTGATATCATCCATTAATGAACCACCCCATGATCCCGCTGCATAACCCCACATCAGCGGCCACCAAAAAAGCGAGGGTTACCAGCTCTGGGTTGAGAAACACCTGCAGATTTTAAAAACATAAATATAAGAACATTAAGAGAAGCCATGTTGGATTAGGCCAATGGCCCCTCCAGTCCAACACTCTGTGTCACACAGTGGCCCAAACCCAGGTGCCATCAGGAGGTCTACCAGTGGGATTAGAACTCCAGAAGCCCTCCCAGTGTTGACCCCCAAGCACCAAGAGGCAGAGCATTACCGCCCCAGACATTAGAACATTAAGAGAAGCCATATTGGATCAGGCCAATGGCCCATCCAGTCCAATACCCTGAGTCACACGGTGGCCAAAAACACCAGGTGCCCTCAGGAGGTCCAGCAGTGGGGCCAGGACACTAGAAGCCCTCCCACTCTTGCCTCCCCCAAGCACCAAGAATACAGAGCATCACTTCGCCAGACAGAGTGTTCCATCTATCCCTTGTGGCTAATAGCCATTGATGGACCTCTGCTCCATATGTTTCTCCAATCCCCTCATAAGAACGTAAGAGAAGCCATGCTGGGCCAGGCCAGTGGCCAATCCAGTCCAAAGGTCTGTATCATACAGTGGTCAAAACCCAAGTGCCATCAGGAAGTTCACCAGTGGGGCCAGAACTCCAGAACCCCTCCTACTGTTGCCCACCACAAGCACCAAGAACACAGAGCATAAGAACATCAGAGAAGCCAATGTTGCATCAGGCCAGTGGCCCATCCAGTCCAACACTCTATGTCACACAGTGGCCAAAAACACCAGGTGCCCTCAGGAGGTCCAGCAGTGGGGGCAGGACACTAGAAGCCCTCCCACTGTTGCCCCCTGCCCCCAAGCACCAAGGATACAGAGCATCACTGGCCCCAGACTGAGAGTTCCATCTGAACATTGTGGCTCATAGCCACTCCTCCATATGTTTCCCCTTGAGGTCATTCCTGCCACTTCCCATGCTGCCCATGCTGAACACATGCATGATGGACCTTCCTTATCGCTCTGCCCTCTGCAACTGCTTAGAAGTCTCGGTCTGCACCGCTTCCCTGGCTTGGCGTCTTCCCTCCCAGGCAAGGACGCTCGAAACCTTCTCTTTCAAACCCTGAAATCTGACGCTGTCATGATTTTTCTTCTTGCAAACCCGGTGACTTTGGAGGCTATTAATAATACACGGGATCTCATGAGGCTAGCAATAAAATCATGAGGAGTTGGCCAGCCTGCTCACTCCCGGGAGGGTCTTGTTAAAAAATTTACCAGGCGGAGAGAGGGGAAGCTGCAGACGTTCCAAGTCAGAAGCAGAGAGGAGGAAGGCTTGCCTTTGCGTGGAGTTGAGCTGAGGGACCCGCCAGGTGCAAAGGAGGTGAAAAGGAAGGAGAGTGTGAATTGCATGGCATAGGCTCAGCAGAGTCAGGGTGTGTCATGACCCCTGCGGGTTGCCACCTTCTGCTGCCACCACCCTGGACTTAGGGTCTCTTGAGAAGGCCCAAGGTGCTCTGCCAAGCCCAACCAAATGCCCCTTTTAGACCGAGACACATAAGTGTGATGACCAGGCAGAGAACAATTAAACAAAAGGGATTATTAATACAATACTAGTCCAACCTCCTGCACAATGCAGAAAGTTCCCAAAGACCTCCCCCTCCACACCCACAGTGACCACTGTTCCACACGCAGAAGATAACCAAAAACCATCAGGATCCCTGGCCAAACTGGTTTGGAGAAAAATTGCTTCCTGACCCCAAAGTGGCGATCATCATTTCCCTGGGTGTGTGAGAAAGGGCCACAAGAACTAAGCACTGATGCAACCCTTCCTGCCCTCCCTTCTCATGATCTGCCTAAGTTCACAGAATCCGAATTGCTGTCAGATGGCCATCTAGACTCTGTTTGAAAACTTCTAAAAGGAGAGCCCACCACCTCCTGAGGAAGCCTGTTCCATTGAGTAACTGCTCTTACTGTCAGGAATTTCTTCCTAATGATTAGCTGAAAACTCTTCTGATTAAATTTCAACCCATTGGTTCTGGTCCAATCTTCTTGGACAACGGAAAACAACTCCGCAAAGGTCAAGAGTTTAAACTACGGGCATACGCAGATGATCTAATGTTCATTATTGAAGATCCAATAGAATCAGTTGGAAGGCTACTAAAAGAGATAAAGACATATGGAAAGATTGCGGGATTTACAATCAATATCAAAAAGACTAAAATTCTGATTAAAAATGGGTCAGAAAACAAAAATTAGAAATTCAAAGAATATCAGGATTTGAGGTCGCTAAAAAGTTAAAATATTTAGGAATAATGTGTTCCAATAAAGTAAGTACCCTAATAGAAGATAATTATAACGTGCTTATAAAAAAGATCAAAGATGACCTCATGAAATGGAAAGAACTCAATTTATCATGGCTAGGTAGAGCAGCAGCGATTAAAATGAATATCTTACCAAAATTCCTATTCCTGGCGCAAGCAATACCTCTCCTGAAAAAAAATGCTCATTTCTATAAAGAAATAAATAATTTGACTAGAAAATTTGTTTGGGCTTCAAAAAACCCAAGAATTAGATGGAAACTATTACAGGACGTAAAAGAAAGAGGTGGTATAGGCATACCGAGATGGGAATTATATGGTAAAGCTGCTGCCTTGGTATGGATAAAAGATTGGTTAATACTTAATAATAGCAGAGTACTTGCATTAGAAGGACACGACCTATACATGGGCTGGCACGCCTATGTATGGTACGGAAAACACAAAATTCACTCAAATTTCAATTCACTTATATTGAGAAAGGCCCTTTTGGCAGTATGGTTAGAGGTGAAAGAGAGCTGCTATCGCAAAATCCCAAACTGGGTTTCTCCATTAGAAGCCTTTATTAGACCTTCCTTATTAAATCCTCAAAACGTAGTGAGTTACAACAAATTAATAGATAATAAAGGTGATCTTAAAAATGAAAAACAATTAAAGGAGGAATTGGGGTTGAGACTATCCTGGTGGGAAAACATACAATTAAGATCCAGATATCAAAAAGACATAAAAGAAGGATTTGATACCAAATCTAATGAATTGGACGAGACCTGGTTAAAAAACAACGATAAAATAATTAATAAGTTATACAAATATTTTCTAAACCAAGAAATGCAGGATGAAATTATAAGACCAACAATGATAGCGTGGATGAGGGATCTAGGAGGAAGTGTAGATATCGAAAACTGGAGTAAAACGTGGAGATCAATGAAATTTTTAAAATCTGTTAACTATAAAGAAAACATCTACAAGATGTTTTATCGCTGGCACTGGACACCGGTTAAACTTCATAAATGTTATAATGTATCATGTAGATGCTGGATTTGTGGGGAGAGAGGAACGTACTTTCACATGTGGTGGGTATGTGGGAAAGTTGGGAAATTTTGGAAAATGGTTAAAAAAATGGCAAAAGAAATCTTGGAAATTGAGATACCTCTAGATCCTGCAATATTTTTGTTAAATATTATGCCAGAAGAGATGGCTAAAAATGATCAGCGTTTGTTATCATATCTGGTAACCGCAGCTCGCATACTAAGGGCTAAAATGTGGAAATCGGTAGAGATGCCTGTCCAAAAAGAATTAATTAGCTTGATACTGAAATGGGCTGAATTGGACAAATTAGGTTATCTTTTAAACCCATATGCTAAAACTGATGGGATTGCAATTTGGTTTAAGTTTTATAACTGGATGGATTAATTTGATTAAAGACATGGTGTTCATGAGCTAGAGAAATTACTTGTTTAACAGATAAACAACATGTATGTGTGATGGTATAACTTTGTATACAGAAAACTGTATGTGTTAATATATAAAATAAAAAACTTTAAACAAAAAAAAAAAAGGAAAACAACTCCGCCCCATCCTCTGTACGACAGCCCTTCAAGGACTTGAAGATGGTGATCATATCCCCTCTCAGTCGTCTCCTCTCCAGGCTAAACAGACCCCAAACTCCTTCAAGCTTTCCTCCTAGGACTTGGTCTCCAGGCCCCTCACTATCTCCAATGCCCTTCCCTCTGGACACACTCCAGCTTGTCTATACCCTTCTTAAATTGGGGTGCCCCAAACTGAACATAATACTCTAGGTGAGGTCTCGCCAGTGCAGAGTAAAGTGGTACCATCACATTGCGTGATCTGGAAACTATACTTCTGTGGGTGCAGCCCAAAATCGCATTTGCCTTTTTAGCAACTATATCATACTGCTGACTCATGTTCAATGCATGATCTATTAAGACCCCTAGAGATCCTTTTCGCACATACTACAGCCAAGACAAGTCTCCCCCATCCTGTAATGATGCATTTGATTTTTCCTACCTAAATGCAGAACTATTACACTTATCCCCACTGAAATTCATTAAATTTCTTTTAGCCCAGTTTTCCAGCCTGTCAAGATCATCTTGTATCCTGACTCTGTCCTCTACTGTATTTGCTGCCCCTCCCAATTTAGTATCATCTGCAAATTTCATAAGCATTCCCTCTATCCCTTCAGCCAAATCACTGATAAAGATGTTGAACAAAAGGACCTGTCCTGGGAACTGCTGAGGCACTCCACTTGTCATTCCTCTCCAAGAAGATGAGGAACCGTTCACGAGCACTCTTTTGGGTGTGATCTGTCAATCAGTTACAGATCCACCTAACAGCCATAGGATCCAAACCACATTTTTCCAATGTGTCAACAAGTATATTATGTGGAACCTTATCAAAAGTGATATGTATTGGAGTCGGGAGTCCATGGAATAGTGAAACAGCTAGATCTTTATTGCTGGTCCGGATGAAGCATACAACCCAGGGCTCCAAGCCCTCCTTTTATGCTGGTCAGGGACAATCCCCTGACCTCACCCAACTGGCCTGATAGGCTATTAGAAGTCTATTTACATTTCATAGGTTCCCTGGGAGAAACCTAGGTACAGGATTGGTGGCCGGTTTGAATCCACCTGGCCTTTGTTCTACCTGGCTGAAGCTCAGGTAGTTTCTTGGCCATGTGCTCTGGCCATGCTCTGGCCATGTGTTCTGGCCATGCGGTCGCAATGAAGAGAGCACATGGCGACCGCATGGTCAATACATAACACCCCTCCCCCCATAGTCCAGAACCCCTCTGCACACATAGTCTTTGAGATAGTCCGGGCGTCTGCGCTCACGTCCAGAGCGCCGGGGGGTTGTAAGGCGGGGTGTGTTGCTAGTGTCGGCAGGTTGCGGTGTGGGTAGTTGTTCTGCTGGTGGGGCCTGTCTGCTCGGGGGTTGTTCAGGTGTGGATGGTGCGACTGCTTCGTCCGCAGGCAGGAGCGGCATCTCCGCAGTCTCCGGATCAGGGTCTGGCGCTGCTTCTGGAGTCGTGTCGATGTCACGGTCTGTTGGTGCAGGGAATTCGGGGGCCTGGGTATCATCGTGGTTCTGGGTACGGCGTCGAATCTGGTCAATGTGCCGTTTCCAGACTACGCCATCTTCCGTAAGGACCTCATAGGAATAAGGCCCTGTGACTCGGACGATCCTCGCGGGGAGCCATGTTGGACCCCGCGCGAAGTTCTTTGCGTATACGGGGTCTTCGGGAGCAAATCCTCGGGCAGCTGGCCGGTCCTCCATTGTCGGGTTCCCCTCGATTGCTCGGTCGGGATGTAGGCGGTCCAAGACGGTTCCCAGTCGTCTTCCCATCAGAAGTTCGGCTGGCCGGCGCCCAGTCCCTGAGTGGGGTGTGTTCCGTTGGCAGAACAGGAACTTGTACAGCTGCTCTTCCCAGTCGCCATGCTCCATCTTCTTTAACGCGTCCTTCGTTGTCCTCACCATGCGCTCGGCCTGGCCATTGGTTGTGGGGTGGAACGGAGCGGAGCGGATGTGGCGCAGACCGCAGGCTTCCACAAACCGTTGAAACTCGCCGGAGGTGAAGGCGGTCCCGTTGTCGGTCACGAGAGTTTCTGGCATTCCGTGTGTCGCGAAGATCGGCCAGAGACTTCTTAAGGCAGCGTTGGTGGAGGTCGAAGCTACCGGCACTACCTCAAGCCACTTGCTGTAGCTGTCAACAACGATAAGAAACAACCGGCCCTGGACCGGTCCCGCGAAGTCTAGGTGCAGGCGGGACCAGGGCTTGTTAGTAGATTCCCAGGATCGGACAGGAGCGTGTGGCGGATCTGGCCGTGACTCCTGGCATTTGGTACACTTCTGGACCCGCCCCTCAATGTCTTTGTCCAGGCCTGGCCACCATACGTAACTCCGGGCCAGAGCTTTCATGCGCACAATTCCCGGGTGAGCCTCGTGGAGGGCCTCTAGCACTCGGGGCCGCAGGGGCCCGGGGATCACCACTCGAGATCCCCATAGCAGGCATCCCTTGTGGGCCGATAGTTCGTGCCTGCGTGCCGTGAAAGCGGCAAAATCTGGTCCCGGTTTTTCCGGCCACCCCCTTCCCACCCAGTCCGAGACACGGGAAAGGATGCGGTCCCGCCGCGTGCGACGGGCCACATCTGATACCTGTACGGGGCGCTCCGGTAGATCCTCTAGGAGCGCGACGTGGAAAGCGGGAGCCGGATCAGGGTCGCAGGACGGGAGGGGAAGACGGCTGAGGGCGTCTGCATGACCCATCGCCTTCCCCGGGCGATGTACCAATTCGTAGGAGTAGCCTGACAAAAAAATTGACCACCGCAGGACCCGCGGGGACAGCATGTGAGGGGTCTGCCTGTGGGGGGCAAGGAGACCCAGCAGCGGCTTGTGATCTGTGGCCACGGTGAACGACCGTCCGTAGAGATAGTCGTGAAATTTCCTGACGCCAGCTACGATTGCTAGGGCCTCCTTGTCGATCTGGGCGTAGTTCCGTTCTGCCGACGACAGGGTCCTGGAGTAGTAGGCAACCGGTACCTCCTTTCCGTTGGGTAGCCGGTGTCCCAAGACCGCCCCAACGCCGTAGGGGGATGCGTCGCAGGCCAGGATGACAGGGAGCCTCTCATCGAAATGCGCTAAGACCGCATTTGAAATTAATAGGTCTTTGACGGCCCGGAAGGCTGCATCATGCTTGGGACCCCAGGCCCAAGCCGCTCCCTTGTCCAGGAGACGATGCAGGGGTTCAGCGACCGCCGCCTTGTGCGGAAGGAAGGCGTGGTAGAAGTTCACAAGTCCCAAGAACGCCTGGAGTTCCGCCTTTGAGGACGGGCGGGGTGCACCTGTAATTGCCACTACCTTCTCCTTTGTAGGGTGAATGCCGTCTGCGGTGACTTGGAACGCCAAGAAGGTCACCGAGGAGACTCCCAGGGTGCACTTGTCTTTTCGAACCTTGAGACCCGCGTCCTGGAACCTTTGCAGCACCATCCGGAGGCGAGCTGTGAACGTGTCGGCGTCCGGGGCGGCGATGAGGACGTCGTCGAAGAACGGCTTCACTCCTGGAACATCTTTTAGGAGAGAATCCATTAGATTTTGAAAGATTCCGGGTGCTACGCTGACCCCAAATTGGAGGCGTTTTACCTTGAACGCTCCCTTGTGAGTCACAATCGTTTGTGCCTCGGCCGTTGCTTCGTCTACGGGAAGCTGCTGATAGGCTTGGGCCAAGTCTAATTTTCCATATATTTTGGCACCCGCGAGGGAGGCCAGAACATGGCTGACCACTGGTACCGGGTACGCGTGGTCCTGTAATGCCTTATTAATTGTACATTTGTAATCCGCGCAGATGCGGACTTCCCCGTTAGCTTTGAGGGGGGTCACAATGGGAGTCTCCCACTTGGCGTGGGAGACCGGCTCGAGCACCCCTTGTGCCACGAGCTTTTCCAACTCTGCCTCCACTTTGGGCTGGAAGGCGAGTGGTGGCCGGCGGACGGCCACGCGGATGGGCCGGACTGCCGGGTCCAGGTCGAAGGAAACCGGGGGTCCTTTGTAGCAGCCCAATGAGCCATCGAAAACGGCGGGAAATTCCTCGCAGATGGATGAGAAGTCAGTAGAGCCCATGCGGTGTATTCCGGTCCACTGCACTCCGAGCGGCTTGAACCAGGCGCGACCTAGGAGACTGGTTAGATTGCGCTCCACCACGAGAAGGTCCAGCAGGCCATTAAAGGCATGGTACTGGACCCGGACCCTGGCTAGCCCCTTAATAGCCACTGGGTTTTTCTGGAAGTCCCGGAGGACCAACCCAGCCGGCAGCCGCAGCCAGCGTGCCCCCTTCGGGCAGAGGCGGCGGAACGTAGCTGCGGACACAATTGAATATGCTGACCCTGAGTCCAGTTCCATGGAGCAAGGAACTTCCTCTATTCAGAGAGACACGGAAATTGCGCCCGGGATGGGCTGAGGCAAGTTCATTACCGTGGCCGTGGGAACGACACTACCCACTTCTTCGAAGTTCGCTGCTGGGGCACGGTGGCTGTTCCTCAGGTGGCAGGCCCGGGCGAGATGTCCTGCTTTCCCGCAGGCGCGGCAGATGGCATCACGGAAGCGGCATGTCCGTCTGTCGTGGGGGTCCCCACAGCTGGCGCACGTTGGGGCCTGCCTGTTGAGGGAAGCAGGAGAGGGAACAGAGACAGATGCTGGGCGCCGGCCCTTGGGCCTGGGGACGCCGGGCTCACCCTTCTTCGAGCGTGGTTGCATCCGGTGGACGTCCTCTTCTTCGCTTGAGTCGGGTTCGGGAGGAGCCGCCTGGTGGACTTTGGTGGCTGCCTTGTCCTTTTGCGTTGTCTCGAAGGCTGCCGCAGTTTCGAGCATCTTCTCCAAGGTTGGCTCCGGCATTGCAATGAGGCGCCGGCGGAGCTTGGCTTCCCGGACCCCTCCCATGAAGGCGGTCTCCACGTGGTCATCCATGTGGCGGAATTCGCAGCCCACGGCTAGTCGACGGAGTTCAGCCAGGAAAGTGGCGGCTGACTCCCCCGGCTGCTGCTGGCGCTGTATGAACTCCCAGCGCCTGGCCAGTTTTGATGGCTTCGGGGCGAAGTAATCGCCGAGGGTCTTGGTGAGCACGTCGTAAGACACCTCGGTGGGGTCTTGCGGGGCTAGTAGGTTCTGGGCCACCCGCATGACCTCCACCCCTCCGGAACTCAAGAGCCAGGCACTCTTCAGGTCCGCATCTGTGATTCCGCGGACCTTAAAGGCACAACCCAGCGTCTTGAGCCAGGACTCCCACGTCTCGGGGTGAGACGTATTGAAAGGGGTAATTGGTCCCGGAGCGTTTGCCATATTTACCAGAGCAGGAGCGGCGGCGGCTGTTTGAGCGATGTCCTCGTGTCTTGCGGCGGTACCGGGGAGCGCTGAGGCTTGGCGCTGGCTAGTGCCGGAGGATTGGGCTCAGAGCGGCTTGCGGCGAGGCGTTGGAGCGCTGGAGCTCGGAGATGCCTGCGGCCGGCGGGACGGAGCTCGCTGTGCTGCTGTGGTCTGCTGGAGAGTCGCTCATCGGGATCCCATCCTCGTCGCCACTGATATGTATTGGAGTCGGGAGTCCATGGAATAGTGAAACAGCTAGATCTTTATTGCTGGTCCGGATGAAGCATACAACCCAGGGCTCCAAGCCCTCCTTTTATGCTGGTCAGGGACAATCCCCTGACCTCACCCAACTGGCCTGATAGGCTATTAGAAGTCTATTTACATTTCATAGGTTCCCTGGGAGAAACCTAGGTACAGGATTGGTGGCCGGTTTGAATCCACCTGGCCTTTGTTCTACCTGGCTGAAGCTCAGGTAGTTTCTTGGCCATGTGCTCTGGCCATGCTCTGGCCATGTGCTCTGGCCATGCGGTCGCAATGAAGAGAGCACATGGCGACCGCATGGTCAATACATAACAAAAAGCCTTACTGAAATCAAGATAAACTACTTCTTTTCTTCTCCTTCTCCTTCTCTTTCTTCTTCTACCGCTCACCCCAGAGCTGACTTGGCAGAGGTAGGGGAAGCCACTGAGGAAACAGCCGCATATTCTGCAGTCTCTTCCAAAGCACTGTTCAAAATGCATTGGGGGGGGGGGGGCGGATTTTGAATGGCTCAGCTGAGATATTTCAATCCAATCACCCTCACTTGGGTTTCTCTGTCCTCCGTGCAAATCAAACACAAGCTGATCTTTATTTCCCAAACCCCCCCACCCAGTTTCTGTTTCGTCACACTGAATTTTCCCCATAAAGTGTGCGCATTTTCAACGTTCCTTTTCATGGTAACAAATGAGCATTATGCAGCTAAAGTGACATATGTTGTACAGTGCTATAAATTGCATTTCAGCAGTGTGCGGCGTGCATGCAGAACAGGAAACCGATCTACAAAACCAGCACTGGAAAGCAAAGAATCGAAACTGTTGGCTTACCACGGAGTCTAAAAAGGAATGACATAGGGAATGTTTGCTCATATCCCTTGCCTCTTGAGGCGTGCATGCATCTGTATGTTCAAGCATGCACAGTAAGTGAAAAGGGTCTCACAGGCCAGGCTCGGCCAGTGGGTAAAAGGGATGCAGAGTCTGTGATCTTGTGCTGATTTGGCTGTAGTTTTTCTTGCTTTGGCTGATGACTCAATTGTTTTTAAATACTTTTTTCACTTGGCAAATTCAGGTGAGTAGCAACGCTCTCTCTAAGCTGCGGATTTTTGAGAGCAAAAATTCTATTCTGCCAGCTACTGGCATTAAAGTTGTGAGCGAGCAATTTGGCTGCTGCATAAATCAGTTTGCTCTGGAGCCCTCCTTCCTGAGCTGAGACAAAAATGTGTGAGGTGGAGGCTGAAAAACTGTGAGCCAGCTCACACTAACTCAGCTTAGAGGGAACACTGGTGGGTGGCTATGTTGATCTGAAGCAATACAACAAAATTTGAGTCCAGGGGCGCCTTTAAGACCAACAAAGTTTAATTCTGGACATAAGCTTTTGTGCGCTTGCACATTTCATCAGATAGTCATGCACACTTCATCAGATTCAGGTATCTGAAGAAGCATGCAGGCACACGAAAGCTCATACCCAGAATTAAACTTTCTTGGTCTTAAAGGGGCCCCTGGACTCAAACTTTTTTTTTTAAGTTGGTTTCTCTTTTCCTTTAGATTGTTTTCTCTTTCAGCTTCAGGTACCTTCCTTGTGAATGCTGTGAGCTGCCTTGAGCTGATAAATATGTTAAATCAAATCAATCAACGGGTTTTCTCAGAAGTAGCTCACAGGTTTCAGTAGGATTGCCAGCTCCAAGTTGAGAGATTCCTGGAGATTTGAGGGAGGGATGGATCCTGGGCAGTGTTTTTTGGGGGGCAGTGTTTTTTGGGGGGGGACTTCAGTGGGGTACAACACCATAGAAACCACCCATCAAAACAGCCATTTCCTCCAGGGGAACTGGTATTTGTTTTTATTATGGTTGTTTTATGAAATCCACTTAGACAGAATGGCAGGATTCAATTTTTTTGTGTTAATTAATATGACTCCACCGATTTCTGTACAAAAAAAAATAGCTGTGATCTTTCTTTTCGGGGACCTTCATTCTATTACTGTAAGCTGACTTTAAAGGAGCAGCTGGTAGGACTCTGAAGACTGAGTTCAGAAATTCCTGCAGATTTGGGGTGGCTGTGAGGTCACCTACCTCCAGGTAGGCAAAGGAAGTATAGACACCGTGAAAAATGACGGGGTCTATACTCTGCTTGACAACTTGTCCCGTGATCTGTCTCCTTTTTGTGCCTCCAGGTGGGAGCAGGAGAGTTCCCGAAATTGCAACTGATCTCCACAGTACAGAAATCCATTCCCCTGGAGGAAATGGCTGCTTTGGAGGGTGGGCTCTGTGGCATTATATCCTGATGAGGACTAGCAAAATTTGTGGCGGGGTAGGAGCTTTCGAAGAAGAAGAAGATATTGGATTGATACCCACCCTTCACTTGGAGTCTTAGAGCGGCTCACAATCTCCTTTCCCTTCTCCTCCCCACAACTGACACCCCGTGAGGTAGGTGGGGCTGAGAGAGCTCTGACAGAAACTGCTCTTTTTCAAGAACAGCTGTGCCAGAACTACAGCTTGCCCAAGGTCATCCAGCAGGTGCAAGTGGAGGAGTGGGGAATCAAACCCGGTTCTCCCAGATTAGAGTCCGTGCACTTAACCACTACACCAAACTGGCTCTCAAGAGTCACGGCTCACTTCTTCAGATCAGTTGTAATGCCAGTACATCTCCAGGCTCCCCCTGGAAGTTGGCAACCCTAGCAGTTGGGGAAGGGTCACAAATAACACACAAAAATACAACCTGCATCTGCCCCTCCCCATTGGTCTAACTTTGCTGACTGGACAGCCCCCCTTATACCAGCTACCACCCAGGGAACTATGGATACAAAGGAATCCCCCCCCCCAGTGCTACTGACTAGAGGCCAAGCAAGCGAGAGCTGACCCCCACCCCTGCTCCCATGGGACCCCCTTCTAACTCTGTCATCCTTTTCTCTTTTGCTGAGGTGTTTGCAAAGCATTCAATAATCTTGAATTGTCAGCCTTCGCTTCCAGGCACTCGAAAGCTTGCTGTGGTCATCACTAAAGAAGTGGCCGGGCTGAGGGGAGCGGGAAACGGAGCTCTCTTAATTAGGCCGCATTCTGCCCCCCCCCCCCCCGAAGAATTTTGTTCAGCTGCAAGAGGTCCTTTGAAACATCACACACACACACATGCCCCCCATCACTGAGCCCCACCCCTGCACGGCGGCAGGCCTCTGGACGGGAACTCGCTCAGAACACTGAAACTCGCATGGATCACAATGACAGGTAGGGCCACATCTAGCCCAGCCTTGCCATTTCTGGGTTGGGAGATTCCTGGAGGTTTTGGGGTAGAGCATGAGGAAGGCACGGTTTGGGGAGGGCAGGGACCCCTGTGGGCTATAATGCCATAGAAGCCACCCTGGAAGGAAGGTTGCCAGATCCAGGCTGGAAGACTCCTGGAGATTTAGGGATGGAGCATGGAGATGGGCAAGATCTCAGTGGGGTATAACACCATAGAGTCATAAGAACATCTGAGAAGCCAATGTTGGATCAGGCCAGTGGCCCATTCAGTCCAACACTTTGTGTCACACAGTGGCCAAAAACACCAGGTGCCCTCAGGAGGTCCACCAGTGGGGCCAGGACACTAGAAGCCCTCCCACTCTTGCCCCCCCTTCCCAAGCACCAAGAATACAGAGCATCACTTGCCCCAGACCAAGAGTTCCTATCTACACCTTGTGGCTAATAGCCATGGATGGACCTCTGCTCCAGATGTTTATGTAATTCCCTCTTGAGGCCGTCCATGCTTGTAGCTGCCACCACCTCCTGTGGCAGTGAATTCCACGTGTTAATGACTCTTTGGGTGAAGAAGGACTTCCTTTTATCCCTTCTAACCCGACTGCTCAGCAATTTCAAGCTATCTTTTTTCTAAGCTGAAAGACTTCCCAAACTCTTTCACCTTTACCCACAGAAAAGGTGCTTGAGCCAACATCTAAGGCCCTAGGCGACTGAAAGCCATAGGACAGTGGTCCGATCCAACCAAAGGCAGAGTCGTGCATTCACTGGCTAGGGGGGCCTCGTGATCTCCTCCTGGAATTACAGGGATCGACTCTCCTGGAGAGAAGAACTGCTTTGGAGGGTGGACTCTGTGGCATTATACCTTGCTGAGGTCCCTCTCACCTTGGGTTTCCAAGTGGAGGCTGGAGCTGTCCCAGAATTACAAATGATCTCCAGGGGAGATAGATTCAGGTGGGTAGCCATATTGGTTTGAGTCCAGTGGCACCCAGAATTAAACGCTGTTGGTCTTAAAGGTGTCACTGGACTCAAAAATGGTCCCCAGATTACAGAGACCAATGAAGAAAATGGCTGCTTTGGAAGGTGGACTCTATGGCAGTACACCTCACGGAGGTCCCTCCCCTCCCCTCCCCAAACCCCACCTTCCCTAGGCTCCACCCCCCTCCCCCAAAACCACCAGGAATTTCCCAACCCAGAGCTGGCAACCCTTCTCCCCTCCCCCAAACCCTCCCCTCTCCAGGCTCCGCCCCCAAATATTTAAGAATTTCCTGATCCAGAGTTGGCCACCTGGTCAGAATCACAGCCATCGCTATAACTGATGGGTGAACAAGTTTTATAATATTTGGAACGACGGGTCTCAGGGTTCCCGCTAAGCTTGCATTAGTGTGAAGCTAGATCATGTTTTTTTTAGCCTCCGGTTCACAGATTTTTGTCTCAGCTCAGGCAGGATGGCTCCAGAGCAAACTGATTTATGCCACAGCCAAATCGCTGGCTCACAAATTTAATGCCAGCAGCTCGCAAAGTGGAATTTTTGCTCACAAGACTCTCCACAGTTAAATACTGGGTTCAGGACGCATTGCAGTGAAACAGCTCTACCTTTATTAAGTGATTTCAGGAACAAGACTAAAACACCAGGGCAGCAGCCCTGTTTAAATAGCATGCAAAAACCACACCCAAACACACCCCACTCCCATGGATAGGCTATTTACATAAGATTACTTCCTCACTGGTCACCTCCAGAGTCCTGGTGGGCTACTGTTCTGGATCTCCAAGCTCAGCCAGTTTCTGGTAAGACAGTCCTGGAATGTTCCAGCCCTAATACATAATGGCTTAAAGGCAGCATTGACTGGTCTCCAATCTATGTGGAGGCTCTCAGGGAGGGTTCTCCAGCAGAGAATAAAATCTGCCTTCTGTTGGCCACCTTTCCAGTCTCTATCCAAAAAAACCCCTCCACATTTTGTTAAGTTCAGATGGTCTTCGACATGCAAGAATTTGTAAGTACTTCCTTCTAGGTCCTCACCTTTGCCTTTCATCTATCATGGATTCCGAGGGGGTGTCCCGAGGGGGTTCTCAGCAGGCCACCTAGCCAGGTATTGATCAGGTCTGCACCTGTGTGGCTTCAGCAAGGATCTTTCATTCTGGGGCTTCAGACCACCCTCTGCTCCAAAGGAAGCAAACAGCATGAATCACAGGGGGCCTCTGGCTCACATCAGAGATTTAGTCCTTTTCTTCTCCCTAGTGTATTTTTATACCTACCTCCCTTCCTCCACACAGCATACCTGGGTTTCCTGGCTGACAATCTCCAGATGGAGCCTGGGGAACTCCCAGAATGATGTCTGGCAAAGACTGGAGGAGATGGCTGCTTTGGAGGGTGGAGTGTATGGCACTATGAGAGCCAGTGTGGTGTGGTGCTTAGAATGTAGGACTAGGATCTGGGAGACCCACGTTCGAATCCCCACTAGGCTTCCTGGGTGGTTTTGGGCAGGTCACACCCTTTCGCACACACACACGGCCGACCACACAGGGCTGTTGTGAGGATAAGGTGGAAGAAAGGAGAATAATGTAAGACACTTTGGCTCCCCGTTGGGGAGGAAGGCTGGGTATAAAAGAAGTTTGATTCCCCACTCCTCCGCTTGCACCTGCTGGATGACCTTCGGCAAGCCATAGTTCTGGCCAGGGGTCCGTTGGAGCGGGAGCGCACAGGAGCGCAGCTCCGGGAGTGAGGAGCCCAGGGGGCGGGCACATGACCAAGCCCCGCCCCCTCCTCAGCTTCCCCGAGCAGTGCAGAGGCGCAGCGTCCCGGGGAAAGCCCTGCTAGGGTCTTTATTGTTTTTAATGTTTTGTTTTAATATTGATAATTTTATCATTGTTCCTTTTATGACTGTGTGCTGCTTTTCCAGAGACTTGCTCAAGGTGGCATATAAATTTTCTAAGTATACCATTTTTTATCTGGGCACATGGCACATAAGTACTGGAGAAATTTCACCAACCCTTCAGCAGCTTCCACCTTATCAGTTTGGTGTAGTGGTCAGGAGTTGGACTCTAATCTGGGAGAACTGGGTTTGATTCCCCACTCCTCCACATGCAGCTGCTGGTGTGACCTTGGGCCAGTCACAAGTTCTCTCAGAGCTGTTCTCTCATGAGCAGTTCTCAAAAGACCTCTCTCAGCCCTACCTACATCACAGGGTGTCTTGTGGTGGGGAGGGGAAGGGAAGGGAAAGGGATGGGTGGTGCACATGTCCTGGGTATCTCAAGTCTATTTGAAACCTTCAAGGGTTTCAAGGGAGCAGGAAGGGAGCAGAAAGAGAATGAGGGTGTGTTCTTTACGCTTATTTTTATTGCACCAAGTATTGGATGGGGAAGGGAATGGAGGAAGAGCAGGTCAGTTTCACTCACCCGTGGAGTGGAGCCTGAGGGGTGGGTGTTGCCTTCTGACACACTTCCGGTATGTTAGGGGGTGTGGCATATGCAAATGAGTTATGCTAATGAGCTCCTGCACCTCTTTTTCTACAAAATGACCCCTGGTTCTGGCACAGCTGTTCTCTCAAGGGCAGTCCTCGAAAGAGCTCTCTCAGCCCCACCTCCCTCACAGGGTGTCTGTTGTGGGGAGGGGAAGGGAAAGGAGTCTGTAAGCCGCTCTGAGACTCCCTTGGTAGTGAAGGGTGGGGCAAAAAACCAGTCTCTTCTTCTTCTTCTTCTTCTTCTTCAATAAAGTACCATGGCTGCTTTGGAGGGTGGAGTCTATGGCATTATTATACCCCACTGAGGTCCCTTCCTTCCCCAAACCCCACCCTCCCCAGGCTCCACCCCCAGAATCTTCAGGAATATCCCAACCCAGAGGTGGCAACCATAGTTTCTCTGCCCCATCTTATCCTCACAGCAATCCTGTGATGTAGGTCAAACTGACAGCATGTGACTCACCCAAGGTGCATTTCATGGTAGAGTAAGGGATTTGAACTTAGATCTCTCAAATTCTAGCCTGACTCTCTCTCACCCAGGGGACCCCAAACTTTTTGGGCAAATTTGGAGTTCTGACACAGTGTGGTGGCTGCGGCCATAAAATGGCTGCCACAAAATAGCGGCTGCAGGAGGCGGAGCCCGCCACAAAATGGCTGCCACAGGAGACTGAGCCAGCCACAAAATGGCGGCCGCAGCATACCTTCAATCACGCAATTAAAATTCTTGAGCTGTGCAAAGCCAATCTGATCTCCAAGGGCCAATCAGCAGCCCTGCTGGGCAACAGCCCCACTTGATCTCAGCCACTTTCTAAAAACAGTTGGTGGACACCAGGAAAGGTGTCGGCAGAGCCAATGGGCCATAGGGTTGCCAGCCTCCAGGTGGGGCCTGGAGATCTCCCGCTTTTACAACTGATCTCCAGCTGACAGAGATCAGCTCCCCTGGAGAAAATGGCTGCTTCGAAGGGGGGACTCTGTGGCCTTGGGCCATGCTGAGGCCCCTCCCCTCCCCAAACCCTGTTCTCTCCTGGCTCCACCCCCAAAGTCCCCAAGTATTTTCCAACCCAGACCTGGCAACCCTATTGGGTCACTATTACAACTCCCCCATCTCTGCCCTGTAGCGTTCCCATCCTTCCCACACGATTCTTCCCCAAGACCAGAGAGCGATGGAGGAATGATACTATTTGTAGCAGATTTTAATGAACGCGAGCAAGCAGGCGCTGAATAGGGTTGCCAAGTACCGGCGACTTACCGGGAGTTGTTCTCCCCCCGGGAGCTCTTCTGGCGCGTGCGCCACGGCGACGTCATGATGTCACCTCCGGGTGACGTCATTACACGGGGGAAGTTGTCCTCACCGGACGACTTCTGGGGCGGGGTTCCCCCCGCCTGCCGAATGCCGGCCAGCGGATCGGGAACCCCTATAGCAGGGGATCCCCCGCCCCCTGGGCTGACTTGGCAGCCCTAGTGCTGAACATTTCTTCTCCACTCCACCCCGAATCAGAGCGGGTCAGGTAGGCCATTGTGAACTTTTCAGGCCAAGTTGAGGAGGAATCTGCTCCCCCCCCCCTCCAGACCTGTGAGAGAGCCCGTCTCTGAAGCACTGGTTAGATCTCGCCCTTCTTCATAGCGCAATGCTGCCCACTGAGCTGAAGAAAGCTGAGCGGCTACCTGACAAGCAACACAAGGCTCTGTCCCTGTGATGCTATAAGCCCATGCATGAAAGCAGCCTGGAAAGGAAGAGGAGGGAAAGGAAAGGCCATGGGGACATTCAAACATGAGAAGAATCCTACAGAATCTAACCGTACAGAACCCAGAGTCCATCCAGATCAACAGCCTCTTCTCCCAGAGTGGGCAGCCAGTTGCTTTTTCTGGGAAGCACAGAAAGAGGACGGGATGATAGCAGCCTTCCCCCCTTGTCCACAGTTTCTGATATAGGGGTGCCATTCCCCCCGTGAGGGCAGGGGCTCCCCCAAGTCAAGCTCTTGATACCTGCCACTGCTCCAAGAGGCAGGGGATTCTAAAATGGGGGGGGGGGGGACCCAGCGGCATCGTGTTGTGTCACTTCCAGATAAAAACATAGAATTTCCAATAATTCATAGAGCTACATGTCATTACTTCTGATGGGTAACTGTATGAGTTCCTGAAATCCTATGTGGACTGATGCAGCCGTCCCAAAAGACAAGGGCTGGGGTTCAGGAGACGAGGAGACTGGATTTATACCCTGCCCTTCACTCAAAGCCTCAGAGTGGCTTACAAACTCCTTTCCCTTCCCTTCCCCACGACAGGCACCCTGTGAGGTAGGCAGGGCTGAGAGAGCTCTGACAGAAACTGCTTTTTTAAGAACTGCTCTGACAGAACTATGGCTTGCCCAAGGTCATCCAGCAGGTGCAAGTGGGGGAGTGGGGAATCAAACCCAGTTCTCCCAGATTAGAGTCCGCAAACTGCAGGAGGCTGCAGTGGCTCAAGTGGTTAAGACGCAGCTCCTGCCAGCCTAGCAGTTCGAAAGCAAGAAATTACAAGTAGATAAATAGGTGGGAAGGTAACAGTGTTCCGTGCGCCTCGGCGTCTAGTCATGCCAGCCACATAACCACGGAAACGTTTTTGGACAGTGCTGGCTCTTCGGCTTGGAAAGGGAGATGAGCTCCGCATCCCTAGAATCATATTCGACTGGCTTTCAAACAAGGGACACCTTTACCTTACTTAACCACTACACCTAACTGGCCCTCAGCAGGACACATTACAGACAAGGTTGCAAAGAGTTACCAGAGTCCAGCCCAAAAGTTAGGGGTTCCTGATAACATGTATGCTGAGTCCAGTCAAGGGATCCAGGCAGCAAGTCCAGTCCAGGGTTGGGTGTTCCAGAAAAGCCAATATTCAGGTCAGGTCCTGTCCAAGGTTCCAGTGGTCCAGTGACAGCAAGGCCCATGGTTTAGTAGCAATGTATACTTTTTCCATCTACAAAACTGCTGCTTCTGCCAGCTGAATTTATAGCCAAATCTTAACACGCTACTCTCCCAGCCAATTCCTTGGCAGTCATCCTAAAACTACTCATCCATCTTGGCAGTTCACAGCTGACGATGGGCTATGAGTCCCACACTCCTCCTCCTCCTTTCCTGCAACTCTGTGCACCTCTGACAGTGTCAGAGCTGCAGGGGTGTGGGTGAGCTAGGTGGGCTGGGAGTGGCTTCTGAAGCCTTGTTTATTGTTTCAGAGCTGCCAGGCATTGACTGTAGGCTGTGACTTCTGCTCAGCTGGTAACCTAATCTCTCCTTGTTCTCTTCCTGTCTTAAAACCAGCTGTAGCCAGTTGTTCAATTACCAGCTGAGGGCCACCTGCAGGTAGCTCTTTGTCTGTGGAATCTGCGCTGTCACTGAGCACAGACTGACTTATCACACTACGATTTTACCTGGAAGTGACATCATGCCCACAACTCCATCCCCCTACCATGTCCCCACCCAATTCTCCTGCTGGTCATCATTCTCAGTCTGGCAACCCTAATCTAGTATGATTGTGGAAAGGGCTTTAAATCACAGCTGGTTTATGGTCTTTGTTATGTCCTGGAGGCAATTCCACAGACAACCAGGCTGCGATTCTCTATGGGTACCCTTGTTTGATTCTTTGATGTGACCAAACTTGTAATGGTGCCGGCCATGCGGTCTGACTGCATGGCCTGGAAAAGGTACAAGCTTGAGGTAGAATAACAATAGCACCCAGGCTCCTAAAGATCCACCTATCAGGGGCTTAGCATATTCAAATGGACCAATGTAAATCTCTGGAGGGAAAATTAACCTATCCCACAGTGTGGGTGTGGACTGGGGCGAGGCTTTTCTGTGCATATAAGCTGACCCCCGGGCCACCTCAGGTATGCTTGTTCCTGACCTCCAATAAACTTGATCGTGCTGAAACTCACTCCACCGGCCTCCCAACTCCAGTATTTATTAGTCTTCAAGCCAAGAGACATTCAGAGGTGGCTAGCGATTCCCTGCCTCTGCGTGGAGACCCTGGACTTCTTTGGTGGTCTCCCATCCAAATACCAACCAGGGCTGACCCTGCTTAGCTTCTAAGATCTGATGAGATCGGGCTAACCTAGGCCTTCCAGGTCAAGGTGGGTTGCCATAGCCTGCCTCTTGTCCAGAAGAACATCTCACCTGGTCTGCCCCAGTGTAACAAGAACTGAGCTGTAGGGTTGTCAAATTGGGGTGGGAAAAACCTGGAGATCTGAGGGGAAAAACCTGGAGATCTGGGAAAGGCAGAGTTTGGGGAGGGGAGGGGACTCAGCAGAGTAGAATGGCATAGACGTCACCCTCCAAAGCAGTCATTTTCTCCAGGGGAACTGATATCCCTGTCATCTGGAGATCAGTTGGAATTCTGGGAGATCTCCAGACCCCACCCGAAGGTTGTCCCGCCCCAGCTGAGAAACACCATCTGCACCGCAAGCGCTGCACGCGAAGCCCCTTGCATTCCATCCGTGATTTAATTGCTGGGGGAAATGTTATCTCTCCTCCACTCTCAGCTCCCTGGTATCTGGTGGCAGGAGCGCCGCTCATTTCTCATTCTTTGCGAGTCTTCGGGAAAAAAAAGTCACCTCTTTTTCTCCTGGCTGCTATTTTGGTTGTTAGATAGAGAATCCCATTAATATATTAGAACGAACTCATCTCGGGAAAACAGAGAAAATGACTGCCAATATTAACATTGCCGAGTGATGAATCCCCAAAGGGAACCGATGGTGGTCTTAAAAGAATCACAGCCACCCTGGGGGGGGGGGGGGAGGAATTGCTATGCCATCACTTTGGAGTGTGTGCCTGTGCGTGCTGTGAGATCTTTCTAATTCCTTATTTTGAGGGGAATAAAGGAAGTCTCTCTCAAACGCAGGTAGAGTCTAGAGGAGTATTAAAAGAGGGGGATCCACACACACTTGTGAGGGAAGTAGTAGTAGTAGAGGTAATAGTAGTGGTGGAGGAGGAGGAGGAGACTGAACATGCACAGATATCACTGTTAACTTTGCAGTGGATTTAGTCCCCAAATGTATCCCCCCCTTAAACTGAGAGATTTCTGCAAACCTCCGGTTCCCCCTGGTTTTGTGTAGTGGTTAGGAACACAGACTCTAATCTGGGAGAAGTGAGTTTGATTCCCCACTCCTCCACATGCAGCTGCTGGTGTGACCTTGGGTCAGTCACATGTTCTCTCAGAGCTGTTCTCTCAAGGGCAGTCCTCAAAAAAGCTCTCTCATCCCCACCTACTTCACAGGGGTGTCTGTTGTGGGAAGGGGAAGGAGTTTGTAAACCGCTCTGAGACTCCTTCGGGTAGTGAAGGATGGAGTATAAATCCAATCTCTTCCTCCTTTTCTTTCTGACCACCAGTTTGGTATAGTGGTTAGGAGTGTGGAATCTAATCTGGGAGAACCGTGTTTGATTTCCCACTCCTCCATATGCAGCTGCTGGTGTGACCTTGGGTCAGTCACAAGTTCTCTCAGAGCTGTTCTCTCAAGGGCAGTTCTCTCAGCCCCACCTACCTCACAGGGTGTCTGTTGTGGGGAGAGGGAGGGAAAGGAGTTTGTAAGCCGCAACGGTCCTTAACCAGGATTCAGTTTATTGAGATCAGGAAAGGCAGGTCATCTGTACACACTTTGTGTAAGGAATAGCTCTCCAGGCAGGAGTTGGGAAGTTATACAGAATTCAAAGGACACCCCGGGAGGGAAGAGAGCCAATCATAGAAAGAATGAAAGTGTGCCGAAAATAACAAATACAAGTTCCCAGGGGAATAAGAGCAACCAGGCACCAAGGTCAGACCCAGGCAGAAAGGTAAGATACAGAGCAAGAAACAAAAGCCAAAATACCAGGAGGAGACAGATGTCTTCAATACAGGCTTCTCCCAGCCTCCACCACCCGACCCCCACTCACTATGGCAGCATAGCCGACACCTGCCTGCCAAATTCGAGTCCAGGAGGACCTTGGAGACCAACAAGATTTCCCAAGTATGAGCTGCAGAGAGTCAAAGCTCCCTTTGTGTGGCCAGGAGCTCTGGCATTCAAACATTCGTACCCCCAAAAATCTCCTGGGTGCTGCTGGACTTAAATCCTGCTTTCTTCTGCAGGCTGGCACGGCTGCCCTCTGAAATGATCACACTACGGATGCTAATGTTCTCCCCCGCACTAATCCAGCTGATTGCATTTTGCATTGTACCTTCGCACCCTGGCTCCCTTCTCTGCAACACCCCTCCCTCAGGTTGCCAACCTCCAGGTGGTGGCTGGAGATCTCCCTCTGTTACAACTGACCTTCGGGCAACAGAGATGGGTTCACCTGGGGAAAACGGCCACTTTGGAAGGTGAACTGTGTTGTATTATACCCCACTGAAGTCCCTGCCCAAATCTCGCCCTCCTGAGGCGCCACCCCCCCCCCCCCCCAATCTCAAAATATTCCCCATCTCAGAGCTGGCAACCCTACCCCGCCCACTGGGGATTATAAGGATTCAGGGATCTGCTGCAGACCATTTTCATTCCTCTGTCTGTCTGTCCGTTCATCCATCTGTCTATCTATTTCTGTCATCTATCTCTATCATCTATCTTTCTTCCATCTCTCTATCATCTATCTTTCTCCCATCTCTCTATCATCTATCATCCATCTATCTTTCTGTCTATCTTCTATCTATCTGGCATGTATACCCACAATGTTCATACTATGCATAACAGACATACCATGAATAGCGCTGATTTACTGTTGGCACAAGTAGTGCTGAAAAATGCATTCACTGAAGTGAGAAAACAAGAAATATTATGTTTTCGTTTTACAAAATTCATACGTGATAAATTCATAAGTGATAAGACCCCCATCTTAAAAAGTGTTGAAACCAACAAAAACACACCATTCGAACAATTAAAACCCGAGCTAAAATATACCCACAAAAACGTAAAAGCAGCAATTAAGACGTTGGGGAGGAAGGAGGAATCGCTGAGGGTATGCCAAAAGAACGCCCCCCCCCCCCCCCAAAAAAGGCACGTGACACAGGAGGTAATAAAAATTGCAAGGTCTGTTTGCATGAGAGAGAAGCGAAATCAAAGCAGGGCTTTTCTAGTCAAAGCAGCAGGGATGAAAAATGCAAAACTCTCCCTGCGACTGCCGCTGCTCCTCTATTCTCCTCTATGCATGTCGGCTCAACCACCATCTTCTGCCAGGATTGCTGCACCAAGGAGGGGACGAGCATGAGGAGAGGGAGGGAAAGATCCCTGCTTCTCTCACCCCCCCTTCTTACTGGAAAAGCAAGCTCCGAGTGGTTTTTGCTCCGCATGAAGTTACAGGTACCTGTAAGTTCTCCCCAGAATTCCGTGGGTGGCTTCTCCCAGAGAGAAAAGGGCAAAGGAGGGACTGATTGCAATTTCCCTCGTCTTCTGTGCTGTTCTTCCTGATAAAGCATTCCTAGAGCAAACCTGTGTTAGTGAAAGAACAAAAGAATCATTTATGTTAAAGATGAAAGCGAACGTCAGATGTCATTGTGTCCTGTGCCTGAAACACTTTCAAAGAATCTGAACAAAGAGATACAATTTCCATGGGAGAGAAAGGGAAAAAAATGGAACGGAGGGGCTTGCAATATAAGAAATACTAACTCTGGGACTCCTTCCCCAAGCAGGTTTGTCTGTCTTCCACTATCGGTGTCTTCCACCACAGGGTAAAGACTTGTTTGTTTCATTTGGCATCCCCTCCAGTCATGATTATTGGGGGGCCCTCCCCCTGGTACTGGTGCTGTAGGTTTATGTCTTGTTATCGAATGGTTGTGCAGGGGTTGGACTAGATGACCCTATCTATCTGGGGGTTCCTTCCAACTCTATGGTTCTATGATTCTATGACTGTATAATTTAAAATGTTGTTTTTAATTGTTGAAGTATTTTAATGTTCTCATGTTCGCAACCATGGGGACCTGGTCAGGTGGGAAGATGGCACAAGAATGTGTTGAATAAAAAAATAACTGTGGAAATATTATGAGCTGGTGTTTTCTTATAAAGGACGGTTTAAAAACTCTGTAGTCTCCGTAAACTGGGCTGTGATCATACGCACAATAAGACCCGACATAGGTGCGAATGCCGGGCAGATTTAAAGGGAGCGATCAGAGAGCAACATCTGGGAAGTGCCCCGCAGCCATTGGCAACCGTTCTGCTCTACCACAGAAGCGGAGTTAAAAGACACGGGGACAAATCCGGTAGTAAATGGGTTGTGACAGGCCACAGGCAGACTTTCCCCTGTCTGACCACTCCAGCACACTCTCATGCCATCGGGATGGTCTGATCAGGCCATTCCGACTCTGTGTTGTTGTTTTTCCCCCCTTCTCAGTACGCGCACCATCACAAACCCCATAGGGAGCCCTCAGAGCAGAGGTGTAATTCATTGATTTCTCGCTTAAGCGCATGGGAAACAAACCGTAAAAAACCCCAACAACTCACCCACAGTTGTGTCTGATCACACACTGACGAGCTGCACCTGTTATCTATCTATGATAGATAATAAAGATGATGCTGATGATGCTAATGATAGATAGATAGAAGATAGAAGACAGACAGACAGACAGACAGACAGAGCTCCTTCGGTGCTCCATAAAATTTCAAGTGGAGAAACTGAAAACAAAACCTTTTTAGACCTTGCCATTTTGAGTGAATAAACCCTTGCCTTAAAGAGCATTTCACTCCTCCCATGGAATTTTTCCCAGCCCTCTCTCAAATTTCCCCCTTACCCCTAATTGCCCATTCTTTCCGTACACTTTGAATGAGTGAAACCTCGCCTTCAAAAGCTGTTCACTCATTTAAAAAGAGTTCATAGTTGTTCTTTTGTTTTCAATGCTTCCCCAAAACGTTCCCCAAATCTTTCAGGTTTTCCCCCCCCAGCCCTTCACATCTATACATCTGAAAAAGTTGCCCCCATGCTTGTAGAGGATGGGAAAGGGCCATTGTCCTAGAATCATGGAAGGGGCCATGAAGGTCACCTACTCCAACCCCCCTGTTCAAAGTTTGAAGACTGCCAACGGCTGGACGAACACTTGACAGGGATGCTTTAGGCCGATCCTTTCCATTCCCATCTCATCTTCTTCATTCAGAAATCAGGTCATGGTCTCTCAGGAAAGAAAGGAGGCCGATTGCCCAGTGGGGAGTGTTATCAAAAGACTCTGTCCATAAAAAGAGCAGAAGCAATTTCTTGTACCTGGAGTCCTACCAGGTGCTTTCCTTCTATATTGCCAGGTTATTTATAGAAAGGTGGTGAACTCCCACTCCTTCTGGCTAACATTAGACCCTGAATACTTTTTCAAGGGGCTGCTACCCATTCAAGCCAGAAACAGTGCGGCTACAAGTGCTCCCTTTCCCGTAGATATCTCCTGGTGAGGCCTGAAGATGCTCCAGAATTAGAACTGATCTCCAAAGTACAGAGAACAGTTCCCCTGGATGAAATGGCACCTTTCACGGGCATCTTCTATGGCATTCCACTCACACGGGCTTCCTCCTCTCCCCAAATCCAGCTGTCTCTAGGTTCCAGCCCCAGATCTCCAGGAATTGCCCCACCCAGAGTTGGCATCCTTATCTATAGGGCTAGATCACAGAATCAGAGAATGTTAGAGTTGGAAAGGACTTTGCAGGTCATCTAATCCAACCCCCTGCACTCTGCAGAAGCATAGCTGAAAGATAGCCCTACAACATACCCAAAAGATGGTCGTCCAGCCTCCACTTGAAAACGTCCAGCGAAGGAGCATCCACCACCTCCCGAGGCAGTCTGTTCCACTGCTCAACCACTCTTACAGTGAGGAAGTTCCTCCTGATATTTAGACGGTATCGACTCCCTCGTCATTTCCACCCGTTAGGTCTAGTTTTGCAATACGGAGCAAGAGAGAATCGATCTGCTCCATCTTCTACATGACAGCCCTTCAGATATTTGAAGACTGCAATCGTGTCCCCTCTAAGCCTCCTCTTTCCCAGGCTAAACACACCCAACTCTGACAGCCTTTCCTCATAAGACTTGGATTCAGGGGTCATTTCGAGGGAGAAACGAGCAGGAACAGCATTCCGCCAGTAACAAGCCCAGGGCTAGAGCGTCACAGGCTCAC
Source organism: Lepidodactylus listeri (assembly GCA_029233225.1). NCBI lineage: Eukaryota > Metazoa > Chordata > Lepidosauria > Squamata > Gekkonidae > Lepidodactylus > Lepidodactylus listeri. The sequence goes on along the minus strand of JARCFY010000011.1, from coordinate 99,886,727 downwards.
TTCAGAGCCCAGTTCCCTCTATGGTGTGCGCTGGCACACAGCAATAATTTCCCCTGCTGCCAGTGCAGCTCCAGCGCACCCAGGTCTCCAGCTCCAGGTCTGAGGAGTGTTGTGCTCGGGCAGCAGCCCCGCCCCCTCGTTGGTAGATTCCTGGCTATAGGGCACCCCACTCCCAGCAGCCCTCACTTGTGGCCTGAACAGCATACGCAAGATTGCAACAGCACAGACATTTTGATGCAATAATTCAGAGCAAGAGGTGTCAGTTATCAGAGACTGTTCAATAAACAAAATATTGCAAGAGTGCTAATGTTTTACACGTGTTTTTATTTTAAGTTAAAAAAAACCCTTTGTGTTTGTGTCCTTTATAAAGTTTATATCTCTGCTACCTGGCTTTACATTTTATGACACACACGGCCCGGCCCGACAAGGTCTCATTTATGTCAGATCCGGCCCTCGTAACAAATGAGTTCGACACCCCTGCCTTAGGGTATAGAAAAGTGAGGTATAAGAACCGCCTCTTCTTCCTCTTCTGCCGATTTGGTTCTAGTGTATCTCCATTACCTTTACTGATATGCCCTCCTGAACCAATCTGTTTGCCTAATGCCCAAAGCGTGGGAGCCTTTCCTGAGCTCCTTCAGCAGACCACTCCACAAATACTGTTAAATGGAATTATGTAAAATTCAAATCCCCCTCTTGGACTCACTCTTTAGCTCAGTGAGGGGATTTGTGTGTGTGTGTTGGTAAATCTGAGAGGAATGCTGTAAGGAGTTTAGACGGTATCAAGAAGCTAGACTCTGTGCAGAGTCACTCAAGGTGGGACTGTCACCCTAAGATGCCAAACTACGATGCATCCCCCCCACTGAGCCACAGCCCTCCCCATACGAGAACTCACACAATCACATGACGCTGCTTTATACCGATTCAGACCAATGGTCTATCAGAGTCAGCACTGTCTTCTCAAATTGGCAGCGGCTCTCCAGGGTCTCAGACAGAGGTCTTTCCCATCACCTCCTGCTTGGTCCTTTTAACTGGAGATGCCTGGGATTGAACCTGGGACCTTCTGCCTGCTGAGCAGAGGCTCTAATCATTAAGCCACGTCCCCTCCATCGCGGCTATTCTCTTCTTCCCTCCTCTTTCTGAGTGCAAAAACAATTTTGAAAATGGATATTAAAAAAAATAAAGATTGACATGGGGGGAGGACACTGAGAAGGCCAAATGCGGGAAGGACAGCCTCGGACAAACTTCCCATTTCGATCCCCTTCCTCTTTCATAAAGCTTCTTTGCTGGCCCTTTGCCAAGGGGGGAGGGCTTTGGGGTCTCGCTTCGCGTGGGTTGGAAGCTGTAAAGTCGGGGGCTGTCGCTCGACTCCGACCACCTGAGCATTTCTGCAGCATCAAATCAAATTAGAAGTTGATCCTCTGATGCGCCGAGGGATTAGGCAGGAAAGCCACCGCGTTTTCAGGCTCTCCCGACAGCTCCCTCGTGCATCGTTCTTAATGCATAATCCAGAAGGAGGACATCAAATCCGAGCTTTGTTGTGGCATTGGGAAAGCCTCCCCACCCCCCTCTGTTGGCAAAGATTATTGTCTGCGGTTTTAATCCACCCGTGCCAGGCAGAAAAACAAGCAAAGCCACAATAAGGTCAATAATATCTTAATATGCATCTGGAAAGCGGGACGACCCGTGGGATTAGCAATGGCGGAGAATGTGGCCCCTCTCTCGCTGGGCCTTGGGAGGATGCGGGGAGCACACCAAGCTGACCATCTCATATGCTTGCCAACCTCTAGGTGGGGGCTGGAGATCTCCTGCTATCATGACTGATCGCCAGACTACAGACATCAGTTCCCCTGGAGAACATGGCTGCTCTGGAAGGTGGACTCTATGGCGTTATATCCTGATGAGGTCCCTTCCCTCTCCCTACCTTGCCTTAACTGGATCCCATCTCCACATCTCCAAGAATCTCCCAAGCAGGAGTTGGCAAACGTATGTGATGTTGACTGGCAGCTGTCACAAAAGCCTGCTGAACTGATGCCTGCAACCCCATAATCACACCCGACAAACCAATCATTGGGGCGCCGGGACAACATTTACAAAAATATCAAACTTCTGGGCTTTGGAGAACCATGAGGATCTCCCACCCAGCTCACCGTCAGATTCTTCAAGAGGCCCCAACATGTCCCAAGTCTGGTCTGACATGGACCGGCTGTGGCTCAGTGGTAGATCCTCTGCTTGGCATGCAGAAGGTCCCGGGTTCAATTTACAGCATCCCCATGTAAAGCTATCAGGTGAGAGGTGATATCAAAGAACTCTGACTGAGCCCCTGGAGAGCTACTGCCATTCTGAGTAGACAATCCTGATCTTGAGAGCCAGTTTGGTGTAGTGGTTAGGAGCGCGGACTCTAATCTGGGCGAACTGGGTTTGATTCCCCACTCCTCCACATGCAGCTGCTGGTGTGACCTTGGGTCAGTCACAAGCTCTCTCAGAGTGGTTCTCTCCAAGAGCAGTCCTCAAAAGAGCTCTCTCAGCCCCGCCTACCTCACAGGTAGGTTGTGGGGAGGGGAAGGGAAAGGAGATGGTAAGCCGCTCTGAGACTGTGAGTGAAGGGAGGGGTATAAATCCAATCTCCTCCTCCTTCCTCCTCTTCTTCAACTGAAAAGCCTGATTCAGTATGAGGCCTCTTCATGTGTTTCTGTGGAAGAGGGTAGAGGGAATTCTAAATTCACCACTCAAGTCCAGGACACGTACTGAACGTTTAGCCTGGTTCACCTTCTAAGGCAACAGAAAACAACAAACATGGAAGTGGGGTCCCTCGGGGGGTAGGTGGGAGGTATCTGTGAATTCCCTGCATGGTGCAGGCGATTGGACTAGATGACTCTGGAGGTCCCTTCCAACTTTATGATTCTATGTAAATGACAGGCAATAATGACCAACTGAAATGTATGTTCATTGTTAATAGAGCATTTGGTGCCCGCTGGGACTCTTCTACGAGAACCCATGGTCTACCTTGTCTAGATAAAACAGATTAGAGCAGATTACAGATTACAGATCACAGATTAGAGCAGACATCCAACAGGAACCCATGTGATGAAACCCAGGTGTGGCTCCTTCTCCAGGCAGAACGGCTCGGGAAGGGCATGAGATGCAGTGGAGCCATGGTGGTAGCAGTGGGTACTTCAACATGGCATTAGCTGCTATTCTGCTGCAATTTCCCCCTCCTGATGCTTTTCCCAGCGGTAGAGTTCCAGCCTCCTGTTTACCTCCACAAACCCCTCCTTGGGCAAGGGGAGCGTCAGTCTGGCAGGGACTGATGCAGAAGAGAAGCCCAGGAAGGGTAAATCCCATGTTCTCCAGCTCACCCTCCTGAAGCCGCCATGCTCACATAAAGCAGGCCGCTGAGTTTTGGCTCCTTCAGCAGTATGAACTACACCACTCCTCTTGCAAAGCAGCCTCAAGCGGAGAGTCTGTTCCTGGCGGCAGCTATAAACTGTGCCATAAGTAACGCACATGGTAATGCGAAGGTTTTATCTATTAAAAATGTCAGGCTCCGACAGGCGTTTTGAAAGCCTCCATCAACAGCTCAGCGCCCGGTTTGCTCCTCCTAACAGCCTCTGCCGCATTAATAGAGCCATTTCAATTCACACCCCAGGTGACACCGCTCCGGGTACAGGGACCTGGGCGAGGAGAGCGCCGGCTAAAAATAAAAGCCCGAATGCTGTTACACGGGATGCCGCAACATGCGCCCTGAAAAACTGCACAACAAGACACAGCAGGCCCGTAAAAACCAAGAGTGCAGAGGGGAAAACACAAAGCTTCTTCATTGTCTCAGCATGGATTGCCGAGCGAAGATTTTCAGGTTTTGCTTGGAAATGAGAATCCGTAAATACCTGGGGAACAATCCAGTCCTTCCGCGAGAAAAACACATTTCTAGCCTGCTGTTGATTTTATGGCTATCTTGTGCGTGTGCAGATACATAGATATAGAGAGATATAGATATAGATATATCTAGATATAGATATATCTAGACATAGAGCTACAACTCAAGGCCTAGGGTTGCCAGCTCCAGGCTGAGGAATTCCTGGAGATTTGGGGACAGAGTCTGGGGAGGCTAAGGACTTCAGCGGAATATAATGCCACAGAAGCCACCCTCCAAAGCAGCCATTTTCTCTGGGAGAACTGGCCCCTGTTATCTGGAGGTAAGCTGTAATTGTGGGAGATTCCCAGGCCCCACCTGAAGGCTGGCAGCCTGGGGTTGCTGGCTCTAGCCTGGGGAATTCCTGGAGACTTGAGAGTCATGCCTACAGTGCCTGTGAGAGCCAGTTTGGTGTAGTGGTTATGTGCATGGACTCTAATCTGGGAGAACCAGGTTTGATTTCCCACTCTTCCACTTGCATCTGCTGGATGACCTTGGGCAAGCCATAATTATCTCAGAGCTGTTCTCTCAAGAGCAGTCCTTGAAAGAGCTCTCTCAGCCCCACCTACCTCCCAGGGTGTCTATTGTGGGGAGGGGAAGGGAAAGGCATTTGTAAGCCGCTCCGAGACTCCAAGTGAAGGGCGGGCTACAAATGCAATCTCTTCTCTTCTTCTTCTGGTATTTTGCCCCATTTAATCAACAGGTTCGCACAACTGCCCAAGCCTGTTCATGTTCTATTAGCCGTCTTCCATACTTTACTTGGCAGGTCAAATCCTGCAGGCCTTGCGTTGGTGTTTATCAGGTTATGAATATCGGGTGGGACTGATTGCATCCATGTTCACAACCATTCATTCCTTAGATTGAAGTTTTGTGATTGTAGAATTTGGGCAAATCTTACTGATGGGTGTGAGGATCTTAGTCTGGTTAGGCCCATATCAGCCATGTTTTGGGGGATGGGCAACTCTGTGTTCAATGATCTTTCCATATTCGCAAAGAACAGCACCTTGCCTTTGGAGAGGCGCGGCACAACTGGCACAACTGTAGGCAGCTAATAGGTCAGAGTGGGCTTAATACAATCGCTGATGGTTCTCATTGTTGTGTTGAGTTTGAACCATTGTATGTCAGGTAACGTTTCGCTGCATTGTTCTCCAGCCCTATAACTCCTGCCAGGGGTCCTTTCGTAAAAAAAGAGGTGCAGGAGCTCATTAGCATAGCTTATTTGCATATGCCACACCCCCTGATGTCACCGGAAGTGTCAGAAGGCCACACACCCCTGACATCACTGGAAGTGTGTTAGAAGAAAGGAAGGGAGGGAGGGAGGGAGGGAGGAAGGGAGGGAGGGGCGGGGAAGGAATGAAAGGAACAGGAAGGAAGGTAGGTAGGTGGGGGAGAGAGAGAAGAAAGAAAGAAAGAAAAAGAAAGGAAGGAAGGTAGGTAGGTGGGGGACAGAGAGAGAGAAGAAACGGAATTAATGAAGGAAGGAAGGAACAGGAAGGTAGGTAGGTAGGTAGGTGGGGGAGAGAGAGAGAGAGAAGAAAAGGAGAAATGAAGGAAGGAAGGAACAGGAAGGTAGGTAGGTAGGTAGGTGGGGGAGAGAGAGAGAGAGAAGAAAAGGAGAAATGAAGGAAGGAAGGAACAGGAAGGTAGGTAGGTGGGGGACAGAGAGAGAGAAGAAAAGGAATTAATGAAGGAAGGAAGGAACAGGAAGGTAGGTAAGTAGGTAGGTGGGGGAGAGAGAGAGAGAGAAGAAAAGGAGAAATGAAGGAAGGAAGGAACAGGAAGGTAGGTAGGTAGGTAGGTGGGGGAGAGAGAGAGAGAAGAAAAGGAGAAATGAAGGAAGGAAGGAACAGGAAGGTAGGTAGGTAGGTAGGTGGGGGAGAGAGAGAGAGAGAAGAAAAGGAGAAATGAAGGAAGGAAGGAACAGGAAGGTAGGTAGGTAGGTAGGTGGGGGAGAGAGAGAGAGAGAAGAAAAGGAGAAATGAAGGAAGGAAGGAACAGGAAGTTAGGTAGGTGATAGGTGATAGGTGATAGATAGATAGATAGATAGATAGATAGATAGATAGATAGATAGATAGATAGATAGATAGAAAGAAAGAAAGAAAAAGAAAGAAAGAAAGGCTCCAGTCTTGTTTTAAAAGTTTCTTGATAATCAGCACTCTTTCCTTCTCTACCACGGAGGCCAGAGACCTCAGAGGAGCCAGTTGTGAAATTCTGAAATCTAGTTTTATTCCACCAAGACCCAGCAGCGCTTATGAGCCACCAATCGAGTCAGCACTGGAAGGTTCTGAGCATAAAACTCTGTGTAGCCCTGGCATAGGTTGGCTGCCCAGGTTCATGCTGCCCAGAAACAGCACGACTGAAGTGAGCCTGGAACCCGGGTATGATGCCATAGAGTCCAGCATCCAAAGCAGCCATTTTCTACAGGGGAGTTGATCTATATAACCTGGAGGCCAGTTGCAATGTCAGAATATCTCCAGCCGCCACCTGGAGACTGGCACCAGCCCCATTTCTGTCCATCTGTAACTTGAATTGACTGATTTTTACATCGGAGTCACCCTACATTTTCTTTCCATTCCTTAGTAAGCCCCGTTCACACTGCAAACTGAGATGTAAAAGTTTCCTGGAGTGCCACATTGCCCTTGAATCCATTCACCTGTGAAAACGGCCACCACCATATTTTTAATGCTGTTTTGCCGTGTTAATTATCAGATGACGTCCCAGAGTGAGCAATGAAGGGACATGCTTCGTACATGCCCAGAGGCCCCCTGTTCTTTCCTATTCCCCACCTCCTGAGCAATGCTCCCTCTAAGCTGGGGAGTCTTGCGAGCAAACTTTCTACTTTGTGAGCTCCTGGCGTTAAAGTGGTGAGCCGGCGATTTGGCTCCTGCAGAAAGCAGTTTGCTCTGGAGCCTTCCTTCCTGAGCGAAGACAAAAGTGTGTGAGCCAGAGGCTAAAAAACTGTGAGCTGGCTCACACTAACCCAGCTGAGAGGGAACACTGCTCCTGCGACAACCATAAAAACGCTTTTCCGGGGAGTAAGCCCCATAGAACAGACTGGAGTTAGACTCTGAGGAGACCCACCTGAGCCTGTCCGTCTTCGCCTTCCAGGGGAAGGCTGCTCTGCTGGAGTGACCTGGTTTGAGGTGCTCCACCTTCCCGGCCGGGCGTGGGACCGCCACCGTCCCTCTGCTGCTCCCGCCCGCCCACGTGTGGCGAGCCCCGGGGGCTGCGGCGGCGGCACCTCTTTCCTGCTCGTGAGTAGATGGCGCCTCTTTCCTGCCCACGCCTTCCTCCTCAGGCGACCAGGCCGGGGACATTGACAGGGGTGGGTGGGAGGCAGGGGGTTTCTTTGCACGGGGGGGTGGGTGGGAAAGGATTTTTTCCCCGGCCGGTGGCCTGCCGCCGGCTTGGGGACATTGAGTGGGTTGGGAGGGAGGGAGGGAGGGGGTTTCTTTGCGCAGGGGGGCGGGGGGGGGGAAACGATTTTTGGAGGGTTGGAGGGTTTTTCTTTCCCCGGCCGGCGGCCTGCCGCCGGCTCGGGGACATTGAGCGGGATGGGTGGGTGGGAGGGAGAGAGCTTTTTTGCGCGGGGATGGGGGGTGGGAGAGGGTTTTTTCCCCGGTCGGCTGTCTGCCGCCGGCTCGGGGAGATTGTGCGGGGGTGGGTTGGAGGGTTTTTCTTTCCCCGGTCGGCGGCCTGCCCCCGGCTCGGGGACATTGAGCGGGGTGGGTGGGTGGGTGGGTGGGAGGGAGTTTCTTTTCGTGGGGGTGGGGGGTGGGAGGTTGTTTCCCCGGCCAGCGGCCTGCCGCCGGCTCGGGGACATTGAGCGGGGGGGGGGGTTCCAACCCAGCGGCGGCCCTGCTGGGTGGCAGGGCTTTGTAATGTGCCCACCCCCCAGCGTCTTCACTGGCGGAGCGGCGCTCTGCCTCACTCCGGCCCCAACGGAGCCCTGACTCCTGCATTCCTATCTGCATTATGCCATGCTTTTAGCGCAACGTTCTCTTGTTTGGTTCACAATGGCGATGGAGTAATTATTGTTGGCTGTATTATGGTCTTGTCCTTGCTGCATTGTTTTGAGTTATGTTCCACCTTGAACCTCAGGGAGAAAGATGACTGTAAGGCTGCAATCCTAACAGTATTTACCTGGGAGTAAGCACCACTGGACCGAATGGGACTTACTTCTGAGCAGCCATGCTTAGGCCTGCTCCTGGTGCAGGGAGGATAGGATGCATCTCAGAAACATTCCAGTGAAAGCAAATCTGAAAGCAATAAATTATTTCATCTACAGAGTAGTTGGCACCAAGATGATAAGAGATCAGTTCACCCAGGGAAAATGGCTGCTTTGGAAGGTGGACTCTGGGTGCGTTCAGATGGGCAGCTAATCCCGCCATTGGCCTGGCTGTAATTTGAGCTGGATCTTTTTGATCCAGCGTTGCACAACCAGACAGCTCCCCTGTGAATCATTTTACTGTGCATGACTCCCGCGGTGGATTGTCCAGATGGCTTCCACCGTAAGGAGCTATGCGGTCAGCTTTAAATCCTGTCTTCGCATGCACATATGCGCCTTACCACATAGTTGTTTATCCATGCATGCGCAGACTAAAATGGTAAAAGCGTTGCCAGCAGTACCTTCCTCTAGGTACCTCTTCTGTTTATAAAGTTGATAAAGTTCAGGAGACCATCAGAAACATAAAATTGTTTGGATCGTTTGAGCAGAGCTCTGGGGACATCTCATGGTTGTGGTTATGCGCACATCACTGAGAGTTTTTTTTAAAAATGGTGGCCATTTGGGATGGTCTGGAGACCATCCCTACAGGCTGATTGCACGCTGGAGGTACGACCTGAGAGTAGAAAGTCCGGCATTGGCCCGGCATTTAGACCGGACTTTCAATACTATCTTTTAAGTACGGATCCTCAACGGGGATCGACAGGCTACTCACAGAAGCGGCACGATTCCCAGATGTTGAGGTCTGGCGTGTGCTTTAAATCCACCAGGCACTCGTACCTGGCACAGCTCAAAAGAGCCATCTGAATGCACCCTCTGCGGCATTGAAGTCCCTCTCTCCCCCCCCCCCAAAACCCTGTCTCCCTCAGGCTCCACCCCCCAAAATCTCCATGTATTTCCTAACCTGGAGCTGGCAACCCCCGCATCAAGGCAGTCCCCCACTAGGGTTGCCAATTTCTAGGTGGTGGCTGGAGATGGATGGGTTATAGAATCCCTGGATGGGTTACAGAAGCCAATCAAGTGTTCACAGTTAGCAATCTAAAGCCAGAAATCTCCCGGTACTATGAAGGAGAGCCTCAGTAAAGATTCTTGTCAAGGTTTTACACAACAGCCATTTTTTAAAAATCAACTTCTTTATATGATCCGGAAGTAGAGATGACACATTTCTTAAATCCACCAGTGGCCCATTTGAGACCAACGGTGGTACATTTTTATTTTATTCCCCAGTCCTCCACATGCAGCTGCTGGTATGACCTTGGGTCAGTCACAAGTTCCCTCAGAGCTGTTCTCTCGTGGGCAGTTCTCGGGAGAGCTCTCTCAGCCCCGCCTACCTCACAGGGTGTCTGTTTAGAGGACGGGAAGGGAAAGGGATTGCAAGGTGCTCTGAGATACCTTTGGATAGTGAAGGGCAGGGTATAAATCCAATCTCCTCCTTTTCCTCCTCCTCCTCCTCTCAAGGGCTGTTCTCAAGAGAGCTCTCTCAGCCCCACCTGCCTCACAGGGTGTCTGTTGTGGGGAGGGGGAGGGAAAGGAGTTCGTAAGCCGCTCTGAGACTCCTTTGGGTAGTGAAGGGCAAAGTATAAATACAATCTTCTCCTCCTCCTCTCCTTTTCCTCCTCCTCCTTCCAAGGAATACCAGGGCTGTGATGCAGAGGCAGGCAATGACAAACCGCTTCTGAATGTCTGTTGCCTCGAAAACTCTACAAGGTCACCTAAGTCGACTGTGACTTGACAGCAAAAAAAAACAAACCCTCGAATTCTCGGATGTCTGCTATTGTTTTTCACTTTCCCCACTAAGTCTAGAACTCCATGTCAGTTCGACTCAGTCCTTCCCACTCCCCTCCTCTGTCTTTGGCTCCCCCTCATCTAGGAATGCTGATTGCGAGAGCCGCAGTCTGAGGTGTGCAGGAAAGTATCTGATAACAGGATCGGGTTATCTGTATTTGCACATTGGATCCGAGTGGGGCAGGAGCGGCTGGGCGCAAAGCAGCAGAGAGTCAAGTTTGTAGCTCAAGGATGTTGCTAGGGAGGGGAGGGCGGGGGGAACTGGGGTGTCGACAAGGATGCCTTATCTGGGATCACACGTCTTACAGTCCCTGTGAGGCCTTATCTTGCTCAGGTGCTCTTTGGAGAGCGAAGCTGACAAGGAATCCGGGAGCACAACAGCTAGCCAAAGCCGACGGCAGGCCAGCTGGATCAGAGAGGGCTGACTGGGGACACGGCTCGAGCATCGCCGGTTGTGCGCCGATCCAGAACATGTCGCACACCCAGGAGAGCATCCTTAGTGGCCGTCTCACCAGTGTGGAACTTGCTTCCGATGGCTATTCACCCAAGTAGGTCAGAAAGGCTGGATGTAAATTCTGTAAAATACAAAAAAGCAATAAAACAAAAACAGCTCGAGCCCCTTTTTGCAGGCCCTGCCGTTTCCCCCTCCCCCCTTCTTATCCCAGTTCCGTTTGGATGGTCAGGGAGAAAGGAGATTTTGACAGCCTGTGTAAGTTCCATTCATTTAGTTAACACTTCTATGTAAGGCAGGGACATCTCCCAGTTCCCACCTACAAATTAAAAGGAGTGAAAGAAATGGAGGCAGTTTTTGCTTTTAAGGAGGACTGTGAAGGGGAGGTTAGGGATCGGGGCCTGCATTTCTCATGACGCCTTTCATCAGGGGGCAACTGCAGTGCCCCAGAGGACTGTGGCTCAGGGGTGAAGCCTCTGCTTGGCATTTAGAGGGTCCCAGGTTCAATCCTCGGCATCTCCAGTGGAAGGACCAGGCAGGAGGCGATGGGAAAGATATCCATCTGGGATGCTGGAAAGCTGCTGTCAGTCACAAGAACATAAGAGAAGCCAAAGTTGGATCAGGCCAATGGCCCATCCAGTCCAACACTCTGTGTCTCACAGTGGCCAAAAACACCAGGTGCCCTCAGGAGGTCCAGCAGTGGGGCCAGGACACCAGAAGCCCTCCCACTGTTGCCCCCCCCCAGCTCCAAGAATACAGAGCATCACTTGCCCCAGACTGAGAGTTCCTATCTATACGTTGTGACTGATAGCCACTGATGGACCTCTGCTCCATCAGTCTGACTAGATAATGCTAACTTTGATGGACCGGAGATCTGATTCGGTATAAGGCAGCTTCAGGTGTGTTAGGGGAGGGGCTGTGGTCCAATGGTAGGGCATCTGCTTGGCGTGCAGAAAGTCCCAGTTTCAGTCCCCGGCATCTCCAGTGGAAAGGACCAGGCAGGAGGCGATGGGGGAGACCTCTGCCTGAGACCCCGGAGAACTGTCGAGAGGGGCTGTGGCTCAGTGGTAGAGCATCAGCTTGGCATGCAGGAGGTCCCAGGTTCAATCCCCGGCATCTCCTGTTAAAAAGGACCAGGCAGGAGGGGACGTGAAAGACCCCAGCCTGAGACCCTGGAAAGCCGCTGCCAGTCTGAGTAGGCAAGACTGACCTTGTGGACCAAGGGTCTGATTCAGTAGAAGGCAGCTCCATGTGGTGCCTTCCCTGTGGGGATGTCTATGACAGAGCCATCGGAAGGGAGGGAGCACTGATTGTCCCCTCACCTCAAGGGCAGTGCTGCCCCACCTGCCTCTCTGTGAGTGGCTCCCACTGTCTCTCTTTGGGTTCTTTAGTGTTACCTCCCTCCTTACGTTCCATCCCCAAAAAAACAGGGTCTAGCATTTCCACTGCATGTCAGTAGATGCCTGCTTCGAGCCTGTCATTTTTAGCATTTAGTGCTTTCCTAATAGACTGTAATGTCTCCTGATGTGTAAATTACATCAGCCGTTGCATAATTAAGGATTAAATCCTTTTGGGGAAAGGTATACATGAAAATCCCAAGGTGGCTGGAAAAAACTCCCACTTTCATTTAAATGGAACATTTCCAAACTGCGGAGTGAATCCTTTCCCTTCCTACAGCTCTCATCTATATACTAATTCCCAAGTGCCCCCTGTGCATGTGGATATCTAAATCCACACATCGGGGGCACTTGGGAGGCAGAGAGATTTTTCTGCACCCTTGGGGGACTCCCCAGGTGTGCAAAAAAATCCAAAAACTTAAAAAAACTATATGGAGGATATTTAACCCCCCCAAAAAGTAAACAAGCATTCCCTGTGCACATGCAGAGAATGCTCTGAAAACTCTGCGGTGGGTCCAGTGGTTGGGAGGCACCCAGGCCTTGCCGCTGGAACCCAGGGGGAGATTGGTGGTGGGCCCGGCAGCTGGGAGGCATCTGGGCCTTGCCACCAGGGGGGAGATCAGCGGCAGGCTCAGCAGTTGGGAGGTATCTGGGCCTTGCCACTGGTGCCGGGGGGGGGGGGGGGAAGCTTACCTGTGGCGGCTTCCTTCTCAGCCATGAGGTTCCCCCCCCCCCCCGATTATCACGGGTCCTTCGGCTTGTCATCTCCTAATTTACAACTGATGCGGCATTCTGACTCTCAGGGAAGCCAGCCTCCAGGTGGGACCTGGGGATCCCATGGAATTATAGCTCATCTCCAGACCAAAGAGTTCAGTTCACCTGGAAAAAAAGGGGAGGTGAATTGTATGGCATTGTGCCCCACTGAGGTCCCTGTCCTCCCCACTCTCCACCCCCAAATCTCCAGGAGTTTCCCAACCTGGATTTGGCAACCCTACATCCCCCCCTGGTGGCCAGCAGGGTTTGGTGACCCTACCGACCCTTCAGCATAAAAAAATAACAAGAATAAGCCATCAGAAGTGCAAGTTAGAAAGAAATACCCCTTTGCTTCTTGACTGTTTGGAGAATTCTCAGAGGACAGTGAAACCAAAATTCCTCTTAAGGATGGCGAAGAAAGCAGTTCTTGGTTAAGATGCAGCAGAATGACTGAGGCAGCAAAAATTGTAGATGCTCAAGCATTATTTAGAGGACAGGAGGGTCCAAACCTGACTGTAAAGGGCTTCCTTTTAATCCTGACATTTCCCAGTTGTAGAATGAGCATATCCTATAGCCTCAAACACTTTTCATCTCCGAACTGACAATCTTCGAAGCACATGCAGAGAATGCTCTGAAAACTCTGAAAACTCTGAATGCTCTGAAAACTCTGACAATCTTCGAAGCAGCCGCTGATTACTCTGAGTCATCAGCATAACAAAAAGTGTCTTGTGCTAGCAGAGATGCAAATTACAACATAGTCTCCCTTTCTCACAAGAGAAGAACTCGGGGGCACTCCATGAAATTGCTGACCAGTCGGGTTAGAACAGATAAAAGGAAGTCCTTCTTCACCCAAAGAGTGATTAACATGTGGAATTCACTGCCACAGGAGGTGGTGGCGGCTACAAGCATGGATGGCTTCAAGAGGGAATTGGATAAACCTATGGAGCAGAGGTCCATGAGTGGCTATTAGCCACAAAGTATAGATAGGAACTCTCAGTCTGGGGCAAGTGATGCTCTGTATTCTTGGTCCTTGGAGTGGGAGGGCTTCTAGTGTCCTGGCCCCACTGCTGGACCTCCTGAGGGCACCTGGTGTTTTTGGCCCCTGTGTGACACAGAGTGTTGGACTGGATGGGCCACTGGCCTGATCCAACATTGGCTTCTCTTATGTACTTATGTCTACTTAGCGCAATCCCATACAGAATTATGGCACTCTGTCCCCCCCCCCCCCCATCAAGCTGCAACCAAGAAACTTCAGAGGTGGTTTGCCATCGCCTGCCCTTGTGTAACAACTCGGGAATCCTTGATGGTCTCCCATCCAGACACTATTACTGACCACATTTGATTCTGCTTAGCTTCTGAGATCTGGTAAGAGCAGGTGGGCCCCCTCTCCTGCATTCTCTTCCCCTGCCCCATCCACAGGAGTCTTGACAGAAAGGGGAACCACCTCGCTTCATTAAGTGAAGCCTGATCCATAAAATAAATTTAGAAAAGTATTGAGATAATTGGATTTTTATTCCGGATCTTTTCTTCACAAGAATTAACATGCAATGCAAATCTTATCCATCCCTAATACAATCCTAATTTGCTGAAATTCATGACTCTGGGGAGGCCGTTTCTGGCAAGACACAAAGCAGAGAGGCCAGCGTTTTGCAGCTGAATCCATGCGTAAAGAAAATTGGGTCGACTTGCAGAATCAGGGAAATGAGCTCCCTTCAGTGACCGGGGGGGGGGGGGGGGGGCAGTCTGTCAAAGGAGTCTCTGACCAGAATCCATTGAACGAGGTAAGGCTGACGGAGCACAAATGTTTTATTTATTGATCGATTTGCTGTATTTATATCCCACCTTTCTCCCCAATGGGGACTCAGAACAGCTTACATCATTCTCCTCTCCTCTGTTTCATCCTCACAACCCTGTGAGGTAGGTTAGACTGAGACTGTGACTGGCCCAAGGTCCCCCAGCCAGCTTCCATGGCAGAGTGGGGATTTGAATCTGAGACTGATTCTGCAAAAGCAGTTGTTCCGACCTCGCTCTCCCATTTCCCCCAGTTGTACTGCTCAATCCATATATCTAATAGCCAAGAAGAAGAAGAAGGGATTGGATTTATACCCCGCCCTCCACTCCCCAAGGGAGTCTCAGAGCGGCTTACAAACACCTTTCTCTTCCCCTCCCCACAACAGACACCCTGTGAGGTAGGTGGGGCTGAGAGAGCTCTTTCCCAAGCTGTCCTTGAGGGAACAGCTGGTACAGAGCTATGGCTTGCCCAAGGTCATCCAGCCAGGTGCAAGTGGAGAAGTGGGGAATCAAACCCGGTTCTCCTAGATTAGAGTCCGCGCACTTCACCACTACACCAAACTGGCTCTCAAACTGGCTCACCAAGGTCCCCCCTGTGTGCCGATATCTAAATCCGCACATCGGGGGCACTGAGGGGGCAAAGAGATTTTCTTGCACACTTGGGGGACTCCCCAGGTGGGCAGAAAAATCCAAAAAGTTAAAAAAAATATTTGGGGGATACTTAAATCCCCCCAAAGGTAAAAGAGTGTTCCCTGCGCATGCACAGAGAACGCTCTGGGAACTGTCCATTGCTGCTGCTGTCGGTGGGGGGGGGGGGGGGAAGGCTTGGCAGGCCGGCCTCACCACCATCACCGCTGGGGGAGAAGGAGAAGGGCTCCCCTGCTGCTGCTGCCTCCTCCTCTGGAGCTCCTCCGGCTTCAGCAGGCCCTGAGATGCAGAGAATATTCCCCCCCCACACACACACGAGTTTCGTGGGTCCTACTTCTTGTTTCCCACTATTTGCATGGCTGCATTTTGACCTGCATCTCACCCCGATTTCCCCCATGTCTTCTTGATTTTAAAAAATAAGGATCAAGGATGCAGGGGAAATCAGGGGGAGATGCAGATCAAAATGTGGCCGCACAGCAAATAGTGGGAAACTGAGCAGTACAACTGGGGGGAAACGGGAGACCGAGGATGGAACAACTGCTTTTGCGGAATCGGTCTGGGTCTCCCGCATCCTAGCCCAACACCTTAACCACTACATGATGCTGGCTGAAACATTTTGGCCCAGTAAACATGGGAGACTGTTTATCTTGAGAGCGTGTTAATTGCTGCGACACGACAAAGAACTGAAGGCAACAGGAAAGCTGACTGCGGGAACTTAGGCAAATTACGAGAAGGGAGGGCAGGAAGGGTTGCCTCAGTGCTTAGTTCTCTTCACACGCCCAGGGAAATGCTGATCCCCACTTTGGGGTCAGGAAGCCGGTTTTCTCCAGGCCGGTTTGGCTGCAGATCCTGGAGGGGTGGGGTTTTTTTTGCCATCTTCTGGGCATGGAACAGGGGGTCACTGGGGGTGGGAGGCAGGGGTCATTTCGTAGAAAAAGAGGTGCAGGAGCTCATTAGCATAACTCATTAGCATAACTTATTTGCATATGCCACACCCCCTGACATCACCAAAAGTATGTCAGAAGGCAAGAAAGAAAGAAGAGAGACAGAGAGAGCGAGAAAGAAAGAGAAAGAGAGATGAAAGAAAGAAAGAAAGAAAGAAAGAAAGAAAGAAAGAAAGAAAGAAAGAAAGAAAGAAAGAAAGAAAGAAAGAAAGAAAGAAAGAAAGCTGGCAGAGAGGGGACAGCTATGAATCCAAGCCTCAGAAATACCACTGTTCTGGGAGGATAGCTTCAGTGGTGGCTGAAGCCTTCAGAAGGCCAGTCGGAGGAACAAGGACCTTTCCAGGGGACGGGGTCATTTTGCTGCAGCCATGACCCAAGCAGGCATTCCCCCGGGGGGGGGCTGGCACCAACTCCCGGAGCTGCGCTCCCCCGAGCTCCTGCTCGAAAGGACCCCAGGTGGGAGGTATTTGTGAATTTTCTGCATTGTGCAGGGGGTTGGACTAGATGACTCTGGAGGTTCCTTCCAACTCTATGATTCTGTATGAAAAAAATACATGAAAATCAAATAAATATTTAAACAAAAAGGCCCAAAGCTTTTAATTCGCATCCCTTTACAGTCCAGCTTTCTCTCTGAGACTAAAGGTGGATTACACAGCAAGAGACAATTTAGATCAACAGGAATGGGACAGCCAACAAACAATATAATAGAGGTTGTGATTTCAGAAGTCTGAAAATGAGCAGGAAATCTGCAAGCAGAGCTGAAACCAAGCTCAAATCTAGCATAAGCCTTCCCAGGACATGTTAGACAGAGCAGAAGAGACATAGTTCAGTTTAAAGACTGACAACATTTGTGGCAGGGTGTGAACTTTTGCGAGTCACCGCTCACTTCTTCAGATGCAGCTAGAATGTGAGTCCACCTGACAATGACAATTGTCATTCACTTGCTGTTGTCATTCGGCATCTGAAATCATTCCACCCTCCAAGATATAAGGACAGGTGGACTCGCATTCTAGCTGTATCTGAAGAAGTGAGCAGTGACTCACGCAAGCTCCTCCCCTGCCCCAAATGTTGTTAGTTTCCAGCTCCTGGTCTCTTGCTTGTTTCTACTGCTACGGGCAGATGAACATAACTACCTCTCTTGATCCATCTCCATGGAAGGCACCGCATTTAGCTGTACAGAATAGAAATCCATCAAGCTTGTGATATAAGGACAGATGGACTCGCATTCTAGCTGTATCTGAAGAAGTGAGCAGTGACTCACGAAAGCTCCTCCCCTGTCACAAATTTTGTTAGTCTTTCAGGTGCTCCTGGACTCTGGCTCTTTTCTACTGATACAGACAGACGAACGCAGTGACCCATCATGATCTACATGTGATCTATATCTACATCTTGATGTATACTCTACATATATCTGTGAGCAGTGATTCAGGCAAGCCACTCCCCTGCCACAAATTTTGTTGGCCTTTGAGGTACTACTGGACTCTTCCTCTTTTCAGCTGCTTTTCAGACAGACAAACACGGCAACCCATCTTGACATAGTTCAGTCTAGTTCACTTGATGCACTCGAAGAGTATTAATAGAAACAATAAAAACTGCTGCGTACCATACCAAGGCCAACAAAAAAAAAAAGATGTATATGTGCCATTATAATCCAACATTTCAAAATTCTCTTGTGCATTTCACAATAGAGGGGTCAGTTATTTGAAGACTCAGCCATCTGCTTTCATGCTGCATATGCCTTTATAGAAAATTTTATTACACGATAAGCAGTTTCTTTAGAGAAGTCTGAAGAGTGGCACAGAAGGGTCACACTTAGAGCGACAATGCATACACAACACTGTAGTGCAGACCACAGACCAGGAGTGGCGAAACTTGCTCAATGCAAGAGTCACACAGAATAAACATCAGATCTTTGAGAGCCGCAAGACATGAGAGAGAGAGAGAGAGAGAGAGAGAGAGGTGGAAAGAAACCAAATAAAAGGGGGGAGAGGTAGAAAGAAAGCAACTTTTAAGAGTGTTCTCCAAGCCCCCATGCCGCCAACCACTGCTGCATCAGTTTGGTCTGGAGAAGGGATTTAAAGAGACAAATGCCTTTTCTGAGCCAAGTCAACCTGGCAGTGTGCTGGAGCTTGGAGAACCCATTTAACTTTAGATGAGGAGAGAGAGAGAGAGAGAGAGAGAGAGAGAGAGAGAGAGAGAGAGAGAGAAAGAAAGAAAGAAAGAAAGAAAGAAAGAAAGAAAGAAAGAAAGAAAGAAAGAAAGAAAGAAAGAAAGAAAGAAAGAAAGAAAGAAAGAAAGAAAGAAAGAAAGAAAGAAAGAAAAGAAAGAAAGAAAGAAAGAAAGAAAGAAAGAAAGAAAGAAAGAAAGGAGAAGAGTACTGGACACAGGAGGCCGGTTGAGTGAATTTTAGCATGGTAATCTTTATTCAAGTCAGGAACAAGCATACCTGAGGTGGGCCGGGGGTCTGCTTATATGCGCAGATAAGCCTCACCCCCGGCCGCACCCATACCTCGGGATAGGGTAACCTTCCCGCCAGAGAATCCCATTAGTCCATTCAAATATTCTCTAGTCCTGATTGGTATATCTTTAGGAGCCTAGGGTGATATTGCTCTTCTGCCTCAAGCTCGGTCCTTTCAGGCCATGCGGCTAGACCGCATGGTGACCACCATTACGCGATCCCTGACTTCCATCTCAGGTGAGTGCACACTCGAGAATCCTAGGCAATTATATACAAAAGAATCATAGGCATGGTAATACATGATTTGTGGTTAAGACATAACAAAAGGAAGGAAGGAAGGAAGGAAGGAAGGAAGGAAGGAAGGAAATGGGGAAGGGAGAGGTGGAAAGAAAGCAACTTTAATTTTAAATCCTCCAAGCCCCCCACCCCCTTATGCTGGTTTGCTTGGCTTGGAGAAGGGATTTAAAGAGACAAATGCCTTCTCCAAATCGGCCAGGGGGGGGGGGGGCTTTGAGAACACATTTAAAGTTAAAGTTGTTTTCTTTCTTTGCTCCCTCCCCCACCTCAAGCCTACCCAGGGAGGGGAACCTCCCCTTTGCTTCCTCAGCTGCCCTGCCAGGAGCCGCACAACATGTGTGAAAGAGCCGTATGCAGCTCCTGAGCCACAGTTTGGCCTCTAGTCCTAGTGGTGGTAGAGGTTGCAGCTGGCATCTCCTGGGGTTTTCAAGGCAAGAGAAATTCCTGGAGGAGAGCTCCATCAATGGCTGTTAACAAATATGGCAGCCAGTGGGCTGTAGTGGGGGGATGAGGCCTACAGAGATGTGAATCCAAGTCCTAAATTGACCAGAAAACTCTGTCGGTGACTGTAGGCAACTCACTCTTCATCAGCCTAATAATCTACTTCACAGGGTTGTTGTGAGGAAAACATGAGAGAACAGGGTGCCAGCTCTGGGTTAGGAAATTCCTGAATGCTTGTAGGTCGAGCCTGGGGAGGGCAGGGTTTGGGGAGCGGAGAGACTTCAGAAGGGTTAAAGGCCATAGAGTCCACACTCCAAAGCAGCCATTTACCTCAGGAGCCTGACCGCTGGAGAATAGTTGTAATTCTTGGAGGTCTGCAGGCCCCACCTGGAGGTTGGCAGGCTTATGTGGGGACTGTGTATGCTGTCCTGAGGTTCATAGAGGAAGGGGAGGATAAAAGATAGCTAGCTGGCGGCCCAATGGAGCCTCTATCTCCAGGAGCAGCATTCTTCTGAGCAACAGCAGTGAGAGGCCAGGAACAAGGTGAGGTTTGGTTTCTGTTTGTGATCCTTCTTGGATGTCTAGGAAAAGGGACTGCTGAATGGACCAAAAGTAGAGTTGCCAGGTCTGGGCTGAAAAATACCTGGAGACTTTGGGGGTGGATCCGGGAGGGGAGGGGCCTCAGCATGGTGCAATGCCGTAGAGTCCACCCTCCAAAGCAGCCATTTTCTCCAGGGGAGCTGATCTCTGTCAGCTGGGGATCAGTTGTAAAAGCGGGAGATCCCCAGGCCCCACCTGGAGGCTGGCAACCCTAACCAAAGGGCATGCTTCTTTACACAACAAGGAAATCAAAATGCGGAAGTCACTGCTAGAGGATGGGTTGACGACCACAGGCATAGACAGCTTTAAAAGGGGATTGGACAGATTCGTGGAGGACAGGTCTATCAGTGGATACTAGCCATGGTGGCTGAGGGGAACCTCCATGTTCAGAGGCAGTCAGCATCTGAATACCAGCACTGGGAGACAGTACCAAGGAAAGGCCTCAGCCTCTACGCCCTGTTGTTGGTTCTCCAGAGGAACTGTTTGGCCACCATATGAGGCAGGAAATTGGACTAGATGGACCCTCACTGGTCTGATCCAGCAGGGCTCTTCTGATGTTCTTATGAAGGCCTCGGCCTCCGTACCCTGTCGGTGGCCCTCCAGAGGAACTGGTTGGGGCCCCTGTGGGAGACAGGCTGCTGGACTCGATGGACCCCTCGTCTGATCCAGCAGGCTCTTCTGATGTTCTTATGAAGGCCTCAGGCTCTCTGCCCTGTTGTTGGGCTTCCAGAGGAACTGGTTGGCCTCCGTGTTAGGCAGGCTGCTGGACCAGATGGACCACTGGTCTGATCCAAGAGGGCTCTTCTGATGTTCTTGTTGGAATATGCAAAGTCCATAGTGCAGCCTTATGAAGGGGATCTGAAGACCACCCTACAGGGAGAACAGCTGAAGGAGTGGTAGTTAGCATAGGTAGATAAGGGACTGCCCAGAATTTCAAATTATGTCTTTGCTATCTGCAGATTGGCTCTTCTGGAGACTTCCTGCTCCTGCAGAGCTTCCTCCTCCTCCTTGTTCCTCTCTGTTATGTCCTGATCTCAGTCCCAGAGATAGATGAACGGAGATTCTTTAGTTCTAACGTAGATGGTTGTTGTTGTTGTTGTGTGCATATGGAAGGGTGGTCAAGCGATCATGTAATGGCGCCAGCCACGTGGTCCAACCGCATGGCCCTCGAAAGGTCCAAGCTTGAGGTGAAATGACAATAGCACCCAGGCTCCTAAAGATCTACCAGTCAGGGACTCGTATATATTTGAATGAACCACAGTATGTCTCTGGCAGGAAGGGCCACCTATCCCGCGGTGTGGGTGCCGTCGGGGCAAGGCTTTTCTGTGCGTATAAGCAGACCCACGGGCCACCTCAGGTATGCTTGTTCCGGACCTGAATAAACTTGACCATGCTTGAAATAACTTTTATTGGCCTCCCGACTCCAGTACTTTTCACTCTCACAACAGTAAGGTTAGGCAGTTAAAGTTCTCTGTTCTTCTTTAATAAACCTACTTATTTTTCTCTAAACAGTCAGTGCTCCACTTCCTTGTGTATTTAAACTCTGCCAACACTTATGAAGGCATTGGCCTCTCTCTATACCTTGTTGCTGGCCATCCGGAGGAACTGGTTGACAACTGTTTGAGGCAGGGTGCTGGACCAGATCTGTTCAGCAGGGCTCTTGTGATGTTCTTATGAAGGCCTCGGCCTCTCTGCCCTGTTGTTGGCCCTCCAGAGGAATTGGTTGGTCACTGTGTGAGACAGGATGCTGGACTAGATAGACCCTCACTGGTATGATCCAGCAGGGCTCTTCTGATGTTCTTATGAAGGCCTCGGCCTCTATGCCCTGTTGTTGGCCCTCCAGAGGAACTGGTTTGAGACGGGATGCTGGACTAGATGGACCCCGGGTCTGATCCAGCCGGGCTCTTCTGATGTTCTTATGAAGGCCTTGACCCCTATGTCCTGTTGTTGGCCCTCCAGAGGAACTGGTTGGTCACTGTGTGAAACAGGATGCTGGACTAGATGGACCCTCACTGGTCTGATCCAGCAGGGCTCTTCTGATGTTCTTATGAAGGCCTCGGCCTCTATACCCTGTTGTTGGCCCTCCAGAGGAACTGGTTTGAGACAGGATGCTGGACTAGATGGACCCCGGGTCTGATCCAGCAGGGCTCTTCTGATGTTCTTATGAAGGGCTCGGCCTCTCTGCCCTGTTGTTGGCCCTCCAGAGGAACTGGTTGGCCACTGTGTGAGACAGGATGCTGGACTAGATGGACTACTCATCTGATCCATCAGGGCTCTTCTGATGTTCTTACTGTGGTAATCCAGCAGGGCTCCAACTCCAGGAAACTGATTTTTTACATCCACTTCTATTGAATCCAGCCATTTGTTTTCTAGTCTGAAGCAAAACTGACAAAACATGTCACCATAACTTCCCCTGAATCACCGAAGGCAGTTCCGTGTTGGTTTGTGTCTCACAAATCTCGGCTACACAAGGGGAAACTCCCTGAGATCAGTGTCGGCTTAAACCGGCAGTTGGGAAAGGCACCAAGTGAGTTATGAACACTCCAGCTGGTTATTTATTGACTTCCCCCCCACATGCTCGAGGCCGGGAGATCCAGATATATTGCCTTTCTGTGGCCAGCTGCCTCAGACCAAGTTCCTAATGAGGATGAGAGAGAGAGAGTTACAGCAGACCAGGGGCAATAAAGCACATGATTTTTAATCAACAATGCTACCAGCGAGACAACGGACCTTTAATAAAATAATACATAAAAGGCTTGCTTTTAGCCAGTGGAATACCCTTCGCGATCAGAAACGGACCCCCCCCCCCCCCGAAGGCCAGGAGAGGGATCCCCCCCCCGGTCCACCTCGACCCAGGCACAGGATCTCCGTCTTCGTCGGATTCAACTTCATTCGGCTCTGTCTGAACCATCCAGCCACAGCCAACAACGCCAGGTCCAGATCAGCCGGACAAGAGGCAGACTGACCACCCAACAACAGATAGAGCTGGGTATCATCCGCATACTGATGACAACCCAGCCCAAACCTCCATGCAATCTGGGCAAGGGGGCGCATAAAGATGTTAAACAACATAGGGGAAAGAACTGCTCCCTGCGGAACACCGCAATTCAGCGGATATCTTTGGGAGAGTTGATCCCCTACCGCCACCTTTTGTCCCTGACCATGGAGAAACGAGGAGAGCCACTGTACGGCTAACCCCTGAATTCCAGTATCGGCGAGGCGGCAGCACAGTAGCCGATGGTCGACCGTGTCGAACGCTGCCGACAGGTCCAACAACATCAGCACCGCCGTGCCGCCTCGGTCCAGATGCCTCCGGAGGTCATCTGTAAGGGCGACCAGTACTGTCTCCGTCCCGTGACCCGGCCGGAAGCCGGACTGGAAAGGATCTAGCACAGAGGTATCTTCCAAAAAAGCTCTGTAGCTGGTCCGCCACCGCCTTCTCGATTAACTTCCCCAAATATGGTAAGTTAGAAACCGGCCGGTAGTTAACTAAATCGGCCGGATCCAAAGATGGTTTTTTGAGGAGCGGACGTACCACTGCCTCCTTCAGGGCACTAGGGAACATCCCTTTTGCAAGGGATGTGTTGATAATCTCCCTAAGCGCCCCTCGTACCCCCTCCTGGCTTGCTTTAATTAGCCAAGATGGGCACGGATCGAGCTTACAGGTGGTTGGGCGGACCAGCGAGAGCAAGTTGTCAACCTCGTCCAGGCAGAGTGGACTGAAGTAATCCAAAATATGACCAGAAGACGGGCTTGGAGCCTCAAGTTGTGCTACCGTTTCAACTGTGGCGGGGAGATCTCGGTGGAGCGACAAGACTTTTTTACAATATACTTCTTGGGAGATCTATTTATTGCGCTCATTATTACACTTCTATGACTGGGGAAAACTCTGCTCTGTTGCCTAAATATCCCAAAAGTCTGGAGATCCATTGTAATAGCGGGAGACCTCCAGGTGCCGCCTGGAGATTGGTAACCCTGCAAGCAGCCTGCTTCTCTGGCCTTTGCTCCACTGAATTCTGGCGACTGTTCCCCCCGGTTGAAAATCCAGGTGGGTCTGTTTTTGAAACCTCTGCTTAGCTGGTAACTCTACCTGTTGTAGGAAGATAACAGGCTTCCTATGAAAAGGTTCGTGAGGAGGCCTCTGATGCCTGCTTCCCCTTCATCGGGATCAGATTCCATCAAGATAATGGACGGATGCGGTCAATCCAATGCAGTCCATCCATTTCCAACCAAATGTCTGTGATTCATCCCCCGTCCTTCAAACATATATATATATATATATATATATATATATATATATATATATATATATATATATATATATATATATATATGGAGATCAAACCAGACTTGATTGATGATTATGCGTTTTCCTGTCCAAACAGGGGCTTTCTCTCTCCGCTGAGGGCCAAGCCGTCCCTCTTTGTCTGCCACGGGGATCAATTGGCACTAACTGTGGAGAAGCATCACATTGCCCTGATTTCTGGTAATCCATCGTGAGAAAGCCTTGCATGTATTTGCATGAGAAAGGCACTTCAGCGTCCTGTGCTTAAGGACAGTGGCACAGTTAGCTGAGCAAAGCAGTAGGATATAATTACCTAGGGTTGTTCACTCTGGCTTGGGAGATTCCTGGAGATTCCTGCCAGACTTTTAGTTGAGGTGGTCAGGCGTCCAAATTCTTCCATCTCCCGGCCTCCCCTACCAGTAACCCTGGCTTTGTGTCCAGTGGCCAACAGTACCAGCACCGCTCAGAAGAAGTACATCATAGCATCACTACCAAAGCGATGTCTTATGCTGGTCTTAGTGTCTTTTGAACCTTAACATTTTAACTTGTAATATTGGTGATATTCTACTGTTTTACTGGCATGCCTTATGGGACCTGTAACCTGCACTGAGAGCCTGCTAGCGGGAAGGGTGGGATATAAATGGAATAAAATAAATAAATAAATTTGGGGCAGAGCTTAGGGGATGTGGAGGTTGGGGGAGGGAGGGAGCTCAGCAAAGATGTGATTCTATCAATTCTGCCTTCTGAAACATCTGTCTCCTCCAGAGGGGTCTTTGTTGAGAAGGAGGAGGAGGAGGTTTTTATACCCGGCTTTTCTCTACCTTAAGGAGTCTCAAAGCAGTTTACAATCGCTGTCCCTCCCCCTCCCCACAACAGCCATCTTGTGAGGCAGGTGGGGCTGAGATCAGAGAAAACTGTGACTGGCCCAAGGTCACCCAGCAGGCTTCATGTGGAGGAGGAGTGGGGAATCAGACCCTGCCTCTCCAGATAAGAGTCCACTAGCGATGGGCACAAACCAGCTGACGAACTAAAGTTCATCGCAAATGTTGGCTGATTCGTGGTTTTTGAAGCAATGTTCGTGAACTGAAGAACCACTACGAACTTCCCATGAATTTTGATGCGGTTCGTGAACAGCAGAATTCACTTTCTGCTCTTCATGGAAAAAGCCCTGAGCTGTTTGATTTCAATGGCTTGGAGCCATTGAAACCAGACATCTGAGCAGCAGACCCCATGGCTCAGCCGTTTGGAAACCCCTGCTTTAAACTTTTAATGGCTCATGAACTGATATAAACCAGGTCGGTTCACAAACCAACCTCCCCGTTCATATGGATTCATGGTTTGGTTCCCAGTTCAGCCACAAACAGAACCAAACCACAGATATGTAGTTCATGCAACCCTGTGACCCACACTTGGGTTACAAATTATTCCCTTTTGTTCCCCTAAGTATACCACAATAGGTGAAAACAGCTGAAATGAGACTCCCTGCCCAAAGGATGCCAACTCCACGTCATAAAATGCCTGGAGATTTTGGAGGTGGAGCCTGGGGAGGGACTTCAGTGGGGCACAATGCCGTAGGGTCCACCATCCAGAGCAGCTCTTTTCTCCAGGGGAGCTGGCCTCTGTATTCAGGAGATCATTTCTAATTCCAGATCTCCAGGCCCAACCTGGAGGTCTGGCAACCCCAGGCTGACACACAGACATACACTGCCATTTTGTCCTCATAGGTTAGGCTAAGAGCGAATGATTGACCCAAGGTTTCCCAGCGAGCTCAGTGGCTGAGGAGGGATTAAAACCCAGGCATCCCCTGAACCACCACTGGGCCTCCAGTAGGGTCACCAGGTCCAAAGGACCAGCTGGCGGGGGACCGACTAGGATGCTCTGGAAGAGGGAAGGGAAGAAGCATGCCGTGCCTATGTCACCCTAAAGTGACACAGCCATGTCGGTGATGTCAGGGGGCGATGCTCTGGTTTTTGGGCAAAACTCTTTGGTTTGAAGCTAATTCTACCATAGAGTTTTGCCCAAAACCCAAAGTGTCCCCCCAGTGTCAACAAAGTGACTACACCACTTCCAAGTGAGGTGGGCACGTCATGTTTGGGGCAGTGATTCTCCTCCGCCAGCCAACTGGTCAGTGCCAGGGAGGAACAACGGAAACTGGAGGATCCCCAGCACACCAGGGGAACCTGGCAACCCTAGCCTCCAGAGATGGAAACAAAGATGGAGCTGGGCCCACTCCACTGCTACTTCCATGAACATAAAAAGGCATGAAGCTGCCTCATACTGAATAAGACCATCAGTCCACCAAAGTCAATATTGTCTGCTCAGACCAGCAGAGTCCGTTTGGTGTAGTCAGTGGTTAAGTGTATGGACTCTAACCTGGGAGAACCAGGTTTGATTCCCCACTCCTCCACTTGTAGCTGCTGGATGACCTCGGACAAGTCACAAGTTCTTTCAGAGCTGTTCCCTCAAGAGCAGTTCTCAGGAGAGCTCTCTCAGTAGCCCTACCTACCTCCCAGGGTGTCTGTTGTGGGGAGGGGGAGGGAAAGGAGTTTGTAAGCCCCTCTGAGACTCCTTCAGGGGTATAAATCCAATCTCTTCTCTATTCTCTTCTCTCTTTTCCAGGGTCTCAGGCTGAGGCCTTTCACATCATCTACCACCTGATCCTTTTAACTGGAGATGCCGGGGATGGAACCTGGGACCTTCTGCATGCCACGCAGAGGCTCTTCCACTGAGCCATGGCCCCTCCCCATCCCCACTGGAGGCTGCCAGTTCTATGCCAGATATGCTGGGTGAAGCAGATGCCTGCCACGTTCTTCATATCACCTCCTGAATCACTTTCACTATATCAGGGTGATTATCTAGGACTCGGTTCTAAAGCGTTGCTGGATTTACAGCAAAATAGATAAATGTACTTTAAAAAAAAAAAAAAAAGCTTGCTGGCAGAAGAACACAGTTTATGGCTCCTCAGGGGCCAGGTACTTTCGGCTCCAGCTGCTGAGTTCATGAAATACTCCTCTGCTGACCCTGTTCCGAATCCATCCCACATTTCATGCCCCCAAAAGCACCTTGGCCTTCTGGCTTCTGCCTAGGGTTGCCAGCCTCCAGGCAGGGCCTGGAGACCTCCCGGGATTACAACTGATCTGCAGACGATGGAGATCTGTTCTCCTGGAGAAAATGGCTGCTTTGGAGGGTGGGCTCTATGGCAATTATACACTGCTGAGGTCCCTCCCCTCCCCAAATCCCGCACTCCCCAGGCTCCACCCCCCCCCAATCTCCAGGAATTTCCCAACCAGGAGTTGGCAACCCTATGAGAGCTTCCTGTCTTCCACAAAGAGCCACTCTACAATAGAAAGCAAATGGAAAGAGGGGCTTTATAAGACCGAGGCCATCTGCAGCTGGCTCCTCCGTCTCCAGCTGTTCGCATCCGGCTCCTCCCCCTTCGTGCCAGAGCCGCCTGCAACCCACCGTTTACAAATCTGAAATCTGGCGTGTTTTTTTTTTCTCCAACGCTGTATTCTTTCAGAGGTGCTAATTACGTTTGGGAACACAAAACGTTTCCCCTAATTATTGTTATTGTTTAATAATTACAAAGCAGATGTAGCTCCAAAAGGAGCAGGATTAGACCCCACGGCTCAGGTGCCTTTCCAAGTAAATAAATCTCGTCTTAAAAGATGATTATGCAACCAACGGGGGACAGATTGGAGACACCGGCAGTGCTCACCGCGCACCTGTTTCTTCACGCAGAGCGTAATTGACGTGGGGGATTCACCGACGCGAGATTTGCAGCGATGGCCACCCGGCTCCATTGCCTTTTCGAAAGGATGAGACACTTCCAGGGAGGATGGATGGATCAGCAGCCAGTAGCCGTGATAACTACAGGAAGCCTCCCCATCTAGGTGCAGTCTACCTTCAAAGTCTGGGTGCTGGGGAAAATAAGAGGGCTCTTAGAAAGCTCTGGAGCTTCACACTAGAACAGGGGTCCCCACACTGGTTGAGCCTGCAGGCACCTTTGAAAGTCTGTTATAGCGTGGTGGGGACAGCCACAAGATGGCTTCCAAAACTGGCTGCCACAAAAGGCGGAGCCAGCCACAAAATGGTTGCTGCAGCTTAACCTTCACTCCCACAGTGAAGAGCTTTACCTTGTGGTGTAGATGCTGCCGAAACAAGTGTTTCATAAAAATCTGCACAGCCAACCAGAAAACATGGTGGGCAAAAGCTTTTTCCTGCCCACTTTGTAAAAAAATTGGGGGACCCCTGCACGGGAAACTTCCAGACGGAGTTCTAGACTGGTGAGCCACCTCTGAGTCCTCTTTTTGGACCCAGACAGGAAGTGTGGATGCAACATTGCTCTCTTTGACTGGCAGACCACAGAATGTTTCTGGCCTGGCCCAGCAGAACGGCCAAGACCCTGGGTTACTGCTAGGGTCTCCAGCTCCAGGTTGGGAAACACCTAGAGATTTTGGGGATGGAGCCTGAGGAGGATAACCTCCTTCCCCTTTTCACTCCTCTGCCTGCAATGTGGAGCTCATAGCCTACCCCACAAGTCTGTTGTAAAGATTAAAATAATAATACGTGTGAACCTCTTTGAATGCTTGAAAGTGCTAAGCAAATGCGAAGTACTAATATTATGGCTTTAAGCAAGTTAAGTTCCTGAAAGGTCTTCAAGGAAAACCCCCGGAGAAACGCCACCTGAAGACCACCAAACCCCGGATGCAGCGCAACTGTGAACAAAACATGACTGTACAAAAAATACCTGCCTTTAAAGTGAAGAACTGACTATACCGCATGAGCTGATACACAGTCTGAGCAAACGTTTAAATGAAACACTGTAAAATCAATTTTTCTGGACACCCAATGATAAGAAAGCAAAACAAAAAGCAGCATTCCATTCTAACCTGTCCGCTAAAATAGTGGCAGCGGTGGTGGAAAGTGCTGTTAAGTCACAGCTGACTTACGGTGACCTCGTAGGGTTTTCAAGGCAAGAGACATTCAGCGCTGGTTTGCCCTTGCCTGCCTCTGCATAACAACCCTGGACTTCCTTGGTGGTCTCCCATCCAAGTATTAACTAGGGCCAACCCTGCTTAGCTTCTGAGATTTGATGAGATCGGGCTAGCCTGGGCCAGCCAGGTCCAGGCAATTGAATGGGAAACAGAGCAAAAAACATGTTATCGTGGTACATCAAAGGAGCCCCTTACACTGGACTGATGTTTTCCAGCGCTGCATTCCTGAAAAGACACAGTCTTTTTCCATAACAATGACCAGCACTGGCAAGATCCAGATCTCCCTGGTGAAATGAATTAAACACCTTGCTGAGAGGCGAGCAGAGCTTAAGTCCTCAGGGTAAGGATTTAGCAGGATTAAAGAGTGGGCATGCCGTTAATGGGGTTTGGTAGTTCGTCAGTTCAAGACCCGAGTGTCGCATGACAGAATGAGCTCCCATCTCTGGTCTCCCAGCTCCTGCCAACCTAGCAGTTCAAAAGCAAGAAATTGCAAGTAGATAAAGAGGTACCACTTCGGTGGGAAAGTAACAGTGTTCTGTGCGCCTCGGCGTCTAGTCATGCCAGCCACATGACCACGGAAAGGTCTTCCTACAGCGCTGGCTCTTCGGCTTGGAAACGGAAATGAGCACCGCCCCCTAGAGTTGGATTTGACTAGCTCTTGAACAAAGGAAACCTTTACCATTACCATTTTACTCCATTTAGAAAGAATCCGCTCACCTGCTTACCTGGGAGATGGTTTTTTGCCTGTGGTTGGTGCATGCAGCTCATTCTGCCGTGCACATTGCATCCTTTGTTATAAAGGTAAAGGTTTCCCTTGCTCGAAGGCCAGTCAAATCCGGCTCTAGGGAGCAGTGCTCATCTCTGTTTCCAAGCCGGAGAGCCAGCACTGTCCAAAAACGACTTCATGGTCATGTGGTCGGCATGACTTGATGCCGAGGCGCACGGAATGCTGTTACCTTCCCACCGAAGCGGTAGCTATTTATCTACTTGCAATTTCTTGCTC
Source organism: Lepidodactylus listeri (assembly GCA_029233225.1). Lineage (NCBI taxonomy): Eukaryota > Metazoa > Chordata > Lepidosauria > Squamata > Gekkonidae > Lepidodactylus > Lepidodactylus listeri. Next base: position 99,856,742 of record JARCFY010000011.1, on the reverse strand, counting down.
TCGAACTGCTAGGCTGGCAGGAGCTGGGACCAGAGATGGGAGCTCACTCTGTCACGCGGCACTCAGGTCGCGAACTGCCAAGCTACCAACCTTCCGGTCCACAGCTCAGCATCTTAACCTCTGAGCCACTGCAGTGTGCAAAAATGGTTTTTGAGCTTCAGCTTCAGTATCTGGCCTTCCAGGGAAGAGTCAGGGTTGATTTCTTTTAGGATTGACCGATTTGACCTCCTTGCAGTCCAAGGGACTCTCAAGAGTCTTTTCCAGCACCAGAATTCAAAAGAATTATGTCTTCTCATAATTGTGACCAAAGTACGATCACCTCAGTGGGCGTGCCTTCTCTAGTCACTCTGAATTCTGGTTATATCTGAGCTACGGACGATTGACACCACTCACAATCCGAATTCAGTTGCCTCCTGCCATAGCCTTCTTTTGGAGTACAATGACTCTGCAGTGTGTAAGAGATGTCCTCGACCACCGGTTTTGGAATCTCTAATGCCTAATTGGAACCATTTTTGTCTCTTCCAGCATGAGGCGGATGTCAGGAGCCTGAGTCAATCACATCAGAGAGCGTGCAGGTGAACACAGCCTTGATTGCATGTCTGATGTCCTTTCGTTGCATAATTCTGTGGCTCAGTGGGATCAAAGGACAAGGCTGGGAGTCGGGTTTGTTACAGGGCTTGGATGCTGGCCTTGTGATGGTCTTTTGCCCTTGCCCAGCATCTCTAGTTAAAAGGACCAGGCAGTAGGCAAAGGGAAAGACCTCTCTCACTTGAGACCCCAGAAATCCATTGCCCGACAGAGGAGACACAACTGTCCTTCCCAGACCAGTTTCGGCGGCAATTCAGCAGCGAGTCAAATCAGATCAGAGAATCTGATTCGGCCCATGGCTGCCCTAGTGCTCACTCCTGGGCTGGTGGAGTGCTGCTCCGCCTCGCTCCGGCCCCAAATGACCCCTGTCTAAGAGAGAGAGAGAGGTCTGCTGTAGAAGAGCAAGATTTGAGTCCAGGAGGATCTCAGAGACGAACGTGACTTTCGGGCTGTAAGTTTTTGAGGGTCTCCACTCCCTTCTTCAGATACTGGTATCTCAGCTGGTATCTCTGACTCTCAAAAGATTATACCCTGGCAATCTTGTTGGTCTTTAAGGGGCGACTGAACACAAATGTTGCTTTTTGTAGACCAGGAGGGGGGGTTCTATTTATTTATTTAAGAAGACAGTGGGGATACCCTGGGGGTGGGAGGTTGGTGTCGTGGTTAAGTGTGTGGATTCTAATCTGGGAGAACCAGGTTTGATTCCCCACTCCTCCACCTGCAACTGCTGGGATGACCTTGGGCAAGCCATAGTTCTGTCAGAGCTGTTCCTGAAAAAGAGCAGTTTCTGTCAGAGCTCTCTCAGCCCCCACCTACCTCACAGGGTGTCTCTTGTGGGGAGGGGAAAGGAAAGGAGATGGTAAGCCGCTCTGAGACTCCCTTGGGTAGTGCAGGGCAGGGTATAAATCCAGTCTCCTCCTCTTCTTCTTCATGGCATGCCTTTGACAACAAGGCCAGCTGTCAAGAGCGTGGGTGTGATCTCCGATGCCTCCCTTTCAATGGAATACAAACTGGAAATACGGCGGGTAACACTAGAGTAAACAACGCAACGCCCCATAAAAACAAGGTGTTGTATTCTATATTGAAATCGTTCTAACAGGTAACACTCACATATAACCATATGCTGTGCTTTACAAGTCATATCTCCATCTTAACTGTGCCTGTCTAAAGGTATGTACATCAACATTGTCAGCATCTTTCTACTAACATGAAGGATTCTCAGACATTTGGCTTAGAATAACCTCAACAGGGTATCACAATTTTCAACAACCATATTATATTTGAAAGGCTTTCTTTTTTGTAGTCTCCTTTGTGGAGAGAAGGGCCGCGGCGGCTCAGAGGTTAAGATGCTGAGCTGCAGACTGGGAGGTTGGTAGCTCGGCAGTTCGAGACCCAAGTGCTGTGTGACAGAGTGAGCTCCCGTCTCTGGCCCCAGCTCCTGCCAACCTAGAAGTTCAAAAGCCAGAAACTGCAAGTAGATAAACAGGTACCGCTTCGTTGGGAAGGTGACAGCGTTCTGTGCGCCCTGGCGTCTAGTCATGCCAGCCACATGACCACGGGAAAAGTCTTCAGACAGCGCTGACTCTTCGGCTTGGAAACGGAGATGAGCACTGCCCCCTAGAGTCGGATTTGACTGGCTTTCAAGCAAGAGAAACCTTTACCTTTACTTGCGAAGAGATCATTAGAACAATTCTTTCCGGTGGTGAAGCAAAAACTATTTATATACTGCTTATAGCAATCCAAAACTGCTTCACTCAAGTAGAGTGCTATATATACTAATAGTAGAGTGTTATAGATACTTACTGTATGGTTTTATGTTAGTTGTACATACAGGGTGATTCTTGAGAAAGAAGACGTTGAAACGGAAGAACATCCACGGTTATTCGTTGGATCGCTATGAAGCAGTTTTGTTTGTTTATGTGGCGTTGCATTGTTTTCCCTTTTAAAGGAGGCACCGATCACGAATGTGGCCAAGCTGGCCTTTTCCCACCTACGCCAGGCTCGGTCACCAGCCCCCTACTTGTCTTGCCAAGGCCTACCTACCGTGATCCATGCAACAGTCACCTCCAGGCCAGGTTACTGTTATACAGGGCTTCCCTTAAGGGTGATCCAGGAATGGCAGCTGGTCCAGAATGCAGCTGCATGGTTCCTGAGGGGCACTCCGTTGAGGGCGCACATGCAACCAGTGATCAGCCAGCTGCACTGGCTCCAAGTTGAGTACCGGATCAGGTTTAAGGTTTTGGTGCTGACCTTCAAAGCTCTAAATGGTCTGGGGCCAGCATATCTGCGGGACCACCTCGATCGGTACATCCCCCCCCCCCCCAGAGATATGCGCTCGGCCAATGAAAACTGGTTGGTGATCCCTGGCCTGAAAGTGATCCAGCTATTCTCGATCAGGGACAGGGCCTTTTTGGTGCTGGCCCCCGCCTGGTGGAACTCTCTGTCAAGCGAGACCAGGGCTCTATGGGACTTGAAACAATTTCGCAGGGCCGGCAAGACAGAGATGTCCCACCAGGCATGTGGTCAGGGATAGCAACTGTTAGATGAATACTGACCCCCAACCTAGAGTTTCAGTCCCCTCTCAGATATCCCTTGCTGATCGTCACCAGTTGTAAAGCATTGGTTTTTATCATGCACCATTGTAAATTAAATGTGATAGTTTTTATTACTGGAAAGCTATAACTTTAGCTATTTGATTAGGTGATTTAGCTATTTAATTATTTTAATTATTTAGCTATTTATTTTTATTATTTAGCCGTTTTATCATTAGCTATTTATCATATGAGCCCTGCTATGCAGGGAAGGGTGAGATAAAAATTGAAAGTAATAAATAAATGAAAAGAAAAAAGGGGGTTATACAACATAATTGTGTTTGTCAAGGACAATCATGGGTAAGACAGGAGGGGCCTCAGTGTGGTATACCCTCCAAAGCAGCCATTTTCTCCAGGGGAGCTGATCTCCGTCAGCTAGAGATCTGTTGCAAAAGCGGGAGATCTCCAGGCCCCCCCCCCCCGGAGGCTGGCAACGCTACTTGCTGGCCACACCCATCCCGACTGGCCCCATGGAAAGACCCCACTTTTAGCCTTTTAACTCAAGTGGGTAACACTTCTGCCCCTGTCTGTATAAAGTCAGAATTTGCAAGCATTCCTTATTTCTTTGCAGCTTATATTCTTTTACGGTTGGGCCTTCAGTTCTTGAAAGGGGGAATGGTTCCTATTTTTCCTGGTTGGTTCTGTAGACTCATTTGCAGCGCATACTCCTATTGTATAGGGGTTTTTTTCCCTATGCAATTTATGTATAAATGCCGTATACATTATTTATATGTATAAAATATACAAATACCGCCTAACGCTGAGTTACTGGGGTGCAAATAACACTGGAAAGGATGCATACATTTTATGTGGGGGAAAATTCAGATCCAGGATGCAGCAAATGGCAGGCACAAAATCTCAGGGGAACAGACGTGCCCGAGGGAAACCCCAAATCAAATGGGGGATTTTTCAGGTGGAAACAGCAGAGATGAGAAACGGGAGATCATCCCTTGGATGACTCCACCAGCTTTGGGTGCTCTAGTCCAGAGAGGGTTGCTGGCTCCAGGTTAGAATCATAGAATCATACAGTTGGAAGGGACCTCCAGGGTCATCTAGTCCAGCCCCCTGCACAAGGCAGGAATTTCACAAATATTTTCACCCACACACACACCCCCAGTGACTGCTGTTCCATGCCCAGAAGATGACAAAAAAACCATCAGGATCCCTGGCCAAACTGGCCTGGAGAAGAATTGCTTCCTGACCCCAAAGTGGCCATCGGCATTTCCGTGGGTGTGTAAGAAAGGGTCGCGAGAACTAAGCACTGAGGCAACCCTTCCTGCCCTCCCATCTCATGATCTGCCTAAGTTCACACAATCAGCATTGCTGTCAGATGTCCATCTAGCCTCTGTTTGAAAACCTCATAGAATCATAGAGTCGGAAGGAACCTCCAGGGTCATCTAGTCCAACCCCCTGCACAAGGCAGGAAATTCACAAATACTTTTACACACACACACACACACACACACACACACACACACACACACACAATGACTGCTGTTCCATGCCCAGAATATGACAAAAAAGCCTCCAGGATCTCCAGCCAAACTGGCCTGGAGAAGAATTGCTTCCTGACCCCAAAGTGGCCATCATCATTTCCCTGGGCGTGTAAGAAAGGGCCACGAGAACTCAGCACTGAGGTAACCCTTCCTGCCTAAGTTCACCTCCAAAGGCGGCTGGGAAAATACCTGGACATTTTGGGGGTGGAGCCTGAGGAAGGCAGGGTTTGGGGGAGGGAGGAACTTCAATGGGGTTGAACGCCATAGAGTCCACCTTCCAAAGCAGCCACAGTCTCCAGGTGAAATGATCTGTCGCCTGGAGATCAGTTGTAATAGCGGCAGATCTCCAGCCACTACTTGAAGGTTGACAACCTCAAGCCCAGAACAACTTTGGGGGGAGGGCTTTGGAAGATGCTGTTTCTGCCCTGTTGGATAGTTTCAGGGGGTCACTGTGCTGGCCTGGAGTCCAGTAGCACCTTAGGGACCAGCAAAGTTTCTGGAAACCTGAGCTTCCCAGAGTCAAAAGCTCTGTTGGAGGGTGTTAGAACTTCGGTTGTTGTCCAGCTGTCTCTTTTTTATTGACTTCTGCACTGCATCAATATTGCCTCCATGCCAGCGGTGAGCTGCTCGGAGCCTCCTTCTGTGCAGGGAAAGGTAGGATATAAATATTTTAATAAAATAGACACATAAATAAGTAATACATTTGTTTCCCCAACTGCTTGTGTTTACAGCACCAGCTCAAGAAGAATCTTTGATATGAGAGAGATGAGAAGGGTTGGGTTTTTTTTGAGTTTTCACACATCTTTGGAGAGGATCTGGCCTTACCCGTTCAGTGGACCTGCTCTTCCTGTCCATATGGATTTTGATTATAGGGGAGGTTTGCTAAGGGTCCCTTCTTTTTCATAAGCAGAGACATGAGACAGGGCCTTTTCTGCAGTAGCCTGCTTCTTAAGGGTTCCGTAAAAATTCAAGGGTGCCTTAAGCTGTCCCTACATATATGCATAAGCATCGTAAAGTTGCACCCCACTTATGGCAACCCTGGCAAAGAGCAACCCTGGCAAAGGGCTTTCAAGGTGAGTGAGAAGCAGAGAGTCATGTCCACTCACCACCACCAGGCGCCAGCAACAGACAGTCCGAGCTTGGCTCCGGAAAACAATAGGGGCTAAGGATCCCGGACCACCTAGTATTCACCAATAGGAACTTTGGAGGGAGATTCAAACCCTCCAATAGGACTGTGGGTGTGTCTCAGGTGGCTGTATATAGTTGGCCGCATCAGCCAGTAGGTTGTCGTCGTTGTGTACCAATAAAGTATGAGCTGATCATCACGCTGTTGTCCAGCCTCTCCATGCATCGAACCCAGTATGCAACACAAGAGGTGGTTTGCCATTGCCATACACACAAGAGGTGTGCATACTGGGAGGGGGGAATGTTCAGATGAGGACAGAAAAAGCTCCCATGGAGCATTTGGGTGGGAACCAAGTTTAAGCCCAAAACACAATGGGCCAGGCGAATGCCCATACGTGTGGATAAGGGGGAACCAGACCTCCGCCTTATGCTCCAATTTCCAGTCCCTATTTTAAAGATATGGACTCCTTCAAACCACAAAAGGAGCCAAATGATGGAGCTCTTGGGGGGTAGAGGGATCGGGTTGTCCGATACAGGTTGGAAAACTCCTGGAGATTTGGGGTGGAGCCTGGAGAGGGCAGGGACCCCAGTGGGGCACAATGCCATAGAGTCCACCCTCCAGAGCATCCATTTTCTCCAGGGGAAATGATCTCTGTAATCTGGGGATGAGCTGTAATTCCAGGGGATCCCCAGGTCCCACCTGGAGGATGGCATCCCTAGTTCCAGGTGGCCCTCCAATCCTAATCCAGCTGCGCCTTCCCAAGCGATTTCCATTCAGCAGCGTCCCTCTTTCCCCATCTTAATTGATGTCGATAAATGTCTTCTTTTGTTAAGAGGCCGCGTCCGCTGATTTGAAGAGCAAGAATCGCAGTCTCCATAAACCTCTTTCGTGTCAATCAGTTTGGTTTCCTCTGCTCGGTGACCGCAGGATTCAAACAGAAGAAAAATGGCCTTTATCAAAATTCTGTCAGAGGACAACTTTCACTGGGAATTTCTTTGCCAAACATGTAACTCTTGACAGCTGCATTAAAGAGTGAATAGACGCTTGAAGTAGAAGTTAGGCTATCGATCGGTCTCCGAATGCTAAGGCAGAACACCTCAGGACACAGTTCCCAATGTCAGTTTCTGGCCATCCCATCGGGACCGGCCCTTGTCAACCCAATCTGCCATCTCCGTCCTGACTCCATGTCAGGCACAAACTATGGGGATGCCTACTGGCTTACAACACGAAGAGAGGACTAGGCAAATGCATAGCAGACATGTGAATCTATGGCAGTTAGCCACCATTAGAGATGTTGCGAATTTTTCGGTGAACTTTTCGAATTTTTCAGTGAACCTGTTCAGCAGATTCAGAAGAACATAAGAATTTTATTTATTTATTTATTTAGATTTATATCCCGCCTAACCAACATAGCGGCTCTAGAACACAAGAGAAGCCAATGTTGGATCAGGCCAGTGGCCCCTCCAGTCCAACACTCTGTGTCACAACATGGCCAAAAACACCAGGGGCCCTCAGGAGGTCCACCAGCAGGGCCAGGACTCCAGAAGCCCTCCCACTGTGACCCTCCAAGTGCCAAGAACATAGAGCATCACTGCCCCAGACAGAGGGCTCCCTCTATACTTTGTGGCTAATAGCCACTGATGGACCTCTGTTCCATGTGTTTCTCCAATCACCTCTTGAAGCTGTCTATGCTTGTAGCTCCAGACTATGGACAGCAGCTCCCCTGGAGAAAATGACTGCTTTGCCGGATGGACTGTATGGCATTATAAACTACTGGCTTTGGGGTTCCTCCCCTTCCTAACCCTCCCCCAAGCTCCACCCCCCAAATCTCCTGTTCTGGCCTCAGGCTTTCTAATCCACCAGTCTCCTTGAAAGTCAGGATTTACCCTGCAATCTACTACTTAGCAGGGGTCTGACACTCAATGGTGACCTTGTGAAGTGGTTGAGTCAGAAGCACTCCCTTTCCTGCTCTCAGCTTCAACAGACTGACAAAAAAACATCTCAACTGTTCTGGCGGTTGGAACTCTCCTGGTGAGATCTGGGAGGGAAAGGGTTAAGAGAATTCTCTCTCACTTGGCCGTTGGCCCCACCCTCCCATAGGATGGATGTTGACCCTCTTTGGCTGTTGCTTGCCTTCTCTTTCATCTGATATAGGACCCTTCTTCTCTCTCTTACCTGGGCTTGAAGTTGTAGCAAGTTAACCTTTTTTGGAAGTTAATCTGTTCACAATACGTTAAATGTCTCTACATGAATATGTCATGTAAGATATGCTTCTATTTTTTTAACAGGTAAAATTTCTTTCTCTTGTTACCATTGGAGTCAGATCATCTTTATAATTTGTTTGAACACAGATTCTCCCTTATCCGGGAAACATGAAGATCCTGCGTAAGATTTCTGCGTGTGTATATATATATATATATATATATATATATATATATATATATATTACATTTAACCCAATAGGTTTGGGGCGGGGAGCCAGTGTTCCCTCTAAGCTGAGTTAGTGTGAGCTAGCTCACAGTTTTTTAGCCTCTGGCTCACACATTTTTGTCAAAGCTCAGGAAGGATAGCTCCAGAGCAAACTAACTTATGCAGAAACCAAATCGCTCTCTCCCAACTTTAATGCCAGTAGATCACAAAGCAGCATTTTTGCTCATAACACGCCACAGCTTAGAGGGAGTATTGGTGGGGAGGGTAGGTGGGTCAACAGCATGCGGCAAAGGCCTGTGTTATTTGGAACAAGCAACTGCTGAATGTTGAATGTTGGAGTCTGAGTTTCTTCCTGTTCTAATGGACACCATCTGGAACTTTTCTCTCGCCCTAGGCGACCAGGTACACTGTGATCAGCCAAGTCCTGCAATCATTTTTTTTTTCAAGGCTTAATCTCTTGGACAATAGTATTTCTTCACAATGGGTTTTGTGTTTGCTGCCAAGGGTGAATTATCCTTTTGACAAATTCGCCCTGTGCTCTTCGCTAGCACACACTAAATACGCCTGTTGGGTTAAGTGTTCTGGTTTCTGATGCATATTTATTAAAAATTAAGCCCTGAATTCTATCACATTAACACAGGGATGGGCTTAAAAAGCATCAAAGGCAAGATAGTGATTGTTTTATGGGTTATGCTTTTTATAATCTACTCCCTTCAAGCAAGAATGAGCATTTTTCCCCCCACAAAGAGAAGCTCAATGCAACCTACTTTTTTAAAAAAAACCAATGTTCACACGGCTCCTTAAATTAATTTAAAATACCTTTTAAGGATTTAATAAGCACAATGAGCAAAGGAAATGGAGAGGAAAAGATGCAATGAAGAAAATCACACTGGGTTGGCTTTTCAGTTTTTATTGCAGGCAAACCTAAGCGTGTGACTCCCGAAGCAAAGAGCTCTCCAGCGTGTCTCTCGCAGGTAATAATACTTGCCAGTCCCTGACTCACACTGCTCTTGAGTGGCAGATGTCAAAATTCCCTGAACAAGGAATGGGTGTTTTATGACTCACCTCTGACTTTGGATCCCCTGCATTTACAGTCACTAATATTTTTCACAAATCACTGGAAGGAAAGCAAAGGAGGAAACTGCAACTTTGTCGTGAAACTGGATGAAAGACATGGACATGGCTTCTCCTAATTCAAATATGCCTGCGCAAAAGGAACGGTTGTTTATGTTGGGAAATATCCATTCACATCTCTACGGCACCCTAGCCAGGATTTTTGACTTCAGGGGGCATTTAAATGAGACAGGGGCACCCCTGCACATGCCCCCAGGCTGTGTCAGGAGTGATAAGAGAGTAAAAGTAAGAATAATCCATGAGAGAAAGTGTTGAGGGTCCTGGTTCTGCTGAGGCTGAATGATCCTCAGATGAGGAAGAGGCATGGAGCAACCCAGCCACATCTGGGAATTGAAAACAAATCAGCCCGTATCATCAGGCCCCTGTATAAATTGATGGTGTGACCTCATTTGGAGTACTGTGTCCAGTTCTGGTCGCCACACCTCAAAAAAGATCAGAAGACCCAGAGATTTTTCCTGTGGGGAATCTTTCCTGTGAAGGAGGATCAGAAAGACTCCCAGGTAGTCTGGGATCTGATTAGCAGATTGCAAAGTCCTTTGATCTCCACCCTTGTTATGAGCCAACCTTGTGGGGATCCAGTGGTTGTTCCTGAGTGGGGATAATCAGGAGCCAACTGCTAGCTGAGCCATGATCAATGGCAATGCTTCCTCTAAGCTGTGGAATCCTGTGAATGAGCAATTTGTCTACTGCATAAATTAGTTTACCCTGGAGCCGTCCTTCCTGACCTAAGACAAAAAGGTGTGAACTGGAGGCTGAAAAACTGTGAGCTAGCTCACACTAACTCAGCTTAGAGTGAACACTGATCACCCTTGGAAACTTCACTGGTTCCCAGGAAGGCTGGGACATAGCAAAGTTAATGTTCTCCAACGTTGCTGCATCCCCTTCAATGGGCTTGAAATTTGTGTGTCTCAGCCTTGCAGGGAGACATCCACAGATGGAGGTGCCTTCTACTGAATCATCAGACCTTGGTCCATCAAGGTCAGTCATTGCCTTCTCAGGGCAATTCTGCATCTAGCATTCACTCCACATTTTCTCAACTGGGAGGGAAAAGGGCGGCTCAAAGCCACATTCAGATATCCCAGGCCAGTGCCGTACTGACTGCAAAGTCACCCTTGAATGGCCATAAAACGCCCATAAATCTATGCAGAAAGTATGACAAAACCCAATGATCAAAGGAAGTGAAAGCGGCATAGAGTGTGGAGGCTATCGTAAAATCCAGTGATGAAAGGAAGTGAAAGCAGCGTGCAAGGCAGAGGGAAATATCTGTCCCGATGGAGATTTCGTAAAACAACAGAATCAGCCTCAGGCTGGCAGCAGCTCCCCAGCGTGTCAGGAAGAGGTCTTTCATTTCACCTCCGACCTGGTCCCTTTAACTGGAGATGCCGCTGGAGGATTGAACCTGGGACCTTCTGCATGCCAAGCAGTTGCTCTATCATTGTGCCATGGCCCCTCCCAGGGATACAGGGGAGGGGCAAACTCCTTTTCCCCTCTTGGTACAACTTGACACTGCCCACTTCTATGCCTCTTGGTGCTAATTGTATTTATTTATTTATTTATTTATACTTCATATTTATACCCCGCCCTCCTTGCGAGTGGGCTCAGGGCAGTTCTAGATCTCTAGATGCACTGAGGTATCTTCAGCAGTAGAAAAGAGCAAGAGTCCGGTAGCACTTTAAAGACTAACAAAATCTGTGGCAGGGGAGGAGCTTTCGTGAGTCACTGCTCACTTCTTCAGATACCGCTAGAATGAGACGTGTCTTCAGATACAGCTAGAAGGAGGTATGTATCTTCAGGCATGTCTCCCATGTACAGAAGCCCGTAGTCAGGATGTTGTAGCTTGTGGGGCAAATTTTTTTCTGGTGGGGCTGAAGTTCTCAATGCAAAAAGAAAAGCCAGAATTCTGAGTCTTCTCAAGCTGTCTGTTCCACATAGGGGCTCTTCACCATTTAGCCAATAGAAAGCTGTTACCAGAATAGATCTCTAAATTGCAAGCTGTCAACCACTTTCGATGACAGTTCTCAGCTGCTGCAAGTCAATCACTTCTGCCAGCCTGAGCAACAGTTCTGAGAACAAGCCGTCAAGTGGGGGGTGATGACTTCTATAGTCAAGAAAGTTAACACTTAGGGAGCAAGACTCTCTTAAAGGAGACCAGTTGCTTGACACAGAGTTAGAAGAGACCTTAGAGGTCACCTACTCCAACCCCCTTGCTTAGTGCAAGAATTAGTCAACTTCACCACCCCACTCTGCTTAAAGGACTGCACTGCTTTAAAAAAATGTTTTTAAATGATTGAAAGCATGTACAGGAGAAATTATTGTGGGGTTGTACCTTTAAGAAAGGGGCAGAGGCCCCCCCAGCCACACCTTAGCTACGGGCTTGCATGCACATTGGGCTATCTTGGCATAACACTAGAGTAGGGGTTAGTTGCTGACCTAAGCTCTTCACAGTCTGCTTTTAGAACTGCTCTTAAGTATAGCTCCCCACTTACCCCCCATGGAATTCACTGCCACAGGAGGTGGCGGCAGCTACAAGCATGGACGGCTTCAAGAGGGAATTAGATTAACATCTGGAGCAGAGGTCCATCAGTGGCCATTAGCCACAAGGTATAGATAGGAACTCTCAGTCTGGGGCAAGTGATGCTCTGTATCCCTGGTGCTTGGGGGGGGGGCAACAATGGGAGAGCTTCTAGTGTCCTGGCCCCACTGCTGGACCTCCTGAGGGCACCTGGTGTTTTTGGCCCCTATGTGACAAGAGTGTTGGGCTGGAGGCCTGATCCAACATTTGGCTTCTCTTATGTCCTTAACAGAATACTGATCTGCACCAGGATGAGACACCCTTTTGGTAAATCAGTTTACCAGCAGGATTTTGCTCCTCCGTAGTTGAACATGACCCCCACACGCTGGAAACGTGAAGCCTTCCCCATGGATCTCAAGCGCATGAGGTGGTTGTGTTCTTCTATTCACAATGTTTGGGAGAAAATGACTATGGACGCTCACAGAACGAGCAGTCTTAGAATTTCAAGCGCTCACAGAATGATCTTGCTAGATTTTCTGCAGGAGTATGCGACAAAAGAACAAAGGAAAACAATTTCAGATGGCTTTTTTGCTACTGCTAAAATAGCGAATGCAGAAAGGAAAAGAAACTCCTGGCAGTGCACCAAAAACCTGAATGTTGAAACTTGGATAAACAATGGCTGGCAGGTAGCTAAGCTGTTGGAGCTAAGTGGAATCATTTGTTCGAGAGCAGACAGACAGCGTATGTGCGTAAGGCGCTGCCAAGTTGCAGCTGACTTATGGCAACCCTGTAGGGTTTTCAAGGCAAGAGATGTTCAGAGGTGGTTTGCCATTGTCTGCCTCTGCGTCACAACCCTGGACTTCCTTGGTGGTCTCCCATCCAAGTACTGACCCCGGCTGACCCTGCATAGTTTTCAAGATCTGATGAAATCACACAGACAGTAGACACCCTGCTTCTGCAAGTGCTTGGGAAGAAGAAAAAGAAGAGTTTCACTTGGAGTCTCAGTCAGAGTGGCTTACAATCTCCTTCCCTTCCTCTCCCCACAACAGACACCCTGGGAGGTGGGTGGGGCTGAGAGAGCTCTTTCGAGGACTACTCTTGAGAGAACAGCTCTGCAAGAACTTGTGACTGACCCAAGGTCACCCAGCTGGCTGCATGTGTAGGAGTGGGGAATCAAACCCAGTTCTCCTCCACTTGAACCTGGCTGGATGGCCTTGGGCAAGCCATAGCTCTGTACCAGCTGTTCCCTCAAGGACAGTTGCCTCAGAGCTCTCTCAGCCCCACCTACCTCACAGGGTGTCTGTTGTGGGGAGGGGAAGGGAAAAGGAGTTTGTAAGCCGCTCTGAGACTCCCTTGGGGAGTGGAGGGCGGGATATAAATCCAATCTCTTCTCTTCTTCTTCTTCTTCTTCTCCAGATCAGAGTCTGCCACTCTTTACCACTACACCAAACTGGAGGCAGGTATGAACGATAGATATGGCAGCCTCCAGGTGGGATCTGGTAATTCCCTGGAATTACAGACCATCTCCAGACTATCGAGATCAGTTCTCCTGGAGAAAATGGATGCTTTGGAAGGTGAACGCTCTGGCATTGTACCCCACCGAGGTCCTTGTCATTCCTAGGTTCCACTCCCAAATCTCCAGGAGTTTCATAACCTAGAGCTGGCAATTCTAACCTCCTATGCCCCACAGGTGGCATTCCCAGGGGTCCGTTGGAGCGGGAGTGCACATGAGTGCAGCTCCGGGAGTGTGGAGCCCAGGGGGTGGGCACATGACCAAGCCCCGCCCCCTCCTCGGCTTCCTCGAGCAGTGCAGAGGCGCAGTGTCCCGGGGAAAGCCCTGCTAGGGTCTTTATTGTTTTTAATGTTTTGTTTTAATATTGATAATTTTATCATAGTTCCTTTTATGACTGTGTGCTGCTTTTCCAGAGACTTGCTCAAGGTGGCATATAAATTTTCTAAGTATACCATTTTTTATCTGGGCACATGGCACATAAGTACTGGAGACATTTCACCAACCCTTCAGCAGCTTCCACCCCATCAGTTTGGTGTAGTGGTCAGGAGCTGGACTCTAATCTGGGAGAACCGGGTTTGATTCCCCACTCCTCCACATGCAGCTGCTGGTGTGACCTTGGGTCAGTCACAAGTTCTCTCAGAGCTGTTCTCTCATGAGCAGTTCTCAAAAGACCTCTCTCAGCCCCACCTGCCTCACAGGGTGTCTTGTGGAGGGGAGGGGAAGGGAAAGGGATGGGTGGTGCACATGTCCTGGGTATCTCAAGTCTACTTGAAACCTGGTGGTTTCAAGGGAGCAGGAAGAGAATGAGGGTGTGTTCTTTATGCTTATTTTTATTGCACCAAGTATTGGATGGGGAAGGGAATGGAGGAAGAGCAGGTCAGTTTCACTCACCTGTGGAGTGGAGCCTGAGGGGTGGGTGTTGCCTTCTGACACACTTCCCATATGTTAGGGGGTGTGGCATATGCAAATGAGTTATGCTAATGAGTTATGCTAATGAGTTATGCTAATGAGCTCCTGCATCTCTTTTTCTACGAAATTACCCCTAGGCATTCCTGTCAGCTCATGATTTGCTGTTATCCCTACCTGAACCTACCTTGATCCTTCGAAACATAAGCACAGAAGAGTCAAGGCACTTACCAGCACACAGGGCCGAAGGTTCCCATTTGCCCACTTATGGTGGGGAAATCTTCAGCCAGTAAAAACCCTTGTTCTCCAAGGCTCAGCTGGTCAGCAGGCGGAAATTGGTGTCAGGTTCCCTGTCATATTTTGAATTGCTACTGTTTGACTCTACAGGTCCTCGAGTCGGGAGACTGGCAACCGGATTCATTCCCCTCGCTCCTTCCCCCTCCCATCCTGGTTTTGCCGTTTTCCTTTGCAGACCCTGCTTATCGCTGTTGTTGCCTGTTAACCTTGAGCTGTCTCGCTCTCTGCTCTTCCAGGTGTCTTTGCGTGGGAATGCAAGTAGATTGTACTCAGGGGCATGGGGGGGGATTATAATTTGCTCGCACGCCTTTTTCCATGGGAATGCAATGGTTTGGGGATTTTCACGCTTCATGATTTTACACTGATTGGTGCCTGTCATTTCTCTACTGTTTGAATACTGTATAATAAGTCCTAACCCCAGGTCCCTGTTATCCCTAACAAAGTACGTGTTCCTGAAAGACCATTAAGACAATAAAGGACTCTGTTTTCACACAATGCCTGACTTATTGGTTCTCATCAGAAGTCTCACAACTGGAGCCAAATGTGGGGTTGATTGTCCTGGAGAGAAAAAATCAAATAGAAAAAAAAGCCTTGTCTATTTATAGGTAATTCTGACCATAGAGTTCCAGTTGATTCCTGGAGCTGCCTGGATGTGACAGTCTTACCTTAAAGTTTCTGGTAATTGCTAGAGCTACCTTTGTTACTTCCAGGTCACTCTAGGAATGAGTGGACAATACCGGCATTGAGGGACCAAGGGTCTGATTTAGTAGAAGTCAGTTATATGTGTGTTCAGGATTACTGGGGAAAGGTCATGCTAGAAATATATCAAACAGCTGTTTTGAAATGACCAATAACTCCTGATGTTGTTTTACTGGGTCTTATAATCCTTTTCAAGACCCAGTAAAACAACATTAGCAGTTATTGGTCATTTCAAAACAACCATTTGATATATTCATTTCTTTGGGGGTTTCCGGTCGGAGGAATGGAGGTCGGACACGCTTTGCAAATGCGCAGGGCAGACAGCGGCTCTTCTTGACAGCTTGGGTGGATAAATCCACCTGACGCAACCTCACACAGGTAGTGTGAGGACCAGCAAGCAATATAATCCAGGTTTGAGCAAGCTCGGTGAAGGAAAAGCCTCGGAGGAGACTTTTACAACACCTTGAGCACTGCAGCCGAAGAAGATTTTTGCAAGTATCTCTAAGGAGCCGAGCTGGGCTGATTAATCAGCATAAAATCTCCAGTTCCCCTGATTCCTTAACAAAGAAGACAAAGTTTAAACGTTGGGACCACATCTGAAGAGAAGTAACAACATAAGGTAACGGAAAAAAACTTTTTGCCTTACCATTACCATGTTTTGAAAGACGAAAAGCAGATCTGGTGAAGCAATAGACTGTTGCAGATTGGATGAGTGCAGTTTTGAAACGTTAAAAAGCTGAATTTGAACTTAAAAAGCCAAAAAAACAAGTTGTTTAACATTCCTGCGGTTAAGAAGAGTCGGGAGGGGGAGCCAAGCATCGCGAGACAAAGAGGGGAGGAGGGAACCAAGCATTGCGAGACCAAGCTGTGAGGACTGAGACAGGAAGTGACGGCTTGAGGAGCAGACAAGAAGGGAAGCAGAGAAGAACCGGAAGAGAGCAAAGGGGACTGTAAAAACTGCCGGACCAAAAGGACTACAACAGGAAGTGACGTGCGGAGAGCAGACAAGTAAGCAAGAGGAAGGGACAAAAGGAAACTACGGCAAGCCAGAAGCAAGGTAAAAAGACTATAACCTTTGACACAAACCATAGAGAAGTTGCGCCCGCCATTTTGGATTTATAAAATGTTTAAACAGTAATATCTCATAAACTATATAACTTAGAAGGCTGAAACCAACGAAATTTGACTTGGCAAGACTAGCTTGTGTGATTACACTAAACGGTGTTTGATTTGGAAAATAAAATAAAATCGATCTTTTTTAAAGAGACAAGACGGATTGCGGGCTAAGATCGAAGGAGCTACATGGTCCTCTCCTACAATGGCAGCAAAAAAAGAAAAAGAATTACTAGCTGTTATGGAAGCAATGGAAAAAAAATGTCAGACGCTATAGGAGAGGTAAATGTTAAAATGAAAGGTATAGCTGCACAAGCAGACAAAAATTTTATAGATTTAAAAGCTGAATTACAAAAGTTAACCACTAGAACACAAGACATAGAAATTAAAGTAAAAGAACTGGAAGAAAATACTCAAAAAACAATGAAGGAAAATGACAGAATGGAAAAGATGATGCACTATAGAGACATGCAAAACCATCTGAGATTTAGAGGTATAGAGGAAAAATTAGGTGAAGACATTTTTACAAGAATGCAAGAAGCATTAGCAGATTTTTTACAAGAGGAAGAGGAAGTTGTTAAAGAACATATGGATCTTGTTTACAGAGTCAATTCTACATACGCGAGAGACAAAAATATACCAAGGGACATGGTAGTTCAATTTACAATGAAGAGAACAAAAGAACAAATCTACAAGAAATGTTTTACAGACTCTTTTGAAATAGGTGGAAAAAAAGTTATCGTAATGAAAGAATTGCCCAGAGCAATTTTGCAAGACAGGAAAAAATTCAAGCGTCTGACAGACAAACTGAAAGAGAAAAAAATAAGATTTCGTTGGGAAATACCACAAGGACTGAGTTTTTATTATGGTAACAACAGAATGGTGATTAAAAATT
Source organism: Lepidodactylus listeri (assembly GCA_029233225.1). Taxonomy (NCBI): domain Eukaryota; kingdom Metazoa; phylum Chordata; class Lepidosauria; order Squamata; family Gekkonidae; genus Lepidodactylus; species Lepidodactylus listeri. Next base: position 99,839,442 of record JARCFY010000011.1, on the reverse strand, counting down.
CAGCAGAAATGTACGCCTTTGTTGGTGAGAACAAGGAAGAATTTGGTGATATTTAAGACTACAACAAGATGGATTTCAAAGTACTCTCATGGAATGTAAATGGACTTAATTCACCCCAAAAACGTAGAATGGTAGGACACTGGCTGGAGAAACAAAAATGTAGTATAGTTTGTATACAAGAGGCCCATCTTAAGAAACAAGACTACAAATATTTAATAAGAAAAAAGTTGGGAGAAGAATTTTTTTCATTGGCAAGTAATAAAAAGAATGGAGTGGTAACATATGCCAAAAAAGACTTGGAACCTAAACTAATATTTAAAGATAAAGAAGGAAGATACTTAGCTATTGAAATTCTGTTACACGGACAGAAGACTTTGATTGTAAATATTTACGCCCCCAACGGAGCTAAAGAAATCTTTTTTAAAGAACTACAAATGGAACTGGACAGTGTAAACTATGAACAAATCATAATGTTGGGAGACTTTAATGGGACTGTGAATAATAAAATAGATAGGCGCTCAAAGAGAAAAGACGACACACTAGGGAAACTTCCAAAAAATTTTTTTGAACTGATAAAACAGGAAAAGCTGGAGGATATTTGGAGGAAGGTTAACCCACAAGGGAAAGACTATACTTTTTACTCTAACAGACATGATTCACATTCAAGAATTGATATGATCTGGATGTCTATTAATCTAACATTTAAGACAAAAAAAGTTGAAATTCTACCTAGAATAATCTCAGACCACAATCCTTGTCTATGGACTTCTGGGCAAATAAAAAGGCAAGGGAGATGGAGAATAAATGAGGACTTATTAGACAACCAAGAAATAGTTAAAAAATTACATGAAGAGACAGATTTATATTTTCAAGCGAACATACAAAAAGAAGTAAAAATTCAAACTGTGTGGGATGCGTACAAAGCAGTTATGAGAGGATTATTGATATCATTGAACGCTAAAGACAATAAAAAGAAAAGAACAATATGAAAACATTGTACAAGCCATTAAAATAAAAGAAAAGGAACTGAAGAACAGACCAGGAAAAAAGAAACTGCAAAAGGAAATTTGGATGTTACAAGACCAAGCAAAAGCTATTTTGAATCAAGAGACTTACTGGAACCTGAAAAAATTGCAACAAAAAGCATTTGAAGGTGCAAATAAACCTGGAAAGTACTTAGCATGGCAATTAAAGAAAAAACGTGAAAATAAATTTATTACTAAAGTGATACGGGACAATATTGAGATAATAGACAATAAGGGAATAAAAAGAGAATTTTTTAAATATTATGCAAAGCTTTTTAAGAAGGAAAATAAAGACAGAAGAAGGATTAAAGAATACCTACAGTCATTAAAATTACCAAAACCAACGGAGAAAATCAAAGAACTACTTAACTGCCCAATCTCACTACAAGAGATTAAAAATGCAATAAATGATTCAAAATTAGGGAAAGCACCTGGATCAGATGGATTTACAGCTAAGTTTTATAAATCACTACAGGATTCGATCTCACCAGTGTTATTGCTATTAATGAATGACATAGGAGTGACAGGTGAGGTCCCGGAGACTTGGAAAGAAGCAACCATTTCACTCATTCCGAAAGAAGGTCAAGATTTAACCAATGTTAAAAATTATAGACCAATTTCTTTGTTAAACAATGACTATAAGATTTTTGCCAAGATTATAGCTGATAGGCTTAAGGAACATCTTAAAGAGACTATACAGACAGAACAAGCAGGATTTTTACCTAATCGCCAAATAAGAGACAATATAAGAGTAGTAGTGGATGCTATAGAGTACTATGATAAACATCCGGAGAAGGAGGTGGGCTTTCTTTTTTTAGACGCGGAAAAAGCGTTTGACAATTTAAATTGGGATTTTATGTTTGAAGTGTTGGAACATCTTGAAATTGGAGACTATATGTTTAATCTTATTAAGTCAATATATAGAGAACAGAAATCCTCTTTAATAATTAATACTGAAAAAACGGATTACTTTAAAGTGGAAAAAGGAACACGACAAGGATGCCCACTCTCGCCGTTGCTATTTATTTGGATTTTGGAAGTCTTGTTACTAAATTTGAAAGAAGATAAAGAAATTAAAGGCTTAACAATAAAAGGTTTCTCTTTTAAATATAGAGCCTTTGCAGACGACGTGATGTTTATAGCTGAAGTCCCTATGACTACACTACCATATTTGTTGCAGAAAGTAAGAGAGTTTGGTGATTTGGCTGGGTTCTATGTAAATAAGAACAAATCGAAAGTGATGTGTAAAAATATGCCAAATAATAAGCAAATTGAATTACAAAATCTTATAGAATGTGAAGTGGTGAAAAAGACAAAATATCTAGGTGTAAACCTAACAATGAAAAATATTGATTTGTATAAGAATAATTATGAGAAATTATGGCAGCAAGTTATGCAAGATATTAAAAGGTGGAATGTATTAAATTTGTCACTGCTGGGTAGAATTGCAGTGGTTAAAATGAATGTGTTACCAAGAATAATGTTTCTGTTTCAAACTATTCCAATTGTGAAAGATGTAAAAACATTCAAATGCTGGCAGAAGGAATTGACTAAGTTTGTATGGGGAGGGAAAAAACCAAGAATTAAGATGAAAATAATGTGTGATGCTAAAGAGAGAGGTGGGTTTCAGTTACCAAACTTAAGGCTATATCATGATGCAGTATGTTTGACTTGGATAGGGACATGGACTATGTTACAAGACAGAAAGTTATTGTCCCTGGAAGGTCATGACTGTAGATTTGGGTGGCACGCATATCTGTATTATGGTAAAACAAAAATGGACAATATGTTTAAGCATCATTATTTGAGAAGAACATTAATCGATACGTGGACAAGATATAAAAACTTTTTTCCAGAAGAAATACCTATGTGGATTGTACCTGCAGAAGTTTTAAATCCATCATCTCACTACAAAGGACAAGACTGGTTGAAATATAGAGACCTGTTAACAAGACATGGTAAAGACTTTAAATTGAAGGAGCAGCAGCAGATGGACTTTGATTATGGCTGGTTAAGGTACAGACAAATATATGATATGTACAGAAGTGATAAAAAATCTGGTTTTAGAGAAAAAAGCAATGAAATAGAACAAATTTGGGAGGAAGATGGGAAAAAAATGATTTCTAAAATGTATAAAGTATTGTTAAAATGGTTTAATGCTGATGAAATGGTAAAGGAACAAATGATAAAATGGGCAATAAACCTAAACAAAGACATTGAAATGGAATCTTGGGAATTTTTATGGAAAAATGCAATGAGTATTTCTACATGTTATAATCTAAAAGAGAACTGTTTTAAAATGATGTACAGATGGTATATGACACCAAAAAAAATTGCAAATATTAATCAAAATATGTCTAACAAATGTTGGAAATGTAAAAAGAAAGAAGGTTCTTTCTATCATATGTGGTGGACTTGTGATAAAGCGAAGACTTATTGGTCTATAATACATGCAGAAATGGAAAAAAAATTGAAATGTACATTTAAGAAGTTGCCTGAAATGTTACTGCTTGGACTTAAACTAGAAGAGATAAATGTAAAGAAAAGGACAATAATATGGTATATGATTACAACAGCAAGAATGGTGTATGCACAAAATTGGAAAAATGAAAAAATACCAGAAGTGTGGGAATGGTTGAAAAAATTGTTATATATGGCTGAAATGGATAAATGGACTAGAAAGTTGAATAATCTGTACTCAGAGACTTTTTTAGAAGATTGGGAGGATTTGAAAGAATATGTTGAAAAATATTGGGACATGGAAAACTACATTTATACATGGTTATAATAGCATAAAGGAATAGAAATTGAGTATATGAATGTACTAAGGATAATTAGATAATGAACTTGTTTTTTAGAATTATATAAGAATATAGAAAATAAGAATTGGTATATAAGTATTTTAAAGATATATAACCGTTACCAGAAATGTAAACATAGAGATAAATATTACTATTTTGGATAAAGTGGAAAATGTATTATGCTTCAGATGTGGTGGGAAACCACCAATACAAGATAAAAGCAAGACTATACAAATAGAACAAAATGTTATATAATATGGAAAAAAGGATTTGTATAAAACAAATGTATTAATTTTAATGTTTTGAAAAATAAAAACTTTCTTACAAAAAAAAAGATATATTCATTTCTTTGCATCTCAGTGTGTTATTAGACCTTTTGTCTGCTACAAAATCGTCATTGCAAAACTTTGTCGGAATCCTGGAAAAAATAACTATTGCAAATTGTCAGTTTTCCAAAGTCAGTGAAATGGTCACATGGACAATTTTTGGTGGGGGGAATAACTTTGAAATTTCTTTTTTTATTTATTTAGTTAGTTTTGGGAGAACAGAGAAATAATACAAGGGAAATGGAGAGAAGAGAAAGAAGGTTACACAATATAATTATATATACCAAAGGTAATTATATATAATAAAGTATAAAATACAGAAAATATTTCTCCCCAACATCCCCTTCTTTATGTTAAAAAGTTTTTTGGGATACTGTCTATAAAATACAATGATACTTACTTCTGTTGGGGTACATTTATATTCAACATTTTACATTCCAGATTTAAAAACGAATCTATTTTGCAGCTACATTATTAGCGTCATTATTGTTACATATTCAGTAGTGCATGTTTTCTCCTCTTTTGCATACTTGTTACTACTTTTAACAAGAAGGTAATATAGCAAAAAAAAACAGAAGAAAAGTCTGTTATACATCTTGTAATATGAAAATAAAAGATTTCCCCTCCAAAGTCCACTTCCTTACACATTTATATTCAGGATGTTACATTTAAAACTGATTCTGATTCTGCTACATCATTATAATACATTTGTTTACAATATTTTGAATTGCTTCTCATTCAGAACTCATCTCCTGCTTGCATAATACACTCTCCATCTCTCCTCAAATTTTGTAATTGATCTGTTTCACAAATAAGTAGTTAATTTCACCATTATGGCATATTCAGCAAGTTTATTTTCCCGTTCTTCTAATCACGGACAGACATCTAGTTCCCATTTTGCTGCATAGATAATTCTAGCCACTGTCACCATGCATTTGAATATCTCTTCCACAATTTTTGGTAATTTGTTAGGAAGCAAACCGAATAGCATATTCTTGGCTTCCATTGGGAATTTGAGCTTGAATATATTCTGACTTTGAAAGTTCTTGAGCTTTAGATGAGAGGAGGGGGGTTGAACATAAGATCCATACAATATTCTTACACCCATCTAAATCAGTGCAAAGTTTGGAGTATGAAATGTAGGTTCAGAGCATAGGATTAATGGTTTTAATTACTGCCATTGGGTAAGCTTTATTTCCTCGACTGGTTATTTCCGCTATCATTTTTGTAAAGAAGGTCAGCTGCTGCAAAGCGTTCTTTGCACTTGTGTTTTGCATTCAGAACTCCATAAAACAATATCCGAAGGCAAAGGACCACATCCCATTCCTTCCTATCCCCTCTTTGTCACTACTCTTGCAACTTGTAACTGAGTCGTGTTGTTGAGTCCAGCGGCCACAGCCTACCGGCGTCACTGAAAGTTTTCATTAGTTCTGGTAGATTAGACTGGATTAATTAACTCAGATTAAACATTCTTTTAAAGTGCCATAAACTGCCATCTCGATGTGGCAGCTTATTAAAGGACATTTTTCTGGTTGTTTGTTAAAGCAGGCTGAAGTGACAGTGTAATTATAATTCTTCCTTCAAACAGAAAGGTCAGTTGACAAGGCCGCTGTTGCCAAGTTAATTACAAGCGGGTGATTCCATTGATTAAAAACATGACGCAGAGCTAAGAGAGATGTACAAGGAGGGCTTTGTGTGATTTCCATAAGTGCTTTACAGCAATTAGCTCATCCACTCTTCCAACTAGTGCAACAGGCTGGCTCCGAATGGGACACTTTGATGGCCAGTCCCCCTGTGGCGGCAGGGGATCCCCCACCCCCAATTCCCACTATCACTCAGAGCAACAGTGGGAGAAAAAATAAAATTAAAAAATGGCTGTTGAGCCTATGGCATGATGTCACTTCTGGGGAAAACCAGGAAGTGACATCATGCCTCTCTAGAAATCACTGGAGTTTGCAGAGATTCCTAAAGAGCATTGACATACTTCCAGGGAAAGCCCAGAAGTGACACTGTGGTTTACCACAGAGTTTCCAGCAATTCCTGGAGAGGCATGACAACACTTCTGGGGTTTTCCAATGGCTGCCCTCCTATGTCCCCCCCACACACACACACACACACACACACGGTCTCCTGTTGGTTATTAGGCTGGGCTGGCAGCCCTATGGGAAACTGAGGCAGAAGAAAATGATTGGCTCCAGGCCCATCTGAGAATTCACAGCTGAATAAAGACCAGTTTTTCTTAGTTCAGCCTTTATTAGTTCGGCTGATTTGTAAGCTTGTCTGGGTAGGCGTCACATGGCCTAACAATCAAGAATCCAATTAATTCCAATCTTGTACAGTTATATTTTTATCCCCTCTCCTTCAAGGAGCTGAGGGCGGTGTTTGTGGTGTCTGGAAGCTTCTTGGAGCTGAAAGAGTTTCCTTCTTTTGGAGGCAAGATTGCCAACTTCTGATTTTTTTTAAAAAATCAGATTTTTCTGCAAACCTCAGGAGTGCCTCAAGTTTGCAGAAAAATACATTGAGCCTCTGTGTGGCCCTGATTTGTGGATTTAGCTACCCGCAGATGGGGACTACAGGTGGCTATTGGAATATAAGGTTACATAAGTTCGTGGAGGATAGGTCTATCAATTACTACTAGCCATGGAGACTGAGGGGAACCTCCGCATTCAGAGGCACTAAACCTTTGAATCCCAGAGCCAGGAGTCAACATCAGAGGAGGGCCTCAGCCTCTGTGCCCTGTTGTTGTTCCTCCAGAGGAACTGGCTGGCCACTGCGTGAGACAGGATGCTGGCCTAGATGGACCCCGGTCTGATCCAACAGGGCTCTTCTTACGTTCTTAATTTCTTCTGCTGTCTTTGTGGATTTGTAGGGCACCCCCTCCCCGGTTCATCGCTTGGTATCGTTTTTAATTTCTTTGTAAGCTGCCTTGAGGATCCCCCATACAACCAAAGGGCAGGGTGTGTGTGTGTGTGTGTGTGTGCGCAGATGTCCCAATAAATAAATAAAGTAATGACACCCACGCAGCAGCCTTGCTTGCACTCCGTTTGCTTCCCAAATCCTAAATTCCAAAAGGAACTCATTGTCCAGGCTGAAACTCAGGGGTGATGCATACCTCCTTGCTAATGAGGCTCTTCAGTTTCTCTGCCGCTGGAACAAGAAGAGAGATCGAGGAGTTGTTTGCGGCTCATGCGGGCCCCTGCACCCAGTTTCCCGGCAATGGGCAACTAGAGAGTGCTTGACACAAAGCACATAATTGCAGTAACAGATGTTGGCAAATGGGAAGGTTTGGCACACAGGAGATAAAATTTAGGGCTGTTGTCTCCCAACTGAACTCTGGCCAGGCCTACTCCGGGGATTCCAGGGCCAGACAATGACTCTGTACCAAGGTATGTTCTGCTTTAGGCTTTGAGAAACAACAGCAAGAAGAACGACGAGGCTTTGCTGAATGAAGCTCCTCCAATGCAGCATCTTGTTTTTGGTGCTGGCACAACAGTGAAACCAGAATGCACTTTTGGGGAGGAAGGCCACTAGCATAAAGCCCTCCCACCCACATGTCTTATTATCAATTGCTTTGTCCTCTGACTTTGAACATGGAAGTTCTGTTGGGCTCTTGTGGCTTCTAGCCATGGATCAAACCTCTATCCATGAACAACTAGGGATGCCAGCCTCCAGGTGGGACCTAGAGATCCCCTGGAATTACACCTGATCCCCAGACTAAATAAATCAGTTTCCCTGCAGAAAATGGCAGCTTTGGAGGATGGGTTCTGTGGCATGGTACCCCACTAAGGTCTCTGTCTTCCCCCCGCTCCATCCCTAAATCTCCAGGAGTTTCCCAACCTGGATCTGACCCCACATCCCCAACTGATGGCCAAGGAGGATCTGGCAAACCTATATACACGAACACAGGAAGCTGCCTTATACTAAGGCTGATTTTACATCTGACTTTCCCGCTGGAATCATTCTAGTTCCAAAAAAAACCTGCCCCCACCTCTGTGCAGTGTGAAACCGTGCTGCTACTGAAATGTCCATATCTACTAATTGCCCTCCTGTGGTCAAGCTAGTATTATACCACTTTATTCTGCTTTAAACAATTGTGGTTTCTTAGTGCACTTAGACACCCTGGAGTGAAATTTCATGCCACTGCGAAATCAGCACAGGAAAACACAGCAGTCAAACTACTTTAGAGGGGAGGTGTAAAATCAGCCTAAATCAGACTATGAGTCCATCAGTGTTAGCTTCCTTAGCCTGGCAGTAGTTCAGTAGTTCCTGATATTCCCAAATCCCAGTACAGGTACGGTATTCACATAAATATTTGTGAAACCGGATTTTTTTTTCAGCTACATTTGGGGACTATTGACTATAGTGGTCCCCATAGGGCAGGGGTGGCCAACCTTGCTTAGCATAAGAGCCACATAGAATAAACGTCAGATGTCTAAGAGCCGCAAGACAGGAACAAATATCACACACACGTTTTTATTTTTAAAAATATGCAAATTTGCTTTTTATTAACATTAAATGGGACTGCCAAAAATAAAAACAAATGAGGAAAACCGGTTATTGATAATGATATTACTTGTTTGCTAATGATATTGAGAGAGAGAGAAAAAGAGAAGAGATGGAAAGAAAGAATTAAAAAAGTGGAAAGAAAGAGAGAGAGAGAAACTAGGAAAGCAAATAGATAGGAGGGAAGGAAGGAAGCAAGGAAGGAAGGGAGAAAGAGAGAAAAAGCATGCCTCCCCTTTGCTTCCCCAGCCGCCCTGCCAGGAGCCGCACAATATGTGTGAAAGAGCCGCATGTGGCTCCCGAGCCACAGGTTGGCCACCCCTGCCATAGGGTATAATGGAGAATCAATCCAGGGGTGGTTTCTGGTTTTCGGCAGCTTAATGGCAGGTGCGCCTCAGCGGAGCTCTGCATGAGGCGGCCTGCAACCCTGGCGATCAGGAGGGGGGCTGGCAGGTTTCCAGTCCCCCCGGAGCCCTTGCTCCTAGCCTGGAGTGCAAGAGGCGCCTCGATGTTCCTAGAGGTCCCAGTGTCGGGGAGCCTTCGGGCTTGTAAAGCAGCTACCAGAGAAGTGAGCGGAGAAGTAAGTGATTTGAAATGAAAGAACCTTACTGGCAGAGGAGGCTCGGAGAGCTGTGGGAACTGTGAGTAAGCAAGCCCACTCAATAGGGCATTTAAGTGTCCCATCGCCCTAAAGAAAGCGGCAGGGGGAGGGAAGGTGTTCCCCCCCCTCATTCAGCAAAAACTTTTCAAGTGAGGGCCTGGATCGCTGGCTTAGTTCCTGTAATGGAGGTGCAGTGGAGGCAGATGTAGAACTGGCTGTTTAAAGTCTTTCTTCCTGGAAGACAGGAACAGGAGCAATCCCCCCCCCCCAGAATAATGGCTGGTAGGGGAGAAAAAAATGGCCCCCAGAGGGAAACCCTCTCCAAAGGCTACAGCTCCTTCTCTTCCTGCTGCTAGGCAGGAAGCTACCATAGATCTCCCAAGTATGTTGTCTGCAGCACTGCGCCCTCTGCTGGATCAGATGACTGTAATGAATCAAAATATTGATGCTCTTCAAAAAGAGATTAAAGAATCCAACCGCAAGATAGAAGAAGAGGAAGTTATCAAGTCATCCAAATCAGTTGAAATTCAGACAAAAGAGCTGTCACAAAGAATACAAGTGGTGGAGAAAGAATGTGCCTCTGATAAAGACCAACTTTTAAAATTACAAATGGAACGAGCATCTTATATTCTGCAATTTCAAGGTGTCCCAGAGCAAAAAACAGAGAATTTAAAAGAAATCCTCAGTGAAGCTTTGGCTCCAATAACAGGTTTGCAAGTGGATTACTTACAAAGCGATATGGATACTGTCTACAGGACATATCCTGATTTTGTGAAGAAAAATAACCTGCCTGTAGAAATCGTGGTGAAATTCTCTAAGAGGACAACAAGGGACGTGGTGCTCAAGGCCACCAACGGGACATCCTTGAAAATCAAGGAAATGGAAATTAAGGTTTTAAAAGACATTCCATATGAGATAAGGAAAAGAAGGAGGCAATATAAAAATTTGATAAAGTTTTTGCAAATGAACTCCATCCCTTATAAGTGGATTTATCCCAAAGGTCTGGTCTTCAACTACAACGGGAAGAAGGAAAAGATCATCTCTCTTAAATGAGCAGAGACTTTTTTTTGGGATGTTTACCAGAAAATGAAGAAAGAGAAGAAACCAGCAGAGGAAGAAGAAGAGGAAGAAGGCATCATACATGACTTGGATGGATCATCAAGCTCATCTAGTAGCACTTCAGAGGACTCTGACTTGATGCAGAGGGCAGCTGCCCTTAAACATTTGGAAGCCCCAAGAGGAATGGCTAGACCAAAAAGGAGGGGAAAATAGTTTCTATTATATAAGTGATGTTAAGGGGAAAGCTTTTGTAATTTTATCCACTCGCGTGCAATTGCAGTTGTATAGCCAGTATTATCCCAAACTTTTTTTTTCACATTCTTACAACTGGAATGGAGGTGTATTTTATTATTATATGCATCTTTTTTGCAATTTTATATTCTCTGCTTCAGTAGGGATGATTTTGTATGGTAGGGGTAGTTTTTTATAGTTTTAGAAATTCAATAAAAATATTTTTTTTTAAAGAGAATCAATCCAGGGGTATCTGGGCTCTGGGGGGCTGTTTTTTTGAGGTAGAGGTACCAACATAGCTGCTGGTGCCTCTCCACAGCCCCTCCCCCCAAAATCTCAAAAAAATTGGACCAGGGGGTCCAATTTTATGGGCCCCCAAAGAAGGTGCCCCCATCCTCCATTGTTTACAATGAAGGGAGAAAGGGCATTTAAAGGGATTGTGATCTCTTTATATGCCTTCTTCAATCATTAACTAATTTTAATGTTTATGTGTACCTTGGTATATCTAGCCAAGCCATGTAAGCCACTCTGAGCCTGCGTGCAGGGAGAGCGGCCTATAAGTTTGAGAGAGAGAGAGAGAGAGAGAGAGAGAGAGAGATCCGCACAGCTCATGAGTAAACGCCAAAGGTGTTTAAAGGGGCCACAATTCCTTTAAACACTTTTTCCAAGGGTTGAGTTCACCCAGAAGGCACTTAAAGGGGCTGGATCCCTTTAAATGCACTTTATCTTTGACTATCTGGCTGTCCCCAAAAAAATCCTGAATGTTTTCTGGATTTTTCAGGCTTTGCCATTTTGGATAGAAGAAATTAAGCCCCAATCAATATACAACTTTTAAAAATGCCAGTAAAGTATTTTGGGGGTATTTTTTTGGCTTGATTTATGCTGAATGCACATTCCTAATCTCTATCCCTACTTGTACCTGCTGGAGGGAACTTTGACTCTTGAAAGCTTATACCCCCCAAAAGTCTGTTGTATATTTAACTTTGCGTGCAAGAGGAGTGGGGAGGGAAAGGGTTAACAGATTTCCCTCACTCAGTTGCACTTGCCCTCTCCCTCTTACCTGGGCTCAGAGCTGTAGCAAGTTAACCTTTCGAAGTTAATCTGTTTGCAACAAGTTAAATGTACCAACATGAATATACCATGGAAAATGTAAGTAAAATTTCTTTCTCTTGTTACCGTTGAAGTCAGACTATGTTTGTCATTTGGTTGAAGAGCATTTTTTCCCCTTTAACTGGGGATACTGTGAAAAAGCTTCTGTATTTCCAAGGCAAATGGGTTTTTTAAACATTTAACCCAATAAAATCATGTTGCTCTCTAAGGTGTTTCAGGACTTGCATCTCACTCTTCTACTGCACTGACATGGCCATTTTCCTAAAAGTATCTATATGAAAAACAAGAATTCTGGAAGGGATGTTTGGGGGTTTAAAGGACTGGTGTTCCAGGGGAGCTGGGGTCCCTTGTGTGGCCCCCTATTAATGGCAGAGAAGCTTCCCTGACAGACAGATTGACCACCATTCGTTTCTGATATTCCACTGTACCTGGCCTGCACAATGTTTATAATATAATGGCATTGTCTCGGCAGGAGAGACCTGCAGAGACATGTGTCTCCATGGAAGGCCATGTGAAGAGAGTGAGAGGGCAAAGTGAGAAAGGAGGGGGTCAGAGGGCAGCTCCCAGGTTAAGACAAAGAGAGGCATCCCATTCAAGGAGATAACACCTATACACACTTAGAGTGATGTAATGCCCCCTTGATGTCCAGGCATGCTGAGTCAGTCACACTCACACACGTATCCCATTTGGATCAAGATTCTTTTTTTGTGTGGTGTTTCACCAAGCCCCCAGAGGGGGGTCCCCTGCCCCAGGTCCCATGGCCTGCTGCAGCTCCGAGTGGAAGAGGAAGAAAAATAAAAATAAAAAAGTAACCATACAGGAAGTCCATACAGGAAGTGACAAAGGTAGCTCTATGAATCGGCAGAAACTCCATGGTTATTTTCCAATGATTCCTAGAGCTACCTTTTGTCACTTCCTGTATGAACTTCCAGTAAGTACATTAAGCTGCATTTTTAAAAAAAAATTCTCCCTTGATGCTGTTCCCCTCTGGAAACTTACCCTCTGGATTACAGGATGGGAGATTCATTTCTCTCCACCCCCCCCCCCCGCAAGTGCTCCTGCTAGGTGAGGAAGAAACGGTAGTTGAGGATGAAGACTCTGGAAGACTGGATTGTTGTGTATTTCACAGACCGTGCTTTCCTTGGCTTCTCTTCCAAGTGTGCATTGCATCCCCTAGATCACAACGGAGTTACTTTTCCACCACTAACGTTCCAAAGTTGAGCGGCATTTCCGGTGTGCTTTAGCCTTTAAAGTCTGTCTCAGCTGCACCTTTGATCACAAGAAACGGGCGCTGGAAAGTCTCCCAACACCTGCATCCTTTGTGCATATTTGTACCCGATTAACTCACGCTGCACTCCCTTTTGTCAAAAAACACTGCGATCCTCCCTTTGAGGTAGAGATCAATTGGATCTGGAGGTTCATTGAAGCCGGCTTCAAATGCTCTCGGGGTCCTGGCGCAACTTCAGATATGCCGACGCTCCCTCGGCCGAGTTCTAAGCTAAGCATTTATCACCGGATAGGTACAACAGGAGCTCGGCAGCCCAATTTGCATCCAGACAGATTTCAGAGCGGGTCACCACCTGGCTGGCACTTTACTGGCTAACCCAGTCTTCTCTGCCTGGACCAGTTGCCAGAGCAGTCAATTAAAAGCTGCTGAACTTTTGCCAGTCTGGGCACCTCCTTCCCACCTGCCTGTGTTGGGACAGCAGCTGCCACAAGGAAAAAAAAAGCAACAAAGCAAAACGGAGAAAAGTAGGGCTTTTAAATCAGTGATCTGAGAGAAGTGAACACACACAAAGCTGCCTTACACTGAATCAGATCACTGGTCCATCAGGGTCCGTGTTTGTCAGAGTCCCACAGCAAGCAATCAGTCCCAACCAAGCGATCAGTCCTTAACCAAGATTCAGTTTATTGAGATCAGGAAAGGCAGGTCATCTGTACACACTTTGTGTCAGGAATAACTCTCCAGGCAGGAGTTGGGAAGTTATACAGAATTCAAAGGACACCCTGAGATGGAAGAAAGCCAATTAAAAAAAGCAAGCAAGCCTAAAATAATAAATACAAGTTCCCAGGGGAATAGGAACATCCAGGCACCAAGATCAGATGCAGGCAGAAAGATAAGACACAAAACAAGAAATGAAAGTTAAAATACCAGGAGACATATGTCTTCAATACAGGCTTCACCCAGCCTCCACTTGCTATGGCAGCATAGCTGACAGTATTATCCACTCAGATTGGCAGCAGCTCTCCGGGTTCTCAGGCAGAGGGCTTTCAAATCAGCTATTACCTGGTACTTTAACTGGAGATGCCAGGGATTGAACCTAGGACCTGCTGCATGCTAGGCAGAAGCTCTGACACTGTGGTGGTGGAGGCGGCGGCTCCTCCCCCCCCCCCCCCGCAAACCCTGAGTAGAGCAGCAGAGCCAGGCTTTTCCCTGAATATGACACACTGCAGACACTTAACTGCAGACCAGAAGGTCGGTATTTCAGCAGTCCGAGACCTGAGTGCTGCATGACGGAGTGAGCTCCCTTCTCTGGCCCCAGCTCCTGCCAGCCTAGCAGTTCAAAAGCAAGAAATTGCAAGTAAATAAATAGGTACCACTTTGGTGGGAAGGTAATAGCGTTCCGTGTGCCTCGGCGTCTAGTCATGCTGGCCACATGACCTCGGAAATGTCTTTGGACAGCGCTGGCTCTTCGGCTTGGGAACAGAGATGAGCACCGCATCCCTAGAGTCGTATTCGATTGGCTTCCAAGCAAGGGAAACCTTTACCTTTTACCTTTACTATGACACACTGCACAGCAGGCAGAGATTGTACTTTGGCCAGCACGGCTTCAAAGCTGGAGCTATTTGAGTCAGGAAGACTTGGGATTTGAGCAACCAGGCATTTTGAGATCCACAGCCTCTCTTACCTAGCAGCAATGCCAGTTGTGAGGAAGGGAAGGGAAAGGAGATTGTAAGCTGCTCTGAGACTCCTTTGGGTGGTTGAAGGGTGGGGTATCAATCCAATCTCTTCTCTTCTTCTTCTCCTCTCTCCTTCAGACAATAATATTTAGCATGCCTTTCGTGTACAGCTCTTCTGTCCTTGAAGAAGTATCTCTCAGGTGACTGCCTTTTTCTAGCAGCCCAACGTTTTTGTTGAACAATATTAATATCTTCCAGTAGTTCACAAAGAGGAGGTCCATGTGGGAATTGGTTCATCCCTTTTAGAAGAAGCGCACATACCAAAAGTTCACCGTCTTCAAATGTTGGGGTTCCTTCTTTGGTGAGGCTTCTGAGCAGTTTTTTAAAAAAAATAATCAATGATCAAAATATATTATGTATAAGCCAGATAAAATATGAATTAATAAGATGCATTTTCAGTGAGTCAGAGAGAATATAAGTTAATGCGAAACATTACATTTCCATGGCTTGGTGAGACAGGCTGCTGAAAAGTGAATTCATTATAACCTTAACTTTTTAAATTTAATTCATTTACACTCTGCCGTTCTCCCCAATGGGGACCCAAAGCGGCTTACATCAGTCTTCTCTCCTCCACTTTATCCTCACAATAACCCTGTGAGGTTGGTTAGGTTGAGAGAGTGTGACTGGCCCAAGGTCATCCAGCAAGCTTCCATGGCAAAGCAAGGATTCGAACCTGGCTCTCCCAGGTCATAGTCTGACACTCTTAACCACTATACCACACTGGCTCTGAAATGTAAAATTCATCATCTATGTATGCCTTATATTTCACAAAAACCTCCTTTATTTTTAGTATTTGTTATATATTGGGGCTGTAACGACCCAGGATAGTCTATCAGAAATGGGCTGAGCTTGGAGCTCCAGAACAATAGCCTACCGAGACCCTAGAGGTGACTAATGAGGAAGTAATATGATGTAAATAGCCTATCGTGGGGAGTTGTGTGTGGTTGTGTGTGGTGTGTGCATGCTATAAAAACAGGGCTTTTGCCCTGGAGTTTTGTCTTGTACTAGCTGAAATCGCTTAATAGAGTTGATCGCTAGCTGTGGGGTCTGCACTTACATGGAACCCAGTATTTAACAGTATTCTTGCATTTAACAAGAATTAGCACATGGAATTCACTGCCACAGGAGGTAGTGGTGGCAGCTACAAGCGTGGATGGCTTCAAGAGGGAATTGGATAAACATATGGAGCAGAGGTCCATCAGTGGGTATTAGCCACAAGGTACAGATAGGAGCTCTCGGTCTGGGGCAAGTGATGCTCTGTATTCTTGGTGCTGGGGGGGGAACAGTGGGAGGGCTTCTGGAGTCCTGGCCCCACTGCTGGACCTCCTGAGGGCACCTGGTGTTTTTGGCCACTGTGTGCCACAGAGTGTTGGACTGGATGGGCCACTGGCCTGATCCAACATTGGCTTCTTGGCCTTACGTTAACCTCTCCGTATAGACTCCCAAATTCTGATCACTGAGCTGTCTGCCTGACAATTGGTTCTTAGCAATACGTTCACTACAAATTTATTGTAAATATAGCCTGTAGTTTGGGGTTACCAGATGTCTTCTTTTTAGAGGGCGTGTCCTTTGTGTGTGCGTGCCCGTCCTGTTCTGGGCTCTTTTTAAAAAAACTGATGACATTGTCCTCTTTTTGGCTTGGAAGGTTACGCATATTCCTGGTAAGCAGCAATTGTCACAGCTTAAATAGAAGTATTCAAAATGAGATTTGTCATAGTGATCGCTTGTTTGAAGTAGTCAGTCGGGAAATATGTCCTCGTTTTTGCTTTTCAAAGTACAGTAACCCCACTGTAGTTACCTATTTAAAGAGCTCGCCCTTACAAAAACATTGCACAATTGTCTACATCTAAAACTATAAAAATATTGCAGCTCATGAAAAGGACCTTTTTGCGCTCCTCTCTCTTTATTTGTTCCAATTCTGTCCATCTGAGTAATTTCATCAACTGCCAGATTTTTGTCAACCAACCCTTGATGTTCAATCCTGGTGGATAGATCAAGATGGGTAGTCGTGTCAGTCTGCCTGTAGCAGTAGAAAAGATTAAGAGTCCAGGAGCGTCTTAAAGAATAACAAAAATTTGTGGTAGGGGATGAACGTTCGTGAGTCACTGTTCACTCCTTCAGATACAGAAATAAGGTGTATCTGAAGAAGCGAGCTATGACTCACGCAAGCTCCTATCCTGCCACAATTTTTGTTACTCTTTAAGGTGCAACTAGACTCTTACTCTTCTCTAATCCTGGTGGAGATTTACAGTTACTCGTTATCAAGACCTTGGCTGCAGTAAGCACATATTGTCCCATAGTTCTATATATAATAAAACCTTGGTCATTGGAAAGACTTAATAGACTTATCTTAGGATCCTCAAGTATCTTATAGTGTGCCCGTGTGTGTTAGGTACTGGAGTACAAAAGCACTGTAATGATGCAGAGAAAATTAACGCCAATACAATTTATATCAACACCTAATTAAAGAGAAACAGTACATAAGAACTCGATAACAAACATTCTTTCTTTCCTTCTCAGGCATAAGGTCCACAGACAAATTAAAGGACAAGTAAATATCAATACATCACATACAAGGAAAAATATCTATTACAATAAATGTTTCTTCTTTACTTAAGGCACGAGGCTCACAGAATCTTCAAGAACGAAGTATCCAGTAAAGGGAGACGAAGATGCCAGCTTGTTCTCTTCGTTTCACTAATGCTTCCTCAGTTAACTGAACACAAAATAGATACATCCAATGTCAATGAAAATAAAAATGAATATTCATCAAAAGGTGTCCTCTTGTTAATTCTAATTTTTTTTTGCCTCAGTTCTCAATAATGTAAAGCACATAAGTGCTAGTATTAACTTGCGAAACTGGATCAAGTTCCCAAAGTGTTCAGCGTCCAGAATTCATTTCCGATGCAAAAGCACAACTCTACTTAATATACCACATAATTAATAATATGTCACCATAAGTACTAAAGTCCCAGCAACCTAAACACACCATAACCTTTCAGGTTCTGTCAAGTCGCTTCCAACTCATGGCGATCCTAGGAATCAATGTCCTCCAAAACATGCTATCCTTAACAGCCTTGCTTGGGTCTTGCCAACAGAGGGCCTTTGTCGCTTCCTTGATTGAGTGAATCCATCTCAGGTTGGGTCTTCCTCTTTCCCTGCTGCCTTCAGCTTTCTCCAGCATTATTATTTCCCAGGGACTCTCATCTTCTCAGAATGTGACCAAAGTACAATAGCCTGAGTTGAGCCATTTTAGATTCTAGGGAGAGTTCAGGCTTGATTTGATCTGGAACCCACAGATTTGTCTTTTTGGTGAACCATGGTATCCATAAAACTCTCCTCCAACACCACATTACAAAGGAATCAATTTTTTCTTTCAATCAGCTTTCCTCACTGTCCCACTTTCCCACCCGCACCTAGTAATGGAGAACACCGTAGTATGAATTATCTCAGTCTTGGTCACCAGCGACGCATCCCTACATTTAAGAATCTTTTCTAGCTCCTTCATGGCTGCCCTTCCCAGCCTCAATCTTCTTCTGATCTCGTGGTTACATTCTCCCTTTTCATAGGTGACAGAGGCAAGCAATAGTAAATCTTGAACTATTTTAATTTCTTCATTGCAACTTTAAAGTTGAATAATTCCCCAGTAGTCATTACTTTTGTCTTCTTGATGATCCAGTCTGGTCACCTCCAGACTGGACTGCTGTAACTCGCTCTACACTGGGCTGCCTTTGAGGTTGACTCAGAAACTCCAACTGGTTCAAAATGTAGCAGAACATGTCCTTATAAGGGTACCTTTTAGAGCACAAATCCAATCAGTGCTCCGCCAGCTGCATTGGCTTCCAGTGGAGTACCGAATCCAGCTAAGGGTTATGGTATTAACGTTCAGAGCCCTGAGTGGTCTGGGACCTACATATTTACAGGACCGCCTCTCCTGGTACGTCCCTCAAAGACCTCTATGTTCATTGGATCAACAGCTGCTTGTGATCCTCAGTCCAAAGGGCATCTGTTCAGCTTCAGTCAGAGCTGGAGCCTTTTCAGCTCTGGCTTACTGGAACACTCTCCCAGGAGAGATCAGGGCCCTGCAGGATCTGCTTCAGTTCTGCAGGGCCTGTAAAGTGTAAGAGAAGAAGAAGAGAGAGAAGAGACTGGATTTATATCCTGCCCTTCACTCACTTGGAGTCTCAGAGCGGCTTACAAACTCCTTTCCCTTCCCCTCCCCACAACAGACACCCTGGGAGGCAGGTGGGGCTGAGAGAGCTCTGAGACAACTGAACAGCTGGTTCAGAGCTATGGCTTGCCCAAGGTCACCCAGCAGGTGCAAGTGGAGGAGTGGGGAATCAAACCCGGTTCTCCCAGATTAGAGTCCGCGCACTTAACCACTACACCAAACTGGCTCTCAGTTGTAAGGCGGTTGAGAGTCCTACAGAGTCAATCAGCAACAAGTGCCCTTACAGAAAGGAAGTCTTTATTGAGAAAGATCTGTTGTGGTCATCTACACGTCCTGTGTTAGTAATGGCTGGCACGACCTCCAAGTAGGATAATTATACAGAATTCAAAAGATGTCTGGCGATGGCTTGTAACCAATCATACAATCATATAAAAGGCACTCAAATACTGGCCCGAGGTTCCTGAGGAAAAAGCAGGAAGAACCAGAGTCAGACAAAAGAAACGTTAAACAGGCAGGCACCAGCAGTCTTCCAAGGTCAGAACAGTGCAGGGAGTGATAAGCAAACCATGGGAAGTATAACAGAACATTCCACACACTCCCGACATCACCAGGGGCACGCATGCCACCTCCCGGTCAGGAGATGGCGGCATTAGCTGACAGAAGGCCAGGCTGGTGACAACCAGGGCCAGGGCTTTTTCGGTGGTGGCTCCGTTCTGGTGAAATGAGCTCCCAGTACAGATCAGGGCCCTGTGGAGCCTCTTACAGTTCTGCAGGGCCTGTAAAACACAGCTCTTCCACCAGGTCTTTGGAGCTGCTACCACCGCTAAATATTACTAACAGTTAACAGCAGTAGGACAGAGAACCCGGTGTCCCTAGAACTGCTAACAGTGGCTTGTGCCAATCGCCTGAATGACATCTGAAGAAGATCTAAGAGCTGATCATCTGAAGAGAGAACTGAGTGCAGCAGCCATCGTTGAAGCAACGACAACCAAGGACAATAACACTAGCACTTATTATGTCATCAATTGGTTGTAGTATTGTTTTAAGTGTTTTAATTGTTTTTGCTGTAATTTATGTGCCATTTTATGTAAGCTGCCCTGAGCTGGCCTTGGCTGGGAGGGTGGGGTAGAAATTTAACGAATCAACGAACAAACAAATGAATGCAGAGATGTTCTGCAGAGCCTTTGATTGAGGCAATGGGTGTCTTGTAATACTGGCCTGCCCTGCTTCATCCCCCGACCTGGCATGTCGAAGGATTGTTGGAGTGTTTGCCCATCGCCCATTGGTTAATCCTGGGCACATCGATACAGACCCATAGAAGTACCATGTGCCAAGTCTATGGGCCATTTGAGTCTTGATTATTATTGTTATTATTAGACTTATTAAATTGACTTATTGTATAACTGATTGAAGAATTTATTATTTTTTCTTCAAACTGTTGTGAGCCACTCTGAGCCCTGCATGCAGGGAAGGGCGGGGTGAAAGTCCAACTAATAAAAAAACAAATCAAAAATACTGCCCTACCTCTCCACCACATATATTCAAACTCAGCTATGTACACACAAACTCATGAACACACATGAAGCTGCCTTTTACTGAATGAGACCCTCAGTCCATCAAAATTAGTATTGTCTACTCAGACTGGCAGCAGCTCTCCAGGGTCTCAGGCTGAGGTCTTTCACATCACCTGCTACCCGATCCTTTCAACTGGAGATGCCAGGGATTGAACCCAGGACTTTCTGCATGTGAAGCAGTGGCTCTATCACTGAGCCACAGCCCTTCCCCTTTTGCTAGCAGAGCCAGACTTCCAACAAAACACATGGGAACAAAGTCTGAATCCAGGGGCCCCTTTAAGACCAACAAAGTTTTATTTAAGGTGTAAGCTTTCGTGTGCAAGCACACTTCCTCAGACACACTGAAAGAAAACTTCTTCAAGCCTTACATACAGAGAGATTGGGGGGTGGCTGCGATCATACGCACAAGGAGACCTGACATAGGCGTGAATACCGGGCAGATTTAAATGGAGTGATCAGACAACATCTGGGAAGCACCCTGCAGCCATTGGCAACATATTTTGCTCTGCTGCAGAAGCGGAGTTAAAAGACACAGGGGAAAATCTGGTAGTAAACGGGTTGCGATGGGCCATGGGCAGACTTTCCCCTGTCTGATCACTCCAGCACACTCTCATGAAGTCAGGATGGTCTGATCAGGCCATCCCAACTCTGTGCCATTGTTTTTTCCCCCTTCACAGTATGCACATCATCGCACACTCCATTGGGAGCCCTCAGTGCAGAGGTGCAATTCATCAATCCCTCGTTCAAGTGTCGACTCACCCACAGTTGCTTCTGATCACACACTGAAGAACTGTGCCTGCAGCTTCAAAGGGAGGTGTGATCAGGCAACTGCGGGTCAAATTCCTCTGGAGGAAATAGCCTCCCCCCGCCCGCTTTATCTCACATGTGTGACCGCATCCTGTGTGTGTGTGTGTGTGTGTATCAAGAAGGACCAGTCAGAGTTAAGTTGCATAAATGAAGCTGAGATTGGATCAAGATAGCAAGATCCAATCTCAGCTTCACTTATGCATCTTAACTCTGACTGGTCTTTCCTCATGCTTACACACACACACACATACACACACCACTCCTTCTGTATATTATGTAAGGCTTGAAGAAATTTTGTTTCACTGTATCTGAGGAAGTGTGCGTGCACACGAAGGCTTATACCTTGAATAAAACTTTGTTGATCTTAAAGGTCCCACTAGACTCAAACTTTGTTCTGCTGCTTCAGACCAACACGGCTGCCCACCTGAGTCTAACAAACACATTGATTAGTCTTCTAAATCCGCTTTAACCTATGGGGAGTTAAACACCATTGATATACGGCCTGAAAATAATTCTCTTTTAAGTAAGTGCTGATGGCTGCAGCAGCATGTGAAATATATAAATTGCCGCTGCTTATCAAAAATGTTTCCTACAAAACTTCCCCGCTTCTTATTGAACCAGCAAAATCCAATTTGAGCCCGGCAGCAAAATAATGTGAGACCTTTGGTTTCCTTAACATTCAAAAATCACACTTTAAAAATACGTTAACTCGACTTGTGCTTGACCTGGGGTTCTTCCTGAATTTACAAAGTTCTGTAATTGAAAGTACTGAAAGCATTTTAGAGTGGATTCCCTACCAACTAGGTCAGAAAACATCAAACAGCTCCCATTTTGCATAATGTCAACCCACCTTACACCATTATTTCCTAACCACCCCTCCCACGGCACTGCTATCCTGACGTCTTCAATATAAATAAATGTTTAAAGGGGAAACATGAGGGCTAATATTCACTCTTTGCCTGCACTGAATTCTAAGCACTGCTTCTACTAGAGTGTTAGAATAACCAGAAGCCATCTTTTACCATCTTTTAATAATCTAAAGAATATCAAGGAATAAACAGTAAGGCGCTTTACAGCTATGTGGTTCAAGTTTATGGTGCTCCTGGTGGAAAGTGCCATCAAGGCACAGCTGATTTATGGCGACCCCCTAGAATTTTTAAGGCAAGAGACGTTCAGAGGTGGCTTGCCATTTGCCTGCCTCCACATCACGACCCTGGTATTCCTTGGAGGTCTCCCATCCAAGTACGAACCAAAGCTGACCCTGCTTAGCTCCCGAGATCAGGCAGAGGAGGGCAACCAAGATGATTAGGGGGCTGAAGCACCTTCGCTATAAGGAAATGCTGAAGAGTCTGGGAGTTTTCAGTTTAGAAAAAAGATGACTGGGGGGGGACATGTTAGAGGTTTATAAAATTATGCATGGGATGAAGGAAGTTGATGGAAAGAACTTTTTCTCCCTCTCCCACAACACTAGAAGTTGCGGGCATCCAATGAAGCTAATGAAGCTGATGGGCAGTAGGTTCAGGCAGAACAAAAGGAAATACTACTTTACACAGAGAGTGATTCAAATGTGGAATTCACAGCCAGAGGATGTAGTGACATGAAGAAACAGCTTCAACAGAGGATTAGATAAAAGAGGATATGTCTATCTATGGCTACTAGCCATGGTGACTGTGGGAAACCTGCATGTTCAGAGGCAGTAAACCTCTAAATTCCAGTGCCAGGAGACAACATCAGGGGAAGGCCTTGGCCTCTATGCCCTGTTGTTGGCCCTCCAGAGGAACTGGTTGGCCACTGTGTGAGACAGGAGGCTGGACTAGGTGGACTATTGGTCTGAACCAGGGCTCTTCTGATGTTCTTATGAAGGCCTCGGCCTTTATGCCCTGTTGTTGGCCCTCCAGAGGAACTGGCTGGCCACTGAGTGAGACAGGATGCTGGACTAGATGGACTATTGGTCCAATCCAGCAGGGCTCTATTCTTATGTTATGTCCTTATCCAAGTCAGGTCAGTCTATACTATATAGCAATTTTATCCACACATGAGTATGGTTACTATGCTAAAATTTGGGCTCAAAAGACATTCTCATATTCTTTATTCTTTGTAAAATTTCATGTGAAATTCTAGTTATTCCCCCTACCCTGATAAAACTATTAAATACTCTCTGCCACTTCATTAGATCTATTATTATTATTATTATTATTATTACTATTACAAATATTCTCAAACAAAAAAAAAACCATTTTGGCAGTGTCATCATTTTAAGGCATTTATTCCACCAATCCAAGAAGAATTCAGCCTTAACGATCTAGTTCATTCTGCTCTAAGATCTGCCCGCATCTTGAAATCAATGTTTTAAAATAAATCCTCAGCCTTGGCAAATAAGCATATGCCCAGCTATCTGACTGGGTTTTCCATCTGCTTTAACCCCAAATCAGAGGAAATTCCATCCTGAATGCATTTTTCAAGACTGATGCCCATGAACTCATCATTTGAAGTTTATTCACGTGAAACCAGAACAGTTTTCCATATTCCTCAAAGTGATTCAGTGCTGCTGTTATAGACCGAAATGGATTTTGTAAGAGGCTGCATATGGAGATATTTTACAATTAACACTGGACATTACAACCCCATTTATGGCTGTATCTCTTCTTATAGCCTGAGCTAGAGGTTAAAATTTATGAACTTCAATGTTTGTAGTAAATATCCCCTTTTGATCCAATCAAATGCTTTTTTGGCATCCATAAACATTTCCCTCACTCTTCCTTCTCTTCACTCTATCGATAACTAATATCCATCTCCTTGTACTGTGAGATAAATACCTCGTTTGATGAACCCCATCTGATCTGGATGTATATATTTATGCAAAATCAAGTTCATCCTTGTTGCCAGTGTAGATGCAAATATCTTATAGTCCTTATTTAGTAGAGAAATTGGTTTAAAAGGACTTGGCTTGGATGGTTCCTTGTTTGACTTGCATATGAATATCACTCTTGCCTCAGTCCCCATATGCAGTATTCTAGTCTCCTACATAAAACCACTAAACAATGTAGTTAACAGACCAATTAGAACCTCTGACATAGTACTCAAGGGTCAGACCATTGAGACCTTAGGAATTATTAACCATTAGATGTTCAGTAGTAGGGCCGCGGTGGCTCAGAGATTAAGATGCTGAGCTGCAGACTGAAAGGACAGTAGCTCGACAGTTCAAGACCCGAGTGCCGCATGATGGAGTGAGCTCCCGTCTCTGGCCCCAGCTCCTGCCAACTTAGCAGTTTGAAAGCAAGAAATTGCAAGTAGATATAGGTATCGCTGTGGTGGGAAAGTAACACTGTTCTGTGCGTCTCGGCATCTAGTCATGCCGGCCACTATGACCACAGAGAAGTCTTCGGACACCGCTGGCTCTTCAGCTTGGAAACAGAGATGAGCACTGCCCCTTAGAGTCGGATTCAACTGGTTTTCGAGCAAGGGAAACCTTTAGTATTCCTGAACTTCCTGACTGGATTTCGGGAGTCAGCATATTCTTGACTTCCTTGGAAAGTCTGTTACAATTTGTATTGTGTAAAAACAAACCCTGCATTTTGTTTAACGAGAAGAAGAAGAGATTGGATTTATACCCCGCCCTTCACTTGTAGTCTCAGAGCGGCTTACAAACTCCTTTCCCTTCCCCTCCCCACGAGAGACACCCTGTGAGGTAGGTGGGGCTGAGAGAGCTCTTTTGAGGACTGCCCTTGAGAGAACAGCTGGTACAGAACTATGGCTTGCCCAAGGTCATCCAGCAGGTGCAAGTGGAGGAGTGGGGAATCAAACCCGGTTCTCCCAGATTAGAGTCCACACACTTAACCACAACACCAAACTGGCTCTTTACATGGGGTTCATCTGATCTGTCCAGTTTCGAGTCGCCTGGTTCCTCCTGGCGACCAGCGGAGGATGGAGGGACTTAACCAGGAGCAGCAGGGAGGCCCATCCGACAGATAGCAGTGTGTCCATGTCACTGCCCATGTGACCCAGAAGTGACATCATCCCACCCAGGACATCAGGTAAATTGGTCTTCCACCATAGAGTTTCTGCCCAAATACCAGAGCATCGCCCCGACATCTAGGATGTGATAATGTCACTTTTAAGTCACATGGGCAGTGACATAGACATGTTGCTGCACATCGGATGGGTCTCCTTCTTTTCAGGGGTAATTCCCCCCCCCCAGCCAACTGATTGATGGTGGGGAGGTGGAGCCTGGCGGTGGGGATACACACGGAGGAGTGTGTGTATCTGACAACCCTAATACAGTTACTGGTACAACATAAAGAATCCCGCAGTCTCCTTCTCACTAGAGTCTATCACTGCTCATAATCAAACTGAGCTGGTGGAATCATCTATTGTTTCTTTTCTCCCTTTTTAACTAAACAACACAAAAGCAATCTGTCAGCTTTATTACCCTTTCCAAAGTAAGGTTGTGTTGTGCAACATATGGCTTCCCTGATTTCCAGTGTATTCAATTAATCTAACAGTTCTCTGCAACGTCTTAATTTTTGCTTAATTTCCTAATTTAATGTTGCCTTGTATGGCTTCTCTAATGAGTCCACTAACAGAAGTAATTCACGTTTAGTTTTATTCCTTCATTTCCTTTCTTGTGATGCTGTCTGAATAATAATAATGATCCCTCTTATAAAAGCTTTACAGGTGTCCCATACCATTTCAGAATTAACTTCCTCAGAATTATTAAACTGTAAATACTTCCTTATATTCTCTCTCAAATACATATGCTCTCCCATTTCAAAATCATATTAGTACGCATGCCATTCAGGGCTATTTTGGGGCGGGAACGCACAGGAATGGAGTTCCGTCTGGCTCCTGAATTGGCCACGCCTACAACCAAAACCTCTGGCATGCGTGGCTACGTAGCACGCTGCCCCCCCTATGTTACACACAAGAGGGAAAGGCGGCATGTGAAAATGGCGTCTTTCTCTCTGGGAAGCCCCTCTGGATTTCCTTGTCAATTTCACTCCCCGCCAGTCAGCTGAGAGTGCAATTGACAAGGAAAAGCCTCTCTCTGCCTCCCCTTCCCTAACTGACAAGTCGCAGCTGGAAAAGGGCAGGCAGGGAACCCGGGCACATTGAAAATGCCTTTCTTTCTCTCCCCGATCTTAACCATCCCCCCCCCACTTCCCTGAGTCTCTCCGCAATAGCAGAGAGGCTCAGGGAAGAAAGGGGCATGTATGTCCAGGCTGGGGAAAGAGGGCAGGCCTGCAGACATGCCTGGGTTCCCCTCCTGATCTTCTCCAGGTGCACACCTTGGCAGGCTGGCTGGGGAGACTGAGGGCAGCCAGGCAAACACCCCTGTTTCCCTTCCCAATCTTTCAGGGGGGTGGGTAGGAGACTAGAAAGGCAATGCTGAAGTTCTTGGGATCTTTCAGATCCCAGGCACTTCAGCACCGCATTTCTCTGGTTGTCTGGTTCAGGGGGTGGGTGGGTAGGAGACTAGAAAGGCGATGCTGAAGTGGGGCTGTTAGCCGAATTGCTTTAATTTAAGCTTAGCAATTGGCAGAATAACGGGTTCTTGCCAACTATACCAAGGTCCCACTCCCTCTGGGAGAAAATAGGCAATGAGGCGGAGTGGTTTCTTTAAATGGTGTTTACTTACGTGTGGTTCAAGCATACAAGAAGTAATAAAAAAAACCACATACACACAAGGTCTAAGGAAATCAGACAGAAAATAGCACTGTTGCATTAGCAGGAGTATTGTTGAGGGGGAATACGTTGCCTATCTTGGTGATGGGTGGTCCACGTCCACAAGAAGATCGAGGGAGAGATGAATAAGAAAAATAGGGGGAACGAGATCTGAACCTGCAGATACACGCTCCAGTCCTGGCTGCGCAAACCAGGGATTAAAGATGGAGGCAAGGTGTTGGGTACAGGAAGCTGGACATGAGAGGTTGGTAAGAAGATAGGGGTCGAAGGTGGCTAGCAATGTGTTTCTGTTGTGCAAGATCTTTTATCAGGTAGCATTGGGGCGGGCTGCGCTGACCACATCCCCTTGTCACACCTACTCGTTGGTCCGTCCCTACTAGCCTTACTATTGGTCAGTGTCATAGGGAGGAGGAGGCAGGAAGGAGTGGGCAATATTGCAAATCTAGGTGCTAAGCAGGATCTAACACCTGGGCCATCTGGAGGGTTTCTTGGCGCCAATCTCTGGTCTCGTGATGGCTTCGGCCAGGTCACTCGATTGTCGACGATTAGTTGCTAAGCAACCTAATCTCTTACAGGAACTTTGGGGGAAGGTGTGAGGAGGCCAGCGTAAAGGAGAAAAGGACCCTTTGAAATGGAGTCCTGGTCTCCCTGTTGGTGTGAACACATGAAAGAGATGTAAGAACTCTTTGAAATGGAGTTCTGGTCTCCATGTAGGTGTGAACTCTGAAGGAAGTCTCCCGCTGTGGGCTGGAGCCTCTCCTAGCAATAGAGAGTGCATTTCACCCCCAGCAGAATGACAACCCAAAGTTCAAACTTATGAACTTTTACAGTTCATAAGAGCATATAATATGCCTTGCTGGCTTACAGGGCAGAGAAGCTCAAGGGGGAAAGAGGCAAGCTTCCATGGCTGCCCTGTGCTTTCGCCTAATATGCTAATTATTTTCTGCTGTTAGGTGTGGTCTATTATGCTAATGAGTTCCTGCTAGGCTTTTTCTACCAAAAAACCCCCTGCCATCAAGTCTCAAGCTAACTATGGCAAGGGAGATGCAGAGGTGGTCCGTCACAGCCTTCCTCTAGAGAGCCTTCCTTGGAGGTCTCCCACCCAAGTACTGACCTTGCTCAGCTTCTGAGACCTGATGAGATCGGGCTAGACCAAATCTTCTCGCCCAACCGCATCATTTCATCACCGAGTATAAGTACATGGTTCATGTGCTCTCAGATTAACAGTACATGAAATAGGTGCAGGGTTAGAAAAGATCGTAGAATCAATGCACACATCTTGCACGAGAGAGAAGAAACCGGGAATCATCAAAATGAAGTCCATCCTGGTGCAACTGTTTTGACCACTTGAATAGAAGGTGTAATCCCTCTTTGCTGGTGTACTCCCTCTAAAAGTTGAAGAACTTCCATTTTATTCAATAAACTTTTTGGCAGAATATTTGCTGGGTTTTTTTTTTTAAAAAAAATCTATTGCACTTCTATATGAGGTAACATTCACTATTCCATTGAAATCTCTAGCTAGGACTATCTCACCTACAGAGATCTTATGCAAGTTCTTAACAAGTTCTTTGAAAAATTGCTTGGACTACATACTTGGAGTTTAAATACATAATAATATGGTACCAATTGCATTAAATTACCATGACAACATGTCCAGTCTTATATTTCCTACAGAAATTAAGCTGAATCTTATGTTTAGAATTTACCAAAATAGCCAATTTGTTTTTTTCTTCCCCTGAAAATTCATATACTTCTAATCTCTGCCATTTTAAATATTAAATCTGATAATTCCTTCTACGGGCTGCTTGCAACAGGTGATATCATAATTCTTATTTAGCACGTAAGAAACAAAGAACCTCTTCAGAGGATAGATGAGGGGATAGCTGTATCTGAAGAAGTGAGTTGTGACTCACAGTTTGGTGTAGAGGTTAAGTGTGCAGACTCTAATCTGGGAGAACCAGGTTTGATTCTCCACTCCTCCACTTGCAGCTGCTGGATGACCTTGGGCAAGCCATAGTTCTGTCAGAGCTGTTCTTGAAAGAGCAGCTCTTGAAAGAGCTCTCTCTGCCCCACCTACCTCACAGGGTGTCTGTTGTGGGAAGGGGAAGGGAAAGGAGTTTGTAAACCACTCTGAGACTCCAAGTGAAGGGCAGGGAATAAATCCAATAATCTCCATCTCCATCCCCATCCATATCCCCATCCATCCTCATCTCCATCCCCATCCATATCCCCATCCCCCTCTCCCTCCCCCTCTCCCTCCATCCCCCTCCCCATCCCCCTTCTCCATCCCCTGCCACAAATTTTGCAAGTCTTTCAGGTGCTCCTGGACTCTTGCTCTTTTCTACTACCTCTTCAGAGGTTTATTTGACCTATTCATGTTAAATGATATTAAATTTAACTGAGTCATGATTATTTCCCCTATTACTCCCAGACATGGCGGTGTAAAGAGCCATCAAGTCAAGTCTTCAAAGCAAGGGATGTTCAAAGGTGGATTGCCCTTGCCTGCCTCTGCGTAGCAACCCCGGACTTCCTTGATGGTCTCCCAATCAAATACCAACCAGGGCTGACCCTGCTCAGCTTGTGAGATCTAACAAGATAAGGCTAGCCTGGCCCATCCAGGTCAGGGCCAGTGTTCCCTCTAAGCTGAGTTAGTGTGAGCTAGCTCACAGTTTTTTAGCCTCTGGCTCACACATTTTTGTCTGAGCTCAGGAAGGGATGGCTCCAGAGCAAACTAGTTTATGCAGCAGCCCAATCGCTCACTCACAACTTCAATGCCAGGAGCTCACGAAGTAGAATTTTTGCTCACAAACCCCACAGCTTAGAAGGAGCATAGCATTGGTCAGGGCTCTCCCAAACATACACCAACCAGGGAAAGAGACATAGCATTCAAATCGCAAGATCCAAATCGCTGTACACTCCATTGGTCAGGCCGCACCTGGATTACTGTGTGCAGTTCTGGAGGCCTCACTTCAGAAAGGATGTGGACAGAATGGAGTGGGTGGGGAGAAGAGGGAGGATGATCGGGGCCTGGAGACCAAGAAGTCCTATGAGGAAAGGCTGGGGGACTTGGGAATGTTCAGTCTGAAGAAGAAGATAAGAGATTGGATTTATGCCTCACCCTTCACTACCTGAAGGAGTCTCAGAGCAGCTTGCAAGCTCCTTTCAACTCCTGCAAATTAACTTGCTTCTAAAACTCCCCAGCCTCCTGTCTAGTTCTTTTGACTTTCCACTTCCTTTCTCGCGGAATCATTCGGTTCAGTGGCATGCCCCACCTATACCAAATGCCTTGTGCTTGAAACTCACTAGTTAGGAAATTGTATATAATAATGCTAGAAGATAAAACGCAAGATGAAGTAGTTCAAATCTGTATGGTTAAATGGGGACAAAGAGCCATCTGAACGCACCAATAATGAATCTTCCCCATTGATGTATCTGTTTGTATGTCATTGTTTGTTTTATATGTACGAAATAAAAAAAAATTCAAAAAAATTAAACTCATTAGTTAGGGATTTTAATTCCTACCCCCTCTGTAACACTAACTGGGTTGCCAACCTTTAGGTAGGACCTGGAGATCTCCTGGAATTACGATTGATTCCCAGGCTACAGAAATGAGTTTCCATAGAGAATATGGATGCTTTGGAGGCTGGAGTCTACAACATTATACCCCACTGAGGTCTCTCCCTTCCCCAAATGCTGCCTTCTTCAGGCTCCATCCCCAAATCCCCAATAATTTCCCAACCCAGAGTTGGTGAGCCTAAACATCAAACTTGGTAGGCCTGCAAGAAAAGCATAATTCTTGAATTTTCAATTGTTAACCTACTGGTTGATTCTCCACCTAAGTAATCTGAAAGATATAGCATTGCCAGCCTCCAGGTGGGACCTGAGGATCCCCTGGAAATGCACCTCATCACCAGATGACAGAGATCAGTTCCCCTGGAGAAAATAGATGCTTTGGAGTGTGGACTCTGTGGCACTGTACCCCACGGAGGTCCCTGCTCTCCCTAGGCTTTGTCTCCAAATTTCCAGGAATTACCACAACTAGATTTGGCAACCCTAATTTACATCCCTATCATGATTTTTAAAGTTGGAAAGAATGGGCCCTTTCCTAAATGCACATTCAGTTAAAATACTTCTCATTAAAATCAGAACCCAGTAAGCAAAGTCCTCCTCAAGAATCTTCTCCTTCAGCTCTTTCTTTTATTCCTCTTATTGTTAGATTATGTTGTTTACTTTGTGTTCTAGTACCTTTCCTCTGAATTTCGAATCTGGTCCCTATTCTGTGTTTTTTAAAAAATCTGCTTATTTATCTCTTCAACCAGTTTTATCACTTCCAGCTCCGTGCTCTGAGTTTCCTGTATATATTCTAGAGTTTTTGTCTGTTAAATTTAGATAGCCTTAACGTCTTCTAAATAAGTCGACCATTTTTCTAAAGTGATCCGTCCATTTTCCAATTCAGTTTTTGTATTATCTAATTTTAGGCTTATCTTCTGTTCAGAGATGGTAAAATTGGTGTTGTGATCGTTCTTTAATGGTTTCTGGATCAAACTTTTTAGAATGATTCTATTCTCACATTATTTTTCTTTGCATACCTTGTATTCATTTAAGAGGGAGAAAATAGACAAAACAAAACAATTTGTTTAGCAACCACAAAACCATTCTTACTTGTGACAGATTAACATCAATGTCATGCTTTGTGTACTGTTACATCTAACCGGATAAGTATAGTTTTTTATAGAAGCAAATTCTACCATACAGTTTTACCCGAAAACTAGAGCTTCACCCCTGACATCCCTGACGTGCCTATGTCCCTTCCAGGTCATGTAGGCACATTGCTGAAATGCTGGCATTCCTCCCTGCACTTTCTGGGATCTCCATCCCACACCCGCTGCTCGGAGGGACCTGGCAACCCTAGCCCTCCCAGAATTACAGCTCACCCCCAAACTACAGAGATCAGTTCCCCTGGAGAAAATGGCTGTTCTGGAGGATGGACTCTAGGGCATTGTGGAGGAGGAGATTGGATTTATACCCCGTCTTTCACTCCCCAAGGAAGTCTCAGAGCGGCTTACAAACTCCTTTCCTTTCCCCTCCCCACAACAGACAACCTGTGAAGTAGGTGGGGCTGAGAGAGCTCTGACAGAAACTGCTCTTTTTCAAGGACAGCTCTGACAAAACTATGACTTGCCCAAGGTCATCCAGCAGGTGCAATTGGAGGCATGGGGAATCAAACCCTGTTCTCCCAGATTAGAGTCCGCACACCAAACTGGCTCCCTGTTTTCCCCAGGCTCCACCCTCCAAACCTTTGGGAGTTTCACAACATGGAGCTGGCAACCCACCCACCCACCCCAGCTCCCCTGGGGGGCCTACCTCAAGCCACAATACCTGAAAATTGGGTTCCTGGGAAAGAAGGCTGCAAAGTAGATTTTGACCCTATATATTCCAATGGAGCTGAGGCTGATTTGCAGAGCGGCGTCTCTGCCTGGGAACCCGATCAATTAGAGGCAATGAAACCAATCAAGATAACGAAGTGCCACTCACCCACTCCTGATGGATGTGCTCGGGAAAGCAGATGAGTCGGCGTCTGGTTATTACATGGCTGAGCGGTAGCTGCCGTTTGATGACAGTCGTGCCTGTCTCTTCCAAATAATTTCTTAACAGCTTTTGCACCCAGGGGTCTGCAACAATTAAATTAACCAAAAGTATTCTTCTTCTTCTTCTTCTTTTTTTTAAAAGTCATAACTGGGAACAGTCCTAGCATGTGGAGAAGGGCAAGGTTAAGGACACATCCAAGGTTATCCCAAGGTTAAGCATCCAAGGTTATCCCAAGGTTAAGCATCCAAGGTTATCCCAAGAATATAGAGGAAACATCCTCTGGGCCATGTTGAAAAGGGAGTGGATGGAGACTGCTCTAGCCCCGGAGAGGCAGGGAAGTTGATGGGCAGGTGGTCTGCTTTAGATGAAGGCAGATCCTGGAGTTGGTTTCTGTTGCCCCAGAAGGTCATTGGACCAGAACCAATGGGTTGAAATTAGAAGAATTTTCAGTGAAGCATTAGGAAGAACTTCCTGACAGAGCAGTTCTTCAATGGAACAGGCTTCCTCGGGAGGTGGTGGGTTCTCCTCCTTTGGAGGTTTTCAGACAGAGGCTAGATGGCCATCTGACAGCAATGTGGATTCTGTGAACTCAGGCAGATCATGAGAAGGAAGGGCAGGAAGGGCTGCCTCAGTGCTTAGCTCTTGACCAATGCTCTCTCTAAGCTGTGGAGTCTTGTGAGCAAGAATTCTTACTTTGTGAGCTACTGGCATCAAAATTGTGAGCAAGGGATTTGGCTACTGCATAAATTAGTTTGCTCTGGAGCCATCCTTCCTGAGCTGAGACAAAAATGCATGAGCCAGAGGCTAAAAACTTGAGAGCTAGCTCACACTTACTCAGCTTAGAGGGAACACTGCTTATGACCCTTTCTTCCACCCCCAGGGAAATGCTGATCACTACTTTGGGGTCAGGAAGCCATTTTTCTCCAGGTCAGTTTGGCCCAGGGATCCTGGAGGTTTTTTGCCATCTTCTGGGTGTGGAACAGGGGTCACTGGTGTGTGTGTGTGGGGGGGGAGTTTTTGTGAATTTCCTGCCTTGTCTAAGGGGTTAGACTAGATTACTCTGGAGGTCCCTTCCGACTCTATGGTTCTACGTGTGTTTGAGGAGGGGCTGTGGTTCACTGACAGAGCATCTGCTTGGCATGAAGAAGGTCCGAGGGCCCGAGGTTCAATCCCCAGAATAAAGAACCTCATCGTTCGTGATTGTGAAAGACCTGAGACCCTGCAGAGCTGCTGCCAGTCTGAGTAGTCTGGTGGACCAAGGGTCTGATTCAGCATAAGGCAGCTTCATGTGTGACCCCCCCCTCCCCAGCAAGATTCCAAAGGAGACCACAGTCTCAAAGGGCTTGGGGACCCCTCCTCTCTTCTAATATGCTGTTTCCCACAGTGACCAACAGATTTAAATTTGGTAGAATGAAAGCTAACACACAGGAAAAGATTGTG
This sequence comes from Lepidodactylus listeri, assembly GCA_029233225.1. Taxonomy (NCBI): domain Eukaryota; kingdom Metazoa; phylum Chordata; class Lepidosauria; order Squamata; family Gekkonidae; genus Lepidodactylus; species Lepidodactylus listeri. The sequence goes on along the minus strand of JARCFY010000011.1, from coordinate 99,805,562 downwards.
CGTGTGTGTGTGTGTGTGTGCGTGTTGTGCTTTGTCTGCACAAAGCTATGTTGCACCCTCTGCGGAGTCCTTATGACTCCGCAGGCCACACAGTCTTGGGAAATGAACCGGTTTTAAGCCGCACAGTGATTGCAACCACGTGCTCATCACCATTCATGTCTATGGCTGAGAGTCAAAGGGACACTGTGGCCCTTTCTGCTCTAAAATCGAATTCAACCTTCTTTGTAATCCAGGTTTTCCCCCTCCATTTTGCACTCAAATAGAGTGCAAACTTCTTTTTATTTTGGGTTTTCCCCCCATTCTGCATTATGTTACCTCCCTTCAGTGGTCAGCCCGGTCTCAGCCTGCTGTTGCCCCAGGTTATTTGCATGCTGTTTCGCCATGGACTTAAATTGCCTCAGCTCGATAACTGAGAAAATCTGTAGTGGCAGGCAAATGTGGAAAGGACCACTGCCTCAGAGGGGTCTTTGTGGGTAAAGCCAGAGGAAGGCTGTGATCACACGCACTAAATAATCCACTTTCAATCCACTTTCAGTCCACTTTCTAACCAGATTTTGCCAGTTCACACAGTAAAATCCAGTTGGAAAATGCATTGAAAGTGGATTATTTAGTGTATGTGTAATCACAGCCGAAGAGTTAAGTCTTTTATTTTATTTGAAATGTTTTTATGCCACCAGGGTCCACAAGGTGGCAAATATATATATAAAAAATTACAAAATTAAGCACTTAAAAACACAGCCATTTTATAATTGTCCAAATATCCCAATTGACCAAATATCCCAATTGACCAAATATCCCAATAGTTTATGTGTTTAATTGAATTATTTTATAATTCAATTAAACACAAACTATTGGGATATTTGGTCAATTTAGTTTTGCCCAGGCCTAGAAGTGTGATCCTGAGTGCAGTAAATAAATCTCCCAAGAAGTATATTGTGAAGAAGGTAAACTTGCATTTCTTCAAGTAGATCGAGTTCACATTCAGGTGGCAGTCAAAGGAAGAGAGAGGAGCCTCATCTAAAGAGTCCTTTCCCCATCACAAATGGCCAGCTTGTCCAGCATCATGTATGTGGGAGTATGAGGGCATTGTATCTACATGGAGAGACCTGCAGAAAGACATGTGTCTCCATGGAAGGCCATGTGAAGAGGGGATGTCGCAAAGGATGGCTGATTTTTATTTTCTCCACACACCCTTTGAAATGGTAACCATTTTCTGCACACATGTATTTCAAAAGAAGCCTCCAGACCTCTCGTTGTCAGGGGTTTTGACTTCTCTCTTTTCTGTGGAGTTTATTCAATAATTGCTGCTGTAAATAAATTTAGTGCTGATTCCAAAACTGTGTCATCTCTATTAATTAATTAATTAATTAATTTTGGTTCAAAAAGTATGTCCCCAGCATTTCATTAACATAATTTACCACAGTCTTCCAACCAATGCCATAATCTTTTAAACTGGTTGCCTAATCGATGGCTGTGTCTAATTTTCTGACTTAATTTTTGTTGCAGTCACATGCACCAGGGGGAAAGCAAGGCTATTTCCTCTGGTGGAATTCGACCCACAGTCGCAAGATCACACCTCTCTTTGAAGCTGTGGGCGCAGCCCGTCAGTGTGTGATCAGATGCAACTGTGAGTTGTTGTTGTTGTTGTTTTGCCATTTGTTTCCCATGAGCTTAACAGAGGACTCAGTGATTCACACCTCCACACTGAGGGATCTCTATGGAGTCTGCAATGATGTGCATACTGAGGGGGGGGGGGACAACGGCGCAGAGTCGGGATGGCCTGATCAGACCATCCCAACAGCATGAGTGCGCGCTGAAGTGATCAGACACAGGAAAGTCCGTCCGTGGCCCATTGTAATCAGTTTACTACCGGATTTTCCCCGGTGTCTTTTAACTCCACTTCTGCGATAGAGCAGAACGGGTTGCTGACAGCTGCAGGATGCTTCCCAGATATTGTTGTCTGATCGGTCCCTTTAAATCCACCCAGCATTCATACCTATGTCAGGTCTCATTGTGAGAATGATCGCAGCCACTGTCATCCATGTCAAGGGTAACAGCCTGTCCTCCTGCTCCACTCCACTTATGCCATTGCTTCCCTTTGTGGAGCCTGGGGAGGGCAGAGTCTGGGGGAGGGGAGGGACCTCAGCAGGAAATAATGCCACATTCCAGAGCGGCCATTTCTCCAGAGGGAACTGATCCTGGTTTTCTGGAGATCCATTGTAATAGTGAGAGATCTCCAGGTGCCACAGGGGAGGTTTGCGACCCTATCCCCAAGTGCCTTCCTCCAAAGCAAAAGTCTATTTATTTGTTATGTCCTGGACGCAGTTCCTGTACACTTGTATGAGTCTTTGATGTGACCAAACATGTAATGGCACCGGCCATGCGATCTGACCGCATGGCCTGGAAAAGGTACATGCTTGAGGTAAAAGAACAATAGCACCCAGGCATAGGCGTAGAGTATGGGGGGGCTCGAGGGCTTGAGCCACCCCCGAAATTTCCCGGGGGGGCTCAGCCACCCCCAGGAAAACGGAGTGCCTGCCGCCGCACCTCCCCGGGTCCTTCCGAGGCCTGGCTGCCACTGCTGGAGAGGGAGAGGGAAGGGGTGGCGGAAAGAAGAGAGGCACCGGCAGCAGCGGCTGGCAGGCCTCGGAAGGGCCTGGGGAGGGGGGGCAGTTTCCGGGGGGGGAGAACATCGCTCCAGCGAGCGAGTGAGCGCGCTAAAGAGCCCCCGCCACCCCGGGATTTCCAAAAGTCTACGCCCCTGCACCCAGGCTCCTAAAGATCCACCTATCAGGGGCTTAGCATATTCAAATGAACCAATGTAATCTCTGGTGGGAAGATTAACCTAACCCGCAGTGTGGGTGTGGACAGGGGTGAGGCTTTTCTGTGCATATAAGCTGACCCCCGGGCCACCTCAGGTATGCTTGTTCCTGACCTACAATAAACTTGATCGTGCTGAAACTCACTCCACCGGCCTCCAGGCTCCAGGACTTTTCACGATTTATTGTTTTATTTATTGGATTTATACCCCACCCTCCCCGCTGAAGCAAGCTCAGGGCAGCTTACATGAAATTTTAAAACCGTTTTAGAACAATTTAAAACCAATATAAAATCTAAAGTGCTATACAGTCATGTTTTCCTGTGCCGCAGTGAACATATTCCAATATTGCCACATCCAATATATATTTTTTTGTAACAGGAGTCAGTCAGTGCCACAATGGCGATGGCAAGGTCCCAGGGAAGGCTCTGATGTTATAACCAGATGTACCCCTTATATCAGATGTACCAGATGCTAGATGTGGTCAAATGTTGTCAGACGCCAGGTGGAAGAGCTCCATCTCACAGGCCCTGCAGAATCGAAGCCAGCTTGTTCCAACTGCGTGACGCTGCCATGGAGAAGGCCCGAGCCCTAGTGACAGCCAGTTTGGCCTCTTTAGGGCCACGGAGAACCAGGAGGTTTTATGTCCCAGAACGCAGTGCTCTTTGGGGAACATGTGGAGAAAGGCGGTCCCTTAGGTATGGAGGTCCCAAACCATAAAGGGCTTTATAAGTAAGAACCAGCATCTTGAAGCAAATCCAGTATGCTACTGGCAGTCAGTGCAGTGCTTCCAGCGCAGGCTTGATGTGTTCTTTCACATTTTGCACTAGCTGCAGCTTCCGCACTTGTGACAAGGGCAGCCCCATGTAGAGAGCATTACAGTAGTCCAACCTCAAGGTAACCAGTGCATGGATTACCATTGCCAAGTCGCCATGTTCGAAGAAGGGAATCAACTGCCTATGTTGGATGAGCTTCAAGGAAAGCTTTTGGATATGCCACCCCCCCCCCTTCCGTGCCAGCATTCCCTCTTTGTGAAATGTGTCTCAGATGGGACCCATTGACTCGGTTTCCTCTGGTAGGGTGGGGGGCAGTGGAAACTTCCACTGTTCCTCCACTTGGTGTCTTTCCCTGGGAGGTCATGCCTCCTTCTCCCCGTCCCCCACTTGTCTTGCCATGCCCTGACTTTTTTGTGCCCAGGGGGTCAGCTGAGACCGCCGTTCCCTGCCCACCTTTGCTCAGGGCAGCATTTCTCTAAATAGACCTAGAGCGCCCGTCTTGTCCTCCCTTCCTCTTTTCCCTTTCTGCTCAGGGACTTCTCCTGCTGAGGTCAAAAGGACAGATTGTGCTCTGCAGGGGAAAAAGCAGAATCTGGAGTTAATATTTTAACTTCCAGGTTCTAAGAGCAGCCGGACTACTTTGAGATGAAATTTTTTAAAAAGTATCCCTCAACTTTCAGAAGCGAGGTTGCCTGGCAACCGGACCGAGGACACATGCTGTGAATATTTCACTCTTTTAACAAAGGGAGGGGATAAAGGGAGCACCCTCCCCGTCCCCTCCCCTTCCTAAATCTTCCTGGCCTTACCAGAAGTCTTTTTGCTTCCTTCCAAATTCCTCCAATACTAAATCGGGAAACTCTACATTTGCCATTAAATCTTGCTTTCAGTAGAATTTGGCTGCACCTCTGGTCCAATCAGCATTGCCCATGAATGAAAAGCTCCTTCACCAGTCCTGGTCTTCAAAGAAGACACCCAGAGTTGTTGAGGGACTCGTCCTACCCCTTTCTCAGCTTGACTGTGAAGCTGCCTTCATGTTTTCTGTGGGTCCCAGGCATATTTACATGGATTCCCTCTCAGATACCTTCCTGGTCTTAACAAAACCCTCTCCGCTTGATCTGAATGCCCACAGATGTTACAGCTGAGCTTGAATCTCCAAATTCACCTCCAGTTTCACAGTAGGTGAGATGTGGTTGTAGCCATGGGATACACAGCTCCCATCTGATTTAATTCATTTATTTGACTGCTGACATCCTGCCTTTCCTAGGAGGAAAAAAGAAGAAGAGGAGGAGGAGGCTGGATTTATACCTCACTTTTCACTACCCAAAGGCATCTCAGAGTGGCTTACAATTTCCTTTCCTTTCCCCTCCCCACAACAGACAACTTGTGAAGTAGGTGGGGCTGAGAGAGCTCTCTAGAACTGCTCTTTCAAGAACAGCTCTGACAGAACTATGGCTTGCCCAAGGTCATCCAGCAGCTGCAAGTGGAGGAGTGGGGAATCAAACCTGGTTCGCCCAGAGTAGAGTCTGCGCATGTAACCACTACACCAAAGAGGCAGCTTGGTACAGCCTGATCTCAGAAACTAAGCAGGGGAAGAGAGACCTCCAAGCAAGACTTTGCAGAGGAAAAGGAAATACCACTTTACTCTGAGAGTGATTCATGAGAATATAAGAAGATTTTCCCTCCTGGCTCTGGAATTCCGAGGCTTAGTGCCCCTGAATGTGGAGGTTCACCTCCGTCAACATGGTCCCCAAGCTCCAGCAGGGCTCATTCCCTAAATGCTCTTTCCGCAGATAGCCCAGAGAGGGAAAGAAAATTGACAATGAAACTGGGATCCTCTCCTGTCAATGTGAAGATCCTTAACCTTTCAACATCTGTGATAAAGCAAAATGACTAGCGAGCGGCAAGGTGGCATTTCTCAACGGCCCCACTCTCCCTGTTTTCAGGCAAATTTATGGGGTCAGTGCTAAGTGCAGGTATTAAATGGGCAGGAGATAGATTTTAATGCACAAATAATTTCCACCTTCTCTAAGCGCCGCCTGGATGTCTCAGCGAAGGGAGATGTTTTTGGCAGAAGAATACACCTAGCCTCTCTTTTATTATATGGTATCTGCTAAATTAAGTTGTCGTTTGACCTGTTAAAAGTCACAATTTATTGCTGTATACTAAACGGGAGAAAGAATGTAGCCACTCAACAGGTTCAAGGATGATCTCAAATTATCTCGTTCCTGCGGTGACAATCTAGAAATCCTGGTTTCAGTTGCTAGATATGATGTATGTTGTATTTGTGAATTGTGTTGAATGGCATATAAAAACATAAAACATGTGAGCACAATACAAAATAAACTATAAAAACAGCAAGCAATTGAAGCCAACAAAAAATGTTAATGCACTCAAAAAGAAACAACATAAGGAACTTTTACTTATTCCTGAACACAGTTTGTAGCTATTTTTGTGATGCTCGCAAATCAGGAATAAAGGGCTCACTTGGGTTCCAACTTTTAGGTTCACTCTAGGGGTGTGCATTCGGTATAAACCAAACCGAATAAATACCCGAAAATACCTTACTGGTATTTTCCAAGTATTTATTTAGCCAACTGCAGATTAGGCAACCTGACTCGGCTACTGATACAGCTGGCCTGAATAAAAGCCGATGTTATTCAGCTTTTATTCAGGCCAGATATACTGTCGAGTCATGCTGCTACCAATGTGGCAGCATGGCTTGGAGAAGACATTCCTTCACTGGTAGAGGTATGCTGCTGCACTGATGCAACTCTGCAAGTAAAGGGAAGGCATTTTCAAATGACTTCCCTTCACTCCCTGAGTCATGCCACCACCACGTCACATAAAAACATAAAAGAAGCCAATATTGGATCAGGCCAATGGCCCATCCAGTTCAGCAGTGGGGGCAGGAGACCAGAAGCCCTCCCACTGTTGCCCCCCCCAAGCACCAAGAATACAGAGCATCCCTTGCCCCAGACTGAGAGTTCCTATCTATACCTTGCGGCTAATAACCACTGATGGACTTCTGCTCCATATCTTTATCCAATTCCCTCTTGAAGCCGTCCATGCTTGTAGCTGCCACCACCTCCTGTGGCAGTGAATTCCATGTATTAATCACTCTTTGGGTGAAGAAGGACTCCCTTTTATCTGTTCTAACCCGACTGCTCAGCAATTTCATGGAATGCCCCCACGAGTCCTTATATTGTGAGAAAGGGAGAAAAGTACCTCTTTCTCTACCTGCTCTACCCCATGCATAATCTTATAAACCTTGATCATGTCACCCCTCAGCCGTCATTTCTCCAAGCCCCAAGAACTACAACCTTTCTTCATAGGGTAAGTGATAAGTATTGGAGTCGGGAGTCCATGGAACAGTGAACAGCTAGATCTTTATTGCTGGTCCGGATGAAGCATCCAACCCAGGGCTCGGAGCCCTCCTTTTATGCTGGTCAGGGACAATCCCCTGACCTCGCCCAACTGGCCTGATAGGCTATTATCAGTCTATTTACATCTCATAGGTTCCCTGGGAGAAACCTAGGTACAGGATTGGTGGCCAGTTTGAATCCACCTGGCCTTTGTTCTACCTGACTGAAGCTCAGGTAGTTTCTTGGCCATGTGCTCTGGCCACATGGTGATCGCCATTACGTGAGCACATGGCGACCGCATGGTCAGTACATAACAGTAAGTATTCGATCCCTTTAATCATTCTAGTTGCCCTTTTCTGCACTTTTTCCAATGCTATAATATCTTTTTTAGGTGTGGTGACCAGAACTGTACAGAGTACTCCAAATGAGGAGTTCCCGCCTCCACAAGTGAAGGGAGATGGCTTTTTAAAATGCTGAATAAATTTAGATTTCCTGATTACTTACCCGAATCCCAATATCATACCAATATTAGGATTTGGGAATATTGGGAAATGCTGATTTTTGGGGGGGGTCCAGTGGACCCGAATCCGAAAAAAAGCTGATTTATTTTCATGCACACCCCTAGTTCACACAGCAGATACAGGTATGTTCAAAACAATGTCCGTTGATTAGTAAGGAGACAAAGGGATGGGAGCAGCTGGATCCAGGACAAGGTAACTCAGTCTACAGTTCTAACTTAGAAACAGAACTATGGAGCAGAGATCCCCGAACATGAGACTAAACCAGCGGTCTCCAACCTTTTTGAGCCTGTGGGCACCTTTGGAGTCCTGACACTGGATGGTGGACGCAATCACAAAATGGCTGCTGTAAGAGGTGGAGCCAACCACAAAATCCCACGGAGTGAGGTCTTGCATAATTCTAATTGTAATACTTCAGCATTTCAGACAGAAGCCCTGTTCTTTTAAAATGAACATACTGCTTAAAAAAATATGTTCATGCATACATAATAGCTTATTTTCAGTCACACAATGAAGATCCTTGTGCTGTGGTGGTGTCTGCTGCCAAAGCAACTTTTAAAAGATCTGCATAGCCAATTGGATCAGATCTCCAATGGCCAATCAAAGTTTCTTCTAGGCAAAAATTGACCCACTTTTTAAAATCACTTGGTGGGCACCATGAAAGGTGATTGCTGTGGTGTCCACAGGCACTACATTGGGGAATCGTGGACTAAACCAACACACACCAATTTCTGTGGGGCGAGCAGACTCTTTCTGTGTAATGTATAATAGAAGGTTTATTGTTCATAATTAATCACTGGCAAAAATGGGCAAGAAGGGTTTCAGTTCTGTTTTCTAACCCCAAATATCAAATGTGTGCAGGAAAAGCGATTTCCCTATTTCCATTCCAGCCTGACTGGCTTTTCCCTTCCTTTAATGTTGTCAGTTCCCCACTTCAGTGGAAGATTCAAGATGGTTTCGGTAGGGTTTCCAGATGTCCACTTTTTACAGGACATGTCCTGTTTTTGGGGGGTGTTCATCCTCTTTGGGGCTTTTTTAAAAAAGCTGATGAAAATATTCACTTTTCAGGTTGGGCAACTGAGCCTGTTCTGCCCCATAGCCCCCCCATGGAGTCAAGCTTCAGCTTAAATAGTGGGGGGGGGGTATCTAAAATGAGCTTTGCCATAGTGATCAGTTGTTTGAAGTAGTCAGTTGGGGAACAGGTCCTCTTTTTTTGCTTTTTCAAAATATGGTAACCGAATTTCAGGCATGCATATATTTCATAAGGAGCAAATTATGAGTGTTGTCATCAAAATGCTCCTATTTATTTGTAGGTGTCTATTTCACTCCAGGCTGTGTTGCATCATGGGTTTGTAGTCTGACAGTCATGCAACCCTTTTTTGCCCAAAATTCAGTGGTGTTGGTATTTGATAAGGAACATGAGAAGTCTAGGCTTGGATCCAGACTAGGATTTCTGTAGGCACAAACCCTTGTTCCCAAAGAATTAGATTTTCCTGCCTTCCCCCATCCCATGGCACCTCAAAATAATAGGCCCCAAATGCTGTTCCTGGAGTCTAAGATTCTGAGGAGTCATTAGAGATCCCTGCTTTCAGCCAGATCATCTATGATAGAAAGAGCTTCTTCAAGCAGACACTGCAGTTTAGGTTGTTCAGAGCACACGGATTTTATCAACAGTCTAAAAAAAGCCAGATAATTTTGAAAGAATCATGTTTCCCAGAATTGTTACTGAAGTGCAACTGAGACAAGCTCAGCAGCCCCTGACCAGAAGAGCTGCAGCTGGGCTTAGCCAAAGCATCCGAACCACAATTATATTTTCTTGTATACAATCCTCCTACTAGATACGGTATAATTAGACGATTTGGCACCCTCTTACCCCCTATGTCCCCCCCCCCTTTTACAAGTCTCTTCTGGGAGGTCTGCGATTTACCAGATCAGGAATTTTGACTGCTAGCCATCTTAGAATGGATAGATTTTATTAAGGACTGTTGTTTCCTGTTGGTTTTTAAAAAATTAACTTATCTACTGATTGTAGACCCCTGTTGTACGCCGCCCTGCTCGCAGGGAAGGGCGGCCTAGAAACTTAATCTCTCCTTATATATAAAGCTGTTTTCAAGTGGCAAGATCCCATTGGGCACCAAAGTCAGTTGGCTATAAGGACTGCCACTCAAAAGGGGTCCCTGGCCACTGGCTGCATTCCCTCACTGTGTTGCCTCAGTCCCGGCCACAGAGCCACCAGCCAGCATCTCAGCCTCAGTCTGGAGGGAGCCAACAAAGGGGAAGAACTAAGTACTGGGTCCACTTTTCTCCTCTGCCCATTGCCAAATGGGTCTAACTGTCCCCTCAGTGGCCTGCTTCTGTCAGTAAAAAAACACAATGGACTTTCAGCATAATCCCCTCCCTTGCTCACTGCCAGCATGCCCATTTTCTTGTCAGAATAAACTGTGAAAACAGGTCTCTCTCCTTTTTAGCTCCACCATAGCTGGTTGGCTAATGCAGTGGGCCAGCAACCATCAAACCATTCCCTTCAACCCCCTGCTTTGTGACTGACTTTCCCCCTAGGGTTGCCAATATTCAGGTGGGACCTGGACATCTCCCACCATTACAATTGATCTCCAGATGGCAGAGATCAGTTCCCCTGGAGAAAATGGCGGACTCTCTGTCCTTATATCCTGCTGAGATGGAGCCCCTATGACAACCAATGTGAGATAGCAGTCAGGGCTTCCAAGCATGGTGGAGACTGTAGAGTGGGGGTGGGGGGAGAGATGGAAAGTTGAAGAGTGAGGTTGATGATTGGCTGGGAAATAGATAGTGTTGCCAACTCCAGGTGGAAAATTCCTTGAGATGGAGCCTTGAGACAGTGAGGTTGGAGGAGGGGTGGGACCTCAGAAAGGTACAATGCTATAGACTCCACACTCCAAGCCAGTGAGTTCCTCATGGGGAAACATTATTGCCAATCTCCAAGTGGGGACTGGAGATCACTCAGAATTACAACTGCTTACTGGGGGGTGGAGGGAGCAGTTGGAAAGCTGAAGGCAGGAAGGAGATAATAATACATTGATAGTTGGCTGGGAGGTAGGGTTGCCAACTCCAGGTTGGGAAATTCCTGGAGATTTGAGGGGTGGGCCCTGGAGAGGGTCAGGTTTCAGCAGGGGTGGGACCTCAGGTTCAGTGCGACAGACTCCACCCTTCAAACCACCTGTTCCCTCATGGGGAAACATTGTAGCCAATCTCCAGGGGAGGGATGGAGATCATGCTGAATTACAACTGCTCTTCAGATGGCAGAGATCTCCCCCCGGGAAAAAACAGTGGACTCTGTGTCATTGTACCCTGCTGATGTCACCACAGCAAATAGATGCTGAGTGCCTAAGGCCGGGGCACTCTCCCAGAGCCTCTTTCTAAAGCCAGTTGTATTTGTTTCCACAATGGCCTTATTCCTAGTGCTATATAAATAATACATATATGCTTATTTACTACTACCACCACCACCACGACCTGCTTATGTATTGCTTGCATGGAGGATGCTTGGCACTGCAGCCAGCCTGGAGAATCTTCTCTTTGGCCTGAGTTTTCTAAGCCAAGATGTGGTTCTCCTGGCCTCCCAGCCAAAGACACTGTTTTAAGCCAAGCCTGGCCTCGTAGTGACAGCAAATGCACAACACTGAACCCACAAACAACAGCTGACAAAGGAAACCAGCTAACCAAAACATACAAAGGAAAAGGCAGTACAGTCTCAAGAAATATATTTAAAAACCAACCAGAAAATAAAAATATTTAAACCACCAATAACAAAACTTGAATCACAAAATTAAAAATATTGAGCAAAAATCCTCACTGCACCAACAAGCAACTACTACAGATAATTAAAGAAACCATCCAACAGAAATACTTTTAAATGCAAACCAAACTTTTAAAACTGCCACCAATTTTCTTTTAACTTCAAAAGACTTCTAAGCCAAACCTTCACCGGACCCCAACAGGCAACTACAGTTAATTTAAAAACAATCCAACAGGAATACTTTTACATGTAAAACAGACTTTTAAAATGTTTCCCCAAAATTATTGCATGTAAGAGAGTAAGAGCCAATCTCCACCACACACCCAGCAGAACCCAAGAAGGCCACCCCCACCACAAACCCAAAGCCACCCCAAACAGGCCACCAAATTTAGAAAGTTCTTTATGCTACCACCGCCCCCTTTTTTAAATTCAACACCCCCCCCAATTGCACCCAAGGATCCTCCTGTCAACCTGAATTGTTCCAGCGACCCCCAGTATCGCCCACTTTGAGAACCAGTGCTATATATGCTGTACCAAATGGCATAAAAATAATATATAAATGCTTATATATTACTACTACCTCCACTACTTGCTTATTTATTGCTTGCATGGAGGATGCTTGGAAGTGCAGCAAGCCTGATGAATCTTCTCTTTGGCCTGAGTTTTCTCAGCCAAGATGTGGTTCTCCTGGCCTTCCCAACCAAAGCCATAGTTTTAAGCCGAGCCTGGCCACATAGGGCACTGCTTGTGGACGTTCAGAGGTCATTTTCGGGGGTCTCTCTCAGGAAAGACAACCCCAAGTTCAGGGCTGAGGATGTTGGCAACAACACTCGCACTCCCACCACCAGGACCCTCCCAACAAACCAAAAGCAATAAAGCAGAACTTTTAAAAACAAGACCTTCACAAATCACAATGGAAAACCAAAACAGTACTACACCAGGGCAATCTCAGTGACAAACGCACAACACTGAGCCCACAAACAGCAGATGACAAACCCACCCCCAGCTAACCAAAACACACAAAAGAAACCGCACTACAGTCTCAAGAAATATATCTAAAACCCAACCACAACGTTAAAACATTTAAACAACCACCAATCACAACAGTTGATTCACAAAATAAAATACATTGAGAAAAAATCCTCATTGCAGCAGGAACCAACTACTACCGTTAATTAAAAAACAATCCGACAGCAATACTTTTACATGCCACACAAACTTTTAAAACTTTCCTCCAAAATGATTAACTGTAAGAGAGTAAGATTTAGCCAACCCACACCCCTCACCCAGCAGAACCATAACCCAAAGCCACCCAAAGCAGGCCGCCACATTTAAAAAGTCCTTTTACTAATATCTTCTTTTAAAACAATATATGTATTTCCTCCAAATCTTACCTTTAGATGTCTTCTTCAGTCAAAGTATAGTCCACAACGATCTATGCAGCCAGGTATGGAAGATGCTTGGCAGTGCACCCAGACTGGAGAATCTTCGCTTTGGCCTGAGTTATCTCAGCCAAGATGTGGTTCTCCTGCCTTCCCAGCCAAAGCCATAGTTTTAAGCCAAGCCAGACCACATAGGGCACTGCTTGTGGACGTTCAGAGGTCGTTTTGGGGGGTCTCTCTCGAGAAAGACAACCCCAACTTCAGGGCTGAGGATGTTGGCAACAACACTCGCACTCCCACCACCAGGACCCTCCCAACCAACCAAAAGCAATAAAGCAGGACTTTTAAAAACAAGACCTTCACAAATCACAAAGGAAAGCCACAACAGTACAACACCAGAGCTCTCTCAGTGACAAATGCAAAACACTGAATCCACAACAAAGAAGCTAACAAATCCACCCCCAGCTAAACAAAACACAAAAAGGGAAACACACTACAGTCTCAAGAAATATATCTATAGACCTACCAGAACATTAAAACATTTAAACAACCAATCACAACAGTTGAATCACAAATTTAAAAAGAATGAGCAAAAATCCTCACCGCACCAACAACCAACTACTACAGTTAATTCAAAAACAATCCAACAGCAATGCTTTTACATGCCACACAAACTTTTAAAACTTTCCCCCAAAGTGAATAACTGTAAGAGATTAAGATTTAGCCTACCCACACCCCTCACCCAGCAGAAACATAACCCAAAGCCACCCAAAACAGGCCACCACATTTAAAAAATACATTTACTAATAACTTCCTTTAAAACAATATATGTATTACCCCCAAATCTTACCTTTAGATGTCTTCTTCAGTCCAGGTAGAGGCCACCACAATCCATGCAGCCAGGAATGGAAGATGCTTGGCAGTGCACCCAGACTGGAGAATCTTCTCTTTTGCCTGAGTTTTCTCAGCCAAGATGTGGTTCTCCTGCCTTCCCAACCAAAACCATAGCTTTAAGCCAAGCCTGGCCACATTGGGCACTGCTTGTGGACGTTCAGAGGTTGTTTTGGGGGGGCTCTCTCAGGAAAGACTACCCCGGGATCTGGGCTGAGGATCTTGGCTACAAAACTGACACTTCCCACCACCAAGACCCTCCCAACCAACCAAAAGCAATAAAGCAGAACTTTTAAAAACAAGACCTTCACAAATCACAATGGAAAACCACAACAGTACAACACCAGGGCAATCTCAGTGACAAACGCACAACACTGAGCCCACAAACAGTAGATGACAATCCCACCCCCAGCTAACCAAAGCACACAAAAGAAACAGCACTACAGTCTCGAGAAATATATCTAAAAACCAACCAGAACATTAAAACATTTAAACAGCAACCAATAACAACAGTTGCATCACAAAATAAAATACATTGAGCAAAAATCCTCACCGAACCAACAAGCATTACAGTTAATTAAAAAACAATCCGACAGCAATATTTTTACATGCCACACAAGCTTTTAAAACTTTCCCCCAAGGTGGATAACTGTAAGAGATTATGATTTAGCCGACCCACACTCCTCACCCAGCAGAACCATAACCCAAAGCCACCCAAAGCAGGCCGCCACATTTAAAAAGTCTTTTTACTAATATCTTCTTTTAAAACAATATATGTATTTCCCCCAAATCTTACCTTTAGATGTCTTCTTCAGTCAAGGTATAGTCCACAACAATCTATGCAGCCAGGAATGGAAAATGCTTGGCAGTGCAGTCAACCTGGAGAATCCTCTCTTTGGCCTGAGTTTTCTCAGCCAAGATGTGGTTCTCCTGGCCTCCCAGCCAAAGTCTCTTTTTTAAGCCAAGCCTGGCCACATAGGGCACTGCTTGTGGACGTTCAGAGGTCGTTTTGGGGGGTTCTCTCGGAAAAGACCACCCCAAGTTCAGGGCTGAGGATGTTGGCAACAACACTCGCACTCCCACCACCAGGACCCTCCCAACCAACCAAAAGCAATAAAGCAGGACTTTTAAAAACAAGACCTTCACAAATCACAAAGGAAAGCCGCAACAGTACAACACCAGAGCTCTCTCAGTGACAAATGCAAAACACTGAACCCACAAAAAAGAAGCTGACAAACCCACCCCGAGCTAAAAAAAAACACAAAAAGGGAAAAACAGTACAGTCTCGAGAAATATATCTAAAAACCAACCAGAACATTTAAAACATTTAAACAACAACCAATCACAACAGTTGATTCACAAAATAAAAAACATTGAGCAAAAATCCTCACCACACCAACAACCAACTACTACAGCTAATTAAAAAACAATCCAACAGCAATGCTTTTACATGCCACACAAACTTTTAAAACTTTCCCCCAAAGTGAATAATTGTAAGAGATTAAGATTTAGCCTACCCACACCCCTCACCCAGCAGAACCATAACCCAAAGCCACCCAAAGCAGGCCGCCACATTTAAAAAGTCCATTTACTACTATCTTCCTTTAAAACCATAAATTTATTACCCCCAAATCTTACCTTTAGATGTCTTCTTCAGTCCAGGTTGAGTCCTCCATGATCCACACATCCAGGCAGGCCAAGGCAGGGACAGAGCAGCAGCAGCTGAAGGCCTGAAGCAAGAGGCCAGCAGCAGCAGCACCAGCCTTACAAGGGTGAACAGGCATTTGCAATTTGCAAATGCAGGGCTGTGATTGGCTGTGGGGTCCGCTCTCCCCCTCTTCCTCCCTCCCTGATCCTAGGGCAGACCTAGAGAAGGCAGGGGTGGAAGGGTCCTTTAGATTGGTTCTGGACTCTTGTTTCTTTATGCTTCCACTGCCCCCTTTTTAAAATTCAACACCCCCCCCCCAATTGCACCCAAGTCTCCTACCACCCACCTGGATCATTCCAGCGCCCCCAAGGGGGCAGTATTGCCCACTTTGGAAACCAGTGCTATCTATACTGTACCATCTCTCCTTGTTATATAAAGCTATTTTCAAGTGGCAAGATTCCATGGGGCGCCAAAATCAGTTGGCTGCAAGGACTGCCGCTCAAAAGGGGTCCCTGGCCACTGGCTGTATTCTCTCCCTGCTTTGCCTCAGTCCCACTCACAGAGCCACTGGCCAGCGTCTCGGCCTCCGTCTGGAGGAAGCCAGTGAAGGGGAAGGACTGGGTGTTGGGTCCACTCTTCTCCTCCGCCCACTGCCAGGTGGGTCTAACTGTCCCCTCAGTGGCCTGCTTCTGTCAGTGAAAAGAGAATGGACTTTCAGCATAACGCCCTCCCCCCATCCACTGACTTTCCTGTCAGAATAAACAGGCTCACTTTCCTGCTTAACTCCATCATGGCTGGCTGGCTAATGAGATGGGCCAGTGACCATCAAACCATTCTCTTCAACCCCCTGCTGTGCGGCTGACTTTCCTCCAAGGGTTGCCAATCTCCAGGTGGGACCTGGAGATCGCCCACTGTTACAATTGATCTCCAGATGACAGAGATCAGTTCCCTGGAGAAAATGGCTGCTTTGGAGGGTAGACCCTATGGCATTATACCCTGCTGAGTCCTTCCATTCCCCCCCCCCCAAAAAAAATGCTGCCCTCCACAGGATCCACCCCCTAAAATCTCCAGGTATTTCCCTAGTCATAGCAAGCTTGGTTGCCAAACTGGCAGTGAGCAGGGGAGGGGGTTATGCTGAAAGTCCATTGTCTTTTTAGAAGAAAAGAGAAGAAAAGATTGGATTTATACCCTGCCCTTCACTACGCAAGGGAGTCTCAGAGCAGCTTACAAACTCCTTTCCCTTCCCCTCCCCACAATAGACACCCTGTGAGGTAGGTGGGGCTGAGAGAGCTCTGAGACAACTGTCCTTGAGAGAACAGCTGATACAGAGCTATGGCTTGCCCAAGGTCATCCAGCAGGTGCAAGTGGAGGAGTGGGGAATCAAACCCAGTTCTCCCAGATTAGAGTCCACGCACTTAACCACTACACCAAGCTGGCTCCTAGTGACAGAAGCAGGCCACTGAGGGGACAGTTAGACCCACCTGGCAGTGGGTGGAGAAGAGTTGCCAATCTCCAAGTGAGGGCTGGAAATCACTCAGAATTACAAGTGTTCTCCAGATGACAGAGATCAGTTCCCCTGGAGAAAATGGCTTGTGGGGGGAGATATGTTGTCTGGAGCTCAGTTGTGATACCTGGTGATCTTCAGGCTCCACCTGGAGGTTGGCTACCCTAGGCATAGCAATCAGCGCTTCAGAGCAGGATCTGCTAGACCCAGGTTCTTGCTGAATGGGTGATTTTGGGCCAGTCACAGACTTTAAGCCTAACCTACCTCACAGGGTTGTTGTGCAAGTCAGAAGGGGGAGAGGAGAATGATGTCAGCTGCTTTGGTCCCCATTGCAGAGAAATACTACTTCTCCTCCAGGGGAACTATGGTTGCCAATCTCCAGGCAAGGGCTGGAGATCACTCAGAATTACAAGTGCTCTCCAGAGGGGGGATGGAAAGTTGAAGAGTGAAGTTGATGATTGGCTGGGAAAGAGATAGGGTTGCCAACTCCAGGTGGAAAATTCCTGGAGATTTGAGAGACAGAGCCTGGAGATGTGAGATTGGAGGAGGGGTAGGACCTCAGACAGGTACAATGCCATAGACTCCACCCTCCAAGCCAGCCAGTCCCTCATGGAGAACCATTTGTTGCCAGTCTCCAGGTGGGGGCTGGAGATCACTCAGAATTACAACTGCTCTCTAAGAGGGAGGAGTTGGAAAGCTGAAACCAGGGAACAACTAATGATAGACTAATGGTTGGCTGGGAGGGAGATAGGGTTACCAACTCCAGGTTGGGAAATTTCTGGAGATTTGAGGGGTGGACCCTGGAGAGGTTGAGGTTTCAGCAGGGGTGGGACCTCAGACAGGTTCAATGCCATAGACTCCACCCTCCAAACCACCTGTTCCCTCATGGGGAACCATTGTTGCCAATCTCCAGGGGAGGAATGGAGATCATGCTGAACTACAACGGCTCTTCAGATGGCAGAAATCTTCCCCTAGAGAAAATGGTGGACTCTGTGTCATTATACTCTGCTGAGGTCGCCACAGTAAATTGACGCTGAGTGCCCAAGGTCTTGGCACTCTCCCAGAGCCTCTTTCTAGAGCCTGTTGTATTTATTTCCACAACAGGTCATATATAAATAATATATAAACACTTATTTACTACTACCACCACCTGCTTTTTTTTTGCTTGCATGGAGGATGCTTGGCAGTGCAGCCAGCCTGGAGAATCTTCTCTTTGGCCTGAATTTTCTCAGCCAAGATGTGGTTCTCCTTGCCTCCCAGCCAAAGTCACTGTTTTAAGCCAAGCCTGGCCTCATAGGGCACTGCTTGTGCAGCTTCAGAGGTCGTTTTGGGGTGTCTCTCTCAGGAAAGACCATCCCAGGTTCAGGGCTGAGGATGTTGGTAACAACACTCACACACCCACCACCAGGACCCTCCCAAGCAACCAAAAGCAATAAAGCAAAACTTTTAAAAACAAGACCTTCACAAATCACAATGGAAAACCTCAACAAAACAACACTAGAGCATTCTCAGTGACAACAAACACAGAACAGTGAATCCACAAACAACAGCTGACAACCCCCCCCCCAACTAACCAAAACACACAAAGGAAATAGCAAAATTCCTTTTACTAATATCCTCCTTTTAAAAATATATGTATTTCCCCCAAATCTTACCTTTTAGATGTCTTCTTCAGTCCAGATAGAGTATACCACAATCCAGACAGGCCAAGGCAGGGACAGAGCGGCAGCAGTAGCTGAAGGCCTGAAACCAGAAGCCAGCAGCAGCCACCACACAAGAGCCCAGCAGCAACACCAGCCTTACAAGGGTGCACAGGCATTTGCAATTTCCAAATGCATGGCTGTGATTGGCTGTGGGGATCCCTCTCCACCTCTACCTCCATCCTTGATCCCAGGGAAGACCAAGAGAAGGCAGGGGGAAAAGGCTGCTTTAGATAGGTTCTGGACTTTTCTTTCTTTATGCTTCCACTGCCCCCTTTTTTAAATTCAACACACACACCCCAATTGCACCCAAGGTTCCTACCACCCACCTGGATCATTCCAGTGTTCCCCAGGGGGCAGTATTGCCCACTTTGAGAACCAGTGCTATATATGCTGTACCATCTCTCCTTATTATATAAAGCCAGGGGTCATTTCATAGAAAAAGAGGTGCAGGAGCTCATTAGCATACCTATTAGCATAACTCATTAGCATAACCGGCCAAATGTCAGTTTCAGCCCTATTATACCCTATGGGCCATTGAAGTCAATGGCAAAAACTCATAGGGTATATGAGGGGCTGGAGGAGAGGCGGTTTGAGGGAGAGGCTCCAAACTTGCAGGGTACCTTCTGGGACCTCTCCCCGAAATACCCACCAAGTTTTAAGAAGATTGCACCACGGGGTCCAATTCTATGGGGCCTCAAACAGGTTGCCCCATCCCCTCTATTGTTCTCTATGGTGGGAAAAAATGGGTACTTTTCCCCCGCCATAGAAAACAATGGAGATAATGGGGGCAACCTGTTTGGAGGCCCGTAGAATTGGACCCCCTGGTCCAATCTTCTTGAAAATTGGTGGATATTTGGGGGAGAAGTCCCAGAAGCTACCCTGCAAGTTTGGAGTCTCTCCCTCAAACCTCCTCCCCTCCAGCCAATTTTAAACTGCTGCCAAATTTCGGTGGCAATTCGGCAGCGGGCCAAATCAGATCAGAGAATCTGATTCGGCCCACGGCTGCCCTAGTGCCCACTCCTGGGCTGGTGGAGCAGTGCTCTGCCTTGCTCTGGCCCCAAAGGACCCCTGTATAAAGCTGTTTTCAAGGGGCAAGATTCCATGGGGCGTCAAAATCAGTTGGCTCTAGAAAATTCCTAGAGATTTGAGGGATGGAGCCTGGGACTTCAGACAATGCCATAGACTCCACCCTCCAAGCCAGCGAGTCCCTCATGGGGAACTATTGTCACCAGTCTCCAGGTGGGGACTGGAGTTCACTCAGAATTACAACTGCTCTCTGGGGGCAGGGGGGAGGAAATAGAAAGCTGAAGCCGGGGAACAGATAATGATACATTGATGGTTGCCTGGGAGGTAGGGTTGCCAACTCCAGGTTGGGAAATTCCTGGAGATTTGAGGGGTGGGCCCTGGAGAGGGTGAGGTTTCAGCAGGGGTGGGACCTCAGACAGCTTCAGTGCCATAGACTCCACCCTTCAAACCACCTGTTCCCTCATGAGGAACCACTGTTGCCAATCTCCAGGGGAGAGATTGAGATCACGCTGAATTACAACTGCTCTTCAGATGGCAGAGATCTTCCCCTAGAGAAAATGGTGGGCTCTGTGTAATTATACTCTGCTGAGGTTGCCACAGCAAATTGATGCTGAGTGCCCAAGGCCGGGGCACTCTCCCAGAGCCTCTTTCTAGAGCCCGTTGTATTTATTTCCACAATGGGCCTTATTCCTAGTAAATAAATAAATACAATATACACACTGTTGTTTTTGTTTTTTTCATTCACACAGTTGAGTCCAACTCTTCGTGACCCCATGGTCCACATCATGCCAGGTCCCCCTGTCTTCCACCATGCTCCAGAGTTTGCTTAATTTCCTGTTTGTTATATCGATTATTTATTTGTTTAACTTATATCCCGCCTTGTCAGTTTTTTACAACCGTCTAGCCATCTCATCCTTTGCCGTCCCCTTCTTTGTTGACCTTCAGTCTTTCCCAGCATCAGGGTCTTCTCCAGTGAGTGCTCCCTTCTCATTTGGTGGCCAAAGTATTTGAGCTTCAGCTTCAAGATCTGGCCTTCCAGGAAACAGTCAGGGTTGATTTCTTTGAGGACTGACTGACTGGATCTCCTTGCAGTCCAAGGGACTCTCAAGAGTCTTCTCCAGCACCATAATTCGAAAGCATCTATTCTTTGGCACTCGGCCTTCCTTATAGTCCAACTCTCACAGCCATAAATCACTACTGGGAATACCATGGCTTTGACCATACGGACTTTTGTTGGCAGGGTGATGTCTCTACTTTTTATTATGCTGTCTAGGTTTTCCATCGCTTTCCTCCCAAGGAGCACATGGGAGACCACAGTGATTTGTGAAGGGGTCATCTAATTTCCTCTATCCTCCTCCCACATCATGCAATGCTCCCACTAAGCCATGGAGTCTTGTGAGCAAAAATTTGACTTTGTGAGCTACCGGCATTGAAGTTGTGAGTGAGCAATTTGGCTATTGCATAATTTTTTTTGCTCTGCAGCCATCCTTCCTGAGCTAAGAAAAAAATGTGTGAGCTGGAGGCTAAAAAACTGTGAACTAGCTCACACTAACTTAGCTTAGAAAGAACACCACCCACATGATTTCTTAAGAACATAAGAACAAAAGAAGAACCCTGCTGCATCAGACCAGTGGTCCCCCTCCTGTAAATTAGACACCTTGATGGAGGCAGCCGAGTTTCTCATTCCCAGAGCCTGAAGGGAGGTGCAAGGGGGGCAGGTAGGGTTGCCAACTCCAGGTTTGAACATTCCTGGAGATTTGGAGATGCAGCCTGGGGAGGGTTAAGGTTTGGGGAGGGGAGGGACCTCAGGAGGGTATAATGTTGTAGAGCCTACCCTCTAAAGCAGCCATTTTCTCCAGTGAAACTGACCTCTGCCATCTGGACATCAGTTTCAATTCCCAGAGGTCACGGGGGGAGAGGGTGCCTGGAAGTTGGAAACCTTCATGCCAGGGTAGACCCTTCCCCCTCCTCTGCCTCTTCTGAGAGGCAGTGCTCTGAGCTAAGCTATCCCCCCAGAGCTGATCATTACAGTTTGGCTTCCTCAGGAGTTGGAGGAGGGCAGCTGAGCTCCCACCAAGATCTTTGATGGAGCCAGGCTGGAATGTTCAGTGGCACCGCTCGACAACTGCTGCTTCATAGCCCGCTCTGCAGGGACCAACTGGGCTTTGGGGAGGCTCTCCTTTCAGCTGCCTGACAGGTTGCCAATTCCAAACAAGAACTAATTTATCAAGGGTCAGAGCGGCTAAATAGAATGTATTTCCTGTCACGTTCCAGCTGGCAAAGTGCAGGGCGCTCGAAAGCCACCTTTGTGGTGCTCCCCCACCAAATGCACAGCAGGGGGGGGCTTCACAATCAGCGGGGTGGCCTGGGTGGATGCCCCCTCATAATGGATAGCAGTTGTTCCACATTAATCTATTTTAATGAAGTGCGCGACCTTCTTTCTCAGTGGACCGACAACTAATTTACCAAATAAATCTTGCCTGGTGTCTTAATTCTATTTTGCAAATCATCCCAATAGCTCATGTATGAGCACTTTATATACTTCAGGGCAGGACGGAACAGAAGGCAGGATGACGGATGGGCAAAAGGTGGGCTCCATCTCTGCTCTGCGAGTCCCGCGGGAATGACTGGAAGCTCCCGTGTATAGAAGAGGGATCAGCCCTCGGTCCCTGGTGGTCTTCCCCATATTTTGGGGGTGGGGAGTCATGACCAGGGAAGGGATCATAGACATGCAGGTGAGCTCTGAAGCACATGTTATTTTATAACACAGTAGTAAGGGGATAGGCTGGGGGGTTGTACTGCCTTGCAGGCTCTGAGTATCAGGTGCCAGAAGTTAGGCAAAGCGGAGTCATTCAGTCCAACGTCAGGGGTCCAGAAGTCTGGCAATGCAGAGTCGTTAATAAACAAGTTAAAAAGCATCGGGCCGAATACTGATCCCTGTGGTACCCCACTGCTTACCACCCTCCACTGAGAAAACTGCCCACTTATACTCACTCTCGGTTTCCTTTTAATTAGCCAGTTTTTGATCCACAAAAGGACTCTCTTTTTCTCATCTCTTTTTCTCAACTGAAAACCCCCCGACTCTCCAGCCATTCCTCATAAGGAACGTGCTCCAACCCCTTAATCATCTTGGTTGCCCTCTTTCATACCTTTTCCAGCTCTGCAGTGTCCTTTTGGAGATACAGTGACCAGAACTGTACAGAGTATTCCAAATGAGGCCACACCATAGATCTATACATGGGCATTACAATATTGGTCGTTTTATTCTCAACCTTGTTCCTAATAATCCCTGAAGATAGATCCAGGTGGGCAGCCATGTTGGTCTGAAGAAGCAGAATACAGTTTGAGTCCAGTGGCACTCCGAAAACCAACAAAGTTTTATCCATGGTATGAACTTTTGTGTGCATGCACACTTCTTCAGATCCACCCTCCTGAGCACCTGGAGAAGCATGCCTGCATACGAACGTTTATACCTTGAATAAAACTTCATTGGTCTTAAAGGTGCCACTGGACTCAAACGTTGTTCTAATAATCCCTAACGTAGAGCTTGCCTTTTTCACCGCCACAGCACACTGGACTGACATTTTCATTGAGCTCTCCACTATGATCCCAAGATCTTTTCCCCTCTCAGTCTCAGCAGGTTCAGACCCCATTAGACTATACTTTTT
Source organism: Lepidodactylus listeri (assembly GCA_029233225.1). Classification (NCBI taxonomy): domain Eukaryota; kingdom Metazoa; phylum Chordata; class Lepidosauria; order Squamata; family Gekkonidae; genus Lepidodactylus; species Lepidodactylus listeri. Next base: position 99,782,491 of record JARCFY010000011.1, on the reverse strand, counting down.
AAAATGATTTTATTTGTTGCCTTATACAGAGGGTGCATTCAGACAGGCGTACTGGAGCCTGCTGGAGCCAGCTCAAAACGGCTCGTTCCAGACAATCGTGATCACACTCACCTCGCCTCGAATCGCATTCAAGCGGCTCCCCAGCGTTTACACTACCGGCGCTCAAGGGGGGTTCAGGTTTTTTTTATTTTTTCGCTCCTTGCGCATGCGCACAAACACTCATACATAGGGATGAAAAAAACTTATTTTCGCACATGTGCAGCACCATTTGACCGAATCACTGCTTCCTTTTGATACTTCCGCAGGGCACTGTGATTTCACTCACAAGAGCCTTAGCTTGACCTCTAAATCATGTAAACGATAGAACAAGCGGCCATTTACAGATGTGTTCTTGAAATGTAGGTATGAATGGGCGCTCATGCGAATCTCGCTGAAGGTAAAAAAAAATGGCGGGCGAAAAGTGGAAGCCAGAGGCTTCCGCGGGGAGGGGGGTGTCAACTGAGTCGCTAGACCCCGCCTCGCTGTCGCTCGAGTCCAGAGTGGCGCCGCCTTCCGCCACTGTCAATTCGAACCCCGTGGGGCAGCCAGGGCCTCAGTTGCAAGGACAAGGGAGGGGGGTTACGTCACCACACCCTCTCCTAGTCCCTCCTGCGCAGACTTGGGTTTCACTCTCTCTCTGGAACCATCAATCAGTCTCACGTCAGGGCATCCTCCTCGGCCCCTTCTGGCTGCCCTCTTTTATCCCTCCCCCCTCCCAACATCCCCTTCCTGACCCCTCCTCCCTTCTAGACTCCTCCCCCCTTCTTAACTCAAGACGCCGAGCCTCTGGAGAGGCCCCAGCATCCTGTCTCAGTGCTCCTCCCCCTTCCTTCCCCTCTGGCCAGCCTAGCCACGGAGCATGGAGCAAGCTGCGGGCTCTCCCTCCCAGCTGCTGCTGTCTCTCTGCTATTTCCCCTCGGCTCTTCCCTGCCGGCCCCTCCACACTCCACGCTGGCTGGGTGAGCGGGGAGAGGATGTTTGTTGGTGGGGGAATGACGAGGGAGGGGGTTGCCAGTCCTCCTGGCTCCCTGGGAGTCCCGTCGTCGGGACAGGGGGGAACTCGAAAGTGGCTCAGAGACGGCTCCACATTTACACATCAGAGAAATGCGGCTGGAGCCAGAAGAGGACGGTTGAGACCACCAGGGGACTTGGTCTCCTTTTTGAGACGGTTTGAGATGGGATTTGGTATGGGAGGCAACGACTGGGGACGGGAGGCAGCTGTGACAGTCTAAACACACAGCTCTGAGCTGGCTCGAACCGGCTCAAATCTGCGCGTCTGAACGCACCCAGAGTGAACAGTAACATAGTATTAATAATACAACAGAAATTAAACATGAACATATACTAAGATATAGGCTGTTTTTTATAACTTGAGTGTCCTTACATCAAAATGTTACAGAGCTACATTAAATTTAGAACATCATAAAATTTACTTGGTACATTATAGGATGCAGGAAGCATGTAAACCATACTTGAAGGTGGGGGGGGGGGGGGGGTTTGTCCCAATGTGTATTGTCTTACACTTTGGTATTGCTGTTCAGGTGCACAGTCGAGTTCGACTCTTCGCAACCCCATGGACCACATCACGGCAGGCCCTCCTGTCTTCCGTCGTGCTCTGGAGTTTGCTCAACTTCATGTTCGTTGCATCGATGACACTGTCTGACCATGTCATCCTTTGCCATCCCCTTCTTCTTTGACCTTCAGTCTTTCCCAGCATTAGGGTCTTCTCCAGGGAGTGTTCCTTTCTCATTTGGTGCCTCACACTTACCAACACTGAACTTCATTTGTACTAGTGTTCCCTCTAAGCTGCATTCGTGTGAGCTAGCTCACAGATTTTTAGCCTCCAGCTCACACATTTTTGTTGAAGCTCAGGAAGGATGGCTCCAGAGCTAATTTATGCAGTAGCCAAATCACTCGCTCACAACTTTAATGCCAGTAACTCACAAAGTAGAATTTTTGCTCACAAGAATACTCCACAGCTTAGAGGGAGCCTTGTTTGCCACATGATCACCCACTCACCCAGTTTGCGGGTCCTGCTTAAGCTTGGTGAAGCTTGGAAAGTCATGTTTGAGTTGGTTCTGTGTGGTTCAGGGGGGTGGGGGAGTCTTTGTACCACGTGTTTCTTCATAGCCCTTTTCCCTACAGACTTCCTTTAACTCAAATATGGTTCCTGTTTTGAGTTAGTTGAACATACAAATTTGCCATTGGTCCACCAGACTCACTGTTGCCTGTTCTGCATCTCAGATGGGGGGAGGGGAAGCCAACAACTGCTACCTGAGGTTCTTTAACTGGAATTCAGGGATTAGAACCTGAGACTCTTGCATGCAAAGCAGGTTTCCCCTCCGCTAAGCCATTGCCCCAACCCAGGACTGATATCCTAATTGCAGGGTCCCCCAGAATGGTGTCCTCTGCTACTTCCCCCAGTGCCCAGTGAGCTTTCCACAAAGCGGGTGGAAATGTTGTGAGGCAGGGCTTCTTATTGGCTGCCCCCATTCAAATGGAAGGGTCTTCCACAGCCACCCTGGCAGCTGCTGCCACTGGAAGGTCAGGACAACTGGCAAGCGCCCAAGCACTTGGGCATTCCTTGGCCAGCCTGGAGTTCCATGCCTTCTTCAGGCCTGACCAGCTGTCGCACTGAGCTTCTTTTGAAAATAGGGTTGCCACTGATTGTCCACTTGGTCAGGCAACCTCCCACCCTCTGCCTTGGTCCCCTGCTGCCACTCCGAGTGGCAGGGGGAAAGGAGAGAAGGGAATCCTAGATTTTCAGGGACATCCTAGACCTTCCCGTGATTCAGTGATGTCATTTCCAGTCATGCAAGATACCATTTTGTTAAATCTCCCTCCCCCCCCCCCCCCATCTTCCTGAGATTGTCAGTTGAGGTGCAATCCCAGAGGGAGGGAGGGAGGGGAAGGAAAGAGAGAGGGGGGAAAGAGGAAGGAAGGAAGGAAGGAAGGAAGGAAGGAAGGAAGGAAGGAAGGAAGGAAGGAAGGAAGGAAGGAAGGAGGGAGGGGGGAGGGAATAGAGGGAGGGAGGGGAAGGAAGGAAGGAGAGAGGGGGAGGGGAGGGAGGGAGGATCCTGCAGTTACATGACAATTCCTTTTGATGCTGATTTTCTTCTGTATTACTAGGGTGCATCAGTAACCTGTAAGTTAAAAAGGGGGGGGGGGGGTGCTTGCTGAATACCATAGCAAAATGAAACTAGTTTTAAAAATTCCGCAGAGCTGAATGCAGGGCAGAGAGAAACCACAGAAGACGACTGAGAGCAACTGTTCCTCCCTGAGAAGAAGCTAGAAAAACACGGAATTAGGCGTGTGGTGGCCACAAGCCAAGTCGAGGCCTGCAGCAGCCGGGGGAAAAGAGTGATGGAACTCAGGATGATAACAAGAGAGGGGGAGAGAAGGGGGCCAGAAGGGAGAAATCAGAGAGAGAACAAAACCGGGGGGGGGGGGGGGCAGGGGTGGAGTGTGGGCTTCCTTCTTAACAGCCAGGAGAGTGGACTGTCACCTCTTATTTAATGTAAGTGGCTCAAGCCTTGGTTTCCCCCTTCAAAGGCAAAGCAGTGCCCCTCCCTCAAAGTCTTTGTACCGGAACGCTTCTCTTTCAATGCCCTTTCTGTACACTAATGCATTGATCGTTACAGGTGTTTTTTAAAAAAACAGATAGCGAGCATTTTTCTGTTGTTGTTCCAGGCGCTAATGTGTTTATCCAGTCACAAATTCACTTACGCCAGGCGGCGTCACAAAAGAAAGGGGGCACGGTTCATGAAACACAATGGGAGAAGCACATGGTTTTTCTTTAAAAAAGGAATCTGTATTTACACATTGAATAATCCAATGAAATTATAAACAATTCTAAAAACCCTTGAGGGTGTCAGCTTTTCAGAGGGCGCCATCCATGAGCTGGCTGCCCAGCATGGTAGGGAGAAGGCTTAGGGCCCAATCCGTTGTTCCCCCAGTGGTCTTCTGGCAAAGGAGACACGGCAGCACAGAGTCAGGCCCAGGGACCAGCATTCCCTCTAAGCTGAGTTAGTGTGAGCTAGCTCACAGTTTTTTAGCCTCCGGCTCACACGTTTTTGTCTCAGCTCAGGAAGGAGGGCTCTGGCAGGGACTGAACCTTTCCGGAAGCTACAACTGAACACATGCTAAAGTCCAGGCAGGGAATCCTTCCTTTTCCCCTCCTCTTGTCTTTCCCTGCAATGCCCCCACCTTTGTATTCCCAGGCTCAGCTGCGGGAAGATAGCTACGGAGCTCCTTCAGGAGAGAGCAGAAAAACATCAGGAGAGCCCTGCTGGATCAGACCAGTGAGGGTCCATCTAGTCCAGCCTCCTGTCCCACACAGTGGCCAACCAGCTCCTCTGAAGGACCTACAACAGGGCATAGAGGCTGAGGCCTTCATAAGAACTAGGGTTGCCAAGTCCAACTCCGGAAATATCTGAGGACTTTGGGGGTGGAGCCAGGAGACTTTTGTGATGTCACTTCCTGTGATGTCACTTTCTGTGGAGTCACTCCCAGGTCAAGTGGCAAGTGATGTCACTTCCCCTTTAGATGATGTCACTTCCAGTACACTCTTCAAAATACACAACAGAAAGGTCTAAGATCCTAAGGCTGAACACTGCCAAAAACCAGAACTACACCTTCATGCAGCAGAGTCACAACTGTCTTTTTAAAAAATCATGACTATGATCCAGAGAGCTAAGTTACATTTGAATACATGTATTGTGCATAATCACATCTGCCCAGGGGCTGCTTCTAGATGAGGAAAGGACAATTCCCAGGGCTTTTTTCTTTGACAAATTTCTTTTAAAAATGTTATAAAGTTCATGATTTTTCAGTATACGTACTGAAAACTTCCATTTCCATCTTGAGAGTTGTGGCACCTCCCCCCCCCCCCCCAAACCCTGAAAATTCCAAATAGCTATACTGGCTTAGCTGGTACAGTGTTCCCTCTAAGCTGAGTTAGTGTGAGCTAGCTCACAGATTTTTAGCCTCCGGCTCACACATTTTTCTTAGCTCAAAAAGGATGGCTCCAAAAAAACCTAATTGATGCAGCAGCCAAATTGCTCGCTCATAATTTTAATGCCAGCAGCTCACAAAGTAGAATTTTTGCTCACAAGACTCCACAGCATAGAGGGAACATTGGCGCTGGAGCTGGAGGGAGGAAAATCAAAACTCATAAGAACATAAGAGAAGCCAATGCTGGATCAGGCCAGTGGCCCATCCAGTCCAACACTTTGTGTCACACAGTGGCCAAAAATACCAGGGGCCCTCAGAAGGTCCAGGACCCTAGAAGCCCTCCCACTGTGTTCCCCCCCCCAAGCACCAAGAATGCAGAGCATCACTGCCCCAGACAAAGGGTTCCATCTAGACCTTATGGCTAATAATAGCCACTGATAGACCTCTGCTGGATGGGGACAGAGAGAGAGAGAGAGAGAGAGAGAGACAGACAGACAGACAGACAGACAGAAAGAAAGAAAGAAAGAAAGAAAGGGGGAGGGGGAGAGAGAGAAGGAAAAGAGTTGAGGCAGGCAACTTACCACAGCAGGGAGAGCAAGGCAGCCTCGCAAGCCAAAGCCAGGCCTCTCAGTACAAAGGGCCTAGCCTGGGCAGGGCTTTCTCTTGCTGGCTCTGCTGTTAAAGGGGAAGCGTCCTATAAGGCTTTTTCCTGCAGCCTCTCTGCAGGAACTTCCCCTTTAAATGGTTCAGGTCCTGGCTGGGAAGGGGCGGGGCAGGCTCGGAGGCCAGCTGGAACTGCGTTCCCTGCGTTCCTGCTGAAAAAGAGCCCTGCTTACCAGTGCACACTAGGAAGAGACTGGAGGACTGAGCAGCCATTTTGTCCCCCGCCAGCCAATTTTGAAAAGGCGGGGGTGAGGAGTTAAAATCGGGGTTTCCCCCGCCGTCCCGGGGGGTTGGTAAGCCTAATAAGAACATTGGAAGAGGCCTGCTGGATCAGACAAGCGGTCCTTCTAGTCCAGCATCCTGTCCCACACAGTGGCCAACCAGTTCCTCTGGATGGCCAACAATAGGGCATAAAGGCCAAAGCCTTCCCCTGATAATAACATCAGAAGAACCCTGGTAGATTAGACAAGCGTTCCATCTAGTCCAGCATCCTGTCTCACACAGTGGCCAGCCAGTTCCCCATGGTGGCCAACAATAGAGCATAGAGGCTGAGGCCTTCCCCTGATAAGAACATAAGAGCCCTGATGGATTAGGCCACTGGTCCATCTAGTCCAACATCCGGTGTCACACAGTGGCCAACCAGTTCCTCTGGACAGCCAACAAAGGGCAGAGAGGCCGAGGCCTTCATAAGAACTTAAGAAGAACCTTTCTGGATCAGACCAGTGGCCAACCAGTTCCTCTGGACAGCCAGAAATTGGGCATAGGGGCCAAGGCCTTCCCCAGATAAGAAAATCAGAAAACCCTGCTAGATGCTCATAAGAAGATAAGAGCCCTGCTGGATCAGAACAGTGGTCCATCCATTCCAGCATCCTGTCTCACACAACACCTAGCCAGTTCTTGTGGATGGCCAGCAACAGGACACAGAGGCCGAGGCCTTCCCCTGATGTTGCCTCCTAGCTCTGGGATTTAGAGGATTTAGTGCCTCTGAATGTGGAGGTTCCCCTCAATCACCATGGCTGGTAGCCACTGATAGACTTATCCATGAATCTATCTAATCCCTAACACAGAATTTGCCTGTTTCACTGCTGCAGCACTCTGGGTTAATGCTGTCCTTGAGCTATCCACTGCAGCCCCAGGATCTTTTTCCTTCTCAGTCGCAGCAAGTTCAGATCCCATTAGCCTATACTTGGAGTCGGGATTTTTTAATCTCATTCTGTCTCCAAGAAGCCCAGGGTGGCTAAGCTTACCATTTGCCCACTTATGGCGGGAGACCTCCAGGGGATTGCTGCTTTTGCCTGCCGATGTTCAGTTGGTTGGGAGATGGAAACAGGCTGGCACAAACAGGAGGCAAGCTAGTCCCCATACAATGATGCAACTTCTGGTGAGACCTAGAAGTGACCCTGGGGGTGACACTCTAGCAGTTGACCAAAATCAAAAAGTCCATGGAAACCATTGAGTTTTGGGATAAGAGCTAGAGCATTGCCCTGGGTCATACTGGAAGCTGTGTCATCACGTTGGAATGACAATAATGCCCCTCAATAAGTTCTTGTCTCCTTTCACCTTGTGTCACCTGCCAGGCCAGGCCTTGGGTTGCAGACAAAGCTCTGTATCCACAGTCTGGGAGGTAGCTTGATTAGCCCAAGGTAACCTAGTGAGATACAAGACAGACTTAGGTGTGTTAGTTCTCTAAAGATCTATCAATACCTCAAAGCTTGCTCCCAGCCCTTTGGGCCAGCCTCATGGTCCAACATGGCTGCCAGTCCCAGTCCTCAGACAAAAGGTCTGTTCAGCTCAGCATCCCGAGAAAAAAAGAGAGCTCTTTCCTGTCGCCCAAAGAAGTTATCTTCTCTGTTCCTCCTCCTCCTCCTGGATCCCAGTCCACCCCGGTCAAGGCACCTTTTCCTGTCATCTCCTGGAAGTCCCTTCATGTAACCTGTCTAGCAATAAACCCACCAAGCCTCTATGTTCCCTCCTCACAGAGGACGACACTCAAGAAGAGTCCCTCCCATTGTCTCTTGCAAGACCCATTAACATTTCTTAAGAGATGCGTCTGGAAGGCCATTGGCGAATTCCCTCCCCCTTCCAGCTTGTTCTTAGCTCAGAGAAAAAGAACTGGTTAAAATGCCCAATGAAGTCCTGCTTGATGCCAGCCCCCCAGGAGACAAGGCATTTCTCCACAGGTAGCCTACTTCAGTGGAAGTTGCAGGAAGGAGGCTGGTCTCTGCTGGTGGAGGTAAAAAATGGAACTTCACATGGAATGTGATACATCTCTGGGGAGGAGGAGTGTTCTAGGTCCCTCAGAACATAAGAACCTAAGAGAAGCCAATGTTGGATCAGGCCAATGGCCCATCCAGTCCAACACTCTGTCACACAGGGGCCAAAAACACAAAGTGCCACCAGGAGGTCCACCAGTGGGGCCAGGACACTAGAAGGCCTCTCACTGTTGCCCCCCCCCAAGCACCAAGAATACAGAGCATCATTTGCCCTAGACCGAGAGCTCCTATCTATACCTTGTGGCTAATAGCCACTGATGGACCTCTGCTCCATATAAGAACATCAGAGAAGCCAGTGTTGGATCAGGCCAGTGGCCCATCCAGTCCAACACGCTGTGTCACACAGTGGCCAAAAATACCAGGTGCGCTCAAGAGGTCCAGCAGTGGGGCCAGGACACTAGAAGCCCTCCCACAGTGTCGCCCCCGCACAAGCACCAAAAATACAGAACATCACTTGCCCCAGACTGAGGGTTCCTATCTATACCTTGTGGCTAAGAGCCACTGATGGACCTCTGCTCCAGATGTTTATCCCATTCCCTCTTGAAGCCATCCATGCTTGTAGCCGCCACCACCTTCATGTCAGCACTGACTGGAAATAGAACCAAGGGTGCTTTTCCAGATTTTGGGGTGGGGGGAAGAAAGGAGGAAGAGGAGGCGACTGGATTTATACCCCGCCCTTCACTACCAGAAGTAGTCTCAGAGCAGCTTACAATTAGCCTCCCCCTCCCCACAAAACAGACACCCCTGTGAGGTAGGTGGGGCTGAGAGAGCTCCTTTGAGGACTGCTCTTGAGAGAACAGCTCTGAAAGCACCAAGGTCACGCCAGCAGCTGCATGTGGAGGAGTGGGGAATCAAACCCGATTCTCCCAGATTAGAGTCCGCGCTCTTAACCACGACACCAAACTGGCTCTCAGTTTATTTGGGTTTTTTGCTGTCAAGTCACAGCTAACTTAACGGCAGCCCTGCAGGGTTTTCCGGGCAAGAGATCTTCAGATGTGTTTTTGCTGTTGGCAGCCTTTGTCTCTTGACCCTGCTATTCCTTCGTGGTTTCCCTTCCACATACTAGCCAGGGCCGACCCTCCTTAGCTTCCAAGACCTGACAGTTTTAAAGTACGGTGTGGATTTACACGGGTCCACCTAATCAACAGACCCATGTTAGAATTTGTACTGATGATGTATAAAACCGATGAGCTGTGCAGCAGTCCAGGCAAGGTGAAGAAGAGATTGGATTTATACCCCGCCCTTCACTTGTAGTCTCAGAGTGGCTTACAAACTCCTTTTCCCTTCCCCTCCCCACAACAAACACCCTGTGAGGTAGGTGGGGCTGAGAGAGCTCTGAGACAACTGTCCTTGAGAGAACAGCTGGTACAGACTGAGCGTGTGCATCAGTGAAGGACTGAGCGTGTGCGTCGGGGAAGGTTCTGCACCACTCGAAGTTCCCAGGCTCAGTACCAGCCTTTGCAGACTCACCATCAGCTGCTCGGACTCTGTCACCAATGGGGGTCCCCCTCCCCAATTTTTATGGCTCTGCAAAGGTGGAAGAAGCAAACGACATCTCATGGTCCTTCACAGACTGCAGAATTGTTCTCAAAGCGACTGATGTGGGAAGAGGGGGAAGCCGACCACGTTGACTGACACGGATACCGGCTTTGGGAATAATATGAGGGCTATTTTAACTTGGTAAATACTCAAGTTCGGTATTCAAGCCACTCTCCTTCCGTTATTTGAACGGTGATTTGCTCTTTACAAAGAGATGCTCCGTGTTCCTTTTACGATTGTTGTAAAAGCTTTTCAGCTGCTAACTGGGGTCCTTCAGGCGTCATTATATGCTTTATGAGAAACTGATGGGCAAACCTAAGAATAATTATTTTGCAAAGTCCCGGGAAATAAATACGGCGATAAAAGAGAGGTTCAATCTGCGAGCCTTACATAAAAATCGTCGACAAAAGATGGGCATCGTTTGCTGATTCCTTGAAATTGTACAGGGTCATCATTTGTCTTATTTTTTAAAGAACACAGATTAGAAAATCTCTCTGGGATAAATCTGATGGAAGCTAGATGGAAATTTATATGCTGAATGAACCACCGTGTTCAGTTTATACGAACCTTATTTTCAGAGTTGCTACCAGTGGCACTTTATTGAGACCACAGAGATCGATTTCCCGGGAGAAAATGGCTTCTCTGGAGGGTGGCCTTGACGGTATTATACCTTGTTGAGGTCTAGGGTTGCCAACTTCCAGATTGGGGCTGGAGATCTCCTAGAATTATGTTGCAGAATTAGGGCTGGATTGAGCCTCAGTCCTCTGCTAAACCTCTGGTACACCTATGATACTTTAATTTCTATAGTAATTAACATCTATAGTTGAATCTGTGGTTCTGTTTCCCAGGAAACTTCAGGAAACTGCTAAGTGCTGTGGCCTTCTGGATAACACTGTACATGACTTCTGCCTTAGATGACTCTTGCCTTTTGGAATGTTTATACACTTTGTTGTTCAGTTGCACAGTTGAGTCCAACTCTTTGGGACCCACAGACCACATCAGCAAGGCCCTCCTGTCTTCCGTCGTGCTCAGGAGTTTAGTACTGTGTATAGTTCTGGTCGCTACACCTCAAAAAAGATATTATAGCATTGGAAAAAGTGCAGAAAAGGGCAACTAGAATGATAAAAGGGTCGGAACACCTTCCCTATGAAGAAAGGTTGAAGCACTTGGGGCTCTTTAGCTTGGAGAAACGATGGCTAAGGGGTGACATAATTGAGCTTTATAAGATTATGCATGGGATTCACTGCCAGCGGGAATTAGATAAACACAAGTGGAGACCTGCAAGAAACTTGCAGGATAGTTATCCCATTCCTCACACCTTTGCTTCCTCCCTTCTCCCCCTACCTCTCTCACACTCTTTCTCCCTTCTGCCCCCCCTTTCTTACTCTCTCGCTCTCCTCCATGTATGTTACTTCCTCTCTCTTTCTGACCTGTCATCATTCCCTTTGTTTTTCTGCCTCCCCACCTCATCACTCTTTCTCTCTCTTTCTGCCTCCCACCTCAAATTCCACCCTCCCCAGGCTCCACCTCTCAAATGTCTGGGAATTTCCCAACCTGGAGTTGGCAACCCTATTTCCTTCCCACCCAACAGCCAACCTACCTTTATCTGTCTTCAGCTTTCTATCTCCACCCCCCTCCCCTGCAGCCTCTACCTAGGAAAATTACAGTCTTTCTCCACAATGGGGACTAAAGCAGCTTACATTATTATTTCCTCTTTGTTATCTGCACAACAACCCTGTGAGGTTGGTTAGGCTGAAAGTATGTGACTGGTCCAAAATCTCCCAGTCAGCTTCCACTGCAAGATGGGGATCTGAACCTGGGTCTCGCAGATCCCAGTCTGAAGCTCAAACTGTTGCACCACAATGGCTTTCATACAGTGGCTGCTGATGAACTGTAGCAAAACAGCTGGGCCTAATTAAGTCATGCAAATCAGGTGGTACCAAGTCACACAGAGGGTGCTGCCTAGGGATCCCAGCCTCCAGATGGGACCTGGGGATCCCCTGGAGTTACTGCTCATCTCCAGACTACAGAGATAACTTTCCATGGAGAAAATGGATGCTTTGGAGGGGGGAGTTTATGGCATTGTACCTCACTGAGGTCCCTGTCCTCCCCAGGCTCCACCCCCAAATCTCCAGGAGTTTCCCAGCCTGGATCTGGATCTGCTGCTGGTGGCCGGGGGGGGGGGGGGGTGTACTTGGCAACCCTAAACTGCTGCCAGTAAAAACCCTGCTTTTTACTGACAAAAAGTTAGAGCTTCCCCCCCCCCCCCCCGAACATTCTAATCTCCTCACAGTTGATGTCTGGAGTTGGTGCCATTTCAAAAGGTATTTAGGGGGATTCTACGGTCACTGAAGGTTTTTTTTTAACTTTTCGGATTTTTCTGCACATGGGGGAGTGCCCCCCATGTGTAGGAAAACCTCCCTGCCTCCCAGGTGCCCCCCCCTGTGCGGATTTAGGTATCCTCACACAGGGGGCGCCTTCGGAATTAGATATATAGATAAGGAGCAGAGGTCCATCAGTGGCTATTAGCCACATGGTATAGATAGGAGCTCTCGGTCTGGGGCAAGTGATGCTCTGTATTCTTGGTGCTTGTGGGGGGGGGGGCAACAGTGGGAGGGCTTCTGGTGTCCTGGCCCCACAGGTGGACCCCCTGGTAGCAGCTGGTATTTTTGGCCCCTGTGTGACACAGACTGTTGGACTGGATGGGCCATTGACCTGATCCAACATGGGCTTCTCTTATGTTCTTATGATATCCTTTATAGAATGACCAGTGCACTGTTTATGTACTGGGCATGTGTTGAAATATTCTGTGCTGAATATTGAAATGCCACAAAAGTATTTTCCAACAAGAGTGTGCAATAGAATAAACTGAGTTTTGGTTTAGACCATCTCTCTCTCTCTCTCTCTCTCTCTCTCTGCAGTTGGGAAACCAGCTTCTCTTCTCCCCAAAATGAACACAGTGGGAACGGGAGGGCATGAAAGGGTTCCTGCACCCCTCGTTTTCCCCAACAAATTACAACTGATCTCCAGACTACATAAATTGTTCATTTCTTATTTGTTTAAAACCGTCATTCCCTTTCTCCTGGAGAAAACGGCTCTGCTTGGGAGGTGGGCTGCATGGGACTCTGCCACCCCCCTGAACCTCACTCTCCCAAGCGCCACCCTCAAATCTCCAGGTATTTCCAAACCCAGAGTTGGCAACCATGCTAAGGTCCCTCCAGTGCTCAAACCACACCTTCTCCAAGGCTCCAGGAATTACCTAGGTTTGAGTGGCAAGCCCAGTGGGGCCACAAACAAAGAGGACCTTTTCTTGTGGGATTCATGAAGCCCTCCCCGTGCCAGTCGGAAAGTGTAACAAGTGACGGAATCTGGAAACACTGAGATCTGGGTGCCTAAAGAAAGAAAAATAACTTTTCTGCGGAAGACAATTTCCATGTATGGCGTCTAGATCAAGATATATGGCTCTGTCTGCTTTGATTTATTTTTATTTGCAAGCCTTACTCCATTGCCACTGATCTTAGGGACAAGGAAGCAGACGCGGGGTTCTGCACCACTAGAAGCTCTTTGGCCACGAGTCCCTTAGCTCAGCCTTTTGTTCTTCAGAGAGGAAAATGCTGAGATCACAGAGAGAGTAATGTCACCAAAGCAGCATAAGCAAGAATGCCTTTCGGGATCCCGCATCCCGCGGCAGAGAGATGGAAAGCCAGTTGTGGAATAAAGAGCTAATTTTCGGCTGTTTCTCACATCTTCGGGGGCTGTTTGTAGAGGAAACATCGGCATGTCTCGCGGGCCGGCCTGGAAGGCACACCGAATGCTGTGGATCAGTGCAGGTTGCTCAGCTGTTTCAAAGTCTTTTCCTTCTGCAGTTAGGCAGGCAGAACATGTCTTACTTGGAGTTGGGTTGCCAGCTCCAGACTGGGAAATTCCTGGAGACTTGGGGGTGCAGCCTGGGGAGGCCGGGGTTGTACAACTGCCGTTGTCAGGTCCCTCCTGGCACCAGCAGGGAATGTAGGGTTTGTTGCTGTTGTTCAGTCGCACAGTCGAGTCCGACTCTTTGCGACCTCGTGGACCACATCACACCAGGCCCTCCTGCCATGTTCCAGAGTTTGCTTAATTTCATGTTCATTGCATTAATACCACTGTCTAACCATCTCCTCCTTTGCCGTCCCCTTCTTTTTTGACCTTCAGTTTTTCCCAGCATCAGGGTCTTCTCCAGGGAGTGCTCCCTTCTCGTTTGGTGGCCAGAATATTTGAGCTTCAGCTTCAAAATCTGGCCTTCCAGGGAACAGTCAGGGTTGATTTCTTCTAGGATTGACTGATTTGATCTCCTTGCAGTCCAAGGGACTCTCAAGAGTCTTCTCCAGCACCATAATTCGAAAGCATCTATTCTTTGGCGCTCGGCCTTCCTCATGGTCCAACTCTCACAGCCATATATTACTCCTGGGAATACCATGTCTTTGACCATGCGGACTTTTGTTGGCAGGGAGATGTCTCTGCTTTTTGTTATGCCATCTAGGTCTCTGCATTTTGTTATGCCATTGTTATGCCTTTTCTCCCAAGGAGCAGGCGTCTTTTAATTTCATGGCTGCAGTCACTGTCTGCAGTGATCTTGGATCCCAGGAAGGTGAAGTCTGTCACTGCGTTCAGACTTCCCCTTCTATTTGCCAAGGAGTGATGGGGCCGGATGCCATGATCTTGGTTTTTTGATGTTGAGTTTCAAGCCAGCTTCTGCACTCTCCTCTTTCATCCTGAGCAAGAGGCTCTTGAGGTCCTTTTCGTTTTCTGCAGAAAGTAAATGTAGGGTTGCCAAACCCATATTGGGAAAGTCCTATAGATCTGGGGGTGGATCCTGGAAGGACAGGGACCTTAGTGGAGTAGAATGCCAGAGAGTCCACCTTCCAAAGCATCCATTTTCTCCAGGGGGCTGACCTTTGTAGTCTGGAGATGAGCTGTAATTCCAGGGGATCTGCAAGTCCCACCTGGAGGCTGGCATCTCTAGGAAGGAGAGAAACCTCTCGAGCATGGGGCCTCCAACTCCCACTGCTGGTCCAGAAAAGTATCTTAGTGGGTGCAAATGAAAGCTGAGTGAATCAATAGGATGACCCTCCCCTGGTGTCTCGCCTGGACCAGCATGACCCAAATAGTTTCAGTCCTATAACTCAACTGAAACAGGTCTAGACAACGGTAAGCCCAAAGCGACACTGTGTACTTTTACAGATGAGCTGCGGGGACAGGCAGAGGCTATTTGACTGACGGGAGCACAAACGGTGTTTTAAAATGTAGCAGAACCACGAGTTCTTCAGCTGCACGGTTGCCTCCCTTGGAAGTGAATCATTTCCTCGGGAGAACCCAGAGCTGTGAATATCTTTTATTTCTCAAACAACCTTTCCAATAATTGTCAATTAAGGCCTTCAGATGTCAAATGCCATATGGCTGCTGCTCGCACGGAGTTATGCAAAGAGCAAAGCGCGGCGCGTGGCGAATCTCCAAGGGCCCTGGGGGTTTGCAGATTGCGTGGCAGAATTGGCACAGGGAGCCATTTGACACTCCACTGTTGGCTGCAGGCTGCACAGCCCAGGGGGGGGCATATTTCCTAGGGCTTCCAGGTCCCCCCTGGCCACTGGCAGTAGGGTTGCCACGTCCGTTTTGCTTACCGGCGGGGGGAAGTCCTCTGCTGGCCGGGAGCTTCACAGGCGTGCGCACTTTGCGCGTGCGCCAGCTGACGTCACCAGAAGTGACATCAGCACGTTGGGGGCATTGCCAGAGCGTCGCCCTGGCAACGCCTCCAACGTGATGGCATCACTTCCGGGTGACGCCATTGCGTGAGGGAAGTCGTCCAGGCTGGACGACTTTGGGGGCGGGGTTTCCCCCGCCGGCCGAATGCTGGCTGGCGGATCGGGAACCCCTGTAGCAGGGGATCCCCCGCCCCCTGGGCTGACTTGGCAGCCCTAACTGGCAGGGGAGAGGGGCGTAGGGTTGCCAAATCCAGGATAGGAAACACCTGGAGATCTAGAGACGGAGCCTGGGGAAGGGAGGGACCTCAAGTATACAACACCCTAGAGACCACGCTCCAAAGCACTGGCCTGATCCAGCATTGGCTTCTCTTATGTTCTTATGGATTTATACCCTGCCCTTCACTCAGAGTCTCAGAGTGGCTTACAATCTCCTTTCCCTTCCCCTCCCCACAACAGACACCCTGTGAGGTAGGTGGGGTTGAGAGAGCACCTTTGAGAACTGCCCTTGTTAGAACAGCTCTGAAAGAACTTGTGACTGGTCCAAGGTCACACCAGCTGGCTGGACGTGGAGGAGTGGGGAATCAAACCCGGTTCTCCCAGATTAGAGTCCGCGCTCTTAACTACCACACCAAACTGGCTAGAGAATGGAGAGAATGGGGCTCAGCAGGACTCTTACCTAAACACACAATGTATAATTTAGTCAGATTCTAACCCTTAAACTATTATTTTAAGATGAATGATGTATGCCGAGGTTTTACAGAGTTAATTAATTTTATTAAAAGGAGTCCGTCCCCCCCCCCCCCACTTCTGAATAGCCTGCGGGCCAACATAATAACGGAGAGTGAAAAGTAAGAAAACAATATCTGCTTGGTTTACTGTGAGATGAAAGTCATGGTGGGCCCGGAAACGACATGCTTTATCGTGAATCAAAGTGCGGCAAAACTAATATAAGAAGGATGTAGTCCACAGGACTTCTGCGGAGCCTTCTGCCCAACTCCCCCCCCCCCCCAAAAAAGACACAACCGAAAGCGTCACAAAGAGCAGGGCTGAGAAGGAGCTTCGGAGGGTTACTGCCAGGGAGTAGCAATGCCAACCTCCAGGCGGGGGCTGGGGATCCCTCAGAATTATATCTGATCTTCAGACTCTGGCTTCTTTGCTTATTATTTAGAATCACAGAATCACAGAGTTGGAAGGGATCTCTAGGGTCATCTAGTCCAACCCCCTGCACAAGACAGGAAATTCACAAATACCTCCCCCCCTCCACACCCTCAGTGGCCCCTGTTCCAAACCCAGAAGAGGGTGAAAAACCTCCAGGATCTCCTGCCAAACCGGCCTGGAGAACAACTGCTTCCTGACCCCAAAGTGGCGACCAGCATTTCCCTGGGAGTGTTAGAAAAGGGCCACGGGAACTAAGCACTGAGGCAACCCTTCCTGCCCTCCCTTCTCATGACCTGCTTCAGTTCATACAATCAGCATGGCTGTCAGATGGCCATCCAGCCTCTGCTTGAAAACCTCCAGAGAAGGAGAGCCCACCACCTCCCAAGGAAGCCAGTTCCACTGAGGAACCCGCTCTAACTGTCTGGAAGTTCTTCCTAACATTGAATCTTGTTTTATGGCCGATCAACACAGCTACCCTCTGAAACCACCTGCAAGAGTTTCACGACTTTCTGCTTCTCCCACAAGCGATAAATGCACAAGTTCTGGGATTCCATTTGGGAAGGGCAGAGACCATTGCTGTCATATCTGGGGTTTCAGGCCACCTGTGATGATTCTAGAAGCCATGATATTCCTGACAGTTTGCTGGGTCTTCCTTCCATGCTGGACTATCATGACAATTAATGGCATGGACTGACATTTTGGGAATGTATGCTGAAAGTACAAACCCCTGGATTTCAAGAAGGGGAGTGACTATTGCAACAACAATTGCTTATTCCATAGTTATTCTTTAGCAGAGACCAAGGCTCAGTAATGGAGCACACAGTTTGCTTGCAGAAAGTACCCGGTTAGATTCCCAGTATCTCCATATGATCACATACATGAACACATGAAGCTGCCTTATACAGACACAGACCCTTGGTCTATCAAGGTCAGTATTGCCTGCTCAGATGGGCAGCGACTTTCCAAGGTCTCAGGTGGAAGTATTTCACATTGTCTTCTTCTTGATCCATGTAGCTAGAGACACCAGGGATTGAAACTGGGACCTTGTGCATGCCAAATAGATGCTCTTCCGCTGAGCCACAGCCCCTCTTTACAGCTCTCCAGGGTCTCAGGCTGAGGTCTTTCACATCACCTCCTGCCTGGTCCTTTTTAACTGGAGATGCTGGGGACTGAACCCGGGGCCTCGTGCATGCCAAGCAGATGCTCTTCCACTGAGCCACAGTTTATCCCTCCAGTTAAAAGGGGGATTCAATGGGCCCTTCCCGTCCTAGAGGGACATGTGGGAGGTTGCCAGTTGCCGCGACGACTGTGGTTTGAATCAAAGGTTGGAAATTCTTGTATGGACGAAATTGGCTTGTATTGTCAACGTCCTTTGTATAGCGTGTGTTTTTTTTAAAACACCTTTTACAGTTTAAAGCACTTTGGGATATGCAGCATGAATATGTATCTTTTCCTCCAACCAAAATAACTGCATTTGATCGTAAAATAGATGTAAAAAATGTCTTTCCCCCATAGGGATTATGAAGAAAATGGAGAGATGAAAGCACTCCTAATGAAAACTGAAAGAAACAAGAGCTGACAAAGTCATACACCCCTACAGAAAGGATTACTCCCTTTTTTGGTGGTACATGAAATGCATCAGTGGAGGCCCCGATCCTGGAAGCCCCTATGCCAGCGTTCTCTCTTCTCAAGTTGTGCTGGGGGAAGGGGCGTGTCAGGCCTACAGTCAGTGGCTCCTCCTCCCAAGGATACTTGCACCTATCATTCTCTTTCCTGGCGCTCGAGGAGTGATTGGCGGGGAGGTTTCTCATTATAGGGGCAGGTCGAGGGTTACCTCTTGGGGGATCTGAATTTGGCAGGGTCTCCAAGCAGAGGGTCCTCCTTACCCATTGTTTCAGGGGTTCCCAACAAATCTCCTTAGGCTCAGAATGTCTTCAGTAGAGGAGACGCCACACTGACTTGGTGGCTGCACCAAGACTGACCCTGGAAAGCGGCTGCCAGTCTGAGTAGACAATACTGACTTTGATGGACCAGTAGTCTGATTCAGTGCAAGACAGCTTTGTGTGTATTTGGAGAGGGGCTATGGCTCAGTGGCAGAGCATCTGCTTGGCATGCAGAAGGTCCTGGGTTCAGTCCCTGGCCTCTCCAGTTCAAAGGATCAGGCAGGCAGGTGATGTGAAAGACCTCTGCCTGAGACCCAGGAGAGCCCCTGCCAGTCTGAGTAGGCAGTACTGACTTTGATGGACCAATGGTCTGATTTCCTTTAAGTCAGCTTCATGTGTTTACGTGCGTGTGCTGTGGTCTTTGCGGAGGGTCGGCGGCTGTCTGGCGGCAGCTCTCCCAGCTTTGCAACTGCCCTCGAGGAAATTAAAAGCTGCTGGTCTGCTGGGCAGGGAGGGATGGCTGCACCGCACATGCAGCCCTGCACATTTCAGAGTCCAAGAGCCCCACAAGATGCTTTGCATCTGGTTCCGTAGTGGATGAAATATGAGACAGGTCCAGTGCGATAATTCCAGGGAAGCCGAAGACAAGCCTTCCCACCCGGACAAGTGCATTGACCTTTCAGTGCCCTGCGGTCGCATTAAGAATCTCAAAGCCATTTGCCTTCCACTTAGAAAAGCACTTTCCATTTCAAGGATATGGTAATTGAGGGTGCTGCACATCCCGATTCATTTAACTTTGTCATCTCGTAGGGTTCTCTGGAGACCATTCCGGATGGGTGACTGAAGAAGAAGAAGATTGGATTTATACCCTGCCCTTCACTCAGAGTGGCTTACAATCCCCTCTCCGTTCTCCTCTCTACAACAGACACCCTATGAGGTAGGTGGGGCTGAGACAGCTCTTTCAAGGACTGCTCTTGAGAGAACAGCTCTGACAGAACTACGGCTTGCCCAAGGTCATCCAGAAGCTGCATGTGGAGGAGTGGGGAATCAAACCTGGTTCTCCCAGATTAGAGTCTGCGCACTTAATCCCTACACCAAACTGGCTCTCATGATTCTATGATTCTAAGTCCAGTAGCACCTTAGAGACCAACTAAAGCTTTCGAGAGTCAAAACTGTGAAAGCTTAAACTCTTGCAGCCATTCACAAATTGAATCTCTGCATATATCACACTGGAGCAGCTGTGTCCATTTCAGATGGCATGGCTTAGGATTCCCATGATTCAAATGGGAATGTGTTTGTGTGTAAAGTCCTATCAAGTCACAGCTGGCTGACGGTGACCCCATAGGGATTTCAAGACAAGAGACGGACAGAGGCGATTTGCCATCACCTTCCTCTGCAAAGTCTTCCTTGGTGGTCTCGCTTCCAAGGTCTGACGAGATTGGGCTATATAATACCATTGTGAATTTCCTGCCTTGTGCAGGGGGTTGGACTAGATGACCCTGGAGGTCCCTTCCAACTGTGATTCTATGATTCTATCCCCAAATGGTAAAAGCAGCAATACTTATAAGACGGATCACAGTTCTACGTTGGTTGAACAAGAGCCGGTTCCAAAGCCCTGCTTCAAACCCTCCTCTAGTGAATTTTATTGTCAGATCAATGACAGAAGACATTATGAGGTCACAGACATTCCATTTGGCTGCTTCTAGAACAGGCCAGCAGTTGCCGTAAGAACAGGAAGACCATCACCAGGACAGGACCGGTCCAGCTCAACCAGGACTCCCTGTTTCCAATTCATGGCCATGTTTCCAGCTGGCTGTTAGTAGGCAGAAGACACCTGCCCCTCTAGACAATGACTCAGCCTCCATCCACGCTGTGGCCCTAATGAGAACAAAGAAGGGGGGGAAAGAAAACAGGAAGCAAAACCAGACACAGGACTGAAGGCAGCTCTCTAGTCTTTGAAGCAGCAGCAGATTCAGCTCCAAACAAGAGCACGGGACAGGAGGGAAGACGTTTCCCCCCCATTCAGCTCCAGAGTGGGTCAGAGAACTGGGCCTCCAGGATTAAACCAAGCCACTCACTCTCAGCAAAGGAAGAATGGACGATGACCCTGAGCCCACCCTCGATCAAATGATCCTGGAAAGCCGCGAAGCGAACGAGCAACTGTTGAGTTTCGGGGAACAGAGATGTGCAGCTGAAATCGGCGAGGAGAGCACCCTGGAAAGCGGGGACATCGGCCCGGCTGTGGATCCAGAGAGCCCAAAGAAACCCGTTGCAGTCAAAGACTTTCCAACCCAGACAGACAGCAAAGCGAGCATTTTTCGGAGAAAAGAATGGACGGATCAAAGTCAGCAAGCAGACCTTTCTGGCAGTGTCAAAAGCAGCAGCACCTCTCTAAGGAAGCCCTCCCGCCGGAGCAGCCAGCGGCTCATTGGCCAGGAATCTCGCCGGAGCAGTCAACAGCCTGCCAGCCACCTGCCCCCGCTGAGCCAGAAACCGTCTCGACCGCAGGCCATCAACGAAGCCGACACAAAGGATCCCACTTGGGTGAGCCAAAGGACGGGTAAAGTCATGAAATGTAGAAGCCAGCAAACAAGTCTTATTTGGGAACTCAAGGCACTTTCAGAAATCCTGCATCCTTCTAGCGACGAATCCACCCTGGGCAAAGATGAGGAGTCTGAATTTACCCCTGGTGAAGATGACATCACTTCTTCTGGAGAAACAGCAAATAAAAGATATCCGGGGCAAAAATCACACCTTGGCAGTAAACAACTGGAGGGGAAGGTATCCAAACACAGCAGCCAACAATACCTTGAGAGATTCGGATCTCGCCGGTGCAGCCAGCGATCTAGTGAGCCGCCATCCACAATAGGCCCAAAGTATTCCCTGGTGCATCCCGCTAAGGAAACAGATACTGACAAGGATGTAAATTGGATCAGCCAAAGAACAGGGAGAGAAATGAAAAGCAAAGCTCAGCAAACAAGCCGCGTTTGGGGATCAAAAGCGCTTCCAGGCTACCTCGGTCCATCTAGGCAAGATTCTCAGATTGGCCAAGAAGAAGAGTCAGGATTTTCTACAATGGATGAAGTCACTTCTTCTGGAGAAACCGGAACAGAAGAACCCACAGCACAAGAATTGCGCCACAGCATTCAACGAGAGGGGAGTGTATCCAAACACACTAGCTGGCAAGAGTTAGGAAGACCAGAAGCTCACAGGAACAGCCAACAAGCTACAGAAAAGCCATATTTACTAAACCTGAAATCTTCCTGCGAGGAATTCACAAAGGAAAGGGCTACTGAGGAACAGCCCTTCTGGACCAGCCAAAGAACAGGCAAAGAAATGAAATGCAAATCTCAACAAACGAGCCTCATTTGGGAACACAAAACACTTTCAGACATTCTGCACGTGTACGGTAAGGCATCAGAGGTTAGCGGTGCTGGAGTGGAAGACACTACTGAGGATGAAGAAGGGGATACTGAGGTGGATCAGGCAGCCATGAAAGATGCACAGCACAGCATCCAGAGTCTGGAAGCGGAGATACCCAGGCAAGAGATCCAGCAAGCGGAAGAACGAAAGGCAGAACACCGCAGGAAAAAACATAAAAGTAAAATTGACCGATCCCAACAGACAGACAGTGCTGAGAGCATAAAGAAAGAGCTGGCAGATAGCAGTCAACAGACAGATGCTTCCAAAGGTGTGCAAATGAGTTTGGTGGACCTACGTCAAGATCCTGGTCATAGTTCTGTTCAAGGATCTCAGCAGAGCAGCCAGGAGTTAGTCAGACAAGATTCTGGTTGTAGTAGCCTGCAGCCAGAACGTCAGGATTCCGCAAGAAGCAGCCAGCAGTCACTAAGTTCCAAGACGGCAGAAGAAGACGAGTCCAGAGTGCCATCTGACGTTGAAAGCGAGCCACCCAAGCTGGATCAGAGAGCTTCCAGCATCAGGGGAGCTGAGGAAACCACCTGGGTAAGCCGGAAAACAGGCCGCACGGTGAGGAACCAGAGTCAACAGACGGATCGAAGCTGGCTCCAGTAT
Organism: Lepidodactylus listeri; assembly: GCA_029233225.1. Classification (NCBI taxonomy): domain Eukaryota; kingdom Metazoa; phylum Chordata; class Lepidosauria; order Squamata; family Gekkonidae; genus Lepidodactylus; species Lepidodactylus listeri. The sequence continues at coordinate 99,760,216 of JARCFY010000011.1, read as the reverse complement.
TTCGCCTTGAAAAGTCGGAAGCTCAAGAGATGCACCAGTCAGCAGACTGACGAAAGCTTCCTTCGGCGGTACAAAACAGGCAAGCAAGCTCTCAGAGAACACCGGGAAAGCCACACGGAGCCAGATATGCGCAGGTGCACTCTGTGCGGTGACCTCTACGGTGACGACTTCCCCTTTGATGTGGACACCTTGTCCAGCTTCTCCACCATGTCCATGCTGTCTGCCATCAGCAGTCAGGGAACAACCGGAGCAGAGAGTGCAGATGAGCAAGAACCCTCCACGAGCGGTGGTGATGACGAGCTACCACAAGCCCAGCCGCCTCTACCACAGGAATCCCGGAGGGGTAGCCAGGAAACAACTGGAGCAGAGAGTGCCCACAAGTTGGAGCCCTCTACGAGCGGTGGTGATGCCGAACTACCACAAGCCCAGCCGCCTCTACCACAGGAATCCCGGAGGGGTAGCCAGGAAACAACTGGAGCAGAGAGTGCCCACAAGCTGGAGCCCTCTATGAGTGGCGGTGATGATGAACTACCACAAGCCCAGCCGCCTCTACCACAGGAATCCCGAAGGGGTAGCCAACAGGTGGGCGGGCAAGAGTCCCCCAAAAATGAAGGGCAGGAATCACAACGGGGCAGCCTGCCGGCTGTAGATGACCCAACCTTTGTCAGGTGGGCCAGGGAGTCTGAAAGCAACACGGCATCGGAGAGCTCATCGCTGTATATGGAAGCGGAAGATAAAATCCAGCAGACGTACAGCATGATTTCCTTTGAAGACGGAATCTGGTTGAACAGAAAGACGGGGAAATTACTGGTAACCCACAGCCAGCAGACGAGCGAGACCTCAGTGCCTAAGGTTAGCAGAATGGCTCTGGACAAGTCTGGGAGCACAGAAGAAGAAGGCCCCGCACCAACAGAGGTGGATGACAGCAGCGCTGGGGTGAATCAGGATCTCCAGCAGGAAACAGAAGTTGATGGTCAGCAGCCTTCCGGCCCGGAATCTGGAAGGGGCAGTCAGCAAGATCAGAATGGCGAATCTCCCCTTCTCCCGGCGCAGCCGACAGGAGAAGAATTGCAAAGTGCTGACGAGGTCGAGAAGCTGGTGTGTAGCCGGCTGAGCGAGGCTACGTTGCTGAGTATCGAGTCTCCAGACATGGAGGACGGACCTGTGCAGATATACACCATTGTCTCCTTAGAGGAAGGATCCTGGAAGAATATTCAGACGGGCAAACTTCTGGCCTCGCAGAGTCAACAGACGGAGGCTCAACAAAACTCCACTGGAGATGAAGACTTGGCCCAGGCTCCTAGCCAGGAGACATTTGAAGAAGGCCAGGTGGACATTCCATAATGCTCAAGCGCAAGCACCCGAGGAAGCTCTGAGATATGGGAGCCAGCCCTGGGAAATGATGTGTTGTTGGTAGATCCTCAGACATGGAATGGGCAGGGCGATCATCACCCTGGTGAAAGGAACAGCCGCAAAGATGTGCGCACGCAAGGGAGGAACAACAGGGGGGCTAAGAACAATGACCTGAAGATCAGAAGTAATGCTCCAAGGGACATGGATGGAAACACAAAATTAAAAAAATGGAGAAACCAGTCCGTTGCATTGTCCGTTTGACTGAAGTAGGTATGGGAGGCGTAGCGTGCGACAAACCTGAGCTCGCATACTTGAGAGTTCCCTTAGATAATCTACTGTTCTTAGCCAATGGCTGGCGCAAGGGGTCCCACAGGGAGGGCACAGGTGCCACTGCTGAGAGTGCAGTCTTCCTCATAGACTCCAGTCTGCCCTTGGGGGGCTGAGGACCCCATAGGTCCCCCCAGTGAATTCTAGGGGAACACTTCTTCTTGTATTACAGCTGATTCTGAGACGAGATCAGTCCTCCTGGGGAAAATGGCTACTTTGGAGGGTGGACTCTATGGCATAAGATACCTGTGAGGCCCCTCCCCTTCCCAAACCCCACCTTCCCCAGGCTCATCCCCGCCCCCAAAAAATCTCCCAGTATTCCCACCACCAACCCAGGTCCCACCCTGGTGTCACGAAGTACCCCAGCCCTAGAGAAACTGAAGAATCAAGCCGGATGGCTTTGGACACCCTGTACAACTCAGAATTCACCACTAGAGGGCTTGCTGCTTATACAGGAAGAGGAAATAAGTCAATAATCTGGTGTGATTCTTGAGGGAATTTAAGAATTTCTTTAAAGCCAGCATTAGATCTGAAGTCGTTTGTTTCAACATGTAAATGTTTAGGGAAATGGAGCCATCTGAATGGGCAGCCTCGCCTTAAACCAATCCAAACTATTATTTGCTTGTGTGCCTCGCCATCTCGGCCGCCTGCTTTTGTTTTCCAAAGCATTCAGGTGTGTCGGACAACAATTTGGAACACAGCCACCTGTGCTGGCCACTCCGGTGTTCTTTTGGCAGCAAAATCATTTTAGTGTCACTCAGTCGATTGCACTCCGCGTCCGGAGTTTTGCCCGTGCTGTTTTCCAGAAGGCATGTTCACAAGTCCGACTTGTCACTTTCTGCTGCGGTGACACATCCACTTGCCGGCCTTAAACGGGGGTGTTGGCAGTGCCCGTCAAAGGCTCGTCTCAAAGCGCGAGATTTCTTGTTTGATTTCAGCCCCAACAGCGACAAGACGTGAGGAAAAGGGGGGCCCCTCCCGAAGATGCTGAGTTTAAGGGCAGGTTTGTAGAGGCGGGGGGGGGCAAAAAAATCAGTGGGTGGCACAGCCAGAGTGAGCAGCAAAGGGCATTCATTTGTAAGCTGCCACGGAACAGCTTTCTACTGAAGAAGAATCTACGGATTGCTAGATTTCTTTATGTGCTGTGAGCGCTCAGAGCAAAGGACAGCAGTCATTTTCAACTTCTGTGCAAATATATTTTATACATCAGATAGAGCTGGGTGTCATCAGCGTACTGATGACACCCCAGCCCATACCTCCAGGCAATCTGGGCCAGGGGGCACATGTAGATATTAAAGAGCATTGGGGAAAGCACCGCCCCCTGAGGCACTCCACATTCAAGCGGGTGCCTCCGGAACTGCTGTTCCCCTAGCGCCACCCTTTGCCCCTGACCTCGGAGAAAGGAAGCAAGCCATTGCAAGGCAGCCCCCTGTATCCCCACGTCGGCGAGGCGGTGGGCCAGTAGCTGGTGGTCGACCGTAGCAAATGCAGCCGACAGATCAAACAGCAACAGCACTGCCGAACCACCCTGATCCAGATGTCTCCGGAGGTTGTCAGTAAGGGCGACCAGCGCTGTCTCCGTCCTGTGTCCTGGGCGGAAGCCGGACTGGAAGGGATCTAATATAGAAGTGTCATCCAGAAAGCCCTGCAACTGTATTGCCACCGCCCTCTCAATCAATTTGCCCAGATAGGACAAATTGGAAACCGGCCGATAGTTGGCCAATTCGGCTGGGTCCAAAGATGGTTTTTTCAAGGGAGGGCGGACCATCGCTTCCGAGAGCCAGTTTGGTGTAGTGGTTAAGTGCACGGGCTCTAATCTGGGAGAACTGGGTTTGATTCCCCACTCCTCCACTTGCACCTGCTGGATAACCTTGGGCAAGCCATAGTTCTGTACCAGCTGTTCTCTCAAGAACAGTTGTCTCAGAGCTCTCTCAGCCCCACCTGCCTCACAGAGTGTCTGTTGTGGGGAGGGGGAGGGACAGGAGTTTGTAAACCACTCTGAGACTCCTTTGGGCGGGGTATAAATCCAATCTCTTCTCTTCTTCTTCCTCCACATGCAACTGCTGATGTGATGTTGGGTCAATGACAAGTTCTCTCAGAGCTGTTCTCTCAAGGGCAGTCCTTGAAAGAGCTCTCTCAGCCCCACCTACCTCACAGGGTGTCTGTTGTGGGGAAGGGAAGGGAAAGGAGTTTGTAAGCCACTCTGAGACTCCTTCAGGTAGTGAAGGATGGGGCATAAATCCAATCTCTTCTCATTTTCTTCTACCATGACATTAAACAATGCAAGTAGCAGTAAAAAACTTTACCATAAGGAAAGCCATAGTTCTGTCAGAGCTGTCCTTGAAAAGAACAGTTTGTGTCAGAGCTGTCTCGCCCCCCCCCCCCCACCTCACAGGGTGCCTGTTGTGGGGAAGGGAAGGGAAGGGAAGGGAAGGGAAGGGAAGGGAAGGGAAGGGAAGGAGATTGTAAGCTGCCCTGAGACTCCTTTGGGTAGTGAAGGGCGGGGTGTAAATCCAATCTCTTCTTCTCAGAGAACTGATCTCTGTCACCTGGAGATGAGGTCTAGTCCCAGGAGATCTCCAGCTACCCCCTGGAGGTTGGCAACCATCTGTGAAAACACTTCCATTGTGGCTCCCCTCCCAGTAAAGTGCTTCTGGGCTTCCAATTAAGTCTGTAATGATGTCAGCGGTCCAATCCTCAGTTCTGATATACAGTTAATTTCCCATCAGCCACCTCTTCCCAAGTGCGCCGCGTTCCACATTATGTATTAATCACTGGGATCATTCTGCCGATTCACAATGGGCAGCTTTGGTCTCGGCGACGTCTCTCTTTGGGTTTTCTGCCATTTCCAAAACCACAGAAGCAGCCCATTTGTGTGGGCGTTCATTCCCAATTATCTGGGACCCGCGAGGTATTTATTTGCCGTGCTTTTGTGGCGCAACAAGTCATTTGGAGTCTGTCCAGCAGTATTGTACCGTTAATGAATTTCTCTGCGGATCTTTTTAAAATGCCGCCTTCAGAAAGCACCATCGAGCGCAAAATTAATTGGTTACATTTATAAAAGACCCAGTTCAGCTGCTTCCGAAGGCAGAGAGGGAGTTGCGGAGGGGAAGCTGGCTGGGTTTCATGTCCACAGTATGTGGCTCGCTCTGGAGGGTGTACAGGTGTCGTTTCCACGGGGGGTTCAGAAAGACCCTTGCAGCCAGGGTTCCCTCTAAGCTGAGTTAGTGTGAGCTAGCTCACAGCATTTTAGCCTCCGGCTCACACATTTTTGTCTTCGCTCAGGAAGCATGGCTTCAGAGCAAGCTAATTTATGCAGCAGCAGCCAAATCACTCACTCATGACTTTAATGCCAGTAGTTCACAAAGTAGAATTTTGGCTCACAAGACTCCAGAGCTTAGAGGGAGCATTGCTTGCAGCCCATTCTGGAAAGGCAAGGAACCTGAAGCCGAGGTTTCGGCAGAGACTGCTTCCAATATCTGGCAACATGTGAAGTGTGGAACTTACTCAGCTGGTTTTAAAACAGAACTTTCTAGGTATTGATGCAGACTGTGAGATTCATCGTACCTTGGCAACAAACGCAGCCTTTCCGAAAATGAACAGCGTTGTTATGTTTGGCCAGTGGTGATATTCATGGTATATGTGGATGCTCCCACTAAGACAGAACATGTGCCAGAATTTTGAAGGCAGTCAGATAAATGCAACACATTACCACATTTCTCAGGGGTTTAGGATATCTGTAAGTAGGGTTGCCAGGGTGGGGAAAGGCAGGGAAATGTGGGGATGAGCAATCTCAGCTATGTTGCAGTGTCACTTTCAGGAAAACCTGGAAGTGAGATCAAGTAACTCTAGAAATCACCGTCAACTCTTTGGTTTACCATAGAGTTGATGGCAATTCCTAGAGCTACCTGACATCACTTCCAGGTTTTCCCTGTGGGTGATGATATGATGTAGACAACATCATTGTTGCTGTGTGTTTTTTTTTTAAATTCCTCCTGCTACTTGGAGAGGGGGCCCAGAAGCAGCAGCCCTGTCTGTAAGAGCCGGGACACCCCTCCTGCTTCCTTGGCCTGGGATCAGACCAGGGTCCTACCCATGGGCGTCAACTACGGGGGGGCTCGAGGGCTTGAGCCTCCCCCGGCAAAAGAGAGCACCCGCCGCTGGTGGCCAGTCAGCCGGCCAGCTGGCCGTCACCGCCTCTCCTTCCCCCCCCCCACTTCCGGCCTGCCCTCCTGCCTCCCTGGGGCGTGGGGGGGGAGAGGCGGCAGGGACATGGGCCCCGCACAGGCACCGTTGGGTCGCCGGGCCGCTTACCCCACTGCTGCCACCATCTTGGCCATGTACGTGGGACTCGACGACGGAGCCTCCCGGGGCTTGCCTCGCGCGATGCCTCTGCTTGCCTCACAGAGGGCCGTGAGGGGGACCATACCATGTCAACTTGGGGGGGGGATTGGGAAAATAAACGGTAGAAGTGAGTCTTCCTCCTGCAAGAAAGTATTAGCACAGGGAAGAGGCGACGCTCTCCTCCATGCCGAGCCTGCACCCCGAGCCTGCCTCCCTGGGGCCGGGGGGGGGGAGGAGCGGCGGAGACATGGTCCCAAGCACGCGCGCTTTGCGCGCACGCAAGAGAGAGCCCCCGCCCCCCCAGGGATTTACAAACTCTACGCCCCTGGTCCTACCAGTGCCTGCCCACAGCCTCTCCAGGAGATGCAGGGGTTTGGGTTGGGCCCAGTTCTTGGTAGTGAGGCTCCATTTGGGGGGGGGGGGGAATTATTTATTTAAATGACATCAGTTAACCATGTTAAAAACACAACTCATGATCATAGAAACAGCATTCAACAACCACTGGGCTGCTGAAAAATTTCCATAAAACAGTCCTCAGGCTAGAAACAAGAACTAAAGAGAGCTTAAAAAGATAAAACCCTTTGTTTAAAAACCTGGTTAAAAGGAAAGGTTTTGGCCTGGACCCTAAAAGAGAATAATGTTAACTTCTAAAGCATTTAAATTTAAAAAAAATTAATATAAACAATCTGTTACAGAACCAACAATCACAATGAGCAACCATCTAAACTGTGTTGCATCGAAGGAATTACATTCTTAGCACATAGAAACTCTTAAGACCGATTCCCCACAAGCAGCTGTGCCGCCCTCGCTCTTCCATTTCCCCCAGTTGCATTGGTCAATTTTACACTTTGCTGCGCGGCCACATTCTGACCCACATCTCCCCCTGATCCCCCCCCCCTCTTCTCGATCCTTGTTTTTTGAGATGGCGAAGATGCATGGGAAACTGGAGGACGATGTGCCATTCCCCCCTCAGGAACAGAACAAAATTTGAGTCCAGGGGCACTTTCAAGACCAACAAAGTTTAATTCTGGATATAAGCTTTCATGGGCGTGCGTGTACCTGAAAGCTTATACTCAGAATTAAACTTCGTTGGTCTTAAAGGTGCCCCTGGACTCAAACTTTGTTCTGTTGCTTCAGACCAACATGGCTGCCCACCTAAATCTATCCCCAGGGAACAGATAACTGTAGTGAAGAGATCCCTGTCTATGGTTGCCAGCCTCCAGGTGGATCTTCCACTGTTGCAACTGATCTCCCACCTACAGAGATCAGCTCCCCTGGAGGGAATGGCACCTTCACAGGATAGACTGTATGGCATTGTACCCCAACCTGTAGCTTGCCACTCTAAGCAGCTGCGGTGCAGTGAGAAAAAGTGGGCGAGTGGGCATCAACGTGGCAAATGGGGTTCAATGTGGCCAAGTGCAAAGTGATGCACATTGCAGCCAAAAATCCTAACTATAAATACACGTTGATGGGGTCCGAACTGGCGGAGACTGACCAAGAGAGAGATCTTGGAGTCATAGTAGATAACTCAATGAAAATGTCAAGACAGTGTGTGGCTGCAATGAAAAAGGCCAAGGCTATGCTGGGGGTTATTAGGAAGGGGATTGAAAACAAATCAGCCAGTATCATAATGCCCCTGTATAAATCGATGGTGCAGCCTCATTGGGAGTACTGTGTACAGTTCTGGTCACCACACCTCAAAAAAGATATTATAGCATTGGAAAAAGTGCAGAAAAGGGCCACTAGAATGATCAAAGGGTTGGAACACTTTCCCTGTGAAGAAAGGTTGAAGTGCTTGGAGCTCTTTAGCTTGGAGAAACGATGGCTGAGGGGTGACATGATCGAGGGTTATAAGATTATGCATGGGACAGAGCAGGTAGAGAAAGAAGGGCTTTTCTCCCTTTCTCACAATACAAGAACTCGTGGGCACTCCATGAATTTGCTGAGCAGTCGGGTGAGAACGGATAAAAGGAAGCACTTCTTCACCCCAAGAGTGATTAACATGTGGAATTCACTGTCGCAGGAGATGGTGCCAGCTACAAGCAGGGACAGCTTCAAGAGGGAATGGGATAAACATCTGGAGCAGAGGTCCCTCAGTGGCTGTTAGCCACAAGGTATAGCTAGGAACTCTCAGTCTGGGGCAAGTGATGCTCTGTATTCTTGGTGCTGGGGGGGGGGCAACAGTGGGAGGGCTTCTAGCTTCCTGCCCCCACTGGTGGATCTCCTGAGGGCAGCTGGTGTTTTTGGCCACTGTGTGACACAGAGTGTTGGACTGGATGGGCCACTGGCCTGATCCAACATTGGCTTCTCTTGTGTTCTTATGAGAATGAGAAGGGAGGAGAGGGGGGAAATCGCCACGTTCTAACAAAACTCTTAATTCAAATGTATAAATGTGAATATTTATTGAGCTTTCCTGACAAAGTCCTGAGATGATTTTTAAAGTGCAGCCGTTCGATATAGTATCTCCGCCTTCTCGGGCACTCCCTGCTCGCAAGATCTGCCAGAAATGAGATCTGCAGATGGGCTGAAAGGACAGGAAGAAGCCGATTTGTTTTATTTTATTCGTGCAAAAACACATATTGCCTCTTCCTCCAAAGAGACGAGGGGGCTCGGAATACTTAAAAAATGTCATTATGATTCCCCCCCCCCAACAAGATCACAATGAAATCCTGTCACTAAATCCATTATGCAGCCTTTCGCAGCATGGCTGCTATAATTACGAACGCTGCAGCAATCAGAAGCCTGACTTCACTTTCTTCCCAATTTGCTTCTACTTTCTGTCTTCTGCAAAATACTGCTGGCAACTGTCAGCGGTTCCTAGCCAAGAGGGGACCTCCATGTTCAGAAGTAGCAATATTCGGAACACCACGACAAGGGAGCAACCGCAAGGGAATACACACAACCTCCGTGCCCTGCTTGAAGGCCTTCATGTAGGGTTGCCACCTCCCGGCTGAAGAATTCCTGGAGATTTGGGGGTGGAGTCTGGGGAAGGCAGGATTCAGGGAGGGGAGGGGCCACAGCAGGTCCGCCCTCCTAAAATGCTATTTCCCCCAGGGAAACTGATCTCCGTCACCTGGAGATCAGCTTTGGAGGGCAGACTTTCTGGTATGCCAGCCACAGATCCCCCAAAGTCACCCCTTCACAGGCATCACCTGCAGATCTTATGAAATTTCTCAGACTGGAGTTGGCAACCCTAGTCCCTGACATTTCAGCTCCAGGGGCTGATCTTGAAGAGCCAGGGGGTGAGGAAGACTCATCACCAGAACCTCCCACTGCTCTCCCAGATCCTGGGACAGCAGCACATCAGCCACTCTGGATCAGGGCCCTCTAGGATTTTCCTCCCCCCACCTGGCTGGAACAGCAGAGGCTGCAGTCTCACACTGATGCAGCCCAGAGGAGACGTCGTGCCAGGCCAGAGGTCGCTGCTCTAGACAGTGAGTCAGGCCCTCATAAGAACATGAGAGAAGCCATGTTGGATCAGGCCAATGGCCCATCCAGTCGAACACTCTGTCTCACACAGTGGCCAAAATCCAGATGCCATCAGGAGGTCCACCAGCAGGGCTAGAACTCCAGAGGCCCTCCCACTGTGCCCCCCCCCAGCCAAGTATCCAGAAGACAGAGCATCATTGCCCCAGATGCCCCATCTCTATGTCGTGCTGCTTAAATCTATGCAGGATTCTGGCCCCATTCGGACCTAGTCAGGTGAGTTCCAGAAGCTGTCTTAAGAACAGCTGGGGCAGTTTTCTCCTGGTCTATTAAAGCTAAGAGAAAGGAAGGGAGCTCAGCTGAATCTGCCAGTTTGCAGCTGCCACTCCCCAAAGACAAGAGTTTCCGAACCCAGAATTGGCAGCCCTGTCTCATCCTGCCCTAGGAGCACTCCAGGGTAGCATTTACCTACAGTCCTCAGGGCTTTCATGGGCCAGTGGAGAGCCAAAGATTGCTCTCTGGCAAGCACCTCCCTGTCTAGTTGAACACATGAACTCATGATCCCACCTTCTACTGGATCGGACTTCCTTGGTCCATCCAGGTCAGTATTGTCTACTGAGACTGGCAGCCGCTCTCTAAGGTCTCAGGCGGAGGTCTTTCACATCACCGACTGCCAGATCTTTTAACTGGAGATGCCGGGGTTTGAACCTGGGACCCTCTGCATGCCAAGTAGGTGCTCTACCACTGAGCCACAGCCCCTCCCCCAACATGCATGTGAAGATTCCTTAGACTGAATCAGACCCTTGGTCTATCGAGGACAGTATTGTCTACTCAGACTGGCAGTGGCTCTCCAGGGCCTCGAGCAGAGATCTTTCACATTGATGCACAAATCTGTGCCCTGCGTGACCTCTTGGCCGAATTGGAATCACACAGCCAGCGAGTTAGATGAATATCTGTTTAATGAATTCATAACAGGGAATACAGGGCTGATGGGTGCCTTAGCACTTCCAGCAATTCCAAAGCTGTAGTCTGCCATAACCAAGAAGGGCAGAAGGTCTTATACCCCAAATGGCATCACATATAGTTTACACATTAAGGACATAAGAACATAAGAGAAGCCAATGTTGGATCAGGCCAGTGGTCCATCCAGTCCAACACTCTGTCACACAGTGGCCAAAAACACCAGGTGCCCTCAGGAGGTCCAGCAGTGGGGGCAGGACACTAGAAACCCTCCCACTGTTGACCCCCCCCCCTCCCAAGCACCAAGAATACAGAGCATCTCTTGCCCCAGACTGAGAGTTCCTATCTATACTTTATGGCTAATAGCCACTGATGGACCTCTGCTCCAGATGTTCATCTAATTCTCCCTTGAAGCCGTCCATGCTTGTAGCCGCCACCACCACCAAAGGGTCTCTAATTGGTACCAGGCAGTAAACATAATAGAAGCATAATTTTACTTTAAACCTTACTATTGGTCTCTCCTTAAACTGGTCAGTTATGTCAATGGTTGTTTTCTCTTATCTGGTTTCCAGAACAATAGGAACATTAGGGAACAGTGGGTTCTTTCCTGACCTGCATACGAAGGGCTAACTGATTGTGGGTTCTGAATCACATCAAACTTGCTTGCAGTGTCTTTGCAGCCTACGCATTCCATTTCTATTGCATCCTAATTCCATCTACAGAGGCTTTTAATAATACTTTTGCTTAACATGGCTTCTTATACAAAAAATGCAATTACAAAATATATGTTTCTCTAATTAGAAGCTTCTCGATTACATACCAGGATCTGGATCTGTTATGATTAAACTTTTGAAGGCACAGTGACAGCTGTCAATATATATATCAAGGAGAAAGTGTCAGAAATCACATTCAGAAATCATATTCTTTTTCCCTTGTCCTACAACATCACCTCCCGCCTGGTCCTTTTAACTGGAGATGCCGGAGATTGAACCTGGGACCTTCTGCGTGCCAAGCAGATGCTCTTCCACTTAGACATCATCGGTTTCTCCCTATATGGCAGCAGGGCAGCTTCCATTCCTGTGAATTGCCAGCCTATAAGGTTGCCATCCTCCAGGTGGGGCCCAGAGAGCTCCCAGAAATACAAGTGTTCTCCAGCCTACAGAGATCTGCTCCCCCTGGAGAAAATGGCAGCTTGGGAGAGCGGATCCTATGATCCTCCTAGGGTTGCCAGGTAACCCCTGAAAACTGGCAGGGGGTGGGAGGGACTTACTGGGAGCAAACTGGCAGCAATGCTGCAACATCACTTTGGGAACACTGGCGACAAGGTGATGCTCTAGTATTTGGGCAAAAACTCTGTGGTGGAAGCTGGCTTGGCCACAGAGTTTTGGCCCAAATACCAGAGCACCTCCAGACCGATGTGAGGATGTCAGTCCTGCTGGATGCTGGGAGTGACATCCCCGTATCACTGGCAATCGAGGTGTAGACCTCAGCTTGCTGTTGGTGAGTCCCCCACCCCACCCAGCTGATCAGCGCTGGAGAGAGTGGCCCCAGAGCAGGGGAGTCAGGGGAACCTTAATTCCTCCGCCGCCCAAACGCCACCCCCCAAATTTCCAGGAATTTCTCCACCAGGACTTGGCAACCCAACAGCCCAGCTTTAGAACACAGTTGTCGACTCCAAGATGGGAAACACTTGGAGATTTTGGAGGTGGAGCCTAAGGGGGTTTGGGGATGAGGAAGGACTTCGGTGGAGTAGAATGCCACAGAGTCCACCTTTCACAGGGGCCATTTTCTCCAGGTGGACTCTGCAGATCAGTTCCAATCCCAGGAGATCTCCAGCCACCCCCTGGAGGCTGGCAACCCCAAGACATTCTGCCTTCAGTTTCTTAGCAGCTGAGGCCTCCCGTGGCAGTGAAGCAGTTAGCCTGCAAAAGCCCCGTGCAGACGCTGGAGCGGCATCAGCTCCTTTGGAGCCGTGAGCAGTCCGTTTTTGCAGCTTGCAATGCATCCTCCTGGAAGCCCCGCAGCAGGCGAAGAGAGGAGAAACAGCGTGCCCAAAGAGGCATCCAGAAGGTACATAAAGTGAGACGATGTTGCCTGTATTCCCACCTGGAGATGAAGGCAAACTCTGCACGTACCAGTCCTTTGTTCCGTCGTGCCCGGAACATCACTATGAGAGAGAAGAGGATGCTGGTCCTGGCACTGGGAAATTAAACCAGGTGCTAAATGGATCGTCAGGTAATTTCCCTCCTCCAAAAAAAAGAAAAAAAGAGGGACAACTTGGCAGCTTGGCGCGTGCTTGGCAGGCAAAGGGCTGAATGCAGAAGGTGCTTATGTTTCGGAACAGCCGGAGCCCTCCACGGCCGGCACGGAGGCAAAACGGGGGCCTTGTGTTCCAAAGACCTACAAAGCCCTTGCTGAGTTTGTCGCTGTAAACCCATCCAATGTTGTTCCGGAGCAGCAGAGCGCAACTTTAACCATCTTCTGTCAGTTATTTGAAGAACACAGCCATGTCTCTCCTCAAGAGAGCCAGTTTGGTGTAGCAGTTAGGAGTGTGGACTCTAATCCGGGAGCGTTGTTTACCCTAACCCGGTTGCTGTACAAAATAATAATAAATCTGGTGCAGCCTTTGTGGGCTGCTGGTTATCCCCATGTTTGCATGTGGGGGCGGGGGGAGTTCTGGACTGGAGTACCCGAAGTACCAGCCCCTTCCTTCTGGAGTTCAGGCAGCAGTGGGGAAGCGCATGAATGTTTTAAGGCTGCCGGGCCGGTGCCGGGATTTTTCCACTCATGCAGCAGGCAGGAGTCCCGGACCTTCAGCTCATCATTCTACCAACAGGCCCCCATTTCGGCTTGTGTTGTGCTGCTGGCCTGCTGGCCGTTCTGACAGGTGCTGGTGAGCGTGTGTTCCAGGAAAGAAATCAACAGAACAGCTGCTTTGCGGACTTGTATTACGTCAGGGGTGGCCAAACTTGCTCAGCGTTAAGAGCCACATAGAATAAATGTCAGATGTTTGAGAGCCACAAGACATGACCAAATATTACCCGCGCGTTTTTATTTAAAAATATGCAAAAAATATGCTTTTTAAAATTAACATTAAATGGGGCTGCCAAAAATAAAAACAAAGGGGGTAAAAACAGATATTGACAATATTTATTTGTCCAGTGATATTTATTTGTTTGCTATTTATTTGTCTAAGAGAGAGAGAAAAAGAGAGAGGTGGAAAGAAAGAGGGAGAGAGAGAGAGAGAGAAACAAAGAAAACCAAATAGATGGATGGGAGGGAGGGAGGGAGAAAAAGTATCCTTCCCCTTCACTTCCCTAGCTGCCCTGCCAGGAGCCGCACAATATGTGTCAAAGAGCCACGCGTGGCTCCCGAGCTGCAGTTTGGCCACCCCTGTATTACATCATTAGCAAATGAGATGATTAAAATATGGGGAAGGAGGCTGAGGCAAGTCCCTCACGCTTGCTCAGGCATTTCAGAGTTTCCCCCCTCCCAGGATGCAATGCAGGTCTGGGGAGGGGGGACCTTGGTGCTGCTGAAAAGTGCTGTCAGAACACAGCCCCTTTACAGCACCCACAAAAGGTTTTCGAGGCAAGAGACATTCAGAGGTGGTTGGCCATTGCCAGCCTCCTGGTAGCTGCCCTGGACTTCCTTGGTGGTCTCCCCTCCAAGTACTCCAGGCCAATTTGTCCAGGGACCCTGGAGAGGTTTTTTTGTCATCTTCTGGGCGTGGAACAGGGGTCACTGTGAGTGTGGAGGGGGAGGTATTTCTGGATTTCCTTGGCTGTGCAGGGGGTTGGACTAGATGACCCTGACGTTCCCTTCCAACTCTATGAGTCTATGTTTCTAAGGCTGACCCTGGTTAGCTTCCGAGATCTGACAAAGTAGGTGTAGTCTGGGCTATCCAGGTCTGGGCTCTGCCTTACTCCCTATAATCCAAACAACAGGGACCCCAAGTGTGTATGCTATGCAGAAACAAAAAATGTGAGGGTAGGCCATCCAAAAATTCACAGATTTCACCAGTTACTGGTAGACGTCAGTCTCCTGCACCATAATTACAGTGAATCAGTTAATAAAGTAGAATTGGTGGTCACAATTCAAAAACACAATTCAAAAACAATTCAAAAACAAAGAATACCAAATTTGACAAGAACAGGTAAAAACCCACCCCTAAATAGAGACATTGCCGGGCGACATCCCCAGCACGGAAATGACATCATCATGTGCACCGCTCGGGTTATTGGCCAAACTCTATGGTTTTGAAGCAAAAAAAGGAACCATAGAGTTTTTGCCCAAAAACCAGAGCATCATGGGCGACATCGCTGATGCAATGACATCACTTTCGGGTGATGTCATCACGATGGGATGTCACCCAACGATGTCCCACCCACCCCCGGAACGCCCCCCAAATCCCCCTGCCACAACGGTGAGGGGACCTGGCAATCATATCTCCCATCCAAGTATTAATCTGAGATTCATAAACCCTCCTTAGCTTCTGAGACCTGTTGAGATTGGGTTAGCCTTGGCCATCCAGGTGGGGCTGGCACCCACGAATGGGGACAGAAAGTGCTGTCATCGCACAGCTGACTCATGGCAATCCCAAAGGGTTTTCAGGGCAAGTGCGAGGACAGCTAGGTGTCCAGTTTTGAGCTGGACAGTCCAGTATTTCCCCATTCTGTCTAGTAAATAAACTGGGAGAATACCAGACACATAAATATCAGACACATAAATGAAGGACAACTAGAATAAATACTGAACACATAACTAAAGGGCAACTAGGATGATGAAAGGGTTGGAACAATTTCCCTAGAAAGAAAGGCTGAAGCGCTTGGGGCTCTTTAGCTTGGAGAAACAGTGGCTGAGGGGCGACACGATCGAAGTTTATAAGATTATGCTTGGGACAGAGCAGGTAGAGAAAGAGGTCCTTTTCTCCCTTTCTCACAATACAAGAACTCGTGGGCACTCCATGAAATTGCTGAGCAGTCAGGTTAGAACAGATAAAAGGAAGTCCTCTTCACCCAAAGAGTGATTAACACGTGGAATTCACTGCCACAGGAGATGGTGGTGGCTACAAGCATGGATGGCTTCAAGAGGGAATTGGATAAACATATATGGAGCAGAGGTCCATCAGTGGCTATTAGCCACAAGGTGTAGATAGAAACTCTCAGTCTGGGGCAAGTGATGCTCTGTATTCTTGGTGCTTGTGGTTGGGGCAACAGTGGGAGGGCTTCCAGTGACCCGGCCCCACTGCTGGACCTCCTGAGGGCACCTGGTATTTTTGGCCACTGTGTGACACAAAGTGTTGGACTAGATGGGCCACTGGCCTGATCCAACACTGGCTTCTCTTATGTTCTTATCCAGTAATTTCTAATCAAGTTTGCCTGCAAACTACAGTGGCCCGGCTCCATGCATGAGTTTTTTTCTTTTCTCTGAGGCTTGATAAAGTGACGAGCCCCCCACCCCCTCTGCTTGTTCTCCCTCGCGGCCAGGAGGTATCAGAAAGAACCAAATCCAGCCCTCTGCGGCCAGGTAGGACACTCCCAGAGAAATCCTGTTGGCTCGACTGAAGAAAACTGAGACTTGGTGGCAAACCAATTGGTCGCTCATGTTGGTTCCAGCTGACCATGGGACTAAATGGTGGCCTGGAGAACAATGTCTTGTCCCTTGATAGGATCTTATTTACCTTCCTGCCATTAAAAGCTTCAGTGACTCATTTCCACATACATAAGCCTCTATTAAAGGGACAGGAATAAGGAGCTTTAAAAGGGGATTAGATAGATTTGTGGAGGATAAGTCTATCAATGACTACTAGCCCTGGTGACTCCACATTCTGAGGCACTAAATCCTCTGAATCCCAGAGCCAGGGGGCAACATCAAGGGAAGGCCTCGGCCTCTCTGCCCTGTTGTTTGCCCTCCAGAGGAACTGGCTGGCCACTGCATGAGACAGAATGCTGAAAGAGATGGACCACTGGTCTGACCCAGCAGGGCCCTTCTGAGGTTCTTATCAGGGGAAGGCCTCGGCCTCTCTGCCCTGTTGCTGGCCCTCCAGAGGGACTGGCTGGCCACTGTGTGAGACGGGATGCTGGACTAGAGGGACCCTCAGTGGTCTGATCCAGCAGGGCTCTTCTGATGTTCTTATAAAGGCCTCGGCCTCTCTGCCCTGTTGTTGGCCCTCCAGAGGAACTGGTTGGCCACGGTGTGAGACAGGATGCTGGACTAGATGGACCACTGGTGTGATCCAGCAGGGCTCTTCTTATTTTCTTATGATTTGTTTCATTGTGTGTGTGAGTGTGTGTGTAGGTTATTATTGTGTCCAGTATTTTTGTTGTGTCCAGTAGTTTGCTGTTGCCTGCCTCTGCATGGCAACCTTGGACTTCCTTGGTGGTCTCCCATCCAAGTACTAACCAGGGTCAAGCTTCCAAGATGTGGCTAGCCTGGGCCATTGAGTTCAAGGCAGACAAAAAGAGTTGGTTGGCCATTGCCTGTCTCTGCTAAGCAGCCCTGGGCTTCCCTGGTGGTCTCCCCGCCAAGGACTAACTGGGGCCAACCCTGCTTAGCTGCCAAGATCTAGCGAAAGTGGGCTAGCTGGAGGTGTCCAGGATATGTCTAATTTATGGGCAAAATGAAACAAGCTTACCTCCAGAAGAGTGCTTCATACCACGCGTCACCTTTCGACCTCCCACGCTGGACCTGATCCCTAAAACCCCAGAAGGTCTTGTTAAAGGAGGAACGAGAAGCGATGACTTATGAGAAACCGTACATCCTTCCTGCACCTTCTGTTCCCCCCACACACGCTTGCTCCGGTGAGCTCAAAGCCGGCTTATGCGAACCTCCTCTCCCCCAAGGAGGTCATTATGCGCCCTGTGTGGAAACACGGATCTCTTAATCACGTTAATAACTCAAGCCAAAGACCGAACATTTGTCTCTTTTCTGGGACATATCACAGAATGGCTTAGCCTTTTAGCAAATATGAGGAAAATTATGCTCCTATTAAATGACTTCCTCCACCAAAGACTACATTAACCTCTAGAAAAGGCCTGCGTTTAAAGTGCACCGTCAACTTTTCAATTTCTCCCAGAAGCACCCTGTAAGGGTTTCTTTGCTCTTTCCAAATCTGACTCTTTTGGGCAGTTATGCCAGATTTTTTTTTTTTTTTTCACAGTGACCGGGTTCGTGTTAGCAACACTCCTGGACAACTGAAAAAGCTGGAAGAAATGCCATCAAAGAATCACACCAGTCACCTGAAGTACCCTTGCAAGAAAGTTGTTCTCGTTCCATAGCTAATCTTGTGGCCTCGATTCCCTATACGCTTCCATCATTTCACGGCAATCTGGTCTTTTGTGTTTATCGATTTCACCAACGTATGACTCTTCAATAAGGTTGCCAGTCTTCGGGGGGGTTAAAAAACAGGCTTTGGTGTAAATATATAGGAGAAAATGTACAACTCACCAAAGAAAAAACACAATTCTATTCATTTTAACACATTTTGTTATATTTGTTGTTTTTTTAATATTGCAAATATCTGTCATAAGTAACGTTCATTGTATAAAATACATTTCATAAGTATGAGTCCATACGGGGGTCGTTTAAGGGCGGAGCGAGGTGGAGTGGCGCTCCGCCAGCCCAGGAGTGGGCACAAATGGCGGTGGCAGCAAGCCCCGCCCCCAGCGGGCCTGCAGAGGAAGCGAAGCGGTGATCTTTCCATTGTATTGTGGTCTCCCTGCCCTCCCCTTTCCTTCTCCAGCGAGCCCGCTGTGGCGGGCTCGCTGGAGAAGAGAAGGGGAGATGGGCAGACATGCCCCCCTTTCCCCCGAGCCTCTCCGCTTTTTCAGAGAAACTCGGGGGAGTGGGGGGGGGGTTCAAATGTCTGGGTTCCCTGCCCAATCTTCTCTAGGTGTCCCACAGCCACAGGGCACCTGGAGAAGATCAGGCAGGGAACGCAGGCATGTCTGCCTCCCTGCCCTCCCCTCCCCTTCTCCAGTGAGCTCGCAGTGGCAGGCTCGCTGGAGAAGGGAAGGGGAAGCAAGCAGACATGCCCCCCCCTTCCCTTGTGCCTCTCTGCTTTTGCAGAGAAACTCGGGGGAGTGGTGGGGGATTCAAATGTCTGGGTTCCCTGCCCGATCTTCTCTAGGTGTCCCACAGCCACAGGGCACCTGGAGAAAATCGGGCAGGAAACGCAGGCATGTCTTCCTCCCTGCCCTCTGACACACTTCCGGTGATGTCAGGGGGTGTGGCATATGCAAATGAGTTGTGCTAATGAGCACCCGCTCCTCTTTGTTTACAAAATGTGCCCTGAGTCTGTGGTCAAAAACCATAGAGAATGGTACTAGTACAAAATATTATGAATTCAGTCCTGGCCACGTTCCTGGATTCTATAAGTAGTGTTATCCAGTGCTCCCTCTAAGCTGAGTCAGTGTGAGCTAGCTCACAGTTTCTTCGCCTCTGGCTCACACATTTTTTGTCTTCGCTCAGGAACGATGGCTCCAGAGCAAATTAGTTTATGCAAAATCACTCGCTCACAACTTTAATGCCAACTTTAATGCCTCGCAAAGTAGAATTCTTGCTCACAAGACTCCACAGCTTAGAGGGAGCATCACTTTAAGGTGTCTTAACGGAGCTGTGAAGGGGGGGGGGAGACTAAAAAGCCTTCGTTTTCCCAAGCTCTTAGACCTCATGGCATTAGACCCAGTCCCTCCACTCCCCAAATCCCGCCCTCCTCAGGTATTTCCCAACCTGGAGCTAGCCATCCTACTCTCCAAGTCAAGATAGGCCTCGTTCTGGGGTCTTCTTTCCCAGGCAATTGGAACTATTTTTATTAATGGAAATGAAGAGCAGATGGACTTGGAAACCAAACTCTCTCTACCATCTCAGAGATGAGGATCCGAAGCAATTAAATATTTTATAGCTTCCTTAAAGCTCTATCCAGATTTTTTCCCCCGACACTCATAAAAATCTCGTTTCCGTCGTGCGTCTCCTTTACACGAATAGAACGTGCATTTCTTTAATTTTTCTTTAATTCTCATGTACCAGCTCATTTGCATTCAGCTACGCACCTGCTCATCCACATTTCCCTGCAAACAGGAGAAAAGAAAGGGCCTTTTCTGCTTTAACGTACAAAGAATAAGAGATTCCTTACCAAGGGGCAATTCCACACTTTGCAAACTTCTTGTTAATGCCTCACCAGCTGGAGACTCCAGACTGACTCGAGGGGAGATCCATGTAGAGTGCTTTACGGTAGGCAAGGGGAGACCTATGTAAACTACATTACAGTAGTCTAGTCTTCAGCTGATTCTGCATCTAGCATTCACTCCACATTTTCACAACTGGGAGGGGAAAGTGCAGCCCAAAACCACATTCAAATACCTTGGGACAACACCATACTGACTGCAAAGTCACCCCTGAATGGCCATAAAATGGCCCTAAATCTATGCAGAAGGTACCATAAAATCCAATGATCAAAGGAAGCGAAAGTGGCATGGAGTGTGGAGGCGACCATAAAATCCAGCGCTCAAAGGAGCATGCAATGCAGAGAGGAACTTCGGTTCCAACATGGGTTGCTAAAACAACGGAGGGAAAATCCAGTGCAGAATCGGCCTCGATGTTATTGTGGCATGGACCCAAGGGTCCGGATCGGTTGCGTCAGGGTATTTATTGTTCACAGGTTACAGGGCAGGAAGTTGCAATGGACAGGAAGGAACAACTGGGATAGTATTGCAAAGACAGAAGTTGCAGTTCTGTCCCACAGCAAGAGGGGAGAAAGAAAGCACCTGGAACAATTGGGGGCAGCACAGGGAAAGAATGGGAGTTTGGTGAATCATTTGCAACCCCTGTTATAGCGTCGTGCAAAATCATGGGTTGGCTACCACTGACTTGGGGGGGGAACCAGCTAAGGAACCGATTTCAAGATTCAATGCACACCGAACCCCCGAGTTCTAGAAAAAGGCTTCTCTCTCTCCACGTTCCGTATTTCACACATAATTTATCAACCCCTTCAGACTCTTTAGCCTTTCCTCATAAGACAGTGCTCCAGCCCTTTAATCATCTCACTCTATTCCAGCTCAGCAGTCTCTTTTTCAGATATCGGAACCAAAACTCTGCACAGTGTTCCAAATGAGGCTACACCAGAGCTGCATACAAAGCAGCGTTGCCATCTTCCCCGCCCACAGCGGGCCCTTGCTGCCTCCACTCAGCTGGGCGGCAGGAGGGAAACAGCCATGGAACGGGGAGGAGGGATTGGTGGCATCCTGATATGCTGGGGTGGCCAGGTGTCAGGCTCCTGGACAAAGTGACTCTCAACAACACTCTCTCATCAGTGCTTTGTTTATTGAGAAATCATCATGTTCCAAGCCAGACCTGTCCCGAGTCAGAACTGAGGGTCTGGCAGGAAAAGCCAAAGATATAGACAAACAAAGGCCCCCTCAAATGCACCAATCACACTCTGCCAGGGCTCATTTCATAGCAGGAGCTCCTTTGCATATCAGGCCACACACCCCTAATGTAGCCAATCCTCCAAGCGCTTACAGAGCTCTTCTTACAGGGGCTACTGTAAGCTCTTGGAGGATTGGCTACATCAGGGGTGTGTGGCCTAATATGCAAAGGAGCTCCTGCTACGAAATGAGCCCTGCACACGGCAGTCATCCCGCCTAACTTTTATGCTTCTGCGGTTCCACCCCTCCCTCTGGGAATACATGAATCCCTTAATACAATAGCAAAATGGGCACAGCTTTGGCTTCAAGGTAGGGAGGTATCTTAAGAAGAGTTATAGCATCTAAGGCACAGCCATTTGCACACTCAAGCACTCACATCCCCTCCCCAGGAATTTCCCTTCCCCCAGTCATCAAGGCAAATGAAAGACAGAGTTTGACACCAGGTCCCTACCTTTTGCCAGCAGGGTGCTCCAGGCTCCTCTCCTGGATCTTCTTGTGATGTGACATCATCACACTAGGCACGTTGTGGGGGGACGCTCTAGCATTTGGCCAAAAACTCTATGGTCACCATAGAGTTTTTGGCCAAACGCTAGAGTGTCCCCCACACGACATGCCCAGCACAATGCTGTCACCTCCAAGTGACATCATTGCACCAGGCATGTCAGGTGCTGTGGAGCTCTTCAGAGGTGGGGCTACCCCCACTGGCCAGCTGGCCGGTGGGCAGATTAGGGGCTTGAAATGGGGGGAACCTCACCCCCATCAGGGGACTGGCAACCCTATGATATGCTGACATCACTTCCTGTGGTGACACCATAGAATTTTGCCTGAATACGAGTGTGCCATTGGCACTGGCAATCCACTGACATCGCTTCCAGCTGCACAGGAAGTGATGTCAGAGCGTCTTCAGCATCTCCTCATAGGGAAGATGCTTCAACCTCCTCATCTTGGTTGCCCTCTTCTGTACTTTTCCCAGCTCTGCAATGTCCTTTTGGAGATGCAGCAAAGAGAACTGGACAAAGAGAGTATTCCAAATGAGGCCTCACCATAGATCTATGGCAATGGAGGGCCGGATACCGACCCCAGTAGGGAGCCATCCGAATACTGATCAACATCACTATTGGAAGCACTTTATTTGTTTTATTACTGTGTCATTTTTAACTATGTTTTAAACTGTTGTTGGATTTGGCTCTGTGTGCCCTCTGTGTGCCCTCTGTGAGCCACTCTGAGCCCGTTCACGGGGAGAGCGGGGTAAAAATATGAATAGATAAATAAATAAATCTATACAGGGGCATCATTTCAGCCATTTTATTCTCAATCCCTTTCCTAATAATTCCTAACACAGAGTTTGCCTTTTTCACTACTGAAGCATACTGGGTGGAGACCGGGTCGATTCAATGAGGACATTTGATTTGTGGGCATATCTGTGGAACGTCATGTAATATTTACAGCACAGGCAACAACATTATATGAGAAGTTCATCTGTTTTGTTCTTGTATTGTGCATTTTTGGTGATTATGTGAACATTTTTGTTTTAGTATATGATCTAATTTTGTTCTGCGGTCTTGTCGATTTTTGACACAGTTTTGTTTTGTTGTTGCACCTGACTTTACAGTGTATTTCTGCTTTGGATTTTTGTTAGTACTTTCACTGAGCTATCCACGACAACCCCAAGATCTCTTTCCCTCTCAGTCTCAACAGGTTCAGACCCCACACAGCTATACCTGAAGGCGGGGTTTTTTTGTCCCAATGTGCATTGCCTTATGACATTGGCTGTTTCATTTTCAGTTCCTTCCCTCATAATTCCACACATGGAATGTGCCCTTTTCAGTGTTGCCAGCCACATATCTGGGCTGATTGCTTATCAAGCTTTTCACTACAATCCTACATTTTCATTAAACTTTCCGCTACTTATTTATTTTAATGATTTTTCTGAACGTGAAAGGGAGGCAGCCTGCTCCCGTTTGGAATTTGGTGGGCCCGTCTGCCATTTTGATTCTCATTCAATTTATAATTAGTTTTGTTTTCTCCCAGGTTTCAGGTCATCTGAACAAAAAAGATTGAATTGGCACTGCCATGCATGAAATTATTTCTTTTCAGGCATTGAATGTTTCCAGTTGATATCAAGAGGAGATATTGCTTGTATAATGGCAGCAAACTGTGTGAAATTAAAATCCTTCGACTCCAGCTGCCATGCCGCCAGCAGTTCAAATTTGTGGACGCAACCGCCTCCCAGTATGGAATCCTGGAACGGCCAGTTGCCGCTCATGCGAGCAGAGCTGTTCTCTCAGGAGCAGTTCTCGAAAGAGCTCTCTCAGCCCCACCTGCCTCACAGGGTGTCTGTTGTGGGGAGGGAAAGGGAAAAGAGATTATAAGTAGGGATGTGCACCAAAAAAAAAATTCACAATTTTTCAGGTTCGGATCTATCAGACCCAAAAAACTTCAGTATTTGCTGATATTTCTGAACACCCGTATTGATATGATACTGAGGTTCGGGAATTATTGGAGTTGCCAAATTTTTTCGGCTCCATTATACTATATGGGGGCTGTCCCCATAGGGCATAATAGTTCCCCCCTCAATGAAGGGACTGTGCCACCTCTGCAGTATGACTCCAGAAGGGAAGTCTGCTGTCGTCGTCCCCCCCACCCGCATGACTTCGAGGGGAGTATTAAATGCCTCCCCGATCTTTTTTCCCTTTTCTAGCTGGTTTGCAGCCACAGGCCAGCTGGAGAAGAAAGAAAAGATCGGGGAGGCATTTAAACATGCCTCCCCATGCCTTCCCCAGCCCGCCCACCAAAGCAGGCAAGCTGGGGAAGGCGTGAGAGATCGGGGAGGCTTTTAAACATGTCTCCCTTTCCCTTCTCCAGCTGGAGAAGGGAGGAAAGACCCCAAGGAGGTATGTGTAAATACCACTCTGTTCCTTCCCCAGCTGGCCTGCCCCAGGAATGGGACTGACATACAGAAGCTGAATAGATTTGGCTTCTATGCAGCGATATATATTCTGGAAGCTGAATCAGATTAGAGAATCTGATTTGGCTTCTGGGGAGCCCGAATAATGCCATATTGGCATTCTACCTGGGGGGGGGGGGGATTCAGCTCGGCCGAGCCGAATGCACACCCCTAATTGTAAGCCGCCCTGACACTCCTTCGGGTAGTGAAGGGCGGGGTATGAATCCAATCTCTTCTTCTCCTCTCTCTTCTCTTCAGACAGAGCACCAGATGACTGCCAAGGTCTGCGTGGATCTTTTCTCCTTGTGGGGCCATGTCAGCTCAAGGAATTAGGGGATGTGCTTTGGACTGGTTTAAACCATTCCTTAGAAACTAGATTTAGAGGGTTGCTTTTGGAAACCAGTAATCATTGGTGTGGGTTTTGTCCTGTGGGGTTGCAGAGGGCTCAGCCTTATCCCCCATGCTGTATCATCTCATAAGAAGAACTGTGCACACATAGAGCCACTACCATTTCAATAGGATGCCTTTTGGTATCAAGCCAAGATGGGAAGCCATGTTCATCTGTCTGTAGCAGTCAAAAAGAGCCAGAGTCCAGCAGCACCTGATAGGCTAACAACACGTGTGGCAGGGTAGGCACTTTCGTGAGTCACTGCTCACTTCCTCCAATACCGCTAGAATGTGAGTCCATCTGTCGTTTATATTGGAAAGTGGAGTGATTTCAGATGCCAAATGACATTAGCAGGCAAATGACAACAACAGGTGAAGGACAATAGCAGGCGTGATTGGATTAGGTGTGACGTGCAGAGGGGTCGTAGGCATAGGCATGGCAAAATCAGCATTGGTAATGCAACAGGAAACCTAGATCTCGATTCAGCCCAGGTGGATGCATTGGCTTGAGCTTTGTTGCAGTTCAGCACTTCCACCTCTCTGCATGTCACACCTAATCCAATCATGCCCGCTATTGTCATTTGCCTGCTGATGTCACTCCAGTTTCTAATATACAGGACAGATAGACTCACATTCTAGCTGCTTCTGAGGAAGTGAGCAGTGACTCATGACGTAAGCTCTGGGTGACGTCATCACTCTGGGCATGTCGGGCGCAACAGGGCTCTTAGAGGGCGGGTTGGGGGCCCCAAACGTGGGGAAAAACCTGCCCCCATCAGGGGATGGCAACCCTACCCCCAGACTCCAACCCCCCAAATCTCCAGGAATTTCCCAAAGCACAGCCGGCAACTCATGAAGCTGAAAGGAAAGAATTGTGAACCCTGAGCTCCCTGGAGGACGCTGGATAAAAACAGAATAGACA
This sequence comes from Lepidodactylus listeri, assembly GCA_029233225.1. Lineage (NCBI taxonomy): Eukaryota > Metazoa > Chordata > Lepidosauria > Squamata > Gekkonidae > Lepidodactylus > Lepidodactylus listeri. The sequence goes on along the minus strand of JARCFY010000011.1, from coordinate 99,735,126 downwards.
AAGATCCCGGCTAGCCAAATCCTTTTAATCTCGCGGAAATATAAGTATTTCTGCACCCTTCCATATTTTGGCTGGGACAAAGGGAGCGATTCCAGCAGCAGTTGGAGCTCTGAAAAGCAGGATTTGCTTGGAAGACATCCAGGCCTGGGTTTCTCCAGTTCCACGAATGCAAAAAAGCACTTCTCATAGCTAATTTGGAGCAATGGCTCCATAAATTACCCTAATTAAGTATCTAATGCAATCTGATTCAAAACAGAAAAAAACCAAGGCAGTCTGTCAACACCGGCCTCCAAGGAGCTGGTGTCGCCCAAGGCAGCCTTTTGTCCTGGAGGAACTTGTTCCGAAAAAAGCATCTGCAAAGTGTCTTAGTGTAGAGACCATCACTACGGCAACCAGGATCCAACATGAGCGACCAATTGGTTTGCCACCAAGTCTCAGTTTTCTTCAGTCGAGCCAACAGGATTTCTCCGGGAGTGTCCTACCTGGCCGCAGAGGGCTGGATTTGGTTCTTTCTGATACCTCCTGGCCGCGAGGGAGAACAAGCAGAGGGGGTGGGGGGCTCGCCACTTTATCAAGCCTCAGAGAAAAGAAAAAAACTCATGCATGGAGCCAGGCCACCGTAGTTTGCAGGCAAACTTGATTAGAAATTACTGGATAAGAACATAAGAGAAGCCAATGTTGGATCAGGCCAGTGGCCCATCCAGTCCAACACTTTGTGTCACACAGTGGCCAAAAATACCAGGTGCCCTCAGGAGGTCCAGCAGTGGGGCCGGGTCACTGGAAGCCCTCCCACTGTTGCCCCAACCACAAGCACCAAGAATACAGAGCATCACTTGCCCCAGACTGAGAGTTTCTATCTACACCTTGTGGCTAATAGCCACTGATGGACCTCTGCTCCATATATGTTTATCCAATTCCCTCTTGAAGCCGTCCATGCTTGTAGCCACCACCATCTCCTGTGGCAGTGAATTCCACGTGTTAATCACTCTTTGGGTGAAGAAGGACTTCCTTGTATCTGTTCTAACCCGACTGCTCAGCAATTCCATGGAGTGCCCACGAGTTCTTATATTGTGAGAAAGGGAGAAAAGTACATCTTCCTCTGCCTGCTCTATCCCATGCATCATCTTATAAACCTCGATCATGACACCCCTCAGCCGTCATTTCTCCAAGCTAAAGAGCCCCAAGCGCTTCAACTTTTCTTCATAGGGAAAGTGTCCCGACCCTTTTCTAGTTGTCCTTTTCTGCACTTTTTCCAGTGCTATAATATCTTTTTTGAGGTGTAGCGACCAGAACTGTACACAGTACTCCAAATGAGGTCGCACCATCGATTTATACAGGGGCATTATGATACTGGCTGATTTGTTTTCAGTTCCCTTCCTAATAACCCCCAGCATAGTGTTGGCCTTTTTCATTGCAGTCGCACACTGTCTCGACATTTTCATTGAGTTATCTGCTACGACTCCAAGATCTCTCTCTTGGTTAGTCTCTTCCAATTCGAACCCCATCAATGTGTATTTATAGTTAGGATTTTTGGCTCCAATGTGCATCACTTTGCCACATTAAACCCCATCTGCCACATTGACGCCCACTCGCCCATCCTCAACATGTCCCTTTGGAGTGCCTTACAATCCTCCCTGGTTCTCACCACCCTGCACAACTTCATGTCATCTGCAAATTTAGCCACTTCACTGCTTACTCCCAAAGCAAGCGAGCCAGCCAAGCTTCCCATTTTATCTCATTTATATTTGTGATGTTCTTGCTTGACTACCTCACATCTGGAGTCCCATCTCATGCCCAAGCTCATGTATGCTTGTGGAGTATTCCGTTTGAATCTTACCTCTGCCGTGAGCTTACTTGGCGAAGCTCTTGAGGAAGCCTCCGTTCCCTCAGGCTCAGCAATCCGTTTGCAACACTTGGGGTTATTTTTATTTGTTTATTTCTTTATTGTTCTCATTTTTATCCCGCCTTCCCAGCGAACTGGCTCAAGGCGGCTTCCAACATACAATACCATCGAGATGCTTTACAAATTAAAACATGAAAACAAAGTCAGAGTTAAAAACTGCAGTTGTAATAACAATCTGTATTTACACAGATGTAGTAGTAAAGATAGGAGAAGTGGAGGGTAGACTCTTACCGGCTGAGGTACCACACATTTTTGGGGAACCCGGTGCTAAATCATTTTGTTGTGTCCTAATGGCAACCGCACACGCGGTCAGGGAAACGCACATGGTTGGGCTGGCTACCGGAGCTTCGCTTCAGTAGACAATAGCCCGTACAGAATGTAATTTGGACCAATCGGCTACCCAGGATCCGCCAGGAGATCTATGGTAAAAGGTCACCTGTAATTAACCCTATCAGGGAGATTGGGTGAGACCAGGGGTGTGGTTTAGATGGACATTTAAAGACCCCGGAGCCCCGTTCAGCAGTCATGTTTTGTACCATCAATGAACTATGAGCTTTGATTTCACTGCAATACGTCTCTGGACCCAGTACTTTATAATTTGTAGATGCCAGTTTGGTACAGGGGGTAAGAGCGCGGAGTCTAATCTGGGAGAACCGAATTTGATTCCCCACTCCTCCACATGCAGCTGCTGGCATGACCTTGGGTCAGTCATAAGTTCTTTCAGAGCTGTTCTCTCGAGGGCAGTCCTAGGCTGAGGACAGACTGGCAATCTAAAGCGGAGGCAAAGCGGAGGGAACTGGAGCGGGGAAAAAACCCCACGGAGCTGGCCGTTCACACTGGCCAGAGCAATGCGGATCAGCGGCGATACGGAGCGTTCAGACTGCCACGGAGCGTTCAGACTGCCGCTGCGCTTGTTTTTTTTCCTTTGATGTGTTTCGCATGTGCCGGTGCGTTCACACTTCCTCCGGATGCCTCCCGCTTCTTCCAGTTGACACTGTTTGGAAGCGGGAGGCATGCGGAGGAAGGCCCCTGAACACCGGGTAAAACCGGTGTCCTGTTAAAGCGAAAGGAAAGCGACTGGGAGACGGGTAAGTACGAAACGGAGCTGACGGACAGATGCGCATGTCTGAACGTGCTCCTTTCTTCTGTTTGCGAAGCGTGCCTGCCCCGCTTTACATTGCCAGTCTGTCCTCGGCCCTAGAAAGAGCTCTCTCAGCCCCACCTACCTCCCACGGTGTCTGTTGTGGGAAGGGGAAGGGAAAGGAGATTGTAAGGCACTCTGAGACTCCTTCAGGTAGTGAAGGGCAGGGTATAAACCCATTCTCTCTTCTTCTTCTTCTTCTTCTTCTTCTTCTCTCCTTCCAGGGGAGGCGTGTGTGTGTGTCGGAAACAGTGAACTTGTCCCCATAAGAGAAGCCAATGTTGGATCAGGCCAGTGGTCCATCCAGTCCAACACTCTGTGTCACATAGTGGCCAAAAGTACCAGGTGCCCTCAGGAGGTCCACCAGTGGGGCCAGGACACTAGAAGCCCTCCCACTATTCCCCCCTCCCCCCAAGCACCAAGAATACAGAGCATCCCTTGCCCCAGACCGAGAGTTCCTATCTATACCTTGTGGCTAACAGCCACTGAAGGAGGAGGAGAAGACATTGGATTATACCCTGCCTTTCACTGTTGGGGGAAGGTTGGAGGAAGGTTGGGGGGATATGATTCTATAGAGTCCACTCCAATGCTCCCTCTAAGCAGTGCAGTCTTGTGAGCAAAAATCCGACTGTGGAAGCTACTGACATTAAAGATGTGAGCAAGCAATTTGGCTTCGTTTGCTCTGAAGCCATCCTGCCTGAGCTAAGACAAAAATGTGCAAGCTGCAGGCGAAAAAACTGTGAGCTAGCTCACACTAACTCAGCTTAGAGGGAACACTGGACTCCACTCCCCAAAGCTGCCATTTCTTTCAGGGGAACTGATCTTTGCCTTGAGATCAGTTGTAATTCTGGGGGATTTCCAGCCACCAGCTGGAGGCTGGCAACCCTAACTCCATGGATGTCCTCTTAGGCTGTCTTTTAAGGGCTCCCCATTAAAACATAAATCATGGCAGAATCCTGTGGCCCACTGGAAAGGAGCAGCTACGGTTTTGCGAGCAGAAATTTCAAGGAAAATTGTCGCCTATAATCCCAATAGCCTGCATGTATAGAAGGAGGCAGGAGAAGTCAAAGGCAAGAAGTCTTGGGAGATTGCAACATTGAACCAGGGCTCTCCATTATATTCTGAAAGATCTCCATGATGGCCGGAAGATCTCCCAGTATTACGAATGATCTCCAGACGACAAAGATCCCTTCCAGAAGTAGGAGGAGGAAGAAGGAAAAGGAGAGGAGGAGAGAAAGAGGAAGGACAAAAAGAGGAGGAGAAGGAGAAGAGGAGGAAGCAGCAGCAGCAGCAGCAGCTCTGAGAGAACTTGTGACTGACCCAAGGTCACACCAGCAGCTGCACATGGAGGAGTGGGGAATCAAACCCAGTTCTCCCAGATTAGAGTCTGTGCTCCTAACCACCTCACCGCACTGGCTCTTTGGAGGGCGAACACTACGGTATTATACCCCACTGAGAACCCTCCCCCAAATCCCCAGGAATTTTTCAGTCCAGAGTTGGCAGCCCTCAAACTGCCATCACCATTTTTGTGTCCGCAGGAAGCCAAGCCAGCCTCGCTCATCCGGCCTGTTCCAGCCAACCCCTGGGCCCCTCGTCGCCTCCAGGAGGTTGGGACTCCTCTCCGCCACCCATCACAAGGAGATGCCTCTGTACTCTCAGCCCGCTCTGCAGCCAAGCCGGTTCCCTCCCGTCAGACAGAGCCCTGAAGCCTCTTCCCAGCGACGCTCCGGATCATCCAGCGTCCGGTGGGATCCCTTGAGGGAGTTGCTCTGACAAAGCCACAGGCAAGAGTCCTTCCGGAATTCTCTGCAAAGGCAGGTGGCTCAGATGCGCCCGCCTGACAGGCTGTTGTGATGCCTTTCGGTTCCTTCCTTGCTCAAGGGAGGTTTCAGAAAGTTTTATTCTTTTGTTTTTACCGTTCTGTTGGAAAACGGCATGTAGGACTTGCCCTTCCCCTCTTTCCTGGCGCCCACAATGTGTTTTCAGGAAGTGGGACGGGCCAGGTTGGGCTTTTGCCTGGCAAGGCTTCTGATTGGCGACTGGAGGTTTGATTGGCTGTGCAGATTTATTTATTTATTTTTTGAATTTTGCTTTGGCAGCAGCTGCCACCACTGTGTGGTCAGTAGGGTTGCCAACCTCCAGGTGGGGCCTGGTGATCTCCTTCTTTTATAATTGATCTCCAGCTGACAGAAATCAGCTTCCCTGGAGAAAATGGCTGCTTTGAAGGGTGGACTCTATGGCATTGTACCATGCTGAGGCCTCTCCTCTCCCCTCCCCAAACCCCACCCTCTCCTGGCTCCACCCCCAAAGTCTCCAGGTATTTTCCAACCTGGACTTGGCAACCCTAGTGGTCAGGGACTGGGGGGAACTTACAGGCAGTGAGGTCTTCACTGGGGGGGGGGGGTTGAGCTTCTGGTGGGCTATTCTAGTGAAGGTTGCCAGTCCCCTGGCTGGACAGTGGACAGCCCACCCGGGCCTCTTGAAAAAAATAAACAAAACAGCCATCAGGGTGGTGGCATGACATCACTTGGGGGGGGGAACCCCAGAAATGACATCATGCCTCTCTACGAATCACTGCAAACTACTGTAAAACCATGGGGTTTTCAGGGATTCCTAGACAGGACCAGCATTGCTTCTGCTGGAAACCATAGGGTGTTACTATGGTGTTTTTGGCAGTTCCTGGAGAGGTATGACATCACTTCCAGGTTTTCCCTGAAATCGCTGACGTCTGTCCCCCATCATGCCCCCACTCCCATTCTCCCCAGGCAACCGTGGCCCTACTTGACTTATGGATTGAGTCGATCACAAGTTGTACAGGCCTGTATTAGGTTTCTAAAGAGGAGAAGTAAATGATAAGAGAGCCAGTTTGGTGCTGTGGTTAGGAGCACGGACTCTAATATGGGAGAACTGGGTTCGATTCCCCACTCCTCCACATACAACTGCTGGAGTGACCTTGGGTAAGTCACAAGTTCTTTCAGAGCTGTTCTCTCAAGGGGAGTTCTTAAAAGAGCTCTCTCAGCCCCACCTATCTCCCAGGGTGTCTGTGGTGGAGAGGGGAAGGGAAAGGAGATTGTAAACCACTCTGAGACTCCTTTGGGTAGTGAAGGGCAGGGTATAAATCCAATCTCTTCCTCCTCCTCCTCCTCCTCCTCTTCTTCTTCTTGCAAATTTCAATTTTTCTAAATAGCTACATTTTAACATGTCATTGACAGGTCCCCCTCAACCTTGACAGCAGACTTGCCTGCATGTCCTTTCTTCCTCCAGCGGGTTCCTGTGGATGTGTCTGCTCCACTGCTTAGACTTAAGAAGGCATTTCTCCTTTTGCTCGGCCTGAGCTCTGCCCCCCAGGCAGCCTGACTGCCCTGGCAAAAACATCCCATTCAGCTGCTGCCTTCCAACGTCAGTCATCCTGATCAAGGGCCTGCTGTCTCCTTTCCACGGCCTGGGCTTGTGAGAGATCGGAGCTGACCCCTTGCAAGGCACTCAGGAGCACAAGGCGATGCCATCTGCCACTGCCCATGGCACATGCCAATCTGCCAGTCAGTGGTAGGGAAGGATGGGGGCACACACAAGGTGGGTGGAGCTGAATAGGTGGCATCTGGTTCCATCCGTTGCTTTCCCAGAGAGGAAGGGAAGCAGCTGCTGAAGTTCCTAAGCCTCACCCTTGTGTTCCTTCAGCAGGTTCAGATCTGGGAGTGGAGAATGTACTGAAGATGTTTTTATATATATATAAATTTTTATTAAGTTTAACATATTATAGGACAGGAAAATATAGGGATAGGAAGGGTACAGGGTATGGGATAAGACATAAAGGGAAATTTCATCCAATTTGTATAACAGCTGTGACAAGTTTTCTGTCTTAAATCTCTGTTTCCCATTCAATTTCTTTATAACATTACTAAAGTTAATATCACTTAGCCTAATTGCTAGAATCTTCTGATATGTTTCTGTTATGTATTGAGCCTGAACTGACTTGCAAAAGGACTGAGCTTGGGGCGCATAACAGTAGATCACCAGGATCCTAGAATGGGCCAGTAGGGAGACAGGGATCCTAGAGGAAACCAATCGGGAAACAATAGAGTGTGAATAGCCTATCCTTGGGAGTGGGGTGTGTTTGGGGTGCAATCCTTTGCAGGCATAAATATCTGGTTTCGGCCAGGGAAGGCCAGTCTTCTTTTCTCCCTGCCGTAATCACTAATAAACTATGAGCTGATCACTTTACGCATCTGAACCCAGTATATTTCAGTTTCCTGACAAGTTGATTCTAAGGCTGGAGTCTCTCCAAATTTATGTTATATGCGTTCATCGTTCTTGGTCTTTGAAGTTCCTTGCCACCCAGTCATAAAATAGTGTCCAGTTATTTCTTACATTTTGTTTACTTCTGCTCTTCAATAGATTGGGCAAGCTGTCTATTTCTGCTGTTTCAAAAAAAAAAATGTCAAAAGTTCATTTCCTGTTGGCATCTCTGCTTTCTTCTAGTGCTTCACGCAAAGGATTCTTGCTGCCGATAACTACCTGTAGTATACTGAAGATCACTGATCTGGAGGCCCTGGGCAGGGACAGTTTTGAGAAAACAGAATTCTTGGGCATATTCCTGTAACTCGTCAGACGGTTAGAAACTCCCCCTCATCTGACCCTGGAATCTTGCTGCAGAGTCCTTTCTGGGTAGGTTTACATGCAAAACTGAACTGCTCCAGGGGGCCACTCGGCACAGATAATGGGGTCCCACTGCACAAAATTGGTTTTACAAACTTGCTTGGATAAATGATTCAGGACTGCGGTCTGTACCCTGCTGTGTAAAGCCCATTACAAGTTGAATCCTATTGATGTCGCTTTGGGACCCCTTAAGGTGGCATGGGAATACTTTCGCTCTGCTTCAGTTTGGTGCCAGTTTGGCGTCGTGGTGAAGTGTGCGAACGCTAATCTGGGAGAACCGGGTTTGATCCCCCACTCCTCCACATGCAGCTGATGGTGTGACCTTGGGTCAGTCACAAGTTCTCTCAGAGCTGTTCTATCAAGAGCAGTTTCTGTCAGAGCTCTCTCAGCCCCACCTGCCTCACAGGGTGTCTGTTGTGGGGAGGGGGAGGGAAAGGAGATTGTGAGCCGCTCTGAGACTCCTTCGGGTAGTGAAGGGTGGGGTATAAATCCAATCTCTTCTTCAGTTTGGCACCGTGGTTAAGTGCACAGACTCTAATCTGGGAGAACCAGGTTTGATTCCCCACTCCTCCACATGCAGCTGCTGGATGACCTCGGGCAAGCCACAGCTCTGTCCGAGCTGTTCTTCAAAAGGAGCAGTTTCTGTCAGAACTCTCTCAGCCCCACCTCCCTCACAGGGTGTCTGTTGTGGGGAGGGGAAGGGCAAGGAGATTGTGAGCTGCTCTGAGACTCCTTTGGGTAGTGAAGGGCGGGGTATAAATCCAATCTCTTCTTCTTCTGCTTCTTCTTTCTGGTGTTTCCAGACTTCTTGGAGTCACACGCGGTAAAGCGATTCATGGGGGAGCTGTCTGGTCGTGCAATGCTGGATAAAAAAGATCTAGATCAAATTACAGCCGAGCCCATGGCGGGATGAGCTGCACATCTGAACGCACCCGCAATGTCATATGTACATAGGTACATACATCAGTATTGTATATGTCAGGTACATAGGTCAGTACTGTCTACTCAGATGAGAAACTGGATAGATGCTGCCCATCTGAGTAGACAATACTGACGTTGACGAACCAAGGGGGTCTGATTCACTATTAGTCACCTTCCTGTATCCATATAATGCTTTGTTGAATTGTTCTACCATTTTTGCAGTTCCGGCTCTGTTGACTTCTTTGTCTGGTGTACTGGACGTCGTATGTATTATTTTTCAGTGCAGTGTTCTCTTATTTTTTGATCCTGTATTCACAGTAATTTCTATGCTTTGTACTACTTTTATTGCATTGTTTTCGAGTGTGCAATCCACCTTGAACCTTAGCGAGAAAGGAAGACTATCAACGAAGCGGATAAAGAAAACAGCTCCAGTTTTAATTTTAGTTTCTCTCCTTAATTATGAAAATTTTTGAATAGAGAGGTGGTAGAAAAATAGAATGCAAGGGATTCTCCTGGCCACGCTTCCCTCTTCTCCGAAGGTTCTAAGTACAGTTGGGAGGTTGTTCCATTTTACTTTCATAAGCAACCCATGAAATAGTTTGGTGATTGGGTTGCCAGCCTCCAGGTGGGGCCTGGAGCTCGATTACAATAGATCTCAAGATGATGGAGGTCAGTTCCCTTGGAGAAAATGGCTGCTTTGGAAGGTGGAGTCTGTGTCATTAGACCCTGCTGAAGCCCCCCCTCCCCAAACCACACCTTCCCTTATAGGGATGCCAACTCCAATCTGGGAAAATCCTGGATATGGGGTAGAGCCTTGGGAGGGCAGTGTTGGGGGGGAATTGTGGGGCAGAATGCTACATAGCCCAACTAGGGTTGTCAACATTGGGGTGGGAAATTCCTGAATATTTGGGGGTGGACCCTGGGGCAGGCAAAATTTGGGGGGATTCAGCAGTTAAGCTGCCAAGAGCCCACCCTCCAAAGGAGCCATTTTCTCCAGGGAAACTGATCTGTGTCATCTGGAGATCAACTGTAATTCTAGAAGGTCTCCAGGCCCCGTATGGAGCTTGGCAGCTCCCAGCTCCACCACTTCCCTAGTCTCCTAGAATTCTCCAGCTGGGAGCTGGCATCCCTTGTGAGAGCTTCAGAGGGTAGCTCCATTGGTCTGCAATAGCACAGCTAAAATTAAGTCCAGCAGCATCTTAGAGCCCACAAGATTTTGGGGGTATGAGCTTTTGAGAGTCCCATTATGCACACATATCTTACTGCAAAACTTCAGAGCAGCAAGACTTTAATGTTGACATCAGATTCTGTGCCCGCCTTACGCACTATTCTTTTTCCTCTGGTGTATTAATTCTGCAGCTATAGTTTAAAAATGCATTTTTCTAAATCAGGGTGGAATGTCACTTGTGACATTTTGGCGGTGGCACCCAAAGTTTTTTTTTAAAAAAAATTACACAGTTGCCCTATTGCAACTGCACAGTAGTGTACAGCATGTACCTTCCATTTAAATCCTCGTGATTCAGGGTTTACGCATGCATTTTAGTGTTAGTTCCCTGAATGAAAGGGAACAGAAAGGACTGCAGGCAAAGGGAAAAAACCAATGCTGAAACTGACCAGACTCTTTTTTTTGAAACTGACAAGCAGCTGCAAAGCCCTGTTTTCCATATTGCCAAACACTAAGGGATTCTCTGCTGTGTTATCAGCAACTGTTAAAAATGGGAGTCACATGATCTCACAATGGGGGGGACATGTTGAGTGTACAGAATACACAGTAAAACCTGCTGACACTGGCAGTGCAAGCTGTGATCGTTGGTAACATGTGTGTGCGTGGTTTTCTCTTTGTGATTCTCTAATTTGATCCTGCACACTGTGATCTTGGCAATTTTTTAGAGTCTGTCCCATGTGGATTGCACTCTGTCCTCCAAAAGATCGATCCCAAGTGATTCTTAAGTTCAGCAGTTTACAGAAGGCCCATGTAGCTTCACTGCCATTTTAATGTTAGGCTTCTGGAGACTGCCAAAATAGTCCCTCCCCCCAATTTGTTCACTAAAACATGGAAGGAAAAAATGTTTTCCTTTCATGCTTTTAACACATGTAATTCACTTCCATAGGAAGTGGTGGTGGCTACAAGCATGAGTGGCTTCAAGAGGAAATTGGATAAACATATGGAGCAGAGGTCCATCAGTGGCTATTAGCTACAAGGTATAGATAGGATCTCTCAGTCTGGGGCAAATGATGCTCTGTATTCTTGGTGCTTGGGGGGCAACAGTGGGAGGGCTTCTAGTGTCCTGGCCCCACTGCTGGATCTCCTGAGGGCACCTGGTGTTTTCGGCCACTGTGTGAAAGAGTGTTGGACTGGATGGGCCACTGGCCTGATCCAACATTGGCTTCTCTTATGTTCTTATGTTGTTAAAGCCTTAGGCTTCCCATCCCAGTGTCTGTCTCTCTTTACATCTCATGTCAATTTCATTCTGGGGTGATGATGCCACCCTTTATTTTGTTTGCATGCCACACTGAAATCTTTTTTTTTTTTTTTGCACTGGGGAGGTTGCCATTTGCCTCTCCAGTCCCCTCTTTCAATTCAATACCAACAGGAAACTAAACCTCACACAGCTCCTTTTAACCCCTTCCCACATCATTTTAATTTTTAAAATTCAGCAATTCGAGACTAGCAATAATCTCATATCGCTAGACTCATGCTGCTTGTAAGAAATATAAACATTTTAAAATGAGGAGGAAATGGATCTTGTACAATGATGAAGGGGAAAGGATGGCGGAAGGAGCAGAGTGGGCAGAACAACCTCAGTGTGGGTGGGGGAGTGACCTTCAAGGAGTGGCAAAAGGGTGGGGGAAATCTGAGGGAATGTATATGCTTTTGAATTACCTTTGACTTAGAAGCAAAACTAGGGGGAAATTAGCACAAAAGCATTCTCATAAAGCCCAGGGAAACAGCAACCAGCAACTCTACAGCAATGGATCAGACCAGTGAGGGTCCATCTAGTCCAGCATCCTGTCTCACACAATGGCCAACCAGTTCCTCCAGAGGGCCAACAACAAGGCATGGAGGCCGAGGCCTTCATAAGAACATCAGAAGAGCCCTGCTGGATCAGACCAGTGGTCCATGTAGTCCAGAATCCTGTCTCACACAGTGGCCAACCAGTTCCTCCGGAGGGCCAACAACAGGGCATGGAGGCCGAGGCCTTCATAAGAACATCAGAAGAGCCCTGCTGGATCAGACCAGTGGTCCATCTAGTCTAGCATCCTGTCTAACACAATGGCCAACCAGTTTCTCTGGAGGGCCAACAACAGGGCATAGAGGCTGAGGCCTCCATAAGAACATCAGAAGAGCCCTGCTGGGTCAGACCAGTGATCCATCTAGTCCAGCATCCTGTCTAACACAATGGCCAACCAGTTCCTCTGGAGGGCCAACAACAGGGCATAGAGGCCGAGGCCTTCATAAGAACATCAGAAGAGCCCTGCTGGATCAGACCAGTGGTCCATCTAGTCCAGCATCCTGTCTAACACAATGGCCAACCAGTTTCTCTGGAGGGCCAACAACAGGGCATAGAGGCTGAGGCCTCCATAAGAACATCAGAAGAGCCCTGCTGGGTCAGACCAGTGATCCATCTAGTCCAGCATCCTGTCTAACACAATGGCCAACCAGTTCCTCTGGAGGGCCAACAACAGGGCATAGAGGCTGAGGCCTCCATAAGAACATCAGAAGAGCCCTGCTGGGTCAGACCAGTAAGGGTCCATCTAGTCCCGCATCCTGTCTAACACAATGGCCAACCAGTTTCTCTGGAGGGCCAACAACAGGGCATAGAGGCTGAGGCCTTCATAAGAACATCAGAAGAGCCCTGCTGGGTCAGACCAGTGATCCATCTAGTCCAGAATCCTGTCTAACACAATGGCCAACCAGTTCCTCTGGAGGGCCAACAACAGGGCATAGAGGCTGAGGCCTCCATAAGAACATCAGAAGAGCCCTGCTGGGTCAGACCAGTAAGGGTCCATCTAGTCCCGCATCCTGTCTCACCCAGTGGACAACCAGTTTGCCTGGAGGGCCAATAACAGGGCAGAGAGGCGGAGGCCTTCCTAAGAACATAAGCAGAGCCTTGCTGGATCAGACCAGTGGTCCACCAAGCCCAGCAGTCTGTTCACAGAGCAGCCAACCAGCTGTCTCTAGGAAGCCCCCAAGCAGCATGCAACAGCATCCTACCATCCATGCTCCCTAGAAACTGATATAAAAAGAGGCATACTGCTACTGGTACTGGCGGGAATAGAGCTCCATCATGGCTAGTAGCCAGCATGACTAGTAGCTATTGACAGCCCCGCCCTGCATGAATTTCTCCCCTCCCCTTTGACAGCTTTCCAAGTTGGTGGCCGTCGCCTATATCCTGTGGTACCAAGTTCCACACCTTAACCACACCCTGTGTGAAGAAGTCCCTCCTTTTGTCTGCCCTGAATCTCCCACCCTTTGGATGGGATGCCCCCAAATTCTACTATGGGGAGAGGGAGAACGGCTTCTCCCTGTCCACTTTCCGCCACCCCGTGCGTAACTGTATAGATCTCCATCATGTCTCCCCTTCGCACACGTCCTCATCACTAACAAAACCAGGTTATACGAAAAATATGATATTCACTATGCAAAAGGAGGGAAAGCATGCAAATAAAGTTGCATTGTATTAATATAGGCTGTGAGTTTTTGGCAAGGCATTCAGGTGGCCTCTTGTTTCTTTTAGGACCCACCGCCCTGTTTGAATGGAAGAGGGCCACCTGCTACCCCCAGGGGACTCTTCAGCGCCCACTCACGTCCTGAGAAGCAATTTGGACAGGACATACATCTCTTGAAGTTCACAAGTGCACCCTGTTTCCGCAAGCGGGGGCCCGCACGTGTCCCTGGTGGGAGAGGCTGCCTGCGCCATCCATTCTACCCAGAAGCATCTTGTCACCATCCTTGAAAGCTCCCCCAAAGCACTGAGTGGGATTCTTATTAAATTGTCAGGGATCTTTGTGCCGGAGTCAGACTTTCCATATTTCACGCCTGCGGTTCCTTTTCTGCATGCAGCTGAGAACGCTGGGCGCTGTAAAGCAGAGACAGCAAGACAGGATAATAGAGCCCTGCCTGGGACCAGCATTCATCTTCAGACTGAGCTGTTGCTTTCTTGTTTATTACATGGCAGGCCTGCCCGTCCTCGAAGATACTCACAACAATGTTGTCACTTCACAAGAGCCCATTAAAGTAGGTAAGGCTGTGAGACACTCAGCTCTGCAGCGGAGCATTGGGTTGGAACTGTTGCTCATACCGTCCCTACGTGGGTATTTATTTCTTCGTTCGTTCATTCATTCATGTATATCCCACCTTTCTCCCCCATGGGAATCTGAAGTGGCTTCCATCTTTCTTCTCTCCTCCTTTTTATCCTCACAACAACCCTGTGAGGTAGGTTACACTGAGCGTGTGACACCCACCTTTCACAAATGCAACAGCTTTAAGTTCCCTGGGCTGAGAAGAGAGTTGGACTAGATGACCATCAAACCCACCCTCCTGCCGACAGTATGATCCCTGACTGATCATTTTGTTTGTTTGTCTATTGGGTCATTTTGTAGAAAAGAGGTGCAGGAACTCATTAGCATAACTCATTAGCCTAACTTATTTGCATATGCCACACACCCTGACATCACCGGAAGTGTGTCGGAAGGCAACACCCACCGCTCAAGCTCGGCCCCAAAAATCTCCAGCTATTTCCCATCTCATAGTTGGCGCGCCAGCTTTACACTTTGACTAAAGATACATGAGGTTTCCTTTACTCTTGCAGGGAAGCTACCCTACAACAAGCATGGAAATACAGATCAAGTTAGAACACTTTTGCTTTTTTCCACAGCGCACCACGATATGTGCCCGCTCCTGGGCTTGATACACCCGGAATGGCGTTCTTGCACATTCCTGCTCAAAATGACCCCTGACTGGATTTATATCCAGTCCTTCCTACTGAGGGCAGCTGTGAGTTTTCGGCAAGGAATTCAGGTAGCCTGTTGTTTGTTTTAGGGCCTACCACCCTTTACGTGCAGTCACGGGTTCAATTCCTGGCATCTCCAGTTAAAAGGATAAGAGAACATAAGAGAAGCCAGTGTTGGATCAGGCCAGTGGCCCATCCAGTCCAACATTCTGTCACACAGTGGCCAAAAACACCAGGTGCCCTCAGGAGGTCCATCAGTGGGGCCAGGACACTAGAAGTCCTCCCACTCTTGCCCCTCCTACTCCAAGGACCAAGAATCCAGAGCATCACTTGCCCCAGACTGAGAGTTCCTATCTTTTTAAAAAATATTTTCATTTTTATGTGTTTTTGTTGTATATTACATATTGTCTCGTAACCCGTACATTTCGTATCCACTTATAACCCTTCTCCCTCCCCCCTCCTCTACTGTTCCCATGTGTTAGTCCTTTATTCCCAGCCACGGGCACAAAGTCCGAATCTTGCACTGAATGTCTTTCATTCCTTCTGTTGGTATCCACTCTAGGTAGGTCTTCCATTTCATCCTAATTTCTGTGGTCTTGTCTACCCATGTTGTCTTCCAGTTCAGCTTCTCAATTATATCTGACTGTATAAAATCAAACAGATAATTATGCCAAATTTCTACTGTCCATTTACTCTTATCCTTCCAACCCAGAGCAATCACTGCTTTGCTTGCTAATATCAGAGCTTTAAATATAGCTTGGTTCTCCTTGCTTACTGCTGGGTTCCCTATTATATCCATTAGCATTAAATTAAAGTTTATGGTCAGTGAAACTTTACATATTGAGAGTTCCTATCTATACCTTGTGGCTAAGAGCCACTGATGGACCTCTGCTCCAGATGTTTATCTAATTCCTTCTTGAAGCCATCTAAGCTTGTAGCCACCACCACCTCCTGTGGCAGTGAATTCCATGTGTTAGTCACTCTTTGGGTGAAGAAGGACTTCCTTTTATCTGTTCTAACCCGACTGCTCAGCAACTTCACAGAGTGCCCACGAGTTCTTGTCTTGTGAGAAAGGGAGAAAAGCACTTCTTTCTTTACCTGCTCTATCCCATGCATCATCTTATAAAGCTCGATCATGTCACCCCTCAGCCGTTGTTTCTCCAAGCTAAAGAGCCCCAAGCGCTTCAACCTTTCTTCATAGGGAAAGTGTTCCAACCCTTTTCTCATTCTAGTGGCCCTTTTCTGCACTTTTTCCAATGCTATAATATTTTTTTTGAGGTGTGGTGACCTGAACTGTACGCAGTACTCCAAATGAGGCTGCAGCATCAATTTATACAGGGGCCTTATGATACTGGCTGATTTGTTTTCAATTCCCTTCCTAATAACCTCCAGCATAGCATTGGCCTTTTTCACTGCAGAGTGGTGCAGGTGGTGAAAGACCACCTAAACAGTGCTCCCTCTAAGTTGAGTTAGTGTGAGCTAGTTCACATTTTTTTGAGCCTCCAGCTCACTTTTTTTTTTCTCTTTGCTCAGGAAGGATAGCACCAGGGCAAACTGATTTATGTAGTCGCCAAATCGCTGGCTCGCCACTTTAATGCCAGTAGCTCACAAAGCAGAATTTTTGCTCAGAAGACGCCACAGTGGCCTTGAGGGAGCATTGCACCTAAGATCCTGGAGGAGACCCAGTCCAAGACTGGACAAGACTGACCTTTAGGGCTGCCAGTCCTGGGTTGGGAAACACCTGGAGATTTTCTGAGGGCGGAGCCTGGGGAGGGTGTGGTTTGGGGAGGGACCTCAGCTGGGTATTAAGCTGTAGAATCCACCCTCCAAAGGAGCCCTTTTCTCCAGGGGAACTGATCTTGATCGCCTGGCGATCAATTGTAATAGCGGGAGATCTCCAGGTGCCATCTTACCTTGATAGACCAAGGGTATGACTTCATCTGTCCATATGATCCAGTTGCTGTGAAGAGGGGCAGCAGGCGAACTCACTTATGAGTCAGTAGAAGAGAAGAAGATTGGATTTGTACCCCACCCTTCACTTGGAGTCTCAGAGTGGCTTACAAATTCATTTCCCTCCCCCTCCCCACAACAGACACCCTGTGAGGTAGGTGGGGCTAAGAGAGCTCTCTCAAGAACTGCCCTTGAGATAACAGCTCTGAAAGAACTTGTGAATGACCCAAGGGCACGTCAGCAGCTGCATGTGGAGGAGGTGTGGGGAATCAAACCTGGTTCTCCCAGATTAGAGTCCACGTTCCTAACCCCAACATCAAACTAGCTCTTTGGAGGGCAAACACTATAGCATTATGCCCCACTGAGAACCCACCCTCAAATCCCCAGGAATTTTTCAGTCCAGAGTTGGAAACTCACAAACACACACTTAAGCACTTCACCAAAAGGTACACTTTTGACGGGGCGTGTTGGTGTTTGAGGGCCTGTGGACTGAAAGTCTAGAAGGAGGCCATGATTTTGTAAAGTTTGGAGGGAGGGGGAAAGAAACCCTGCATCAAGCGCTCTCTCTCTCTCTTTTAAGTGTCGATTCGGCAGTTTCCTGGTGCAGGTAATCAGCACTTTAATGAGCCTGGCGCACCCTCCCCAGAGAACTTCCTCTTCCCCCCCCTCCCTCTGGCCTTTCCTTTCCACCGCTTGCATCTCCTCGCACGCAGAGGGGTGGAACAGAACCGATTTGTATTCCTGGCCTCCACCGATGCTCTAATTGCAGCGTGCTGAAAAGGGGCACGGTTTCTGCATCAAACACCTCCAGTCTCAAAGCCTGAGACGGGTTGGTGGTTTGACCCACACTGAGGGTATTTGGTTCGAAACAAGCTGGTGCCTCCCTGACGGCCCACTAGCTGGAACTGCAGGGAGGAGGGTACCGAAGGAAGGTAGGGGTTCAGCCCACCCGGGGTCATTTTGAGCAGGATGGCGCAGGAACACCGTTCCGGGAGTGATGCCCTGTGGAAAAAAGCAAAAGCATACTAACTGGATCTGTATTTCCATGCTTGTGGTAGGGGAGCTTCCCTGCAAGAGCAAAGGACACCTCAAGTGTCTTTCGTCAAAGTGTAAAGCTGGCTCGCCAGCTCTGGGCTGGGAAATACCGGGAGATTTTGGGGGTGGAGCCTGAGCGGTGGGTGTTGCCTTCTGACACACTTCTGGGGATGTCAGGGGGTGTGGCATATGCCAATAGGTTATGCTAATGAGTTGTGCTGATGAGCTCTTGTGCCTCTTTTTCTACGAAATGACTACTGACCACCCCCCAGTTTCCCAACAGTGGCCTGAGAACTGAGTGGCAATACTGCCTGGATCTGCACCATAAGAGGACTTTGCCTGGACCTAGGGTTGCCAGCTCTGGGTTGGGAAATAACTGGAGATTTTGAGGGTGCAGCCTGGGGAGGGTGAGGATAGACCTCAGAAGGGTATAACACCCTTAAGTCCACCCTCCAAAGCAGCCATTTTCTCCAAGGGAACAGATCTCTGTCATCTGGAGACCAGTTGGGATTCCTGGAGGTCTTCAGCCTCCACCTGGAGGTGATATTCAAATACTAAAGCCCCGTGTACTATAAACTGTATATTAAGCATATTGAAATAAACGTGTGCGTTATAGTTGCATTGTGTCTTGTTGCAAAGGTACCATACATTCAGAGACTTAAACTAAACACATGCACACTATTTCAGGAGATGAACACTTCACATAGTTGGAAACAAATGTCAGGTTGACGCTTGCAAGACTACGGGGGAGCCGGTGAGAAGAATCCTGTTTCTGTGTGCCTTCATCAGGCCTTACAGCCTCAACCGTTTGTGAATTAGAATTTGTGGAAGAGTGGTATGAGGGCAAAGTTAGCTCCGTATTTCTCAAGACTTAGAACATTTTGTTGAAAGAGGGAATCGCCAGTAGGGTTTCAGAACAGGAAGAAGAAGGAAGAAGGAAGGAGAAGAAGAAGAAGGGAGGAGGAGGAGGAGAAAAAGAAGAAGAAGAAAAGGAGGAGGAGGAGGAGATTGGATTTATACCCCACCCTTCACTACCCAAAGGCGTCTCAGAGCGGCTTACAATCTCCTCTCCTTCCCCCTCCCCACAACAGACACCCTGTGAGGTGCGTGGGGCTGAGAGAGCTCTGACAGAAACTGCTCTTTTCCAAGAACAGCTGTTCCAGAACTATGGCTTGCCCAAGGACATCCAGCAGGTGCAAGTGGAGGAGTGGAGAATCATACCCGGTTCTCCCAGATTAGAGTCCGCGCACTTAACCTGAAGAAGGAAGGAGGAAGGAAGGAGAAGAAGAAGAGGAGGAGGAGGAGGAGGAAGGGGAGATTGGATTTATACCCCACCCTTCACTACCCGAAACAGTTTCAGAGTGGCTTCCAATCTCCTTTCCGTTCCTCTCCCCACAACAGACACCCTGTGAGGTAGGTAGGGCCAAGAGAGTTCTCTCGAAAACTTCCCTTGAGAGAACATCTCTGGGAGAACTTATGACTGACCCAAGGTCACACCAGCAGCTTCATGTAGAAGAGTGGGGAATCAAACCCGGTTCTTCCAGATTAGAATTCACTGGTTCTCACAGTAAACTGGCTCCACCACCAGCCTTCTGGTGGCTAGATCCTCACCTGAAAGCTGGCAGCTCTACTTGGACCTGACCAATAGTGGCATGGACCCGAAGAGAAATTGGTGTCCCTTGCTTGGAGTAAAAAATGCCAGAGTAGCCGGCTGCCCATTGGCAGTGAAAGATCTCCTGCTCTAGGGTTGCCAACCTCCAGGTGGGGCCTGGAGATCTCCCAGAATTAAAACTGATCTCCAGAGTGTAGAGATCAGTTCCCCTGGAGAAAATGGTACCTTTGGAGGGTGGACTGTAGAGAAGAGAAGAGATTGGCTTTCTACCCCGCCCTTCACTACCCAAAGGAGTCTCAGAGCGGCTTACGATCTCCTTTCCCTTCCCCTCCCCACAACAGACACCTGGTGAGGAAGGTGGGGCTGAGAGAGCTCTCTCAAGGACTGCTCCTGAGAGAACAGCTCTGAGAGAACTTGTGACTGACCCAAGGTCGGATTTTGATACCAACAGATGTTGCAGTAGTGAATGGTGCCATTCAACAGAAGCTGGTGAGTCGTATCTAGGCCTCATCTCAGAGAAGGACAAGAACTCATCCTCAAAGTCCACTGTCCAATTGCTCCAACGTAAAATTCCCCTTACCGGTCCAGTTCTTCCATACTCTTCCCAATTTTTAGGTCTAGATTGGCCCATAATGTTAATTTAGCATGTGGCAATAGGTCAAATTGACATCATTGCGACGTTGTGCTTCATTGTTCTCTAGCTGCAGAAATTACGTAATTTAAACCCATTCTTGTGAGTCCTCTCCTCTGCTGCCCACAGGAACAGCTCCGTGCCCTCCTCCGAGTGACAGCCCTTCAGATCCTTCAAGAGAGCCATCCTGTCCCCCCCTCCACCTCCTCTTCTCCGGACTGGACCTTCCCAAGAAGTCCCTCAGCCTTTCCTCCTCGCAGAGCTTCTTGGTCTCCAGGCCCCCGATCATCCTCATCGCTCTCCTCTGCACCCGCTCCATTCTGCCCACATCCTTTTTGAAGTGAGGCCTGCAGAACTGCACCCAAGGCTCCAGGGGTGGCCTGACCCGTGCAGTGTACAGCGGGTCTAGATTGGGGTTGGACTAGATGACCCTGGAGATCCCTTCCAACTCGATGATTCTATGATTCTTGTTCAGGGAAGCCAAATCCTCCTTCATTAAATGGTTGTTGCATCCTTTTAAAAGAAATCCAAAGCCATGAGGAACCCCACGTAAATTTCTGAAACAAAGTATTAATTTTATGAATATATCTGCAAGGTATATAGGCAGGAATTGTAAAATATGAATAATCCTAGATATAGTATTCGTTTTGAGTGTATTTACTTTTCCCCATAAAGACAAATTTGCTCATCTATCCAAATCCGAAGATGTATCAGCAATTAGCTTGTTAAATTGTAGGATAATCATATGTGTAATACCGCTAGGATTTATAAAACAGACCCAGCTTCTACAACACAGAGGTCTCGAGTGTATTTGTAACAGAAGGGTTTTTTTCTTGAAAAAATGATTTTAAACAATCATTTCCTTAAAAAAAAAAGATTTTAAACAATCTAAATCCCCGAGGTGGGAGACTGGCAGTATTTTCCGTGTCGGCAGGACTTCCGCTTCCCCAATTAATTCTTGAACTTGAGCTAATTGAATAACGGCAAACAGTGTCAGGAAGCAGATCTGACACCAGACAAACTCCCAGCAGCCCCGTATCAGAGGGAGAGAAAGAGAAGGTAATTTACTGCTAAGTACAACTGGGCTAAATCATCTTCGGAGAATGACCCTTTTATCTCGGCGGGTTATTGTACTTGTCACATTAAGTAAGGGATGTCCTGAACATGCCGCGTGCGAGAGAGGCAAAGCGACAGAAAGCCATGACAGGTACATCATGCAAGCGAGAATTACATTTCCAAAAGATGATTAACGACCGGCGAACAGCCAGAGGGGAAGCAGGGAAGAGATTCAAAAGCTCTTTTGGGCTGTATACAGTTCCCTGTTTGGGATGGGGCTGGATAAACTGGTGTTTAACTCCATGGGAGACTTTGAACATGACAAAGAAGCAGGCTGGGGTATCACATGAACACATGAAGCTCAGCTGCCTTGTACTGAATCACCCCCTTGATCCATCAAGGTCAGTATTGGTCACTCAGACTGGCAGCGGCTTCCCGGGGTTTCAGGTGGAGGTCTTTCACATCACCTGTTACATGATCCTTTTAACTGGAGATGCCGGGAATTGAACCTGGGACCTTCTACATGCACACCAAAGGCTCTTCCACTGAGTCATGGCACCACCTCAACATATGAAGCTGTCTTATGCTGAATCAGACCTTTGATCCATCCAGGTCAGAATTACCTACTCAGACTGGCAGCGGTTCTCCCCACGGTCTCAGGCTGAGGTCTTTCACATCACCTGCTGCATGGTCCTTTCAACTGGAGATGCTGCTGGGGATTGAACTTGGGACCTTCTGCATGCCAAGCAGAGGCTCTGCCACTGAGCCACAGCCCCCTTTACAGCTCTCCAGGGTCTCAGGCTGAAGTCTTTCACATCACCTGCTGCCTGGTCCTTTCAACTGGAGATGCTGGGGATTGAACCCGGGACCTTCTACACACCAAGCAGATGCTCTGCCACTGAGTCATGGCACCTCCCAAACACATTAAGCTGCCTTGTACTAATTGAGACCCTTGGTCCATCCAGGTCCGTATTGCCTACTCAGACTGGTAGCCGCTATCCAGGGTCTCAGGCTGAGGTCTTTTCCATCACCTGCTGCCTGGTCCTTTTAGTTGGAGATGCCGGGGATTGAACCTGGGACCTTCTGCATTCCGAGCAGATGCTTTGCCTTGCAGAACGCTTTCCTTTCTTTCCAGCAATCCCCTGAAAAATTGTCAACCTTCTCCATCCTGTGTATAATTTTAAAAAACCTCTACCATGCCCCCCCCCCCCCAAGTCATCTCTTTTCTAACCGGAAAAGTCCCAGACTCGTCAGACTTTCCTCCTAGGAAGGTGCTCCAACCCCCTTGTCATCTGGGTTGCCCTCCTCTGTATTTTCCTCAGAGACAACTCAGCCCTCCAACTAGACTTGGTGGGGCGGGGCAGCCATGGAGAGGGCCTCCCTCCCTCCCTCCCTCCCTCTTCATAGCCAGTTTGGTGTAGTGGTTAGGAGCGTGGACTCTAATCTGGGAGAACCAGGTTTGATTCCCCACTTTTCGACTTGCACCCGCTGGATGACCTTGGGCAAGCTGTAGTTCTGGCACAGCTTTCCTGGAAAAAGAGCAGTTTCTGTCAGAGCTCTCTCAGTCCCACCTACCTCACAGGGTGTCTGTTGTGGGGAGGGGCAGGGAAAGGAGATTGTTAGCCGCTCCGAGACTCCTTCGGGTAGTGAAGGGCGGGGTATAAATGCAATCTCTTCTTCTTCAGGGGGTTCCAATGCCATAGAGTCCACCCTCCAAAGCAGCCATTTTCTCCAGAGGAGCTGATCTCAGTCAGCTGGCCATCAGTTGTAAAAGCGGGAGATCCCCAGGCCCCACCTGGAGGCTGGCATCCCTAGGCCCAGCCCTTTTCATCTACCCCCTCCATCTCCGTTTATTGCATGGGTAGATCAGGTATGAGTTAGGATGCTGGTTTCACTCCCCCAGTTCTTGTGTAACCCCAACAAGGGCTTGTTTGGTTGTTTATTTCAGTCAGTCAGTCATTTCATTTCATTTCATTTCATTTATGGCTTGTATTCCACCCTCCTCAGTTTCTCCCCATGATTTGTTCATGTATTAAAACATTTATATCCTACCCCTTCCTCATGGCTCAAGGCAGCTTGCAATAATGGCAAGCAGGAGTCCAGTAGCGCCTTAAAGACTAACAAAATTTGTGGCAGGGTAGGAGCTTTCGTGAGCTGTGGCTCATTTTCATTTTCAGTCCAAACCAAAAATAAAACAGCAACCCCCAAATCCTTGCCCACTCCAGATGGGCAAATCCCCAGAGATTGGAGAGGTGGAGCCTGGAAAGGGCAGGGTTTGGGAAAGGACTTCTGCAGGAGCAGTGTTCCCTCTAAGCTGAGTCGGTGTGAGGTACCTCACAGTTTTTCAGCCTCCGGCTCACACATTTTTGTCTTAGCTCAGGGAAGGATGGGGCTCCAGAACAAACTCATTTATGCAGTAGCCAAATTGCTCACTCACAACTTTAATGCCAGTAACTCACAAAGTAGAATATTTGCTCACAGGACTCCACAGCTTAGAGGGAGCATTGGTGCAGGGTATAATGCCATAGAGCAGGGGGGGGGCAAATTGCGGCCCACGGGCCACATGCGGCCCGCCACAGAATTTTTTGCTGCCCGCCAAGACAGTCGGCCATGTGGTTTCTCAACAAGCAATCTCACTCCTGATTTCAAAAAAACTGTAGAAAAGTGTGATAGGGTACATTTGTCTCATTAAACTGATTCTAAAATGAAATGTGCTTGCAGCTATAGATGATATGAAATTAGCACAATAAATAAATTGAATAAAACTACCACTATTTTATTTAATTTATATTTATTGATTTTTATGATACAATTTATACCTTTTCTGAAATGCAAAGTTAACTAATGAATGCAATCATTTTAAAAGGTGCGGCCCTCCGCTAACCTCCACTCCCACAAAGTGGCCCCCAAGCCAAAACAATTGCCCACCCCTGCCATAGAGTCTACCTTCTAAAGCGGCCATTTCTCCAAGGGAATTGACATCTGTAGTTTGGAAAGCAGTTGTCATTCTTGGAGAAGTCCAGGCCCCACCTGGAGGTTGGCATGCATAAACCTCACCCTGCCCACTGTTGCATTTTTGGGGTGACACCGCGCTTTCACCAAAGGCTTCTACCGCTTGAACTGCCTTCATCATCATAACTAGTGAATAGGAAATGGCCTGTAACCACCACCGCCCCGCAACCATGATAAGGGCATAAATCTCCCCCCCACTGCCCATCTTATATCCTTATGGGCAAGGGGGCCCAAGAGAAGTTTACCAATATGAATATTAGACCCTCTCACTGACCTGCTGTGAGTTTTCTCCACTGATGAAGCAATAAAAGGTTTTTACCCTCCAATGCAATTTTCTTGCCATACTAAATTCATCACCCAACCCCCCTAGAATACATTTATCTTCCATCATTTAATCTGCTGGGAGGTATAAACCTGTCAGGGGCTCAGCGGAGGTTTTAAATGACACCTTAATGAGGAGAGCCGGAGATAAGAACTGACCCATTTGGATGGGCTCCTGCAAGAAAGACGGGACCGAGTCACCGAGCTCGCCTGCAGTGCTGTCGGAGAGCCGATTGTGGGAGATGGAGTTTCAAAAATGCAGGTGTTGCAGTAATCATAAAATATTGTCTTCCCAAACACCCCTTTTCAGCTCCGACGGGGATTTGATCAACTCATTGCTGGGCATAATGGAAAATTAATGTTTTTATTATTTCATCTTGCAGACATTTCTCGTTCAATGAAGACTGATGCCATTATGGAGCTGAGCAGAGAAGTCTCAAGTATGTTGCATTATTCGCAGAGGCACCTGGTAATATGGCTAGATTTTTTTTTAAAAAAAAAATTGTATTTTAATAAAGATGTTTTAGTTGGTGACTTGAATTTTAAATGTGTGCCTAGACCTTCTTCTGGGAGGCAAGTTCATTTAGGAAAACTCTGCTGAAGGTAGATAAACAGAGGGATGATAGATGATGATAGATGATAGAATCACAGGGCCGGAAGGGGCCATACAAGCCATCTAGTCCAATGCCCTGCTCAGTGCAGGATCAGCCTGGAGCATCCCTGACAAGACAGATGATAGACAGACAGACAGGTGAGATAGATAGATAGATAGATAGATAGATAGATAGATAGATAGATAGATAGATAGATAGATAGATAGATAGATAGATAGATAGATAGAAAGAGAGAGCTTGACAGATGATAGACAGATAGACAGACATGCATTCATATGTATACACATCATATGGCAGTCAGCACATTAAATCTTGGATCAGCTGTTCCTGCCCTAAGTTAGGAATTGTTGGTTTTTTAACTCAAGTAAAGCAAATTCTGCCCTGACCAATGCTCCCTCTAAGCTGTGGAGTCTTGTGAGCAAAAATTCTACTTGGTGATCTTCTGGCGTTAAAGTTGGGAGCGAGTGATTTGGATACTGCATAAGTCAGTTTGCTCTGGAGCCATCCCTTCCTGAACTAAGACAAAAATGTGTGAGCCGGAGGCTAAAAAAATGTGAGTTGGCTCGCACTAACTCAGCTTAGAGGGAACACTGGCCCTGACTATGGTTGCCAACATTTAGGTGGGGACTGGAGATCCCCTGTAATCACAACTGGTCTGCAGACTGCTTAAACTGCTTGCTTGCTTGATTTGTTTATTTATACCATTTATTCCAGTTTGCCTGGAGAAAATAGCTGCTTTAGAAGATGGACTGCATGGTATTATACCCTACAAAGGTACCTCCCCTCTCTAAACCCCACTCTCCCCAAGCTCCACCCCCAAAGTCTCCAGGTCTTTCCCAATCTCAAGATGGCGACCCTAGCCTGGATGGCCCAGCCTAGCCCAGTCATGTCAGATCCTGGAAGCTGAGCAGGGTCAGCCTTGGTGAGTACTTGGATGGGAGACCACCAAGGAAGCCCAGGGTTGCTATGCAGAGGCCAACCACCTCTGAACATCTCTGGCCTTGAAAACCCTACGGCAGGGGTGTCGAACTCATTTGTTATGAGGGCCGGATCTGACAAAAATGAGACCTTGTTGGGCCGGGCCACGTGTGTGTCATAAAATGCAATGCCAGGTAGCAGAGATATCAACTTTACAAAGGACACAGCCAGTTCTTCACCAGACACTCTCAGTCTCACAGGAGAGGTTTGCCTATCGATCTCTCCTGAGCGATTGAGAGAGACTGGCAAAGCAAGCTGTGATGTGGCAGCAGCAAGAGTCCTGGGAAAGGAAGTAAGAAACAGCCAGGGCCTTGAGGGCTGGATTGGGGCCCTCTGAGAGCCGGATCCGGCACCCGGGCCGCATGTTTGACACCCCTGCCCTTCAGGATCACCATAAGTCAGCTGCAACTTGATGGCACTTCCTACTTTGAGTCTTTTATCAGCAGTCCTTATCATGCAGATGATCCAAAAGGACATGAAGTATAGACCTAGATAGGACACCAGGCCAGGGGGCACGCAGAAGCCAACCTGCATGAGAATATGGTCAACAGAAGCCTGGGAAGGAAACAGTGTTTGTTCATTTCCCCGTCAACTTCAAAGGAAGCGGTGTGCTTCCCCTCTCAACTTCCTTGGAAAGCAGGCTTGAATTCCATCCATGGCCATCCATTTCTGCCATCGCAACTGGCTCTGAAATTTGGCACGGCCCCCAGAACTCCATGAAGAGCTACCAGTGGGCCCCAAAAAGCATAGAAATGGCCTGTCATCACGTTTCCTACATACCATCTCCCATGTTTATCATTTGCTGGCTTTAATTCTCTTCCCGGCGCACGATATTCCAAGCGAAAGTTGAATCATGCCCTCGGATGGGAAACAATTGTCTAACTTCCTCGGAGCATCGATCATTTGGCTGCGTTTCTGCAGAAGTCCAGAAGAGCTCTCGGTGCAGCAGGAGGCCGCACACTCGCGATCCCGACGGCGGGCTGGAGAAATACTCAGGCGCTAATTGAGGTCTGCCAGAAATACCTTTCTGCGTTCGCCTCACCAGAAAGAGAAAGGAATAATGCTTCTCCTCGGAGATTGACAGGTAAGGAAGAGTGGAGCCATCATTCTTCTCACTGTAAGATCTGAGAGGCGGCGTGGAGGCTGGACCTGGATTTGGGAGCCAGCTGCTACGGCTGAAATTAATGGCAGTGGAATTCAAGCTGGCTCTAAAAGATGGTGCCCATTAATCACCAACAAATGCATTTTCTGGGGTTTCATACTCCACTCCAAGAGCAATTCATCCCGTTCCCTGGGCTGGCCAATGTGCTGAGGCGGAAAGGGAGGGGGGTGTATAGTCAAGATACCTAAAAATATCCCCGATTCCCCTAGAATTTCTTCTGAAGCTGAGAAAAGGGCTATCAGTAGAGGAGATCTACTTCACATGGGATGTCCAATGTTGACAATCTCCAAGTGAAGGTTGGAGTTCTCCCAGGATCACAACTAGGTTTGCCAAGTACCCACTTCAGGTGGGCAGTCTCCCAGAGAAAGGTCTACCCTCCCACTTGCCAATGCCTCTTGGGGCAGCAGGACAAACTGTGGAGGTGGAAATAAAAATATAAGAACATAAGAGAAGCCAATGTTGGATCAGGACAGTGGCCCATCCAGTCCAGCACTCTGTGTCACACAGTGGCGAAAAACACCAGGTGCCATCAGGAGGTCCAGCAGTGGGGCCAGGACACTAGAAGCCCTCCCACTGTTGCCCCCCCAAACACCAAGAATACAGTGCATCACTTGCCCCAGACCAAGATAGTAGCCACTGATGGACCTCTGCTCCAGATGTTTATCTAACTCCCTCTTGAAGCAGCCCATGCTTGTAGCTGCCACCACCTCCTGTGGCAGTGAATTCCACGTGTTAATCATTCTTTGGGTGAAGAAGGACTTCCTTTTATCTGTTCTAACCCAACCGCTCAGCAATTTCATGGAGTGCCCACGAGTTCTTGTATTGTGAGAAAGGGAGAAAAGGACTTCTTTCTCCACCTGCTCTGTCCCATGCATAATCTTGTAAACCTCAATCATGTCACCCCTCAGCCGTCATTTCTCCAAGATTAATCAGGTTGGGCGACATGCTGATGTCCCATCCAGGCAAAAACCCAGAGATGGCACCAGGCTACATTCTGGAAACTCTAAGATATTAGTCAACACACTGACCAAAGCTGAAAAATACCAGTATCTACCAATATTTCCGAATCCCAATACTGGTATGATATTGGGATTCGAGAAATAATTGGTATTGCTGAATGTATCCAACAAAGCTCTAAGTGCCTTCCCTTCCCTCCCTGAGGCGTGCCACCTTCTCTACCTCCTCTATCCCATGCATAATTTTGCCCTAACTTAGGAGCATGTGGAGCCTCTCTGACAAAACAATGGAGCTGGGTGGAAGGAAGGAAGAGGGAGACTACAGAATGATGGAGAGAGCAACTTTGTTAGGAGACTGCATCCTGGCAATGGCTGTAGCAGCCATGAGCTGTGCAGACTGGTCTTGCCTTGCTCCAGTGCTGGCTTGCTTGATGGGTTAAGCAGAATCTGTTAGGCTAGGGTTTACCTCAGCCTGGTAGTAAACGTTGCAGAAAGGCAGATCAAGCGGAGTTAGAGCTACTGCTGTCTGCTGTGCTCTGCCTACCCTGTGCCCCTAGTGGCTGCAGTCTGGAACTGCATTAGAAGTAAAATTATGTAAATACATTTGTTGAATGCAACATGAGGCTCGATTCCAGGGTCTTCCAACTGACTTGGGCCCCAGGAATTGTGTCTCCCTGGCTCCCCCCCCCCCCCCCCGAGCAGTCCATACATTTGGGTCACCCACATCCACATCAAAGGAAAGTGGCACCGGCTACATTTTTCATTTTCTTAACAGCCTCTCTGTCCACTGATGTTTTCACCTTTCAGTTACGATTGCTAAAGATTCGTATGTTAAGCTTTGAAGCTGGATCACACACTTTAATATTAAAGGATTAGGAGAGAGGGCTGAACAAAGATGTCCTTTGGGGGGTATTTTTGCCATTGTCGTGAGATTTTTGTTGCGCCTGTTATAACAGCGAGTGTTTATTTCAGTTCAAGGCAATGGTTAAGCCACTGCTTATGCTGTTTACACATCATTTATACATCACACCTTGTAATGTATAAAACTGCGTAAATGTAATGGCAAGGATTCACAATGAGGAAATGGAAACATCGTTAAAAATTCAATTTGCACAAAGGAAAAGCAAAAACGAAGCAGGGATTTCTGTGCCAAAAGAGAAGGATGGTGAACTTCAGTCGCCTCTCTAGTGCGACGGCAATTTCAGCCCGCTTTAATCATCTGGATGGCTGTCACATAGAAGAGGGCAAAGACCAGATCTGAAAGGCTAAAGTCACAGGACAGGAGAGAGAGCAGCGGAACATAAGAAGAAAATTCCTAATGATGAAAGTGATTCAACAATGGGAGCAGTTCTCTAGGGGGAGGTGGGCTCTCCCTTGGTGGAGATCTTCCAGCAGATGTGGTTCAGCCATCTGTTGGAGAGGCTCAAGCTGTGGATTTCCTGCATTGCGCCAAGCAGGAGAGTTGGGCTGTATCACCTCCAAGGCCACTTCCCACTCCAGGACTTTGGGACTCTAACTTAAAGAGACCAAATTTGCTATCCTATTTGTGTGTGTGTGTGTGTGTGTGTGTGTGTGTGTGTGTGTGTGTGTGTGTGAAATGCTGTCAAGTCACAGAGAGCCAGTTTGGTGTAGTGGTTAAGTGCACGGACTCTGATCTGGGAGAACCGGGTTTGAATCCCCACTCCTCCACTTGCACCTGCTGGATGATCTTGGGCAAGCCATAGCTCTGGCACAGCTGTTCTCTCAAGGACAGTTGTCTCAGAGCTCTCTCAGCCCCACCTACCTCACAGGGTGTCTGTTGTGGGGAGGGGAAGGGAAAGGAGTTTGTAAGCTGCTCTGAGACTCCAAATGAGTGAAGGGCGGGATATAAATCCAATCTCCTCCTCCTCCTCCTGATTTATAGTGACTGGAGCATGGGGCAAGTGGGGAGCAGAGGCGGTTTGCCATTGCCTTCCTCTGCAGAGCCTTCCTTGGTGGTCTCCCTTCCAAGTACCGACCCTCCTGAGTGTCATGGGTGCTGATGAGGGGACGCTGCCGGCTTCAGCAGAACTCACCACTGGCCTCTCCGATGCTTCAGAGACTGGCAATTTGCCATCACCACCCGCCCTGGCACCTGGCTCAGCAACAGCTGAAGAGGAGCAGCTACAGGTAGAAAGCCCTCCCGACTCGCCCCCATGAGTAGCTCGCTTACGAGACTGACTCCATCAGGACTTGGTGGCCAGGCGAAGGACAGCTCATTTGCAGAGCAGGCGATCAGTTAGCCCTGAGTTTTGACAGACGCTTGGCCAATTGGAAAAAGCAGCTGAGGGCTATTTAGCTTCAGGCTCCAGGCTGGCTTCTTTGTAGAAACAAACTGGTCAACTCCATGACGCCTTGCCTCTGCTCCACCACCTGTTTCCAGACCTCATTCCTGCTCCTCTCCTTCAGCTTCTGACGCTGGCTTTGGACGACCTTGCTCCCGGTTTGTGTTTTGGATTGGTTCTCTGGATTCCTGCTCTGCTCCTCTTGGCTTAAGTCCCCGGACTGAACTCAGACTTCCCTCTGCCTGCACCCCAGTCCTTGACACTGAGCTTCCAACTTATGGCAACCCCAGGAAAGAGCTTTGGAGGCAAGTGAGAGGCAGAGGTGGTTTGCCATGGCCTTCGTCTGCAGAGTCTTTCTTGGTGATCTCCCTTCCAAGTATTGATTCTGCTGAGCTTCCAACTTATGGCTACCCCAGCAAGGAGCTTTCACGGCTAGTGAGAAGCAGAGGCGATTTGCCATTGCCTTCCTCTGCAGAGCCTTCCTTGGTGGTCTCCCTTCTAAGTACCGACCCTGCTGAGCTTCCAACTTATGGCGACCCCAGCAAAGGGCTTTGGAGGCAAGTGAGAGGCAGAGGTGGTTTGCCATTGCCTTCCTCTGCAGAGCCTTCCTTGGTGGTCTCCCTTCTAAGTACCGGCCCTGCTGAGCTTCCACCTTATGGCTACCCCAGCAAGGGGCTTTCACAAGTGAGAAGCAGAGGTGGTATAGCACTGCCTTCCTCTGCAGAGTCTTCCTCGAAGGTCTCCCATCCAAGTACTGACCCTGCTTACCTTCCAAGATCTGACAAGATGGGGGTATGACATGCTGCCTTCATCTTCTCTTATTAGCAGGCCCCCCAAATTAGAAAACGTTTGCTGGCAGGTCACAAGAAGTACACTAAACCAGAAAACAGGCTTTGAAAGCCATCTTAATTCTCCCAGTCATTATGATCAACCAAGCATGTTGTCTTCTAGCCCTGTCTCTACTGGGGTCCCTCCCAAGGTATGATTGGAAGGCATCTAGAGCAGCCGCCTTGGTGAAGTTAGACTGTTTGGGGTTTGGTCAGGGACTAGCAGGGTTTCTTCCTTGGAAGCCTTCACCTACACTGTTTTTTGTTCCTTGATGGAAGACGGATGGTTCCTTCATAGGATACAGATGCAAAAAGTGACCTGAGGAGTAGTCCTGAGTCTGTTCATCCCCTGCCCAATTGTTTGCTTCATACAGCAAGTTTACTCATGAGGAAAAAGTAATTACAAAGGGATACACAAGCAGACTGTTGCTAGGGTTGCCAGGTCTGGGTTGGAAAATACCTGGAGACTTTGGGGGTGGAGCCAGGAGAGGGCGGGGTTTGGGGAGGAGAGAGGCCTCAGCAGGGTACAATGCCAGAGAGTCCATCCCCCAAAGCAGCCATTTCTCCAGGGGAGCTGATCTCTGTCAGCTGGAGATCAGTCGTAAAAGCAGAAGATGAAGATCCCTAGGCCCCACCTGGAGGAGGGCAACCCTAACTGTTACCCTGGTCTCTGGAAATGTAACCCATTCTTTCTGGGACAGAGTTCATTGTCCCTGACAGTGCCTGCTTGGGAGCAGCTAACCACAGAACTTTATGGGAAAGAACCAAAGATTCAGCCATAGACTTTAATACAAAATGGGTTTTCAAGAGACTGAGGCTCAGTTGAGGGCAGTGTTCCCTCTAAGCTGATTTAGTGTGAGCTAGCTCACAGTTTTTTAGTCTCCAGCTCATACATCTTTGTCTCCACTCAGGAAGGATGGCTCCAGAGCAAACTAACTTATGCAGTAACCAAATTGCTCAGTCATAGTTTCAATGCCAGTAGCTCACAAAGTAGAATTTTGGCTCACAAGACTCCACAGCTTAGAGGGATCATTGGTTGAGGGCCCAGTTCTGCCACAGGGACCCCTGGTCAAGACCCTCAGGTATGCAAAGATTAACAAAGAGAAGGGATTAATGATTACAGAAGCAGAGATCTCAGTCCAGGGGATGCAATACAGGAAGAGCTGGCAATTGTGGGAATCTCACTGCAGCAGCTGGAGAAGCAGAAATCCCGGTGGGTCCATGCAGCAAGCTGAGCATGAAAGAGGTCAGCAATGCAAGGAGGTAAGCAAGACAAAGGCCCCTGGCAGCCGCATGCCTTTGGAAGGGAAACAAATGAGGAGACGACATTGTCATGCACAGAAGGAGCGGATCAAGAGCAGCAAATGTACAGCATCATTTCCATAGGAGAGGGCACCGTGCTCAGTAGGCAAACCCACAGAGTGCTCCGCGGAATCCACAGCAAAATGAGGTCACATCGCCAGCAACTGTTAGAGGAGCATCAAATGAAGCTGGGAAAGGAGAGGCAAAGCTGTCTTGGGCTGTGACTGAAAAAGCAAGTGATGAAGGGAGCAACCTGGGAGGTAAGAGACGCTGCCTGGAAGGCATACCAGAACTCACACAAGCTGTTAACATAAGAACCTGATAGAAGCCATGTTGGATCAGGCCAATGGCCCATCCAGTCCAAGACTCGGTGTCACACAGTGGCCAAAACCCAGGGGCCATCAGGAGGTCCACCAGCGGGGCCAGAACTCCAGAAGCCCTTCCACTGTTCCCCCTGAGCACCAAGAACATAGAGCATCACTTGCCCCAGACTGAGAGTCTATACCTTGTAGCTAATAGCCACTGATGGACCTCTGCTCCATATGTTCATCCAATCCCCTAATAAGAACCTAAGAGAAGCCATGTTGGATCAGGAAAATGGCCCATCCAGTCCAACACTTTGTGTCATACAGTGGCCAAAACCCAGGTGCCATTAGGGGGTCCACCAGCGGGTTCAGAACTCCAGAAGCCCTCCCACTGCTGCCCCCCAAGCACCAAGAATGCAGAGCATCACTGCCCCAGGCAGAGTGTTCTATCTATAGTAAAGGTAAAGGTTTCCCTTGCTCGAAAGCCAGTCGAATCCAACTCTAGGGATGCGGTGCTCATTTCCGTTTCCAAGCCGAAGAGCGGGCACTGTCTAAAGATGTTTCCGTGGTCATGAGGCTGGCATGACTAGATGCCGAGGCGCATGGAATGCTGTCACCTTCCCACCAAAGTGGTACCTATTTATCTACTTGCAATTTCTTGCTTTCAAACTGCAAGGTTGGCAGGAGCTGGGGCCAGAGACGGGAGCTCACTTCATCATGTGGCACTCGGGTCTCGAACTGCTGAACTACCAACCTTCCAGTTTGCAGCTCAGCATCTTAACCACTTGAGCCACAAACATCTATACCTTGTGGCTAATAGCCACTGATAGATTCCCAACTCTGGCAGGGTCCTGGCAGTTTGATGTTCTTATAAATAAAGGAATAAGGTAAACAACCATTCTGAAGCAAACCGCCAAAAGGGAAAAAATAAGAAGCAAAAGCTTACGCAACCCCCTTGATGGCAGTTGGGTGATGGAACCAATCCCAACATCTGAAGTGTTCTTTTATTAAAATGAAGCAATCTGTGCAAACTATTCCTCCAACTTGTTTCCGCAACCCAGCTTAGATTTCCATCCTCATAAAACCGGGGAAAGGGCCATTTGGTTTACGGGTAATTCAGTTACTAGCAGAACACGCCTCTGTTTGCCAGCCGACAAACTTCAAACATGTACGGATTCTTTTTTTCTAGCCTGCTGTGTATATATATATTTTCCCTTGTGGAAAAGTGCTGAATTGGTTTTCTTTTTTTTTCTTCCATAAAAAAGGACTGAGCCTCTGCTGAATTTAAAAATTCACATTTTCGTGAGCTCTCAGAGGGAGGTGCTGCATTTTCCCTCAGTGCTCAGTGTTCTATATGAAGAATGGTAGACTGCGGTGATTTGGGGAGAGTCACTGTGCCCCAGGGTTGCGAACCTCCAGGTGGTGGCTGGAGATCTCCCACTATGACACCTGATCTCCAGCCAACAGAGATTGGTTCACCTACAGAAAACGGCCCCACTGGTGGACCTCCTGAGAACATAAGAACATAAGAAAAGTCAATGTTGGATCAGGCCAATGGCCCATCCAGTCCAACACTCTGTGTCACACAGTGGCCAAAAACACCAGGTGCCCTCAGAAGGTCCAGCAGTGGAGGCAGGAAGCCCTCCCACTGTTGCCCCCCCAACACCAAGATTACAGAGCATCACTTGCCCCAGACTGAGAGTTCCTATCTATACCTTGTGGCTAATAGCCACTGATGGACTCTGCTCCATGTGTTTATCTAATTCCCTCTTGAAGCCGTCCATGCTTGTAGCCACTGCCACCTCCTGTGGCAGTGAATTCCACGTGTTAATCACTCTTTGGGTGAAGAAGTACTTCCTTTTATCTGTTCTAACCCGACTGCTCAGCAATTTCAAGGAGTGCCCATGAGTTCTTGTATTGTGAGAAAGGGAGAAAAGGACTTCTTTCTCCATCTGTTCTGTCCCATGCATAATCTTATAAACCTCGATCATGTCACCCCTCAGCCGTCATTTCTCCAAGCTAAAGAGCCCCAAGCGCTTCAACCTTTCTTCATAGGAAAAGTGTTCCAACCCTTTTATCATTCTAGTTGCCCTTTTCTGCACTTTCTCCAATGCTATAATATCTTTTTTGAGGTGTGGCGACCAGAATGTACACAGTACTCCAAATGAGGTCCCACCATCGATTTATACAGGGGCCTTATGATACTGCCTGATTTGTTATCTATTCCCTTCCTAATAACCCCCAGCATAGCATTGGCCTTTTTTCATTGCCGCCACACACTGTCTTGACATTTTCATTGAGTTATCTACTATGATTCCAAGATCTCTCTCTTGGTCAGTCTCCGCCAGTTCAGACCCCATCAACGTGTATTTATAGTTAGGATTTTGGCTTCAATGTGCACCACTTTGCACTTGGCCACATTAAACCCCATTTGCCAGATTGATGCCCACTCGCCCATCCTTGACAGATCCCTTTGGAGTGCCTCACTATTCTCCCTGGTTCTCACCACCCTGAACAACTTTGTGTCATCTGCAAATTTAGCCACTTCACTGCTTACTCCCAATTCCAAATCATTAATAAACAAGTTAAAAAGCATCGGACCAAGTACAGACTGAGTACTGCAGTACCCCACTGCTTACCTCCCTCCACTGAGAAAATTGCCCATTAATACTCACTCTCTGTTTCCTTTTAATTAGCCAGTTTTTGATCCACAAAAGGATTTGTCCTTTTATCCCATGACTATTGAGCTTACTTAGGAGCCTTTGATGAGGAACTTTATCAAAAGCTTTCAGGAAGTCAAGATAAACAACATCTATTGGGTCCCCCTTGTCCACATGTTTGTTTACTCCCCCAAAGAACACTAACAGGTTAGTGAGACAAGATCTTCCCTTACAGAACCCATGCTGAGTCTCCCTCAATAGTTTTTGTTCATCAATGTGCCTACTAATTTTTTCCTTAATAACAGTTTCCACCAACTTACCCAGTATCGACGTCAGACTGACTGGCCTGTAATTTCCTGGATCTCCTCTGGAACCCTTTTTAAAGATGGGAGTGACATTCACTACCTTCCAGTCCTCAGGAATGGAGGCAGATTTTAAGGAAAGATTACATATTTTTGCCAGGAGATCCACAAGTTCACATCTGAGTTCTTTCAGCTCTCTCGGATGTATGCCATCTGGGCCCGGTGATTTATTTGTTTTTAAGTTGTCTATCAGTCGTAGGACCTCCTCTCTTCTCACCTCAATCTGACTCAGGTCTTTCAACCCCTGTCCCGAAATCAGTGGTTCTGGGGTGGGCAGGCACTTCTCATCTTCCACAGTGAAGACAGAGGCAAAAAATGCATTCAGCTTCTCAGCCATTTCCTTATCATCCTTCACTACACCTGGTATTTTGGGCCCCTGCGTGACTCAGAGCGTTGGACTGGATGGGACATTGGCCTGATCCAACATTGGCTTCTCTTACGTTCTTATGGATTGCATGGCATTATACCCCACGCCTCCCCTCCCCTCCCCAAACCCCACCCTCCCCAGACTCCATACCCCCAGGTCTCCAGGTATTCCCCAGCCTGGAGCTGGCAGCCCTACTGGGCTCCAGGCAGTGAGTCTGGGGGCTGGAGGTTGTGCCCCACAAGGATGATCAGGCCTGTCAATAAAGGCACACCACTGACCCATGAGGGGTTCACAGTGGGGGCACACAGGCATTCTGACATAGCCCATACATTCCCCAGAATACCCGGAAGGGAGATGTAACATTCATTATCTGTGTCTATAACTTCGGGAGCCACGGTGGCTCAGCGGTTAAGATGCTGAGCTGCAGACCAGAAAGTCTGTAGTTTGGCAGTTTGAGACCCGAATGCCACATGATGGAGTGAGCTCCCGTCTCTGGCCCCAGCTCCTGCCTGCCTAGCAGTTCGAAAGCAAGAAGTTGCAGGTAGATAAATAGGTACCGCTTTGGTGGGAAGGTAAGAAGAGAAGAGATTGGGTTTATACTCCGCCCTTCACTACCCGAAGGAGTCTCAGAGCGGCTTACAATCTCCTTTCCCTTCCCCTCCCCACAACAGACACCCTGTGAGGTAGGTACAGGCTGAAAGAGCTCTGACAGAAGCTGCTCTTTTTCAAGGACAGCTGTGCCAGAACTATGGCTTGCCCAAGGTCATCCAGCAGGTGCAAGTGGAGGAGTGGAAAATCAAACCCGGTTGTCCCAGATTAGAGTCCACCCTCCTAACCACTTCACCAAACTGGTAACAGTGTTCCATGCACCTCAGCATTTAGACATGCCGGCCACTTGACCACAGAAAAGTCTTCAGACAGCACTGGCTCTTTGGCTTGGAAACAGAGATGAGCACCGCCCCCTAGAGTCGGATTCAACCGGCTTTCGAGCAAGGGAAACTTTTACCTTTACCTATAACTTGAAACTCTGACCTGGATGGCTCAGGCTAGCCTCCACTCTGAAACTGAATTCCTTAATGGCTGAAGGGGGTGGGGGAATTGAGCCTGCATTGGGCTCCGCAGCTAAAACCCTCCCCCCCCCAAAAAATTTACAGGGATGTGGCATGTGGGGAAATTGCCCGCCACCACAGAAGTCACTCCAATAATCCAGCCATTGGGTTCCACTGTGTCCCTGCCCCAAGAGCCTCTCTGCAAACCAGGAGCTGTCAGAAGGGACAAGTACCGGGAATCCCACATCCAAGCACAGAGTGCTCCAGCCCTTTGTGATGCAAACTGTGTGTCGGAGGAACAACAAAAGGGGCACTAGACTGTCACACCTCGGGTGACAGAGACATGGACAACTTGTGACTCAGATCACTCATTCACATGTACCCCTTTCTGCTAGCAAGGAGCGTCTCCCTGCTAGCAACGAGAAAACACATGTATTTGTGGGGTATTAATTAAAACCTGTGTCTACCAGGGTCGAGATACAGACCAGCGCTCAAAAGAAATGAAGCGGAATAAGCTTCTTAAACATTCACATCCTTGATTGAATTAACAGAAAGAGAACCAAGTAAAGTCGGGTAAATAAAAGTAGAGGTGCTGCCGAAAGGAAAGAAACGCACACGTAAACACAGTTTAAACCCTTTTCCCTAACCAACGAACTTGCTACTAAGTGAGAAAATAAAAGGTGCTTCCTGAAGATGGTCAGTCAGCTCTGGGAAAGCGCAGCAGAACAGGGTGGAAGAAGAGGAGGAGGTGGAGAGGAGGAGGAGGAGGAGGAGATGATTGGATTTACACCCTGCCCTTCCCTCAGAGTCTCAGAGTGGCTTACAAACTCCTTTCCCTTCCCCTCCCCACAACAGACACCCCATGAGGGAGGTGGGGCTGAGAGAGCTCTTTCAAGAACTGCCCTTTCAAGGACAGCTCTGTCAGAGCTATGGCTTGCCCAAGGTCATCCAGCAGGTGCAAGTGGAGGAGTAGGGAATCAAACCTGGTTCTCCCAGATTAGAGTCCGCGCTCCTAACCACTACACCAAACTGGTGAGAAGCCAAATGTATAGCTGGGGTAACAGAATGGGATCCAAAACCTGCAACAAATTGGATGGACTGAGGGATAACCTTTGCTCAGTCTGAGGAGGTGGGAAGGTGTCAGCATTGGAGTGTGGGAGGGATGAAAAGTCCATCCCTTTGGAAAATTTGAAAAGGGTTTTTTAATGTGTGTGCGCTTTGTGGAGGGGAGTTTTTCTTCTTTTGCATTACA
Source organism: Lepidodactylus listeri (assembly GCA_029233225.1). Classification (NCBI taxonomy): domain Eukaryota; kingdom Metazoa; phylum Chordata; class Lepidosauria; order Squamata; family Gekkonidae; genus Lepidodactylus; species Lepidodactylus listeri. Next base: position 99,696,797 of record JARCFY010000011.1, on the reverse strand, counting down.
GGTAAAAGCATCAAGGGGAAGTGTTCCTAAAGGAGACTTGAGGGTTCAGCTAGACAAGTAGCAATAGTTATTACATGATGAAGTAGTGGGGGGGGGGGGGGACGACCTTCCTGTCCAGTAGGTAAGAAAAGGAGGAAATGGCTGGGGCTGGCCCATTGCTCATTGTCTCAATTGTTTGGGTTTTTATTAAGGCCAGATTATTAGGGAGGAGACCCCCTTAGGTCCTTGGAGGAAATGGCTCTCTGGTTGACTCCCACCAGCTACGGCTTTCACATGATTAAAGGAGGAGTCGCTTCACATTCCTTGCACGTCCTCAGCGTGACTCACTGTCATTTTAATATCTGTTTGATCCAGACTCAGTTTTTCATTGCTAGGCCCAAGCTAAGATGTGTGTATGTACAGGGATCCAAGACAGAGGTCCCCTGTGAAGGGAAGTCCCAGGGGCATTAAGTCAGATGGCTAGATAGCTTTGTCTTCTTTCTAAGGTAGGAAGATCAGAACAGCTTTGGGGCACAGACTCCCAAGGGAAGAGTATGAATCCCCAGGGCACAGTGAAGTAGTTCTCTGACTTTCTGTGCTATCTTTCTCTTTTCCTTGGATGCACATAAGCCATTAAGTACTATGTCTTTACCAAGGGACTCTATCTTGTCCACATGGCAAAGGACAATGGAGAGAAGTCCCAGCTCTGAGATCTAAGGTCATGTTGAACTTTAAACACCTGCAATTTCAAGAAATACTAGTCTATCCTAGTTAAACATTGTTTAGGATAAATATCATGTGTAGGGTCAGAGGACTGTGTTTTTCACCTTTTCTTTGTATCCTTGCTCATGATGCTTGAACAGAATCTGTATACTCTTTTTATTTTTGTTCATGAAGGCTGTGGTCACACACACTAAATAATCCACTTTCAATCCACTTTCAGTGCACTTCCCAACTGGATTTTACTGTGTGAACTAGCAAAATCCAGTTGGAAAGTGCATTGAAAGCGGGTTATTCAGTGTGTGTGACCACATCAGAAGCTTTCTTATATTTTGAGCACTCAAAATTTGATTTTTTGATATACTGCCAGATACAATGATGTCATTTCCAGGTTTACACTGGAAGTGATGGTGCACCATTGGAGTAGAGTTGCCAACTCCAGCCTGGCAAATTCCTGGATATTTGGGGGTGGAGCTTGGAGAAGGAGAAATTTGGGAAGGGATTTCTCCTAGAATCTATATTATACCATAGAGTCTGCCCTCTGAAGCTGCCCTTTCCTCCAGGGGAACTGATCTCTTCAGCCTGGAGATCAGGTGTAATTCTGGGAATACTCCATGCTCCACCTGGAGACTGGCAGTTCTATACCAGGGTGATGGTGGTATTTATGCATTTTTCCTCTACCTTCCTACCAAGTGGTGACAGGGGTCACATCCTTGTATCTGGCAGAGGTAGGATTGCTCTCTTCAGCAAAGAAAATCCCTAAGGAATTCACAAATGAATGAATAACCAGCACAAATACTGGATGGGGGATGCGTTTCTGGGGAGTAGTGTATGTGAAAGAGATCTTGGGGTAAGAGTGAACTGTAAACTAAATATGAGCAATCAGTGTGATGCGGTGGCAAAAAAAAGGCAAATTCAGTCTTGGGTTGTATTAAAAGGGCCATAGCATCGAAATCACAGGAGGTCACAGCCCCTCTGGATATTGCCTCGGTCAGGCCGCACCTGGAGTACCATGTGCAGTTCTGGAGGCCTCTCTTCAAAAAGAATGTGGACAGAATCAAGAGGGTGCAGAGGAGAGCAACGAGGATGATCAGGGGGCTGGAGACCAAGAAGCCCTACGAGGAAAGGCTAAAGGCCTTGGGAATGTTTCGTTTGGAGAAGAGGAGATGGAGGGGGGAACATGATTGCTCTCTTTAAATATTTGAAAGGCTGTCATTTGGAGGAGGGCAAGGAGCTGTTCCAGTTGGCAGCAGAGGATAGGACCCGAAGCAACAGGTTTAAATGACATGCAGAAAGGTATCGGCTGGATATTAGGGAAAAAATTTTCACGGTCAGAGTGGTTCGAAGGTGGAATCAGCTCCCCTTCACTGGCAGCTTTCAAGAGGAGGCTGGGCGAATATGTGTCAGAGATGCTTTAGGCTGGTCCTGCATTGGGCAGGGGGTTGGACTAGATGGTCTGTATGGCTCCTTCCAACTCTATGATTCTATGATTGGTTATATGTGTTAAAATTTAATGAGTTGTAATCCTTTGACATGGATGGCCCAGGCTAGCCTCGTTTTGTCAGATCTCAGAAGCTAAGCAGGGTCAGAGCTGGTTGGTACTTGGATGGGAGACCTCCAAGGAAGTCCAGGGTGTTGCAACACAGAGGCAGGCAAGGGCAAACCACCTCTGAACGTCTCTTGCCTTGACCTGATGGCAAAAAGAAAAAAAATATATCAGTATACCTGTGGACACTGTTTGAGTCTGGGTGGGACCAGTTTCTCATCCCTGTTGACCTGGCATCTGGGGAAGGGATGACCCCATGGGACCCAGGTTATCTTCGTAAAGAAGAAGAAAAGATCCCATGACTTTTGACATCATATCTTCAGAGGCCCGGAAGGGGCACTGCCTCTTCCTGCTTGACGCCTTCCTTCTTGTTACAATGGTAATTTCTCATTCTATTTCTATATGATAATTTCCCTGAAACTTTCATCTCGGCGCTTTATCTTGTACAAAGTGGCTTTTGAGAGCTTGTCAGAGGTTCAAGAACTGACATAAGGCATCAATTAAGGCTTAAGTCGAGCACTTTGAAATATCTTTGTGCCGGAACCAGGGAGAAAAAACCCATTCCTCCCGAGAAGGGATTCTCTCCACCTGCTCCCCTCGCCGCAGTCTCTGATCAACCACCAGATAATAATGGCTTTCTTTCACTGCCGGCGTGGACGTGCCATTCTTTGATCCCCATAGTCATTTTGTCCTATCACATATGGGGGGAGGATGATTAAACAAAAAGTCCCCAGTTTTCTTTTTCCAAACTTTTATAAGTTTTCCAGGAGAGGGGGGGATCAGGGGAAGGGAATTACTGGCTAGATTTATTTCTAAAAAAAATTGTTCTTTTTTTTCTTTTTTGCTGCTTACAGCAATACAGTGCAGAAGAATGAAACATGGGCTATTTCAGTGTGAAATGGTTCCATTTAAAGGTAAAGGTTTCCCTTGCTCAAAAGCCAGTCGCATTTGACTCTAGGGGGCGGTGCTCACCTCCGTTTCCAAGCTGAAGAGTCAGCGCTGTCTGAAGATGTCTCCATGGTCACGTGGCCGGCGTGACTAGATGCCAAGGCACATGGAACACTATTTCCTTCCCACTCAAACAGGACCTATTTATCTACTTGCAATTTCTTGCTTTCAAATTGCTAGGTTGGCAGGAGCTGGGGCCAGAGACGGGAGCTCCCTCCGTCACGCGGCACTCAGGTCTCGAACTGCCCAACTGCCGGCCTTCTGGTCTGCAGTTCAGCATCTTAACCACTGAGTCACTGTATTAATTTGTCTAAGATGTGTGTCCCCCCCTTCCCCCCAAGATCAAATAAGCTCTTGGGGTGGTCTCCCATGTGCTGTTAAAAACATAACAATAGTTAGTAAACACAAAAGATCGATAGCAGTGAAAAATATCACCTTTATAATAAAAAGGACGCTGCAAAAATATCAGTTTAAATAACCCCCAAATTAATGGGAACAAAACAGATCAATAAATCAAATCAATATTTTAAAAAAACAGACCGAAAGAAATATGCCCATTGTGCATCTAATATCTGTTGAGTGCATTTTTTTTCCCATGGAGCTTTGGGCAGCATAGACACTTCTACACAGTACATAGTGTACACAGTGCTATCCTCTCCCCATTTAATCTTCACATCAACTCTGGGAGGTAGGTCAGACTGAGAGAGGGTAGTTTAGCCGGCATTATCCAGTAATCTCTGTGGAGAATAGCTCTCCACCCTACAATTGGCTCTTAAAGTTGGCCTACCCTACAAGGCTGTAGTAGAAGAAGAAGAAGAAGAGTTTGGATTTATACCCCGCCCTTCACTTGTAGTCTCAGAGCAGCTTACAAACTCCTTTCCCTTCCCTTCCCTTCCCTTCCCTTCCCTTCCCTTCCCTTCCCCACAACAGACACCCTGTGAGGTAAGTGGGGCTGAGAGAGCTCTGAGACAACTGTCCTTGAGAGAACAGCTGGTACAGAGCTATGGCTTGCCCAAGGTCATCCAGTACAGATATGATGCCATAGAATGCACCTTGCAAGGCTGTCGTTTCCTCCAGGGGAGCAGATCTCTGAAGTTTGGACGTCAGTCATAATTCCAGGAGAACTCCAGACCCCACTTGAACACTGGTACCCCTAACTGAAATACAGCACGGAAACGGAGGGACCCCATGCTCCCTATTCTCAGAACCAACAGGTTGACATTAGATCCAAAGTGTTTTCGGCTAAAGGTTAGGAAGGACTTCCTGACAGTTAGAGCAGTTCTTCAGTGGAACAGGCTTCCTGGGGAGGTGGTGGGCTCTCCTTCTTGGGAGGTTTTCAGGCAGAGGCTAGATGGCCGTCTGACAGCCATGCTGATTGTGTGAACTCAGGCAAATCACGAGAAGGGAGGGCAGGAAGGGTTGCCTCAGTGCTTAGTTCTCGTGGCCCTTTCTGACACGCCCAGGGAAATGCTGATCCCCACTTCGGGGTCAGGCAGCCATTTTCCTCCAGGCCGGTTTGGCCAGGGATCCTGGAGGGTTTTTGTCATCTTCTGGGCATGGAGCGGGGGTCACTAGGGGTGGGTGGGGGTGGGATGTATTTGTGAATTTCCTGCATTAGGCAAGGGGTTGGACTAGATGACCCTGGAGGTCCCTCCCAACTCTATGATTCTAGTGATGGCACCTAGTTTTCATGCTATTTGTACAGAGCTTCTTAGGGTATCAAGCTGCAGGTGGGCCTAGAGATCTCAAAACGATAGCTCTTCTCTGGCCTACAGGGATCAGTCACCATGGAGCAAACAACAGGTTAGGGGATATACTGTATGTAGCATTATACCCCTCACCTCCCTAATCTAGGGTTGCCAGGTCTGGGTTGGAAAATACCTAAAGATTTTGGGGGTGGAGCCTGAGGAGGGTGGGATTTGGGGAGGGGAGGGCCTTCAGTGGCGTCGAATGCCATAGAGTCCACCTTGGCCCTTTTCTTCAGGTGAACTGATCTCTGTCTCCTGGAGACCAGTTGTCATCTCCCGAGATCTCCGGCCACCACCTGGAAGGTGGCAACACAACCCTAAGCCCACCCTCCCTAGTCTGTACCCTCAATTTCCAGCAATTTGCCAACCCAGAATTATCGCCTCCTGAAATCAGCAGCTTGCAAAAAAAAATAGAGAGAGAGAGAGGATTGTTTTTCAGGAGCGAAATTGACCAGTTAAGGATGAGGAACGTGCATGCCAAAAACTTTAGTTAATCATCATTTTGGACGCACAGCTGCCTGTGCCAAACCCTGTTCTCCTGGGGAGAAGGCCCGTGACCTTTGCTGAGCAGAGAGAGGCAGCTGGGAAACTGCGCACTTCTTCCTGACAAAGAGACAGGTGCTCGCATGCAGCAAACTGTGTGGACGTCAGATCCTAATTGAGCAGTCGTCCTCTGACGGAATGTAAAGACAATTGTTTTGGAACCATCTTCTGCATCCCTGCCAGTCTCTAAAAGATGATGGCTCTCACCTAATAACTCCTGGTTCTTTGGAAATGGACATTTCTCTGTACAGGCCTCCTCAGGGAGGGGGAGGGGGAGGAGGAAGAGAAGCAGCAGAAGCAACAGAAGCAAAAGAAGCAGTAGCAGCAGAAGAAGAGGAGAGATTGGATTTATACCCGGCCCTTCACTACCCAAGGGAGTCTCATCAGAGCGGCTTACAAACTCCTATCCCTTCCGCTCCCCACAACAGACACCCTGTGAGGCAGGTGGGGCTGAGAGAGCTCTGACAGAAACTGCTCTTTTCCAAGAACAGCTGAGCCAGAACTATGGCTTGCCCAAGGTCATCCAGCAGGTACAAGTGGAGGAGTGGGGAATCAAACCCGGCTCTCCCAGATTAGAGTCCGCGCACTTAACCACGACACGACACGAAACAGAAGAAGAAGATGATGATGAAGAAGAAGAAGTTTTTCGTAACCCACTTTTCTCTACCCTAAGGAGTCTCAGAGCGGCTTCCAATCTCCTTCTCCTCCTCTCCCCACAACAGGTGCCTTGTGAGGAAGGTGGGGCTGAGAGAGCACTGAAAGAACTGTGACTGGCCCAAGGTTGCCCAGCAGGCTTCATGTGAAGGAGGGGTGGGGAATCAAACCTGGTTCTCCAGATAAGAGTCCACTGCTCTTAACCACAACACTACGCTGGCTCTCAGTTATCGGAGCGGCAAGAGGCAAGGGTTCAGGAGCCTTTGTCCTCAAGGCGGCTGCATCCCAGCGGCAGCCCCTGCTGGGAAGCAGTTCCAGCACCTCCAGACAAGGCTCCACCAGGAGTTCGGGGGGGGGGGGTGTTCCTGGACCTCCTTCTGATGCTTCGTCTGCTACCAGGGAGAATCTGATGAGCAAACTCTTCGAAGACACACACCCTCCAGTGCAGATGGGCAAAACTCAGAGAGTTACATGGGCCACAGTTAGGGGTGACCTAAAGTTGCCAGGTTGGGAAATACCTGGAGAGGGGTGGATCCTATGGAGGGTGAGGTTTGGGGAGGAGAGGGACTTCAGTGGGGTATAATGCCATAGATTCCACCTTCCAAAGCAGCCATTTCCTTGAGGGAAACTGATATCTGTTGCCTGGAGATCAGTTGAGATCCCAGGAGATCTCCAGCTATCACTTGCAGATTGGCAACTCTAGGTTGCCAGGTCTCCTGGATTAGCAGGAGACCTCCGGTTAGAAGCCCTCTTCCCCTACCACAACTCAGTGGGCCAACCGGGAGGGGGGGAGAGAGAGGGGAAAACAACAGTGGCAGCAACATGGTGATAACTCCTCCATCAATTGTGACCCAGAAGTGACATCACCAAATAGGTCTGACGCTCTAGCATTCACCCCAAACTCTATGACTAAACTCTATGGTGATGTCACTTCTGGGTGGCGCCAGAAGTGATGTCACTGCATCACCGGCAACATGGTGATATCACTTCCATCATGACCCAGAAGTGACAGCACCAAATAGGTCTGACGCTCTAGCATTCACCCCAAACTCTATGGTTAAACTCTATGGTGATATGACTTCAGGGTTGCACCAAAAGTGATGTCACTGCATCACTGGCAACATGGTGATATCACTTCCATCATGACCCAGAAGTGATGTTACCACACAGCTCTGACTAGGGCTGCCAAGTTGAACTCACCTACTGGCGGGGGGGAGTCCTTCTTCGCCCGGGAGCTGCCCGGGAGCCTCCCTGGTGCGTGCGCGAAGCGCGCGCGCCTGGTGACGTCACCCGGAAGTGACATCACCACGTTGGGGGCGTTGCCAGGGCAACGCTCTGGCAATCGCCCCAAATGGGGCGATTGCCAGAGCATCGCCTTGGCAACGTCTCCAACGTGGTGACGTCACTTCCAGGTGATGTCACTACGCTGGGGAAGTCGTCCATGCTGGACGACTTCGGGGGCGGGGTTCCCCCCGCCGGCCGAATGCCGGCCGGCGGATCGGGAACCCCTATAGCGGGGGATCCCCCGCCCCCCGGGCTGACTTGGCAGCCCTTGCTCTGACACTCTAGCATTCACTCCAAACTCTATGGTGATGTCACTTCTAAATTGCACCAAAAGTGATGTTACTGCCTCACCAGCAGCATAAGGGCATCACTGGAGAGGGCTGTTGAGTCCCCCACCAGAACGGAGAAAAGTGGTCCGCCCCATGACATCAACAGCTTTCCTTGTGAGATCTCCAGAATCTAGCACGTGCATAGATCAGGGAGTTTGTCAGTGCTCTGATCCCGACTGGCATCCTGGGATCCTTCAGAGCTGGCCCCGGTCTCCTTTCCTTGCTGCCCTGCCTCCCCGCAACGTTCTCTCCTCTCCATCAAAGTGCCAAGTGCATTTCTCTTCCCCGAAATCCTAATATTTCAAAATCACTTGTGCAAAATCGAGCCTCTTGGATCAGCATACAACCTTGATTTGTGATAACATTGACAACAAGCCACCGTGGCGCTGTGGTTTCATTTCTCTTTATTATTTATGATGCAGAGTTTCTCATAAGGCATGGAAATTTCTCTCCAGGTCCTCTGGAATCCGGCTTTCATAAAAGGGCAGAGTTTTGAAACACTGATGCTCATGAAGGCTCTGGTCACTGCAAGCATGACTCTTTCGACTTGATACACCGAGGCAGGCAATAGCATAATACATCTCTTAGTCTGCCCTGACCTGGAAGGTCCAGGCTGGCCCGATCTCGTCAGATCTCAGAAGCTAAGCAGGGTCGGCCCTGGTTGGTACTTGGATGGGAGACCACCAAGGAGGTCCAGGATTGCTACGCAGAGGCAGGCAATAGCATAATACATCTCTTAGTCTGCCCTGACCTGGAAGGTCCAGGCTGGCCTGATCTCATCAGATCTCGGAAGCTAAAGTTCAAGGTGCTGGTGCTCACCTATAAAGCCCTATATGGCCTGGGACCTACTTACCTGAAGGACCGCCTCTCTCCATATGTTCCCCAGCGAGCACTACGATCTGGATCCCAAAACCGACTGGTCCTGCCAGGGCTGAAGGAGGCGCGGCTGGCAACAAAACAGACCAGGGCCTTTTCAGTGGTGGCCCCGTACTGGTGGAATGAGCTCCCGGAGAACATCAGGGCCCTGCGGGATTTGATGCAATTCCGCAGGGCCTGCAAAACTGAGCTCTTCCACCAGGCTTTTAAGTAGGGGCCGCCTAAGGTAAACATCCCAGTCCTGGCCCTGATAATGCCATCGGCCAGCCTGTGTGTACGCACACAAGGATCATATGTGAGTGCTGGCTTGATTCACCCGGATGAAAAAATTTGTAACGCCGCCGATTCTGTGATAGAATATGTAACTATTTTTAACTGAGTGTATTATTTTTATGTTGTGAGCTGCTCTGAGCCCACCTCGGTGGGGAGGGCAGGACATAAATTCTAATAAATAAATAAATAATAAATAAGCTAAGCAGGGTCAGCCCTGGTTAATACTTGGATGGAAGTCCAGGGTTGCTACGCAGAGGCAGGCAATTGCAAACCACCTCTGTTTGTCTCTTGCCTTGTCCTGGATAGTCCAGGCTAACTTGACCTCATCAGATCTATGAAGCTAAGCAGGGTCAGCCCTGGTTTGTGTTTGGATGAGATCCCACCAAGGAAACCCACTGTTGCTATGCAGAGGCAGGCAATGACAAACTGCCTCTGTTCATCCCTTGCCTTGGAAACCTCACAGGGTCACCATAAGTCAGTTGTGACTTGCCAGTACTTCCCACCATCTCCACAAGAAGCAGCTTTATACTGAGTCAGACCTCTGGTCACTAGGGGACCACCGGGGACAGGCCACGGCTCAGACACAGAGCATCTACTTGGCATACCAGAGGTCCTAAGTCCAACCCTCAGGCATCTCCAATTAAAAGAGGATCAGACAGTGGGTGATGTGAAAGGCCTCTGCCTGAGATCTTGGAGATCAGCTGCCAGTCTGAGTAGACAATACTGAGCTGGATGGACCAAGGTCACATTCATACGGCTCTTTTTAGCCACACCAGGCATGAGTGCCTGATGGATTTAAAGTGCACGTCCAGATAACAACATCTGGGAATTGTGTTGCTTCCCTGATTAGCCCATTGATCCCCGTCGGGGATCCGTACTTAAACGATAGTGGTGAAAGTCCGGTCCTAAGCTGGCCAATGGGCCAATGGCGGACTTTCCACCATCAGGTCGTACCTCCAGTGCACAATCAGCCCGTAGGGATGATCTCCAGACCATCCTGAGTGGCTGCCATTTTAAAAAAGTCTTCGCGATGTGCGCATAACTGCTTAAACATGCAACATTCGCAGAGCTCTGCTCAAATGATCCAAACAATTTAATGGTTCCATTATATTTATGCACTTTAATGGAAATGGTACCTAGAGGAAGGTACCACTAATGGTGCTTTGACCATTTTAGTCCACACATGCACAGAAAAACAAGTAGATGGTGAGGCACATACGCGTATGCACAAACAGGATTTTTTTAAAAAGCCGACCACACGACTCCTTATGGTGGATGCCATCTAGACAATCCACCGCGGAGTCACGTGCGGTAAAGCTATTCATGGGGGAGCTGTCTGGTCGTGCAACACTGGATCAAAAAGATCTAGTTCAAATTACAGCCAGGCCAATGGTGGGATTAGCTGCCCATCTGAACGCACCCCCATGGCTCTGATTCAGTTTAAGGCAGCTTAGTGCATCTCTGTGGTCCATCGAAGTCAAAGTCACCCACAAACTCCTCCCCCATGGGCATTGCTGGCCCTGCCAGAGTGCTGGAGCCCCTTGGCTTTGTTTGGCTTCTTCCTCTTGGCCATCAGTCCTTCAGGGTCATGAGCATGTGATACAGCTCTTGGCCTCTCAAGGTGAGTCTTGTCTCTAACTGGCAGCAGCTCTGCAAGAGCCAAGGTCTTTCACACCACCAGTTGCCACCTCCTTTTCCCTGGAGAGGCCAGAGATCAAAACCCGGATCTTCTGCAAGCACAGCAGATGCTTTACAGCCGACTCCACCCACCAGGAACTTTCCCTAGGAGTGAAAGGGCCAATCTGTCCATGCCCCAGGGAATGCTCATATGAAAGCTGCAGTTGTTCGGCTGCCCACTTTGGTGGACAACTTCCTGTCCTTCCTCCCCTCCACTGCTTTAAGGAACAGCAGGAGCAAACAGGTGTTGTTGTTGTTGTTGCATGATGTCATTTCCTGGCTGAAACACTGGAAGCGGCATAGCCAAGTGACGAGAGTGACATCACTTCCCATTGTTTTCACCAGAAATGTTGTTGTCGTGTGGTCTGCTGCCACTCCCACTGTCTGGATCCCCTGGTCCTCCCACTTGACACTCGTGGGCTCAGACACTGGTCCCGAGCTGTGCTTCTGTCTTTGTTTGTTCGTGCTCAAGTCTGAGGCTCCACCTCTCAGATGGAGGTTTCTGATGCAGCTAAGGCTCAAGAAGGACGACAATCCCACACACACTTAATTAAGAGTAACCCCACTGGGGAAGGGCTGTGGCTCAATGGTAGAGCATTTGCTTGGCAAGCAGAAGGTCCCAGGTTCAATCCCTGATTGCATCTCCAGTTAAAAGGACCAGGCAGTGGCCAATGTGAAAGACCTCAGCCTGAGACCCTGGAGAGCGGCTGCCAGTCTGAATAGACCATACTAACTTTGAGGAACCAAGAGTCTGATTCAGCATGAGACAGCTGCATGTGTGTTCCATACATATTTATTTGGGAGGGGCCATAGCTCAATGGTAGGGCATCTGCTTTGCCGTGCAGAAGATCCCAAGTTCAATCCTGGCATTGCCACCTAAAAGGACCAGGTAGGAGGTGATGTGAAAGACCTCTGCCTGAGACCCTGGAGAGCTGCTGCCAGTCTGAGTAGGCAATACTGACCTAGACGGACCGAGGGTCTGATTCAGCAGAACAGAAAAGAATCCCTGTGAATAATGGCTGCTTTGAATAGATTTAGTACCATTCCCATGCAGCAGACTTTTGTTAAAATCAGTGAATCGTTTGCATAAGTAACCATCACAAAACAAGCCAATGACAAGAGCGCTGGCAAAGTTTCCACCGGCAATCACGAACACAGGGAACATTCTGACTGGTGACAGGCTCCAGCGACAGACATAAACAAAGTGTCAGCTTGTTCCAACGTGTGACAAACTCTCGCAACAAACTTAAGCGTCGACTTAGCTTTTTCCGACTTGTGACAAACTCTCGCCGCAAACGTAAGCATCACCTTGACAAGCGCCGCGGTTTCGACTGGTTTCGTGAGAGGCCTTCCTCAAGAGGATCAGCTCCGAAGGTATTTCCGTTACAGTCTCTTCCATGGAGCTGTCAGGAACCAATCTCCAAATTTCAACGTTCGTACACAAAATGAGCCAGTCACCAAATTCCCTTTATGAGGTACCGGAGGCTTCTAGCTTGAACTTTGTTAAGCAGCCATTTTTCACAGTGTTTACTTTCCCTATTATTCACTGTTATACACTGTGATCCCCTTTTCTTTTTCTGATTCAGTAGAAGACGGATTGATGTGTTCATGTGCTCATTGGGATTTGATTTGTTTTCTAAAATATTTATATCCCACCTTTACCACTGGCCGTGGCAGGTCAAGGGGTTTTATGAACCTGAGCCACTGACAACACGCAGTCAGTCATCAGGATGGTCAACAGAACAGCAGTCAGCCTTGTCTTTTTCACAGAGAAGAAGACGAAGAAGAAGAAGAAGAAGAAGAAGACGGGGAGAGGAGGGGAGGGGGTTGGATTTATACCCTGCCCTTCACTACCTGAAGGAGTCTCAGACCAGCTTACAATCTCATTTCCCCCCCCCCTCCCCACAACAGACACCCTGGGAGGTAGGTGGGGCTGAGAGAGCTCTCTCGAGGACTGCCCTTGAGAGAACAGCTCTGAAAGAACTTGTGACAGACCCAAGGTCACACCAGAAGCTGTAGGTGGAGGAGTGGGAAATCAAACCTGGATCTTCCAGATTAGAGTCCGCACTCCCAATCACTACACCAAACTGGCTGCCCTTAGCTGCCCTATGTCCCCCACTGAAAGACGGCCTTCCATTTCTTAAAGTGGATGGCATGGCATCCATTGACACCTCCTCAAGGATTGCCAGGCCATGAATGGCAACCAACCTGAGGGTTGGGGCATTGACACGGAAGGGGGTGTGATATCATATCACTTCCGGGGAAGCCCCCAAAGTGATGTAGGATAGCTCTAGGAATCAGCAGAAACGCTACGGTTTTAGCATAGAGTTTCGACCATAGAGTTTTGACCACAGAGTTTCCAGCAATTCCTAGAGCTACCCTCTGTCACTTCTGGGCTTTCCTGAGAAATGATCTAGTGACGTCAGCAACGTCGCTGTCTCCTGCTGCCACTCAGAGTGGCAGTGAGCATAGCACATTGCCAGCAGGAAATCTGCCAGCAGTTTGGTGTAGTGGTTAGGAGCATGGACTTTAGTCTGGGAGAACCAGGTTTGATTCCCTGCTCCTCCGCAGCTGCTGGTGTGACCTTGGGTCAGTCACAAGTTCTCTCAGAGCTGTTCTCTCAAGGGCAGTCCTCGAAAGAACTCTCTCAGCCCCACCTACCTCACAGGGTGTCTGTTGTGGGGAGGGGAAGGGGAAGGAGATTGTAAGCCGCTTGGAGACTCCTTCGGGTAGTGAAGGGTGGGGTATAAATCCAGTCTCCTCCTCCTCCTCCTCCTCTTCTTCTTGTTCTCCTCCCTCCATGTTGGGAGGCCTAGCAGCCCGTATCAAGGAAGCTATTTCCTTCCCCAGGCGCCTGCTCAGTGTGTGAGCCAAGAGGGGAGAGGGAGGTGGCAAAAGTCACACGAGTGGTGGGGTGTCATCATTTGCATTCATTTATTGACATCCCACTTTCCTCCCCAGCTGGGACTCTCCCTGCCTCCATTTTCTCACTACAACAACCCTGTGAGGCAGGCCAGGCTAAGAGTCTGTGATAGGCCCAAGCCCTCCCAGCGAGCGCCCATGGCTGAAGCAGGGATTTCAACCTGGGCCATCCAGAGTCCTAGTCTATCCAGGACACCACCCTGGCTTTCATTGCTAACGGGAGACCAACCAAGACGGTTCATTGGCTGGTGAAGACAGGGAGTAATGAGCCACGCGACACGGAGCGCAGCCGTTTGCATCGTCCCATTTCCTGCTTCCGACAGCCAGGTTCTCAGCTCGCCGCAGATCCGGCGGAGCGTGCCCATGATCAAACGCCTGATTACTTTTATGAATAGCATTTCAAGGAAGTGCCGTGGAATTAAAATTCAGGGAGAGGTGAAGCCCTATTAACGACGGCGCATTTATATTCAAACTATGCTAATACTCCACTGTTCAGGAACACAGGATTTCAGGCAGGAAGCTACTTCGGAACAAAAGACTACAAAAAGACACACAGAAGAAACACTGGGCGGGAAAGAAAGAAACGCAGCTGCTGCATTTTCGACAGCCGTGCTCCATTTTCTTCCAATATTGTTGCCTGATAAGTCGTTATGAAAGAGTCACAGATATTAATCTCACACAAAGAGAGGCCCGAGCAATACTTTGGTGAAATGCTGCTGAAAGGCAGCGCACGGAATAAAATAAAGGGCTTTTATTGGTTCATAAAACTCAGAGGAAATGGACAGAAAAGGAGGACGCAAATGTTTCCAGCGGATTCTGGCAACCACAAATCTCAGCCATGAGCAGGAGAAGGTGGCCGGCCGTGTGTGGCAACTGGCAGGGGGGTCGCAGGGGGGAGGAGTCCTGGGAGAAAAAACACAAAAAGAAAAATAAGCCCTCAGACACTTACTAGAAGTTCTGACTGTAGAGATCCTGGTGAATCCTGGAGCGACCCTGAAGTGAAAAGGGTAGCTCTAGCAATCGCCAGGAACTCTATGGTCAGAACTTCCTGTAAGTGGCCTGTTACGTATTGGGACTGAATTATCCCTGATTGAATCACCCTAGAGGACTGGCTGAGCTTGGAGAAAGAGAACAATAGCTGGCCAGGACTCTGGAATAAACCAGTCAAGTGGTAATGTTTTGTAAATAGCCTATCACAGAGAGTGGGTATGTGTGCGGTGTGGTGTGGTGCTTTGCCTGCATATAAGCAGGACTTTGGCCCTGCTAGAGTTGTCTTAGAGTTAAGCTGAAGTCACTAATAAACTATGAGCTGATCACTATCCGCGACTTGAACCCAGCATATTTCACTGGCGATGAGGTTGGGATCCTGTTGAGCCAGCCCCATGCCTTCCAGCACCACACCACGCTCCGAGCTCCAGTGTCAGAATCCAGTGTCAGACAATGTATCTTGCTGCTTACAGCCATGTTTCACTTTGTGTTTGCTGCTTTGCTTTTCATAGTACTGTATGTATGCTAGCTGCCCTCATGAACACCTGTCATGTACCCCTCATTCTGGCCAGTATGTATTAGCATGTATGTAGAATGTGTAACCCCAGGTTTATGACCCTGACCGGCCTGGTTTGTGTAACTGTCAAAGCGGGAGGATGTCAACTTCAAAGTATGGGAACAATGGGCCTCTCACACTCCTACCTCCGCATTCCATTCATCTCGGCTGAGACTCCAAGGGAGGACAAGTCTCATCTCTTATCAATGTGCGAAAGCCTCGAGGCCATGGATTGTTATGTGAACTGGTAACATCTGAAGGGTCTGGTTGGGAAGGGGAAATTTACAACTTGACACCTCACTTTCTTTCCTGTGGGAAGCAAACGGCCAGAGCCCCTTTTTGCCCGCCGTTTTTCCCTTGTAGTGATTGGCTACCTATGGGTAATTCAAACTGCTTAGAAAGGTATAATAGACCCGCTTTTGCCATCTGTGTTATCTCTGACAATAATCCGAGAAGCTGTACCAATGTAGAGATTGGAAATAAAGAACTGTGTTTCATCAACAAAGATCTGATCCTTGACTACTTTGAGCAGAAGTCTCACAGAGCTCCAGTGCCAAGTGCATTGCATCGATCCCGGGACCATGGCTGCTGCTCCAGGACACTTTGATGCGTCTGACACCACCACAGAGGAGTGGGAGTCCTACCTCGCCTGGGTCGAGTTCTTCCTCGAGTCCTCCGGGATTGAGGCTGCAGCGAAGAGGTGTGCCCCTTTCTTCAGGGTTTGTGGCCCCATGATCTTCGAGATCCGACCCGATCGCTCATCGCTCCCCCAGAGCTCAAGGACACCGCCAACCAGATGATCCTGGGCCAGCTTAAGGAACACTTCTCCCCTAAGCCGTCCATCATCGCTGCCCGCCATGCGTTCCACACAAGGAACCAGGCCGCCAACGAATCCATCACGGATTTCATCACAGCACTACGACGGCTCAACCGGCACTGCAATGTCATAGACCTCAAGGAATCTATGGAGGTGGCCCTCGCCACATAAGCTATATGGAGCAGTTCACCACCAAGGTCTGAAACGCAAAAAGCCTGCCATCTTCGCAGAGGCCGACCACAGCTGCCCCCCACGTGGACACCTCCCCGGGCTGGCACCATAGGGTGGAAGAGGTGGTGGCAGGAGTGGAGCAGGAGCTGGGTCTTCCTGTACAGCGACACTGTCTGGCATGAGGCCAGGGTCTGGCTACGGTGGCCACGTGGAGTCATACGGCGCCTGACGGGAATGCCCCTGTGCCCCTGCAGCCACCACCTCTCCTTGCCTTCCTCTGCAGCTGAGCGGCTGCGGGAGAGGCATCTGTGCTTTGCTGGGGCCCCTCGCAGTTCAGTCCTCCCCAGCAAAGCAGCCCAGTGCCCCAAAGATCCAGACAGGCTCTGCCAGGAGGGCTGATGTGGTGAACCTGGGCCAAGGAGAGGGGAAGTGGGAGAGGGAACAAGAGGAAGCCAGCGGTGGCTCTCTCCCCTCTTCACCTTCAGCTGGCTGTTCCCCTTTCTCTTTGGTGTAGTGGTTAAGTGCGCGGACTCTAATCTGGGAGAACCGGGTTTGATTCCCCACTCCTCCACTTGCACCTGGCTGGGTGACCTTGGGCAAGCCATAGCTCTGGACCAGCTGTTCTCTCAAGGACAAGCTTGGGAAAGAGCTCTTTCAGCCCCACCTACCTCACAGGGTGTCTGTTGTGGGGAGGGGAAGGGGAAGGAGTTGGTAAGCCGCTCTGAGACTCCAAGTGAGTGAAGGGCGGGGTATAAATCCAATATCTCTCTTCTCTTTTTCGTCTTCGTCTTCTTCTTCTTCCTCGCCTTCACTTGTTTCTCTCCTCTCCTCTGCCATCATTTCTTTCTTCCTTTCTCTCATTTCCTTCCTTCTTTCTTCCTCTTCCTCTCTTTCGGTATTGCTTTTTACATCCCTCCCCTTCCCCTCTCTCTTTCTCCTTTTTTCCGTCTCATTTTCTCCCCCTTTTAAACTTTCTTCTTCAGTTGCTCTTCCCTCCCCTTCTAAAAGTTTCCTGTAATTAAATTAGCCAGTGCCCCCCAAGGAATTTAAATGCCCCCTAACTTAAACATTCCTGGCTACTGTCCTGTCCATTCCTACTTGTGTCTGACGAAGAGAGTTTTGAGTCTCAAAAGCTCATCCCCCCCCCCCAAAAAAAATCTTGTTGGTCTCGAAGGTGTCCTGGATTCAGATCCAGCTATTCTGCTGCAGACCAAACACAGCTACCCTTTGAAACAAACTTTACATGGAGCTATAGCAACAGTAGATACTGTGTAGAGCACTTTGCATGCTGGAAAATCATGATCGCAGCCTCCCCTGAAATCTTCATATTTATTTATTTGTTTATTTGTTTGTGAGATTTGTAGGCTGCTCTCCCCACGTGCAAGCTCAGAGCAGCTTACATAGCTTGGCAAAGCCAAGGTACATACCGTATTTTTCGCTCCATAAGACGCACCTGATCATAAGATGCACCTTGTTTTTAGAGGAGGAAAACAGGAAAAAATGAAACAGAAAGAAAGAAAGAGAGAAAGAGATAAAGGAAGGATGGAGGAGGAGAGAGAGAGAGAAAGAGAAAGGAAGAAAGAAAGGTGGGGACAGAGAGAGAGAGACAGACAGACAGACAGAAAAAAGGAAAGGAAGGAAGGAAGGAAGGAAGATAGAGAAAGGAAAGAAGAGAGACGTCGGCATGCCATGCAAAGCCAGGCCTTTCTGTGCAAAGTAGCCACGGAGCTTAATCTGTGGGCGGGGCTTTCTGCTGCTGGCTGTCTTAAAGGGGAAAAGCACTTAAAGGGAAAGAGTACTTAGCCTGGTGGGGTTTTTCCTGCTGTTTCTCTTTTAAGTCTTAACAGCTCAGGCCCAGCAGGGAGGGGCGGGGAAGGCTGGGATGCCAGCCTGAATGGCGTTCCCCTGCATTCCTGCTGAAGAAAGAGCCCTGTTACAGGTAAGAAAAGCTCCAAATTCACTCCATAAGACGCACACACTTTCCCCCCCCCCCACTTTTTTGGGGAGGAAAAGTGCATCTTATGGAGCGAAAAATACAGTATATGCTATAAAATCAATTAAAACACAATAAAACAACTCAAGACAATAACAGTATCAAGAACAGTAACAGTAAAGTGCTCAGTGGTATATGGTGTAGTACATAAACCCAACATACTCCAGATGTCAGATGTCTCCTGCTCCAGATGATGGTACCCATGGCCAGTCGCAGCCCACATGGGCTGTGATTGTTGGTGGTCGTAGGATGGGGGGAGGGGAGATGGCAGCTCCTATTTATAAGCCTGGTGGAAGAACTCCGTCTTGCAGGCCCTGCGGAACTGCATGAGGTCACACAGGGCCCTGATCTCCTCCGGGGGCTCGTTCCACCAGTAAGGAGCCGCCACTGAGAAAGCCCTCCCCCTGGTAGCAGCGAGCCTGCCTTCTCTGGGGCCTGGGATAACCAGACAATGTTGCGCCCCAGACTGTAGTGCCCTCTGGGGTACATGATTCAGCAGGATGCTCTTGTCAGCAGGATGCCTGCATGCTTTGTGTCCTCTTCTGTGAGCAGAGAATCACCCTGGTGCTTTCTTCCTCTGACAACGAAAGGGCAAAAAAAAATGCCTTGGAGGCTTTTTTTGCGCCGTCAGACACAAAACACAGATTAGAAAGCAGGGGGGAAACATTTTGAATCTGAAGGAGACAAAGAAAATGGAAAAATGCAAAGAAGTATTTCTGGTCTCATTCCACAAGCAGCAATGTGTTCTTTCCCTCTCTTTCGCTCTGGCTTGCTGATTGGCCGAGAAAGGGGAATTTATTTTTTCTTTAACCGAATAGTCACTCTGGTGATAGATCAAGATGGGAAGCCATATTAGTCTGACAATAGCAGGTGTGATTGGATTCGGTGTGATATGCCGTGGAGAAATCAGCATTGGTAATGAGACAGGAAACCTAGGTCTCAGTTCAGTCCAGGAGGATGCATTTCTTGCGCTTCATTATCAGTTGTGATTGAGCAGTCTCTCTTTCTAATCTCTCTTTGAAATTCCTTTGTAAGAGAACTGCTACTTTTAGGTCAGCAATTGAATGTCCTGGAAGGTTCCAAATCCTCCACTGTTTTTTGAATGTTGTGGTTCCTAATGACACACTTATGCCCATTAATTCTTTGTCAAAGGGACTCGCCTGTTTGTCCAGTGTAGAGGGTGGAAAGGCATTGTTGACATGTGATGGCCTAAATCAGATCAGAGGGTGAGCAGGAGTAGGAACCTGAGATGGTTTGGCTGATGTTGCTGGGTCTACTGATGGTGTCGCTAGGATCTATAGGAGAGCGACTGTCATTGGCCAGCAACTGCCATTTGACATCTGAAATCACTCCACTTTCCAATAAGTAGGACTCTCATTCTAGCTGCATCTGAAGAAGTGAGCTGTGACCCATGAAAGGTCCTACCTATCCACGTATTTTGTTAGGCTTTAAGGTACTACTTTATAGGGTTAACCTATGCAACTTGTTTGTTTACCTATGTTAGCCTGGAAGTAATACCTGGCAGCTGGCCAATTAACTCTAAGCCCGGGAAAGCTGAAGGTGTACTGTTCTGCTAATTAGTTACTGATATCAGGTGTTTCCTTTCAGGGGTCAAGAAGAAGGAGAGATCCTCCATTGCAATCTCTCTCACTCCTGATAGAGAGTGGACTCGTAGAAAGCAGACTGTTGTAGCGCAATCCACAGCAGAAGCTGAGTGCATTTCAGCAGCTGCAGGCACTTGAGAAGGGGTGTTGGAGAAGAGGTGTTGGAGAAATGAGCATGTAACACAAGGCCTGAGAAATTCAGTCATTATAGGGTTAACCTATGCAACTTGTTTGCATAGGTTAACCCTATAATGACTGAATTTCTCAGGCCTTGTGTTACATGCTCATTTCTCCAACATACTGGACTGTTGCTCTTTTCTACAGCCAGTCTGGGAATACTCATTGTCAGAACTGGGAATGAAAAGAGCTGGAACCTGTTCTTTAAATTTAGTGCCAACTGCTAACATCACACGGCTGGATAGGATAGGGGGGAGCCCGGGGGGGGGGGGAGGAGCATTATAGTTTTATGAACCGGTGCTCATTTTTTTTAATCTTCGGCACAACTTGTGCAGATGCTGGGAAATGTAGTATCCCAGTGCCAGTCCCTAGTCAGCCCTGCCTCAGAAGGTTGCCAGCCTCCTGGTGGGACCCGGAGATCACCCAGAATTCCAGCTGATCTCCCGCTGATCAGCTCCCCTGGAGGAAATGGATGCCTTGGAGGATGGATTCTTTGGCATTGTACCCTGCAGAGGCCCCTCCCCAAACCCCACCCTCCCCAGGCTCCACCCCCCCAAATCTCCAGGTATTTCCCAACCCAGAGCTGGCAAGCCTGCGTGTCCCTCCCTCTTGCCTTTGACTGGCTGCCCATCAACAGCCCCACTCTCAGCTCTCTCTGCCCCATAAGGTCTTTGGGGAGGGGGCCGAGGCCTGATTTCCTTCCTCCTCCTCCTCTATAGCAACAGTTCTCAAGCCCTCAATTGGATGGCCCAGGCTAGCCTGATCTTGTCAAATCACAGAAGCTGAGCACTGTTGGCCCTAGTTGAGGGTCATGACACAGAGGCAGGTGATGGTCATCCACCTGGATGTCTCTTGCCTTGAACACCCTACTGGGCTGCCGTAAGTCAGCTGCCACTTGACCGACTTTTCCACACGCCAGAGTTTCTCAAGCTGTGGATCAGGACCCAACCTACCTACCTACCTTCCTTCTCTCTTTCTCTCTCCCCCCCACCTACCTACCTTCATTCCTTCCTTCCTTCCTCCCTTCCTTTCTTCCTTCCTTCTGTCTCTCTCTCTCCCCCACCTACCTCCCTTCCTTTCTTCCTCCCTTCCTTCCTTCCTTCTCTCTCTCTTTCTCCCCCCTACCTACCTACCTTCCTGTTCCTTTATTTCTGTCTGTCTTCTTTCTGTCTTCCTTCCTTCCTTTTCTCTCTCTCTCCCTCCCTCCCTCCCTTCCTGTTTCTCCCTTCCTTCCTTCCTTTCTGTCTTCCTTCCTTCCTTCTCTCTCTCTCCCCCCTACCTACCCCCCTCCCTCCCCCGCTCACCTTTCCCGGGCTGCAGGGGGGGAGGTAGGGAGGGAAGAGCTGGGCCTGAGTGGTGTTAAGCCACTGGCGCCCAAGCAAGGGGGGGGGGGGAAACACCCTTTCTTTCTTTCTTTCTTTCTGTCTGTCTGTCTTTCTTTCTGTATTTCTTCCTTCCTTCCTTTTCTCTCTCTCCTCCCTCCCTCCCTCCCTTCCTGTTCCTTCCTTCCTTCCTTTCTCTTCCTTCCTTCTTTCCTTCCTTCTCTCTCTCTCCTCCCTACCTCCCTACCTTCTTTCTTTCTTTCTTTCTTTCTTTCTTTCTTTCTTTCTTTCTTTCTTTCTTTCTTTCTTTCTTCTTCTCTCTCTCCCCCCCCCCCAACTACCTACTATTTGGTTCAGAATATTTTTTCCCTGTTTTCCTCCTCTAAAACTAGGTGTGTCTTATGGTCAGGTGCGTCTTATGGTCCGAAAAATACGGTATATCCAGTGTTTAGAAATACTCTCCTTGATTTTCATTTCCCCTTTTTAAATCACTTCAGCTCCCTTTTAATCTTGGGAAAGGCTTTTTGCAGAAACATGTGGGCAAAGGACTGGTCTGAAGGAAGCCCCAGATTTTATTAACATTTATTACCATTTCAAGGGGAAATATATGAAGCCAATTACACTTCATGGATTAATTTCACAAATGGCCCACATTTTTTGCCAGCTAAGCTGGCAAGATGCCCTTTGCGAAACAGCCGTTATCTTGGAAATGCCAGAAATAGCTGACAAAGTCTCTGCTGCCTCATCCCATTGGGCTGTGTTTTGTTTGTTTGGGTTTGTTGGGACGTCAGTATTGCTAAAGGGGGGGAAGCAAACCTGCTCTATCGCTAGTGAGATGGCCACCCAATGGTAGGCCTGGATATGGAATCCTAGGTTGCTGCCACTCAACAAGAGATGCACAGATGGTTACTTGGGCCTGCATGCCCACATTCAGAGCCACCCATCCGTCTTGATGTCTGGCATAGAAGGCAATCATTGCCCTGGGGCCTCTCCAGGTATGGATGCTTGTTTCTCTGCTTCCTCCACTCTGGTTTCTCTCCTGTTCATTAGCTGTATGAACATCAGAAGAGCCCTGCTGGACCAGACCAGTAGTCTATCTTGTCCAGCATTCTGTCTCACATTTCCCACATGTGGGACAGGGCAGGGTATAAACTGAATGAATGAATGGTGGCCAACCAGTTCCTCTGGAGGGCCAACAACAGGGCATAGAGGCTGAGGCCTTCATAAGAACATAAGAAGAGCCCTGCTGGATCAAACCAGTGGTCCGTCAGGTCTAGCATCTTGTTTCACACAGTGGCCAACCAGTTCCTCTGGAAGGCCAACAACAGGGCACAGAGGCCAAGGCCTTTATAAGAACAGAAAAAGAGCCCTGCTGGATCAGACTTGTGGTCCATCTAGTCCAGCATCTTGTCTCACACAGTAGCCAACCAGTTCCTCTAGAGGGCCAACAGCAGGGCAGAGAGGCTGAGGCCTTCTAAGAACAGCCTCTATGCCCTGTTGTTGGCCCTCCTGAGGAACTGGCTGGCCATGGTGTGAGACAGGATGCTGGACTAGATGGACCACTGCTTTGATCCAGCAGGGCTCTTCTTATGTTCTTATGAAAGCCTTAGGTTCTGTGCCCTGTTGCTGGCCCTCCAGAGGAACTGGTTGGCCACTTTGTGAGACAGGATGCTGGGCTTGACAGACCACTGGTCTGATCCAAGTGGGGGGGTCTTCTGGTGTTCTTATGACAAAACTGTAGAGTAGGAAGGCACTGTCTGGATGCCCCCTCCCAAACCCACACACAGCCTGCTCTGGATGGAAGTCGGCAGCTGTCCTCAGCCGGAATATGATAAAAGTCCACCGGTTGGCATGTTTGTGTCCGAAAACGCCTCCTCCTCCTCTGCTTGGACTGATAACCAGAGGCAAGCCTGCCTAATAAAATAAAGTGGCAAATCCACTGCCAAAACTCTGAAGTTTCCGAGTGGGTGCAAAAATGTCACCCACCACTAATTAGCCATGATAACCTTTTGGTCTCTGCTGCAGTCAGCAGTGGAGCATCGGGTCCCTTCAGATCAATAGACCATCACCTTCTTTCTGGGCCTCTCGCCCCCTCCAGGGAGGGGAGGTGGTAGACTTCAAAACAGCAGGCCCTCTTTGCAACTTCAGCTCTTTCCTCCCCACTTTGAATTCCTCCTCCCAGGGCAGCCCTGGGCTCCCAGAGCTCGTGCGGGGGAAATTTTGGCTCGATTGCTCGGACAGACATTCAATTAGCCAAGCTTCTTTTTCCCAAGCTTGGAGCCCCATGAACATGAATTACGGCCATTATAAATTCACAATGGAACGGGTGTTGAGTTAGTGCTGTGTAGCCAGAGGCAACTGGAGCGAATATGTGTCGCCTTGCTGTTGTTTTTCCAGACAACAAATGCAGTGGGAGCACTTCCATGCATCCACTCTCTCTTCCCGAAGCGATTTGCAAGTTTATAACTTGAGAAGCGATGGGGAAGTGTTGTGTTTTACATGCTGTCAAATTGAAAGGCGGGCCAACAACTGACCGGCCTCTCCTTCAGATTAAGGTTACCAACACTGGGCTGAGAAATTCCTGGAGATTTGGGGGTGGAGCCAAAGGAGAGAAGGGATCTCACCCAGGTATAAAGTCTTACAGTTCACTGTCCAAAGCTGCCATTTTCTCCAGGGAAACTGATCTTAGTGGTTTCAGAACCACTGTTCCCTCTAAGCTGAGTTAGTGTGAGCTAGTGCAGTTTTCTAGCCTCCAGCTCACACATTCTTGTCTTAGCTCAGGAAGGATGGCTCCAGATGGCTTTTACTAATTGGAATCTAACTATTTTACTGCAGTGTAGATCAACATCGATATTGTTGTGTATCAAGATCGTGGTCGCCATGTGCTCACGTAATGGCGACTGCCATGTGGATATTCGCACATAGCTCGAATCTACCTGTGCTTCGGCCAGATAGAACAATAGCCGATCAAATTCTAAATGACCAGCAATCATGAGCTTAGGTTTCCCCCAGGGGACCTATGAAGAAGAAGAAAAAGAAGAGAAGAGATTGGATTTATACCCCGCCCTTCATTTGGAGTCTCAGAGCAGTTTACAAACTCCTTTCTCTTCCCCTCCCCACAACAGACACCCTGTGAGGTAGGTGGGGCTGAGAGAGCTCTGAGACAACTGTCCTTGAGAGAACAGCTGATACAGAGCTATGGCTTGCCCAAGGTCATCCAGCAGGTGCAAGTGGAGGAGTGGGAAATCCAACCCAGTTCTCCCAGATTAGAGTCTGCACACTTAACCACTACACCAAACTGGCTATGAACTGTAACCACTATCTTAAGGTCCTATCAGGACATTTGGGCGAGGTCAGGGGATTATCTCCGACCGACATAAAAGAGGGCTCTGAGCCCAGGGTTGCCATGTTCCATCTTGACCCACAATAAACTACAATGCTGTTTTCACTGTTACCAGCCTCCCGATGCCAGTACTTTTCAGATATGTTCTGAACAATGCTCCCTCTAAGCTGTGGAGTCCTGTGAGCAAAAATTCTACCTTGTGAGCCACTGGCATGAAAGTTGTGAGCGAGCAATTTGGCTGCTACATCAATTAGTTTGCTCTGGAGCCATCCTTCCAGAGTTGAGACAAAAATGTGTCAGCCGGAGGCTAAAAAACTGTGTGCCAGCTCACAATAGCTTAGAGGGAACACTGCCTGTGAGGTAGGTGGGACTGAGAGAGTTCTTTTGAGGACTATTCTTTCCAGAACAGCTCTGAGAGAACGTGTGATTGACCCAAGGTCACACCAGTAGCTGCATGTGGAGGAGTGGGGAATCAAAGCTGCTCCCCCTAGATTAGAGTCTGCCGCTCTTAACCACTACACCAGATTTGCTCTCAAAGAAGGCTGAGCTCAGCTGCCGTTTCTCCTCCTGGTCCAGTGGACCTGGGCTTGGTACCTCAGCCCTGAAGCCAGCAGGGCCGGCGCCTGCCTAAAAGGACTCTGAGTGGTGGAGGAAGTTCAAATCCACCCTGCCACATGCCTGGGTGATCTTGGGCCAGTCCCTTTCTCCTTCTCTCTCAGCCGAACTTACCTCACAGGGAGGTTGTGAGGACAGAGTGAGGAAGTGATGTATGCCTCCCTAAACTCCTCAGAGGAAGGAGCGGGATTGAAATGTGATAGACAGACTAAGAGACCTCCCCTATGTTCCTTGTCCTTCCACATGCATCGCAGTACAATCCCAGTCAGTAGATACTTCAGGACTTTTGTTCTGTAAAAAGCACTTGGACAAACTAGTTTCAAGTCTAGTAACGCCTATGAGCTTCCAAGCCATTCTACTGCAGACCAACGCAGCTATCATAGAATCATAAGACTTGGAAGGGAACTCCAGGGTCATCTAGTCCAAACCCCTCCACAATGCAGGAAATTCACAAATACTGCTCCCTGTAAGCTGCGGAGTCGTGTAAGCAAAAAATTCTACTGTGTGAGCAGCTGGCATTGAAGTTGTGAGCAAGTGATTTGGCTGCTGCATAAATTAGTTTGCTCTGGAGCCATCCCTTCCTGAGCTGAGACAAAAAGGTGTGAGCCAGAGGCTAAAAAACTGTGAGCTGGCTCACACTAACTCATCTTAGAGGGAACACTGGCTCCCCGCACACCCAGTGACCCCTGTTCCAAGCCCCAAAGATGGCAAAAAGCCTCCAGGATCCCCAGCAAACCAGCCTGAAGAAAAATTGCTTCCTGAGCCCAAAGTGGCAATCAGCATTTCCCTGGGCATGTAAGGAGGGGCCACAGGAGCTAAGCACCGAGGCAGCCCTTCCTGCCCTCCCTTCTCATGATCTGCCCAAGTTCACGGGATCCGCATTGCTGTCAGATGGCCATCTAACCTCTGCTTGAAAACCTCCCAAGAAGGAGAGCCCACCACCTCCCAAGGAAGCCTCTTCCACTGAGGAACCAGTCAGACAAACATTCATCTTTAAGAAAACGGAACTCTTCAGTCCCCGTGGGGAAAGAATGTAGGACAAACTGGTCGCCACCGGGGTTGATATCCATCCATCTCACTCCCCTACAGACTTGCTTCCTCTTTTCATGGTTCATTTCAAGTTCTGTTAACTTTGCCCTGTTCCCAGTTGCGTCCGTCTCAGCGGCCTGCCGGTGAAGATTAACCGACCAAGAAAGTCAATGACCATTGTGGAGCATCTTCCAGCTTCCCAGGTGGGAGCCATTAGCACGAGCAGTTCTCAACAAACACAGGCCAACTGTGAAAAATTCACCGATAGCTGGGCCTTTACTGCCAAGTTGATTGGTACTAAAGAAAGAGCAGAGATTTCCTCACACTGGAAGGGACTTGATGGCCAATGTAGTCCAATCATCAACTCAGTGAAGGAAAAGAAGAAGAAGAAGAAGAAGAAGAAGAAGAAGAAGAAGAAGAAGAAGAAGCGGCGGCGGCAGCGGCAGAGGAGGAGATTGGAGTTATACCCTGCCCACTATCTGAAAGAGTCTCAGAGCGGCTTACAATCCTTTTCCCTCCCCCTCCCTACAACAGACACCCTGTACGGTAGGTGGGGCTGAGAGAGCTCCCTCAAGGACTGCTCTTGAGAGAACAGCTCTGAAAGAACTTGTGACTGACCCAAGGTCACACCAGCAGCTGCATGTGGAGGAGTGGGGAATCAAACCCAATTCTCCCAAATTAGAGTCCATGCTCCTAACCACTACACCAAACTGGAGGAGGCGGAGAATTGTTTTTATACCCCCCTTTTCTCCGTGAAGGAGTCTCGCCTTCCCTGCCTCTCCCCACAAAAGGCCCCTTGTTAGGCACAGTGGGGCTTAGAGCACTCTGTGATCAACCCAATATCACCCAGCAGGCTTCATGTGGAGGAGGAGGAGTGGGGAATCAAACCCGGTTCTCCAGATTAGAGTCCACTCTTCTTGACTCCTACAATACACTGGCAATAGATGACTTCCCAGCCTCAATGTGAACACCTCTGGTGAGGGACAGCCCACCCACCCCCCACCCCCAGATAACCGGTTCCATTGTCAAACCACTCTTGTCATTAAGAAGTTTATTTTAACCTAGAATCTACTTCTCTGGTTCCACTAGATCAAATCTTGCCCCCTGGAGCAGCAGAAACTAAGTCTTTGTCCTCTTCCCTATGGAGCCCTTCTGCCATTCGAAGAGCTTCGTCATAGCTTCCCATGCATAGACACATAGACTCATTGAGTTGGAAGGGACCATAGAAGCCATCTAGCCCGGAGCAGGATCTGCCTAGAGCATCCCCAACAAGCAGGGGTCATTTTGTAAAAAAAGAGAGAGAGAGAGTTGCAGGAGCTCATTAGCATAACTCACTTGCATATGCCACACCCCCTGACATCACCAGAAGTGTGTCGGAAGGCAACACCCACTGCTCAGGCTCCGCCCCCAAAATCTCCCAGTATTTCCCAACTCAGAGCTGGCGAGCCAGCTTGACACTCTGACTAAAGACACTTGAGGTTTCCTTTGCTCTTGCAGGGAAGCTGCCCTACCACAAGCATGGAAATACAGATCAAGTTAGTATGCTTTGGCTTTTTTCCACAGCGCATCCCCATATGTGCTCGCTCCTGGGCTTGTGACTCCCGGAACGGTGTTCCTGCGCGTTCCAGCTCGAAATGACCCCTGCCAACAATTCTTCGTCCAGTCACTACTTGAAGACTGCCAATGAAGGGGACTGCAGCCCAGTCCATTGCTGAATCACTCTTCCTGTAATTCCCCCCCCCCTAATATCCAGTGGGTAACTTCCTGCTCATAATTTAAACCCATTATTGCAAGTATCCTCTTCTCTGCTGCCAACAGGAACAGGTCCCTGCCCCCCCCCCCCCCGAGAGCCAGTTTTGTGTAGTGGTTAAGTGCGCAGACTCTAATCTGGGAGAACCGGGTTTGACACGCCACTCCTCCACTTGCACCTGCTGGTGTGACCTTGGGCAAGCTGTAGTTCTGTCAGAGCTGTCCTTGAAAGGAGCAGTTCTCTCAGAGCTCCCTCAGCCCCATCTACCTCACAGGCTGTCTGTTGTGGGTAGGGGAGGGGAAAGGAGTTTGTAAGCTGCTCTGAGACTTCTTTGGGTAGTGAAGGGCGGGGTATAAATCCAATCTCTTCTCTTCTTCTTCATCTCCTCCTCCAAGTGACAGCCCTTCAAAGACTTCAAGAGAGTCATCATGTCCCCCCCTCAACCTCCTCTTCTCCAGACTGGACATTCCCAAGAAGTCCCTCAGCCTTTCCTTGTAGGCAATGCTCCCTCTAAGCTGTGGAGTCTTGTGAACAAAAAATCTACTTTGTGAGCTACTGGCATTGAAGTTGTGAGCAAGCATTTTGGCTACTGCATAAATTAGTTTGCTCTGGAGCCTTCCTTCCTGAGTGAAGACAAAAACGTGTGATCTGGAGGTTAAAAACTGTGAGCCAGCTCACACTCACTCAGTTTAGAGGGAACACTGCTTGTAAGGCTTCTTGGTCTCCAGGCCCCCAATCATCCTCATCGCTCTCCTCTGCACCCGCTCCATTCTGTCCACATCCTTTTTGGAGTGAAGCCTCCAGAACTTCGCACAATACTCCAGGTGCGGTCTGACCTATGCAGTGTACAACAAGACCATGACAACTTGCTATTTGGGTGTTACGCTGCTGTTGAAACACCAGCTCTAGTCTTCGCCCTCTTCCATGTGGCCGCCCTTCAAGCATCTGCCTTCCCACATGTATACCTGTAAGAACCAGTAATACGAGTTGCGTAACAAATTTGATTCCGGACGCACCCCAAATTTAAGACTCCTCTGCTGCTTTGTTACCAAAGTATTCAGCATGGTTATACAACAGGAAAGACCGCTATAAATAGGCCCTCACCAGCAGTGTGTGGAGAAGATATTACTTAATTCCAAAATGCTGATCCCTGGTAAAGATTTTGCTGGAGATCATCAAGGGCAGGTCATTAACCTCCACCAGGCAGTCTTTTTTAGCCTGGCAGTGAAGTATCTTTTCATGGGGCTTCCTGGGGCAGCTGCTCCTGTTAAATGTCATGGCTTTTTGTTAGGCTCTGTTGAAATGTAGATAAGCAAACCTTCACATTATGAAGTTATGAGACTGAAGAAATATGAGAGGAAAAGAGAGAGGGGGGGAAGGCGAGAGGGAGAGACTGTAAGGGAAACTGTGTTTGCTGTTTGGGAGCCATATAAAACATCATCTGCTTAGTCTTGGGGGGAAAGTTGCTGAGAACCATTCAAATAAACGCCTTTTTTAATTTAAAGAGTGCTTTTATGGCAACTCTTATTAATCTTCAGAAAGTGTCTGGAGACTGTTAAAAATGCATACACGGGGCGGGGGGGAAGACTCCCTACCCATATGTGATAAAACTCTGTTATGTGGGATTTGTAGACATCACTCCGCTGGCATTTAGCATATCAGAGAAACATTTCGTTTCATGATCAAATAGGGAAATGTCAATCAAATGAATATCCTTGAAGAGAAACTCCCATGCCCACCTCCCCCCCCCCACATCTTTTCTCTCTGGGGCAAGCAAAGACATTCAAGATGGCCTTTTACTATTGGTGCACCTGGGAGGCGGGCCAGGAGCACAACTTCAGGTGTGCAACTGCTAATCAGCTGCTCGTACAAAGGTTGCCAGCCTCCAGGTGGTACCTGGAGATCTTACAAAATTACAACTGACCTCCAGATGACACAGATCAATCTCCCTGGAGAAAACGGCAGCTCTGGAGGCTGGACTCGGTGGCATGAAACTCCACTGCGGCCCCACCCCGGCCAGGGGCGTTGACTTTCTAAATCCCCGGGGGGGGCAGGGGCTCTCTCGTGCGCGCGCGCAAAGCACGCGCGCGCGCACGGGACCATGTCTCTGCCGCTCCCTCCCCCCCCGGCCCAGGGAGGCAGACCCGCGGCAGCAGCCAGCTGGCCGGGACTGCCGCCCGTGCGAAGCGCGCGCGCGACTATGTCCCGGCCGCTCCGTTTCCCCCCCCCCCCGGCCCAGGGAGGCAGACCCGCGACGGCAGCCAGCTGGCCGGGACTGCCGCCCGCACGAAGCGCGCGGGCGACTATGTCCCCGCCGCCTCTCTCCCCCCCCCCCCCGCCTCAGGGAGGCAGGGCAGGCCGGGGGTGAAGGAGAGGCGGCGACGGCCGGCTGGGCGAGCATTTTGCCGGGGGTGGCTGAGCCCCCCCCGGGAAATTTCGGGGGAGGCTCGAGCCCTCGAGCCCCCCCGTAGTTGACGCCCATGACCCCGGCCAAACTGTTGGATATCTAGCAGAGTAAATGAAGCACAGAGGAAGAATGCAGCACAGAAATGTGTGTCAAACTTCTAAGAAAAAGTTCACAAAAATTAGGGAAAGGATTACATGGGAAGAATATAAGAACAGTCTAACTAACCTATCTTTCTAGTTCTGATCTCCTCCGTCTTGTTTCCTGGGAGGAAGAAGAAGAGGAGGAGGAGAGTGGATTTATACCCTGCCCTTCACTACCCAAGGGAGTCTCAGAGCAGCTTACAAACTCCTTTCCCTTCCCCTCCCCACAACAGACACCCTGTGAGGTCGATGGGGCTGAGAGAGCTCTGACAGAAACTGCTCTTTTTCAAGAACAGCTGTGACAGAGCTATGGCTTGCCCAAGGACATCCAGCAGGTGCAAGTGGAGGAGTGGCGGATCAAACCCGGTTCTCCCAGATTAGAGTCCGCACACTTAACCACTACACCAAACTGGGAACTGTCCCTCTGACCCTGAGAATGAAGGAATGGAAGTTTCCCCCCAAAGCTTCACCCCTCGTGTACACACGGAATAGCAGGAATTATTTTGATTAGGCACCATGTGCCATACTGTAAGCCGCCCTGAGCCCGTTCGCGGGGAGGGCAGGGTAAAAATCTGAAATATAAATAAATAAATAAATTAGGCCCAATACATTGATTAACCAATAGCCAATCTTAAGGTCCCCTCATTAAGAATAACACCTCCCCCTTTTCGGTGGGAAGAATCTACTCTACACCTACAGGAGCCAGTTTGGTGTAGTGGTTAAGTGCGTGGACTCTAATCTGGGAGAACCAGGTTTGATTCCCCACTCCTCCACTTGCACCGGGCTGGATGACCTTGGGCAAGCCATAGCTCTGGCACAGCTGTTCTCTCAAGGACAGCTTGGGAAAGAGCTCTCTCAGCCCCACCTACCTCACAGGGTGTCTATTGTGGGGAGGGGAAGGGAAAAGGAGTTTGTAAGCCCTGAGACTCCAAGTGAGTGAAGGGCGGGGTATAAATCTAATCTCTTCTTCTTCTTCTTCTTCTTCTTCTTTTTCTTCTTCTAACTTGTTCTACACTAAACTTGCTAGCTTACAGAGACTTCAGCTTGACCCTTTCATGACTAAAGGGATGATACCCGCAAGAACCCAATGCGAACCCCGCCTCCCAAGGTTCTATCCCCAAATCTCCCGGAGTTTCCCAACCTAGAGTCGGCATCCTTATGCCAGACTCCAGCATGGGGGAGGAACAGAACCTACATTCAGCACTGAAGGAATATCAGCACACTGACACTTCACCCTACATTCGATGTATGAAGGACTTTCTGACCTGGAAAAATCAAGGGTGGGCACCCATGTTGGTCTGAAGCAACAGAACAAAGTTAGAGGCCAGGGGCACCTTTAAGACCAACCAAGATTTATTCAAGGTATGAGCTTTCATGGGCACGCACACTTTGTCAGACAACGAAATGGAATTACAGAACATAGTTGTATACATAGATAAAGGTTTCCCTTGCTCGAAAGCCAGTCAAATATGACTCTAGGGATGCAGTGCTCATCTCCGTTTCCAAGCTGAAGAGCCAGCGCTGTCCAAAGACGTTTCCGTGGTCATGTGGCCGGCATGACTAAACCAGTATGACTAGACACCAAGGTGCACAGAACACTGTTACCTTCCCACCAAAGTCTATTTGACCGATTTCCCACTAGCGCTGCCCCGGCATTCTTCCCCCATTTGCCTCGGTGCTGTGTTTGAATTTCACACTATTTGCTGCGGGGTGCCTTTTGACCCGTGGCTCCGCCCAATCTTCCCTGCGGTTTCTGTGATCCTGTCAAAATGCACCCCATGGCAAATAGTGTGAAATTCAAGCACAGCACCAAGGCAAACAGAGGAGGAACGCCGGGGCAGCACCTGTGTGAAATCAGTCTTTATCTACTTGCAATTTAAAGTCTATTTCTCTACTTGCAATTTCTTGCTTTCGAACTGCTAAGGTGGCAGGAGCTGGGGCCAGAGACGGGAGCTCACTCCATCATACAGCATTCAGGTCTCGAACTGCTGAACTACCAACCTTCCAGTCTGCAGTTCAGTGTCTTAACCACTTGAGCCACTGCAGCCCCTAGTTGTATAGAATTGTTGTTGTTAAATTAGTTGTTAAATTAGCATGCAAAAGATCAAAAGAATGAAAAGCTTGGTTTCTGATTATCATCTGTTTGGGTTCAAGTGGGGTGGGGAAAACACCATAGGCAATAAATATGTCTGAACCGGAGACTGACGTGCCCTAAACTGTGAAAAACCCTCCTTTTACCCCATTCATCTCCTTTCTAGCATGGAGGCGAACTTTACAGTATCTGGGCTGCGTAGAGTATTTCCCTCGTCCCCAAAACAGACCTGGAGAAATCAAGAGGAAGCCACCCGCAGTGGAGATTTAATCATTGAGTGATGGATTGATTTGGATTGGATGCTGCCTCTCCAGGCCTGCTTGATAGAAACAATACAGTAAAGCCAAACAAGTGAATAAAAGCAAGTCAATGCAAAGAAGTCACACAAATTTTAAATGGACAGATAGCGTCCCAGGTTCAATGTCTGGTATCTCAAGTGAAAAGGATCAGGTTGTAGGTGATGTGAAAAACCTCTGTCTGGGAATCAAACCCAGTTCTCCCAGGTTAGAGTCCACGCTCCTGACCACTACCCCAGACTGGCTCAGTATACCATTAAGATCCTCAGTGTACCAGAGTATAGGAGACCCAAGGATGCAGAGGGAGCAATTTGGTGGATGGCCTCTGGAAGACGTCTAACCCAGGTCTCAGTAAGCTCATTGAGGGAACTGCTGACAGGTCCTGGGAGATCCCGCAGAAGTTTCAGAATCCTAACAGATCTGTAAGTCCCCAAGGGTGAGCACAAATCTGCTCGCCACCCTTGTAGAGGGGTGTCACACATCTCGGATCGACCGTCAGAAGAACACGATCTGACCATGGGTTGTTGGCTTGCATTCGGTTGGGTTGTTGGGTTGTTCTCTTGTGTTGTCCTTCGGTTGGCATTCCCACACTTCACTGAGGATCGCTCCCTTCCTCTGCACATCCCCTGATGTTTCCGTACCCGTTCTACAATCTTATACAATCTGTCTAAGCCTTCCGCGAGCCAAAGGGATAGGACGGTTTCTGAATCCAATAAAATCGAGCAAGGCCTTCTGCTAACTGCCTCCATGCCTGCTTCCGCAAGCCAGCTTTGCCCGGAGAAAGCCCAAAGAGTGGCAGCGTTGCCCAATATGGAATGGGCTGACGTGAGTTAATCTGTCTCCAGGGATGAGTTAATCTGTCTCCCCAAAATTGTCGCTTTGAGGAAAGGGGGAAAGGGAATTACCCAGCCATTCCTAAATCACAACAAAGTGCTGCGTCTGATCAAAGCGCCATGAAAAATCTGCAGGATTGTTGCCACACGGGCTCCCATCGCCCATTTATGGGAAAATAAAAGGCAGCTACGGGAGAATATTTCAGAAACAAACACCGCTACATGGCTGCGGCCCCCTTTGTATCCCATCCATCTCTCTGGCAAGCTCTGAGTAGGAAATCATTGGCCAATCTCCAAGAAATAATGGCCTTTAAACAGTGAGCGGAGGGAAAAGAAAACCTCCTGTTTTGCTTCGAAACGGCTCCCAGTAAAACCGCATCCAGCCGACACTTTTCATTCCTGTGTGAGCGGCAAAACAAAAACAGCAATTAAAGCGATATATCTCTGGCTGTTTGTCCTGCGAGCCATCCTGGCTTTCAGGGCTTTTGTACAACAAGATTGCCACTCCAAAGAGAATCAGTGCAGAAGCCCTGCACGGGGGGGGGGGGGGGATCAGCTGGTTGGTAGAGAGGAAATATGTCATTTTTTTTACAGCAAAAGAAAAAGAAACAGGGGCACCAAGGCAAAGAAAATATTTCCTTTCTTTGAAAAGCATCTACAGGGCTGGTCCCAAAATAGGAGCTATCAGTTAAATTACATTGCTTTGAGGCAAAATGATCCATTTAAATGGGAGAGAGAGAGAGAGAGAAAGCAGATTTTTCCCTCTGCCGCCCGGAGCAGTTTTGCTCTTCAGACTTGATGCGTGACAGCGTACGAGTCACAAAGCTTCTCTTCCCTTTAGGGCCAGGGCGAGCCTGAGATTTTGTAGTCTGGGCATCCTGAAATTTGGCAAGCCAGAACAGGGAACTTGATAGGATGTTGGATCCAGACTAGGGGGGGGGGGTGCTAGGTGTGAACCCCACACCTCCCTGAAGCTCACGAGAGCTGCCTTCACAGATCCGGTCTAACCAGAGAGGCCCACTCTGCATCTAGCATTCGCTCCATTACTTCACCAAACCCACACTGGAACAGAAGAAGATGCGGCTCAAAACTACATTCAAATACCCTGGACCAGGGGTCATTTAGTAGAAAAAGAGGTGCAGGAGCTCATTAGCATAACTCATTTGCATAACTCATTTGCATATGCCACACCCCCTAACATACCAGAAGTGTGTCAGAAGGCAACACCCACCCCTCAGGCTCCACCCCACAGGTGAGTGAAACTGATCTGCTCTTCCTCCATTCCCTTCCCCATCCAATACTTGGTGCAATAAAAATAAGCGTAAAGAACACACCCTCATTCTCTTCCTGCTCCCTTGAAACCACCAGGTTTCAAGTAGACTTGAGATACCCAGGACATGTGCACCACCCATCCCTTCCCCTTCCCCTCCCCACAACAAGACACCCTGTGAGGTAGGTGGGGCTGAGAGAGGTCTTTTGAGAACTGCTCATGAGAGAACAGCTCTGAGAGAACTTGTGACTGGCCCAAGGTCACACCAGCAGCTGCATGTGGAGGAGTGGGGAATCAAACCCGGTTCTCCCAGATTAGAGTCCAACTCCTGACCACTACACCAGACTGATGGGGTGGAAGCTGCTGAAGGGTTGGTGAAATTTCTCCAGTACTTATGTGCCATGTGCCCAGATAAAAAATGGTATACTTAGAAAATTTATATGCCACCTTGAGCAAGTCTCTGGAAAAGCAGCACACAGTCATAAAAGGAACAATGATACAATTATCAATATTAAAACAAAACATTAAAAACAATACAGACCCCAGCAGGGCTTTCCCCGGGGCGCTGCGCCTCTGCATTGCTTGGGGAAGCCGAGGAGGGGGCGGGGCTTGGTCATGTGCCCGCCCCCTGGGCTCCTCACTCCCGGAGCTGCGCTCCTGTGCGCTCCCGCTCCAACGGACCCCTGCCCTGGACCAATGCCTACTAACTGCAGAGTCACCCGAATGGCCATAAAACGGCCATAAATCTATGCTGAGTATATAAAACTGAGAAATCAAAGGAAGTGAAATGCAGAGTGGAGCCCACAATAAAATCCGACAATCAACGGAAGTGGAAATGGCCTGCAATGCAGAGGGGAATTTCTATTCCAGTGTGGGTTTGGGAAGACAGCAGAGCAAATGCTAGATGCAGATTGGGCCACAGTTAAAGAAGAATGGGCACAAACCCAGCTTGTGCCAGACTTGTGAGCTCCTCCCTCCTTGCACAGAGCATGAGGTAAGAATAGTGGCTAGGGTTACCAAGTGACTTACCTTCCGCAGTGGGGGAGAGCTGGTCCTGTTCCGGGACATTCGCTCGCATGTGGTGTGATGACATCCCCTGGAAGTGCTGTCATCATGTTGGGCACGTCACCAGCCAACACTCTAGCAATCAGCCTGGAAACTCTATGAGTTTCCAGGCTGATTGCTAGAGCGTCGGCCGGCGACGTGCCCGGCGCGATGATGTCACTTCCAGATGATATCATCACGCCGGGCACATTGGCCCAAACCAGGCACATTGGGGGTGGGGTTCCCCCAACTGGCCTGATCCGGATCGGCAGATTGGGAGCCATTTCAGTGGGGAAACCTCCACCCGCCCAGGGGACCTGGCAGCCGTAATAGTGGCCGAAGATTCATTTTGGTCATCCATGATGCTGTTAGGATTTGCAAGTTCACTCTCTGGAGTCATGAAAGAATGAACATGTTTGTTGGTGCCTGCTAATGCCCTAGCTAGTTTAGGTGAGGGACCCAATGGCTAAGTATTTGCTGCCAGGGCAAGGTGACAAAATGCATTATAGATCAAGGTGGGCAGCCATGTTGGTCTGAAGCAACAGAGCAAAGTTAGAGTCCAGGGGCACCTTTAAGACCAACCAAGTTTTATTCAAGGTGTGAGCTTTCGTGTGCAGGCACACTTTGGGGCCATGGTGGCCCAGTGGTTAAGATGCTGAACTGCAGACCGAAAGATCAGTAGTTCGGCAGTTCAAGACCCGAATGCCACATGACGGAGTGAGCTCCCATCTCTGGGCCCAGCTCCTGCCAACCTAGCAGACCGAAATCAAGAAATTGCAAGCAGATAGATAGGTACGGCTTCGGTGGGAAGGTAACAGCGTTCCGTGCGCCTCGGCGTCTAGTCATGCCGGCCACATGACCACAGAAACGTCTTCAGACAGTGCTGGCTCTTTGGCTTGGAAACGGAGATGAGCACCGCACCCCTAGAGTCGGATTCAACTGGCTGTCGAGCAAGGGAAACCTTTACCTTTACATCTCCGCCTGTAGTTCGGGAGTGGCAGAAAGTGCTGTCAGCAATGAGAAGAAACCTCCGGCCTGTATGCCCGACATCCACTAATCATTGTAATGTTTGGAGCTCCAGTGGCCCCTCCGATCACTTTTTGACTTTAATTAGCACAGCCAAATCCGTACTCCCCCCTTAATCCCATTTCTAAAGACAAAGGTTATTGGGAAGAGAAGCCATTAGCGAGCGGTTCGCCTAAATCCCCAATTATATCGCTCATCATCTGAGTAAATTTGAACTTGATTATGCTCTGTAATCCCAGGATAATCCCTGTTTTCCTCCTCTGCTTACTTTTGGTTTCATGAGACATTATGATACTTCCCTCGCCTGGGCACACCCGCAGTGTCGGCAACCAGAGTCCCATGCCAGGTTAGAGGCGACCGGCGTGCCTTTTCCATCTTGCATTGGCAGATTTGCTTGGGTTGCGTGGGATAAAGGGCGTGGATGGAGCGATAGATGTTTCCTTCCAACTCTGGAGTAGAAAATTCCGGGAAATATGGGGACAAAGCCTGGGGGGGGGGGGCAGGAAGAGGAGGAGGAGGAAAAGGAGGAGGAAGAAGAGGAAGACGAAGGAGGAGGAGGTCTTTATACCTCATTTCTCTTTACCCAAAGGAGTCTTAAAGCAGTTTACAAGCAATCGCCTTTTCCTTCCTCTCCCCAGAACAGGCACCCTGTGAGGCAGGTGGGGCTGAGAGATTTCTGAGAGGACTGGGACTGGCCCAAGGCCACCCAGCTGGCTACATGTGGAGAAGTGGGGGATCAAACCTGGCTCTCCAGATTAGAATCTGCCGCTCTTAACCACCACACCCCAGCTGGCTCTCCGTGTGGCGGGTCATCCTAAGTCGGCGGTCACTCAACGGTACATTCCACCGCCAGCATCCATCCATCCTAAGAAGAGAATTGGGGGCTTGCCTTGTCTCTCTTCTCCCTCTGGTCCTCAGCAGTGGCTGCTGGGAGCGAGGGGTGTGCAAAAAAAAAAAAAATTCGGCCCGATTCGGATTGGGCCGAATCAGGCCGCATCTGTTCCAGCCACCAAATGACCCCCACATGTCAGTTTCGGCAATGCAAGCCAATTCGGGATTCATTCGGCCAGCCAAATGTGAGTTTCGGCCTCATTATGACCCTATGGGCCATTGAAGTCAATGGCAAAAATTCATAGGGTATATGAGAGGCTGGAGGGAAGGGGGTTTGAGGGAGAGACTCCGAACTCATACGGTAGCTGCTGGAGCCTCTCCCCCAAATACGCACCAAGTTTCAAGAAGATTGGACCATGGGGTCCAATTCTACGGGCCCCAAAACAGGTTGCCCCATCCCCCACATTGTTCTCTATTGTGGGGGGTGAAAAATTCAGCAGTGGCTGATTTGGCCCGTGGCTGCCCGAATGGGCCATTTTCAGAGGTGCATTCGGTTCAAATGAACCGAATGAACGTCCCTACTGGGAGCTAGAAGGAACTGGGAGTACGGAGGTCCCATTTAGCTACCATAGCGACCAGGAGCCCATAAACTGACAGACATCTCCTCCACCAGCCCCTCTTTTCACGCTCAGCCGCTTTTTTGTGTGTTCAGTCTTGGCCTCACCACCGATACACAAGTTTGCATTTGCTGGCTGGCCTTTGATAAGCAGCACAAGTGTTCTCCCCACCCCCAAATAGGCTTTGGAGAGACACACGGTGGAGTCAGTAGGGAAAGGGAAGCGCTCCCCGTTTCCAGCAGACAAACTCCATTTTAGAGATAATTTCCCATCGCCCAGTGCTGCTTCTTTTGCTCTGGTTCTCTGTCAGAGACATTTCAGTTTGTTTATTTGCACAGAGGAAGATGAGAGGATTTGGGCTGTTCCCTGTCAAAGAACTCCAGGGCTGGGCTGTTGGTTTTTTGAGAGCAAAATGCTACAAAGCCAGACAGAAGAGGGAACGCAAATCTCTTTACGAGGCTTTCTCTCCCTTCAAAGTGAAATCCAGACCTCGGGGTGCCCATTTGGTGTGCCATGTCTGTGGCACATAGGGGAGGCAAGAAGCCATCCTGGATGATATGTTTATTTTGCTTCTAAGAGGAAAGGGCTGCCGGCATACCAAACTGTGCTTTGTTGTTTAACTGTGTCTCGTTCTACAGACTGCCAGGGTGCTGGAGAACAAAACACCGAGGCACGTGGATAAATTTGCAGCTTTGTTTTCTGTTCTTTCCAGGGAAATGTTCAGGACCGCCTCTGTGCACATGCAAAGTGCCATCAAGTCACTCTCAACTTACAGCAACCCTATGAATGAAGAGCCAGTTTGGTGTAGTGATTAGGAGGAACCGGGTTTGATTCCCCACTCCTCCACATGCAGCTGCTGGTGTGACCTTGGGTCGGTCACAAGTTCTTTCAGAGCTGTTCTCTCAAAGGCAGTCCTCTCAGAGCTCTCTCGGCCCCACCTACCTCACAGGGTGCCTGTTGTGGGAAGGGAAAGGAGATTGTAAGCTGCTCTGAGACTCCTTCAGGTAGTGAAGGGCAGGGTATCAATCCAATCTCTTCTCTTCTTCTTCTTCTGACCTCCAAAGCATCCTTTTTTAACAGCCTTGCTCAGGTCTGAGCAACCTGAGGGACGCATCTTCCTTGACTGAGTCAATCCAGCTCAAGTTGCTTCTTCCTCTTTTCCTGCTCCAACTTTTCCTGCCTTTATCATCTTTTTCAGTGATAGATTCAGGTGGTTAGGTGTGTTGGTCTGAGGCAAAAAAACAAAGTTTGAGTCCAGGGGCACCTTTAAGACCAACAAAGTTTTATTCCTGGTATAAGTTTTTGTGAACATGCATCTGAAGAAGTGTGCATGCACACGGAAGTTTATACCCAGAATTAAACGTTACATAAGAACATAAGAGAAGCCAATGTTGTTGGATCAGGCCAGTGGCCCATCCAGTTCTACACTCTGTGTCACACAGTGGCCAAAACCCAGGTGCCATCAGGATGTCCACCAGCGGGGCCAGAACTCCAGAAGCCCTCCCACTGTTGCCCCCCAAGAACCAAGAATGCAGAGCATCCCTTGCTCCAGGCAGAGTATTCCAACTATTCCCTGTGGCTAATAGCCACTCATGGACCTCTGCTCCATATCTATATATCTAATTCCCAAGTGGCCCACCCCCGTGTGGATACCTAAATCTGCGCCGGGGGGGCACCTGGGGGGCAAGGAGGTTGTTCTGCAGACGTGGGGCGGTCCCCACGTCTGCAGAAAAATCTAAAAACTTAAGAAAATTTCGGGGGGATACTCAAATTCCCCCAAAGTAAAAAACCCTGTTCCCTGCGCATGCGCAGGGAATGGACTTACCTGAGTGGCGGCGGCAACGGACAAGCGGCCGGGCGGTGGTGGCGGGGGTCTGCGGCCAAGCCGCCGGCTCAGAAACGGGGGAGGGGGGAGGCAGCGCAGCGGGATTCAGGTCTAGCTGCGCCACCAACTCTGGAAGGGGGGAGGGGGCGGGGAGGGGAAGACAGTGAATGGGGGGGAGAAGCGGTGGCCCTTGGCCGCTCGGGCCTGGGAGCCGAGGGTGAGTGGGCGGGGGGAGGGGGCAGGAGGAAGGGAAACGCCGGGGCCGAGTGGCTTAACGCCACTTGGGCCCGAGCTAGAGCGGGCCAGAGGGGAGTGCCTCCGCAAGTGGTGGTTCTTGCCACTGCCGCCGATTTTCGGGGGAGAACAGGGGGAGGGAGGGGAGAGAGGCTCACCTGCCCCCCCCCCCTGCGAGTACTGCAGGTCCACCGGCTTGTAGTTATCTAATCCCCTCTTTTTTTAAAATTTAATTTTATTCAACTTTTACACAACATCGAGCGGCAGTGGCCAACATCCACATAGATCAACAATCCATAGAAGAAGAAGAGAAAAGAAAAAAAGAAAAGAAAAGAACAATGGCAGTTCCAGAAAAAAAAACAGCGTTTTCTGTTCACAGCGAACAACATTGGCCTAGTCGGCATACTTAACATTGCTAGTAAAATGCAAACTTCAAATACTTATCCGTTACTTTATATTTAACATTTCTTTCAGTGGTACCTAGGTAAATTCAAATCAAACCCATATTGTTGGAAAGGCTGTAATCAGCCAGGATCATTCCCTCACTGTTGGTGGGGCTGTAAACCCATATTTAAGTTTTGGGAACAAATCTAATCCCCTCTTGAGGCTGTGTAGGCTTGTAGCTGCCACCACTTCCTGTGACAGGGAATTCCACATGTTGGTTACTCTTTGGGTGAAGCAGGGTAATTAACACATGGAATTCATTGCTAACTTCCAAAGCCACCCTGAGCCTCCTTTGGTGGGGAGGGTGGGATATAAATTGAATTAAACAAACCAACAAACAACTTTGTAGTCTTAAAGGTCCCACTGGACTCCGACTTTGTCTTTCCCAGTGACTCTTTGTCTTCTCATCACGTGACCAAAGTATGATAGCCTCAGCTTAGTCATTTTAGCGTCTAGGGCAGTGTTTTTCAACCACTGTGCCGTGGCACACTGGTGTGCCGCGAGATATTGTCAGGTGTGCCGCTGGATTTTTTCAATGAAAGAAATGTGCCTTCTGGGCTGACCTTCCGGGACGCATTTGCGCATGCGAGAAAGAACAGTGGCGCGGTCTTGCTGATTCCGCTCGCATGCTCTGTGGCCGGCCTGAGGTAGGGTGATTTGCACCAAGACATTCCAGTAAACATGAATATGTTTGAGGGTAACAGCTAGCTGTTTCTGTCAGGGTGGGGTTCAAATCAGTAACTGTCCCTCAGCGAAGAATGGGTGTACTGTGCTTCTCTTCAAATCACTTATGGTCAGCGGAATGCCGTTCACATAAGAGTAAGAGTTTAAACTCTCTATTTGAAAAACTTTAGCAGAATCGCAGTATTAAAATACATCCACATTATATTTCTTCTGAAACTCAGGTCAGTGTTATGGGAAGGAGCCATTACACTTTGGATCTGTAACTTCCGATTTCAAGTTGAGTGGCTATTACGTGTATTTGTAATACTGTCATAGTTAATACTTGAGCTGAGGCAACTAATGACCCATTTATCTTGTATTTCAGTGTTTTTCAACCACTGTGCCGTGAGATATTGTCAGGTGTGCCGCGGGATTTTTTCAATGTAAGAAATGTGCCTTAGCTCGAAAAAGGTTGAAAAACACTGGTCTAGGGAACATTCAGGCTTGATTTGATCTATAACCTACTGATTTGTGTTTTGGGTGGTCCACGGCGTCAGTAAAACTCTCCTCCAACACCACATCTCAAAGGAATCAACTTTGTTTCCTGTCAGCTTTCTTCACTGTCCAACTTCAAGAGTTCAGGCTTCGTTTTATCTAGAATGCGACGTGGCCTAACCCATGAAAAAATGCCACAATGAAGACACTTTAGTTAGTGGTGCAGATGCCATCCCACCGATGGGGGCGGGTTTTTTCTCGGTTTCAGGCAACCCAAAGAGCCCCACCCCCAAAGAGCCCAGGAATGCCTGAAAAGATGACGTCACTCTGAGGTGATATTATTGTATCGGGCCCATCGTGTGGGGGGAAATCACACAAATAAAATAATAAATAAGTTTTCTCAGGTAGCGTGATCTCTGTCCTCTGGAGATCAGTTGTAATTCTGGTAGATCTCCAGGCCCTTCCCAGAGGTTGGCAATCCGAACAGCAGGGTCCCCTCCCCAAAAAGGCCCTGTCTGCCAGAAAAAAGTTCTCTGGGCAGGAGGAAGGTGTTGCTGTTAGACATGGCACACGTGCAAGAGAGAGAAAGAGGCCTTGTTTGCACTCGAGTGTCTGAAAATGAATTAATTGGTAGGTGTTCTCCCTTCGGATGGAACATAATTAACTGTTTGGAACGTTTTCACTCAAGGGAGGGGAAGAAAAAAAATACATTTCAATTAAAAAAAAAAACAATCTACTTTATTAAGTTAAAATTCAATTCCAGATTTTCATTACACGAAACTGCCTGAAAGCGCAGTGCTGATATTTCACATCTGCTCAGAGATACCAGAGCGGCACGAGGCACGCTTCTCATGGCATCGCTTACAGGGCGTCGCGCGGAGAGGGGAGGAAATCGGGAAATACAATTTGATCAGCTAATTCATTTCACACCACAGCCTCTACAAAGGGACGGAAAAGGCAAAGGACGCGCCAGACATTTGATCCTAGATATCTCTGCGCCCTGTTCCCATGAGGGAGGCACCAAGGGAGCAGAGATAACTTTCAAAGCCCTATCAAGGGGGGGAAGAATTCCTCACACTTATTCAACAAAGGCCAGAAGAGCAAACATTTTTTCTCTGCCGTTTTATTTTCATAACAAACCTGGTGGGTAGGCGCCATGAGAGCCAGTGTAGTCGAGTGGCGAGAGCGTCGGACTAGGGGCTGGGAGACAGGTTTGAATCCCCACTCTGCCATGGAAGCTTGCTGGGTGAACCTCAGCCAGTCACATACTCCCAGTCTGACCTACCTTATGGGGTTGTTGTGAGGGTATGATGGACAAGAAGAGAATGATGTTAAGTTGCTTGAAATGTCCAATGGGGAGAAAGGCGGGGCATGAATGAAGTAAAACAAATAAGTAGGTTTGGCTGAGAGAGAATGAATACCCCAGTCACCCAGTAAGTATCATGACTGAATGGGAATTTGGATTTCAGTCTGGGATTTTCAGGCTGTAGTTCAGCCCTTTAACTGTAAGAAAATCAGAAGAGCCCTGCTGGACCTGACCAGTGAGAGTCCATCTAGTCCAGC
The DNA here is from genome assembly GCA_029233225.1 of Lepidodactylus listeri. Lineage (NCBI taxonomy): Eukaryota > Metazoa > Chordata > Lepidosauria > Squamata > Gekkonidae > Lepidodactylus > Lepidodactylus listeri. Next base: position 99,653,154 of record JARCFY010000011.1, on the reverse strand, counting down.
ATCCTATCTCAGACAGCGGCCAACCAGTTCCTCTGCAGGGCCAACAGCAGGGCAGAGAGGCCAAGGCCTTCCCCTGATAAGAACACCAGAAGAGCCCTGCTGGGTCAGACCAGTGTGGTCCATCTAGTCAGCATCCCATTTCACACAGAGGCCAACCAGTTCCTCTGGAGGGCCAATAACAGGGCAGAGAGGCCAAGGCCTTCATAAGGACATCAGAAGAGCCCTGCTGGATCAGACCAGTAGTCCATCTGGTCCAGCATCCTGCCTCCCACAGTGGCCAACCAGTTCCTCTGGAGGGCCAAAAACAGGGCAGAGCAGCCGAGGCCTTCAGAAGAGCATCAGAAGAGCCCTGCTGGATATAGATATATTCATGGAGGATGAGTCTATCAGTGGCTACTTTCCATATAGACTGAGGGGAATCGCCACATACTAAGGAGAATCCATCTAGTCCACCATCCTGTCTCACACAGTGGCCAATCAGTTCCTCCGGAGGACCAACAACATGGCAGAGAGGCCAAGGACTAAGAGCCCTGCTGGATCAGACCAGTGAGGGTCCATCTAGTCCAGCATCCTGTCTCACACAGTGGCCAGCCAGTTCCTCTGGAAGGCCAACAACAGGGCAGAGAGGCCGGGGCCTTCACCTGAGAAGAACCTCAGAAGAGCCCTGCTGGGTCAGACCAGTGAGGGTCCCTCTAGTCCAGCATCCCGTCTCCCACAGTGGCCAGCCAGTTCCTCTGGAGGGCCAACAACAGGGCAGAGAGGCTGAGGCCTTCCCCTGATGTTGCCTCCTGGCTCTGGGATTCAGAGGATTAGAGCCTCAGTATATGAAGATTCCCCTCAGTCACCATGGCTAGTAGCCACTGATAGACCTATCCTCCATGACTCTGTCTAATTCCCTTTTAAAGCTGTTTATTCTTGTGGCCATCACCACTCCCACTGGCAGCAAATTCCACATTTTAATCACTCTCTGTGTGAAGAAGGATTTCATTTTGTCCATTGTGAACCTGCTGCCCATCAGCTTCATTGAATGCCCTTGAGGTGGAATATTTTGGCAGAAGGAGAAAAGCTCTCTTTGTCAACTCTCTCCTGTCTCCACCCCAGACATAATTTCATAAAACTTCTATCATGCCTCCCCCTAGTTGTCTCTTTTCGAAACTGAAAAGTCCCAGACTTTCCTCATGGGGAAGGGGCTCCAACCCTCAAATCATCTTGGTTGCCCTCCTCTGCACTTTTTCCGGCTCTGCAAGGTCCTTTTGGAGATACGGGGACCAGAGCTGCACGCAGTATTCCACTACACCAGGGGTGGCCAAACTGCGGCTCAGGAGCCGCATGTGGCTCTTTCACACATTATATTGTGCGGCTCCCGGCAGGGCGGCTGGGGAAGCTAAATATACTCAGCAAACAGATATCATTGGACAAATAAATATCATTATCAATATCTGCTTTTAACCCTTTTGTTATTATTTTTGGTGGTCTCGTTTATAATGTTAATAAAAAGCAAATCTGCATCGCTCCCAGTAAATCGTAATATTTGCTCATGTCTTGCGGCTCCCAGACATCTGACGTTTATTCTACGTGGCTTTTACATCAAGCGAGTTTGGCCACCCTAGCACTATACCATCCTGCCTCTCGGGGGAGGGGAGGGAGCTCTACACTTCTGAAACTACCTTTACACCCATGTTCCAATATGCTCCCTAAGAGCAATGCCCTTTAAAGTTCATCACTGATTTTAAAAATTGCACACCGCTGTCTTTGCTGTTGCCTTTTGTCAGGCTTAAAGATGACAGCTGCAGTATGAACAGATGTCTTTTTTAGTGCTGACCCGGAGCTGAAAACACATAAACACACACCCCTTTTCAGCAAGTGTTCCCCTTCTCTGGAAGCTTGGCCCTGAAGATGCTTGATACATCCAGGAAGCTAGGAACACCCATCTGACTGAACCCCTGATGTCAAGTGGAAATTGCGCCCCCCCCCCGTGATGTCACATTCAGCCAAATCTGATGGACTGTGGTGGAGCCATGACATCATCATATTCATCATTTGACTGGGATACCCGAGTGGATAAGAATATAAGAACATAAGAGATGCCATGTTGGACCAGGGCAATGACGCATCCAGTCCCAACAATCTGTGTCACACAGTGGCCAAAACCCAGGCGCCATCAGGAGGTCCACCAGCGGGGCCAGAACTCAAAAGCCCTCCCTCTGTGCCCCCCCAGCACCAAGAATACAGTGCATCAATGCCCCTGACATAAGAACATAAAAGAAGCCATGTTGGATGAGGCCAATGGCCCAACCAGTCCAACACTCTGTGTCACACAGTGGCCAAAACCCAGGGGCCATCAGGAGGTCCACCAGTGGGGCCAGAACTCAAAAGCCCTCCCTCTGTGCCCCCCCCAGCACCAAGAATACAGTGCATCAATGCCCCAGACATAAGAACATAAGAGAAGCCATGTTGGATCAGGCCAATGGCCCAACCAGTCCAACACTCTATGTCACACAGTGGCCAAAACCCAGGGGCCATCAGGAGATCTACCAATGGGGCCAGAACTTCAGAAGCCCTCCCATTGTTGCCACCCTAGCACCAAGAGCATCACTGCCCCAGACATAAGAACACAAGAGAAGCCATGTTGGATCAGGCCAGTGGCCCATCCAATCCAACACTCTGTGTCACACAGGGACTAAAACCCAGGGGCCCTGAGAAGGTCCACCAGCTGGGCCAGAACTCAAAAGCCCTCCCACTGTCCGTCCGTCCCCCCACCAAGCACCAAGGATACAGAGCATCACTTGCCTCAGATGGAGTGTTCCCTCTATATCTTCTGGCTAATAGCCTCGAATGGACCTCTACTCTATATGATCATCCAGTCCCCTCTTGAAGCTGTCTGTGCTTGGTGCCACCACTTCCGGCAGCAGTGATTTCCACATGTGAATTGCTCTTTGGATTGCATTCATGTAGTAAAGGAGAAAGAAAACCCAGCCACTGGAGGGGGTGGCACAGCGGCCGATCAACAAATAATGGATGCAGAAAGACATAAATGTTCTTGGTGGATGTTAGTTTTATGATGCAGTTTTTCAGTGCCTGAAAACACCTTATTTTTCATCCCCCAAAGTAGGAAAATATGGATAAAATGCCAGTGCCGCTCTGGTATTTTCTTCAAAAACCAACCATTTAGCTCTGCCTCCAGAACTCTGTGGAGCCCTGGAGGAGAAATGCAAGTATCCATTCAGGGACCACTGTTTTGAATTCCCATTAGTCAAATGCTGCAAAGGTTTCACCTTCTGAGCTGTGGAAATATTTCACCGAGTTAATTTTAGGGGGAATTAAAACCTGAATTCCTTTGCACAGAAGTGGGGGGGGGGGTGGAGGGAAAGAAGCGGAGCCTGTTAGAATAATGCACCATTTAGCCTTCAGTTATGGCAGTGGGGAGACAGGGGTATTACCGCGCAGCGGACTGGAGAGAGCCAGAATTAGTTCACTCAATTAAGTCATGATTAATTTATGTTAGATCTCGTTCTCCTGAGTCTATAAAAACAAAGGCTTTAGTTAACTGGCAGCATTTAGTTTAATAAAAAGTAAAGTCTTTAAAGATGACTTCAGGAGAGATGGAGGGAGAGAAAGTGGGGGGGGGGGAATCTTCCCACCACTGACAAAATCAATAGACAGCAGGATTTGGGCTTTAATGTGTGTCAGCGCTGAGTTGAAATAACTTTACAGCCTCATGAAAAAAGGGGGATGCACCTTTCAAGTAGAGCGGCAGATTCTCGAGCTCTTGATGGAACAGCTAATCCGGCAGATTTCGTTCCACGTGTATCCAGTCGCATATGAAGAAGAACCCACCGCCCTGAAAGTTTGTGCCTGCCTCCCGATGGGAGCGTGAAGAAAGGTGCTCCATTGACAGCCGAATCCCATTAAAGCCACATCATTTACACCTGTGAACAGGCTTTGATTGCTCTGATGATCCTGAACAACAAATGCAAATTGCTTGCTGGGTTTTTTAATTGCGCCAAATGGAAGGAGGTGGGGAGGGCCAGTATCTTGGATTGGCACAATTTGCTAGCTTGTGTGGAAGAGCCCCACCAAGCCCCTCCTGCTTTCTCCTTACTCGTGCCAACGTTTCAGAGAACATTCTGGAACATTTGTCATCATCTGACGAAGGGAGCTTTGACTCTTGAAACCGCATTGGCTGTTTTTGTCGTCACGGCACAGCTGAGTTATGGTGACCCCGTAGGGCTTTCAATACAAGAGATGAAGAGAGGTGGTTGGCCATTGCTTGCCTCTGCATAGAGACCCTGGACTTCCTTGGTGGTCTCCCATCCAGCTACTAGGGCCGACCCTACTTAGTTTCTGAGATCTGATGAGATCGGGCTCGCCTGGGGTGGCCAGGTCAAGGCTGAAGGATTCCAGCACATGAGAAATGCTTATTTCGTTCACCTGCTGTGTGGGATGGTTTTCTCCCAAGACACTGAGGGGCAAAATGCTACTGGGTGTGTTTGTTTGCTTCACACGAAACACGAGTACATCCCCTTGGAAGTTAAAGACCATGGGACTCCTGCACCAACATATGCTAATCTTGGGGGAGGGGGGAGTGCTCAGAAATGAAGCCAGCATCAGACTCAAATTCACCGGGCAGTTATATAAAAGGATGCTTTTTCAATGGGATTACAACTCCTCCCTAAAGGCACTCAATTCTTCTCGGCTTTCTTCCTGTCCTGCTCACTGTCTTTGAGAGCAAGCCAGATGCCATTTTAAGAGTGCATAAAAATGTCATGGATCCTTTGAAGAGGATAAGTAGGATTAGGAAAGGGGGGAACGGGATCAGACCTCTCTTGCAGGACCAGAACTCTTCCGCAGCCGTTCCAAATCCCAGCCCCAAAAGCATGCATCGTCTGTTATCAGAACAAGTTTGTCATTCATTAGGTTGTTTCACTTAGCAGGATTTTAATCAGAGAGGTGAATGGGGGTTCAGCTAGGGTTGCCATCCCCCCGATGGGGGCAGGGTTTCCCCTGATTTTGGAGTCCCCCGATCCACCCACCCCCCACCCCCAAGCTCCACGGCGCCTGATCTGCCTGGCTCCGTGACGTCACCCAGAGGTGACATCATCATGCCAGGCATGGAGGGGGGGATGCTCTAGCATTCGGCCAAAAACTCTATGGGTTATAAATCCAATCTCCTCTTCTTCTCCTCTCCTCTCTCTCCTTTCGGCTGCAACCTGAATCTGAACGGGATCTACTTGAATAAATGTAAGTTTACCCTTTTTTTGCAGTATGCTTCCCAGGAGATTTATTTACTGAGCTCAGAATCACGCTTCTATGGCTGGGGAAAACTCTGCTGGATTAACCAGATATCCCAATAAGGGTAGCCAATTTTCCCCATCCCATCAGGTCCTCACTAAGCCATCGTTCCTCCTGCTGTTCCGTCTTGGCTTGGCAGCTTCTCGCATTTGGATCTGAACACTTGCTCCCTGTTTCCTCTCCAAGCATCATCCGTGAATGCACTCTCCCTGTGACCCTTTGGTCTGCTGAAAGAGCTGCGGTAGCAGGGACTTCTAGTCTGTTCCCATTTAGCCTGTCACCCGCTTGAGATGTGTCATTCCTCTCTGGTTCCTTTCCAGCTTCTTTTTGGCTTTCCTCCATGAGTTAATGTACAAGCTCTCCTTGTGGCCTTTTTGAACACCAGCAGTCTGGTTCCATTTGGGCTCAAGGGGAACCTGTCTCTTTAATGCAGGGTTGCCTGATCCCACAACATTCTGCAGTGCCGGCCTGAGGAAACCCTTCCTGCCAGCATCACTGTCTCGTCCATCAAATGAAGGTCTCTGGTCACCCCCGGGTCTTGCTGGCCCCTCCATGAGAAACAGGAAGCGCTTCTCTGAGAAAGCTGCCTTGGAGCTCCTGGGGAAGAAGAAGAAAGAAGAAGAAAGAAGAAAGAAGAAGAAGAAGAAGAATTGTTTTATGACTGTTATATAATTGCTCTTTATGTGTTGATTTCTTTTATGTAGGCTGCCGTGAGCCTGCTTTGTTGGGAAGGGTGGGGTATAAATTGAATAAATACAATAAAAAATAAAAAGGAGGAGGAGGAGGGCGGTGGTGGCAGTGGTGATAATTATGGATTGTCTAGACAGTGTCTACCTGAAGGAGGCATGCAGTCAGGGTTTTTGTTTTGTTTTTTTAATCTCTTTGCACATGTGCATATGTGTCTCATTGTGTAGTTTTTCCGCATGTGCCCGGAACTGAATGGTTAAAGCACCGCCCATGGTACCTTCCTCTATGTAACATTTCAATTAACAAAGTTTATACATTTTACAGGCCATTCAGAAACATGAAATTGTCTGGAGCATTTAAGCAGAGCTCTGTGGTTGTCGCACGTTTATGCGTTTATGCACATATTGCTAAGAATTTTTTTAAAATGGCAGCTGTTTGGGATGGTCTGGAGTCAGACCATCTAGACAGGATGATTGTCCACTGGAATGATCAGATGGGGGAAAGTCCGCCATTGGCCCATCAACAAGCATTAGCTCCGGACTTTCACTGGTATCTTTAAAGTACAGCTCCCTACCAGGGCTGAACTCCATCTATGCCAAAAATTTTGCAAGGGATCTCCCCCGGGCTACCGGGCCAGGTAGTTCGGGAAACTGGGTCCCTTTCTTACGTGGTCTCCGGGAAAAATGGCCAAATCTGGAAGCAGCACATTGACCAGCTGCACCACCGTCTTCTGCCTACGAACACCGACTCACCCTTTGAGAGTGAGGATGAAGTGCTAGCTCCAGAACAAGAGGACCCCGCACCAGCAACCCCCGAGCCAAGCACACCGGCAGACACACACACTGACAGCCCAACAGCACCGGCTCCAACCAATGGGCCAGATCCATCCCTCGAACCTGCGGTGGCCGTTCCTGAACACAAAGCCAGTACTATACCGCTCGACTAGGGAATGACGATGGCCAACTCACCTAAGGGACTTTGTGTGCTAGGGGAGGCCCAAACTATGGGGGGGGGGGGTTGTGTACTAATGGCGACCACACACACGGTCAGAGACCATACACGTGGTCCTGCTGTACACTGCAAAGCTCTGGTAGACAATGGCCCCGGTGGATCGTAAAGTGGGCCAATCGGCCACTCAGGATCCGTAGGGGGACCTATGAGCTATGGTGACTTGTAATTGACCCTATCATGGGGATAGGGAGAGGCCAGGAGTCTGGTTTAGGCTGGCATTTAAGCAGACCCCCGAGTCCTGCTCTTCAGTCTTGTTCTAAACTATCTAATAAAGTTATGAGCTGATTTCACTTCAGCGCGTCTCTGGACAAGTACTTTACAGCTTCAGAGCAAATTAATTTACGCAGTACCCAAATCGCTCGCTCATAACTTCCATACCAATAGCTCACAAAGTAGAATTTTTGCTCACATAACGCCACAGCTTAGAGGGAGCGCTGCCCAGGAGTGACAACGCAGAGCAGCAGAATTCCTCCGAGAACGTTGCCAAGGTCATGCGCGGCACAGGTGCGAGTGTTTTCATCCAATCTGGCTTGCAGCAGAAGTCATTTGCCTGACATTCATGTTTCAATAAAAGCAATCAGCTCCTTGCTCTCAAGTACAGGTGTCAGGATCCTTTTGACGGCTGGCTGCCTTCCTAACTCCTCCCCCTCCCCCTTCCTCTCCCTCCCCCACTCCCCTGCTGTCTCAATTCCTTTCTGTTCTCAAGGAATTCCCAGGGACCACGTCCATGCCAAGGCTCCAAGTGAACCCAGGCATGGCAGGAGTCCACAGGAAGTAGTGGTGGCCACAAGCATGGACAGCTTCTAGAGGGGATTGGATTAACATATGGAGCAGAGGTCCATCAGTGGCTATTAGCCACAAGGTGTATATGGAACACTCTTGTCTGGGGCAGAGATGCTCTTTCTTTTTGGTGCTTGGGGGGCAACCGTAGGAGGGCCTCCAGAGTTCTGGGCCTGCTGGTGGACCTCCTGATAGCCCCTGGTGTTTTTGGCCACAGTGTGACACTGACCATTGGATTGGATGAGCCATTGGCCTGATCCAACTTGGCTACTCTCATGTCCTTATATCTGGGGTAGTGATGCTCTGGATTCTTGGTGCTTGGGGGACAAGAGTGGGAGGGCTCCTTGAGTTCTGGCCCTACTGGTGGGCCTCCTGATGGCCCCTGGGTTTTGGCCACTGTGTGACACAGAGTGCTGGACTGGATGGGCCATTGGTCTGATCCAACATGGCTTCTCTTATGTTCTTATGTCTGGGGCAGTGATGCTTTGTATTCTTGATACTTGGGGGGCAACCATGGGAGGGTTTCTGGAGCTGTGGCCCCACTGGTGGACCTTCTGATGGCCCCTGGGTTTTGGCCACTGTGTGACACAGAGTCTTGGACTGGGTGGGCCGTTGGCCTGATCACTCATAGCTTCTTTTATGTTCTTATGTCTGGGGCAGAGATGCTCTGTCTTCTTGGTGGTTGGGAGGCAACTGTGAGAGGGCTTCTGGAATCCTGGCCCCACTGCTGGACCTCCTGAGGGCACCTGGTGTTTTTGGCCACTGTGTGACACAGAGTGATGACTGGATGGGCCACTGGCCTGATCCAACACTGGCTTCTCTTATGTTCTTATATGGAGCAGAGGTCCATCAGTGGCTCTTAGGATAGGAACTCTCAGTCTGGGGCAAGTGATGCTCTGTATTCTTGGTGCTTGGGAGGGCTTCTAGTGTCCTGCCCCCACTGCTGGACCTCCTGAGGGCACCTGGTGTTTTTGGCCACTGTGTGACACAGAGTGTTGGACGGGATGGGCCACTGGCCTGATTCAACATTGGCTTCTCTTATGTTCTTATTTTATGGACGCCACACTACTTGCTTTGCCTGTTTTGATACTTCCTTTGCTTCTCATATGGATTTTTAATGGTTTTGCTTCTCTGCTCCTTACTGTTTTCCTGCTTTTATGGCACAAGTTTTTATCCCAGCCTCTGGGCAGTCAGCTTGCACTCTTGGCTTTCTTTCGCTAACTTCCTTTTATTACTGTTTTATGGGACAAATGGTGTGTGCCGCTTCCTGACCTTTTAGCTGACCCTCCAGGATATACATTGTATTAAATAATAAATAATAAATGTATCTCTGGGCATGGGCCAAGTGCTTTCCTTTTTGCCGTTCATAACACCACGGAATGGCTTCCACATATCCATATGTCTTCAGAACGTTGTTTCTCAAGACAATACAAATGCTAAAGATGAAGAGACCCAGCCCACAGCCAGTAAACATAACTAGCCAACCAGCCAACAGCAGAGTCAGAATAGATCAAAAAGCACATTTGTGCAATTCTGCCATTATGCAGCTTCCTGAAGTGCTATAAATTGGAAATTGGTCTCCTTTGCTCCAGCAAAGAATTCCAAAGAGTAGAAAAAAGCAAGAGTCCCGTAGCGTCTTGAAGTCTAAGAAAATTTGTGGCAGGGTAGGAGCTTTCATGACTCATGAAAGCTCCTCCCCTGCCACAAATTTTCTTAGTCTTCAAGACGCTACGGGACACTTGCTCTTTTCTGCTGCTACAGACGGACTAACATGGCTACCCATCTTGATCTAATTCCATCTGACTAGATCTATGGTGTAGCCTCATTTGGAATCCTGTGCACAGTTCTGTTCCCTGTGTTTCCAAAAGGACATTGCAAAGCTGGGAAAAATACAGAGGAGGGCCGCCAAGATGATTAGGAGGCTGGAGCACCTTCCCTAGGAGGAAAGGCTGCCGATCTGGGACTTTTCAGTTTAGAAAAAGGACAACTAATGGGGGACATGATAGAGGTTTATAAAATTATGCATGGGAGGGAGGGAGAGATGATAAAGAGAACATTTTCTCCCTCTTCCAAAATACTAGAACTCGAGGGCATCCAATGAAGCTGATGGGCGGTAGGTTCAGGACAGACAAAAGGAAATACGTCTTTGCACAGGAAGTGATTAAAATGTGGGATTTGCTGCCAGAGGATGTTGTGATGGCCACAGGAATAAACTGCTTTAAAGGGGAATTAGATCTGTGGAAGACAAGTCTATCAGTGGCTACTAGCCATGGGGACTGAGGGGAACCTCCACATTCAGCGGCACTAAGCCTCTGAATCCCAGAGGCTTAACTTAGTTCAGTTTCAGAAACCTTTAATGGCAGGAGGCAACATCAAGGAAGGCCTCGGCCTCCCTGCCCTGTTGCTGGCCCTCCAGAGGAACTGGCTGGCCGCTGTGTGAGACGGGATGCTGGACTAGAGGGACCCTCACCGGTCTGATCCAGCAGGGCTCCTCTGATGTTCTTATGAAGGCCATGGACTCTCTGCCCTGTTGCTGGCCCTCCAGAGGAACTGGCTGGCCACTGTGTGAGACGGGATGCTGGACTAGAGGGACCCTCACCGGTCTGATCCAGCAGGGCTCCTCTGATGTTCTTATGAAGGCCATGGACTCTCTGCCCTGTTGTTGGCCCTCCAGAGGAACTGGCTGGCCCCTGGGTGAGACAGGATGCTGGACTGGATGGACTATCAGTCTCAGGGGTCATTTCATAGAAAAAGAAGTGCAGGAGCTTATTAGCTTAACTCATTAGCATAACTGATTTGCATATGCTACACCACCTGACATTACCGGAAGTATGTCAGAAGGCAAGAGAGAAGAGAGAGAGAGAAGGGAGGGAGGAAAGGAGGGAGGAAGGAAGGAAGGAAGGAAGAGCTGGCAGAGAGGGGGCAGCTACTAATCCAAGCCTCAGAAATACCACTATTCTGGGAGGAGAGCTTCAGTGGTGGCTGAAGCCTTCAGAAGGCTGGTCGGAGGAACAAGGACCTTTCCAGGGGACGGGCTCATTTTGCTGCAGCTGTGACACAAGCAGGCATTCCCCTGCCCGGGGGGGGGGGTGGCTGGCACCAACTCCCGGGGCTGCGCTCCAACGAGCTCCTGCTCGAAATGACCCCTGATCGGTCTGATCCAGCAGGGCTCTTCTGAGGTTCTTATGAAGGCCTCAGCCTCTCTGCCCTGTTGTTGGCCCTCCAGAGGAACTGGTTGGCCCCTTTATGAGACAGGATGCTGGACTGGATGGACCACTAGCCTGATCCAGCAGGACTCTTCTGATGTTCCTCTGTCGTTAAAGAGAATCAACTTCCCTGGAGCCTCTCCCCACGAAGCCCCAACTGCCATGATTGGTGTGCCATTTCTTAACTGGCGAGTGATATGTTCAGGGGGAAACCAAGCATGAGGTTGGAATTACATTCAATGGAAGAGCACACCTGCCGTCCACTGAGCAGGAGCTGGGCTCAGTCTCCAGATGGAAGGATCCTGAGCAGTGGCACTGGGACACAGCGCACCACAGAAGACGTCCCTGGGCAGCCAGAGCTCAGCATCATGCGCTCTTCTCTCTCTCTGCACACCTGCTGTCTGCCTGTACTTTGTTTCCTGCAGCTGGGCAGTCAGCAGGTTCTGATGCTTTTGCTAAGAAAAACATGTACAGCCTGGAAAGGTGATTAGATGTATTTCAAAATGGTTTTTTAAAGTAGATTTTTTCCCCCAGATCTTTCTGAGATCAAATGTTGTTGTTGTTAGCCTTTCAGTTGTGTACAACTTGTGGCGATTCTATGGGCCAGCGCTCTTTGCGTTTTCCGATCTTGCACTGTTTCTTTGAGTGGTTCCATGCTCAGGCTGGTGTCGACTTTTATGGTATTCTAGCCACCGTGTTCTTTGGCGGACCGTTTTCCTAACCAATCCAAGCATAATTGCTGTTTCTAGTGAGTTCTTCCGCATGATATGGCCGAAATAAGTCAGTCGCAGTTTTATGATTTTTCCTTCCAGTGACATGTCTGGTTTTATGCACTCCAGTACTTGCCTGTTTGTCATCTTTGCTGTCCAAGGAATGCGTGTCCAAGGGTGTGTTCATATGTGCCAGGTACAAGTGCCTGAGGGATTTAAAGTGCACGTCCAGATAACAACATCTGGGAATTGTGCTGCTTCCGTGATTAGCCCCTCGATCCCCGTTGGGGATCCGTACTTAAAAGATAAGAAGAAGAAGAAGAGATTGTATTTATATTCCGCCCTTCACTCACTTGGAGTCTCAGAGCGGCTTCCAAACTCCTTTCCCTTCCCCTCCCCACAACAGACACCCTGTGAGGTAGGTGGGGCTGAGAGAGCTCTTTCCCAAGCTGTCCTTGAGAGAACAACTGGTACAGAGCTATGGTTTGCCCAAGGTCATCCAGCAGGTGCAAGTGGAGGAGTGGGGAATCAAACCCGGTTCTCCCAGATTAGAGTCTGTGCACTTAACCACTACACCAAACTGGCTCTCCAGATAGTGGTGGAAGTCTGGTTCTAAGCTGGCCGGCAGGCCAATGAAGGACTTTCCCCCATCTAGTTGTTCCACCGACACACAATCTGCCCGTAGGGATGGTCTCCAGACCATCCCGAACGGCTGTCATTTTAAAAAAGCCTTAGCAATGCGTGCATAACCGCTTAAATATGCAACGTCCCCAGAGCTCCGTTCAAATGATCCAAACAATTTTATGTTTCTGACAGTCCCCTGAACTTTACCAACTTTATTAACTGAAATGGCGCCTAGAAGAAGGTATTGCTGGCGGTGCTTTTACCATTTTAGTCCACGCATGCGCAAAAAAACCAAGTAGACAGTGAGGCACATACGTGCATGCACAAACAGGATTTTTAAAAAAAAAAAAAAAAAACAGCCGACCGCACGGCTCCTTACAGTGGATGCCGTCTAGGCAATCCACCGCGGAGTCACGCATGGTAAAGCGATTCACGGGGGAGCTGTCTGTCGTGCAACGCTGGATCAAAAAGATCTAGATCAAATTACAGCCAGGCCAATGGTGGGATTAGCTGCCCGTCTGAACGCACCCCAAGCCTTCTCCAGCACCACAGCTCAAATGAATTGATTTCCCTCCTGTCTTGCTTCTTCGTGGTCCAGCTTTTGCAGCCATAGGTCGCTACGGGGAACACAATGGCACAGACCAACCTGCCTCTGGTTGCTAGGCTGACGTCCTCGCGCTTCCATATTCGACTCATGCTCACCGTTGCTGTGTGACCCAGCGTGATTCGACATTTCATTTCTGGACTGCGGCCGCCATTTGGGTTGATCTGTGATCCCGAGAAAGTGAATTCTTCCACACATTCGATCTCTTCCTTGTCAACTGTTATTCTGACGCTTCTCTTCTTCTCGGAGGTTGAGAGCCAGTGCTCCCCTTAAAACGAGCAAGATGGAGATGCTGCAAGCGAGCCAACAGAGTAAGAGCAGAGATCACCCGGCCTATATTTTTAAATTGGCAATAACGGCCGCCCCCTGACCCATAGAGGCAATTAGAGGGAGCAAAGAGTAGGAGCAGAGTGGCATCTGAGGGCACCATTCGCCGCAGGCAGGATGCCAACATGTAACCATCCCTCCCTACCTCCCTCCTGGCCCAGAATTCGCAGAACGGAGCTGCCCCACTCCCCTCTCCTCCTGCTGCCCACCAGTCCCCTTCTCCCAGTTTCATTCCAGGTGGATCCACTGACCCTCAGGAACAACATGGGGACGGCGTGGGAGTCTGCAGCAGAAGGCGAAACCTGTGGAAACCACAACATGCCATTTTTAGAAGTGCTGTGGGGTGTTGTGACAGCTCTCTTCCTTCCATCCTGACCAGTGTTTTTGTTATGTCCGCTGATCACCACTAGGCGGCAGTGACGGTGGCCCAGAGCTTGGCTCCTGAAACAATAGGAGCCAAGGATCCTAGGTTCCCTGCAGTCCTCCAATAAGATCTAGGCGGGAGATTCAAACCCCCCAAAAGGACTTTAGGTGGGACCAGGGGTGTGTCCTGGGTGTGTATATAGTTGGCCACCCCGGCCAGTTAACCATGCTTTTTGTTCCAACTAATAAAATGTGAGTTGATCACTATGCTGCCTCGCTCGTCCATGCCGCCGAGAACTCTATTCCTCAGTTTTAGACTCCCCTAGTCCCTGGGTGGGCAAACTGTGGCTCAGGAGCCACATGCGGCTCTTTCACATATATTATGTGGCTCCCGGCAGGGCGGCTGGGGAAGCTAAATATCATTAGCAAACAAATATCATTGGACAAAGTAATATCACTATCAATATCTGCTTTTACCCCTCTTGTTATTATTTTTGGCAGTCTCATTTAATGTTAATAAAAAGCAAATTTGCTTATTTTCCAATAAAAGCAGGTAATATTTGTTCATGTCTTGTGGCTCTCGAACATCTGATGTTTATTCTATGCAGCTCTGACGTTAAGCAAGTTTGGCCACCCCTGCCCTAGTCCACTCCGGGACTTGGTGTGGGCAGTAATAGGGAGAAAAGGAGTTGTACCAAATGATGTTTCACTGATAATAATTTCTGGTCCAGCAAGTGCCTTCCAATGATTGTTTAGCCAAAGTGTCCTCAGTAAAGTCAGGGGTCATTTCGAGCAGGAGCTCGAGGGAGCGCAGCTCCGGGAGTTGGTGCCAGCCCCCCCCCCTGTGGGGGAATGCCTGCTTGTGTCATGGCTGCAGCAAAACGACCCCGTCCCCTGGAAATGTCCTTGCTCCTCCGACCAGCCTTCTGAAGGCTTCAGCCACCACTGAAGCTCTCCTCCCAGAATAGTGGGATTTCTGAGGCTTGGATTAGTAGCTGTCCCCTCTCTGCCAGCTCTTTCGTTCTGTCTCTCTCTCCCCCCTTTCTTTCTTGCCTTCTGACATACTGCCGGTGATGTCAGGGTGTGTGGCATATGCAAATAAGTTATGCTAATGAGTTATGCTAATGAGCCCCTGCAGCTCTTTTTCTACGAAAGGACCCCTGAGTAAAGTTGTCCCTTAAGCAACTTAAGCAAAGATGCATGGGATTGCATCTTTGGAGGCCCCATCTATACTTTTGTTCTGTCCCTAGCGGTTTTACTTCAGAACAATTCTTTCCTGGTCCATCTTGTATCTATGTTGCATAATTGTATGATTGTACTGTACTGTGATATAATCCAATATGCTTCTCATTGTGTTTGACCTCTGAAGAAGGCCCATACAGGCCGGAATGCGTCAGACCAAGTCCATTATCCCTTGTGATAGATTCTGGTATTTTTACATGAGGCGTGATTGGGCCTTTATATGTTTTTTTAAAATTCTTTGTTAATAAATACATGTATCTTTTTATACCATACACATTAAGTTTTTATTGTTGGCCCTCTATTCTGTTTGACTTACTGTTATGTATTGACCATGCGGTCGCCATGTGCTCCAGTAATGGCGACCGCCATGTGGCCAGAGCACATGGCCAAGAAACTACCTGAGCTTCAGTCAGGTAGAACAAAGGCCAGGTGGATCCAAACCGGCCACCAATCATGTACCTAGGTTTCTCTCAGGGAACCTATGAGATGTAAATAGACTGATAAGAGCCTATCAGGCCAGTTGGGAGAGGTCAGGGGATTATCCCTGACCAGCATAAAAGGAGGGCTCGGAGCCCTGGGTTGTTTGCTTCATCCGGACCAGCAATAAAGATCTAGCTGTTTCACTGTTCCATGGACTCCCGACTCCAATACTTTTCACTTACCTTTTTAGGTTCTGCATCATTGGTGATCTCCCATCTATATACTAACCGGAGCTGACTCTGCTTAGCTCCCAAGATTTAATGATATCAGACTAGCCTGGGCCATCCAGGTTAGGGTAGTAGATGAACAGAGGTGGTTTGCCCTTGCCTGCCTCTGCGTTGTGACCCTGGACTTCCTTGGTGGTCTCCCATCCAAGTTCTAACCACGGTTGACCCTGCTTAGCTTCCAAGCTCTGATGAGAGCAGGCTAGCCTGGGCCTTCCAGCTCTTAGACAATGTCTAATGTCCGGCTTTCTGTGAGGCCTTGATAAGAATTGTTCAGCTGAGTTCAAACAAATCCGTCTTTCCCGAGAGGCACAGGATGGCAAGCGTGACGGATCTGACACGGTGCCGCTACATTTCTTTGCCTGTTTCTTAACCCAGCTGTTCTTCCAATCGCTTCACTCTGCCCATAAAGTGGCCAGTTTCCTCCGGAGGCCGAATTAAGCCCACAGCCTTTTTCAATGCACTGAAACTGGGAGGGAATAAATTGGAGAAGTGAGTTATGCCAACGGTATCAAAAGCCCAGCGAGAGATCGACATTTGATTCAATTCAAACATCCCCCCCCCCTTTTTAAGGCATCGCTGAACTATTTATTTCTGTCCTCTGGGCAAACTCCGAAGATAATGGACAAAAATGTCAGAGAAAATGAGGAGGGATGATGAGGCTTCCCGGCAGAATGAAGAGTGTCTTTTTTGGACCTCGTAAATATATTCCTGGAGTTGCCAGAAGGCAGTGGAGAAAGGCCAGAGCCACTGACAGAACAGTGGGGAGTGGCCCCAGACACAGCGGTAAGGCTGCTGCAAATTTGGCCCAGGGTTGCCAACTCTGGGTTGGGAAATTCCTGGAGATTTGGGGGTGGAGCCTGGGGAGGGGCGGGACCTCTGTGAGATGGAACGCCACAGAGTCCATCATCTGAAACAGCCACATTCTCCAGATCTCTGTAGTCTGGAAATCAGTTATAATTCCAGGAGTTAGGCTAACATTGACACATGAAGCTGCCTTATACTGAAGCAGGGTCCATCAGGGTCAGTATTGTCTACTCAGACTGGCAGCTGCTCTCCAGGGTCCCAGGCTGAGGTCTTTCACATCACCTAGTGCCTGGTCCTTTTAATTGGAAATGCCAGGGATTGAACCTGGGACCTTCTGCATGCCAAGCAGATGCTCTGCCACTGAGCCACAGCCCCTCCAGATTGGGAAATTCCTGGAAATTTGGGGGTAGAGCCTGGGAAGGGTGGGATTTGGGGAGGGGCAGGACTTCAGTAGGGTATAATACCATAGAGTCCAAACTCCCAAGCAGTCTGGAGATCAGTTATAGTTAAAGGAGATCTTCAAGCAACCTGGAGGACCGCAACCCTAAGTTCCCTTCTGTGCCTTGAGCCAATTCCAATTTGGTGTAGGGGTTAAGAGTGTGTAGTGGTTAACAATGCAGACTCTAATCTGGGAGAGCCGGGTTTGATTACCCACTCCTCCTCCACATGCAGCTGCTGGTGTGACCCAGGGTCAGTCACAAGTTCTTTGAGAGCTGTTCTCTCAAGGGCAGTTCTCGGGAGAGCTCTCTCAGCCCCACCTACCTCACAGGGTGTCTGTTGTGGGGAGGGGAGGGAAAGGCCACTCTGAGACTCCTTCGGGTAGTGAAGGGTGAGGTATAAATCAGCGAAAGGACAGATTGCCCTGGTGGGACTTATTGGCTAATCTAGCTAGGTGTTGGTGACCCCAAAGGCCTGCCAGAAATGAAACCCCAAGCAAATTTGGGGGGACTCCTCTTTAGTAGGGTTGAACTTCATCGGAAAATTCCTGGAGATTTTGAAGCGCAGGCTGGAGCGGGCAGTGTTTGGGGGAGAGGAAGGGCCTCAGCAGGGTATAGTACCATTGAGCCCACGCTCGAAAGCAACCATTTTCTCTAGGGTAACAGATCTCTGTCATCTGGAAAATCAATTCTGTGAGGTCTCCAGGCCCCACTTGGAGGTTGGCAACCACACTCCTTAGGCAATATATGTGGGAAGCATTTCAGTGAGGCGTTTCTAGCAAAATCCATCAGTGATGTTTATATATCGACAACAGTCAGATGTCACCCAAAGTGCATGGGAAGGTACTCCTCCAGTAAAAAATTAGAGTAATTAGAATGGCTACTAGCCCCGGTGGCTGAGGGGAACCTTCACCTTCAGAGGCACTAAGCCACTGAGTCCCAGAGCCAGGAGGCAACATCAGGGGAAGGCCTGAACCTCTCTGCCCTGTTGTTGGCCCTCCAGAGGAACTGGTTGGAGCCACTGTGTGAAACAGGATGCTGTGCTAGGTGGACCACTGGTCTGACCCAGCAGAGCTCTCCTTATGTCCTTATGAAGGCCTCGGCCTCTCTGCCCTGTTGTTGTTCCTCCAGAGGAACTGGTTGGCCACTGTGTGAGACAGGATGCTGGACTAGTTGGATTATTGGTCTGGTCCAGCAGGGCTCTTCTGAGGTTCTTACCAGAGGAATTAAACCAAAAATAAAAAAACTAGTGGCGATAGGCATTGTGCCCTGCTCTCCTTACCCCATAGCCTGCAGAAAGTTGTCCTTTTCTATCCTCACTTCAGGCCTTAAGGTAGAAGCGTTGGGGGGGGGGGGGGGAGTGAGGCCCTAATTTACCTACTGTTGAGCAGGGATTAGAACCCCAACCTAGATAGCCCCAGGCCAGCCCAATCTCATCTGATCTCAGAAGCTAAGCAGGTGGGCCCTAGTTAGTAGCTGGATGGGAGACCACCAAGAAAGTTGAGGGTTGCTACACAGAGACAGGCAAGAAGAGCTCTGCTGGATCAGACCAATGGGCCATCCCGTTCAGCACACAGTGGCCAAACAGTTCCTCTGGACAGCCAACAACTGGGCCAAGGCCTTCCCCTGAGGTTGCCTCTGAATGTGGAGGTTCCCCTCAGTCACCATGGCTCATAGTCATTGATAGACTGATCCTCCATGGATCTCTCTAATCCCCTTTTAAAGCTGTTTATTCCTGTGGTCCTCACTACATCCTCTGGGAGTGAATTCCACATTATTTATCACTCTCTGTGTAAAGTAGTATTTCCTTTTGTCCGCCCTGAACCTACTGCCCGTCAGCTTCATTGAATGCCCTTAAGTTCTAGTATTTTGGGAAAGGGAGAAAAATTCCTTTTTGTCAACTCTCTCCTCCCCATGCATAATTTTATAAGTCTCTCTCTTGTTGACTCTTAGTTGTCTCTTTTCTAAACTGCAAAGTCGCAGTCTCTTCAGCCTTCCCTTACAGCGAAGAAGAAGAAGAGATAGAATTTTACCCCACCCCTCACTACCCAAGGGAGTCTCAGAGCAGCTTACAAACTCCTTTCCCTTCCCCTCCCCACAACAGACTCCTTGTGAGGTAGGTGAGACTGAGAGAGCTCTTTCCCGAGCTGTCCTTGAGGGAACAGTTGGTACAGAGCTATGGCTGGCCCAAGGTCATCCAGCCAGGTGCAAGTGGAGGAGTGGGGAATCAAACCCGTTTCTCCCAGATTGGAGTCCACGCTTCTAACCACTACACCAAACTGGCTACAGGGAAGATGTTCCAACCCCCTAATCATCTTGGTTGCCCTCCTCTATAAAGAGCTTACCCTGAGCTGAAGGTGGTTGTTGTGTGTGTGTGTGTTTTTTAAGGGACTAAAAGTATAGATTCCACCTCCATAATGATGAGATATTTGCATAAGATCAAACAAGGAGCTATCCTGTTAGCTGATAAATAGCTCCTTCGTGGCATTCCTCTGGAGACCACATTTGCATTTTAGGTTACTGCACTTCCCAGTAAGGGAACGTGTTTGTAATAAACTTCTAGCAGGAGTCAAGGCTTTGTGGAATGAAATCCTTCCAATCTGTCTCCGAGATAGATCCATTCTGCTGGCCTAATATATGAAAATGCTGCTTCCCTCACCAGATCCATTCCAGTATGGTTTCAGGCCTGGTTGTGGGACTGAAATGGCCTCCGTCACCCTGGTGGGCGACGTGTGCCAGGAGATGGACAGGGGAGTACAGACTCTAATCTGGAGAACTGGGTTTGATTCCCCACTCTTCCACATGCAGCCAGCAGGGTGGCCTTGGGTCAGTCACAAGTTCTTTCAGAGCTGTTCTGGAAAGAGCAGTTCTCGAAAGAGCTTTCTCAGCCCCAGCTACCTCACAGGGTGTCTGTTGTGGGGAGGGGAGGGAAAGGAGTTTGTAAACTGCTCAGAGAGATTCTGAGTGAAGGGCAGGGTATAAATCCAATCTTCTCCTCCTCCTCCTCCCCTTCTTCTTCTGGACCATATCACTCCAGTTTTGTTCCACTTACCCCACCTTCCAGTTAAGAACATAAGAGAAGCCAGTGTTGGATCAGGCCAGTGACCCATCCAGGCCAACACTCTGTCACACAGTGGCCAAAAACACTTGGGGCCATCGGGAGGTCCAGCAGCGGGGCCAGGACACTAGAAGCCCTCCCACTGTTGCCCCCCCCCCAAGCACCTGGGTTCCGCCAGGTGAAGTATCTACATTTCTAAAGGCTCTTCAGAGGCCACCTGGCAAATAGTCCTTCTGTCTCCAGAACCTCACCCAGCCCTTTTTGTGTCATCTCATGTCTGTGTTCCTTGTCTTTCCTTGCTCCATCCCTCAGGATACCAAGATAAACCAACCAAACATTCAAATTATTAATGATCCTTCCTGACGCAAATCAGGAGCCCATCTCCCTCTTTTGTCTGTATCTGGGAACCTATTCAACTGCCTTGGCAGAACCATCAGTGGTCATCAAATCCATTCAGCTAGCCCCAGCACACCTGACTCCAGTTGTTAATCCAGACTCTGCCCCCTCTGGAAGCTCATTGGCCACATCTAGCCCTTGCCCATCCTGATGCCACGCACCCCTGGGACTCGTCATTGGTCCAGGTGATCTATTGTTCTCACCTGAGACCAGCCCCCAAGACCTTCCATTGGTCTGCATTGTTTTTCCATGTCTATATCCGTGAGCACATGGCTTTAAACTGTGTGCTTCTGCCCTGATGCCAACTGGCAGTCCACCCCTAAACCCTCTGGGTTTAGGCCATCATCCTTTCTTCATGGACCTCTGCACATCTGGACAGGTAGTATCACCCCATAACCCCTCCATTAGCTATCAATCATCTCTGCTTCCTTAATTCTCTATTGTGTGTGTGTGTGAATGCTTGGTTTTATGTTTGTATGTTTAAGAATCCTTTAGTAAAGAAATCATTGCTTTAGTAATCTAGCTTCTGTGTCTATTTCTGGGTTCTTGGGAAAAACAACTCCAGTATACACAGGTCTGATCCTATAGTTACGCCAATTGCACATTAATATCATAATTCCCCAATCTGCTATTAAGAAACAGAGCAACTTGGCTAACATGATATAATGCAAATTTCTCAACCATCATCCTTATGTAAAGTACATGTCATAAACATAGACAACAGATAATGGTGTGAGTACAATAGAAAAGCTTGATTCAAATGTCCTTGACACTGTTTAGGCTACATTCCTGGACTGTTTTCTTCTCAAGGCACCGATAGAGCTATGAAGTGGGAAAGTAGACTGAAAAGTCTTCGTTTTTCAAGTTCCTGAATAGCATTTGTCACCCCTTCCTTTAAAAACACGTGAATCCAAGGAATACAAGAGATAAAAAGAGCACGCTTTCCTCGGATTAACAAGTGGTTTCAAGTGTCTTCATCAACTCTCTCTCTCCGTTGGTGTTTATCACCAGTCTCTTGATGGAGCACTGCAGGAATGACAACAATGCGGATCAATGCAACATCTCTCTAATGTCTTCCCAAAGCTGTGATTTTCATTGGTATGCTTATTTTGTTTTTCCCCGTTTTCTCCAGGGGAGCTCACCTCTGTCAGCTGGGGATCAGTTGTAAAAGCGGGAGTTCTCCAGGCCCCACCTGGAGGCTGGCAACCCTAACATGCCCTCGTTGCTCAGAAAGGAGCATCCATGTACAGTTTGGTATATTTTCTGATCTTTTCCCCACTTCTGCGTATTTTAAGGGGACACAGACCCCAGGTGCTCTTCAGAGTCAGCAGGAGGCAAGCGTGGTTTGTACTTGAACTCTTCCATAGAAGCCACTTGACTTTTTTGTCACAAAAGGGCCATAAAATAAACCTCTGAAACTGCATGGTAGAAGGCAACAGCAGGGGAAGGCCTTGGAACTGGTTGGCCACTGTGTGAGAAAGGATGCTGGACTAGATGGTCCACTGGTCTGACCCAGCAGGGCTCTTCTGATGTTCTTAGGAAGGTCTCGGCCTCTCTGCCCTGCTGTTAGGTGTCAAGAGGAACTGGTTGGCCACTGTGTGAAAGGATGCTAGACTAGATGGTCCACTGGTCTGACCAGAAGAGCTCTTCTGATGTTCTTAGGAAGGCCTCAGCCTCTCTGCCCTGCCTTTGGGTGTCAAGAGGAACTGGTTGGCTGCTGTGTGAGAAAGGATGCTGGACTAGATGGACCACTGGTCTGATACAGCAGGACTCTTCTGATGTCTTAATGAAGGCCTTGGCCTCTCTGCCTTGTGGTTGGCTCTCCAGAGGAACAGGCTGACCACTGTGTGAGACAGGCTGCTGGACTAGATGGACCACTGGTCAGATCCAACAGGTCTCTCCTTATGTTCTAGTGAAGGCCTCGGCCTCTCTGCCCTGTTGTTGGCCCTCCAGAGGAACTGGCTGGCCACTTTGTGAAACAGGATGCTGGACTAGGTGGACCACTTATGCAAAGATTCCTTTCTCAAGCAAAGTCTCGAGAATCACAGTCAAAATTGTTCACAAATTACAACTCTGAGGTCTTCTGCCTCAGCTGTGATGGGGCATCCATGGACCGTATAACAACACCATGGCCCAGGAAAGAGAGTCCTTTATTGGCTCTTTATTCTTAACTTCTTGGCCTTTCCTTGCAGATAGCTGAATTGCTGTTGCCGATGTTAATCTGTTTGCATTGATTCCAAGCCAATGTAGGGACAAAGGCTTTGTGGGTTAAAAATGCTCAGGTCTTTTTGTGCAGAAGGTTTTGAGTTCTTGCCAGGAATCCACTTGCAGGTTCTCGGACTCAGCACAACCCAAAGCGGAGTTTCACACTCTACAGCCATTGAAGTCTATAGTCTCCAGGCACGTAACTCCCAGCAGTTACCTGAGCCAACCACATAACAATCCACTATGAAAAGAAAACACCAGCAATTCAAGCAGCAGGATACAACAAACTTATTTTCAAGAGTTGGGTTCTTTTTGGGGGGAAGGGAGGTGTTACCTGTAATTTGCTCTACAAAAACGAACGGTCTCCATATAATTTATGCATACCGTATTCAAAAGAAAACAAGGAGGGAAGTGCGAGCTATTAGACTCAACTAATAATTTATTTTGGCTTTATTCTACAACGCCCAGCAGGACACTTAGGGGACAAAACAGTTTAAAACCAAACCAACATTACAGCTTGGGTTTTGATTGTTGTTTTTTTTTCTTAAATCAAGATTGCTCCTATAGCTCCCAGCTGGGTGAGAAATAGCATAGGCAAAATTGTTGTTAATTTGCCAAAGTCATCCATAAACCTCTAATTAGGTCTTTCAGACTCCTGGTAATCTGATAAATCGTTGTATGAAAATGCTGAATAATATTTTAGCATTAAACACACACACAACTCACACACAGGCCAGCACAGAGAAGCCAGTGATGTGGGGCGGATAGATTATTAGACTAAAGCAGAGGTATCAAACTCATTTGCTATGAGGGCCGGATCTAGCGTAAGTGACACTTTGTCCAGCCAGGCCATGGCACATAAGATGTAATGCCAGGTACCGGAGATATAAACTTTATACAGAACACAGACAAACCCAACTAGCAATACTGTTTTTACTCAAAATACAAACATGCTTGAAACATTAACACTCTTTCAGTACGTCCTTAAAGCAGGGGCGGGCAAACTTGCTTAACGTAACAGCCACACAGAATAAACGTCAGATGTTTGAGAGCCACAAGACATGCACAAATATTACCTGTTTTAATTGGAAAATATGCAGATTTGCTTTTTATTAACATTAAATTAGACTGTGTGAAAGAAGAAGAAGAGATTGGATTTATACCCCTCCCTTCACTACCTAAAGGAGTCTCAGAGCAGCTTATAACCTCTTTTCCCTTCCCCTCCCCACAACAGACACCTGGTAAGGAAGGTGGGGCTGAGAGAGCTGTAATAGAAACTGCTCTTTTTCAAAGACAGCTCTTGTCAGAACTATGGCTTGCCCAAGGTCATCCAGCAGGTGCAAGTGGAGGAGTGGGGAATCAAACCCGGTTCTCCCAGATTAGAGTCCGCGCACTTAACCACGACACCAGAAAGAGCCGCATGCGGCTCCTGAGCTGCAGTTTGGCCACCCCTGTCTTAAAGTATCTTTCTGATGTCCCCCTCCCACTTCCAGTTTGGTGTAGTGGTTAAGTGCGCAGACTCCTCCACATGCACCTGCTGGATTACCTTGGGCAAGCCATAGTTCTGTACCAGCTGTTCTCTCAAGGACAGCTTGGGAAAGAGCTCTCTCAGCCCCACCTCACAGGGTGCCTGTTGTGGGGAGGGGAAGGGAAAGGAGTTTGTAAGCTGCTCTGAGACTCCAAGTGAGTGAAGGGTGGGGTATAAATCCAATCTCTTCTTCTTCTTCTTCTTCTTCTTCCTCTTCTTCCACCACCCATTAGTCATTACAGTAGACCAGGGCTCATTTCATAGCAGGAGCTCCTCTGCATATTAGGCCACACACCCCTGATGTAGCCAATCCTCCAAGAGTAAGAAGAGCTCTGTAAGCTCTTGGAGGATTGGCTACATTAGGGGGGTGTGGCCTAATATGCAAAGGAGCTTCTGCTACAAAACGAGCCCTGCAGTACGCTCGGACACAATGCACAGCCTCCATCATCTGGCCATGAAGGTAACGGCCAGTTGCTCACAGGCCTGAAAAGATCTCTGGATGGGCTGGTTCTGGCCCATGGGCTTTATGTTTGACATCCCTGGATTAAAGAGCCAGGTTCAAATCTCTCCCCTGACATGAAGGGCCATGTGTTATAGTTCTATAGTGTCAACCAGTCGCTTTCAGGGCCAAAGTACTCATGAACATTGCAGGATCTGGGGGTTGATTTCCTAAGCAATTTTTATTGATAAGCAGTAATCCCAGGAGTTCTGGTTCTGATAAGAGTGGGCTCAAATCTTCTCTGCTTCATTTTCGAGACACTAAATTTCCCCTGGCTAATGGCAACCCCAGGAGAAGTGTTTTAGGGTACAGCAGGGAGCGCAAAAACCTGCCTCTGACCCCACCACAAGCCCAGCTCAGGCCTCCTGTGCCTGGTTTTTACCAACGATAGAATCATAGAGTTGGAGGGAGCCACAGAGACCATCTAGTCCAACACCCTGCCTAATGCAGGACCAGCCTAGAGCATCTCTGACAAATATTCATCCAGTCTCTTCCTGAACGCTGCCAGTGAAGGGGAGCCCACCACCTCCCTGGGCAGCTGATTCCACCTTTGAACCACTCTGACCGTGAAAAAGTTTTCCCTAATATCCAGCCGAGATCTTCCTGCATGTAATCTAAACCCAAACCCATTGCTTCGGGTCCTATCCTCTGCTGCCAACTGGGACAGCTCCTTGCCCTCCTCCAAATGACAGCCTTTCAAATATTTAAAGAGAGCAATTATGTCCCCCCTCCATCTCCTCTTCTCCAAATGAAACATTCCCAAGGTCCTCAGCCTTTCGTCGTAGGGCTCAGTCTCCAGACCCCTGATCATCCTCGTCGCTCTCCTCTGCACCCTCTCGATTCTGTCCACATCCTTTTTGAAGAGAGGCCTCCAGAACTGCACACAGTACTCCAGGTGCAGCCTGACCGAGGCAATATCCAGAGGGGCTGTGACCTCCTGTGATTTCGATGCTATGGCCCTTTTAATACAACCCAAGACTGAATTTGCTTTTTTTTGCCACCACGTCACACTGACTGCTCATATTTAGTATACAGTCCACTCTTACCTCAAGCTCTCTCTCGCATACACTGCTCCCCAGAAACATATCCCCCATCCAGTATTTGTGCTGGACATTTCTGTGGCCCAGATGGAGTACTGTGCATTTATCTTTGTTGAACTGCATCCTGTTTGCTACCCACTTCTCCAGAGTATTCAGGTCTTGTTGAATTTTAACTCTATCCTCTTGGGTGTTTGCTACTCCTCCCAGTTTGGTATCATCAGCCAATTTAATGAGTAGCCCTTCATGATCAATGGACCCAGCTCCCAGTTGTGGAATTCCTGGATATTTCAGGGTCAGTTCTGGGGAGGGGAGAGTTGTGGAAGGGAGGGACCTCTGCAGGATATAATGCCATAAAATCCACCCTCCAAAGAAACTGCTTTCTTTTGTGGAACATCTCTGTTATCTGTAGATCAGTAGTAATTCCTGGAGATCTTTGGGGCTCACCTGGAGGCTGGCAACCCTATGTAACCAGTAATGAGTTGGTGTTAAAGGTCAGGCACAGGGCTAAAGATCTTGAAGGCTTCTGCCTTTCTCAATGAAAGCCAACCTGGGCCTGCAAAGTCAGCTTGCCAAGCTAGACGGAGTTTGCAGATCTGCCCTTGTGAATGAGAACTTTCCAAAAACACAAACATCTTCCGATTCCTTGAAAGCAAAGCTGGGGGGGGGGGGGGGGGAATGTCTGGGTTTTTCTGGAACCCCAGCCACACAAAGGAATGGGCTGCCATCTCCAAACAATATGGCTGATAAATATGCTATACCCCGGGGGCGAGTCTTTGATTCTCTGAACACAGAGGGGTTGTCAAATCCAGAGGCGTTTCTAATGGCAACCGATAAATCTTGGCTGTGATAAACTTCACTCGCTAGGCCCGGTCATGAATAAGCGATGAATTTCACAGTGGGTTAATGCAAAAAGATGTTTGTCAAATAACTATTTATGACTTCCTGGTTGTTTAGAGAAGGGAAATAACAGCATCCGTCAGGAAATTGTCATGAAGGCTTTGGGGCCCCTCAAGGCCCAGCCCCCCCACCCCCCCAGCCTCACTGCTATCGATCACTGGGTAGTTCCCACTGACAAGATTGTCTTGACTGTTTTATTTGTGTGTCAAGAGCAAGCACAGAGACACTGCCGGTAGCTCTCCTGCCACGGTGGAATTCTCTTCCCTCAGAGAGCTGTTGAAGTTAAACTTTTTCCAAAAACACACAGTTAAGTCCTTCTTGTTAGCTTGGTTGGAAAAGGAGGTTTTGCAAAACCTTCCCTCTGAGAGCTCTCTAGAACCTCCAGTTGTCCCATTATCTCCCTCAGCTCCTCACTTAGCTTTCGACAATTTAGCATCATAGAGAAGAAGAAGAGAAGAAGTGATTGGATTTATACCCTGCCCTTCCCTCAGAGTCTCAAAGCAGCTTACAGTCTCCTTCCCTTCCTCTCCACACAACAGACACCCTGTGAAGTAGGTGGGGCTGAGAGAGCTCTTTTGAGGACTGCCCTTGAGAAAGCAGCTCTGAAAGAACTGTGCCTGACCCAAGGTCACCCAGCTGGCGGCATGTGGAGGAGTGGGGAATCAAACCCAGTTCTCCCAGATTAGAGTCCATGCTCTCAACCGCTACACCAAACTGGCAATGAATTGTTACTGCTTTATTATAGGCACCTTGAAGTCATATTGTAATAGAGTTGCCAGGTCCTACATGGCCACCAGCCAAGGGGAGGGTGACGCTGCCAGCTCTGTTTTGGGAAACTCCTGGAGATTTGGGAATAGAATCTGGGAAGAACAGTGACTTCACTACAGTGCCCCTCCAAAGCATCCGTTTTCTACAGGGGAACTGATCTCTGCAGATGAGCTCTAATTCCAGGGCATCCTCCAGTCCCACCTGGAGACTGGCATTCCTATATTGTAAGACAAGTGGTAGCACCCCTAGAACTTACAGTGGTTGGAGACAAATGGTCCTGTGAAGCAACAGGCACTCAAGCCCTTCCCTGTTCCTTCTGGCTGACGTCCTGAGACTGGTAAAACCCATGGCCATCCCAAGTCTCCACTCAGTAATGCTGCCCCTTCCTCCTCATGCCTTGGGAATGACACAAACTGGGTAACTTCCACTTCCACCAGCTAAGAGTATCTTCTGCTACATGGACCTGTTCATCTAGTACCTGCACTACTACTTAGAGGCTTCACCTAGTTGCCACACCCATTCATTTCACTCCTACAAGCTACCGTGTGGGGGATCTGATGCAACGTTGTAATTTCGAGTTATCGTGCTTTAGGGATAGTGAGCCTACCCACTGCTATGCCCCACTTCAGGTGGCAAGACTGAACAGGTGTGGTAAATTTCCAGAAATCAAGCTTAGAACGTTCCAAATATAATAAAATTTAATACATGAATAAAAAGAATACACATGGTCTGTTCAAACATCCAGGCTGAACAAAGGAACAAAAGAAAAGGTGAAAACATGCAGTCCCTCCCTTACTCTCAGTACTTACCTTAAATGATGTTTAATTAGGATGTGCCAGCTTTATTAGAAGCTGCAGCAGTTTTAAATACAGTATTATTTTATTTCTCCTGGTTGAGACTTCTCCCCATTGTACCTTGGCACATGGACAAGATGGAGTCCCCTGGTCAAAGCTCAGTCTTTTATGCCTTTGTGCCCATCCAAAGTGTTTTCCCAGATGGAAGAGAGCTTTTTCCTCATGTCCTGCGTTTAAATAATCTCTGTCTACTTTTCAGGCTGATTTGACCACAGCCACCAAGAAGTACTTCTGCATGGTGACTTTCCACGGGGAATGTATCATATTTGCAAACAGGATACCAGCTCACTGGGGCCGAACACAGGAAGTGTCTCAGTGCCACCAGCCCACCTGAAAGTGAGATGTAGCATCTGATCAGCCGCAGCCACATGCTTACTTATTTGCAAACTGTTATCATTCCTCCCGGTAGACAGCAACATGCTGAAGATATCTGCAGTGTGGGAGGATGGGAATACAAAAATATCTGAATATGAGAAATATGCTTACACATTATTTTAATGCTAATAATGTCAGTGCTAATAATATATTCCTTCACTTTCCATCATAAATCAAACAGTAGGGGATATAGGGTAGGAATACTTAGATTAGAAACCTCCATCCAACCCGATCTGTATATCACTCATGAGGCTCAGTCCCTGGGCACGTTAAGGACATTTAAATGATTTAAGCACCTGGCAAAGTTTTTACACTGGTTCTCACCTTTTCAGAGGGCAGGGATAGATGGGGGGGGGGGAGAAAAAGCCTTGGAAAAGGCCCCTGACCCAGCCCCCACTTCCCCCTCGGAGAACGGAGAGGGCACCTGTCTAGCCAGCCCTGAACAGGAGGTGCCCATCCAAGCTGGGAGGCTAGGCAGGGTGACGCCAGATGGGCTTGTCCCTCATCAGGTTGAAGCGCTTGGGGCTCTTTAGCTTGGAGAAACAACGGCTGAGGGGTGACATGATCGAAGTTTATAAGATTATGCATGGGACAGAGCAGGTCGAGAAAGAAGTCCTTTTCTCCCTTTCCCACAATACCAGAACTCGTGGGCACTCCATGAAATTGCTGAGCAGTCAGGTTAGAACAGATAAAAGGAAGTACTTCTTGGCACAAAGAGTGATTAACATGTGGAATTCACTGCCACAGGAGATGGCAGCTGCTACAACCATGGACAGCTTCAAGAGGGAATTCGACAATCATATGGAACAGAGTGATCCATCAGTGGCTATTAGCCACAAAGTATAGATAGGAACTCTGGGGCAAGTGATGCTCTGTATTCTTGGTGCTTGAGGGGGGGCAAGAGTGGGAGAGCTTCTAGTGCCCTGGCCCCACTGGTGGACCTCCTGATGGCCCCTGGTATTTTTGGCCCCTGTGTGATACAAAGTGTTGGACTGGATGAGCCACTGGCCTGATCCAACACTGGCTTCTCTTATGTTCTTATGTTCTTATGTTAAGGTGAGGCTAAGCAGGTCCATCACTGTGACCAGGCTGGGCCGGGTCAGGGTGAGCAAGGAGGGTGTGCCCCTCACCACAGCAGGCCTTTCTTCCCACCATGCCTGCCCCTCACTTTGCGCTGGAGTGGCCTTGACAAGGGGGTGGTTCAGGTGGCTCCAGGGAGGGCAACGCCCCCCCCAGACCGTTACCTCCCCCCCCAGGACTCTTCCTGGTGGCCTTCATGGCCATTCCACTTTGCTAGAGAGCCAGCTGGACTGACTTGCTCCTTTCCCCACCAAACTTGGCATGATTCTAATCTACACAGATCAGTCGCCCGGGAGAAAACGGCTGCCTTGGAGGGTGGATCCTGTGGCGTTAAAACCCACTGAGGTCCCTTGCCAGAACAGGCTTTGAGATTTCTCTGTAAATCCCCTCTTGAAGCCGTCCATGCTTGTAGCCACCACCACCTCCTGTGGCAGTGAATTCCACCCATTAATCACTCTTTGGGTGAAGAAGGACTTCCTTTTATCCGTTCTAACCCAACTTCTCAGCAATTTCATTGAGTGCCCATGAGTTCTTGTCTTGTGAGAAAGGGAGAAAAGGACTTCCCAGGTTCAATGGCCAGTTAAAACAGTCTGTTGGTAGGTGATGTGAAAGACCTCTGTCCGAGACCCTGGGGAGCCACTGCCAGTCAATACAGCACCAGACAATACTGATCCCACTGGGCCAAGAGTCTGATTCTAATTGAGAGTCAGTTTGGTGTAGCAGTTAGGAGCGCGGTCTCTAATCTGGGAGAACTGGGGTTTGATTCCCCACTCCTCCACATGCAGCTGCTGGATGACCTTGTGTCAGTCACAAGTTCTCTAAGAGCTGTTCTCTCGGGAGCAGCCCTCGAAAGAGCTCTCTCAGCCCCACCTCCCTCACAGGGTGTCTGTTGTGAAGAGGGGAAGGGGAAGGAGTCTGTAAGCTGCTCTGAGACTCCTTTGGGTAGTGAACAGTGGGCTATAAATCCAATCTCTTGTTTTTCTTCTTCTAGAAGGCAGCTTCATCCATTTTGGAAGGGTAAATTGGCCAGTTCATCTGGAGACGGATGTCTTTGCCCCATCTCCTTGACTTTATTCCTCCTTTTCATGAATTGTTCCTTCAAGCAGCTTGAGCATCAGCTGAAAACTTTAGACCCTCAGCACGGAGAAGAACCTGCGTTGACCTGGAAGGATCCAAACTCGTGAATAATGACGGCAAAATTAATAGCTTTAATCTGCTTCTCACTTCAGCCTCCACTTTCCCTCCTGGGGTCTGAAGTTTCAGACTCGGCGAAAGTGCAGTAATTTAGAAGAACGTGTCACTTTCTCTGCTAATCTTCCGATGCAGGAAATCATTTTTAAATCCATTCCTGTCTTGGCAGATTTGCATAACTGTCGCAAAAGAAACTTCTAAAAAGTCAGAGCTTAATACAATGTGAATGAAGGTGTCATAAAACATTGCTGGCTCTCCATCACTCACGTAAATCTTGGAGGATTTAAGGGTTGGGTTTTTTTAGAGAGGAAGGAAAGAGTTCACTGAAAGGCCCTCTTGTTCAAACACTGTTTCACCGTCTACATTCCCATAGAATTTAAACCTATAAACAGTCCTCTGTGTTAATCCCTAGCCTAGCTAGTAATGGAATCCAGTGTGGTGTAGTGGTTAAGTGCACGGACTCTAATATGGTAGAACCGGGGTTTGATTCACCACTCCTCCATTTGGCAGCTGCTGGTGTGACCTTGGGTCTGTCACAAGTTCTCTCAGAGCTGTTCTCTCAGGAGCAGTTCTCAAAAGACCTCTCTCAGCCCCACCTACCTCACAGGGTGTCTGTTCTTGGGAGGGGAGGGGAAAGGAGATTGTAAGCCACTCTGAATGAAGGGTTGTATATAAATCCAATCTGTGTAGTGAGGGGTCTGGAGAGCAAGCCCTATGAGGAAAGGTTGAAAGAGCTGGGTATGTTTAGCCTGGAGAGGAGACAACTGAGAGGGGATATGATAGCCATCTTCAAATACTTGAAGGGCTGTCCTATAGAGGGTGGTGCGGAGTTGTTGTTGTTTTTCTGTTGCCCCAGAAGGACTGACCCAAAGGGTTGAAATTAAATCAAAAATCCTCTAAAAACAGGATTTGTTTGCTCCAGGGAGGGCGATACTCCAGAGCAAAACGTGAGCCTGGAGCAACTGGTATGAAATCGATCAGAAGCTCCAGTGCAAGCATGAGGGCAAACGCTAGTGTGAAATCGGCCCAAGTGAAGGGTGGGGTATCAATCCAATCTCTTCTCTTCTTCCACTTCTTCTACCTCACCGGGTGTCTGTTGTGGGGAAGGGAAGGGAAAGGAGATTGTAAGCCGCTCTGAGACTCCTTCAGGTAGTGAAGTTGTTGTTGTTCGAGTCCAACACTTTGCGGCCCCGTGGACCACCTCATACCAGGCCCTCCTGTCTTCTGTCGTGTTCCGGAGTTTGATAATTTCATGTTCGTTGCACCGATGACACTGTCTAGCCATCTCCTCCTTTGCCGTCCCCTTCTTCTTTGACCTTCAGCCTTTCCCAGCATTAGGGTCTTCTCCAGGGAGGGCTCCCTTCTCATCTGGTGGCCAAAGTATTTGAGCTTCAGCTTCAGGATCTGGCCTTCCAGGGAACA
The DNA here is from genome assembly GCA_029233225.1 of Lepidodactylus listeri. Lineage (NCBI taxonomy): Eukaryota > Metazoa > Chordata > Lepidosauria > Squamata > Gekkonidae > Lepidodactylus > Lepidodactylus listeri. Next base: position 99,621,047 of record JARCFY010000011.1, on the reverse strand, counting down.
GTCAGGGTTGATTTCTTTTAGGACTGACTGATTTGATCTCCTTGCAGTCCAAGGGACTCTCAAGAGTCTTCTCCAGCACCAGAATTCAAAAGTATCTATTCTTTGGCGCTCCAACTCTCACAGCCGTAAATCACTTCTGGGAATACCATGGCTTTGACCATCCGGACTTTTGTTGGCAGGGTGATGTCTCTGCTTTTTATTATGCTGTCTAGGTTTGCCATCGCTTTCCCCCCAAGGAGCAGGCGTCTTTTAATTTCCTGGCTGCAGTCACCGTCTGCAGTGATCTTGGATCCCAGGAAGGTGAAGTCCGTCACTGCTTCCATGACTTCCCCTTCTGTTTGCCAAGGAGTGATGGGGCCGGATGCCATGATCTTAGTAGTGAAGGGCAGGGTATAAATCCAATCTTTTCTTCTCTCTTCTCTTCTTGATTTCTTGGTTGCAGTCTCCCTTTTGGTTAAGGATGGAGCCCAGGAATAGAAACTCCTGAACAATTTCAGTTTCATCATTATGACCTCCACATAGCAGCAATAATCTGCACGCTAACTCCCGGTGAATATTGTAAAAACCAGCTCTGCCTATGAGGAATCCTCCCGGCTCGTATGCATTTCGCTCCCCGCCCTCCCCGACAAGATGGTGTCCTCTTTGCCATTTTTTGCTTAGCTAATCTTTCCTTCACCCTCCTTTGTGTAACCTCAAACCTCATCTGAAGAGAGAGAACCGAAAACTTCACTAGCGGCGTAACTCATTTCGTGCTCCACCGAGGGCTTTGGGGGCCCCTAAAATTATATAATGTAGTACTTTATGATTAATTAACTCCACATAAAATGGTAATTATAATTAGACTCATAATTCCACAGTTGAGTCATTATCATAATAATTGATCAAACGTTTTTACAGTGCAAGCATTTTTGGGGGAGAAAAAGCAGAGTCGAGAGAGAAAGCCTTCCAAACGCTACTTCATACCCTTAGCGCTGCCATTACTACTCATATCTGACAAACGGGGCTTTGACTCCCAAACCAGCAGGGGTCATTTCGAGCAGGAGCTCGGGGGAGCGCAGCTCCGGGACTTGGTGCCAGCCCCCCCCCCCCCGCACGGGGGAATGCCTGCTTGTGTCATGGCTGCAGCAAAATGAGCCCGTCCCCTGGAAAGGTCCTTGTTCCTCCGACCAGCCTTCTGAAGGCTTCAGCCACCACTGAAGCTATCCTCCCAGAATAGTGGTATTTCTGAGGCGTGGATTAGTAGCTGTCCCCTCTCTGCCAGCTCTTTCTTCCTTCCTTCCTTCCTTCCTTCCTTCCTTCCTTCCTTCCAGTGATGTCAGGTGATGTAGCATATGCAAATGAGTTGTGCTAATGAGTTATGCTAATGAGCTCCTGCACCTCTTTTTCTACGAAATGACCCCTGCAAACCAGTGTTCCCTCTAAGCTGAGTTCGTGTGAGCTGGCTCACAGTTTTTTAGCATCTGGCTCGCACATTTTTGTCTTCGCTAGGAAGCATGGCTCCAGAGCAAACTGATTTATGTGGCAGCCAAATCGCTGCTTTAATGCCAGTAGCTCACAAGGTAGAATTTTTGCTCACGAGATTCCACAGTTTAGAGGGAGCACTGGTTGTACCCTGGAAATCTCTTTTGGTCTTTAAGGTGCTACTGGACTCTTGCTCTACTACTTATTATATTGCTCCTTTCTTCCTATATGTAGCAACAGTGCACCAGGCATGGTGTGGAATGGGGCCATAAGCTGACAAGTGAAAGGATGCTAGAGCCAGTTTGGTGTAGTGGTTAAGTGCGCGGACTCTAATCTGGGAGAACCGGGTTTGAGTCCCCACTCCTCCACTTGCACCTGCTGGATGACCTTGGGCAAGCCATAGCTCTGTACCAGCTGTTCTCTCAAGGACAGCTCTGGAAAGAGCTCTCTCAGGCCCACCTACCTCGCAGGGTGTCTGTTGTGGGGAGGGGAAGGGAAAAGGAGTTTGTAAGCCGCTCTGAGACTCCAAGTGAAGGGCAGGATATAAATCCAATCTCCTCCTCTTCTTCTTCTTCTTCTTCGAAGGATGTCAGTTTCACTGAGATTAACTCTGGTATTCCCATCTTTGCCACATTTTCTGTGCGTGTGTGGGTTCAGTACTGTCCAGCCACTTTCAACCCATGGTGGCCCTGAGAATTGATGTCCTTCGAAACGTCCCACCATTAACAGCCTCAGGTCAGGTCTTGCAAACGGAGGGCCACAGCTTCCTTGATGGTACCAATCCATCTCCTGTCGGGTCTTCCTCTTTTCCTGCCGTCTTCCACTTCTCCTAGCGTCCTTGTCTTTTCCAGGTACTCTTGTATATTCCGTGTGACCAAAATACAGTAGCCTCACTTTGGCCATTTTAGCTTCTAGAGAGAGTTCAGGCTTTGCTGTGGCGTGCGACTTTGACACCAAGTTAACTGTACAGTCCTATGCAGTTACTGCAGTCTAAGGCCATAAGGGGCTGCCGTGGCTCAAGTGGTTAAGATGCTGAACTGCAGACTGGAAGGTCGGCAGTTCTAGACCCAAGTGTCGCATGAGGGACCCAGCTTCTGCCAACCTAGCAGTTCAAAAGCAAGAAACTGCAAGTATATAAATAGGTACCGCTTCGATGGGAAGGTAACAGCGTTTCGTGTGCCTCAACATCTAGTCATGCCGGCCACATGACCACAGAGATGTCTTTGGACAGTGCTGGCTCTTCGGCTTGGAAATGGAGATGAGCACCACCCCCTAGAGTCAGATTCGACTGGCTTTCGAGCAAGGGAAACCTTTACCTTATCTTTACCTAAGGCCATTTATTTCAGTGTAGCCAGTCTCTTGTTGTGGTTAGGCTGGGATTTGTGAGACTCAGGTTCGAATCCTCACAGTGCTATGGAAGCTTGTGGGGTGAAATTTGATGCACTGACACACTCTCAGCCAGACTGACCTCACAGGGTTGTGGTCAGAATAAGATTTAGGAGAGGAGAATGTATTTGCATTTGTTTTTGCATTTATTTATTTCTGCTCTTTTCCCCAGCTGGGACTCAAAAGAACATAAGAGAAACCAATGTTGGATCAGGCCAGTGGCCCATCCAGTCCAACACTCTGTGTCACACAGTGGCCAAAAATACCAGGTGCCCTAAGTGGCTAAGAATATCTAAGTGGCTTAGAACATCTTCCTTTCTCCCCTCCTCCATTCTCTTATAGCAACAATCCTGTGCGGTAGTCCAGGCTGTGTTTCTGATGGAATTAAGGCCACCCAGCAAGATTCCATCATAGAAGCGGGGATCTGAACTGAGGCCTCTAAGGAGCCTAGCCCAATCCAGTACACCAGGCCACAGAAGAATTATGTGTAAGCTGCTTTGGGGAGAAAGGTGGGTTGTAAATAAACCCTGTATTATTATCTCTGCCCTATTGTTGGCCCTCCAGAGGAACTGGCTGGCCACTGTGTGAGACAGGATGCTGGACTACATTGACCCTCACTGGTCTGATCCAGCAGGGCTCTTCTATTGTTATTATCAGAGGAAGGCCTTGTTCTCTCTTCTCAATGGATGGGCCATTGGCCTGATTCAACATCGGCTTCTCTTATGTTCTTATGTTATGTTCACTGTGCAGAGACTCTCGGCGCTGCTCTCATAAGACCTCTTTCCCCTTGGAAACCTCTTGACAGCCAGACTAAGTAGACTTCCCTAAGCGCAGCAGAGCAAGGGTTAAAACCGTTTCATGGGATGGGGGGGGGGGGCGCTCTGTCAGCATTTATTTAGCGAACAGATTGAAGAGAAGAGAAGAGATTGGATTTATGCCCTGCCCTTCACTACCCAAAGGAGTCTCAGAGCAGCTTACAAACTCCTTTCCCTTCCCCTCCCCACAACAGACACCCTGTGAGGTAGGTGGGGCTGAGAGAGCTCTGACAGAGACTGCTCTTTTTCAAGAACGGCTGGTACAGAGCTATGGCTTGCCCAAGGTCATCCAGCAGGTGCAAGTGGAGGAGTGGGGAATCAAACCCGGCTCTCCCAGATTAGAGTTCGCGCCCTTAACCTCTACACCAAATTGAAGCCCACGGACCCCAGGAAGGACATGAACCATCTCCTCCCTCCCTCCGATGAGCTGCCACCTTCCTTCTCTCTCTTGACAAAGTTTCCACAGCAGGGGGCATCGGTGCGCAGAGAGCCACAGGCAAGGGTGAAGTACACCCACCCACCCACCCTCCAAAGTGATGGATGAGTACTCCCGATAGATGCCTGCTCGGCATGGATGAGCCCACATTCATTCGGTGCCGTCTGCTGAAATGTTAACTGCCCCCCCGGGAGACAGATGGAGTGGCTGGTGGTGTTCCCAGGGAGCTTGCTCCGCATGCAGAGTTTTGCAAACTGCCTTTGTTGGAAGAGGGGACGGGGGTGCAGTCGTGAGCATGCCTTATGGGCCACAGATCCAGCTAGGCCAGCATCCTCGGCTTTGAGGGGCATTGATGTCCTGACCTGGATGGCCCAGGCTAGCCCGATCTTCTCAGATCTCGGAAGCTAAGTGGGGTCGGCCATGATTAGGACTTGGATGGGAGACCACCAAGGAAGTTTAGGGTTGCTATGCAGAGGCAGTCAACGGCAAACCACCTCTGAGCATCTCTTGCCTTGAGAACCCCACAGGGTCACCATAAGTCAGCTGTGACTTGACAGCCCCCCCACCCCCAAAAAAGGGGTCTCTAAGGTGCCACTGGATTCCTGTGTGTGGGTTGTTGTGGAGCATAAAAGGAAAGATGGGAGACTCATGCATGAGAGCCTGGATTTCAGAGGAAGAGAGTGAGATCAAAATGGGATGGGCGGAAACAGAGCGCGGGAAGGAACCACACGGGTCTCGGCCAACTCTCTGCACCACGCAGGAAACTCACAACTTCCTCCCACGCACCCACTCTTCCCCCAGTGACCCCTGCTCTATGCCCAGAGGAAAATTAAAAAAATCTTTGGGATCCCTGGGCCAAACTGGCCTGGAAGAAAAGTCCCTCCTGTGCCCATCTGAACGCAGCCATATAGAGGATGAAGCGGAGTTGTTTTCTGTTGCTCAAGAAGGTCGGACCACAACCAACAGGTTGAAATTAAATCAGAAGAGTTTTCGGCTAAACATTCGGAAGAACTTCCTGACAGTGAGAGGGGTTCCTCAGTGGAACAGGCTTCCTCAGGAGGTGGGGGGCTCTCCCTCTTTGGAGGTTTTCAAGCAGAGGCTGGATGGCCATCAGACAGCAATGCTGATTGTGTGAACTCAGGCAGATCATGAGAGGGAGGGCAGGAAGGGTTCCCTCAGTGCTTAGTTCTTGTGGCCCTTTGTTACATGCACCGGGAAATGCTGATGGCCACTTTGGGGTCAGGAAGCAATTTTTTCTCCAGGCCAGTTTGGCCGGGGATCCTGGAGGTTTTTTGTAATCTTCTGGGCTTGGAGCAGGGGTCACTGTGGGTGTGTGGAGGGGGAGGACTTTGTGAATTTCCTGCATTGTGCAGAGGGTCGGACTAGATGACCCTGGAGGTCCCGTCCAACTCTATGATTTTATGATTCTGTACCCCTCTTTTCTCTACCCTAAGGAGTCTCAGTGACCTTCCCTTCCTCTTCCTACAACAGGCACCCTGAGAGGTATGTGGGGCTGATAAGAGTTCTGAGAGAACTTGACTGGCCCAAGATCACCCAGCAGGCTTCATGTGGCGGAGGAGTGGGGATTCAAACCCAGTTCTCTAGATTAGAGTCCACCACTCTTAACCACCACACTACACTGGAGGACAGGCCTGTCAGTGGTTATTAGCTATGTGGAGCCTGCATGTTCAGAAGCAGTCTACCTCTGAGCACAAGATTCAGAGCACAAAGAGCAATTTTCCTTCATGCGAACTTTCTGGAGGAATCGTGCCAGCCCACTTTCCCAATATGGTTTTTCTTAGATTGTAAACTTGAGATTGTAAAATAATGTTGAACGGTGTCCAGAAGTTAATAAGGAGCCAGCACAGTTGTTCGGGAGATGACCTTGAAACTAATCCACATTTTATAAGCCTATAAAACACAGATGCAGCTTATTTTTAAAAATTATCTCTGTTGGCCGTGTTGGAGCCACAGTCCGTTTATAGTCTGGCCACAGCACTCATTCACCGGCCCAATCAACAAGCCGGCATTTTTCATTTGTGGATTGCTTCTCTTTGGGCTTCCCCATCATGCTCCTGGTGTGTTTCACTATATCATTCATTTCCAAAAGCTCATCAAAGATTGGCTTCGTAAGGAGGGGGCTCTGGGTGCATTCATACAGCTCTGGGTGCGTTCATACGGTGAATTTAAAGTGCACGTCCAGATCACAACATCTGGGGATCGTGCTGCTTCCATGAGTAGTCTGTCGATCCCTGTCAGGAATCCATACTTAAAAGATAGTGCTGAAAGTCTGGTCTAAAGCTGGTCGACAAGCCAAGGCTGGACTTTCCACCATCAGGTCGTACTTCCAGCATGCAATCAGCCCATAGGGATGGTCTCCAGACCATCCCGAACAGCCACCATTTAAAAAAAACTCTTAGTGATGTGTGCATAACTGCGTAAACACGCGACATCGCCAGAGCTCCGCTCAAGCAATTCACACAATTTAATGTTTCTGACGGTCCCCTGAATTTTATTAACTTTATAAACTGAAAGGGTACCTAGAGGAAGGTACCATTGGTGGCGCTTTTACCAGTTTAGTCTGCGCATGCGCGGATGAACAAGTGTATGGTGATGTGCATATGCGCATGCGCAGACAGGGTTTTTTAAAAAAAAGATAGCCGACCTCACGGCTCCTCATGGTGGATGCCATCTAGACAATCCACCGCGGGAGTCACACGCGGTAAAGTGCTTCACGGGCAACCATTCTGGTCGCGCAATGCTGGATCAAAAAGATCTAGCTCAAATTACATCTGGGCCAATGGTGGGACTAGCTGCCCATCTGAACACACCTTCTGACAGTCCACACTTGGGCAACAAGGTAGATTAATTGGTCCAAGGACTCCTTGTTATCTTTCAGTGAAACAAAAATTCAGCAGCAAGAAAGGCTCGTAGCAGGCACAATATTGTGTTTCCTGACGCTCGGCTCAGCTGATGGGGACATTCCTCTCCTGCAAGCGGCTTGCGGGGTCTGTTATATTGGAGGCCAAGTGCGGCTGCTAGATGAACAGAGCCAGGATTTTCTGGCTTGTGGGGCAAAGATTTTTCCGGAGCGGCTACCATTATTTTTCTGTCTGTCTCTAAACAACTGTACTTTTAAGTAATAATACAGACAACAATACTAATAACAAATTAAATTAAATGCAGCACAGACACACCCCCCCCCACAACAGCCACCCTAGGCAGAAATGAAATGCAGAAAAAAACCCCACCCAATGAAATCCCTTACCATTTTCAGAAGGAAACCTTGTGGGCCTGGCCCTTTAAGGAAGGGGGTGGAGCCCCCAATAGCCCTGCTGTAGCTACAGGCTGGAACAGAGCTATGGGAGATGATCCCCTGGGAATGAACGCTATTTCTGGATCTAAAAGAACACCTCAGGGCTGGAAAAAAATGACAGCACCGAATATGGGGACTCTCACTGAATCAGAAGAAAATTAGTGACTAGGAACTGTGATGGACAGCCTCTAGTTCCACCCTCCAGTTCCAACCAATCCCTGCTTACAGGGGGTAGGCAGATACTAAGTGATATCAGCCAATGAGAGGCTGTGGAACCTTGGGGTGGGGGAGACTGATCTGGCCACCATGTGAGACAGGATGCTGGACTAGATGGACTATTGGTCTGATCCAGCAGGGCTTTTCCGATGTTCTCGTGAAGCTGTTGGTGTGACTTTGGGTCAGTTACAAGTTCTTTTAGAACTGTACTCTCAAAGAGCGCTCTCAGCCCCACCTATCTCACAGGATGCCTGTTGCCTCTTCTTCTTCTTCTTCTTCTTCTTCCCAGCACAGCTACCAACCTGAATCTATCTGCCTGAATATGTCATGTAAAATATGCGTCTATTTTTGTAAGTAAAATTTCTTTCTCTTGTTACCTTTTGAGTCAAGTCATCTTTGTAATTTGTTTGAGCAGCATTTTCCCCTTAACCAGGAAACATGGAGGATCAGGGCTACTGCATAAAGCTTCTGTGCTTCCAAAGAATGGTTTTTATTTTTTACATTTAACCCGATTTTACCTCCATCATTTGAGGATGTTGGATTAGCGGTTTATGCCGTATCTGCGCCACGACTGTTCTTTTAATAGCTTGTTTTTAATTGCTTGCACTTTTCTTTAGTGGCTTGTGTAAATGGCCTTCTTTATCTTTTAATGTCTGCGGTTTAAATGGTTTTGTTTTATGGTTTCAGTTGTCAGCATCTCCAGCAGGTCTCTGGAGAAGTGACAGATACATTTTCTAAATACCGAAATAATGAACAAATTAGTGATGCCCTGCCATGTTCCAGTTGTTAGCACGCCCCATCCAGCAAGTAGCAACAGGACAGCACCATCCAGAGGAGCTGCCCAGAATCTTGAAACAGTGCTGTGTCTGTGGAGTGGGTCAGAGGTGGGCCCTGCCGTGCTTATCATCATTTAGCAGTGGCTCAAGTGGTTAAGACGCTGAACTGCAGACCGGAAGGTCGGTAGTTCAGCAGTTCGAGACCCGGAGTGCTGCATGACAGAGTGAGCTCCCGTCTCTGGCCCCAGCTCCTGCCAACCTAGCAGTTCGAAAGCAAGAAAACTGCAAGTAGATAAATAGGTACCGCTTCGGTGGGAAGATAAACAGCATTCCGTGCACGGTGTCTATTCATGCCGGCCACATGGCCATGGAAACATCTTCAGACAGCACTGGCTTTTCAGCCTGGAAATGGAGATTAGCACCACATCCCTAGAGTTGTATTTGACTGGCTTTCAAGTAAGGGAAACATTTACCTTTACCTTTACAAGTGCTTAAGACGTTGAAATGCAGTTCGGAAGGTTAGTAGTTCATCAGTCTGAAGCCCGAGTGCTGCATGACAGAGTGAGCTCCCGTCTCTGGTCCCCGCTCCTGCCAACCTAGCAGTTCGAAAGCAAGAAATTGCAAGTAGATAAATAGGTACTGCTTTGGTGGGAAGGTAACAGTATTCCGTGCGCCTCGACGTTTAGTCATGCCGGCCACATGACCACGGAAACATCTTTGGACAACACTGGCTCTTCGGCTTGGAAATGGAGATCACCGCATCCGTAGAGTCAGATTCGACTGGCTTTCGAGCAAGGGAAACCTTTACCTTTTACCTTTACCTATGTCTCCAGATGGGAGTGGCTGTGTCTCAGTGGCAGAGCATCTGCTTGGCATGAAGAAGATCCCAGGTTCAATCCCCGGCATCTCCAGTTGAAAGGACCAGGTAGCAGGTGTTGTGAAAGACCTCTGCCTGAGATCCTGGAGAGCGGCTGCCAGTCTGAGGAAACAATACTGACCATCAGGGCTTTTTTTTATGGAAAAAGAGGTGCCAGAACTCTCAAGAGGGAAAGGAAGTTTTCAATCTGCATCCTGAAAATTCATGAACTTTTAAACATTTTTAAAGGAATTTTGTTGAAGAGGTTCCGGAACTCTGTTCCAGTGTGTTCCCCCAGAAAAAAAAAAAAAAACCCAGCTGACTGTGATGGACTCAGGGTCTCATTCAGTATAAGGCAGCTTCACGTGCTGAAGAAGGTCAGGGGCTGCAGCTCAGTGACAGAACATCTGCTTGGCATGCAGAAGGTTCCAGGTTCAATCCCCAGCATCTCCATTTTAAAAGACCAGGTAGCAGATGGGGTGAAAGACCTCTGCCTGAGACCTTGGAGAGCTGTAAAGAGTGGCTGTGGCTTAGTGGCAGAGCCTCTGCTTGGCATGCAGAAGGTCCCAGGTTCAATCCCCGACATCTCCAGTTGAAAGGACCAGGGGGTAGGTGATGTGAAAGACCTCTGCCTGAGACCCTGGAGAGCCTCTTCCAGTCAGAGTAGACCATACTGACCTTGATGGACTGAGGGTCTGATTCAGTATTAGGCAGCTTTATGCGTTTTCTGAATATTTCTTAGGAGAGTGGCAATGGCCCAGTGATAGAGCATCTACTTGGCATGTAGAAGGTCCCAGGTTCAATCCTCAGCATCTTCAGTTGAAAGGATCAAGTAGCAGGTGCTGGGAAAGACCTCGGCTTGGGACCCCGTGCAGAAGTGCTGCCTATCTGAGTGTCAGAATCTGCTGATTCAGACAAAGTATTTCTATTGCCTGCTGCTATGATTTCTGTCTTGCTGCTATGATTCCTGTTGCCATATATGATTCTATCGCACCTGCCATGTAGTTGCCCCCTCCACCATGTAAACCCTCACTTTGGCCAGTATGTGTGTAAACTATATGACCCCAGGTTTATGACCCTGACCAGGCCTGGGTTGTGTAACTGTCAGCCCGGGAGGATGACAACTTCAAAGCATGGGAACAATGGGCCTCTCACACTCCTGCCTCCGCATTCCATTCATCCCGGCTGGGACAGCAAGGGAGGACAGGGCCCATCTCTTATCAACGTGCGAAAGCCTCGAGGCCAGCGATTGTTATGTGAAATGGTAACATCTAAGGGGTCTGGTTTGGGAAGGGAAATTTACAACTTAACACCTCACTTTCTTTCCTGTGGGAAGCAAACGGCCAGAGACCCTTTTTGCCCGCCGTTTTTCCCCTTTAGTGATTGGCTACCTATGGGTAATTCAAACGGTTCTGAAAGGTATAATAGACCTGCTTCTGTCATATGCGTTATCTCTGACAATAATCCGAGAAGCTGTACCAATGTAGAGATTGGAAATAAAGAACTGTGTTTCATCAACAAAGATCTGATCCTTGACTACTTTGAGCAGAAGTCTCACACTGAGCAGACAGTATGATTTTGATGGACCAAGGATCTGACTCAGTATAAGGCAGCTTCCTGTGTCCACGGTCCTCTGGGAAGTGAGCAAGACTCCAGGAGCACCGTAAAGACTTACCAAATGTGTGGCAGGGGAGGAGCTTTTGTGAGTCACTGCTCCCTTCTTCAGATCATCTTTGTAATTTGTTTGAATAGCATTTTCCCCTTAACCAGGAAAGTGGGTGTGATAGTTAAGATGTCCGGCTGCAAACCCTTATCTTAAAGAAAGCAGAACCCTCCCTGGTTGCCTGGTAGACTTCCTAGTCATGTAAGGCAAAAAGCTCTCCAAAGACTCTTTCTCTCTCTCTGCATTCTCCCTCCCCCCACCCCCACCCCCCCCGCGATGTGCATATTTAACACCCGTAAACAAGTAAAGCTGTCATCTCTGGGAAGCAGCTGAGACTCGGAGTAACTGCAGCCCCTTTCTGTGTGAGAAAGACTCTGGCTCAGAGGCAGGGAGAGGCAGTGACCGTTGGACAAAGGCGGGCAACATTCAGGGTTTTTGCTAGACTTCCAGAAGGCTCCTTTCGTTGCAGGGGAGTCATTGCCATGGTAATGCCCATGGCCCATGGCCACAACAGAGGATAGGTGGAAAGTACTGGAGTCGGGAGGCCGGTAATAGTGAAATCAGCATAGTGGTTTATTCCAGGTCGAGATGGAACATGAGAAACCCCGGGCTCAGAGCCCTCTTTTATGCCGGTTGGAGATAATCCCCCAACCTCGCCCCAATGTCCTGATAGGACCTTAAGATAGTGGTTACAGTTCATAGGTCCCCTGGGGGAAACCTAGGCTCATGATTGGCGGTCGTCTAGGATCCGACCAGCTATTGTTCTACCTGGCCAAAGCTCAGGTAGATTCTGGCCATGTGCGATGACCATGTGGCAGCCGCCATTATGAGAGTCCCTGGCGACCGCGGTCTTGGTACACAACAATAGGGTTGCCAATCTCCAGATGGGGCCTGGAGATCTCCCAGAATTAGTTAGAAGAGGAGGAGGAGGAGGAGGAGGAGGAGATTGGCTTTATACCCTGCCCTTCACTCAGAGTCTCAGAGCGGCTTACAATCTCCTTTTCCCTTCCCCTCCCCACAACAGACACCCTGTGAGGTAGGTGGGGCTGAGAGAGCGTGGGTGACCTGAATTCAAATTCTCCATTGACATTAGAGGTAGGATTGCCATCTCCCCAACTGGGGCAGAGGATTCCCTGTCTCCAGGCACTGCCCTCCGCCCCACCACCAATCAGCTGGCTAATAGGGGGGGCTTACTGGCAGCGGTGGAGGCCTAAACCAGCATCTGTGTTGGCAACACAGGGACACTCAGATATTTGGGCAAAAACTCAGAAAATGGTCTCTACCATAACCTTTTTGCCCCGATACCAGAGAATCCCCACATCATTGGTGACATGATGACATCACTTCCGGCACACACCAGAAGTGACATCACCCTGTTGCAAGCGATGATGCTGAGACACCGGTATAGGACTCCCCTTTGGTTGGTTAAATTCCCCCACCCGTTGCCAGGGATACTGGGCCACCCTAAAAGTGGAGGAGACAAAACGGCCCAGTGTACAGAATGTTCACAGCCCCATTGTGACAAGAACCCCAAGGCTGCCATAATGACTGCAGGGCCTGCCTCTAGTCCACCCCACCACCAGGCATTTGGTGCCCCATAACTCTGAGGGTGAAGAAGAAAGAAGAAGAGGGGGGGGGATTATATCCCTCTTTTCTCTACCTTAAGGAGTCTCAACGCGGCTTACAATCGCCTTCCCTTCCTCTCCCCACAACAGACACCTTGTGGGGCGGGTGGAGCTGAGAGAGTTTGGGGAGAACTGTGATTGGCCCAGGGTCACCCAGCAGGCTTCATGTGGAAGAGGAGTGGGGAATCGATTAGAGTCTGTTGCTCTTAAGCACTACACCACACCATGCTGGTTCTCTGATCAGGGCTGGGGGAACCAGTTCCTGACTGGACCCAACTACAGCCATCTGAGCTGACATCTGAGGCACTTCAACCAAGTCTTGGCTTTGTTTGGGAGCGATGCAGTCAGTTCTTTCTAGTTGCAGAAAAGCATAATGCTACAGAGAAGGCGCATGTAGGGAGAATCACCTGGCATGGGTGAAGGGTGATTCAGTGACCGTTGCATAAATGCTCTACCCCATATATAGTTCAAGAGGGTAGGCATTTTGGTCTGCAGTTCAAGGTTCGTTTGATTGCACGAACCATGAACTTTCACAGATTTTTTCTGTTTCCTGAACCATTTCATGGTTCATTTGGTTCATGAGTTCAGGAAGTGGTGCAACAGCCCCCTTGTGAGTTAGAGGCGCCAAACCCACAGGGAGTCTTCAGCAGGCTCTCCTACACCCGTCCTCCAAGTTTGGCAAAGATTGGATTTGGGATGTCTGAGTTATAGCCAGTGCTCCCTCTAAGCTGTGGAGTCTTGTGAGCAAAAATTCTACTTTGTGAGCCCCTGGCATTAAAGTTGTGAGTGAGCGATTGGGCTCCTGCATAAATTAGTTGGCTCTGGAGCTATCCTTCCTGAGCTGAGACAAAAATGTATGAGCCGGAGGCTAAAAAACTGTGAGCTAGCTCACACTAACTCAGCTTAGAGGGAACACTGGTTTATAGCCCCCCCCAAAGCAGGTGCCCCTAGGAAAGCTCAGCTATGGCCCCCCTTTAAATCATCCATGCAGCAAGCAATTCTTCCTAACTTGCTCTTACATGAGGACTAACTCCTCTCTCTTCCTGCTGCAAAGCGAAAGCACAAACACACAGAGAGAGATACAATCTGCTCCCATAGAGCAGAATAGTAGCTCCGGGTTGGCTGCCAATCAAGCTATGGACAACTGCTATGGGTGTTACTAGGGCTCTCCGCAAGTCCACTTGCCTAGGAATTGATTGAATTGGTGCCCTGCTGTCTGGAGAATGAACCTTTCCAATGAACCTAACAAACTTCCACGGAAAAGAGGCGGTTTTTCATTCGGGAACAATGCAACCAAGCGAACCAGTTCAAAATGAACCATGAACCAGTTCAAAATGAACCATGGTTTGGGCTCGAACCACGATTCATTTCTTGGTTTGTGCCCATCCCTAGTTGGCAGTAGAACGGCTAGGTTCAAGTCCAGGACCACTTTAGTGGTCAACAAGATTTTGGGGGTATGAGTGTGAGAGTCCTACAGAGTCAGTCACCAACAAGTGTCCTTAAACAGGAATGCTTTCTTGAGAAAGGTCTGCTATGGTCATCTGCACTTCTTGTGTTAGTAATGGTCGACACAGCCCCAATCAGGACAATTATACAGAATTCAAAAAGGGGGTTGGTAATGCATTGCAACCAATCACCATGTCAGAGAAAAGGTGCTTAAAATACTGGTTTACGGTTCCCAGAGGAAAAGCGGGAAGAATTAGAATCAGACAGGAGAAGAGATACATGGGCAGGCACCAACAGTCTCCCAAGGTCAGAACAGCTCGAAGAGCGATAAGCATGCCATGAGAAATATAACATTCCCACAGACCCGACGTCAAGGGTTCACTCATCCCACCTCCCGGGCAGGAGATGGCAGCATTAGCTGACAATGAGCTTTCGAGAGTCAAAGCTCCCTTCATCAGATACCTGTTGTTGGTAGGATTGCCAGCTCCAGTTTGGGAAATTCCTGGATGTTTTGGAGGTGGAGTTTGGGGAGAGGAAGGACTTCAGTGGGGTAGAATGCCATAGAGTCTACCTTCCAAAGTGCTCATTGTCTCCAGGTGAACTGATCCCTGTCACCGGGAGATCAATTGTAGTAGTGGGAGATCGCCAGCCACCACCTGGAGGTTGACAACCCTAGTTGTCAGAGATGGTGTTCCTGATGGCTTGTGGTCCATCTTCGTGGGGGATGCTGGTGTATAGAGACTCAACATCCATGGTGGCCAAAACTGTGTTACATGGACAGAGGGAACTTTGACTCTTGAAAGCCCAAGCCCTGAAAATAGATTTAGGTGGATCGCCATGTTGGTCTGAAGCAACAGAACAAAGTTTGAGTCCAGTGGGCACCTTTAAGACTTTGAGGAAGTCTGTTTCAATGTATCTGAAGAAGTGTGAGTGCCCACAAAAGCTCATACCCAGAATTAATCTTTGTTGGTCTTAAAGGTTCCACTGGACTCAAAATTTGTTCTGCTGCTTCAGACCAACATGGCTGCCCACCTGACGCTTTCTTCATGGAAGGCTCCACATTAACCCACATAGAATGGAACTCCATCAAACTTATGAAGAAACTTGCACAGATGCCTATAGGTAAGGCTTGAGGAAGTCTGTTTCAGTACATCTAAAGAAGTGTGCATGCGCATGAAAGCTTATACCCACAACTAAACTTTGTTGGTCTGAAAGGTGCCACTGAACTCAAACTTTACCCTGAAAATAAGAACAATAGGTGGTGGGGAAGGGAAACATATATGGGAAATAGCTAGATTTGAGGCCAATAGCACCTTAAAGACTAACATCTGGAATCTATATGTGTTTCCATTCCCCACCACCTTATTGTTCTGTTTAAACCCCAGTGAAAACTGGAAAGCAGTTCCTGGAAGAAAGGAGAGAAAGAGAGAGAGAGAGAGAGCTATGCTCTCCTCCCACACTAGATTATTTACAGCCAGCTCGGGGCGTCCAGGGCATGAACTCCCCAGGAATATAGATCTAACTCTGGGCATTGGGTTTCCTTGCCAACAGAGCACTCAATCAAAATCCAATAATGGATTTGTGCATATCTGTGTGTGTGCGCACGTGTGGTGTGCTCGCACAGGCCGGCTGTCCCGTCTGCACAGTGGCTTAGAAATCATCTGACTCGGGCGGCTGACTGCTTGTCAATCACACGGAGGAAACCGGGGGGGGGGGGGGGAGAGAGATCTGCTCTCAGAGCAAATTATAGGGATGCCATTCTCCAGGTGGGACCTGGGGGTCCCATGGAATCACAGCTCATCTCCAGACTGCTGAATCAGTTCCCCACCCGAGAAAAGGGAACTGATTTCTCTGTTTTTTTAGGAAAGCTAGAAGAATAGATGCTTTTGAATTCTGGTGCTGGAGAAGACTCTTGAGAGTCCCTTGGACTGCAAGGAGATCCAATCAGTCAATCCTCAAAGAAATCGACCCTGACTATTCCCTGGAAGGCCAGGCACTGAAGCTGAAGCTCAAATATTTTGGCCACCAAATGAGAAGGGAGCACTCCCTGGAGAAGACCCTGATGCTGGGAAAGACTGAAGGTCAAAGAAGAAGGGGACGGCAAAGGATGAGATGGTCAGACAGTGTCATCGATGCAACAAACATGAAGTTGAGCAAACTCCAGAGGACGATGGAAGACAGGAGGGCCTGGCGTGGGGTGGTCCATGGGGTCGTGAAGAGTCGGACTCGACTGTGCAACTGAACAACAAGTTAAGGGGATTCATCTGAGCTTCCCATCTGAACGCTCTAAACATCTGACCCAAACTGCTACACTTTTCTTCCTCTAATATTTTTTTTTTTAAGAAAATCATGGCAACTTTACCCGGCACTCTCTCATATCCTCTGAGTCCTGCATTTGGGATTGCTGGTTGCCATCTTCAGGGACGTCCCGTTCCGTGACTTCTTATTCCAGAAAACGCAGACATTTGCACAAGAAAGAGGCATCTTGTTTTCCCCAGGTAGCAGTAGGAGTGACGTTTTCTCTTCCTCGGCCTGAAGTCTCCGAGCAGAGTTTTTCAAAGTCATCGGAGTGGAAGAAAGTATTTGAAAAGTATAATAGTCGAGCAAACACAAAAGGACAACATTTAGCGGTACAGATGCTAATGTTTGTGGCAACGCTTCCATCGGGTGGGAGAGCCGCCTTTTCCCGGGATCTGCAAAGCCGAGCCGTCATCCGTAATCTGCATTAATTGCTGGCAGTTTGACAGATAAGAAAATTACATATCTGAGGCAGGAGTGAAAAAGAACTGACAGTAAACAAGTCGGTACCAACACCCTTTTTTTGTGCAAAAAGAGGCTGTATAAATACAGGGGGATCCGTGTTATTATCGGCTTCGCTTGGGAAAGTGTGGCAGCTTCAAACCAGGAACCTCTACATGGCAAAATGGTACATCACTGTTTCAAACCCGTTCCTTGTCATCCGTCCATCATTCTCAATTGGCAGTCGATTTATTATCTCTATTTATTCAATTATTGTGACATATACATACAACGAACCCTATGATTCAGTGGACCCTCACAGCAGCTGAACAAGTATTATTAAACAAGACAATATTGCGGGGAAGGGTTGTGGCTCAGTGGTAGAGCATCTGCTTGACACGTAGAAGGTCCCAGGTTCAATCCCCGGCATCGCCAGTTGAAAGGACCAGGCAGGAGGTGATGTGGAAGACCTTGGTCTGAGACCTTGGAGAGGTGCTGCCAGTCTGAGTAGGCAATACTGACCTTGATGGACCATTGGTCTGATTCAGTAGAAGGCAGCTTCATGTGTTCAGGATGGTCAGTGAAGGGGCCACGGCTCAGTGGCAGAGCATCTGCTTGGCATGCAGAAGGTCCCAGGTTCAGTCCTCAGCAATGCTCCCTCTAAGCGGTGGAATCTTGCGAGCAACAATTCTACTTTGCGAGCCCCTGGCATTAAAGTTGTGAGCGAGCGATCTGGCTGCTGCATAAATTAGTTTGCTCTGGAGCCCTCCTTCCTGAGCAAAGACAAAAATGTGTGAGCTGGAGGCTAAAAAACTGTGAGCTAGCTCACACTAACTCAGCTTAGAGGGAACACTGGTCCTCAGCATTTCCAGTTAAAAAGATCAGATGATGTGAAAAAATGTCTCCGTAAGGCCCTGGAGAGCCACTGCCAGCCTGCATAGAAAAGAGAAAGAGTCCAGTAGTAGCGCCTTAAAGACTAGCAAAATACGTGGCAGGGTAGGAGCTTTCGTGAGATACTGCTCACGTCTTCAGATATCTAAGCTGTGGAGTCTTGTGAGCCAAAATTTTACTTTGTGAGCTACTGGCAGTAAAGCTGTGAGCAAGCAATTTGGCCGTCCTTCCTAAGCGAAGACAAAAAATATGTGAGCCAGAGGCTAAAAGACTGTGAGCTAGCTCACCCTAACTCAGCTGAGAGGGAACACTGCCTGCCACGTATTTTGCTAGTCTTTAAGGAACTACTGGACTCTGGGTCTTTTCCACTGTTACAGACAGACTAAGACGGCGACCCATCTTGATCAGTCTATGTAGAGAATACTAACTTTGATGGAATGATGGTCTGATTCAGGATGACAACTCTCAAGTCAGCCTCCCAGTTGTGTGCCTGATGACAATGTTTCTTTGATGGGCACTAATGACTGGAAGATGTTTCTTCCACGGCAAATGATGGCTGGTGAGTGGTGCTAATCCAGAACACAGTTACCAGTCATGGCAGAACTGAGTCCAGGCCTGTGGTTTGTGTGTAGGGCAGAGAGAAAACAGTTCCGAGAAACACCTGAGTTTCGTGGCTAGCTAGAAGAAGGATGCTTTGCTTTGAGGGCAAGTGATGCTCTGTGCTGGGGGGGGCAACAGTGGGAGGGCTTCTAGTATCGTGGCCCCACTGCTGGACCTCCTGAGGGCACCTGGTGTTTTTGGCCACTGTGTGACACAGAGTGTTGGACTGGATGGGCCACTGGCCTGATCCAGCATTTGGCTTCCTTTATGTTCTTATATGTTCTTATGAGGGACACGATGCTGTTTTCCAGATCAGGCGTTTAAGTAGTGGCCGCCCAATATATACATCTTGGCCCTGACCCGATTTTATCCAATCTTATCTGTCAGCCAGTGTGATCATCTATAAAGACTACATCTGGGCGATGCTCTGATATACCAAGCTGAAGACACGCCATCTGTATAATGTTTATGCTGTTTTATATGTTTTAATGTTTTAGGATACTGTATTTCTTATTGTGTATTCTGTTGTTAGCCGCCCTGAGCCGTTGTGTGGCGGGGAGGGCGGGATATAATGAAATAAATAAATAAATATATGAGTACCTGCCTGCTTCTGCATATTTATGGTGTACGTGTAAATCAAATTTTATTGCAGTAAAAGAGGAGCTACCAGCATCTGAGAAAATGTGCATGCATAGTAGTGCTTAAATGACAACAGAAAGAATATCAGAGGGTAGCAGCGCTGGTAGAACAGCTAGATTCAAGTCCAGTAGGACCTTAGAGACCAACAAGATTTTCGGGGTATAGGCTTTTGAGAGTCAGAGATCCCCAAGGTGCTCCTGGACTCAAATGTACTTCAAGAACATAAGAGAAACCAATGTTGGATCAAGCCAATGGCCCACCCAGCCCAACACTCTGTGTCGCACAGTGGCCAAAACCCAGGTGCCATCAGGAGGTCCACCAGCAGGACCAGAACTCCAGAAGCCCTCCCACTCTTGCCCCCCAAGCACCAAGCTCACTGAGTCCAACATTCTGTGTCACACAGTGGCCAAAACCCAGGGGCCATCAGGAGGTCCACCAGCAGGACCAGAACTCCAGAAGCCCTCCCACTCTTGCCCCCCAAGCACCAAGCTCACTGAGTCCAACATTCTGTGTCGCACAGTGGCCAAAACCCAGGTGCCATCAGGAGGTCCACCAGCAGGACCAGAACTCCAGAAGCCCTCCCACTCTTGTCCCCCAAGCACCAAGCTCACTGAGTCCAACATTCTGTGTCACACAGTGGCCAAAACCCAGGGGCCATCAAGAGGTCCACCAGCAGGGCCAGAACTCCAGTGGCCCTCCCACTGTTGCTTCCCAAGTACCAAGAATACAGAGCATCACTGTCCAAGACAGAGTGTCCCATCTACACCTTGTGGCTAATAGCCACTGATAGATTTCTGCTCCAGATGTTTATCCAAACCCCTCATGAAGCTATCTGTGCTTGTAGCTGCCACCACTTCCTGAAGCAGTGAATCCCACGTGTTGATCACTCTTTGGGGGAAGAAGTAATAAAACAATTATAGTTCAAGCCAGTCTGTAGCAAAGAGGGGAACCCTTTGGGGGGAACATCAAGCCAGCTGCAAAATATCTCAGCTGTGCTTCTTTGACTCCTTCCTGTCTGCTGGGGTGCCCGCACAGGCCTAAGCTGAAGGGCAAGGGGCAAAGGCAACCCTAGATCACACCAAGGGATGGGTTCAGCGCCCGGCCTCATGGTCCCCTCCAGTCCCAAATGCTTCTGGGGGTAGGGTTGCCAAGTCTTTTCAACGGTGGGGGAGTCCTGTACCCGGTCTGGGAGTTCTGCATGCATGCTTTGCGCACGCGTGCCATGGTGACATCTCCCGGAAATTACATCATCACGCTGGACACGTTGCCAGGGGAATGCTCTGGCAATCGCCCAAAAACTCTATGGTACCATAGAGTTTTGGGGGCGATTCCTAGAGCGTCGCCCCGGCAATGTGCCCAGTGTGATGACGTCACTTCCAGGAGACGTCATCACGCTGGGGCAGTCGGCTGGATCGGGCCACTTCCGGGGTGGGGTTCCCCCCGCTGGCCAAATCTAGGCCAGCGGACTGGGGACCCCTTTAGCGGGGGATTCTCCGCCCCCCCGGGGGGACTTGGCAGCCCTATCTGGGGAGGAGGTGAGTGTACCCAGCAACCCAGTCCCTTTTGTTTCTCACTCCTTCAGGATGCTTTCTGGCAAGCCCGGTTCAGTGATGCTATCGAGCCATCCATCATCGGAGCAATGACCTTTTGATTAGAGCTTACACAAATACATCATCAAAGCCCCACCGATCAGCCAGCTGCTTTTCCGATCATGCATTCATGTCATACATCATCCGGCTGCTGTTGAGGGATGATGGATTCACAGTCCAGATCATCAGAACGCTGTTGCTCACCTGACAAAGGGGTCGCTTGGCAGGAACAAAGGCAGGGGCCAGGGGAGATGTTTGCATAAAGGCCTATGGGTGTTTTTAAAAGGAGAGGCTTTCCAGATGGGCTGGGCAGATGGAGCACTGCCAAAAGGGAGAGAGAACAAGCAGGCACTGATGGAGAATCTGGGTAGAGCCACACAGGGCGACACTGAGGTCTGTCAAGTCTAGAAGACTGTTTCCGAGAACAGCGAAGCAAAGCATGAAGAATGGCGTAACGTAGTCCTTGACCCAGATGGCCCAGGCAAGCCTGGTCTCAGAAGCTGAGCAAGGCCGGCCCTGGTCAGTATTTGGATGGGAGACCACCAAAGAAGTCCAAAGAGTAATTTACACATGGAATTCAGTGCCGCTGGAAGTGGTGGTGGCTACAAGCATAGATAGCTTCAAGTGGGGACTGGATAAACATGTGGAGCAGAGGTCCATCAGTGGCTGTTAGCCCCAAGGTACAGATGGACTACTCTGTCTGGGGCAGTGGTGCTCTGTATTCTTGTTGGGCAACAGTGGAAGGACTTCTGGAGTTTAAGCGCCGGATGGACCTCCTTCTTGCACCTGGGTTTTGGCCACTTGTGTGACTCAGAGTGTTGGATTGGGTGGGCCACTGGCCTGATCCAACATGGCTTCTCTTATATTCTTATGTCTGGGGCAGTGATTCTCTGTCTTCTTGGTGCTTTGGGGAGCCATGGTGGGAGGGCTTCTGGAGTTCCGATCCCATTGATGGACCTCCTTCTTGCACCTGGGTTTTGGCCAGTGTGTCACTCAGAGTGTTGGACTGGGTGGGCCATTGGCCTGATCCAACATGGCTTCTCTTAGGTTCTTGTGTCTGCAGCAGTGATGCTCTGTATTCTAGGTGCTTAGGGGAGCAAGGGTAGGAGGGCTTCTGGAGTTCCAGTCCCACTGGTGAACCTCCTGATGGCACCCAGGTTTTGGCCACTGTGTGACACAGTGGAGGGGCCATTGGCCGCCTGATCCAACATGGCCTCTCTTGCATCTTGATGTCTCTCGCCTTGAAAGCCCTATGGGGCCACTATAAGTTGGCTGTGACTAGACAGCACTTCCCACCGCCATCAAGCATAGCCCCAGGGTTTGAAGAAGGTCCAGCCATCCCCTCCTGAGCTTTCTGCCTGCCGTCTGGGACAGAGCCAAACTCGCACTTGACTTGCTTCTGGCCAACAGAAGCCTGACCCCAGGAGAGGATACCAGCTTTCCTCATTGTTCTGCCCCAACCTGTCCCTTGGGTGACTTGGCCCAAAAACCAGCCTCTGCCCAGCATCATGTCTTCAGAGATCGAATGGCTCTGCACGTGGAGGTTCCATTAGCACACTGGCTTTCACAACCACTCACCATTTCTAGATTCTATCTCTGTGAATTTGCCCGAGCCACTGAAAAGGTATCAAGAGCTGTGGCTGTGGCTGTGGCCGTCATCTTGAGAGCCAGCTTGGTGTTGTGATTAAGAGTGGTGGACTTTAATGTGGAGAACCGGGTTTGAATCCCCACTCCTTCTTCACATGAAGCCTGCTGGGTGACCTTGGGCCAGTCACGGCTCTCTTTGAACTCTCTCAGCCCCACCTGCCTCACAAGGTTCCTGTTGTGGGGAGAGGAAGGGAAAGGGGATTGTAAGCCACTCTGAGACTCCATAAGGTAGAGAAAAGTGAGGTATAAAAACCTATTCTTCTTCTTGTGGCAGTGAGTTCCATGGGGAAGTCAACCACAGTCAAAAGCTCCACTGGTGCGACAACTGCAAAGTCCCTTTCTCCATGGTAATGTGGCTGGTTTTGGAAAGCTGCTTCAGTTCTAGGTGTACTGTAGGGCAGAAAGGGGAGGCAAATGAGAGCCAATGCTCCTGTTCAGCGCTAACAAAGCCAACCCATTTTTGTAACAAATCTCGCTCTCTTTCGCTCTCTCTCGTGCGCCGGCAGTTGTGAGTGCGACATTTGTGTGCTTTTGCAGTCACGTTCCTTTTCCTCCGGAACGGAGCCGAACGTCCATCAGTACAGCTGCGAGATGCAATAATTAGAGATTGTCGCTCCAAGGGCTGAGCTGAGTGCGAGATCCGTTTCGCTGAGCCCTGCAATATGCACTACAGGATGCACCCTGCACTCTAGATAACAATCAACACGGCCACACTTTCATTAGGAAGTAAAATTCCATCCGCTGCCACCATAATGTCCCCAGGCGGACTCAGCCCCTCTAAGGGAGATTTTAAGGAGTCAATTAACTCCCAAAGACTCTGTTACTCCTTCCGTCTGGGTCAATATATCCTCATTCAACTTAATGGAATGTACATTGGGTCAGAAACCAGGAACGAAGCAGCCGGCATCACCATATAGCTCTCCATGCCGAATGAAAATTAGCAGCTTAATAGCCCCAAACCGCTGGCAGAAACAGGCGGGGATAATTTATAATCTGCTTTTAAAATAATTCACTCTTGGCTCCGTTGGCTCTTGGAAAAGTCGTCTTCTCCCAGCCCGGGAAGGATTAGAATGGGTCATGATCACAAACGATCAATACAATTGATTGAGCACTAATAGATTCCAGAAGCATGAAATCTAATTAAGTCACCATTGAGTGTTTTCCTTCTCTCCATTTTTAAAAAAAAAGGTTGCTGCTTCTAGCATGCAAAAGCTTAGGTTTCCCTTGCTCGAAAGCCAGGGACCAATACAACTCTAGGGCTGCAGTGCTCATCTCCGTTTCCAAGCCGAAGAGCCAGCGCTATCCAAAGATGTTTCTTTGGTCACGTGGCCAGCATGCGTAGACGCTGAGGTGCACAGAATGCTGTTACCTTCCCACCAAAGTGGTACCTATTTATCTACTTGCGATTTCTTGCTTTCGAACTGCTAGGTTGGCAGGAGCTGGGAGACCAGAGATGGGAGCTCACTCGGTCATGCAGCACTCGGGTCTCGAACTGCTGAACTACTGACCTTCCGGTCAGCAGTTCAGTGTCTTAACCACTTGCTTAACCACTAGCTTAGGCTAGGATAAAAAAGCTGTTGTCTGTTTTTAAAGTGTTTCAAGACTCCTGCTTGTTTTACCTTCATCTGCGAATCCCATAAACAGGAAGACGGGTTAGGTGAACAGTAGGAGTGTACGGAGCAAATTCGAGCCACTAATGGGCCTCATGATACATGACATTTCATAGGTGTGCATCTAAGACTCTGTGTGAAAGCAGTCAATGCATAGAATCATAGAGTTGGAAGGGACCTCCAGGGTCATCTAGTTCAACCCCCCGCGCAATGCAGGAAATTCAGAAAGACCTCCCCCTCCACACCTGCAGTGACCCCTGTTCCATGCCCAGAAGATGATTTTAAAAACCCTCTGGGATCCCTGGACCAACCTGGCCTGCAATCACAGAATTTTGATCTAGAGAAGGAATGGTGCAAATATGGATGCAATCAGTTCCACCCGATATCCATAACCTGATAAACGCCAGCAAGAGGCCCGCAGGATTTGACTTGCCGTGTAAAGTATGGAAGACGGGTAATAGAATATACGAACAGGCTTTGGCAGCTGTGCAGACCTGTTCTTTAAACGGTGCAAAATACCAGGAGCCAAATGCGATTCCAATGGAGCCCACCAAGCTATTTTCCTACTCTCACAGGGAAGTGAGTGTTGTGCTTTCCTGGGAGATGTGACAGAGCTCTTTGAACTCTCCCCAGCTGCGACTGAGTGGACTGAAAACTTAGATAGGCGTATTTAGAAGGATTGCCCATCGGCCAGCATACCCATTCCGTCAACTTGGTTACATGTTTTATATAACATGCTTCTGTGGGTGACTCTGCAATGATGATCATGGTCATGGTCATGATGGCCCTCCGTAGGAACTGGCTGACCACTGTGTGAGACAGGATCCTCCTGGACTAGATGGACCCCTGGTCTGATCCAGCAGGCTCTTCTGATGTTCTTATGAAGGCCTCAGCTTCTGTGCCCTGTTATTGGCCCTCCAGAGGGACCGATTGGCCACTATGTGAGACAGGATGCTGGACTAGAGGGACCCCTGGTCTGATCCAGCAGGGCTCTTCTGATGTTCTTATAAAGGCCTTGGCCTCTCTGCCCTGTTGTTGGCCCTCCAGAGGAATCGGTTGGCCTCTGTGTGAGACAGAATGCTGGACTAGCTGGATCCCTGGTCTGATCCCACCGGGCTCTTCTGATGTTCTTCTCAGGGGAAGGCCTCGGTCTTTTTGCCCTATTGTTGGCCCTCCAGAGGAACTGGTTGGCCACTGACTAAGACAGGATGCTGGACTAGATGGACTATTAGTCTGATCCAGCAGGGCTCTTCTGATGTTCTTACCAGGGGAAGGCCTCGGCCTCTCTGCCCTGTTGTTGACCCCCCAGAGGAACTGGCTGGCTACTGTGTGAGACGGGATGCTGGACTAGATGGACCCTCGCTGGTTTGATCCAGCAGGGCTCTTCTGATGTTCTTATGTTCTCTGCAAACCCTGTCCCCCTCCCCTGCTCTGCTCCCCAGTGGCCACACATCTCTGGCTCTGGACCCAATGCAAATGTTCCCCCAGCCTCCCTCTTCCTTGCACATTTCCGCCAGTCAGATCACATGGTGGGACTGCAAATTCACTGGAGACGGGCCGAAGACCATCGCACGGGTCTGGATTCGCTGCCTTGCATGACCCACAGCTTTCCAGCCATCATTGAGCCGCTCCTAATTATGCCATCATCCCCAGACTGATTCGTACCCTGGCAGACAGATGCCTCTTCATGGGCAGCCGCTGCCTTTCCCCGACATAAATTGGAATTATTGTTTTGCGTGTGCATTGTCAGGAAAAATGACACCCCTGCTGATACGGCAGAAGCGGCTCGTTTTCAGCGCAGAGCTAAACAGGTATTGTCAGGCGCAAGATGGCAAGGCGTTTTCTCCCTTTCAGACAGAGAAGTCTCATTATCGCAAAGTGTAATGGATTGCACTCCGGGGAGACGGTGTCGGAGAGGGACGGCAAAGAGCTGCGGAGCAGAGACGGGATCTGGCAACCTGGCTGAAGCAGCAGGGTTTTCTAACTGGATTTCTCAGAGGAGGTTCTTGAGGGGGGGGGTTCACTCTGATCACCGGGGTGATCACCCGGGAACTGACAGGGGAGCCTGACGTGTTGATTCTCTTACTGGACTGCCAGTTTGCTGCTGGTGGTTTGGAGGGCGGACTCTAATCTGGGAGAACTGGGTTTGATTCCCCACTCCTCCACATGCAGCCGCTGGTGTGACCTTGCATCAGTCCTCAGTTCTTTCAGAGCTGTTCTCTCAAGAGCAGTCCTCACAAGAGCTCTCTCAGCCCCACCTACCTCACAGGGTATCTGTTTTGGGGAAGGGAAAGGAGATTGTGAGCCGCTTTGCATCTCCTTCGGGTAGTGAAGGGCGGGGTATAAATCCAATCTCCTCTTCTTCTACCTCCCAGCAGCATTTTAAACTCCTGAGCATGGAAAAGAGCCAGAGTCCAGCAGCACCTTCAAGACTCACAACATTTGTGGCCGGGGAGGAGCTTTTGTGAGCTCCCTTCTTCAGGTACAGCTCGAATGCGGGTCCATCTGTCCATATATCTTGGAGAGTGAAGTGATTGCAGATGCCAAATAGTAGGTGGATAACAATAGCAGGTAAATGACAACAGAAGGCGTGATTGGATGAGGTGTGATATGCAGAGGGGTAGTAGGAGGAGTGGAGAAATCAGCACTGGTAATGAGACAGGAAACAGAGGTCTCAAACACGGGTCTTAAAACCTCGGTTTCCTGTCTCATTACCAGAGCTGATTTCTCCACTCCTCCTACTATCCCTCTGCCAATCACACCTCATCCAGTCATGCCTGCTGTTGTCATTTCCCTGCTATTGTCATTCGGCATCTGAAATCACTCCCCTCATCAAGATATAAGGACAGATGGACTCCCATTCTAGTTGTATCTGAAGAAGTGAGCAGTGACTCCTGAAAGCTCACCCCCGCCACAAATGTGGTTTGCCTTGAAGGTGCTCCTGGACTCTTGCCCTTTTCTACTGCTACGGACAGATGAACACGTCTACCCATCTTGATCCGTCTCCATGGGAGGCACCACATTAAGTCGTACAGAATGGAAACCCCTCAGCCTTGTAAAGAATCACTCCACTCTCCAAGATAGAAGGACAGAGGGACTCTCATTCTAGCCGTATCTGAAGAAGCAAACGACTCTCAAAAGCTCATACCCTGCCACACAGTTTGTTCATGGAATCACAGAGCTGGAAGAGGCCTCCAGGGTCATCTAGTCCAACCCCTTGCACAGTGCAGGAAATTCACAAATACCCCCCCCCCTCAGCCCCAGGGACCTTTGCTCCATGCCCAGAAGTTAGTCTTTAACATGCTTCTGGACTCTTGCTCTTTTCTACTGCAACAGACAAACACGGCTACCCAACTTGATCTATCTCCTGGAGTCCTTCTGGGGCAGCTACCCAGACTAGGAGTTCCACTCGGCCATGATTCCAGGTCTTCCTGCAGGGCATAGGCTAAAGCAGGTTGTGAAAGCCATTCTAACTTTGGAGGGCCATACTCATATCCACCAAGATCCTTGGGGATAGTTGGTGGACCCTGGCGGTAGGAAGAAGCAATTCTGCCTTGCAGTCAAACAAGGTCAAAAGGCCTTGGGCTGTGGTCACACAGCAAGGTTACCGCGGTTTGTTCTCACTGTAGATTTGATCGGGAATGTTTTTAGCAGGTTCAGATAATAAAACATCCCATGCCCAACCGCTCGCATTGTGCAATGAGGCTCCAGGCACTGTCCAGACAGCCGTGCTGCCCAAGTGGCGGCGCGGCACATTTTTTAAAAAAAATGCCGCACTGAACAAAATTAACTACCGACGTGTAACCGAGCACTGTTTTATGTGTGCTTGAGCATTCATGCATTTGATATATTCAGCGCAGGAATGGTCATGCACACAGCAGTTAAAGCCGGGGGGGGGGGGAAACAATCACAAGAAGGACGTACAGATGACCTAATCGCAATAAGAAGAAGAAGAAGAAGAGATTGGATTTATACCCTGCCCTTCACTACCCAAGGGAGTCTCAGAGCGGCTTACAAACTCCTTTCCCTTCCCTCCCCAGAACAGACACCCTGTATATTTTTCATCTCCTGAGCCATACATTCCTGGATAAGTGATTTTAAATCTTTAATAGACAATTGAGTTATACACATTGTACTTTGTTTTAAGAAACTTCGTATGCCTGCTTGCCCTGGGTGGGGCTGAGAGAGCTCTGAGACAACGTCCTTCAGAGAACAGCTGGTACAGAGCTATGGCTTGCCCAAGGTCATCCAGCAGCTGCAAGTGGAGGAGTGGGGAATCAAACCCGGTTCTCCCAGATTAGAGTCCGCGCTCCTAACCACTCCACCAACTGGATCACTGCAAGAGACGTCTGTCCAGATCAGGTGAAATCACGGATTCAAAGTGCAAATACCGGAAAGTACTTGATTGTCCAGGTGAAGGAAAACTTGCTAGAGAGCCGGGAGGATTGCGTGAAACCCGATCAAAATGACCCAAGATTGATGTCAGTGCTGCCAAGCAAAGGATGTCAACCTGCCTGCTAGTTTCAGGAGTCAACACTGCATTCCTCACCACCTATCCACAAGGGTGGCTGAATCTCTTGCAGTAGCAGAGACCTCCTGGCCTCAACTCCCATTCCCAGCCATCACATGACAGGGGGACAGAGGAAGGGGGAGATCTGGCATCACTTCAACATATGACATCACTTCCTGTGCAAAACTGGAAGTGATGTCATCACATTGGCATGACACTCTAGGATTCACCCCAAAACACTACGATTTACCCAGAGGTTGGGGTGGATCCTAGAACATTGCCCTGATGCGGTGACATCCCTTCCAAACTTGTGGCAAAGTGATGTTGTACATTGGCGCATTGCTGAATCCTTTATACCCCCAACCCTGATTTCTCCCACTGGGGTGCCAGCTAGGGCAAAAAAAGAAATTATTCTATTTAGAAACTCTTCTCTCTCGCTCCCACGGAGTCCTCTGATGCATATATTTGTTGCAGAAATTGTCTCTTTTCTCTCTCTCAAATCTTTTGCTCTCTCCCCGGCAAAGTCGATATTATCTTTTTGTTGATCTTTATAAGAAGCTATGAAATCTCTCTGTCGCACTCTCTCTCTCATCACAAAATTAAAAAGAAATAAAAAGCGAGGCCTGGGCATGTTTGTGCATTTTTCTCCGAGATTTCTTGTGAAAGCCTCGTTTTCTT
The DNA here is from genome assembly GCA_029233225.1 of Lepidodactylus listeri. Lineage (NCBI taxonomy): Eukaryota > Metazoa > Chordata > Lepidosauria > Squamata > Gekkonidae > Lepidodactylus > Lepidodactylus listeri. The sequence continues at coordinate 99,592,148 of JARCFY010000011.1, read as the reverse complement.
TGGACGGCTCGGGTGCCAATGGGACTTGACAAAGGATTGACGTCTGGGGTGCTCGGATCGAATCCCGCCTCTGCGTTCCAAAACAGTCTTGGCCAGGGATGGAGATCATTTGCATTGCAATTTTTAATAATTCCTCAGGAACAGAATCCCTGCGGAGGCTGTGTTTATTCCCTTCTTTGGCCCAATGCAATTTGGAAAGCAAAACGCAATATGAGGCAATCATCAGATTGCTCTAGATGGCGAGGTTTTCTTTCTGGCACGATCCAGTCCTTTCTTGGAGGACGGGCTGTGTGCAAAAGATGCCAAGCACATGGACCCCAGGAAGTCATCATTGTACATTATTTTGGGTTGCCATCCTCCTGTTGGGCTTGGGTTTGCCAACCGCCAGGTGGCACCTGGAGATCTCCTGCTATTACAGTTGATCTCTAGACAGAAACGTCAACTGGAGAAAATGGCTGCTTTGGAGGATGGACTTTATGGCATTGTTCCCTGCTGAGGTCCCTGTCCTCCCCAAACCCTTCTCTCCCCAGGCTCCATCCCCAAAATCTCCAGGTACTTCCCAACCTAAAGCTGGCAACCCTAAATCTGGTGGGCCTGGGGATTTCCCAGAATTACAGCTCATCTCCAAACGACAGAGATCGGTCCCCCTGGAGAAAATGGAGGCTTTGGAGGGTAGACTCTAGGGCAGGGGTGGCCAACCTTGCTTAACGTAAGAGCCACATAGAATAAACGTCAGATGTCTGAGAGCCGCAAGACAGGAACAAATATCACACACACGTTTTTATTTTTTTAAATATGCAAATTTGCTTTTTATTAACGTTAAATGGGACTGCCAAAAATAAAAACAAACGAGGAAAACCGGTTATTGATAATGATATTACTTGTTTGCTAATGATATTGAGAGAGAGAGAGAAAAAGAGAGAGATGGAAAGAAAGAATTAAGGAAGTGGAAAGAAAGAGAGAGAGAGAAACTAGGAAAGCAAATAGATGGGAGGGAGGAGGGAAGGAAGGGAGAAAGAGAGAAAAAGCATGCCTCTCCTTTGCTTTCCCAGCTGCCCTGCCAGGAGCCGCACAATATGTGTGAAAGAGCCGCATGTGGCTCCCGAGCCACAGGTTGGCCACCCCTGCTCTAGGGCATTGTACCCCACTGAGGGCCTTTCCCAGGCACTGCCTCCAAATCTCCAGGTGTTCCCCAGGTCCGAGCTGGCAACCCTAACATAATTCCCCCCAACACACACACAGTTCTCCCCCTGCCCTGTTGGCAGGGTTTCAGGGCATGTCTGAATCAATTCCAAGCCCAACTAGAAGATCTTTATTCTCCTCTAGAAATCTGGGCCCATCATGCCTTAGAGATGTCTGTCTATTTCATTCTGCTCTGTCATAACCTCCGAGGAGCGCCCTCTTTAAGATTTACCATCTGCAAGTTGATTCTGGCAGCATGGGCACAGAGAGGTATTTTGGCACTCTCCAGGTCACAGAAACATAGGATCACAGGGCTGGAAGGGATCCCAAGGGTCATCTAGTCCAACCCCCTGCACAATACAGGAAATTCACAAATACCCTCCCCATTCTCCCAGCGACCCGCTGCTCTATGTCCAGTCAAAAGCAAAAAACCTCCAGGTTCCCTGGGCCAATCTGGCCTCGAGGAAACTTCCTTCCTGAACCCAAAGTGGCGATCAGTATTTCCGTGGGCATGTAAGAAAGGGCCACAAGAACTAAGCACTGAGGCAACCCTTCCTGCCCTCCCTCTCATGGGGTGCATTTAGATGGGCAGCTAATCCCGCCATGGGCCCGGCTGTCATTTGATCTAGATCTTTTTGATCCAGTGTTGCACAACCAGACAGCTCCCCTGTGAATTGTTTTATCATGCATGACTCCGCGGTGGATTGTCTAGATGGCACCCACCTTAAGAAGCCGTGTGGTCGACTTTTAGAGGTTGACATGGATGGCTATCATATCACCTCTTAGTCATCTCCTCTCGAGGCTTAATATACCTAAACAAACAAACATTCCTGAAGCTGCCTTATTCTGCCTTGGTCCATCAAGATCAATATTATCTGTTCAGACTGGCAGTGGCTCTCCAGAGTCTCAGGCAGAGGTCTTTCCCTTCACCTACTGCTTGGTTCTTTTAACTGGAGGTTCCAGGGTTTGAACCTGGGACCTTCTGCTTGCAAAGCAGAGGCCCTTCCACTGAGCCACGGACCTTCCACCTTTCCTCATAGGACTTGGTCTCCAGACTCCTCACAAAGGTCCAAAGCCATTGATAGACATGTCCTCCATTAATCTATCAAATCCTCTTTTTAAGGCTGTTTATTCCTCTGACTATCTTGGGTAGCATAAGCAAGAAAGGTGGCTAATAAATGTTTTAAATGTCTAAATAAATGCATTCCCTCTGTCTGAGCTTCCTAGCAGCCAGGGATGCAAGAGCAGCAAACAAGCCAAAGAGACTAGCCAATTGGCATCGGTCCTTTCCGCACTAGACTTTAAATCCTGGTTCAACCCTGTCCTTGAACTTACATTCTACACTACACACGAGTTCACCCCTGCAATTATCGCGGGGTATTTTTTGTTTCCACATTACATTGAGGTCACCCCAGTTTCGCCCCACACTTGTCCCGGGATAAACAGGTGCTGTTATAACCAGGGATAAATGCAAGATATTGTGTCACGAGTTGAACTCTGATAAAACCAGGGGTGAGATCCAAGTGTGGAAAGGACCATTGTCTCTTTAAGCTTTCTGTTTTGCTTGCTTGCTTGCTTGCTCCTCCAATTTTGAGGACAAGGGCATGAGATCTGTTTCACTGCTTTCCCCACAGAAACTAAAGTCATGGCTTTGGCCACCGTCCAGTTCGAGCCTCTTCTCCACTAAGTGGGCTTTTAGAAGAGGTCAGCTGGAAGCCTCCACCTTTGCTCCAAGACACCATATCATTAACGTACTTGGACGTAGGTTGCAGGCATCTCTCCTACAAGAGGCTTCAGTTTCCCTGACATCCATTGAAACTGAAGATGTGCTGTCAAGATCAGTGTGAAGGGGGGCCAGGGACCCCTCTCTTCTGCACTTGGAATCACTGAGTGGGAAACCCCATAAGAAATTGATTGTCTTCAAGCCTCTGTGAGTTTGTACAGCTGGAATACAGCTAAGTAGGCTTCAGGATCATCACACATACACACAATCTGGGCCACACTGGTAGATACATCAGAATGTGATGCCCGGAGCAGCTGAACATATGAAGCTGCATTATACTAATTCAGACCCTTGGTTCGCCAAGGTCATTATTGTCAACCCAGGCTGGCAGTGACTCTCCAGGGTCTCAAGCAGAGGTCCTTCTCAGCTAGAGATGGGCACAACTATAGTTTGTGATTAATTTTGTCCTTTCCATGGTTCGCTAAGTGAAGTTTGTGACAGGTGAACTGGCACGAATTTTCCACAAATTTTCCAGCTGTTTGTGGAAGTTTGTGAATGGATACATTTCCAGACAGACTGTCTCAGTTCCATCTTAATGTTTACCAAACTTGAAATCACTGGATGGGTGGAACTTGGAAGGCCTTTAGAAGAGCATCTGTGGGAGGTCCCCTGCGACTTTGATGTCTCTGACTTGCACAGGATCCATTCTATGCACTCCTGAAACTCCTGAACCTGCACCTGTCAAAATGACAGGAGGTCATTTTGACAGGCACAGATCCAGGAGGCTCAGAAGTGTATAGAACAGATCCTGTGCAAGCTAGAGACACCAAGCTCACAGGGGATCTCCAGCTGACTCTCCTCTACTGGCTGTCCAAGTTTGGTGTGGATTGGATTTATGGGGTCCGAGTTACAGCCCCCCAAAGAAGGTTGCCCCAGGAACTGTCATTTCCCCAGAAAGCACTCTCCTGGGGGCACTTTCTCTGGTGGGCCATTCTAGCTAGACTAATTCGACTCTACTCCAATCAACCAAAAACCCCATAAAATTTCCATTGCTCTCTCTGCGCATGTGCATGCCAGTTTAAAATCCCTGGCCAATCAAGTTCTCTGTTTGTTCTTATCCTACCACTAACACCAAAATGTGGCGGAACAGTCCTGCTCCAGCCTTCAGATGCTCTTCCACCAAGCCACAGCCCCTCCCCACACTATTCTCTATCCACAAAGCTTCAGTGTAATGCAGCTTCATGTGTGTTTGGGGAGGGGTTGTGGCTCAGAGGCAGAGCATCTCCATGGCATGCAGGAGGTCCCAGGTTCAGTCATTTTCCTTTTCAAAGAACGTTTGGAGTGTGGCAGACACACTATCCCTCCATCCTCCGAAATATGCCGCGTGTGAGTGGCTGAGTTATTAGCTCTTCTGTACCGCATTTAATAGATTTGGGGGGGGGGGGGCCTCTGTTCTCTGAAGGCGCTTCTTTCAAAAGGGGGAAGAAAGCATCCATGGGCTTTTCAAACCGTTAAGAGGCTTTCATCTCTCTCTTAAATATGAAGAATGTTTTTTTCCACAACAGAGATGTGCAGAGCGGAGCTCATTATAGCTGTCAACAGGGACTTTTTTTGGTGTGTCAACGCCGCTTGGTGCTGGAGAGGTTTCTGGGAAATGAAGGGAGCAGCCTCTAGAGATCCAGTGTGCCCTTCCCTACACAACACCAGACTCCGTAGGCAGGCTCCGCCATCTTACATCTAGAAAGGAGGGCTCCTGGTTGGTTGTTGTGGGACGCCCTCAATGGTCTGAGCTTGCACGGAATTTAATTATTTAAAAGACTTCTATCTCACCTTTCCCCAAATGGGCTCACGATGGTTGAGGGGGCATAGCTTAATGGAAGAGCCTCTGCTCGGCATGCAGAAGGTCCCAGGTTCAATCCCTGGCCTCTCCAGTTGAAAGGACCAGGTAGGAGGTGATGAGAAAGACCTGTGCCTGAGACCCTGGAGGGCTGCTGCCAGTCTGAGTAGACAGTACTGACCCTGATGGACCATAGAGTCTAGTTCAGTATAAGGCAGCTTCATGTGTTCATCCTCTCTGGACATCACAATTCAGTCAATCAATCAATCAATTAGTCCAAAACGCTATTATACTAACCAAATATTCCAAATTTAGAGTCCAGTGGCACCTTTAAGACCAACAAAGGTTTATTCAAGGTATGAGCTTTCGTGTGCACTTTCGGGGAGTAAAGGGGGGGTATAAATCCAATATCCTCGTCCTCCACTACCACTACTACTTCTTCTTCTTCTTCCAAGGGAGGCTGGCTCCGGCCCTGACACGACCAGTCTTCTCCAGCCAACGCACATTTCTAATTGGGCAGGAAACGGCTGGCCCATCTCCTGGCGAGAATTCTCCCTGGGCCTCTTAGGCAAAAGATGGGCTTTCTGATTAGTGGTAATGACACCAGAGTGCTCCCCATGAGTTGGTTTGCGGAGTGGCTGTTATCAGAGCGAGGATTAGCCGCCGAGAAGCAGCACTTAGGCTGTGGTCACACGGCAAGGATTTTGCAATTTGTTCCTGCAATACATTTGATCGGGAATATTTTTTTCCAGGTTGGGATGATCACACATCCCTCCCCAAACCACAAGCATTGCGTGACAAAGCTCTGGGCACCATCTAGATAGCCACGCCGCTGCTTGGGCAGCACAGCACAATTTTTTTTAATTGCTTTGTGCATGTATGCATGCACTCATCTGGATCACTGCCCCCCCCATACTCCCTTGTTTTTACAGGTCTCCCTTGTTTCTGGACTTTACATACTCTCTTGTTTCTGGACTTGCCATACTCCCTTGTTTTTACAGGTCCCCCCCCCCCCAAAAAAACAGCAAACAAAATGAACCGTCGTCGTACTACCAAGTGCTGGAATCTAAATGTGCGCTTGAGCATTTAACATTGAATTTATTCAATGTTATTCAGTGTTATTCAGTGAAGGATTGCTCATGCGCACAAAGGCAGAAGCTGGGGGGGGGGGGACCCTAATCACACAAAGGACGATCAGATGACCCTAATTGCAGTCATTGCAAGAGATGGCTGTCCAGATTGGCAAAATCACAAATTTAAAGGACAAATACCAGGAAAGTACTTGATTTTCCCAGTGTCAGAAAACTCGCGAGAAGAAAAGAAAAGAAGAGATTGGATTTATATCCTGCCCTTCACTCACTTAGAGTCTCAGAGCAGCTTACAAACTCCTTTCCCTTCCCCTCCCCACAACAGGCGCCCTGTGAGGTAGGTGGGGCTGAGAGAGCTCTAAGACAATGTCCTTGAGAGAACAGCTGGTCCAGAGCTATGGCTTGCCCAAGGTCATCCAGCAGGTGCAAGTGGAGGAGTGGGGAATCAAACCTGGTTCTCCCAGATTACAGTCCGCGCACTTAACCGCTACACCAAACCGGCGAGGAAACCAGGAGAATTATGCGAGTGAGCCCGCTTTGGCGCAGGAGGCGGAGGCGGCCATCTGATCAGCAATTTTAAATGTGCGATGGAACGGCGGTGAAACCCAATCAAAATGACCGTGTGACCACAGCGATAGTCGCATTGACAGCAACGGCAGCTGTGCGGTGGATGAGGATGGGACCTCTGCAGTGCCCACTTCAAACCTCAGCTCAACTAGGAATGCGGGATTTTAGCAGAGCAGTGAGTGTTGTTCATCCGGGCTTCCCAGTCTCCAGGTGGTGGCTGGAGATCTCTTGGGATTACAACTGCTTTCCAGGTGACACAGATCCGTTCCCCTGGAGAAAATGGCTGCTTTGGAAGGTGGACTCTAGGGCCAGTTTGGTGTAGTGGTTAAGTTTGCGGACTCTTGAGACTGACTGATAATATAGAATCACAGGATGGAGCCAGATAGGCCAAACAGGCCTTCTAGTCCAACCTCCTGCTCAGTGCAGGATCAGATAGTAGCCATTGAGTGTTCACACCTTCAGCTTTGATATCTTGCCAAGACTTGGTTTCCCCCTGAGTATTTATCATCATGCCGTATGTTTAAAAAAACATTTCTTTTTCTTGTGTTCTTATCATAATGAGTTTCTATTGTGGACATAAGCAGAGAGTTTGAGGGACTCAATACATTCTGCTGCATAAACCATATTCTCAAAAGCCCATCATATCCAGGTGAAAACCTAGAAGTGATGTCATGGTACCCCACCTCTACAACATTATAGGAATTACTATAGAGATCACTAGAAGTCCTAGAGCGTCATAGGTTAGCTGTGATGTCACCACTGGGGTTTTGCCCAGAAATGACATTGTGGCATCAAAGCCACCATCCCCCTCCTTCCCCCCCCCCCCCCCCGCACATGTGGCCGTGGGGGACTGCTCACCACCTGGCTCTTGGCCACCTGAGGAGATCTGGCCCTGGGGATCCCTGCCCTGATCTCATCCAGATTAGAGTACTGTAGTGCACGTTACATGGGGCTGCCTTTGAAAACCGTCCAGAAACTTCATCTGGTCCAAAACTGCAGCCAGGCTATTGTTAGGATCATATCACCCCCATGCTGAAAGATCTACACTGGCTTCCTGGCTGTTTCATAAGAACATCAGAAGAGCCCTGCTGGGTCAGACCAGTGGTCCATCCAGTCCAGCCTCCTGTCTCACACAGTGGCCAACCAGTTCCTCTGGAGGGCCAACAACAGGGCAGAGAGGCCGAGGCCTTCCCCTGAGAAGAACATCAGAAGAGCCCTGCTGGATCAGACCAGTGAGGGTCCATCCAGTCCAGCCTCCTGTCTCACACAGTGGCCAACCAGTTCCTCTGGAGGGCCAACAACAGGGCAGAGAGGCCGAGGCCTTCCCCTGAGAAGAACATCAGAAGAGCCCTGCTGGATCAGACCAGTGAGGGTCCATCTAGTCCAGCCTCCTGTCTCACACAGCAGCCAGCCAGTTCCTTTGGTGGTCAAACAAACAGGGAAAAGAGGCCGAGGCTTTCCCATGACAAGAACATAAGAACAGTCCTGCTGGATTACACCACTAAGGGTCCATCTGGTCCAACATCCGGTCTCACACAGTGGCCAACCAGTTCCTCTGGAGGGCCAGCAACAGGGCACAGAGGCTGAGGCCTTCCCCTGATAAGAACCTAAGAAGAGCCCTGCTGGATCAGACCAGTGAGGGTCCATCTAGTCCAGCATCCCGTCTCACACAGTGGCCAGCCAGTTCCTCTGGAGGGCCAACAACAGGGCAGAGAGGCCAAGGCCTTCATAAGAACCTCAGAAGAGCCCTGCTGGATCAGACCAGTGAGGGTCCACCTAGTCCAGCATCCTGCCTCTCACGGCAGCCAACCAGTTCCTCTGGAGGGCCAACAACAGGGCAGAGAGGCCGAGGCCTTCCCCTGATAAGAACACCAGAAGTGCCCTGCTGGGTCAGACCAGTGAGGGTCCATCTAGAGGGGTCACAGCCTTCCCCAATGTTGTCTCCTTGCACTGGGATTCAAAGATTTGCTTCCTCTGAATGTGGTAGGGTTGCCAGGTCCCCTTGTCAATCGGCCGGGGGATTTGGGGGCATTCCAGGGGTGGGCAGGAACATCACTCAATGAGATGACGTCGTCACCCAGAATTGATGTCATTGCATCAGTGACTCTCTGGGGGTGAGACAGGAGGCTGGACTAGATGGACCAGTGGTCTGACCTAGCAGGGCTCTTCTTTTGTTTTTATGATTTTAATTAAAAGGTTGAACTTTTAAACATTTCTAATGTCATTAGGAATGATTCATTTTAACCTGATTAGTGTCTTATTGCCCAGACCTGGACAGCCCACCCTAGCCTGATCTCATCAGATCTCAGAAGCTAAGCAGGGATGGCCCTAGCTAATATTTGGATGGGAGACTTCCAAGGAATACCAGGGTTGTGATGCAGAGGCAGGCAATGGCAAACCACCTCTGAATATCTCTTGCCTTGAAAACCCTACAGAGTCACCATCTGTCAGCTGTGACTTTGCAACAACATAAATTACGTCCTGACAAAGATGGAGTAAGCTAGCCCAATTTCGTCAGATCTCAGAAGCTCAGCAAATTTGGCCCTGGTCAGTACTTGAATGGGAGACCACCAAGGAAGCCCAGGGTCACTACTCAGAGGCAGGCAATGGCAAAGCACCTCTGAATATCTCTCACCGTGGAAACCCTACAGGGTTGCCTGAAGTCGGCTGCGACTTGGAGGCAGATAAAATGTCTTATTGCTCTGTTTTTTACGCTTGTTTTTAATGAGGGTTTGCCATTTTATATGTTTTTACGCAGCTCGAGGTGGGAGGTTTTGTCGTGGTTTATTTCATAAGCCTCCCCAAGCCGCTTCCCTGTAGAGCTGGCCAAGAAATTTTTCTAAACAAATACAGAAGGTTTTTGGCGCTGAAAGTTTTCAATAGCAGGGATCAATTCCAGACAAATAATAACATCCGCAAACATTGGCGGTGAAGAATAAAAACAAAGCCGATTCAGACAATGAGACACTGGAGAAGAACAAAGAAGGAACACTCAGGGAATGTACCGGTGAGGTTTCAAAGAGGAATCGTCAATCCAGGTTCTAATGTGCTCACGTTGCTTTGCATTTTATCAGTCGGGAAGCCGCTGTCAAGAACTGTTTGGTGAGAGAGAGAGAGAGACTCCAAAGACAGAGAAATTGGCAATTTTCTCTGATACAGTCGAAGCCTGTCTGAATCCAGGCCCAGGTTTCAGAGAGAGACCTAAATGTTCACATTCCCTCTGAAGGACTGCAGGCCAATCCTGCCTCCCCCCACGGTTTCCTTGGCTGATTTAGCATCTGAATGACTCCTCTTCTTTTGTGCTTGAGAGCCTTTGGGTCCAGTTTCCACATAGCCTTCCGCACATAATGGCCTCCCTTTCTGCCCCTGAAATAAAAAGCCATGTGCACTTAAGTCAGAAGGGAGAGAAAAAGAGAGAGAGAGACGGGCTGTGGTGTAGAGTTCCTCCGCGTAAGCCAGTGGCCCAAAATGCTTTCCTGACACTTCTCTGCCAAGCTCCGGAGCTTTAATATCCAGCAATCTGTCCATCATTATGTTTAAATGCCTTTTTTAATATATATATATATATATCTGGTGTGCTGGCTAGAGAAGGGCTGGCTGGCATGCCAGAGTGGCTTTGTCCTCCATAAAAATGCAAATGAGCTCACTGGAAATATCAGCTTCTTTTTGATGGGCAGAAAACAGATGCAGGAGATGAAAAGAGTATTGGATGTCTTTGGCTCTTGCTCATCTTCTGTTTCTCATCTTATATAGGATTCTCCTCCTCCTCCTCCTCCTCCTATACCTGGGCTTGGAGCTGTGGCAAGTTCGCCTTTTCAAAGTTAATCTGTTCACAACAAGTTAAATGCCTCCAACTCAGGAAATATTAGGGGACTCTGGGGGTGGAGTCAGGAGACTTGGGGGTGGAGCGAGGAGCAAAGGATGTGACATCACTTTTGGGATGTCAGGTGAGGCCAACAAGCTGGAAGGGAGTTCTGGCCATCACATTTAAGCTTTCCTTTTAAAAACATTCTTTTAAAATGCTTTCCCTCCATTGGAAATATTGAAGGATGGGGGCACCTTCTTTTGGGGCTCATAGAATTGGACCCCCGGTCCCATGTTTTTGAAACTTGCGTTTTTTCAGAAGATGAACCACCAATTATGCTAAAAATTTGGTGTGTCTACCTCAAAAACAACCCCACCAAAGCCAACAGATTGATTCTCCATTATACTCTAGGGGGCCGGTCTCCATAAGGTATAATGGAGTTCCCAGCAGCCATCCCTCCATGCTTTCTGACAGCCCTGAAGTGGAGGGAGGAGCTGCAAACCAGGGGATCCCCTGGCCCTGACAGGGGCTTGGCAACCCTAAGTAAGATGTGCTTCTATTTTTGTGAGTAAAATTTCTTTCTCTTGTTACCATTGGAGTCATGTCATCTTTGTAATTTGTTTGAATGGCAGTTTCCCTTAACCAGGAGATGTGGAGGATCGGAGATACTGTGTAAAGAGTATGTGCTTCCAAGGCAAATGATTTCTTTTTTTACATTTAACCCAGTAAAGACAGCCCCAGAATGAAGGCCAGAAAAAATCCTGTGCAGAGGATATTAGTTTAGCATCAGCATTGAACTTGGGACCTTCTACATATCAAGCAGATGCTCTACCACTAAGCCACAGCCCCTCCACAAACACACATGGAGCTGCCTTATACTGAAGTCACACCTTTGGTCCATCAAGACCAGTATTGCATTAGTAAGTCATAAAAGCACTTAGCAAAGACCAAATCAGATAAATATCTACAGTGTTGTAAAAACAAAAGCAAATTTTAATCTATGGCATCTGGCACTAGTGGCAGTAGGAAAGCGTCATTAACTTCTCCTGGCCACCTAGGGGGTCCTAGTCAATTAAAATTACCCATGATGAACATCTCCCAATTGACTTTGAAAGATCTAAAGGTAATAATTCAAGAAAGTGTGAATCAAGCAGTTAAACAAACAATAGAAAGTACTTTGCTGGAGTTAATTTAAAAAGAATTGGAACCCATCCAATTAAAGATGGATGAGATAACTAACCAGATTAAGATAGAAACAGATGAAATCAAAAAAGAAATTATAGACACCAAACAGGAAACGCAAAAAAAAGGGCAAGCAATGTTAAAATAAATAAGGAAGTACAGGATATGAACTATGATATACAAGAATTAAAAGTAAAGACAAACAAAATAGAAGACACCTTAATAACCTTGGAAATGGACAAAGTGGCTTTAATACTAAGATGCCAGAATATACCCAAAAACCTAGAAAAAGATTTGAAAGAGGAAATATCTCAAAATACAGCCGAGCAGCTGGAGGTAGGATCAAAAGAAGAAATCACCTCAGAAATGGAGGTAATGTACAGAAGGAATTCGGCCTATGCGAGGAAACATAAGGTCCCCAGAGAAGTTCACATCAAATTTTATAAAAAGGAAATGAAAGAAAAAATACTTAGGGCAGCGAATGGAAACAAAGTACTAATACAGGGTGAAGAGATAGATTTTTGAAAGAAATCCCTTGGAGAGTAAGGGAAAGAAGACAAGTGTATCATATCTTGACAGATCTTTTGAGAGCCAATGATATCATCTACAGATGGTTAACCCCCGAGGGTGTTTTATTTGAATATAAAGGCAAAAGACAGGCACTAGACTCAATATTTAAGCTTGACAATTTTCTTGAGAGATATGGAGAAGAGTTAGGGTACCAGACGGAAGAAGAGGAAGAAGGAGGGGAGGGGGGAGAGGGTGAAGGAGAAGAGAAATCTGGTCAAAATGCACAAAATACTGAGAACCCTCCCTCCAAAAAAGAAAGAAGAGCAGGCCCGACCCCCATGCAAATGCTGACAAGATTCCAGTCAGTACTGGAGACTTTGGACACCATGCAGAGATAGATGATTGGTCAAAAATACGGAAGACTACTAAACTTTTGAGGGCCACTTCATATAGGGAAAATATTCTCAAGATGTTTCATAGATGGTATTGGTCACCGGACAAAATTGTGAAACGTCACAAAAATGCTCCAAATGTATGTTGGAAATGTAAAACCAATGTAGGTACCTTTTACCATAGGTGGTAGAGATGTGCCAAAACTCAAACTTATTGGCGGATGATTCACAAATGAATTTTAGAAATGTTATCCATAGATCTCATGTTAGCTCCTGAAATTTATCTCTTAAATATAATTCCGGAGAGACTGGTGAATAATGATGTGCGATTGTTGATATATTTGCTGACATCAGCCAGAATCCTACTGGCTAAAGACTGGGAAATGGATAAATTTCCTTCAAGAAGGGACCCAACTTATAAATTCTTGGACCTAGCCGAAATGGAGACTTAATATTATGCTACAAGGTAAAGATGAGGCTCTGTTTGATGAGAGATGGTCTAGAACAGGGGTGGGCAAATGGCGGCCCGCGGGCCACATGCGGCCCGCCACAGAGTTTTTTGCGGCCCGCCAAGACATGAAGATTAACAAGAGTAAATATAGATGCTCTTTGACAAACATTAACTTGCAGGCTGTGATGAGAATCTCAACAAGCAATCTCACTCCTGATTTCAAAAAAATTGTAGAAAAGTGTGATAGGGTACATTTGTCTCATTAAACGGATTCTAAAATTAAATGTGCTTGCAGCTATAGATGGTATGAAATTAGCACAATAAATACATTGAATAAAATTACCACTATTTTATTTAATTTATATTTATTGATTTTTATGATACAATTTATACCTTTTCTGAAATGCAAAGTTAACTAATGAATGCAATCATTTTAAAAGGTGCCGCCCTCCACTAACCTCCCCTCCCACAAAGTGGCCCCCGCGCCAAAACAATTGCCCACCCCTGGTCTAGAATGTACAAGTGGTTAGAAAATAACCGTTTATATACTCAAACTTATTTGGTTTTGTATTATGTAATCCTGTCTGTATACAATAAAAACTATAAATAAAACTTTTTTTAAAAGACCAGTATTGCCTACTCAGACTGGCAGTGGCTCTCCGGGGTCTCAGGCAAAGGTCTTTCACTTCACCTACTGCCTGGTCCTTTTTAACAGGAGATGCCAGAATTTTAACAGGGTGATCGTGCAGTTGGCTAATTGGGAGCAGCATTTAACTCCACCCTCCAGGCAGTACTCTTTGCATAAGCAACAGGTCAGCTTCGTGCCGCCTCGCATCCACTTTGGCTCAGCTCTTGCACCTAGACCTTTGGACCCCTCCTGGCTTTGGACTTGGCTCTGTGTTCCTGGCTCCTGACCCTGGCTTGGCTTTGGACTATGTTTCTGGTTAGTGATTTTGGACTTGGCTCTGTGTTTCTGGCTCCTGACCCCGGCTTGGCTTTGGACTTTGCACTGTCTTCTTGGCTCCTGACCTCGGCCTGTTCTGGGCCACCTCTGACTGGCACCCCAGCCCGTGACACCCTCCCTGGCAGTCTTGAAGCATTGTCTGGACTCATGAATGTTTTTGATCCCCTTTTGCCTAGGGAATCTATCCCACCTCATAGGATTGAGGTGTTGATATAATAGGAAATGGAGAAGTACACATTCCACCTCGCTTGAAGGGCAGGATTAAAACATGGTAGACAGAATCTGTGCATCTCCCCCCCCCCCCCAGGTTGCCAACAGGCCTGGACAAAAAAAACCCCACCCTGCTTGGAGGTTAATGGGAGGTTATTTGCCAGTTGCTCTTATTCACCTCCGTGTGTAGAAAAACGTTGATGGCCCCTTTCCCCACATTAAGCCTCTATTAAATCCACATGCACAGCTGTCCTCCTGACCTCATCCCATCCGCTTCTGTCCCCTATCAAAACCTCTGTGCCAGCTGCCGATCTCTTTGTAGCCTCGAAACTGGCAGCTGGAAAAGTCTGGCACGAGACTCCAGTGAGAGCTTATTAAAAGGTTCCGTGGTCACTGAGATGCTAATTCGGACACACAGATTGCTGCCGGGGTGTCGTCTGGCTCCAGAGGAAGGGGAGGAAGCATTTCTAGCCGCTTCGGCTAACATGCACACGCCATGATGGAGATTTTTCTTTTTTAAAAAATAAGTATACCCCTTTGCCTGTCATTTAAGCCAGCCGAAATAGTTAGGTGCCTTTTAAAAGAGAAGCAGCCAAGCAGGTGCACGCCTGCAGTCCCTGCTCGGTCAAATGCAGCTGTTTACACAACGCTAAATCCTGCCAGCTGTCAAAGCCATGCCACGAATGATGGAGAAATGCTTGCCGCTTCCGAACTGCTGTTCTTTTGCTTCTGTGCAGCTCGATTACATGGCCAGAGCCACAGAGGAAAGCTGATCTGCACAATCTGAGGACGCCGGTCATTTACCTGCTACTGGACAGCCGCCCATCAAATGGTCAAAGGGGGGATAAGACCAGATGGCTCGAGCTGGGAGCCCATTTGCAGAGTGCAGATTCCCATTTCTTCACCTCCCTTCGGAGAATGGCTGTGTAGAATTTGGGGTGCTGCTGCATTATCATAGTTAACATGCTGCATTGTCATAGTTAACATCTTGAGAAAGGATAACACACAACGGGTTTGTTCAGAGACAGTCAGTGCTTTGGAAGAATATGTGTCAAGATAATGTTAGACATGATAAATATTTCCCATTTTCTTTTATATTTAAAAGTCCCCGTAAGGGGAAGGCGGTCTCTTTTTTTCCTTGGGAGGCTGAACTGTTGTCAGAAGTTGGAAACAGGCTATGATTTCGGACCATGCAGTCTGCCTGGAGGCCTTCAGGGAGCCAGAAGGTAACAGAAAAGCTTTAAAGACTTAGGTCATGTTCATACAGCTTTTTTTGAGCCGCGCCAGGCACAAGTGCCTGGTGGATTTAAAGTGCATATTCAGATACCAACATCTGGGAATCGTGCCGCTTCCGTGATTAGCCCGTCAATCCCCGTCAGGGATCCATACTTAAAAGACAGTGGTGAAAGTCCAGTCCTAAGCTGGCCAACAGGCCAATGGCGGACTTTCCCCCATCTAGTTGTTCCACCAGCATGCAGTCAGCCCATAGGGATGGTCTCCAGACCATCCCGAATGGCCGCCATTTTAAAAAAGTCTTAGTGATGCACACATAACTGCTTAAACATGCGACTTCCGCTGCGCTCCGCTCCAACGATCTAAACAATTTAATGTTTCTGAAGGTCCCATGATATTTATGCACTTCGTTAACTGAAATGGTACCTAGAGGAAGGTACTGCTGGCGGTGCTTTTACCATTTTAGTCTGTGCATGTGCTGAAAAACAAGTAGACAGTGTGGCACATATGCACATGCGCAAACAGTATTTTTTTTAAAAAAAGCCGACCGCACGGCTCCTTACAATGGATGCCATCTAGACAATCCACTGAGGAGTCATGCGCAGTAAAGCGATTCACAGGGGAGCTGTCGGGTCGTGCAATGCTGGATCAAAAAGATCTAGCTCAAATTACAGTTGAGCCAATGGCGGGATTAGCTGCCCATCTGAACGCACCCTTTGTAACTTTCTAAGATTAGGTTCCTGCTCTAATTTTAACATCTCGTTAGGGTATGTCCTGGAGAAAGGAACAGAAGGATTGCACTTATTCCCAGTTTCTTTTGTTCCCGTATTGCTGATCTGGTGCAGTGCTAAAGGATGCTAAACTTTTTCTCTTTTTAATAAATATTTTAATCTGTTGATGCTGGTGATTAATTTCTGTACCACATTGTGCCCCGCTCACTTTTGGACATACGACTGTGTAAAGGGGGCTGCCAAGTGGGAGGGAAGAGGTCAGGGTATAAGTGGCCAACCCTCCAGGGGAAACCCAAAGCTGCATTTGGTCCTTGTGGTAACCAGGTGCTGGGTAGCAGGGGACCACGAGGCCAGGCAAGGGAGGCTGAGAGCTCTGTTCCTCTCATTCAGGACCCCTAAAATTAACAGGTGGTGGCAGTAAATACCCTAGTAGAAGGAAGAGGAATAGCTCCCTCCAGGAGGTGGCAACTCAGAGAGGGAGCAGACAGAACAGGGTCTGCAGGTCAAGCAGGCCTGTTCTGCCACAGTGGTTAAGAGCGTCGGCTTCTAATCTGGAGAGTTGGGCTTGATTCCCCACTTCTCCTCCACATGCAACCTGCTGGGTGACCCTGGGCCAGTCACAGTTTTCTCACAATTCTCTCAGCCCCACCTACCCCACAAGGTGCCTGCTATGGGGAGCGGAAGGAAAGGTGATTTTTAAGCTGCTTTGAGACTCTTTCACATGGAGAAAAGTGGGGTATAAAAATCTATTATTATTATTCTCAATTCCCCTGACGAAAATGGCTGCTTTGTAGGGTGGAGTCTATGGCATTACATAGCACTAAAGGTTCTCCCCTCCCTTCCCAGGCTCCACCCCCAAAATCTCTAGGAATTTCCCATCCTGGACTTGGCAACCCCATGTACTCCCCACACCCGCCTGCGCCATTCAATTTAGTGCCTCCCCAAACATTTTGCATAAAGCAAGTGTGAGCCAATTGTAGGGGCCACTCATCGGTTAAAAAGAAAGCAAAAATAGTGCCCAGTGGAACCTCATTTGAGGGATGTCAACACAATTATGTTGCTTTTTTTCAATTGTCTCTGTTTTATCAGCCTGATTAATTTTTTTTTAAAAACTCTAGTCTTTCCAGGAAGAAGGGGGGGAAAGAAAAGGTTTTTAAACCCTATTGACTTTTCCTTACGTTAAGGAGTCATAAGAACATGAGAGAAGCCATGTTGGATCAGGCCAGTGGCCCATCCAGTC
Organism: Lepidodactylus listeri; assembly: GCA_029233225.1. Lineage (NCBI taxonomy): Eukaryota > Metazoa > Chordata > Lepidosauria > Squamata > Gekkonidae > Lepidodactylus > Lepidodactylus listeri. Next base: position 99,575,033 of record JARCFY010000011.1, on the reverse strand, counting down.
CGACACTCTGTGTCACACAGAACTCAAGAAGCCTTCCCACTGTTGCCCCCCAAGCACCAAGAAGACAGAGCTTCACTGCCTCAGGCATAAGAACCTAAGAAAAGCCATGTTGGATCAGGCCAATGGCCCATCCAGTCCAACACTCTATGTCACACAGTGGCCAAAACCCAGGTGCCACCAGGAGGTCCACCAGTGAGGCCAGAACTCCAGAAGCCCTCCCACTGTTGCCTCCCAAACACCAAGAATGCAGAGCATCACTTGCCGCAGACAGAGTGTTCCATCGATATCTTGTGGCTAATAGCCACTGATGGACCTCTGCTCCATATGTTCAAAGCATCAGAGCTCCATATCAAAGCATCAAAGTTCAGAGCCAGTTTGGTGTAGTGGTTATGTGCGCAGACTCTAATCTGGGAGAACCGGGTTTGATTCCCCACTCCTCCACATGCACCTGCTGGATGACCTTGGGCAAGCCATAGCTCTGTACCAGCTGTTCTCTCAAGGACGTTGCCTCAGAGCTCTCTCAGCCCCACCTACCTCATAGGGTGCCTGTTGTGGGGAGGGGAAGGGAAAGGAGATTGTAAGCCGCTCTGAGACTCCTTTGGGTAGTGAAGGGCAGGGTATAAATCCAATCTCCTCTTCTTCTTCATTTTACAACTGCTTGCCCTTCCTGTCCCCACAGCAGGCACTTTGTGAGGCATATAACCCATAAAATAACCCGTTATGTCAGAACCAGCTCTGTGGAAAGATAACAGCCCATGGTACAAAGCCAGGACTGGACGACAGATGAGACATGAACAGATAGGAGAGGCGTTCACAGTCCACACAAATTGAATACCAGAATGCTAATCCCAATCCACATCGTACTTGGAGAGGAAGCGGCCATGGATTGTTAATACTGATATTTACCCAGGGCTTCTCCTCACCACACAAACAGATTCCTGTGTCCTTTTTAGTTTTTTTTGTAAACCTCCCAAGCTGTTTACGCCACGCGTACTCTGAGGCAAGGCCCCACCTGGGGATTGGTGTCTCAGATGCGGCAAAAACTCTTCCCGCTCTCCTGATACCGAGCGACGGCAGTTCAAGGCGGAGAGCTTTTCTTTTCTTTTTCTTTTTTTAATTAAAAAAGCCGACACTTTTTCCCAGCCAGCAGCTTCTCCCAGCCATCTGCTAGAGCGGTTCATTTCTCAAAGCAAATAGCTTATTACCAACATGCATAAAAGGGGGGTTTATTTGAAGCAATTAAATAACAACCAAAAATTATACAGCTGTGGGCTTGGAAATATGTTTAATTAAATGACTTTTTTCCCCCTCCCCCATAAATGGAAAAGCTGGCTGGGGTGGCAGAAGAGGAAGCCGGGCTTGTGGTTGGCCCGGGAAAGTTTGCAACCCATGAGCGTTTTCCTTCTGAAACTGGCACTGTAGGGCCGCGCTTGTTGCAAGCCACTGGACATCCTAGCTGGCACGGACTTAGCGCAGTCCATGCTTGGCAGGGTGCAACAGCATGGTGTCATGGTTAGAGTGTTGGAATCAGATCTGGAAGGCCTGGGCTTGCTGTGGATGCTCCCCTGGGGCCAGTCACAGATGCGCTCAGCCTCACCTACTTCACAGGGTTGTTAGGAGGACAAAATGGAGGAGAGGAGAACTGTGTAAACTGCCTTGGATCCCCGATGGAGAGAAAGGCATTGAGAGGCAGTCTGGTGTAGTGGTTAAGAACACGGACTCTAATCTGGGAGAACCGGGTTTGATTCCCCACTCTTCCACATGCAGCTGCTGGTGTGACCTTGGGTCAGTCACAAGTTCTCTCAGAGCGGTTCTCTCAGAAGCAGTCCTTGAAAGAACTCTCTCAGCCCCACCTACCTCACAGGGTTTCTGTTGTTGGGAGGGGAGGGGAGGGGAGTTTGTAAGCCACTCTGAGACTCCTTCGGGTAGGAAAGGGCGGGATATTAATCCAATCTCCTCTTCTTCTCTGCTTTTGTAAATTCAGGAAGTAAATAAAATAATCCAAATATAAAATGATATACACATATATATTACCAGGCAGCAGGCCTCGTTTGGATAGCGGATTGGATTAAAAACCCAAGAGAAGTCAAACGTGAATCAGGCGGACACAATTATAAAATTATTTAGGAATTAAGAAATCAATTAAAACAATCAGAACACCTAACAAGCAAAGAGTCATATAATCAGAGATGGACTTTTGAGAATACGGTTTACATGCCGGAATTTACTGAGCCCTCTAAACTCGCCATTCATGTCCCCAACAGAAGCTTAATCATGATAAGAACACACAGGGAAAAAATTAACATACCGCAATATGGTAAAGGCTCAGAGGGAAATCTAGTTCTGGCAAGATATCAGAGTTGAAGGAGTTAACATTCAATCATTGCTATGTTATCGATCAGCTTCAAGACTACAGAAGATGATCAACATGGAAGGTGGAGCTCTAAGAGATGTGGCTGAGTTTGAACAGCTGATTATAAAACAAAAAATACCATTTACTAAGATGGATCTTTAAGTTATTATTTCAGTTAGAAACAGAAGAAGAGCAAGTGAAAAATGTATGATTAAATGGATGCATAATCTTAGAGAGCAGATACCTATGCATCAATGGGACCAGTTATGGGGAAAAGAAATTAAGTTTACAGCCAGGCAGGCATTAAGAGAAAACTGGTACATAATGTTTTTTTTTAATGGTATACATTTAAAAAAAAAGGATATTGAGAAAGTAGACAAAAACTACAAAGGAAAATGCTGGAAGTGTCAAGACATAGGCTGTGGTCACATGGTTATTTTGATCAGGTTTCACCACTGTTCCCTCTCGCATTTAAAATTGCTGATCAGACGCCCACATCCGCCTCCTGCACCGAAGTGGGCTCACTTTCGCAAGCCTCCCGGTTCCCTAGCGAGTTTTCCGACACCGGGAAAATCAAGTACTTTCTGGGTATTTGTGATTTAAATCCGCGATTTCGCCGATCTGGACAGCCCTCTCTCACAATAATTGCAATTAGGTCGTCTGACTGTCCTTTGCGCAATGAAGGTTTTTTCCCCCCAGCCTCCGCTTTTGTGGGCATGATCAATCCTGCACTGAATAAATTCAACGTTTAAATGTTCAAGCACACATTTAGACTCCAGCACTTGGTAGTACATCACCGATTCATTTTATTCACTGTTGGGGAGGGACTTGTAAAAACAAGGGAGTACGGCGAGTCCAGGTGGGGCAGTGATTCGGCCGTGTGCATGTGCCCGTGTGCAAAGCAAATGTTAAAAAACCTCACACCGCACTGCCCAAGCAGTGGTGTGGCTATCTAGATGATGCCCAGAGCCTCGTCACACAATGCTTGCGGTTCAGGGAGGGATGTGTGGTCATCCCAACCCGGAAAAGAATATTCCCAATCAAATCTATAGCGAGAACAAATCGCAAAAACCTCGCCATGGGACCACAGCCTTAGACAGAACCTTTTGCCATATGTGGTGTTGTAAAAAAGCAAAAAAAGATATTGGAAGGAAATACGTGCAAAAATGCAGGACATATTAAAAATTAAATTCCGTATGGAAGCTAAGAATATGCTTCTAGGGATACTGCCTCATAAATTACCCCAAAAAATGGAAGAGATGTTTAAATACATGGTGACAGCAGCTGGAATTATCTCTGCAGCAAATTGGAAAGAAAGCCTGGCACCGGCCCTGGGTACAAGTCCTACCTCCTTCTCCTTTTTCTTCAAACTAGGTTTGATTCCGCATTCCTCCTCCCCATGAAGCTTGCTGGGTGGCCTTGGGCCATTCACACTTCTCTCCAAACTTCTCTCAGCCCCATCTAGAAGAAGAAGAAGAGATTGGATTTATACCCCGCCCTTCACTACCCAAAGGAGTCTCAGAGCGGCTTACAAACTCCTTTCCCTTCCCCTCCCCACAACAGACACCCTGGGAGGTAGGTGGGGCTGAGCATAGGCGTCAATTGTGGGGAGGCTCGAGGGCTTGAACCACCCCCGAAATTTCCCAGGGGGGACTGAGCCCCCCCCCAGGAAAACGGAGCGCCCGCCGCTGCGCCTCCCCGGGCCCCGCCGCTCTCTCTCTCTCTCTCTCTCTCCCCCCCACCCCCGGCCTGGCTGCCTCCATCCCTCCCTCCCTCTGTCCGTCCAGGGGCCAGCTAAGCAAATGCCCAGCTGGTCCCTGGACAGATGGAGGGAGGGACAGAAGCAGGAGTGGCCAGGTGGGGGGGGAGACAGCAGCGGTGGGGACATGGTCCCAGCATGCACACGTGCTTTGCACGTGCACACACAACAGCCCCCCCCCCCCCCGGGGATTTTAAAACTCGACGCCCCTGGGGCTGAGAGAGCTCTTTCCAGAACTGTCCTTGAGAGGACAACTCTGACAGAACTATGGCTTGTACCCTAGGCAAGGCTAACTACTTGTGCTCCCCCCCCCCACGGATTGCAAAGGGGCAGCTGGTTAGTGCCATGACCTATGAAGCAGGCCAGGCTAGCGCGAATCCACCAGATCTTGGAAACTGAGCAGGGTCGGGCCTGCTTCGTCCTTGGATGTGAGTCCGGGAAGGAAGTCTAGCCTCAGTCTGCAGAATGGGGCAATGGCGCACCCACCCACCTCCCGCTCATCTGTTGCCCTGACCCAGGTGGCCCAGGCTCGCCAGTTAGCCCTGCTGAGTCTTCGGCTGGGAGAGCACCTTGAAAGCCCCCATCAGGGGTCACGATCCATCAGCTGCTACTTGACAGCAGTTCCCGCCCGCCTCCCGGCGTCCTCGTCGCAGAAAACAGATGGTCCTGCTGCGCCTTCAAGCCCAGAACCGTGTTCCCGGTGGTGCCAGGTCTCCCGATCCCTCAGCATTTATCGCAAGATGTGCTTTCGGGGTCTGAGCAACAGCGGCACTGACTCTAATGAATCTATGGCAAGAAGGTTGCACTGTTGCAAGCAATGCGGCTCACCTTTCAACTGCAGCTGGACTTTTGCATGGAGCAGCAACTGGCTCTTTCCGCTCCTGGGCCCCAGAGACCCCAGCCAGCCCCCTACTGTCCCCTCTCCACTCGGCCTCTCCTCTGCCGCCCTTCAGGAACTGGTGGAGCCAGTCCCCCCCGCCCCCCACTGCCGCCCCCGGTCCTGGGTGTGGGCTGACCTGCCTGCCTGCCTGACTTTGTGCACTGCATCTCCTCTTGGCCTGGCTGCCAGTGCCAGCCAAGGAGGGAGCAAAGGAGAAGGAGAGGGAAACTTCCTCCACCTCCTCCTCCTCCTCCCTCCGCTGCTCCCACTGGGCCTACCCTACCTGTGCAGTGGCGGCCTCCTCTTCCCTGAGTTGAGAGGTGAGTGGGAGGCGGCTGGCTTCCCCACCTGGCCTGCACACTTCCATACCTCCTCTTTCCGCTGTGCTGGGGAATGGCAGGTGGGGGGCCCAAGGTGGTGCTGGAAATGGTGAACAAACTTTCTCTCTGGCTTTGTCCCCCCCTCTCTGCGTGAGTGGAGGAGCGGGGCTTTTGGTGAGGGAGGGGGGGACATGGCAGCAGGCCGGCAGGGTATTCACCTAAGCTGGCGCCCTAGGCAATTGCCTAACCCCGCCTTATGGAAGCTCTGCCCCTGCATATACCCCACCCTTTACTCAGAGTCTCAGAGGGGTTTACAATCTCCTTTCCCTTCTCCTCCCGACATCACACACCCTGTGAGGTAGGTGAGGCCAAGAGAGCTATTTTGAAAACTGCTCTTGAGAGAACAGCTCTGAGAGAACTTGTGACTGACCCAAGGTCACCCAGCTGGCTTCATGTGGAGGAGTGGGGAATCAAACCTGGTCTGCTGCTCTTAACCACTACACCAAACTGGCTCTCAAGGAATATATTTTGTCTCCCCAAACATGGTCAATCCAGATACAACATGGAGGGAGGGAGGGAGGCACAGAGAAATTACATGTTTCGAGGGCTACTTCCCACAATGAGTCCCTGATGTGGCGTGCAGCACTTTCTCAAGCTGTGTCGCTGAATTCCATTTAGCAGCTAGGCAAGCATTAAATCTGTAATTTCACAGGGAAGCCTTGATCATATCCAAATATCGTGTTTGAACAGGACTTCTAAATTGCGCTCTCAGGCAGCTACATTTGCTCGGCAAAGGTCACCCGGCGCTGGGGACGTCTTGTTGCTCCGGAGTTAGCAAAGCCAGAAATTAATCTGTCATTGATTTAGAGCGGGAGAAACCTGGAAATACAAAACATCAGTTGGACAAATCTTGTGTCCTGATCGTTCACCCAGCCCACAATAGTGACATGAGGAGATCAGGGCTGTAGCTACAGCGTGGGGCATCTTGGGGCCCTGCCCCCCTAATTACAAGCCCTGCCCCACAAATAGCCATGCGAGAAATCTTATTTTTGAGGAAAGACCCCCTGCTGTCAGGGTGAGAGCACCACGGCTTGCCTTCGGGCTTTCCTCTGCCCCCTGCTGTGGAATTCGAGGAGGGCATCATGGGACCGAGGAAAAAGCAGGACAGAGGGCATTTAATTGCCTTCAAAAGGCATCTAAATGCCTTTTGAGTTCCCTTCCACGGGGTGAGAAAGCTTAGAAGGGCACTCAAGAGTGGCACCTCCAATACATCTCCAACCATCCTCCGTTCAGCTAGCCCAGTCCAGCTGTAGACCACCTAGGCCATGGTGAGTCTTTCAAAAGCATTCCCATGAGCCTTTGGGAAACATGCAGATCAATTTTGTTTGGCGTAGTGCAGATTAATTTTGTTTGGCCAGTTTGGTATCGTGGTTAAGTGCACAGACTCTAATCTGGGAGAACCAAGTTTGATTCCCCACGCCTCCACTTGCAGCTGCCGGATGACCTTGGACAAGCCACAGTTCTGTCAAGAGCTGTTCTCTCATGGGCAGTCCTCGAGAAAGCTCTCTCCACCCCACCTACCTCACAGGGTGTCTGTTGTGGGGAGGGGAAGGGAAAGGAGACTGTAAGTGGCTCAGAGACCCTGAGTGAAGGGCGAGGTATAAGTCGAATCTTTTCTTCTTCTTCTCTTCTTAATTGTTGGGGTTGTTGGAGATGTATTGGAGGTGCCACTCTTGAGTGCCCTTCTAAGCTTTCTTGCCCTGTGGGAGGGAACTCAGAAGGCATCAAAATGCTTTCTGAAGACAATTAAATGCCCTCTGAACTGTTTTTTTCTAGGAACTGAGGGAGAGGGAGAAAAATTTTCTCTTTGTCAGCTCTCCGCACCTCATGCATAATTATATAAACCTCTCTCATGTGTCGTCCCCCCCCCAAGTCATCTCTTCTCTAAACTGAAAAGTCCCAGACTCTTCAGCCTTTCTTCATAGGGAAAGTGCGCCAACCCCTGAATCATCCCAAACAGAACTTTCCAAGAAATTGGATTTCACTTGAGCAAAGGTCAGATCGCTGTCAATTGGAGGAACGAAAGGGAAACTTCAGCACTTAAATCTGGCTTTTGCCAAATTGAGGCCTCGTGGAGATGGTTCCGGATTGTCATCTGCAGCTGCGAGCCAGCACCTGCCTGCCCTGACGCAGCAGCAAAGATCTGCGTTCCAGATATAGCCTCTGATTCATCTCCGGGACCATTAAAATATAGCTCTGGGCTTTGAAGTCTTTCCAGAGGCAAGAGCAGAGAAATGTGGAGACAGGCATCCAAAAAACCCAGCGGAGAAAAACCCTGCCAGGGCTCCAAAGGCTGAGGGCACAGGACAGAGAGGGAGGGATCTGCAGAGCTCGCGAATGATGGGCGGATTGCATGTTCCAGGTAGGGTCACCAACTCTGGGTTGGGAAATTCCTGGATATTTGGGGGTGGAGCCTGGGGAGGGCAGGAATTGCAGAGAGGAGGGACCTCAGCAGGGTGTAACGCCATAGGGTCCACCCTCCAACACTTCCATTTTCTCCTGGGGAACTGAGCTCTGTAGTCCGGAGATCAGCTGTGATTCCGGGAGCTCTCCAGCCTCATCTGGAGGTCCACACCACAACCCCAGCTTAACCTTTTCCACCCATGACATCTGGCCAGCTTCAAACACACCTCTGGATCTACTACTTGCTCCGCTGGGGAAAGTATGATGAAGGTTATTTGTAAGGTTTTCCCACTGAGGGGTTGTCCGAGGCCAGGAAAGTTCCCTCCATAGAATCCTAGAATCACAGAGAGTTGGAAGGGGCTGTACAGGCCCTATAGTCCAACCTCTGCTCAATGCGGGATCTGCCTAGAACATCCCTGACAAGGGAATGTCTAGAGAAGAGGAGGTTGATGGGAGACATGATTGCTGTCTTTAAGTATCTGAAGGGCTGGCGCTTAGAGGAGGGCAGGGAGCTGTTCCTCTTGGCAGCAGAGGAGAGGAATTGCAACAATGGGTTGAAATGAAGGGTGGAAAGGTACTGGCTGGATATTAGGGAAAACTTTTTTACAGTAAAGAGTTGTGCAACAGTGGGATCAGCTGCCTGGGGAGGTGGTGAGCTCCCCCTCCCTGGCAGTCCTGAAGCAGCGGCTGGACAAACCCTTGTCAGGGATGCTCTAGGCTGATCCTGCATTGAGCAGGGGGTTGGACTAGATGTCCTATAGGGTCCCTTCCAACTCTGTGATTCTGATTCCATGAAAAATCCCGTCTGCCTCCAACCTTAATGGGGGCTATTGAGGGCTTGAGAAACCCTGCTGAAATGCTGCCCTCCAACCTGTCAGAAACAGAAGAAAATACTACATCAAATTTGTCTCTCCAGAAGAAAAAGAGGCATTGGAAAAACTACATGAACAGTTTGGGGCTCCTCCATTCCAACGGGATTGTGTCTGAGTCATCATTCAAGGAATCCGTACTGGGGGGAAGCTCTTACTGAATTTTGACCATGAACGGGGAGATGCTAACATCAAAAAGATGTCTTCCCAAAACACTGACTTTGCATGCTAAAAGTTAACTCAAGTGGCAACACAGGTTCTGTGCATCATTTTTGTGGATGTCCAATGCTCCCTCTAAACTGTGGAGTCTTGTGAGCAAAAATTCCACTTTGTGAGCTACTGGCATTAAAGTTGTGAGCCAGCAATTTGGCTACTGTATAAATTAGCTTGCTCTGGAGCCATCCTTCCAGAGCCAAGACAAAAATGTGTGAGCTGGAGGCTAAAAAAAACTGTGAGCTAGCTCACACTCACTCAGCTTAGAGGGAACACTGGCTGTGTCCAGACTGGGCCAAACAATATGAGATGTGATCTCTCTTCTGTTTACTTCTAAAAGTGGCCACCAGGGTGGGAGGAGTTAGGGAAGGGGGTGTCTATCTCTTTTCCCACGTGGTTTTCGTGAACTAACACCCCTTCTCCCTCCAAACTGCTCTTTGCCCAGTGAGGAAAACAACAGGTTTCCTCATCAAAGCAAACAACAGCAGGAGGCAGGATTTACACGTGGGGAAAGGCACGGGCAAGTTGTGAAACCCTTTCTGCCAGCCCTCTGGTTCCAGTCCAGTTTGAGAGGCCCCTGGCCATGGCTGCTTTGGAAGAAAAAGAAAAGAGGTCTAATCACTTACTAATGTCTTGGTACATCTGGCCCAAAGGGAAGCAGGTTTGGAGGCTGGCAAATTAGAATTGCTTCATAGGAAGAGAAGGGTCTTGGCAAGATTTCGGCAACTTCAGTGCCAGTCTGAGAGCAAAACTGCCATGCTGAAGATCCCTTGCCATCTATAAAATGCAAATAGGGTGCTTGTGCTGCCTCGATTTGCCTCGGGACTAAGCAGGGGAGGGAAAGTGGATTTAACCCTTGAACCTCTCCTCACTTTTGTTTGTTGAAAGCAAGCACTTATGCAAGCAATAGGGTCACACAGTATGAAAAACGTCATGAAGTTAATTGGATAAACTATTGGGGCCTGTGAGCTATACTACTGTGTATAGTTTGCTGTGGGCTGCATCCTATTGTATAATTTTGCACCTTTTAATGGGCATTGTTAACACGCTTTGCTTCATGACTGGTTTTTAGACTTCCGGTTGGTTCTACAACTCAAATCTTATTTCACTGTTTATCGAATGTTCCATCTGCCGATTGTCATCCACCATGAGTCCCAGGGAGAAAGGCGGACTATAAATAACGTAAATAACATAAAGTAAATAAACTTGGTTTTTTAGCATTTTAATGGGAAAGGAGTTTTTAAAGGATACATTTTCCCCTTTAAAGTGCTAACAGCAGAACGAAGCCAGTTTTGACTACTGAGAATGGTTGGAAGTTGAAGGGTTAAACCTTCTCTTTCTTCCCCACCCAGCCCCAGGCAAATGGAGGCTGCACGGCTCTTCCACTTGTGTTTTCTAGACCGACAGAAAAGTGAGATCTCTGTCATGCCTGTCTGAGGATCACCAGCCCCAGTGGCTCAGCTTAACTTCTCCCTAACAAAGGCCCTTTCTGCACCCGTATTTTGCCTCAGTCTCTCAGCATATCCTATTCTTCCATTCTGCATTCCCTCCCACTGTCATTGTCACTTTGTGTCGGGGCTTTCTCTTGTTTCTGCATTTGTTTTACAGGAATCTGCATTCGGGTCACTTCCAGCACACTGTTGCCCCGCAGCTACCAAAACTCCTTTTGCTGTGATTCTTTCCTCTCATCCACTTGCAAACTGCTAATCCTTTCTTAACCACGACACCAAACCTTATATTGCTCAGGAAGCGGTCCATTTTTGATAGGCTGGTTTGGCCAAACTGTTTTCAGTTATTTGATTGCAATTAAATAACCAAAGAACTTTCCTCCTCGTTGTGGCTTCCTTTTTCGGTTTGGGAACCTATTTGTACAACAGGCTGGCACAAACTGCCTAATAGCCAGTGAAGAGAGACGTGTAAAGGTGCGATTGAAGACCAGAAATGGCCACTGGGAGGAGAAGGAGAGGTGAGCCGCTGGGAGAGGAGGCGGCATCCATCTGGAAGATGTGCAGCTTCCTGAAGTCCATCTGGAAGGTTTTGGCATCTTCGAAGGCGTCATGAGCAGCCAGAGAAAAGTTGGCATCCCCCGAAGTCACCACATCGAAGACACATGACTGGAAATAGACGTCTTCCGCGGGCAGCTTCCCTCGGCACAAACGGCGGGCCTTCTCAGCAGCTGGGTCTGCACCGCTGTGGCAGCAGGCACTTCGAGAGATGCGCTGGCTGGGCGGGCAGCCCCCTACACACAGCTGCAGGTCTTGCTCCTCGGTGAAGGAGAAGGCAACTTCCTCGGCCACCCGGATGGAGAAGGAGAGCTGCTTCCCTGCCTGGCGCACTGCAATGGCGGTGCCAATGTATGCCGCTCGGATCTCTACATGGCGCCCAGGGGAGCGCTCGTGGATGGCCAAACTATTTCCTCCAGGCCTCTCACCACCGTTCATCGAGCCATCCACAAAAGCTGCAGGCAGGTTGTCTATCTCCGCCTGGTACACCTTCTGATCAATGCACTCCTTCACATCCTTAAAAATAATGGTAAGCTGAAAAGAAATACAGGTGAGATGCTCAAAGCACAGCCAAGGTAGGGAAACGGGACCTCCCACAAACACACACACGCACATGAATCATGGACTCATAGTATCACGGAGTTGGGAGGGACCCTCCAGGCCATCTAGTCCCAGCCCTGCCCAATACAAGATCAGCCTAAAGCATCCCTGACAAGGGTTCCTCCAGCCGCTGCTTGAAGACTGCCAGGCAGGGGGAGCTCACCACCTCCCTAGGCAGCCGATTCCACTCTTGCACAATTCTGACTGTAAAAAATGTTTTCCCTAGGATCCAGCTGGTACCTTCCTGCCCTTAATTTAAACCCATTATTCCGAGTCCTCTCCTCTGCTGCCAGCAGGAACAGCTCCCTGCCCTCCTTTAAGGGACAGCCCTTCAGATACTTCAAAAGAGCAAACATGTCCCCCCTCAGCCTCCTCTTTCCAAGTCCCTCAGCCTTTCCTCCTAGGGCTTCTTGGTCTCCAGGCCCCCGATTGTCGTTATTGCTCTCTTCTGCACTCACTCCATTCTGTCCACATCCTTTTTGAAGTGAGTCCTCCAGACCCGTATACAATACTCCAGGTGCGGCCTGACCAATGTGGTGTACAGTGGGACTATGATATGTTGCGATTTGAAACTGCTTTCTATTGAATTAGGCCCTTGGCCCATTAAAGTCAGTAATTCTCTACTCAGACTGACAGCAGCTCTCCAGGGTCTCCCGCAGAGGTCTTTCCCATCACCTCCTGCCTGGTCCTTTTCAACTGGAGATGCCGGGGATTGAACCTGGGACCTTCTGCATGCAAAGCAGAGGTGGTTCCACTGAGCCACAGCCATGGTGATGAACTGCACTAGAAGTTTGAGTGTTCAGATCCACAGGTTGCCTAGAAGGAGGAATTCCGTGTCTCCCTGCTCTCATTCTGTGATTCTGTGGAAGGGTGGAGACGGCCTTATGTTTGAAAAAAGCTGGAGAGATGCATCGGAATTGATTCCAGCATCTTTCTGAGACCTTTTCAGCAGTGAAATTCCCCATATCATTGTTTTAAAAACTGTGTGATATCTGAAATTTTCCGCAGTGGATTCTTCCTCATCAGGCGCAAACCCAAAAGTTTTCTCCTTCTCACCCCGTGGTTTCGGAACTCACTAAAACTGGGGATTCCGAAACTGCGGGTAAGAAGGAGAAAACTTCGGGTTTGCACCTAGTGAGGAAAAATCTACTGCGGAAAATCTCACATATCACACAGTTTTAAAAATGTCTATGCGGAAAATTTCATTACTGCAGAAATGGCCTTAATTTCCCTGGAAAAGAGGGAGTGTCACCACATACCAACCCCACACCTCTCGTTTTCTCAGAGGGTCCCTGTCAAGATGGATTGACATGAGAAAGATGGATTGACTTGGAGAAAGGAAGCCAAGGCCTTCAGTTTGCAAAACCCCAAGGCTGTTGACAGCAGAACATTTTGGAGGCCACTAATCAACGGGGTTGCTGCCATAAGCCAGAAGAGCACATAACGCACAACCGTCAAGTGAACTCATACCACCGGCCTTTAGAAAGCTGAGCCCAGCTCTCAGTGAGCCTCTAGGAAGCTGAGCCCAGCTCTGTCTCACTGCGCAAAAAAACCCACCCACAAACTTCCTTAGGTTCAAGCAAGGATGGCATTTGTGCCAAAGCAAGTTTTGGCAACCTCAAAGCATAAGAACATAAGAAGGGCCCTGCTGGATCAGAAAATGGTCCATCTAGTCCAGCATCCTGTCTCACACAGTGGCCAATCAGTTCCTCTGGAGGGCCAACAACAGGGCAGAGAGACTGAGGCCTTCTTAAGAACATCAGAAGAGCCCTGCTGGATCAGACCAGTGAGGGACCATCTAGTCCATCATCCTGTCCCACACAGTGGCCAATCAGTTCCTCTGGAGGACCAAGAACAGGGCAGAGAGGCCGAGGCCTTCATTAGAACATCAGGAGAGCCCTGCTGGATCAGACCAGTGAAGGTTCATCTAGTCCAGCTTCCTGCCTCACACAGTGGTCAGCCAGTTCCTCTGGAGGGCCAACAACAGGGCAGAGAGGCCGAGGCCTTCCTAAGAACATCAGAAGAGCCCTGCTGGATCAGACCATTGGTCCATCTACTCCAGCATCCTGTCTCCTACAGTGGCCAACCAGTTCCTCTGGAGGGCCAACAACAGGGCTGAGGGGCTGAGGCCTTCCCCTGATGTTGCCTCCTGGTGCTGGGATTCAGGGGTTTAGTGCCTCTGAATGTGGAGGTTCCCCTGAAGATCTCTTGGAATTCCTGCTGATCACTCGACTACAGAGATCAGTTCATCTCTTGCCTCGAAAACCTTACAAGGTCGCCATAATTTACCTCTGATTTGATAGCACTTTCCACCACTTGCAAGGGCGTAGCCAGGGATTTGTTGGGAGGCACCGAGGGGACGCGATATCGCTTATGATGTCATGAGCGACTAGCCTGCCCACAGTCAGTAGTAGATGAGGAAGAAGCTCTTCCTCATCTACTGACTGCAGTGGGCTCACGGCTTGAGCAGAGAGCTGAGCCCTCAGAGGACTGGGCTCTCGGCTCCCCTATTTAAACGCTGTGCAAGCCGAAAGCAGTGAGCCCACCCACAGCCAAGTCTACTGGGGCAGACTCGGATGGGGTGGAGCTACAGAGGGGGGCAATGCTCACTAATGAGGGGGCACGGCCCCAAAATGCCCCACAATAGCTATGTGCCTGATCAGCAGATGTGCCTAAAGGGAAACCAAGAGGGAGAGTTTTAGAAACAAGAAGTCTTTACCTTGCCAATGGCTGTAGCATTTGACCCTTCCGCTATGGGGTGACTCGTGGCCTGTACAAACAGATAGTGGTTGTCTAGGAGCGGCCAGGAACCCTCCACTCGGCAGGTATGGAACTCATCGCTGAAAGTCCGCACATGGGGGTCCCCAAAGGTGGCACAGTGCTGGTACACAGGGGGCCGGCCATGCTTGTGAGCATAACTCTTCTCGTAGTCACAGATATCCAGCGATTCAAAGCTCTGCTTGTTGGGTTCCGGGGCAGGGGGCCATGGAGGCGAAGTCGGGCCCTCCCGGGAACAGTTGTTCTGGATCATGAGGTCCTCGATGCCGTAGACGGCAGAGTGATAGGCGAGGTTGCCGCGGCAGGTGCGGGCCGTCCGGCGGGTGCATCGGGAGTAGGATCGCAAGGCCGTGCAGTAGGCAGCATTCGTAATGGGGCTGTGCACGTCCTGTGTGGCAGCCAGGTACTCGGAGTTGCAGCGCGAGATCTTGCAGTGGGTATAAACTGTGCAAGGATAACCAAAGAGGATCACCACGGGAGGCAGGGGAAAGAGGGAAGGAATGATACCAGAACATCCTTCACTCAGCTCCCCACCTTCCAAATATTTATTTTTTAAAATTTATTTAATCACATTTTGGAATTGCCTAATCCCAACAAATGTGGGGCTCTAGGCGATGTACAGATTTAAAAATAATAAAACCATCAAACCATCATCAGAACATGCTGGAGATGTAAGGCCAATATAGGCACATTCTTCCACATGTGGTGGAGTTGTGATAGGGTTCAAAAATTTTGGCAAAAGGTTCGTAATACAATAAGGGAAATATTTGAGATTAATATGTTACCAGAAACCTTTCTATTAAATCGGAGAAAATCCCAACAAGAGAGGATTTAAGGATTAAGACGTTGGAAATGGCAGAAATGGACAAATTAAATATAACATGGCAAAATAAAAGGGAAGAGACATTCCAGAAAAAATGGAACAAAGTGTATAAATAGATGGAAATTAAGATATTTTTATAGACTCTAAAATATATAAATATGATGAATTTAAGAATGGAATATGACTGAGATTTAATTAGAACTGTAATGGAAGGAGAAGGAGAAGAAGGGAGGAGGAGGAGGAGATTAGATTTATACCCCGCCCGTCACTACCTAAAGGAGTCTCAGAGCAGCTTACAGTCTCCTTTCCCTTCCCCTCCCCACAACAGACACCCTGGGAGGCAGACGGGGCTGAGAGAGCTCTGACAGAAACTGCTCATGAGAGAACAGCTCTGAGAGAACTTGTGACTGACCCAAGGTCACACCAGCAGCTGCATGTGGAGAAGTGGGGAATCATACCCAGTTCCCCCAGATTAGAGTCCGTGCTCCTAACCACTACAGCAAACATCGGGAGAGAGGCCTTATTCTTGTGGGAAAGTTACTACCTTCACCCATGCAGCCCAAAGAAGGATGTGGCTGAGCACCCTGTGTGGGCACAAGGGTTGCCAAACTCCAGGCGGGGCCTGGAGATCTCCCAGCATTCCAAGTGACATCCATGGCACAGAGATCCATTCCCCTAGACAAAATGGCTTCTTTGGAGTGTGGATGCTAGGGTATTATTCCATGATGAAGCGCCTCCTCTCCCCAAACCCTGCCCTCCCCAGGCTCCACCTGCCAATCTCCAGGAATTTCCCGACTCAGAATTGGCAGCCATAGTGAAAACACAACTGGGCAGCAGGCCTTTGTCAGAAGAGTTGCTTGGTGAGCTCTTGGTCTGCCACCCCAGTTGCCAACCTCCAGATGGGGTCTGGAGGTCTCCCAGAATCACAGCTGGCCACCAGACTAGAGAGCGCAGTTCCCCTGCAGGAAACAGCTGCTTTGGCGGGCAAACTCTCTGGCATCATACCCCTGCTGAGCTCCAAATGCCAGCTTCCCTGGGCACTGCCCCAAATCTCCAGGAATCTCCCAAGTCGGAGTTGGCAACCCTATAAATCTCTTTCCAAGGTGGCACTCCAGCACAACTAGCTGACAACCAGCCGCCTGGTGTTTTTGGCCGCTGTGTGACAGGGTGTTGGACTGGATGGACCATTGGCCTGCTCCAACATTGTCTTCTCTGATGTTCTTATATTCTCCCTCCCTTTTTTCTTCCCACCCACCAAGCCAGAACTGCCCCCAGCAAGTGACAGGAAAGCAGGGTCCTTTACCGTGTCTGCATAACAGGAGGAAAAAGAGGACTTCCCCAAGGAAACCGCCAGGGATTGAGTGGCACGGCTTTGTGAACCAGGCTGGTGTTCCCATTGTGACCCATTCAACATGCGCAGAGACCAGACCCCAGAACTCTCCACTTCCTTTTTACTTTTGCTGGTTCTCTGGAATTCAAGGACAGTAAACAAACCAACAAGTTTCCCTGGTATACAAGACAGGGCATTTGCCACATCCCTTGCTCCTCACCACTCAACCCCGATTCCGGAATATTGTTGCCATTCCCCAAGCTCATTTTCTCTTTGCAGAAATTATCAGCCTTCGCACTCCCACTTGGACATTTGCCTTTGGCGAAGTTAGAGTCATTCTTTTAGGGGTGCCAGCCTCCTGTTGGGGCTTGGAGATGTCTCAGAACTACAATTCATCTCCAGGCGACAGATTTTTAAATTTGATGGTTGTAATTTATAATCTGCCTTGCTCATTTGGACTCAAGGCGGATTACGCAGAGTGAGTCAAGACAATCTATAGGATGGGACATTCAGTGAACAGTGTGATAGGGTTAAGGTTGTATAGAACCGATCAGAAATACAAAAACAGAACTGAAGCAAAGCATAAGTGTTAACACATTAAATGGTGCAAAAATTATACAGTTGGACTCTAGTTTGAGCAAGACAGGGGTCTTCTGACGTCCTTATGAAAGCCTCAGCCTCTTTGCCCTGTCGATTGGCCCTCCAGGAACTGGTTGGGGCCACAGTGTGAGACAGAAGGCTGGACTGGATGGACCTTCAGTGGTCTGATCCAGCAGAGCTCTTCTGATGTTCTCATAAAGGTCTCGGCCTCTATATGCCCTGCTGCTGGCCCTCCAGAGGAACTGGTTGGCCTCTGTGTGAGACAGGATGCTGGACTAGATGGACCACTGGTCTGATCCAGCAGGCCTATTCTTATGTTTTTATTAAGGCCTCAGCCTCGGTGGTCTGTTGTTGGCCATCAATAGGAACTGATTGGTCACTGTGTGAGATGAACTGCTGGACTAGATGGACCACTGGTCTGCTCCAGCAGGGATTTTCTGGAGTTCTAATGAAGGCCTCGGCCTCTATGCCCTGATAGTTGGACCTCCAGAGGAACTGGCTGGCCACTGTGTGAAAGCAAGGTAGTTTCAGGAAGTTACCAATTCCCCTGCAGAAAATGGCTGCTTTGGAGGGTGGGCTTTATGGCAGTATACCCTGCTAAGGTCCTTCCCTTCCCCAAACTCCACCCTCCCCAAGCTCCATCCCCAAATCTCCAGGAATTTCCCAACCTATAGAGAACCCTATTAGAAACAGCTCCTGTTGTCCCTGAAGCAGGACGCCAGGATGTGCAGATCTCATCCCGTCACGTCTCTGTGCTGCTCACCAGAAATGGTTGGAAGTACCTTAGATCAAGATGAAGATATTTCTCATCCAGAAGCCTGTCAGGAGAAAACAGGATGCTTCCTTTTAGAGTCTTCTTCCCACGGCCCGGGACATTTTTCCAAATTGAAAGTCTTTGGTGGTGGATTGCCCCTTCTCCTGGGCTGAGTTCCAGCTGAGAAGTCAGCCCCAGTGTCTCCACGAAGGCTGGTAGAAGTATTCCTTTTGGCCCTCCACCATCAGAAGAGGAAGAGGATCAGTCACTGGCTTCAGGATGGCAAACTCCTCTTGACCCTATAAGCAATCCCTTAATAAGGCTTCAATACCAAAGGGCCCTTACCCACCATTTGGATGGAGTGGCAGATTCCAGATGTCTTCTGCCCCATATCCCCACATCCTCCTTTCCCTCAACCCAGACTGACAGCGTGATCAGAAAAATGGAACCCTACAGACACGCCTGATCCTTCCTTCCTTTTCAGTGTCCACAGGCTGACGCTGATTTTGCAGTGACTTTCTGAAACGTTGCATGTCCTAGCCGCCGTGAACCACTTTGCAGATCTGTGTATTGATGACCGTGGGGGTGGGGGTGAGGGCTTCATCAGAGCAGATAAACAAGGGCACAAACTTTGGCCCTGTTTCGGGGCTTGCAGCAGAAGTTAATAATCGACCAATGATCCCTGGGCAACCTACCCACCAGGCGGCTTGGAGCTGGGACCCTTCTCAAAGTGTGTGCCACAAAATGAAGGACGTCACGGCTGGGAGGTCATCTCAGCGGGATCCACAAATAAGGTAACCAACCTCCAGGTGGTGCCTGGAGATCTCCCAGAATTATAACTTATTTCCAGGCTACAGAGATAAGAACATAACAACAGCCTGGCGGGATCCAACCAGTGGCCTTTCTAGTCTAGCATCCTGTCCCACACAGTGGCCCATCAGTTCCTCTGGGCCAACGTCAGGGCAGAGAGGCCTTCCCCTGATGCTGCCTCCTGGCTCTGGGAATCAGAGGTTTAGTGCTTCTGAATGTGAATAGGCAGAGCTTATCCTAGCACAGTATGAGCATAAGAAGAGCCCTGATTGATCAGACCAGTGGTCCATCTAGTCCAGCCTCCTGTCTCACACAGTGGCCTCAGCCAGTTCCTCTGGAGGGCCAGCCACAGGGCAGAGAGGCCAAGGCCTTCATGAGGACATCAGGGTGGATCACAGTAGGATTCCAAAACACATTAATAGAATTTACAGAATAATTTAAATTTTTAAATAGCAAAGATTTAAAAAGAGAAAACACAAAACAGGTTGCACTATTTCAAGGTAAGGCTGTGACCTGCACCTTTTCAGCTGCAGTTCCATCCTCTGAGGTGCTTCTGGGCTACCATTGAGTTTGTAGGTTTTCTGGCACCGTTTGAAAACCAGCTAGTACCCCAGGCTGGGGGGGGGGGCATTTTTCTTTCCCTGCTTCTGTCGATGTTTGATGGAGCGACTGATTTTATTTAAAACATTAATTAGCCACCTTTCTTCCTTACAGAGCTCGAGGCAGCTGACAATAGAAATCAAATCAATAAAATAGAGTTCATAAAAATACATAAAGAAACCAAACTTTAAAATCACAACTCAGCACTCGCAAGACAAGAACTCATGAGCACTCAATGAAATTAATGAGCAGCAGGCTTAGAATAGATCAAAGGAAGTACTGTCTCACCCAAAGAGTAATTAACTCATGGAATTCACTGCCACAGGAAGTGGCGGCAGCTACAAGCATGGACAGCTTCAAGAGGGGATTGGATCAACCTCTGCTCCAATCAGTGGCTATTAACCACAAGGCATAGAGGGAACACTCTGTCTGGGGCAGTGATGCTCTGTCTTCTTGGTGCTTGGGGGGCTACAGTGGGAGGGCTTCTGGAATTCTGGCCTCACTGGGGGACCTCCAGATGTCCCCTGGATTTTGGCCACTCTGTGACACAGAGTGTTGGACTAGATGGGCCACTGGTCTGGTCCAGCATGGCTTCTCTTATGTTCTTATGTTATTATAAGGGGACTGGATAAACATGTGGAGCAGAGGTCCATGAGTGTGGCTATTAGCCACAAGGTATCTAGGGAACACTCTGTCTGGGGCAGTGATGCTCTGTCTTCTTGATGCTTGGGGGGTACTAGTGGGAGGGCTTCTGGAGTTCTGGCCCCACTGGAGGACCTCCTGATGGTTTTGGCCACTGTGTGACACAGAGTGTTGGACTGGATGTGCCATTGGCCTGATCCAGCATGGCTTTTCTTATGTTCACTGCTTTAATGAAATGCACTTCTAACTCAAACCATCTTCGGTTGCCTCCCAATGATTGAAAGTGAGGGGGCCAGCAGGGCTTCCGCCCTGGGGAGGTTGTTCCGTCATTGTGGGGCTACCACCAAAAGAGCCCTCTTTCCTGTACTCACCAGCTTGTTTGATTGGAAGGACAGTCAGGAAAGCTTCTCCCTGCGGTCTCAATGCCTGGACAGGAACATCTGGGAGAAGACATCTTAACATCTTAATTATTTTCTGTGTTTCTCTTCTTCATGACTGTGGCCTTGGCGTCTGTTTTCTGAGTTCGAGGTTTGGTTTCTGTAATATTTGGTGTCACATTTTTCTTTCTCATATTTTTCCATTTTGCTTTTCCTCTCTGATTAGATTTCTGTTTTAACAGTTTCATAGTTCTACAGTGACATTTCTGACTGACTGCTTATAGCAAGCCACCACAGGAACCCATTCTCTGTTTGCAGGGCAGAAGAGAAACGTTTGCAGTTGATCTACAAAAACAGTCAAGATGTAGGCCAGAGAGACGAGTCTCTTAGGTCACCACCACCGCTCACCATGGCAGGATTGAAGCACCACTTTTATTGCATTGATTTTTCCATTGCAACGCATAACAGAGATGATGCGTGAGGAATTGGAGGGGGGGGGAGGGAAAGTGAAAATGAGGTTGTTTAGCCAGGGAGGCTCTAGTATTCCCCATTACTGTGTATGGGTGTGAAAGCTGGATAATGAAGAAAGCTGGTAGGAAGGAAGTTGATTCATTTGAAATGTGGTATTGAAGGAGAAGGAGGAGGAGAGATTGGATTTATAGCCCGCCCTTCGCCACCCGAAGGAGTCTCAGAGCGGTTTACAAACTCCTTTCCCTTCCCCTCCCCACAACAGATGCCCTGTGAGGTAGGTGCGGCTGAGAGAGCTCTTTCAAGGACTACTCCTGAGAGAACAGCTCTGAAAGAATTTATGACTGACCCAAGGAGACACCAGCAGCTGCATGTGGAGGAGTACATAAGAACATAAGAGAAGCCAATGTTGGATCAGGCCAGTGGCCCATCCAGTCCGACACTCTGTGTCACACAGTGGCCAAAAACACCAGGTGCCCTCAGAAGGTCCAGCAGCGGGGGCAGGAAGCCCTCCCGCTGTTGCCCCCCCCCCAAACACCAAGAATACAGAGCATCACTTGCCCCAGACTGAGAGTTCCTATCTATACTTTGTGGCTAATAGCCACTGATGGACTTCTACTCCATATGTTTTATCTAATTCCCTCTTGAAGCTGTCCATGCTTGTAGCTGCCGCCACCTCCTGTGGCAGTGAATTCCACGTGTTAATCACTCTTTGGATGAAGAAGGACTTCCTTTTATCTGTTCTAACCAACTGCTCAGCAATTTCATGGAGTGCCCACGAGTTCTTGTATTGTGAGAAAGGGAGAAAAGGACTTCTTTCTCTACCTGCTCCATCCCATGCATAATCTTATAAACCTCAATCATGTCACCCCTCAGCCATCCTTTCTCCAAGCTAAAGAGCCCCAAGCACTTCAACCTTTCTTCACAGAGAAAGTGTTCCCTATGAATCAAACCCGGTTTCCCCAAATTAGAGTCCACACTCCTAACCACTACACCAAACTGGATGCTGTGGACCACTAAAAGGACAAATTGGTTTTAGTTCGGATCAAGCCTGAGCTCTCCCTAGAAGCTAAAATGACTCAACTGAGGTTATTGTAATTTGGTCACTTTCTGAGAAGACCAGAGTCACTGGGAAACACAGCCATGCTAGGAAAAGTCGAAGGAAGCCGGAAAAGAGAAAGACACAACAGGAGATGGATTCACACAGTCAAGGAAACCACAAAGGCCCTCAGTTTGCCAGACCTGAGCAAGGCTGGTTAATGAGATGACATTTTGGAGGACACTAATTAAGAGGGTCACCATAAGTTGGAAGCGACTCAATGTCACTAAACACAGACAGAGCCCAGGAGGAGTGACTCGCAACCCTGTCCCACTCTGGATCTAGCAAAGCACTAAGGTCAGTTTCACAACCTGCCTGTTTTTATATCTCTGCTGTGTGTACTTCTGCTGCGGTTTCTTTTGGCTACATTAAGTGAGCAGCTGGCTGACCAAGCGGCAGCTGCATCCATGCAGAAGTACGAATGCAGAAATGCTGTGTCACCTTCTACCTTGCACCTGGAAGCCCCACTATGTCCAGAGTAACTGCTCGCCCACAATGGCTGGCCACCATGTGAGAGAGGATGCTGGACTAGATGGATTACTGGTCTGATCCATCAGGGCTCTTCTGGTGTTCTTTCCAGGAGAAGGCCTTGGCCTCTCTGCCCTGTTGTTGGCTCTCCAGAGGAACTGGTTGGCCACTGTGCGAGACAGGATGCTGGACTAGATGGACTATTGGTCTGATCCAGTAGGGCTCTTCTGATGTTCTAATGAAGGCCTCTATGCCCTGTAGTTGGCCGTCCAGAGGAACAGGTTGGCCACTGTGTGAGACAGGATGCTGGACTGGATGGACCCAACACTGGTCTGATCAGGGCTTTTCTGATGTTCTCGTGAAGACCTTGGCCTCTCTGTCCTGTTGTTGGCTATCCAGAGGAACTGGCTGGCCAGCATGTGATACAGGATGCTGGACTGGATGGACCACCAGTCTGATCCAACCGGGTGCTTCTGATGTTCTTATGAAGGCCTCGGCCTCTCTGCCCTGTTGTTGGCCCTCCAGAGGAACTGGCTGGCCGCTGTATGAGACAGAATGCTGGACCAGATAGACTGTGATTCTGATCCAGCAGGGCTCTTCTACGCAGGCAGGCAATGGCAAACCACCTCTGTTCACCTCTTGCCTGGAAAACCCTACAGGGTCACTGTAAGATGGCCATGACCTTGTGGCAAAAAAACCCCAACAACAGTGGGAGGTCTCCCCTCTCCTGCCACTGCCGCCTGCTGACATTCCGCTGAGAAGCAAAATGGCAGGTGAAAAGGGTAGGGTTTCCAGGTCTGGGCTGGAAAATAGCTGGAGACTTTGGGGGTGGATCTGGGAGAGGGCAGGGTTTGGGGAGGAGAGGGGCCTCAGCATGGTACAATGCCCAGAGCCAGTTTGGTGCAGTGGTTAAGTGCACAGACTCTAATCTGGGAGAACCGGGTTTGATTCCCCACTCCTCCACTTGCACCTGGCTGGATGACCTTGGGCAAGCCATAGCTCTGGACCAGCTGTTCCCTCAAGGACAGCTTGGGAAAGAGCTCTCTCAGCCCCACCTACCTCACAGGGTGTCTGTTGTGGGGAGGGGAAGGGGAAGGAGTTTGTAAGCCGCTCTGAGACTCCAAGCGAGTGAAGGGCGGGGTATAAATCCAATCTCTTCTTCTTCTTCTTCCAAGCAGCCCTTTTTTCCAGGGGAGCTGATCTCTGTCAGCTGGAGATCAGGTGTAAAAGCAGGAGATCCCCAGGCCCCACCTGGAAATTGGAAACCGTAGAAAGGGGGATTCACGATTGGCATCCCCAACAAAATGATCTCATCGACAGGCTTGTCATGTGAGGTACAAGCATTCATATGAAACTCTAGAGTTTGGACTGAATGCTGGAGCCCTCACCCGCAGAACTGGTGTGGTGATGTCACTTCCCGGAAGCTTCAGAAGTGGCCACTCCTCACACCATTAACCCCCACCTCCTCCATCTCCTGCTGGTCACCAGGCAACCCTGGGCTCGTCACTGCTGGGCAGCAAGCCTGGGAAAGAAATCGACCTTCCCACACTGCTCCGGGCCGTCGAACAGGTGTGTTTCCCTTTTGAAAGTTGATTCTTATTTATTTTCTGCAAGCAAATATAGAAATCATGGTCTCATATGAGTAAAAAGTTTCCATCAGCATAAGCCAAATGTTCGTATCTCCGACATGAAATGAAAACTGATTGCCGTACATATATATATTACTTTTTTTAAAAAAAAAACCCTTTTGCTTCCCAAAGAGCAATAAAAAATCCATTGCCAATGTATTTCCTCCGCAGACTCCACTATCACTTGCCTCTCCCTTTTGCAATGCTCGTACGCGCAAACCCCCTTGGCTTTTATCGGGGCATCTTTTTGTGAGCGTCGTCTTCTCTCCGTACAATCTATAAACGGTGCTCACGTTCAGAGGGAACCGCGGGGCTTTCCCTCCCCTTCTGCAACTTTCATTTGCTGTGGGAGATTTTCCCATTATCAGAAGTCCCCAGACTCAATCTATCCATAGATTATATATCGGCACAGCAGCTCTTTCCCAAAATCTAGCAACCGCAACAAGTTTTGCTGCTAAAGTCTAAAATGCCAGAGCTTGCTTAAAACACCTGAGTCTTTCGTGATTCTGTAGTAAATGGAAACACACCCCGATATGAGGTTTATTCTCTGATGCTTGAGATATTCTTCACCCCAGAAATGTCATAATTTATCACGTCCCCACCACGTGTGCAATCAATCACATGCCTTGCTGGCTTTTCTCCCTCTCCAGCAAGCACGGGAATTCACTAACTAAATAAAGGTTTGTCGGAAGTGGTCCAATGGGGCCAACAGCTAGATTTATTTATTATTTTTCAAGTTTGTATTCCGCCCTCCCCACAAATGGGATCAGGGTGGATCACAACAATAATGAGGCCTTTCAGCATCACAAAAAAACACAATAATAAATAGTTCATAGAATCGCAGAATCACAGACTTGGAAGCAATGCTCCCTCTAAGCTGTGGAGTCTTGTGAGCAAAAATTTCTCCTTTGTGAGCTGCTGGCATTGCTAGTTGTGAGCGAGTGATTTGCCTGCTGCATAAATTAGCTTGCTCTGGAGATATCCTTCCTGAGCTAAGACAAAAATGTGTGAGCCGGAGGCTAAAAAACCATGAGCTCGCTCACACTCACTCAGCTTAGAGGGAACACAGGTAACGAACGACAGCTGTGGGTTGCTGTTACGACTGCTAGTTTTCTGCAGGGGGGATTAAATGCACCTCATTATTGTCTGTATTGAAAGTGTAGCGGGATTCGAAGAACGACACTCTTAAACACCCCACACAGACCCCGCAACAACTGTATTGGACAAGCCTGCATTTCTTTGCAACAAAGGAATTTTTTTTCCCTCGATATTTTTATGAGGCCGTTCACAAGCCATCTGTTCCGCTCTTGTTCTGGTGACAGTGAGGTGGGTTTTTTTCCAGGCGTTTAGATGCAATTGGAAAAAAGTTTGCAGGCTGCCTTAAGTAATAGTGTGGCGCACAGGAGCTGTATTTCCATGTTATGAAGCAGGCGCCCTAAACATAAACGGGTTTTAAATAATAGATTCTAATTGCTGCTTGTTAAAAGCAACCAGGGGAGACAGGCTGCGCTGGCCAAGATCCAGGCATCAGAGCAAATACTTCAGTGCCTTCGAGGGGGTTGCCAGATGGCCGGTGAGGATCAACAAGCTCTTCCCTGGGGAGCTGTCCTTTCCACATCTAGTTGGACTGGCTGGAGAAGGGAGACGCTAGAAGAGAAGAAGATGACACTGGATTTATACCCCGCCCTTCACTCAGAGTCTCAGAGCAGCTTACAAACTCCTTTCCCTTCCCCTCCCAACAACAGACACCCTGGGAGGCAGGTGGGGCTGAGAGAGCTCTTTCCAGAGCTGTCCTTGAGAGAACAGTTGTGACAGAACTATGGCTTGCCCAAGGTCATCCAGCAGCTGCAAGTGGGGGAATCATAGAATATTAGAGTTGGAAGGGACCTTGCAGCTCATCCAGTCAAAACTCTGCACTCTGCAGGAACATAGCCAAAAGATAGCCCTACAACATACCCGAAAGATGGTCGTCCAGCCTCCACTTGAAAATATCCAGCGAAGGAGCATCCACTACCTCTCGAGGCAGTCTGTTCCACTGCTCAGCCCCTTTTACAGTGAGGAAGTTCCTCCTGATATTTAGCCAGTATCGACTCCCTTGTCATTTCCACCCATTCGATCTAGTCTTGCAATCCAGAGCAAGAGAGAATAGATCTGCTCCATCCCTACATGACAGCCCTTCAGATATTTGAAGACTGCAATCATGTCCCCTCTAAGCCTTCTCTTTCCCAGGCTAAACAGACCCAACTCGTCCAGCTTCTCCTCATAAGACTTGGATTCCAACCCTCTCACCATCCTGGTTGCCCTCTTCTGGACACACTCGAGCTTGTCCACATCCTTCCTAAAATATGGTGCCCAAAACTGGACACAGTACTCCAGGTGGGGCCTGACCATAGCAGAATAGAGCGGAACTACCACCTCCCGTGATCTGGACACAATGCTTCTGTTAATGCATCCTAAGATTGCATTAGCTTTCTTTGCAGTCACATCGCACTGCAGGCTCATGTTTAGCTTGTGATCAACCAGAACACCTAGATCCCTTTCACAGGAGTGGGGAATCAAACCCGGTTCTCCCAGATTAGAGTCCATACACTTAACCACTACCCCGAACTGGACTCAAACTTTGCTTCAGACCAACACAGCTACTGATCCAATTCCCAAGTTAATGAAAATAAGCAAAATAGGAAAATGTCCAGTAGCACCTTTAAGACTAACAAACTTTATTGTAGCATAACCTTTCGAGAAACATAGCTCTCTTCATCAGACAAAGAGAGCTGTGTTTTTCAAAAGCTTATGCTACAATAAAGTTTGTTAGTCTTAAAGATGCTACTGGACTTTATACTATCTTACAGCAACAGTCTAACTCGGCTAACTCCTCTGAAAATAAGCAGACATATTGGACAAATGGAAATAATTTGTGCATTTTTCCTGGCACCTCTTCAGCTTTGGAGTAACATTGACACAGAATTTTGGTGCCATGTTGGGTTGCTCATTGACCAGTCCCCATGTTTTCACTTCCCTCATGCATCAGAAGGATGAATGGATTACTTCCACCAGAGACCTGCTGATCTTGTCCCCAGACGCTTGCCCAGATTTTATCACAGTATAACAGTCATTGCCCTGTTTCAGAGCTACAAGGTATAGGCTATGATTGACTCCTGATCAGCCGGGAACCTGATCTCTCGTCGTTCTCCTTCTGACTCAGAGCCAGCTGCAGAAGGCTGTTCAGTTACCAGCTCAGGGCTAGCAGGTAGCTCTTTGTCTGAGAATTCTGAACCATCACTCAGCACAGACTGACTTATGGCCCAAGGGTTGCTACGCAGAGGGTTGCCTTGAAAACCCTTAAGCGTTGCCATAAGTTGGCTGCGACTTGACCTGGATGGAAGACCACCAAGGAAGGCAAGGATTGCTATGCAGAAGCCTGTGATGGCAAACCACCCCAGAAAATTGTTTGCCTTGAAAACCATGCAGGGTCACCAAAAATCAGCTGAGACTTGACAGCAGAAGAATAATGAGAGTCAGCTCTCACCCCTGCACCACAGTCCAGCCACAGGACTGGAAGTAGACAGAGGCCCCCAAAGTTGAGTTGCGGGTTCCAAAATTATCCCACAGGCCTGCCACGGGGCCTGTTTGCCCTCCGTGAGGGCTGTGGTGCTCATTAAAGGCATCTGTCTCCCATAATCGCTGGGCTGCTACGTTTCATTTGCACCTGGCCAGTTCCATTTAGAAGACACGATAATGAATCTGTACCTGCTCATTCAGCCCACCAGGGCCCCCGTCCTCCATACCCAGAGACAAACAATGAAAATAGGCTGCTAAATCTGGAAACCAGAAACTATTTCTGTTCTAGCACAACAGCTGGCTGGAGATATATATACAGTTCGCACTCCCCACATCATCAGTCCCAGTTCTAGAAAAAAAATTATTCAGACGAACGAAGTGAAACGCAGCGCCGAGGTAATGACCGTGGCTTCACCCAACCCCGGCAAAAGCTTTTTCATTCCACTCCATAACAGACGAGACAAAGATAAAACAGCAGCTGTCAGAGGCGCTCTGGAGGCACCGCAATTATGAAAATATTATTTTGTGTTTCTGCGGTAATATTTTCCACCGGAGATCCAGGGCTTCCAAGCCCCTGAAAATCCCATCATTGCGCAGGAATCATCGGCCCCAGCGCAATCAAAGGCAGGGAGACGGAGAGCGATGAAATCCGCGAGGTTGTCTGTAATGGTGCCTCTTAAACATCTTTGCCGGGATTCTCTTTTATGTGGTTATGGAACATTAAAAGCAAGAGCATCTGTATGCATGGCGCGCACCTCCCTGGCTATTTTTCTTTTGTGACACCTCAAGATGTACATTAAGTAGAGGAACAAAGGTTTTAGTCCAGCGGCACCTTTAAGACCAACAAAGTTTTATTTAAGATATAAGCTTTCACGCGCACACACACTTCTTCAGATACAATGAAATGGAAATTTCCAGTCCATATATATAGGCTGAGGGTGAGCAGTAAATTAGCATACAGCATAATGAAGATGTTTAACAGATTCAAGGACCAAACAGGATTGACAAGCTTAGTTTATATGGTAACCATTTGTTTGTGTTTAATTCCAGGGGGATTTGTTGGTCTTAAAGGTGCCACTGGACTCCAGCTTTGTTCCTCTGCTTCAAACCAACACGGTGACCCTCCTGAATCTATTAAGTAGAGGAGAGAGGGTTTCCCCATCACCCAGCCCATGAAACACCTACGAGTTTGAAAGTGCAGGCAGAAGACCGTAAAATCCAGTTGCAAAATGCAGTGAAAGTGGACTGAAAGGCTACAAACCTGGGGAGCCCAGGCCAGCCCGACCTCTCCAGATCTTGGAAGCTAAGCAGGGCCGACCCTGGCAAGGACTTGGAAGGGAGACCTCCCAGGAAGATCAGGGCTGGGAGACAGGGACAGGTAGGGTTGCCAGATCTGGGTTGGAAAATACCTGGAGACTTTGGGGGTGGGGTTTGGGGAAGGGAGGGGCCTCAGCATAGCACAATGCCCCCTTTCAAAGCAGCCAGTTTCTCCAGGAGAGCTGATCTCTGTCAACTGGGGATCAGTTGTAAAAGTGGGGGATCTCCAGGCCCCACCTGGAGGCTGGCAGCCAGTGTTCCCTTTAAGCTGAGTTAGTGTGAGCTAGCTCACAGTTTTATAGCCTCCGGCTCACACATTTTGGTCTTCGGTCAGGAAGGAGGGCTCCAGAGCAAATTAACGTATGCCACAGCCAAATCGCTCGCTCACGGCTTTCATGCCAGGAGCTCACAAAGTAGAATTTATGCTCACAAGACTCCACAGCTTAGAGGGAGCGTTGTGGCAACCCTAGGGGTAGGCAATATCAAGCCATCTCCCTGAAACGTCCAAAACCCTGCTAGGGGTCGCCAGAAGTCGCCATGGCTTCCAGGCATGCAAGTACACACACACACCAAAAAAAGAGAAAGAAGGCGGATTGAAAGTGCATGATTTAGCGTGTGTGAAAGCACCTTAAGTGATAAATGAAAACATTGGAAGAGGGCCCATGGCTGGATCTTCCACCATCGTTCGCCCCTCAAAGACTGGCTATGTAGGACCCTGAGAGAGACTTTCCCAGTGAAGGTGGGGCAAGAAGGCCGTGTCTGTCTTACCTTGAAGTGGGAAGAGGAATTGAGAATGGGTTTGGGGTTCCCAATCCCCTGGTGGGACCTGGAAATCTCCAGAATCCAATTAACCTGGAGAAAATGGCTGCTTTTGAGGGTGGAGTGTACAGCATTATACCCACGCATTTAGGTGGCAATGGGGCAAAAGGAACCTGGGCCTCATGGGAAGAGAAGGTCCTCTCCAATCCATCCTCTTTAAAATGATGGTGTTTCTCGGGCCAATTTGAGCCGGGATGGCTATTTCTCCTGAAGAAAACGCTCGCTGCGGAACAGGATGCCGTTTCCCTTTGGAACACAAAAGCCAAGAGGACACAGAGGAAGAACTGTTTGATGAAGCGCCAGGCAGGATTTTGGGCCACGCATTAACATTCCTCTCCGTGGTTCTGCCAGCGGCAGCAAAGGCGGGGGGGAAATAGAATTGATTTTTTTAATTATTATTTATAAAAGGGACTCATCCTTTCAAGTCGTCGTTTCTCCCCAGCTCACGGCTTATCATTGTAAGAACATAAGAACAGCCCTGCTGGATCAGACCCTCTAGTCCAGCATGCAGTCTCTCACACAGTGGCCAGCCAGTTCTTCTGGACAGCCAACAACAGGGCAGAGCGGCCGAGGCCTTCCTCTGAGAAGAACATCAGAAGAGCCCCGCTGGATCAAACCAGTGGTCCCTCTAGTCCAGCATCCTGTCTCACCCAGGGGCAAACCAGTTCCTCTGGAGGGACAACAACAGGGCAGAGAGGCTGAGGACTTCCCCAGATGTTGCCTCCTGGCCCAGAGATTCAGAGGTTTACTGCTGCTGTGGAGGTTCCCTTAAATCACTATGGCTCATAGCCGCTGATAGGACCTTTCCTTCAGGAATCTATCCTCTTTTAAAGGTGTCTATCCTTGGGCTGTGAATTCCACATTTTAATCGCTCTCTGTGTAAAGAAGTATTTCCTTTTGGCCATCCTGAACCTACTGCCCATCAGCTTCATTGAACGCCCTCGAGTTCTAGTATTTGGGGGAAAGGGAGAAGAAGTTCTCTTTGTCAACTCTCTCTGCCCCATGCACAATTTTATTTTTAAAAAAACAAAAACAAAAAAAACCCCAAGTTGTATCTTTTCTAAACAGAGAAGTCCCAGCCTCTTCATGGAAGGTGATCCAACCCCCTCATCATCTTGGTTCCTCTCCTCTGTACTTTTCCCAGCTCCACGATGTCATTTTTGCGATAAAGGTGACCAGAATGGAAAAGAGAGTCGGTGGCCTTCCCCCTCCTTGCTACACAGGATTGGCTGGGTGGAAGAAGTCTGAAAGCAGAAACGGGGACCTCAGTCGGTCCTCATCAAACAGGGCTCTGATTCTCTCTACAGCCCACTAATTCGCCAGAATGAAACTCGGTCGGGAACATTTCAGGCTGCGGCGCATATCTCGCAATCCGGTACTCACATATGTTCCCTTAGCAACCTGCTCTTCACCCTGACCGCGACTACACATGCTCAATAGCGAGCCTTAAATACAGAAAGCTCTCTGGCACTCCGTCGGAGGAGTCTGCCAAATCATAACTCATCTCACTCCGCTTCCGTCCATTAAACCTACCAGAGAAATGGCGGAAAACATAGCACACAATTTGTAACTTTGGTGTTGGCATCCAACATGAATTGCCATACTTTTTTCTGTAAATTAGGTTCAGGTACATAATGTATTAGAGGGGAATGTTTTCTTTGTTTTATCTTCCAGATAACATCACCCTTCTTCATTTAGGTAAAGGTTTCCCTTGCTAAAAAGCCAGTTGAATATGTCTCTAGGGATGCGGTGCTCATCTCCGTTTCCAAGCTGAAGAGCCAGCACTGTCCAAAGACATTTTTGTGGTCATGTGGCCAGCATGACTAGATGCCTAGGGGCATGGAATGCTGTTACCTTCCCACCGAAGTGGTACCTATTTATCTACTTGCGATTTCTTGCTTTTGAACTGCTAGGTTGGCAGGAGCTGGGACCAGAGACAGGAGCTCACTCCGTCATGCGGCACTCGGGTCTCAAACCACTTGAGCCACTCTCTGCAATAAACTGTAACACACACATGAAGCTGCCTCATACTGAATTAGGCCCTTGATCCATCAGGGTCAGTATTGTCTGTTCAGACTCACAGTGGCTCTCCAGGGTCTCAGACCGAGGTCTTCCACATCACCTAATGCCTGGTCCTTCTAACTGGAGATGCCGGGGATTGAACCTAAGACCTTCTGCATGCCGAGCAGAGGCTCTGCCACTGAGCCACAGCTCCTCCCTACAAACCTGCCTTAAACTGAACCACAGTCTTGGTCAGTATTGTCTGCTGTGACTGGCAGCGGCTCTCTCCAGAGTCTCAGGCAGAGGTCTTTCCCATCACCTCCTGCCTGGTCCTTTTAAATGGAGATGCTGGGGATTGAACCTGGGACCTTCAGCATGCCAAGCCACAGCCCCTCCCAACCCAATGCCCCATGTTCTCCATTCTGCTTCCAGAAACAACTCCAGGGCCGGTTCCGCACCGGTGGTTGCCCCGGCATCAGCCCCCAATAAAATCCGCAGCAGAGCAACTGTTCCCCACTTGTTGCCACGGGTCAGCAGTTGGCCCGAATCTAATCCTCATTTCCCCCGGATCTTCCATTTCAGGGATTTTCAGGGTTGGGGGGGGGGGGGGTTTGCCACAGGGTTGAAGTTGGGGTATTCTAGTGGGGAACTCGCAAATTGGGGTTTCTTGCTCCACCCCTTTAAAGCCCCTCTGCTTCTTTCCCTCTCCTCCTCTCCCTTTCCCCTCCAACCCTGGCACGAGGGTATTTTTTTCCCTTTTTCACTGGTCAACAGTGGATCAGTGTTGTGTCATGATGTCGTAACGCAACGATGGGGGGAACAAAAAACCCCTCTCCACCAGGGCGGGAAAGGGAGGGAAAAGCACACCTGTTTCCCAAAATGGGCGGTTGCGTTGTAATGCAACCACGCCCCCGATCAAAAAAAAAGGAGGGGGAAGAGAGGGAAGGGGATGCTAGATTCCGGGCAAGGTGACAAATGTGGAACTCCCTCAACAGAATCGGGCCAATTAGACCCGCAGGGAACGGAGAGCAAACCATTGGTGCGGAATCGGCCCAGGTGCTAGCCTTCTGACCTGCAAAGTTTAGTGAGAGCCAGTTTGGGGTAGTGCTAAAGAGCATGGACTCTAATCTGGGCAAATCGGGTTTGATTCCCCACTTCTCCACATGCAGCTGCTGGTGGGACACTGGGTCAGTTACAAGTTCTCTCAGAGCTGTTCTCTCATGAGCAGTCCTCAAAAGAACTCTTTCAGCCCCACCTTCCTCAGAGGGTTTCTGTTGTGGGGAGAGGAAGGGAAAGAGATTGTAAGCCACTCTGAGACTCCTTTTGGTAGTGAAGGTTGGGGTATAAATCCAATCTCCTCCTCCTCCTCCTCTTCTTCCTCTTCCTTTTCCTCCTTCAAAGCTCTACAATGACCCATCCTCCATTTGCATTACCACACCCGGTCCCTCATTTCACAAACACCTTCAACACGCAGCAGCCAGCTTTCCCCAGCCAGAGACATAAATACAAATCATTGCTGTAACTCTCAAATTGCGCAGGGCATTAAAAGCCTAAATGCATTGTTAATAAATATTGATGCTGCCGGCTGAAACGAAAATAAATGCAAAGCTCTAATCTTATCGGATGCAGAGACCAACGAAAGCGTTATGAATGGCGCTCCGCTGGGCAATTACGGAGCTCAAAGAAAGGCCAAGGCCCTCTGTAAATAGAAGCGGCAATTTGGAAGAGCGCCACTGGAACGGAGCCCCCATTTGGTCCAGAATTAAAACTATCAGTTCGAAAACCCACAAACTGCGTGACGGAACCCACAGCCTAACCTCGGAGGTCGAGTGCAGGACCTAAGGAAAGAGCTTTCTTGATGAATTCCTTCCTGTTTCAGTTCGATTGGCTAAGTGAGGTCCTCATGAATGCATTGCTATTTGCTCCCAGTGATGTAACCAGAAAGGTGCTGGATCCGGAAGTGAGTGACCAGATTGGAGTCCAGTATGCTGTTGAGACCAACAAGATGGAGGGGGATAAGCTCTCTGAGGACCCTGACCTGGATAGCCCAGCTAGTCTGATCCCACCAGATCTTGGAAGCGAAGCCGAGTCAGCCTTGGTCAATTTTTGGATGGGAGACCACCAAGGAATATCAGGGTCATGTCATGGAGGCAGGCAACAGCGAACCACCCGTGTTCATCTCTTTTTTGTCCCTAGAGATATATTGTGCTTTCCCCCTTCTTTTTGTGAAGCTTGAAAAATAATTTTTGACTTTTGTAACCGTGGCAATGTGGCAGAGTTTTTCGGAGTAGAATTAATTCCAAAGATGTTTAATTAAGCTGTTACAATGCTTTTACACTTTTGTCCCTATATGTATTTTGTGCCTGTTCCTTTCTTTCTGTGAAGCTTGGGAAAACAATTGGAGACACTGTATGTAAGATTTTAACGGTGCTTTTTGTGGTACTTGCCTGTATATCAATTTAGGTATATAATTTTTACTAATGTTGTATTTAAAGTTTAAAAATCTGGTTCAGATGAAGTCTCTTCATGAAATGAAGACTTATTCCGGAAACCTTTGTTAACCTCTACCTGCTACCTACCTGAACTTACTACTTTACTACAACTGATTGTACCTCAACTTTACTATACTGATATTCACTATTGTATTTTGTTAAACCGTATAGTCCCATTTTTCCATCTATTGATAAAATTATATAATTGCTTTTGTTTAGCATTATATATATTTTTCATTCTTTATCAGTGCTTCTTTATGCAGTTTTCCTTTGGGTTTTGTCTTACTTCTATTGAACTGTAACCCCCCAATTAGCCTAGATCTTGTCAAATCCCAGAAGCTAAGCAGGGTTGCCATCAAGAGACGATCAAGAAAGTCCAGGGCCAGCAATGGCAAACCGCCCCTGAACATCTCTTGCCAATTTGGTGTAGCGGTTAGGAGCACAGACTCTAATCTGGGAGGACTGAGTTCTTTGATTCCCCATTCCTCCACGTGCAGCTGCTGGTGTAACTTTGGGTCAGTCACAAGTTCTCTCAGAGCTGTTCTCTCAGGAGCAGTCCTCGAGAGAGAGCTCTCTCAGCCCCGCCTACCTCGCAGGGTGTCTGTTATGGGGCGGGGGAGAGAAAGGAGATTGTAAGCCGCTCTGAGACTCCTTCGGGTAGTGAAGGACGGGGTATAAATCCAGTCTTTTCCTCCTCCTCCTCCTCCTCCTCCTCTTCTTCTTCTTGCCTTGAAATCCCATGAGGTCCTGTCATAACTACAACCATCTCTGATGGATATCTGTCAAAGGGAGCTTTGACTCTCAAAAGTTTACACCATGAAAATCCTGTTGGTCTCTGAGGTACTACTGGACTCAAATCCAGTCTTTCTATTACAGACCAACTTGGGTACGCTCTGCTACATATTTGCGTTTGTGTTGTTTTTGAGCCAGTCAGTGCTATCGCTCAGCCATATTGGGGCATCGAGACACTGAGAGGCTGGGAATCCCTTCCCCCAATTAGAATTATTAAGAGAAATTAGAAATTCCCCTAATTAGGGTAACTAAGAGTCAGTTTGGTGTAGTGGTTAGGGGCGCGGACTATAATCTGGGAGAACCAAATTTGATTCCCCACTCCTCCACATGCAGCTGCTGGTGTGACCTTCGGTCAGTCACAAGTACCCTCAGAGCTGTTCTCTCAAGAGCAGTCCTCAAGAGAGCTCTCTCAGCCCCACCTACCTCACAGGGTATCTGTTATGGGGAGGGGAGGGGAAAGTAGATCGTAAACTGCTCTGAGACTCCTTCGGGTAGTGAAGGGTGGGGTATAAATCCAATCTCCTCCTCCTCCTCCTCCTCCTCCTCCTCCTCTTCTTCTTCTTCTTCTTCTTCTTCTTCTTCTTCTTCTTTCCACTTGACCCAGTTCCACCCTGAAATCCCGCAATCTGTTTCTGTCCCTCTTTTGAAGAATTTAGAGTCTGTTTCGAATCAATCCAGTTTTGATCAAGAAGGAACTTGAAGAGAAGAGGAAGGGAGGTTCTGCAGAATTTTAGAATTTCACTCTGTACATGCTCAGAGGCAGACAAAGTCTTCCCAGACTTTCCTACCCTCCTGCTAGAGCACTGGTCTGGGGTGTGTAACATAAATGCAAAGGCTGAAGTCAGAAATGGGTGCATTGATTTCTCTTCAAAGAGGAATGAAAGAGAAATCAGAGAGAAATCCCTCTTGTGAAAGAGCAAAAAGAGAATAATGAAGCAAGATTTGAATCCAGCAGCACCATGAAGACTAACAAGATTTCCAGAGTATCGGTTTTTGAGAGTCAGATCTCTGAAGAAGGGGATTTTAACTCTCAAAAACTCATACCCTGGAAACCTTGTTCGGTCTTCAAGTATCTCTTGGACTTGAATTTCGCTCTTCTTCTGCAGATCAGCACAGCTTCCCGCCTGAAATTATCTTCATGAATCTGAATAACGGGAATCAGTGGCTGTATCTTTAAAAAATTACTTTAGGGAAAAGGACATTCTCTTCCCCATAACAATGCTACCCCCAATCTATGCCTTAGGGCAGGGGTGGGCAAATTGTGGCTCAGGAGCCGCATGCGGCTCTTTCACATATATTATGTGGCTTTCACATATATTATGTGGCAGGGCGGCTGGGAAGCTAAGTATCATTAGCAAACAAATATGATTGGACAAATTAATATCATTATCAATATCTGCTTTTACCCCTTTTGTTATTATTTTTGGCAGTCTCATTTAATGTTAATAAAAAGCAAATTTGCTTCTTTTCCAATAAAAGCAGGTAATATTTCTTCACGTCTTGTGGCTCTCAAACATCTGATGTTTATTCTATGCGGCTCTTACATTAAGCAAGTTTGGCCACCCCTGTTCTAGGTGGCTCTTACGCTGAGCAAGTTTGCCCACCCCTGCCTTAGGGAAATGTGTCGTGCCTGGTTTGATCCCAGTGCCAAATTATCCAGAACTACAGTGCCATTCCAAGAAAACCAAATGATTTAACATGGATATCCGGGGGGGAAGAGAAGTAACAGGTTGCTTTTTGCCAAGTACCCGATGGCCTGGGACCAATGTTTCCTCTAAGCAGAGTTAATGTGAGCTAGCTCACAGTTTTTTAGCTTCAGGCTCACACCTTTTTGTCTTAGCTCAGGAAGGAGGGCTCCAGAGCAAACTAATTCCCCACTTGCAGGGAGGGCGGGGTATAAATTTGAAATAATAAAAAAATTAATTCATGCAGTGGCCAAATCAATCGCTCACAACTTTCAATGCCAGTAGCTCAGAAAGTAGAATTTTTGCTCACAAGAAGAAGAAGAAGAAGAAGAGATTAGATTTATACCCCGCCCTTCTCTCACTTAAGAGTGTCAGAGCGGCTTACAAACTCCTTTTCCCTTCCCCTCCCCGCAACAGACACCCTGGGAGGTAGGTGGGGCTGAGAGAACTCTTTCCCAAGCTGTCCTTGAGGGAACAGCTGGTACAGAGCTATGGCTTGCCCAAGGTCATCCAGCCAGGTGCAAGTGGAGGAGTGGGGAATCAAACCCGGTTCTCCCAGATTAGAGTCCGCGCACTTAACCACGACACCAGACTGGCTCTCTGCTTAGAGGGAGCATTGTCTAGGATATATGGGCAGTCAGGGCCGCTGCCTGGGGTGGTGTTATTCAACGGGCACTGACGTACCAGCATTGATGAGATTGAAGGATGCTTAAATACGCAAGAAATGTTGATACTATGATGGGCAAAAAGTCCCAAAAGAAACGAAGACTCCCGAAATATCTTCTTCATTTCGTGAAGACTTTTTCAATAGCAGTTACATAATATGATTATTGTCTCTATTCTTTGACATGAAAGGTTTGAAATCCTATAGGATAATATATATCAACGGAAGAAATTTACTTCATGAATCTTCCATAAGTTGATTGGGCATTAGTTTAAGTTATAATGGAGTAAAGTTAATACATTGTTCCAAAAGCTGAATTGCTTTATAACTTAGACTGCCATCAAGAAGTCTTCACGAAACGAAGAATGTCTGCTGCTGTTGCTGCTCTGTGCCTGCCTCGGCCAGCCTGGCCGTGTGGATTGAGGTGGACTCTTTTGTTGTTGTCGTTGTCGTCGTCGTTCAGTCACACAGTCGAGTCCAACTCTTCGCAACCCCAGGGACCACATCCCGCCAGGTCTTCCTGTCTTCTGTCATGCTCCGAAGTTTGCTCAGCTTCATGTTTGTTGCATCACTAACACTGTCTAACCATCTCATCCTTTGCTGTCCCCTTCTTCTTTGACCTTCAGTCTTTCCCAGCATCAGGGTCTTCTCCAGGGAGTGCTCCCTTCTCATTTGGTGGCCAAAGTATTGGAGCTTCAGCTTCAGGATCTGGCCTTCCAAGCAACAGTCAGGGTTGACTCTACCTGCATCTTTTTGTCCACTTCTTGAAGGTAGATTTCCAGGGGGGCGCTGAGTAATTTTTTTCTGAAAAGGGGGTGGTAGGCCAAATATGTTTGGGAACCTCTGAGCTAGACCAACCACCTGCAACATGCAGGAAGTTGACAGCTATTGCACACACTCTCTCTCTCCTCGTGACCCCTGCTATATGCCCAGAGGAAGGGGTGGGAACCCTCCTGGGTCCCTGAGCCAATCTGGCCTGGAGGAAAACTCCTTCCCGACCCCGAAGTGGTGATTAGCATTACCCCGGGCATGCAAGAAAGGGCCACAAGAGCCGAGCTCCGGCTCATCCCTTCCGACCCTCCCTCTGAACAGCTGCCTAAATACACAGAATCAGCCTCGCTGTCAGATGGCCATCGAGCCACTGCTTAAAAACCTCCAAAGGAGACATGCTTTCGGTTTAAGCTTCGTTTTTGCCCGAGCCGTGAACACTAATCCCAGAGATAGCAGGATCACCTTTCGTAGGCGCAGCTCTATCTCTGCTGTGATTACCACCAAAAACCTGGACCAGAAACCGGATAAAACGTTGAGGATATTGCAAGGTGAAGCTGATGTTACGAGCAATTATAAAACTCTTGGACAAACGGCAAGTTGTTGTTCCTGCTATGTGAGCAGTCAACCCCCCCCCCCTCCCACCGAGGAGCAGTTTGGAGCTTAAAGAGTCACAAACACCCCTCGGTACCCTCAGCACTCACATATGTATTCTCAACAAGAAGGACTATAAATTCTCTGTATTTTGGTTTGGTGTAAAGGTTAAGTATGTGGTCTCTAATCTGGGAAAACCGGGTTTGATTCCCCACTCCTCCACTTGCAGCTGCTGGATGACTTTGGGCAAGCCATAGTTCTGTCAGAGCTATTCTCTCAAGGACAGTTGTCTCAGAGCTCTCTCAACCCCACCTACCTCACAGGGTGTCTGTTGTGGGGAGGGGAAGGGAAAGGAGTTTGTAAGCCGCTCTGAGACTCCGAGTGAAGGGCAGGGTATAAATCCAGTCTCTTCTTCTCTTCTTCTTCTTTAGTGTATTTCTTTTTCAGAACAGTATCTTAGAATACTGAACAGATGTCTGCTGACAACATTACATCCAGCTCAAAATATGCTGTTAAGTGCCCTCCACACCTGAGAGGAGATGGTTAACACGTGGAATTCACTGCCACAGGAGTTGGTGGCAGCTACAAGCATGGACGGCTTCAAGAAAAAATTGGATAAACATCTGGAGCAGAGTTCCATCAGTGGCTCTTAGCCACAAGGTATAGTTAGGAAACTCTCAGTCTGGGGCAAGTGATGCTCTGTATTCTTGGTGCTTGGGGGGCGGAACAGTGGGAGGGCTTCTAGTGTCCTGGCCCCACTGCTGCACCTCCTGAGGGCACTTGGTGTTTTTGGCCACTGTGTGACAGAGTGTTGGACTGGATGGGCCACTGGCCTGATCCAACATTGGCTTCTCTTATGTTCTTACTTTAAGATTTTGTTACTTCCCACAATTAGAAAAAAACACCTTTAGACATTTATCTGCTATTTTGACATACTCATTGCTTTACAACTGTTGACCTTATAACCTTACCTTGGTATTTCACTTTGCATATCTTAAACATCATCATGTTACATGTTAATTTGCCGTTAAGTCCCTGTCTATAAGTTTAGAACCTCATCTACCACTCCAACGTATTTGACAAAGTGTGCCTTGCACACAAAAGCTCATACCTTGATTCAACCTTTGTTGGCCTTAAAGTTGCCACTGGATTCCAAATTTGTTCTACTGCTTCAGACCAACACGGCTGACTATCCGGATCTACCCCTCAGTACCTTAAGTGCTGGGCACCGCTTGGGCCAAAAAGGTCCAAGATGGATCCCAGTCGGGCAGAGGCCTGGTAAAAACAGTTTCCAAGGCGTGAGTCAGAGCAGCTGGCTGGCTTCTACCCCTCCTTGCCCTGGAAGGATGCATGACTTAGAACAATGGGTTACCCAG
Source organism: Lepidodactylus listeri (assembly GCA_029233225.1). Taxonomy (NCBI): domain Eukaryota; kingdom Metazoa; phylum Chordata; class Lepidosauria; order Squamata; family Gekkonidae; genus Lepidodactylus; species Lepidodactylus listeri. Next base: position 99,535,130 of record JARCFY010000011.1, on the reverse strand, counting down.
GACCTATTGCTTCACTCAGAATAATCCCTTCAGCACCCAACCCTGACTTCCCCTTCACCCATTACCCTTGATTAAGCGGGGATTAATCAACACTTAAGTCTATTCACCTTCCTCATCACCCTTCCAGCCTGGTGCTTGCAGAAAGTGAGTCCATCAAGGGGTTTTCAAGGCAAGAGATGTTCTGGGGTTGGTTGCCATTGCTTGCCTCTGCGTAACAGCCCTGGACTCTCTTGGTGGTCTCCCATCCAAATACTGGCCAAGACTGACCCTACTTGGTTTCTGAGAGTTGACAAGATCGGGCTAGTGTGGGCCGCCCAAGTCAGATCAGCTCAACAGAAATGGTTCGCCCTTGCCTGCCTCTGAGTAGCAACCCTGGACTTCCATGGTGGACTCCCATCCAAGTACTAACAAGGGCCAACCCTACTTAGCTTCCATGGTGGTCTCCCATCCAAGTACTAACCAGGGGTGTCCCTGCTTAGCTTCCAAGATGGACTTCCTCAGGGGTCTCCCATCCAAGTACTAAACAGGGCCACCAACCCTTCTTAGCTTCCAAGATGGACTTTAGCTTCCAAGATGGACTTCCTCAGCGGTCTCCCATCCAAGTACTAAAAAGGGCCACCAACCCTTCTTAGCTTCCAAGATGGACTTCCTCGGCGGTCTCCCATCCAAGTACTAAACAGGACCACCAACCCTTCTTAGCTTCCAAGATGGACTTCCTCGGTGGTCTCCCATCCAAGTACTAACCAGGGCCGACCCTTCTTAGCTTCCAAGATGGACATCCAGAGCAGTCTCCCATCCAAGTACTAAACAGGGCCGCCAACCCTGCTTAGCTTCCAAGATGGGCTAGCCTGGGCCACCCAGGTCAGGGCATTGAATCTACTACACCAACAAGAAACGCCTACATGGGGCTTTGGACAGGACTCAGCAGGACGACGAGAGCTCTACCCACCTGACATAGTGTGAAGCCCACACAAAGACCCAAGGTCCCTCCCCCAAACTGGAATGTCTCCAAACTAGTCTGGAGACCCAGCTTGATCTTCACCATGAAACTCACTGTGGGAACTTGGTGCTTGGTGGGGGCAACAGTGGGAGGTAGAGCTGCCAAGTCAGCCCGAGGGGTGGGGGATCCCCTGCTATAGGAGTTCCCAATCCGCCGGCCGGCATTCGGCCGGTGGGGGGAACCCCACCCCAGAAGTCGTCCAGTGAGGACAACTTCCCCCATGTAATGACGTTACCTCCGGGTGACGTCATTACGTCGTCGTGGCATGCACGCAAAGCGCACGTGCCAGAAGAGCTCCTGGGGAGAGAACAACTCCCCCCCGCCGGTAAGTCGCCAGTACTTGGAAGCCCTAGTGGGGGACCTCCTGAGGGCACCTGGTGTTTTTGGCCACTGTGTGACCCAGAGTGTTGGACTGGATGGGCCACTGGCCCGATCCAACATTGGCTTCTCTTGTGTTCTTATGTCCTTAACCACCGTGAGAGCCGTTTAATGGAAAGTTGCTCATGTTTTGCTTTTTAAAAAAAAAGACGACGAAGAAGAGAGAAGTAGATAATTATAAGAAGAGGCTCCATCATGGAAGACTTTGATGGATGTCGGCTGCCGTGGGATCCTGACAGCCCAACGGCATGAGGAACAGCGAGAGGGCTCTAAAGACATTATGTTGCAAATGCTGTTTATTTTCTGTCAGCGCTAAACTCCGCAGTAAATAACACATTATAAAAGACATCCAGAAATAACATTAAGGGCTCAAATGGAACCATCCATTACTTTTCTCCTTTCTCGAGCCTTTTAGGAGAGACTTTGTTGTTCCCCAAAGAATTTCCACTTATTTTGTTCCTCATCCGCTTTTTTCCCCCTCTCACTACAAAAGAACTCCCCCGAGCGGCTGGTTGTAGGCCATATGCAGAGACCACCAAAAAGAGCCCCACGCATACATCCCAAGACAAAAGAACGAAGGAGCAATATTTAGACGCTATCAGCCTTTCATCTGAAATCGGACTCCCGGAAGCTTTGGGTTTGCCTAGAAAGAAGCATGGCAGATTCCACACAAAAAGATATACAATGGAGCTGCAAAATATTTATTTGTGTATTTATTTGCTTTATTTATACCCCACCATTGTCTCAAAAGGAGACCCAGAGCGGCTTATATCATTCTCCTCTCCTCCCGTCTTTACTTTCACAACAACCCCGAAGGGCAGTAGGTTCAGGATGGACCAAAGGAAATACTACTTTACACTGAGAGTGATAAAAATGTGGAATTCACTGCCAGAGGTAGTGATGGCCAGGAATAAACAGCTTTCAACAGGGATTAGAGAGATTCATGGAGGGGGGTCTGTCAGTGGCTGCTAGCCAGGGTGACTAAAGAGAACCTCCACATTCAAAGTCAGTCATCCCACAGCTAGGAGGCCACATCAGGGGAAGGCCTCGGCCTCTCTGCCCTTTGTTGGCCCTCCAGAGGAAGAAGAAGAAGAAGAAAAGATTGGATTTATACCCCGCCCTCCACTCCCCCAGGGAGTCTCAGAGCGGCTTACAAACTCCTTTCCCTTCCCCTCCCCACAACAGACACCCTGCGAGGTAGGTGGGGCTGAGAGAGCTCTTTCCCAAGCTGTCCTTGAGAGAACAGCTGATACAGAGCTATGGCTTGCCCAAGGTCATCCAGCCAGGTGCAAGTGGAGGAGTGGGGAATCAAACCCGGTTCTCCCAGATTAGAGTCTGCGCACTTAACCACTACACCAAACTGGCTGGTTGGCCACTATGTGAGACCGGATGCTGGACTAGATGGACTACTAGTCTGATCCAGCAGGGCTCTTCTGATGTTCTAATGAAGGCCTCAGCCTTTCTGCCCTGTTGTTGGTCCTCCAGAAGAACTAGCTGGCCACCACGTGATACAGGGTGCTGGACTAGGTGGACCTTCTTATGAAGGCCTCGGCCTCTATGCCCTATTGTTGGCCCTCCAGAGGAAATGGTTGGTCACTGTCAGAGACAGGATGCTGGACTAGATGGACCCCTGGTCTGACCCAGCAGGACTTTTCTTATGTTCTTCTGAAGGTCTTGGCCTCTATGCCCTGTTGTTGGCTCTCCAGAGGAATTAGCTGACCACCATGTGAGACAGGGTGCTGGACTAGATGGACCAGTGATCTGATCCAGCAGAAATGTTCTTATGAAGGTCTTGGCCACCATTGAACCTCTTGCCCTGTTGTTGAACCTCCAGAGGAAATGGTTGGTCACTGTCAGAGACAGAATGCTGGACTAGATGGAAACCTGGTCTGATCCAGCAGAACTTTTCTTATGTTCTTATGAAGGCCTTGGCCTCTCTGCCCTGTTTGTTGGCCGTCCAGAGGAACTGGTTGGCCACTGTGTGAGGCAGGGTGCTGGACTAGATGGACCACTGGTCTGATCTAGCAGGGGCCTTCTGGTGTTCTTATGAAGGCCTCGGCCTCTATGCCCTGCTGTTGGCCCTCCAGAGGAAACGGTTGGTCACTGTCAGAGACAGGATGCTGGACTAGATGGACCCCTGGTCTGACCCAGCAGGACTTTTCTTATGTTCTTATGAAGACCACAGCCTCTCTGCCCTGTTGTTGGCCCTCCAGAGGAACTGGTTGGCCACTGTGTGCAGGACTAGATGTCTTCTGGTCTGATCTAGCAGGGGACTTATGTTCTTAACCCTGTGAGGTGGGTTAGACCAAGAGTGTGTGACTGGCCGAAGGCCACCCAGCAAGCTTCCATGGCAGAATGGGGATTTTAACCTGGGTCTCCCAGATCCTATTCCAATACTCCCTGTTACCAAGTTGATTCTTGTCTGTGGTGGGACTGCCATTGTAGTAACACGCTCGGTTTTCTGGACATAATCTTCAGCTAGGGAGACCAAAATCCAGATGGGCCCAGCTTTCTCCTGGGATCGTGACTGATCTCCAGGAGACAGAGATCAATTCCCCTGAGGAAAAAATGGCAGTTTTGGAACACAGTCCCTAAGGCTGGGATCCCCAGCCTTTTGGCACCTTTGGAATCTTGAGGTGTAGGGGAATGAGTGCTACCCCAAAATGGCTGCCTCAGGAGGCAGAGCCAAACACAATACATCCGTCCTCCCTTCCTCCACTTGCAGCTACTGGATGACCTTGGGCAAGCCATAGTTCTGTCAGAGCTGTCCTTGAAAGAGCAGTCCTCAAGAGAGCTCTCTCAGCAGCCCCACCTACCTCACAGGGTGTCTGTTGTGGGGGGTGGGGGAAGGGAAAGGAGATTGTAAGCTACTCAAAGACTCTTTTGGATAGTGAAGGGTGAGATATAAATCCAATCTCTTCTTCTCTCTTCTTCTCTCTTCTTCTCCTCTTACTATGGTCCTGCCTACTTTCCCAAAAGTTCAGCTGGTACTGCCAAAGTACTCTTGGGCACATCACCCCCTGGTTCCTCCCACTTTCTAAAAACAACTGACAGGCACCAGGAAAGGCATCAGAAGGCACCCTAGCGCCCAGGGGCACTGCGTTGGGGATCCCTGAGCTATGATCTGAGAGGCCTGAGCCAGGCCACCGAGACTGACTGCATGAAAAGGGATGCAGAGGGGAAAGGAACAAGGCTTCTTTGTCCAGAAATTCCTGCTTGCATCGTGGCAGCCTCAGCATTTCTGTCCAGCCACATCCAGTAGTGCTGAGAAACGATATTCTCGCTGTCTAGGGACTGAATCCAAAGCTCTGAAATCAGCTGGGAAACTCCTCTGGACACCCGGAGGGCCACAGCAAAGCTCCGTGCGCTCATTAGCATCATGCAGGCAAAGGATTTTGGTGGCTGCTGAGTGGACACTTATGATGCCCGGCGCATCGATTCAGTCGAAACCGTCAGCTTGCCAGGAAACCTCCCACAGTTCTGGAGTTGGGAAAAGGAATTCCGTAAAGGGACAAGACCAGCTATGACAATCCAGCGTGGTCCAAAGTGGGACATCCTTTTGCGGTACAAATGCCGAACACGGGTAACCCAAACATGGATTGTTTCTCAAAGCAGCTTCATGCAGAGCTTCCTGCATCCCAGGTTGGGGCACTTTGGGGCTAAGCTGTCTGGGATCATGGAACTCCCAAGGCAGGAAAACCAGATTTGTCATCTGGCCATAAGAAGCAGTCATAGGAGGGCAGATAGATCAAGGTGAGTAGCCGTGTTCACCTGTCTGTAGCAGTGGAAAAGTGCAAAGGTCCAGGAGCACCTTCAAAACTAACCAGATTTGTGGCAGGGGAGGAGCTTTCGTGAGTCCCTGCAGTCACTTCTTCAGATACAGCTAGGATGTGACTCCATCTGTCCTTATATCTTGGACAACAGAGTGATTCTTCACAAGGTTAAGAACTTAAGAGAAGCCAGTGTTGGATCAGGCCAATGGCCCAACCAGACCAACACTCTTGTGTCACACAGTGGCCAAAAATACCAGGTGCCCTCAGGAGGTCCAGCAGGGGAGCCAGGGCACTTGAAGCCCTCCCACTGTTGCCCCTCCCAGCACCAAGAATACAGAGCATCCCTTGCCCCAGACCGAAACTGATGGATTTCCATTCTGTATGACTAAATGTGGTACCTTCCATGGAGATGGATCAAGACGGGTAGCTGTGTTCGTCTGTCTGTAGCAGTAGAAAAGTGAAGAAGTGAGCAGTGACTCACAAAAGCTCCTACCCTACCCTGTTTAGTCTTTAAGGTGCTACTGGACTCTACTAGACTCTTGCTCTTTTCTACTGCTACAGGAGGGCAGTTAGGGAAGCCAGCCCCCCGGGGGGGGGGGGGCTGGGGATCCATCAGAATTACAGCTCATCTCTAGGCTACAGAGACCAGCTCCCCTGGAGAAAATGGCTGCTTTGGAGGGTGAACGCGAGGGCATTGTGCCCCACGGAGGTCCTTGTCTTCCCCCGGCTCCATCCCCAAAGCTCCAGGAGTTTCCCTGAATTTGGCAACTCTACCAGTGGCTGGGGGGGGGGGGAACCTGGCCACCCAAGACTGGAGAACAGTGTTCCAGGGAGGGTGGCTGTAATTCCAGGGGATCCCCAAGTCCTGTTTGGAGGCTGGCCTCCCTAGATGGGAAACTGCTGGAGATTTCAAGGCAGTACCTGGTGAGGGCCGAGTTCAAGGAATCTCAGCAAGGTTATGATGCCATGAAGCCTGAGCCCCAGAGCCGCCATTTCTTCCAGACAATCTGATCACTGTAGTCTAGAAATCAGTTGTTGTTCCAGAAGAACTGCCATGTCCCACCTGGAGGTTGGCAACCCTAACACAGGAGCAGACCAAGCCCCAGGGTTTCCAGCTCTGGATTAGGAAATACTAGAGACTGGGGGGGGGGGGGTGTGAAGCCTGTGGAAGGAAGGGTCCTCAATGGGGTACAATGCCATAGAGTCCACCCTCCAAAGCAGCCATTTTCTCCAAGGGAACTTATCTCTGTTGCCCGGATACAGAGCATCACAGCCCGAGAGACAGTGTTCCATCTTTAGCCACTGATGGACCACTGCTCCAGATGTTTCTCCAAGCCCCTCTTGAAGCTGTCTAAGCTTGTAGCCACCACCACTTCCTGCGATGGTGAGTTCCATGGGTTCATTACTCTTTGGGTCCCCTGTGGGGAGAGGAGGAGGTGGAGGAAGAGTTTGAATTTATACCCTGCCCTTCACTACCCAAAGGAGTCTCAGAGCAGCTCACAATCTCCTTTCCCTTCCCCTCCCCACAACAGACATCCTGTGTGCAGTGTTCCCTCTAAGCTGTGTTAGTGTGAGTTAGCTCACAGTTTTGTAGCCTCTCACTCACACATTTTTGTCTTAGCTCAGGAAGCATGGCTCCTGTGCAAACTAATTGATGCAGTAGCCAAATCGCCCACTCACAACTTTAATGCCAGGAGCACAAAATAGAATTTTTGCTCACAAGACTCCACAGTTTAGAGGGAGCATTGCCTGTCAGGTCAGTGGGGCTGAGAGAGCTCTCTCAAGGACTGCCCTTGAGAGAACAGCTCTGAGAGAACTTGTGACTGACCCAAGGTCACATCAGCAGCTGCAAGTGGAGGAGTGGGGAATCAAACCCGGTTCTCCCAGATTAGAGTCTGCACTCCTAACCACTACACCAAACTGGGTCTCAGGGTGTGGGGTAGAAATTAAATAAATAACGAAATATTTCCTTTGTCCTAAAAAATGGAAGAGCTGCAGCAGTTCTTTAGGATTTGCTGGAAGTTTCAAGGGGGGGAGTGGTGAAGAAAATTGATGGGGACAAAAGGTCGCACAGGGTCAATTCGCTTGGCCTTAAATGACCCACTTCATCGAGAGCAATTCCGTCCCCGAGTTCCCATCGCTACGAAGGGCCCATCATTTGTTCGGCCTTGACAAGAAGAGCTTGGTGGTTGCTGTTATTAATTTGAATCTTTCAGGAGAGGAGAGCAATCTCCTGACCTTTTAGGGAGAGGCACGAGTTCAAAGCCTGCCAAGCAGTCGGCGCTAATTAGCGCAAATCCCCATCCTTGGTCTGAAGAGCGCCTTCATTAACATCTCGGGGTCAGTTTCTATTTCAGCTCCTCCGTCTCCAGTCGCAGACAGAATCTCCAATGAGAACGGTGCCAGACTCGTCGTTCTGATGGCGAGAGGGCTGGAGTGATGGTCCGCGTCGGAGAACGGGCGCTGGTCTCCCTGCTGCCACTCACTCTTAAATAGCTACAGGAGGGCCTGGCACCCAATACAGTTCAGTGGCAAACTGTGGGTACCATCAACAGTGGCAGAGTGGGGAGGGGGCAGAGAAAACCCTGCCAGATTTTCTCATGCACAAACCTTATAGTTTTGATAGGGTTCACGCAGGAGAAAGTGGTGTTTTGATAGGGCTTGTGCAGGAGAAAACATCGTTCTGGCCTCAATCAAATGAGCAATTCACTCCAATGACTTCCCTGTCTTAGTTGTATCGTCAGCGTCTTCACCATCATCTCAACTGTCGAAGGTACCTCAGCATCGATGGAGACCCAAATCTAAGCCTCTGCTCTTTCAGAAACAGGAAATCAGTCCTGACACTTCTGCAAAGTTTTCTTGTCGTTGTTGAGAAGATCGTGCAATATATTCTGAGCTGGATGCCAGTTGGATCATAGGTACGTTCTTTGGATTGATTTAAATTGTTTCTTACGGACCGCGCTCAGCATATGGCTATTGGAGACCAGTTGTCATCAGTGTGGGACATGTTCAATGGAGGTTCCACAAGGCTCAGTCCTACTTCCGGGCTGTTCAATCACTATGGAAAGCCCTCGGGAGAAATCACCCATGATTTTGGAGTTGGCTGCCTGTCATCCATACACTGATGACACCCAGCTCTACATTCCTTTATCCAGATTGCCTGGTGATGTGGGAGAGGTCATCTCACCTCAACTGCATTGTCGTCTTCTCGCTTTGTGAGTTCACTGTCTTCATGGCTTCTTGTATCCCCTGCCTTGGGCAATCTGCTGTTCACATTCCCTTCTAAGTTCTGGAACGATGGACCAATTGCATTGTATTGAAGAGAAGGAGAGAAGAGAAGAAGAGATTGGATTTATACCCCGCCCTTCACTACCCAAGGGAGGCTCAGAGCTGCTTACAAACTCCTCTCCCTTCCCCTCCCCACAACAGACACCCTGTGAGGCAGGTGCGGCTGAGAGAGCTCTTTCAAGGACTGCCCTTTCAAGGACAGCTCTTGCCAGAACTATGGCTTGCCCAAGGTCATCCAGCAGCTGTCTTACGGTGTTGGATTGCTTTGTTTTCTATTCTGTAATCTGCCTTGGGTCTCAGTGAGAAAGGCAGGTTATAAATAGAGTGAGTGAGTGAGCGAGCAAGTGAGCGAGCAGTTCAGGTGAGTCTGCCCATCAAAAAACCAAGGGGGTATTAGTTAAGCAGCTTGTAGTACAGTGACTCCTGGCAAGAGATTGTATCGAACTGGTGGTTTCATACTGAACAGGATAATACTTTGTTCTTAGAACTGTGTTGTCTTCTGGGGAAACAGGGTTGCCAACCTCTAGATGGCACCTGGAGATCTCCCAGAATTACAATTGATCTCCAAATAAGGGGATCTCCAGGTGTTAGCTGGAAATCTCCTCAGATTACAAGCGATCTCCAGGTGACAGAGGTCAGTTTACCTGGAGAAAACGGCCACTTTGAAAGGTAGACTCTGTGGCATTAGATCCTGTTGGAGTCCTTCCTCTTCCCAAATCCTGCCCTCCAAACTTATGGGGAAATGGAGGCTTTGGGGAAGCCATTTGCCTTTGAATATATGATAGCCTACACTGAGAGACCAGTGTGTTGTGGCGGCTGGCATGCTGGGCCAGGATCCACGAGGCCCAGGTTCAAATCCACATTCTGCCGTGAAGTTCTAGTTCTTTAGCATTACTGAGGGTGAAACACGAGGAGGCAAGCTAGAATTGGACCCTCAGGATTTGACTTGCTTGTAAAGTATGGAAGAAGAAGAAGAAGAGGAAGAGGAGGAGGAGGAGGAGGAGATTGGATTTATATCCTGCCCTTCACTCACTTGGAGTCTCAGAGTGGCTTACAATCCCTTTCTCCTCCCCTCCCCACAACAGACACCCTGTGAAGTAGGTGGGGCTGAGAGAGCTCTTTCAGGGACTGCTAATGAGAGAACAGCTCTGAGGGAACTATGGCTTGCCCAAGGTCATCCAGCAGCTGCAAGTGGAGGAGTGGGGAATCAAACGTGGTTCTCCCAGATTAGAGTCCACACACTCTAACCACTACACCAAACTAGCTCTAAGAGAAGCTAAGAGAAGACGAACAAGCTCTGGCAGTTGTGCAGACCTGTTCTTTAAATGGGGCAAAGTACCAGGACCTGAATGTGCTTCTGATACAGCCCGTCAGACTATCTGTCACAAGACTGTGAGCGTCGTGCTTTCCAGGGAGATGTGACAGAGCTGTTTGAACTCTCCCCAGCTGTGATTGAGTGGGTTGAAATTTTAGATATTAGTATATAGGGGGATGGTTCAGTCAGTCTGCATACCCATTGTATAACTTTGGCGACATATTTTATATTATTATATCCTTCCTGTGTGTCACTCTGAAATACGATAAATAAATAAATCCCTTGTTAAGTGCAGCCAATTAAAGTTTCTAAAAATGAGGTCTTGTTGAGGTGTTAGACATTACAGTGAATAAGAAAACCCAGGTCTTTATTTAAGCCAGGATGACAGATTTCTCAATGCGTTCTAATTCACTTTCACATTGTCAATTCCTTGGGGGGAGGGGGGGCAAAGTAGAACAGCAGCTTTCAGACCTGCAAGAGGATGCCCAGGCAGATTAATAGCAAGGTCTTGTGTCCAGTTTGTGTTTATTGATCTCTCACAAAGAGGCTGACATTTTTGTCCACTGCAGATAACAGAAGGGCATTGCTACATATGACGTGTGTGTGTCTGTTAAGGGCTGTCGAGTCACTTCGGACCTATGGTGACCCTATGAATTAATGGTCTCCAAAACGTCCTGTCATTTAACAGTCTTGCTCAGGTCTTGCAAACGGAGGGCCTTTGGGGCTTCCTTGGCTGGGTCAATCCATCTCCTCTTGGGTCTTCCTCTCTTCCTGCTGCCTTCCACTTTTCCTAGCACGATGGTCTATTTCCAGTGACTCTCGTCTTCTCATTGCGTGACCAAAGGATGACAGCCTCGGTTTAGTCATTCTAGCTTCTAGGGAGAGGTCAGGTTTGGTTTGATTTAGAACAGGGGTGTCAAACGTACGGCCTGCAGGCCAGAACCAGTCCGTCCAGGGCACTTATCCAACCTGCGAGCAACTGGCCATTACCTTTATTTATTTATTTATTCATTCATTTATTTTATTTGGTTTACGCCCTGCAAAATAAGAGAGGCTGTGCATTGTGTCCTTCTATACTGTCCCAGTGCTGATGCATAAGAGAAGTGGGAGGATGAGACTCAGGGAGACGCTTTATGGAAAGACTGGAAGATGTTAATGTTCTAAGCACGTTTCTATTTTGACTAAATAATAATATCATTCATTGGGCTTGCTTACGTCTTTTACAAAGTTTATATCTCAGGTACCTTGCGTTACATTTTATGGTGCACTTGGCCTGGCTCAACAAAGTGACATGGATGTGAGATCCAGCCCTCCTACAAATGAGTTCGACCCCTCTGATTTTGTTCTTGCTCAGCTGCACGGTCGAGTCCGACTCTTCGCGACCCCAGGGACCACATCACGCCAGGCCCTCCTGTCCTCTGTCGTCCTCCGAAGTGTGCTCAGCTTCATGTTTGTTGCATCTACTGCCTAACCATCTCATCCTTTGCCGTCCCCTTCTTCTTTGACCTTCCATCTTTCCCAGCATCAGGGTCTTCTCCAGTGAATGCTCCCTTCTCATTGGGTGGGCAAAGTATTTGATTTATTTGTCTTTTTGGCAATCCACAATATTCGTGAAACTCTCCTCCAAGACCCCATTTCAAATGAATCAACGTCCTTCCTGTCGGCTTTCCCCGCTGTCCAACTTTCATACCCATACCTAGTAATGGGGAATAGGGAAGAATGAGTTATCTTTCTTCGGTCGCCGGTGACACATCTTTATGCTTGAGAATCTAGCTCCTTTATGACCGCCCTTCCCAGTCTCAATTTCCTTTGGATTTCTTGGTTGCAGCCTCCCTTTCAGTTGATGGTGGAGCCAAGGAATCGATGTTGGCATAGATTAAATTGGGTGATGCACAAGTGACTGAGCCCAGGATGAGGGAGCTGATATTTTGAGGTCCCTTAACAGAATTCCCTGGATTGTTCTTCAAGACAAAGCTGCCATCTAGGTTCCTCGGCCTCAGACTAATCTGCAAGCCCTTCGGCAGCCCCTTTGCTTGGCGATGTAGGAAACTGCCTCTGATGTGGCTTTAATATATGGAGGCGCTACAGAATGTTTGCAAAGTACTACTTGAAATATTTCGAAGCGATCGCTATAAATCACCTCTCCGCTGCACACATAGGGTTAGTTTACTGCTACCGGGGGAACACGCAGAGACTCTGTGACTTCAGGCCAGGAGCATTTCTGCAGAACTAACTCATGTTTACGGCTCCCTGAAATCTTAGCAACAGCCGACAAAATTTATTTCTTTTTTTTAAGCTACTCTTGACCTTACGGAAACCACTTGGAACACCTTCCTTACCCCCCCGCCCCTTACAGAAAATAAATCCTCTTGGCTTCTGTTCCCACCCAACATTGGATCATCTGTCTGTTCGGCACAGCGATTAAAGTTACACTTACAATAAAACTGTTTCATTTGGTGGGTAATTGTAAGTAGAAGCAGTGACTCCTGTTTCCAAATGTCTTACTTTATTATCCTCCTTCAGAAAGGTCTTAATATTTAGGTGATTTACGGATCACTTAAAACGTCAGCCCGACCATTAGGAGATGCATTTCACCCCACGTTGCCTAATTTCGAAGTACATAATTTCTTTATAAACAGACGCATTATGCCAAAACATTAATTAAGCCCCCTTTTCCTCCCCATTAGAAGTTGCAGTTTGGAGACAGTGCCGGTGTCGGGCCTGGCAAATGATGAATGGCCCAGCAGATCTTATGGAGCGGGGGACGTTAAAGAGTGATCCAAGAGGGACCCAAACACATTACATCATAGGTAGCTGTGATTTTCAGGGAGGGAGGGGGCGAAAGAGCTGGTAAATAATGTAGGACTTTTTCTCATCTCCCCTCTGGAACTGTCAGTTGAGTGTCAACAACTGTTGCCTTTAAAAGCCCTCCTTTTATTGTGGGGGGGGGGGGGGATCAGAGGAAATTCTAAATGCAAATTCAGGGGGCAGTCCTGTGCCTCCACCACAGCAAGGAAACACAAAGGGGTCTCGTGGTGCCCTAAAGGTGGCGAACAGATTAATTGTGGCAGAAGCTTTCCCAGAGGAACAATGTACTTCATCAGCTGCACCGCAGTGAACTGGACTCTGGTTCACAAAAACGGATGCCACCCCAGATCTGTTCACTTTTGCGGTGCCATTTTGGTGTAGTGGTTATGAGTGTAGGCTCTAATGTGGGAGAACTGGGTTTGATTCCCCACTCTTCCTCCACATGCAACTGCTGGTGTGACCCAGGGTCAGTCATAAGTTCTTTCAGAGCTGTTCTCTCACGAGCAGTCCTCGAAAGAACTCTCTCAGCCCCACCTCCCTCACAGGGTGTCTGTTGTGGGGAAGGGGAAGGAAAGGAGATTGTAAAATTCCTTCAGGTAGTGAAGGGTGGGGTGTAAATCCAATCTCCTCCTCTTCCTCCTCCTTCTCCTTCTTCTTTTCATTTAAAGCCTTTCTGTGCTGCCTTTCCACCCGTATTAAGAACATAAGAGAAGCCAATGTTGGATCAGGACAGTGGCCCATCCAGGCCAATACTCTGTCACACAGTGGCCAAAAACACCAGGTGCCCTCAGGAGGTCCAGCAGTGGGGCCAGGACACCAGAAGCCCTCCCACTGTTTCCCCCCCGCCCAAGCACCACTTGCCCCAGATACAGAGCATCACTTGCCCCAGACTGAGAGATCCTATCTATACCTTGTGGCTAATAGCCACTGATGGACCTCTGCTCCAGATGTTTATCTAATTTCCTCTTGAAGCCGTCCATACTTGTAGCCACCGCCACCTCCTGTGGCAGTGAATTTCACGTGTTCATCACTCTTTCACGTTCTAACCCAACTGCTCAGCAATTTCATTGAGTGCCCACAAGTTCTTGTCTTGTGAGAAAGGGAGAAAAGTACTTCTTTCTCTACCTGCTCCATCCCAGACATAATCTTGTAAACCTCGATCATGTCACCCCTCAGCCTCAGTCAGGGCCATGAGAACTGGTCCAGTTCTCCAGCCAAGTAGGGTTATATTGGTTGGAAACCCCTGGGGAACTGCGGGGGTGGAGACTTACCAAAACGGCATCGCATTATGTGATGTTGTCACTTGCAGCAGCATAAGCGGACGTGAGAGGGCAACAGAGGTCCAGGGAAATCCTAGAGCATGACTCACAGTGGCGTATATCTTTCTGGCAGAATCCAATCTGTGATCAACTGTGATTCTTTCGAAGGGCAAGAAGCTAGAACAGACTGGAGGGGAAAAATTTGTTCCAAGCAGGGCGACAGAATTCAGGGAGGTACCATGGCTCAGTGGTAGAGTCTCTGCTTGGCATGCAGGAAGTCCCAGATTCAATCCCTGGCATCGCCAGTTAAAACGACCAGGCAGTTGGTGATGTGAAAGACCTCTGCCTGAGACCCTGGAGAGCTGCTGCCAGCCTGAGTAGAGAATAGTGGACTTGATGGACCGAGGATCTGATTCAGTATAAGGCAGCTTTATGTGTTCAAGATGGTCAGGGAAGGGGCTCTGGCTCAGAGACAGAGCCTCTGCTTGGCATGCAGAAGGTCCCAGGTTCAATCCCCACTATCTCCAGCTAAAAGGAATAGGTCATGGGTACCATGAAAGACCTCAGCCTGAGACCCTGGAGAGCCACTGCCAATCTGAGTAGACAATGCTGGCCTTGATGGACTAGGGTTGCCAGCCTCCAGGTGGGGCCTGGAGATCACCTGCTTTTACAACTGATCTCTAGCTGACAGAGATCAGCTCCCCTGGAGAAAATGGCTGCTTCGAAGGGCGGACTCTATGGCACTGAACCATGCTGAAGCCTCTCCTCTCCCCAAACCCCACTCTCTCCCGGATCCACCCCCAAAGGCTCCAGGTATTTTCCAACCCAAACCTAGCAACCCTGTGATGGACTGTGTGATTCATAATAAGGCACTTCCTGCATGCACGATGAAGTTCTCCACAGCCCTAAGGCCCAGATGAACAGAACAGACCCCAGTTTTGTGCGAGTCTGGCTTGTGGTACAAACCACAAATAATCCCCTACTGCCGTGTCAAAATAAACAAGGCGTCACTGCCAAGTAACTACTGAGGGTGCCAGCTACCTGTTAGAAGGCAATTGGCCCCGGGAAGAGAGTCCTTCTGTGCCACTTCCTACGTGCCCGCTGGGCACACTGGCTCTTCCAGCACCGAGCAGAGCGGAGCCGTTTCTCATATGCCTTGGAAATCCATCATCACAAACCGAGCTGGGAGGAAACAAAGTGAACCCCAGAGTGGTGTTGCCTTCAGCAAAAACCCAGCCTCTCTCACTATCTCCTGATTCCAGAATGAACGAGCACTCAGAATGCGCAGTCTTTGATCCAGATTTTAAAGGGAGGAAATTGAACCAGTCCTTCTGCACGGTGCAAGCACTGAACAATGGGCCCCTGCGGAAGCCACAAAGTGACACGGGCCGAGCCTCATTTAGCTTCCCACCCCTGCTGGCCTCCGGTTCCGCAGTCGTCCCCATCAACTGGGGCTCATTCCTGAGTGGCACTCATCATGCACCAAATCCCAGCCAGATAAGAAGCCGATTTGGCTGGCATCTGAGGGGAACGGCAAATGAGATGCCCGCTGCCGTCAAGAGAGACAGGGGCTCTTGCATCAATATTGGGAGGCAGCTGGGAACTCAGAACTCAGATAATACAGCAGGAAGCATTAATCTTCTGGGGCGCAGAGGCAATGACAAAGGAAGGGAGACGGATTCCTCCAACGTGTCTTGTCGGTATGCCTGAGAATTCCAATATGCCCAGTATTGATCTCTTTTTTAAAAAAATAAGCCGGCTTCTAAAGTTGTCCTACACTAAATCAGACCCTTGGCCTGTCAAGGTGAGAGTCAATTTGGTGTAGTTGTTAAGAGCGGCGGACTCTAATCTGGAGAACTGGGTTTGATTCTCCACTCCTCCACTTGCGCCTGCTGGATGACCGTGGGCAAACCATAGTTCTGGCACAGCTGTTCTTGAAAAAGAGCAGTTTCTGTCAGAGCTCTCTCAGCCCCACCTACCTCAGAGGGTGTCCGTTGTGGGGAGGGGAAGGGAGAGCAGATTGTAAGTCTCTCTGAGACTCCGAGTGAAGGGCAGGGGTATGACTCCAATCTCCTTCTCCTTTTCCTCCTCCTCCTCCTCCTCCTTCTTCTTCTGTCTACTCAGACTGGCAGCGGCTCTCCAGGGTCTCAAGCAGAGAAGTTTCTCACATCACCAACTACCTGGTCCTTTCAGATGGAGGTGCCGGGGATTGAACCTGGGGCTTTCTGCAGGCCAAGCAGACGTTCTACCACTGAGCCACAGCCGCTCTGCTTACAGCTGGGGGCAATCAAATGAGGCCCAACCTGCCCTTTCTGGAGATGACTGGAGAGAGGCATCTTTGGAGAGGTACTAGGGCACACACTCGCTTTCGTGGGGCTGACGCAGGCCAAGTGGAGCATTACCTGTCCAGGTGTCTACTTCCCACCTCCATCCTGCACCCATTTGCCTGTCTATTTGTCAATCAACTGTTTCTCATAAAAGGCATCATGAGACTCCAGTCCATCCCCTTCACCGTGATCTTGTCAAAGGCTGGATAATTCTGGGAAATCCTGTTGCTCAGGGCAATAGGAAGCGTTCCTTTTCACCAGCCTTCTTCGTACGGTGGAATTCCCCAACCTCTTTGAGCCCGTGGGCACCTCTGGGATTCTGGCACCGGGTTAGGGCTGCCAGCCTCCAGGTGGCACCTGGAGATCTCTTGCTATTGCAATTGATCTCCAAAAGATGAAGATCAGTTCCTCTAGAGAAAATGGCTGCTTTGGAGGGTGGACTCCATGGCATTATATCCTGCCCTCCCCCAGTGCCACCCTCCCCCAAATCTCCAGGTATTCCCCAACCCAGAGCTCACACCCCTACACAGGGTGGCAGTAGAATTACCAGAGCCCCCCCCCATTGGAGGTCCCCCATCACTAGGACCCACCACCCCACAGCCAATCAGCTGGCCAGCAAGGAGGATCTACCAGGAAAAACAGTGAGGCCCAATTGACACTGGAGCGACATGTCTGTGTCACTTCCACTGTGACCTGGAAGTGACGTCATTGTTGGTGACATCGTAGTGACATTCTGGTATTTGGGCAAAAACTATACGGTAGAAGCCAAATTTACCATAGAGTTTTTGCCCAGATACCAGAGTATCGCCCTAACATTGCTGCATGATGATGTCGCTTCTGGGTCACATGGGAAGTGACATTGACCCATCACTGGAAAGTCGGCTGGGCCTCCCCCCACTCCCAGTAAGCCCCCCCCCCATCCCCCATGGGTTGCCAGGAGGGACCCAGCAACCCTAGGGGGTGGACGCAGTCACAAAACGGCTGGGGCAGAAGGCAAAGCCCCACATGCACAAAAGAAGCCCAAGTGCAGAAAAGAAGAGCGGTTATTAATAAATACCATGGGAAAGAGGGGTGATGGAGAATAAAACAAACACTATGGTGGCTGTGGCCCCTGAGACAAAGTTCTTTTAATCTGTATCCCCAATCAGATCTTCAGTGGCCAATCAGAAGCCCCACATGGCCACACCCACTTTCCAAGAACACCAGGTGGGCACCCAGAAAGGTGTTCAGTGCTTCCGTGGTACCCACGGGGACAATGTTAGGAACCTCTGCCATGGGGTGTGAAGATATTTTCCATTCTTGACTGCCTAACAAGCCTTCTCCCTGTGGGGAAATCGCTTGCTGGCAGTGCGCTGCGATCTGTTTGTTAATTTGCATGCAACAGTATTACCCATGCTAATTAGCAAGTGACCAGAAATGTGAACCTTTCTCAGGAACCGTCACAGCTGTTTGTAGCACAAGGCACAGTCTAGGCTGGGGCAAATCCACGCCGCTCTTTGGGGAATGTGGGTTTGGACACCTGCCCATCCTGGAAGACATTTCTCAGATTATTTAGGTCTCAGGTATTACTTTGCAGTGCCCATATGAGGAGGAGGAGGAAGAGGAGGAGGAGGAGATTGGATTTATACCCTGCCATTCACTCAGAGTCTCAGAGCAGCAGCTTACAATCTCCCTTCCCCTCCCCACAACAGACACCCTGTGAGGTAGGTGGGGCTGAGAGAGCTCTCTCGAGGGCTGCCCCTGACAGAAGAGCTCTGAGAGAATTTATGACTGACCCAAGGTCACCCAGCTGGCTCCATGTGGAGGAGGAGTGGGGAATCAAACCCGGTTCTGCCAGATTAGAGTCTGCGTTCCTAACCACTACACCACTGCACCAAACTGGACAAGGATCAGATCTCAGATGATGAATCTGGAGAGTAGCTAGGGTCTGTGAATGAAAGCGAGGGTATCCAGAGCAGCACTGTGCTCCTTAAGCTGAGTTAGTGTGAGCTACCCCACAGACTTTTAGCCTCTGGCTCACACATTTTTGTCTCCACTCAGGAAGGATGGCTCCAGAGCACACTGATTGGTGCAGCAGCCAAATCGCTCGCTCACAACTTGAATGCCAGGAGCTCCCCAAGTAGAATTTTGGCTCACAAGGCTCCACAGCTGAGAGGGAGCATTACAGAGCAGGTAGAGTTCCAAGCTTTAGACTGGGAAAGACCTGGAGATTTTGAGGATGGAGCTTGTGTAGGGCAGGGTTTGGGGTAGGGTTGCCAGACCCCAGGTGGGGCCTGGGGATCTCCCACTTTTACAACTGATCCCCAGCTGACAGACAGCAGCTCCCCTGGAGAAAATGGCTGCTTTGAAGGGTACACTCTATGGCATTATACTATGCTGAGGCCACTCCCCTCCCCAAACCCCGCCCTCTCCTGGCTCCACCCCCAAAGTCTCCAGGTATTTTCCAACCCAGCCTTGGCAACCCTAGTTGGGGGGGGGGGTTCCTCAGCGGGGAACAATGCTGTAAAGTCCACCCTCCAAAGCAGCCATTTTCTCCAAGGAAACTGATCTTGGTTGTCCGGAGATGAATTATAATAGCAGGCACTCTCCAGGGGCCACCTGGAGGTTGGCAACCCTAGCAGAGCTGGGCTTGCACTTCCATGACAGAGAAGCAAGAAGGGCAGAGAAGAAGAAGGTCAGAAAGGAAAGGGTGACCAGGCCTGGCCTCTCTCTCACTCTGACTCTATGTTTAGTCCCCCTCCGAAGGCTGAGGCAAGAGGATTTTTTAATTCATGGGGCCTTTAATTAAGTCAGGGGGCACCCTGCATACACCCCTGCGCGCAGACCCAAGGGAGCACCTGGGCTGGATGGGAAGTCGGGGGGCCCTGGCAGGAAGTCAGGAGTTGTGTCCCGAGATGCCCCACTGGAGCTATGGGCCTAGGCAAGAGACATGGCAAGAAGTCCTTCCCTTCCAACACAGGCCGACTATGAATGTCTGGCTTGCGGAAGAAGCACCAGGAGGCGCTTAGCAGATTGGGCAAGAGAGGCATTTGGGAGGCCGGCACTAGAAGGCCTTTGGCATCCAAAAAAGGCAGGCACCATTACGCGACAGGCATGGGAAGGTTTGGCACCCGGGCATCACAGCAGAGAGGGCAGAGACAGCCTCCTGGGGCCACAAGAAAATGCTCAGAACAGAATTGAAGACAAGAAGAAGAGGAGGAGGAGATTGGATTTACCTGCTCCTGAGGGAACAGCTCTGAGAGAACTTGTGACTGACCCGAGGTCATGCCAGCAGCTACATGTGAAGGAGTGGGGAATCAAACCCGGTTCTCCCACATTAGAGTCTGCGCACTTAACCACTACACCAAACAACTGTGGAGGATGACTGATACCGAATCATGAAAGCATTTCCCACGAGCAATTGATCCAGCAAGGATTGGCAGAAACAGAGTCTTAAGAACTGACCGGACTGCCCTCTTCTGTGCCAAGGTCTGTTTACTCTTCTGATTGGAAAGCGTCCCTGTCAGTTATGTATCATCGGATTCTCCTTTCCCTTTCTAACAATAAGGCATTGGGCAGGCCGATTTCAGCCAGGTGGAAATCAGCCAGTACAGGGGGCTACCAGCAATCCTGTTTACTTCTTTTCATCACTGGAGAAGACAATCATGCTAGGAAAAGTTTAAGGCAGCAGGAGAAGAGGAAGACCCAGCGTGAGATGGACGGACTCAGTCCAGGAAGCCACAAAGGCCCTCCGTCTGCAAGACCTGAGCCAGGCTGTTAATGAGAGGATGCTTTGGACGGCATTCATTCATAGGGTAGCCATAAGTCAGACGCAACTTGACGTCACTTAAAACACGCATATATTTCCCTCTTTTCTAAGAGCACAGTCCACATAGTATTTTATTACAACCAACGCAGTGACACATAAGAGCGCACACCCTGTTATGTGTCATTGGGTTGGTCCTAATAAAAGGCGTTACAACAGATTGTGTTCTTGGTATTTGAGGGTCTTTCTTTTAGGCTGGCACGGCTGTAAGCAGCTTCTGCCTTCCCCTGTTCTAGGCCAGGTTGGAAAAGATCAACGGGACACCCTTGACGGCTGCAATTTTCTCTTTTTCCAGCACAGGGAAGGGGCCGGCCGAGCAAGGAAAAGTCAAAACGAAGCCTTCTGAAATATTAATACAGGAAAGAAATCCCTGCTCTTCTGTTTAAGAATTCAGCTGCGAGAAGTACACCCGGAGAAAGAACGCCTCCAGCAAGATGCCCAGAAACGGCATGGAGGGGGATTAATTTTTTATCTCCAATTAGCACCGTGAGCTGCAGAAGAAAGGGCAGGACTGGCTCTCCCCTCCCAGAAGTTGCCATTATTATCCCGACGAAAGTTTCCGACCGAGAAAGCACAGGTGTTTATTTTAATGAGGCAGCTCCCCTGTGTGTACACAGTGGCCGTTTGGACACACAGAAACCTGTTGATTTGCATAATTGCAAAGCGTTTTGCCAAGACGGATTGCAAACTCGTGGGCCCTGCAAAGATCCCAGGGAGCCCACGAACAGTGGTTTTTGAGTTAAGCATTCTGGGAGAGTTAAGCAATTTAGCATTCTGGGAGAAGATCATCTCGCTGATCTTCCAGCTGCTTAAAGTTTTAGAGGAGAGCTGTGTTGGTTTGCAGCAGAACAGCTAGATTTGAATCCAGTAGCACCTTAGAGAGCAATGACAACGACAGGGATGACACACATATATAACCAGTGCTGCGCCAGCTACACTGGCTTCCAGTGAAGTACCAAGTCAGGTTCAAGGTTTTGGTATGGACCTTTAAGGCCTCGAGCGGTCTGAGACCAGTGTATCTACAAGCCCGTCTTCTCTGGTATGTCCCCAGGAGAGCATGACAGTCTTCAAACCACAACTTGCTGGTGATCCCTGGCCCTAGAGATGTCCTGCTTTCCTCGACCAGGTCCAGGGCCTTCTCAGTGCTGGCCCCGACCTGGTGGAACTCTCTGCCAAACAACATCAGGGCCCTGTGGGGTCTTGTGCGATTCCACAGGGCCTGTAAGGAAGAGATATTCCACCAGGCTTTTAGTGGAGGGCAGCAACGGTTACCCATTGGCTGGCACCCTTCTTTCTTCTCCCCTCCGTGTCCTGAGTTCCCTTCCCCCTGCCCAGAAAAAAGGGACTGGTAGTCTGGAATCAGGATGAATAATAATATAGGGAAATCGCCATCTGGGTCTATTTATCTACCCTGAATTTTTTACTAATGTTATATTTAAATTATAATGTTTCGTGTTTTGTATTATATGACACTATGTCCTGTACATAGGGCGATTAATAAATCAGAAGAAGATGAAACAACAACAACAACAATTATTTTGGGGAGGGAGGAGTTGAGCATTCAAGAGTCAAAGCTCCCTTCCCCAGATACCGGACAAAGTATCTGACGATGGAAGTTTTGACTTCTGAAAGCTCGACCCCAAAAAGTCTTGTTGGTCTCTAAGTCTGCTGGGCTCAAATGGAGCTGCTCAACTCCTTAAAGGAGTACCTCCTCCCCTGTGGACCTCCTCTTCTTCTGAGATCTTCTGGGGAAGACTGGTGGCTACGAGGAGCAGCAGGTTCCCAAATGAGGTTCCCTTTTGTCTGCATAGCTGCAGTTAGCCAGGGTCTTGGAGAGAGGAAGGCTGTTCCCAACATGCTCCTGTGACCCTTTGGTGTAGTGGTTAAGTGCGTCGACTCTAATCTGGGAGAACTGGGTTTGATTCCCCTCTTCTCCACATGCAGCCAGCTGGGTGACTTTGAGCTGTTTTCTCAGGGGCAGTTCTCAAAAGAGCTCTCTCAGCCTCACCTCCCTCCCAGGGTGTCTGCTGTGGGGACAGGAAGGGAAAGGAGGTTGTAAGCCATTCTGAGACTCTTTTGGGTAGTAAAGGGTGAGGTATAAATCCAATCTCTTCTTCTTCATCATCATCCTCTTCTTCTTCTTCTTAATTATAGACACCAAAGAGTGGACTGAGGACTTTCCACATGCAAACTGGATGTTCAACCACTAAGCAGCTCCCCAGCTAAATGGCTTCTTACCACGCCAACCATAGGGCCAAACTGTTGAAGTGAGCGACTCTGGATGCCTGGACATTGGGGGGGGGGGGGGGCGCTACATTACTCTAAGTGTATACAGGTGTTATCTACTTGAATGGGATGCCTCTCTTTGTCTTAACCTAGGAGCTGCCCTCTGCTCTCTCTGCTCTCCCTTTGTCCTCTCCCTCTCTCTACATGGCCTTCCATGGAGACACATTTCTCTACCACATAGATGTGATGCCCTCATACTCCCCCACACATGATGCCTGACAAGCTGGCCATTTGTGATGGGGAAAGCCCTCTTTAGATTTGGCTTCTTTCTCTCCTTTCGACTGCGACCTGAATGTGAACTGGATCTACCTGAATAAATGTAAGTTTACCTTTTTTGCAATATACTTCTTGAGAGATTTATTTACTGCACTCAGGATCACACTTCTGTGTCTGGGCAAAACTGCTAAATTCACCAAATATCCCAATAAAAACTGTTCTTATCAAGCCAACCATCGGTCCATGCAACTCAATATTGTCTACTCTGACCAGTTTGGTATAGTGGTTAAGTGCGTGGAATTCTAATCTGGGAAAACCGGGTTTGATTCCCCACGCCTCCACTTGCACCTGTTGGATGATCTTGGGTCAGTCACAAGTTCTCTCAGAGCTGTTCTTGAAAGTGCAGTCTCTGTCAGAGCTCTCTCAGCCCCACCTGCCCCACAGGGTGGGGAGGGGAAGGGCAAGGAGATTGTAAGCTGCTCTGAGACTCCCGTGGGGAGTGACGGGCAGGGTATGAATCCAATCTCTTCTTCTTCTTCTTCTTCTTCTTGCAACTGATACCCAGTTCCAGGTTTTCTTTTTAGAAAAGGAGAAGGGGGTGAAGTGTTTGGCCATGCACGGGGGGAACGATGCCATGCAGGGAGCCCGGCCTTCGTTCTGAATTGTCTCTGCTCTCCTTCTGTGAGTTCACCACCCAACCCCAACTCATTGGCCAGACTGCACCATGAGGATTTCACAAGTGGAACATGGTCCTGAATTTCCTGGGGTAACCATTCTGTGGGAGAAAGGCCCTGTTTTTGAAATGGTAACCACAGGAGCAGCAGGGGTTAACAACCTCCAGGTGGGGCTGGACAGCTCCTGGGATTTCAGCTCATCTCCAGATGGCAGGAATTAGTTCCCTTGAAGAAACCAAGATCTGCACAGGAGAGGAGAGGAAAGGAAGGAAGGGAGGGAGGGAGGGGGAGAGAGGAAGAGAGGGAAAGGGGGGAGAGGGAGAGATAGAGAGGGGGAGAGAGGCGGGGGAAGAGGAAAATATGGCATTATAACCAGTGAAGTCCCTTCCCTTTCCAATCCCCATCCTCCCCAGGTTCCACCCCCCCCCCCCAAATCTCCAGGAATTTTCCTATCCGAAGTTGGCATCACTGGGAGGAGGAGGAGAAGAAGAAGAAGAGATTGGATTTATACCCCACCCTTCACTCAGAATCTCAGAGTGATTTACAATCTCTTTTCCCTCCCCCTCCCCACAACAGACACCCTGTGAGGAAGGTGGGGCTGAGAGAGCTCTTTCGAGGACTGCCCTTGAGAGAACAGCTCTGAAACACCTTGTAACTGACCCAAGGTCACACCAGCAGCTGCATGCGGAGGAGTGGGGAATCAAACCCGGTTCTCCCAGATTAGAGTCCGCGCTCCTAACCACTTCACCAAACTGGCTCTCAGCTGTTGGGGGAGCAAACAAGAATGACCCAAAGCCCTAAAGGTACAGTTTAGGGAACCGATCGTCTCCCACTTCCCTGCGTGTATGTGTAAAGTGATGTCAAGTTGCAGCTGACGTTCAGCAAGCCCAACGATTGGTTTTCAAGGCAAGGGAGAAGCAGAGGTGGTTTGCCATTGCCTTCCTCAGCGGAGCCTTCCTTGGGGGTCTCCTCTCCAAGTACCGACCCTGCTGAGCTTCCAAAATCTGACAAGATTGGGCTAGACCATGCCGCCTTCCCCCGTTTCCTTACATCCCCCCCCCCCAAGCCATTGCACTGGGACCTTTCCCTCCCTGCAGTCCCTCGTGTCCTTGCCATTCCACTAAACATTCAGATAGCTTCAAAAAAATTAGATATTATAATAGAGCAGGGGAAAGAAACCGTCCATTAAAGACACAACGGAGCCCATTATGCAAGAGGCGGGCGGGAGCGAGAAGTCACAAAAAGCCATCGGCAAATAAGAGCAACAATAAGATGCAGTCAAGAAAACAACAGCCGGGCGATTACTGGAGGGTTTTTTAATAGCTTTGAAGCATGAAACCGCGTAATTGTCTCTGCCGCGTTGTCTTCGATAACCTCCTATATCAATGTAGCGCTCGGAATATGGTTTGGAGCGTCCTCCGCTGTCGTGTCGAGCCGAGCAATCACCCTGGAATGAATCCGCTAAGAGTCGATGATCATTTGAAGGCCCTCTGCAGAAATAACATCCGTGCGCTCAAATAACATGCATTCTTCAGGTTCCCACCACCAGCCCCTTTCCGTTTTCTTTGCGTCTGGAGAAAGCTGTTTGTTCGGTACATACCACGCTTGCCTAAGCCTACAGGCACAATGAACCTGCAGTGTGAATCATGCGTTTTGAGCACTTCGGGACGACAGAAGGCAGGCAATGCCATTGGTGCTTTTTGCCATGCCCTGGAGCAGCTGGAGGTTGGAACTACATGGCTAATTTCTCATGTCATTATAACATAAAAGGACAATGCGTAAAACCGGCACATAGGAAGGCTGAAGACAGTGACTGTTTTGGTGCCACTTACGCCAAATGGCCCTCAGTTTGCAAGACCTGAGCAAGGCTATTAACCAGGGGTCATTTCAAGCAGGAGCGCGCAGGAACGCTGTTCCGGGAGTCACAAGCCCAGGGGAGCGGACACATATGGTGATGTGCTGTGGAAAAAAGCCAAAGCGTACTAACTTGATCTGCATTTTCATGCTTGTTGTAGGGGAGCTTCCCTGCAAGAGCAAAGGAAACCTCAAGTGTCTTTAGACAAAGTGTAAAGCTGGCTCACCAGCTCTGAGTTGGGAAACACCGGGAGATTTTTGGGGTGGAGCCTGAGAGGTGGGTGTTGCCTTCTGACACACTTCTGGCAATGTCAGGGGGTGTGGCACATGCAAATGAGTTATGCTAATGAGCTGCTGCACCTCTTTTTTTACAAAATGACCCCTGCATTAACAATAGGACATTTTGGAGGACTGTGGTCCTTTCCGCATTTGCCTGCCACTCCAGATTTTCTCAGTGTTCGAGTCTAGGCAATTTAAGTCCATGACAAAACAGTACCCAAGGGTGATTCTACATTTGGCATTCGGTCCACATTTTGTCAACTCTGAGGGAAAAGGTGCAGCTCAAAACCACATTCAGATACCCTGGGGCAACACTGCACTGGACGAAGTCACCCCGAACGGCCATAAATCTATGCAGGACGTACCATAAAACCCGATGATCAAAGGAAGGGAAAGCAGCATGCAATGCAGAGGGGAATTTCTGTTCCAAGGTGGGTTTGGTAAAACAGTGGAGGGAGAAGCCAATGCAGAATCACCCTACATAACCCAGGGCACCAGCAGAGCGAAACCAGGCTGACCATTGAAGGGAGGTAATGTAATGCAATGAAACTAACATCAAAAAAACTAAGATCATGGCATCCGGCCCCATCGCTCCTTGGCAAATAGAAGGGGAAGTCCTGGAAGCAGTGACAGACTTCACCTTCCTGGGATCCAAGATCACTGCAGAGGGTGACTGCAGCCATGGAATTAAAAGACGCCTGCTCCTTGGGAGGAAAGCGATGGCAACCTAGACAGCATGATAAAAAGTAGAGACATCACCCTGCCAACAAAAGTCCGAATGGTCAAAGCCATGGTATTCCCAGTAGTGATGTATGGCTGCAAGAGTTGGACCATAAGGAAGGCCGAGTGCCGGCGAATAGATTCTTTTGAATTCTGGTGCTGGAGAAGACTCTTGAGAGTCCCTCGGACTGCAAGGAGGTCAAATGAATCAATCCCCAAAGAAATCCACCCTGGCTGTTCCCTGGAAGGCCAGAT
Organism: Lepidodactylus listeri; assembly: GCA_029233225.1. Taxonomy (NCBI): domain Eukaryota; kingdom Metazoa; phylum Chordata; class Lepidosauria; order Squamata; family Gekkonidae; genus Lepidodactylus; species Lepidodactylus listeri. Next base: position 99,508,893 of record JARCFY010000011.1, on the reverse strand, counting down.
CCTGAAGCTGAAGCTCCAATACTTTGGCCACCAAATGAGAAGGGAGCACTCCCTGGAGAAGACCCTGATGCTGGGAAAGGCTGAAGGTCAAAGAAGAAGGGGATGGCAAAGGAGGAGATGGCTAGACAGTGTCATCAATGCAACAAACATGAAGTTGAGCAAACTCCAGAGCACAACAGAAGACAGGAGGGCCTGATGTGATGTGGTCCATGGGGTCACAAAGAGTTGGACTCGACTGTGTGACTGAACAACAATGTAATGTAGAATGGAGGGGGAAACCTGGAATAAAAAGAAGGTTGAGCTCGATTTTAGTGCAGAATGGGGGGAAAAAACCTGGATTAAAAGGAAGGTTGGATTTGACTGTGGTGCAGAATTGCTTGGAGGACACAGTGGTGAACATGGATTAGAAGGAGATTACAGAAAAGGCCCTAAAACTCACAGTATCGCCCTAAATTGGAAATGAATTGATGGCATTTAATACACACCAAGGGGAAGTCACTGTTTAACGCAGATAATAAATCACAAACAATATAATAGCCCAACAGGTCTATATGTGTAATGAATAATCCACCAGAGTCTACAAGCAAAACATATAGGTCTCTCTTATACAGAATATCTTCAAAGAAAGACACATGATCTTCAGGCGAAGGACGAAGATGCCGGCTTTGATCCTTCGTTTCGTCAGGAGCTTCTTCAACTTGAGCCTCTTCAAAACAAGAAATCCAATTTCTATTATATCCAAAGAAGATTATTCCAACAGTAAGAGCGTTGACGGGCAACCGATCCAAAAGGGACACAGCCTCACATAGCCTTGACTACAATACGTCACTGTATTGTGTATTTAACACACCCACACACACCCCCTAACGGCTTGCTCTAATGACGCTTTCATCCTGTGGTTTTTAATTGTAAGCCGCCTCGAGCAGGGCTCTGAAGAGGCGGCAAAGAAATGGTCTAAATTAATAAATGTAGAAATAAGCTTTCATAGTGTCAAAAGGCATGCAACCGCTGTATTTAGTGTGACGAGGATAAGGGACAGGGAAAGGTCCCGATTCAAGATAAGATCCGCTGTTGGTCTCTCTAGTTCAGCACTCTCTAGTTCAGCACTGAACCCATGAATCAGGCCCTTGGTCCATCACAGTCAGTCTCGTCTGCTCATCTTGGTGGTGGCTGTCCACAGTCTCCGGCTGAGGACCCTCACATCGCCTGCTACTTGATCCTTTTGACTAGAGATGCTGGAGACTGAACCTGGGGCCTTCTGCATGCCAAGGAGATGCTCTGCCGCTGAGCCATGGACCCCTCCAAGGTCCCCACATCTGCAACAGCGGTTTAGAGTTGCCAACAACCTGGAGGGGAAAAATGTCCTGCCCATTTAATAGAGGCTGGATGGGATGCTATCATCCAGGTGACGCTATGTACCTCTGCGCCATGAAAATCTTCACCAACTCATTTCCTCAGATGGTGGGGGTGGAAAGTGCCATCAAGTTGCATCCGACTTCTGGCAACCACAAAGAGTTTCCCGGGCAAGACACAGTCATACCTGGCTTGCCATTCCCTGCCTCTGCGTAGCAACCCTGGACTTCCTTGGTGGTCTTCCATTCGACCTGAACCTCCAAGGGCTGATGAAGTCAGGTTAGCTTGGGCCAGCCAGGCCAGGGCAAGACAGGAAGAGTGGTGGTTTGCCATTGCCTACCTCTGCGTAGCGACCCTGGACTTCTTGCATGGTCCCCCATCCTTGTACTAGCCAGGGCTGACCCTGCTTGGCTTCCAAGACCTGACGAAATCAGGCTGGCCTGGGCCATCCTGACTAGGGCAGAGATGAGCAGAGGTGGGTTTGCCATTGCCTGCCTCTGCGTAGCGACCCTGGACTTCCTTGGTGGTCTCCCACTGCCAATTCCCTTCTGCCCTTCTGCGTCTGCTGCCCTGGACCGCAATCCAAGGCCTTGCCAGATAGTCTATGGGCCCCTGTGCCACCTGGTACATGGCATCCCTGGTCTTTTCAAAAGAGAAAATTTCAGAATAAATTTTACTGCTTGAGATGCAGCTGGCTCGTCCAACCTGCACGGCTGAACATCCTGCAGAAGAGATGCGGGCTGGTTTCTCTAGAAAGGCCACTAATACAAGAAGAAAATACGAGAGCCGGTTGCATTTACATGGGTTTTCTAATAAAATAAAAATATATATTTAACAAGGGTTTTCTTTTGTCTTTCGCTCCATCTGCATCCCTTTCATTTTCCACAGTTCCCCAATGGCAAGATGTCGTCCTGTCCTATTTGGGGAGGGGGCTGAAGGGGGACAAGCAATCCCCCCCGGATGACTCTTTCGTGTGTAACTTTATGATTATTCCGAAGACCACCGACTTTCCAGATGGAAAGACAGATTGGCGCAGCCGGCCGGCCTTCTCCACCGCCTTCTGTTCATTCCCTGTTTTTGCCAGTAAGGATTATAGCCACCGAGAAGCTGAAACCGCCACACCAAGAGCGGAATATCTAATTGAATTAGCTCTTCCCAGATTTGTTTTTCATGAGTTGGTATTACTTTTGCCATTTGTTCAGTGTTGGCAAACAAGGCGCCGCACCATCTTGGGAGCGCGTGTGCCGAGCCACATCCGATTCACGAGCAGTGCGTGACGTGCAACTGGAGTTTGGGCTTTTGAACTGTTATGAGAAACATGCATCTTTTAGAATGGGGGTGTGTGGATTGTGGAGGGAAACCGTACACTACAGGATCCTGAAAAGATAGGTGGTCTTCATGTGGCAGGATTCTCAGCTGGGTCATGAAGACCCTTGCGATAAGAACATCCGAAGAGCCCTGCTGGATCAGACCAGTGAGGGTCCATCTAGTCCAGCACCCTGTCTCACACAGTGGCCAACCAGTTCCTCTGGAGGGCCAACAACAGGGTAGAGAGGCCGAGGCCTTCCTAAGAACATCTGAAGAGCCCTGCTGGATCAGACCAGTGAGGGTCCATCTAGTCCAGCACCCTGTCTCACACAGTGGCCAACCAGTTCCTCTGGAGGGCCAACAACAGGGTAGAGAGGCCGAGGCCTTCCTAAGAACATCAGAAGAGCCCTGCTGGATCAGACCAGTGAGGGTCCATCCAGTCCAGCATCCTGTCTCACACAGTGGCCAGCCAGTTCCTCTGGAGGGCCAACAACAGAGCAGAGAGGCCGAGCCTTCCCCTGATGTGGCCTGTCTCTGGCTTTCAGAGGTTGACTGCCTCTCTGCCACTCAGATGTTTTTCGGGCGTTCTGCAAACCCAGGTTAAAGGGACTGTGGTTAAAGGGACCTAGGTGGTCTAAGAAAGCTCTGAGAGAACTGTGATTGGCCCAAGGTCTCCCAGTAGGCTTCATGTGGAGTAGGAGTGGAGAATCATAGAATCACCGAGTTGGAAGGGGCCCTACAGGCCATCTAGCCCCACCCCCTGCTCAATGCAGGATCAGCCTAGAGCATCCCTGACCAGTGTTTGTTAAGCCGCTGCTTGAAGACTGCCAGGGAGGGGGAGCTCACCCCCTCCCAAGGCAGACAATTCCACTGTCACACAACTCTGACTGTCAAAAAGTCTTTCCTGAGATCCAGCCGGGACCTTCCTGCCCTTCATTTAAGCCCATGATTGCAATTCCCTAATCATCTGCTGCCAACAGGGACAGCTCCCTGCCCTCCTCTAAGCAACAGCCCTTCAAAGACTTCAAGAGAACCATCCTGTCTCCCCTCCACCTCCTCATCTCCAGACTGTACGTTCCCAAGAAGTCCCTCAGCCTTTCCGCACAGGGCTTCTTGGTCTCCCAGGTCTCTAGATTAGAATCTAGATGGGAGCCAGTTTGGTGTAGTGGTTAAGTGCGCAGACTCTAATCTGGGAGAGCCAGGTTTGATTCCCCCTCCTCCACTTCCAGCTGCTGAATGACCTTGGGCAAGCCGTAGTTCTGACAGAGCTGTACTCTCAAGAGCAGTCCTCAAAAGAGCTATCTCAGCCCCACCTACCTCACAGGGTGTCTGTTGTGGGGAGGGGAAGGAAAAGGAGTTTGTAAGCCGCTCTGAGACTCCGAGTGAAGGGTGGAGTATAAATCCAATCCCTTCTTCTTCTTCTTCTTCTTCTTCTTCTTCACTGCTCCACATTGGCTTCCTTATTGCACTGCTCTGCATTCTCTTTACATTGCACAAGTCAAAGATTTCACTGCCAACCCTGACCTGGATATAGGACAGGCAAGCCCAGTCTCATCAGATTTTGGAAGCTGAGCAGGGCTGACCCTGGCAAGTATTTGGATGGATACCAGGGCCAGGAGGCAGGTGATAAAGCCGCTTCTCTGAACGTCCTCCGTGCCCCAGCAGGAGTTGCCAGAGGTCGCCATGGCTTCTATGCATGGACACACATACACACACACAAATGCGAAAATCAGTACAATCTCCCTGCCACCACAAAGCCCGAAAACCAAAGAAACCTGATCGTCCCACAGTCCAGAGCATGGTTGCCCTTCTGCCGTTCATCAGGCAGCCTTGATTTTCCAAGCGTCTGGATTGAGACACTCACATTTTTCATTTTAAGGACAGGTAGAACCGCCGAGGGAAAATACATCCTGTTGCCATGGAGACACCAGGATGGGGGAAGGCACTGCACTGACGGAGCCTTGATGGCTCTCTTGCATGCTCATTATGACATTATGTAAAAGAATTTAATTTTTCCAAAAAGAGCAAAGTGATTAACATTTTTCTAGAGAAAACAGTCATCCCGATACGAGCAAGGTAACAATTAACAAGGGCGTGCTTTAAAGTGAATCATCTGAAATAATGATATAATTATGCGCCCCCCTCAGTTAATGAGTTACCGGGGGGGGGGGGGGTTCTATATAAATCAAATTGCAGAGATGGGACACAGGATCATCCAAGGAGCATCGTGACGTGGTCCATGAAGACCCCCTACAGTCTGTATGGAGTTTCCTGTCCCTCCATTGGAAGGTCTTCATGCAATCAGAAATTAAGAACATAAGAGAAGCCAATGTTGGGTCAGGCCAATGGCCCATCCAGTCCAACACTCTGTGTCACACAGTGGCCAAAAATACCAGGTGCCCTCAGGAGGTCCAGCAGTGGGGGCAGGACACTGGAAGCCCTCCCAAGCACCAAGAATACAGAGCATCAATTGCCCCAGACTGAGAGCTCCTATCTATAAGGGTTGCCTCGGTGCTCAATTCTTGTGCCCCTTTCTTACATGCCCAGGGAAATGCTGATCTCCACTTTGGGGCCAGAAAGCAATATTTCTCCAGGCCAGTTTGGCCAGAGATCCTGGAGGGTTTTTTGGCCATGGAGCAGGGATCAATGGGGGGGGTGGTATTTGTGAACTTCCTGCATTGTGCAGGGGGTTGAGCTAGATGACCCTGGAGGTCCCTTCCAACTCTATGATTCTAGGAAGTATCAAATTATTTCTCAGCCCATGAATTTCTCAAGGTTGCCTCTTAGAACAACACAGCACATCTACAGACACAAGGAACAGATGTCGCTTCTCGGTCGACAAGCTCTCCCAGTGAAAACTGCCCTCCAAGAACTCTCCCTGAGTCTCTCTCACGCAAGGCAGCCGTCTCTGCTTTCCTCCTCTTGCCAGCGACGGCCGCTCCCATCCCCTGTTTTCACTCAGCAGGTCCATCTTGCTGTCGCTGCCAGCCAAAGCTGGCCCAGAGTGGCTGTCACTGTCCGCTCGCCCTTTTGACAAGCCATGGCTGGAACACAAAGCATCCATCAGAGCTAATGAGGCAGTGCGCCGGAGCACTGAGATGGCAGGACGCAGCGTTGCAGTTTGCAGCTTTGCTTTTCCCACCCCGGCACTCGTGGAACAAAACTGGTAATTGGGGAAGGAAAGACTGGGCAAGAGGAAGGGGTAAGATCTGCCAGGCCGAAAGACTCATCTACGGTGCAGAGATGGAGAGCATTAAAGCAGAATTCATCAAGTTGTCCTCCACGCCCCTAAAGAGTGAGGTTGCTCCACGATCATATGAGAGTTCTGGATGCAGGGCTCAGTTTTCCGTCTTACCCTTCTCCCCTGCTTCCGGCAGTCTGTGCACCTCTGGCTTTTTAACTACCAAGTTTTATCCCACCCCTCCTTCAAGTAATTCAAGAAATCTAGGCTGAGGTCATACACACAATTAGACCTCACATAGGCGTGAATACCAGGCTTGTTTAAAGGGCACAATCAGACAACAACATCTGGGAAGCACCCCGCAGCCATTGCAATGCTCCCTCTAAGCTGTGGAGTCTCATGAGCAAAAATTCTACTTTGTGAGCTACGGGCATTCAAGTTGTGAGCGAGCAATTTGGCCGCTGCATAAATTAGTTTGCTCTAGAGCCATCCTTCCTGAGCCAAGACAAAAATGTGTGAGCCAGAGGCTAAAAAACTGTGAGCTAGCTCACATTAACTCAGCTTAGAGGGAACACTGGTTGTCAGCAACCTGTTCTGCTCCACCGCAGAAGCGGAGTTAAAAGACTCCGGGGGAAATCCGGTAGGAAACAGGTTGTGACAAGCCACGGACGGACTTTCCCCTGTCTGACCACTCCAGCACGCTCTCATGGCATCAGGATGGTCTGATCAGGCCATCCCGACTCCATGCCAGTTTTTTCCCCCTTCTCAGTATGCACATCATCGCAAACCCCATAGGGAGCCCTCAGTGTGGAGGTGCGATTCATAGATTCCTTGTTGGAGCGCATGGGAAACAAACAGCAAAAGAAACCAGACTCACCCACAGTTGCATCTGATCTCACACTGACAGGCTGCACCCGCAGCTTCAAAGGGAGGTGTGATCTCACAACTGCAAGTCAAATGCCTCCAGAGGAAATAGCCTCGCTTCCCACCGCCCCACTTTATCTAGCATGTGTGACCACAACCCTAGCGGGGTTACCTAGCGAATACTTGGAACGAGTCCTGCTGAAGGCTAAAGCAGAAAGTGCCATGCAGGCTTGCAACTGAACGTCAAGAAAACTGAAGACATGACCACTGGGGAATTACCCAATTAAGACTGACCGTGATGAGACTAAAATTGTTCAAGATCGTCTATTCCATCATCAACCAAAAGGGAGGCTGCACCCAGGAAATCAGGAGACTTAGCCTGGGAAAGGAGCTAGAAAAGACCCTTAGGTTTAAGGATGTGTCGCTGGTGACCAATATCCAGGTAACTCGTGCCGAGGTGTTCCTCATTACTATGTACGGGGGTAAAAGTTGGGCGATGAAGAAAGCTGACAAGAAAAAACTTGGATTCGGGTGGGGTAGCCATGTTGGGCTGAAGCAGCAGAACAAAGTTTGAGTCCAGCGGCACCTTTAAGACCAACAAAGTGCACAGACTCTAATCTGGGAGAACCGGGTTTAATTCCCCACTCCTCCACATGCAGCTGCTGGTGTGACCTTGGGTCAGTCACAAGGTCTCTCAGAGCTGTTCCCTCAGGAGCAGTTCTCGAGAGAACTCTCTCAGCCCCACCTACCTCACAGGGTGTCTGTTGCGGAAGGGAAAGGAGATTGTAAGCTGCTCTGAGATTCCTTTGTGTAGTGAAGGGTGAGGTAGAAATCCAGTCTCCTCCTCCTCCTCCTCTTCTTCTCCTTCTTCTTCTTCTGTTTTGTGCTGTTAAGCCAAACACAAACTTATGTGAAGCTGTCCTATACTGAATTACATATTGTAATACTTATGGCCCATTGTCCCTGACAAGGCAATTTTACTTGCACTCTTAGGAGCTAAACTGGAAGGTGCATTTCGGTACTGATATTCTTTCCAGTGTATACAACTACTTCCGACACAAGGCCAGGTATATTTGTGGCCCCAAATGGAAACCTTTTCAGTGTGTCATTCAATTCCATATTGGAACATTCCATTTTTGTTTATTGCCTTCCACATGTTCCAGAGATTCTGTTGCTTGGTGTATTTTATACTATTTGACCTCCGAAGAAGGCCCTTGTAAGCCAAAACACGTCAGGTCATACACTGTTCTTTTTGTGTGTGTATTTGTAACTTTGAACATTTTATGAGGCTTTATTTGGGCCCCTACAAGGTTTTTATAGATCTTTGAAATAAACAATCTTTTGTATACTTACTTATGTTTTTAACTTTTGGCCCTCAGTAAGCTTTCTAAACTTCCTTTGGAGGTTTGTGCTTGGTTGGTTTAGATTTTTCCCCCCTCTTTTTTGGGGGGGGGCGCGGTGTTTGGTTGCACTGTATTAGACCATCAGCTGCCTGGTCCTTCTAACTGGAGAGACCAGGAATTGAACCCGGGACCTTCTGCAATTAAAGCAGAGGCTCTTCCACTGAGCCGCGGCCCTTCCCCAAACAGTCCAGGGCAAGCTATTGGGCCCGTTGCAGAAGATCGCATCTCATGGAAATTAGCCGTTATTGTTCTCATCCGTGCCATGCTTCCTGGGGGCTCCATTTTTCATATCACGCCTAACAGACATCAACTGATTTATCGCCCATGATGCAGCCGTAGGCAAAGATGGTCCAGTTCTCTCATGCCTCTGCTAACTCTGCAAGGGATGATTGTCATCACCCTGCATGAGATTCGGGTTCTTCACACCACTGGTTTCTTCCCTTTCTTTTTATTCCCACATGCCGCTCTTTATAGGTCTCCCTGTATTTTATTGTTTTGCATAGATCACAAGCTGCCTTGAATATGCATCTTGCAGAAAGGAAATATAGAAGTATTTTTAAACGCAGGCAGAAATAAATGCATGCATCATGGCAGCGGCCTCGCCAGGTCTTGAGGCAACCAATTCCACATTATTGGGTTTTGTTGAGAGCAGTTTCAGTTGGGAGTGGAGGAGAGGATTCATAATAACGGGTTTAAATGATGAACAGGGAGACAGCGGTGGGATATTAGGAAAATCTTTTAACCGTAAGGGCACTTCAGTGGTGGAATCGGTCACCCAGGGATGTTGTTGGTTCTCCCTCCTTGGAGAAGGGAGCCATAACTCACGACAGCTCCACCCCTGCCACAAATTTGGTTAGTCTTGAAGGTGCTCCTGGACACTGAAGAAGTGAGCCATGACTCATGAAAGCTTATCCACTGCTACAAATTTTGTTAGCCTTGAAGGGGCTCCTGGACTTTAAAGAAGCGAGCAGTGACTCACGACAGCTCCTTCCCTGCCACAAATTTGGTTTTTCTGGAAGGTGCTACTGGACTCGAAGAAGGGAGCAGTGACTCACGACAGCTCATACTCTGCCACAAATTCGGTTAGTCTTGAAGGTGCTCCCGGACTCTGAAGAAGTGAGCAGTGACTCACTACAGCTTCTACCCTGCCACAAATTCTGTTAGTCTGCTGTTGTCTAGTGTTATCCAAATTGCCTTATCTCGTTATTAAATATGGGGAATATCGTTATTAAATGGCAACAGGCAATTCAAGGGAGCTATCACCGATGTCTACAGGAGTTCCCCTTAGTCCAGTATTCCAGAAACCAACACATAGACCAGTTCTTAATGAAATGGATTCTTTACTAGGAAGTTTGTACGCATACAATAAAATCCAAAAACACACACACAACAGCACAGAGCTAGGAAATTTAGACTGAAAGGTACAGAGATGTCTGCATGAGCAGGAGAATTCATTGGTTGGGTGATACTGAACTGTCTAACGGGGCGAATACATAACACCTGCCCTCCCCGGGGTCTGTCCCCCAAATCTCCAGGAATTGCCCAAGCTGGAGATGGCAGCCCTATCTGGATCCCAACCATCCTCCATTTGGAATAGACAAAAATGCCACTGAAGAAGAAGAAGAGAAGAGATTGTATTTATACCCTGCCCTTCACTTGGAGTCTCAGAGCGGCTTACAAACCCCTTTCCCTTCCCCTCCACACCACAGGCACCCTGTGAGGTAGGTGGGGCTGAGAGAGCTCTGACAGAAACTGCTCTTTTTCAAGGACAGCTGTGCCAGAACTACGGCTTGCCCAAGGTCATCCAGCAGCTGCAAGTGGAGGAGTGGGGAATCAAACCCAGTTCCCCCAGATTAGAGTCCACGCACTTAACCACGACACCAAACTGGGAAAGCTACAAGTTTCCTTCCAACGGTGCCTCTTAGGATGCCAGGCCAGAAGTGAGATCAGGGTCAGCTTGGAGGGGTGGCATGCTAGAAAACCTGGGTTTACCCCTGCACGGTTTGCCAAGCAGGCATGAAATACATGCAGCGGCTCAGCAAGGCGACACATTTATACATACGAAACATAAAGTATAAAATGTAACCAGTGAGAGCCAGCGTGGGGTAGGAGTTACAGGGTTGGACTATGTAATATATGTAATGGCGACCTCCACATGGTCGCCCTAATGCACATGGTCGGGCTAGCTGCTGGAGCTTCAATCTGGCAGACAGTAGCCCGACCAGTTCGTAATTTAGCCCAATCTTGCACGAGGGTTCCTTAAAGGGACCTATGGGGCACAACCGCAGGAAACTGCAGCTATCTGCTGTATTGGGTGAGCCAGGGGCTGAAATGGGAATACAAGCAGACCCCCGGACCTCCGTTCTCATGTCATCTTCTCCACTCAATAAACTTCATGAGCTGATTTCACTATGAGCATCTCCGACTCCAGTGCTTTATAGACTAGGATCTGGGAAACCCAGCTTTGCATTCCCACACGCACCATGGAAGCTTCGTAGTTTATTTACTGTTGTCATCTTCCTTTGTTCCTGACTGTGTCGAAGAGAAAGGAATGCTGTGGAGAGGATCTATATTTAGCCAAAGCCCAGTTTTGAAAGAAATGACAAAGCAGAGAGCCCAGTTTCAGTCTGTGAAACTGAGAAGAAGAAGCGGGGGTGGGGGGGGGGGAGGAGACTGAATTTATAACCCGAAGGAGTCTCAGAGCGGCTTACAAACTTTCCCTTCCCCTCCCCACAACAGACACCCTGTGAGGGGCTGAGAGAGCTCTTTCCAGACCTGTCCTTGAGAGAACAGCTCTGACAGAATTTATGACTGTCCCAAGGTCACCCAGCAGCTGCATGTGGAGGAGTGGGGAATCAAACCCGGTTCTCCCAGATTAGAGTGCGCACTTAACCACTACACCAAACAGAAGTAAAAGAGTTAAACCGCCTCTCCCTTCCTCACATGGCCCCCATGCAAAGCGAGGCTGTTCATGCCAGCAGCATGCATTTTATTGAGGGGCAGAGAAGCCCTTCATCATGTTTCTTTATTTGTAACAGAACATCTGAAATAAACTTGCAACTGTTCCCCCCCCCCCCCCCCCCAAAAAATGTACAGCAATGTTCCTGCAGGGAAATGCAACTCTTGCAGCCCCTTGAAATGAAGCCACGGTGGATCCACCGGATACTGAAATGGGAAGCAGAACGGAGAAATGTTTCGAGTGAGAAAGGCTTTCTCCACCTGCTTAGTAATCTAAGCATGAAGTTCACGCCGAGGCACTCCGACACCTTTCTTCCTCCTGTTCCCGGAGACTGATAGGCGCGAATCCCCCCACAAAGTCCATTACCTCTGGGCCAGACTCTCATTTTGTGTAATCATTTGCCAAGCGCCTTCCATCTGAGACATGTCTCTGGGATTCAATTACTTTATCAAGTCAATATTTTAAGTTACAGCTGATGCATCAACAGCAACCTCTCGGGGGACATGTTCGGCAGGCTGGAACTTCAAGCGGCCCGTCCCCTCGCGCAGTTTCATCTCGGAGAGTCGATAAGCTGTGCATCTTTTTGCCACTGCTGACTGCAGTGTGATTGCGCACTTTGGTAAATTTAAACCACCTGGAAGAGGCCAAATGTGCCCAGTTCTATTATTTCTAAATTGACACAAAACACTAACTGTATTGCTGCACTCTTTACTAATATTTTGATTTCCCGCTTCAGTGAGATCTGCTTGTGAGCCCAGCTAGGTTCTTCTAACGCGTAGAAACGATGATATTCAAGGCTACGAGCTCATAAGGATAAACGCTGCGCGAGTGGAGCTGCAAGATCAAGGTGGAGCTTCTTGAAGAAGCTCACCCACACCAGTGTGGTGCCGTGGTTCAGAGCGTTGGACTAATGTCTGGAAGAGCCAGGTTCGAATCACCACTCGTGCCATGGAAGCTCACTGGGCGACCTAGGGCCAGTCACATTCCCTCAGCTTATCCTACCGCACAGGGTTGTTGTGAGGATAAAATGGAGCAGAAGAAAATGATGTAAGCTACCTTGTGTCCCCATTGGAGAGAAGTGGTGTGTGGGTGGGTGTGGGTATGTGTGCGTGTGTGTGTGTTTTCAGGGCCCTCAAGTAGCATCCAACTTATGGTGACTGAGAAGTATTGGAGTCGGGAGTCCATGGAACAGTTGAACAGCTAGATCTTTATTGCTGGTCCGGATGAAGCATACAACCCAGGGCTCCGAGCCCTCCTTTCATGCTGGTCAGGGACAATCCCCTGACCTCGTCCAACTGGCCTGATAGGCTATTCTCAGTCTATTTACATCTCATAGGTTCCCTGGGAGAAACCTAGGTACAGGATTGGTGGCCGGTTTGAATCCACCTGGCCTTTGTTCTACCTGGCTGAAGCTCAGGTAGTTTCTTGGCCATGTGCTCTGGCCACATGGTGGTCGCCATTACTGGAGCACATGGCAACCGCATGGTCAATACATAACAGTGACCCATGAATTCACGTCTTCCAAAATGTCCTATTGTCAACAGCCTTGCTCAGGTCTTGTAGACTGAGGGCCTTTGTGGCTTCTTTCATTGAGTCAATCTCTCTCGTGTTCAGTCTTCCTCTTTTCTTGCTGCCTTCAGCTTTTCCTGTCGTTATTGTCTTTTCCAACGACTCCTGTTTGGTGTAGTGGTTAGGAGCACAGACCCTAGTCTAGGAGAACTGGGTTTGATTCCCCACTCCTTCACGTGAACCTGCTGGATGACCTTGGGCAAGCCATAGTTCTCTCAGCGCTGTTCTCTCAGGAGCAGTTCTGGAAAGAGCTCTCTCAGCCCCACCTGCCTCACAGGGTGTCTGTTGTGGGGAAGGGAAAGGAGAGTGTAAGCCGCTCTGAGCCTTCGATTGAAGGGCAGGGTATCAATCCAGTCTCCTCCTCCTCCTCCTCCTCCTCCTCCTCTTGTTGTTGTTCTTCTTCTTCGTCTTCTGGTGACCGAAGTACGATAGCCTCAGTTTAGTCATTTTAGCTTCTAGGAAGAGTTCAGGCTTGATTTGGCCTAGAACCCACTGATTTGTCTTTTTGGCAGTCTGCAGTATCCGTAAAACTCTCCTTCGACAGCACATTTCAAAGGTATCCACTTTCTTTCTGTCGGCTGTCTTCACTGTCCAGCTTTCACACCCACCCATAGTAAAGGGAGATATTATGGCATGAATTACCTTGAGCTCGGTCATCAGCAACACATTCTTACGCTTACGGATCTTTTATTCATTTATTTATTTATTATTTAGATTTATATCCCGCCTAGCCGGGTTACCGGCTCAAGGCGGCTCACAACAATTTAAAATCATTTAAAACAACAGCATCCAATAATTCAGCATAAAATTACAATACGAAACAGCAGAAACCAAAAAGAAGCAGCGGCCTGCTGTACATCCAACGCTAAGCGCAGAGCCTAACACAACCCAGGTCAGGGGGCTTCACCAGTCGATTTCCCAGGCCAAGCTTCCCTTGGCACTTTCCAGGGCCCCCCATAGGGCTGCCAAGTCAGCCCGGGGGGCGGGGGATCCCCCGCTATAGGGGGGAACCCCGCCCCCAAAGTCGTCCAGCCTGGACGACTTTCCCAGCGTAATGACGTCACCCGGAAGTGATGTCACCACGTTGGGGGCGTTGCCAGAGCGTCACCCTGGCAACGCCCCCAACGTGGTGACGCCACTTCCGGGTGACGTCACCGGGCGCGGCAAAGCACGTGCCAGGGAGGCTCCCGGGAGGCTCCCAGGCGAAGAAGGACTCCCCCCCGCCAAGACGTGAGTATGACTTGGCAGCCCTAGCCCCCCCCCCAGTGGTGGCTCCTAATTAAAAGCCTGGCAGAAGAGCTCCACTTTACAAGCCCTGCGGAACTGCAAAAGGTCCCACAGGGCTCTGATGTCCGCCGGGAGCTCGTTCCACCAGTGAGGAGCCGCCACTGAGAAGGCCCTGGTCCTGGTGGTTGCCAGCCTGGCCTCTCTAGTTCCTTCTCGCTCCTTCATGGCTGCCTTTCCCAGCCTCCATCTCCTTGTGATTTCTTGGTTGCAGTCTCCCTTTTGGTTTATTTTCAAAAAAAGAGAAAAAGAAACACGGTATAAATATATAAACAATTTGACAGATAAATTCAATTACCAGTTTTAACGCCATACTTGGCAGTTCCAGCCAAACGGTAATAATTTGAAGATAACGATCATGCCACCGACTGACAAGAAATCAATCCATAATCATATCTATCATGCTGCTGTACCTAGGAGTTCCTTAAACAAATGCATTTCGAAATGATCTCTTTTAACGGTTCCTCAGCCCGGCTTTCGTTCCAATTCAAAACAAAGCGATCCCGGTTTTCAGTGAATTTCTCCCGAGCCCCCCTTTTCCCTGCTCGCATTCGTTCATACAGACATAGATCAAGATGGGGAACAGTATAAAATCACAGGATGTTAGAGTTGGAAGGGACCTTGGAGGTCATCTAGTCCAACCCCCTACGCTCTGCAGGAGCAAAGCCGAAAGATAGCCCTACAGCATCCCCGAAAGACCCGTGCTGGTCTGCCTGTAGCAATAGAAAAGGGCAAGAGTCCAGAGCAGTCACATAGCTACAGTGGGGCATTTGGGGGCCCTGCCCCCTTAATTAAAAGCCCCACCCCACAAATAGCCATGCTAGAAACCTTATTTTTGAGGGGACACACACACACACACACGCTGCTGAGAGCGCCGCAGCTTGCCCTCAGGCAGAATTGGGGACGGAGCATCACGGGACCAGAGAGCATTTAATTGCCTTCAGAAGGTGTCTAAATGCCTTCTGAGTTCCCTCCCACAGGGCAAGAAAGCTTAGAAGGGCACTCAAGAGTGGCACCTCCAATACATCTCCAACAATCCCGCTTTCTGCTAGCCCAAGTCCTGCCGTAGACCACCTAGGCCATGGTGAGTCTGTCAAAAGCATTCCCAGGAGCCTTTGGGAAACATGGGCAAGCAGAAAGTGGAATTGCTGAAGATGTATTGGAGGTGCCGCTCCTTAGTGCCCTTCTAAGCTTTCTTGCCCTGTGGAAGGGAACTCAAAAGGCACTGAGATGCCTTCTGAAGGCAATTAAATGCCCTCTGAGCTGTTTTTTCCCTAGGAATGACTGTGCTCACTGCCCTGTGCCTGTTCTGGTCGCCACACCTCAAGAAAAATATTATAGCATTGGAAAAAGTGCAGAAAAGGGCGACTAGAATGATAAAAGGGTTGGGACACTTTCCCTATGAAGAAAGGCTGAAGCGCTTGGGACTCTTTAGCTTGGAGAAACGACGGCTGAGGGGTGACATGATCGAGGTTTATAAGATTGTGCATGGGATAGAGCAGGTAGAGAAAGAAGCATGGACGGCTTCAAGAGGGAATTGGATAAACATATGGAGCGGAGGTCCATCAGTGGCTATTAGCCACAAGGTATAAATGGTAACTCTCAGTCTGGAGCAAGTGATGCTCTGTATTCTTGGAGCTGGTGGGGGGAGGAAACAGTGGGAGGGCTTCTGGAGTTCTGGCCCCACTGGTGGACCTCCCGATGGCACCTGGTGTTTTTGGCCACTGTTGTGACACAGAGTGTTGGATGGAATGGGCCATTGGCCTGATCCAACATTGGCTTCTCTTATGTTCTTATGAAAGGAAGAGCTAGAAACATGCGCCGCACCCCCTCAAAAATTTAAATGCCCTCTGGACAAAAATAATTTAGGCTATGGGCCTGGTCCAGCAGTACCTTAAAGACTAACAAAATTTGTGGCAGGGGAGGAGCTTTCGTGAGTCACTGCTCGCTTCTTCATATATCTATTAGAACAACGAAACCAACACCTTTAAATGTCAAAACCAACATCTGAGTTGGGCTCAGGAGTAGATTGGTAGCCAGTGTGACTGTTGTAATAGGGGGGTGACTTGCTAGCCATGAAGGCTAAATGAAAGCTGGATGTTGTGCCAGTTGCTGTAGACTCCATGCCTAGCAGCCAGGCTTCCCAAAGACTTCTGACCGGCCACTGTGAGAAACTGGAGGCTGCCAGCCTGAGCAGGTTCTTCCAGAGTTCTTATCGGATCTGGAAGCTCCAAGGTGAAGTCTTGCACAGTCTACTTCCAATCTGTCTTCCTGGTATATTGTTTCCTCTTCCGGAACTGTATCCTTGGTTCCCTGCCTCATTTTATCCTCACAATAGTATGCGTGGCTCGAGGTTACCCAGCTAGCTTCATGGCAGTGTGCAGATTTGAACCTGGGTCTCTCCAATCCGCCCCCAACCTGGATAGCTCAGGCTAGCCCGATCTCATCAGATCTCAGTAGTGAAACAGTATCAGCCTTGGCTAGCATTGGGATGAGAGACCTCCCAGGAGTATCAGGGTCACGATGTGGAGGCAGGCAACGGCAAACCGCCTCTGGACGTCTCTTGCCTTGAAAACCCTGCAGGATCACCATCAATCAGCTGTGACTTGAAGGCACTTTCCACCAGCCAGTTTGGTGCAGTGGTTAAGTGCGTGGACTCTAAACCATAGTTCTATCAGAGCTGTTCTTGAAAGAGCAGTTCTTGAAAGAGCTCTCTCAGTCCCACCTACCTCGCAGGCAGTCTCCCCTCTAAGCTGAGTTAGTGTGAGCCAGCTCACAGTTTTTTAGCCTCCGGCTTACATATTTTTGTCTCAGTGCAGGAAGGAGGGCTCCAGAGCAAACTAAGTTATGCAGGAACCAAATCGTTCACTCACAACTTTAATGCCAGTAGCTCACAAAGTAGAATTTTTGATCACAAGACTCCACAGCTTGGAGGGAGCATTGCTCACAGGGTGTCTGTTGTGGGGAGGGGAAGGGAAAGGAGTTTGTAAGCTGCTCTGAGACTCCAAATGAAGGGCAGGGTTTAAATCCAAACTCTTCTTCTTCTTCTTCTTCTTCTTCTCCAATCCAAGTCCAGCAATCCAACCATTACACTGCTACTCCAGACCAGTTTTGGTTAAAGTGATCTTGATTTGCATGCAAAAAAAAAACCCCACAGCCTTCGGGGAATGAGTATTTTTATGCTAATGAAGCAAGCTTATCCCAGTCAATTACTTAACAGGACACCTGCAGTGAAGAGGAAATCTCCCAGAAACAAAACTAAGTGGAGAGGATGCTTTTCAAAGTGGAGAGTAAAATGATGAGCTTCAAAGATGGTGTCTCCAACTCAACGTGGGAGAACGGGCAGCTCACAGCCTTTTTGGAGAGATCTATTAGTGAATAGAGCAAAGCTGCACAATCATAAAAGGGTGGTATCCCGGGCAGTAAATAAACTCTGAGCAAGTACAGAGCAAAAAACTAAACCTCACATTCTTTGAGGTAGCTTCAGTCCACATCCATGTTTGTTTGTTTATGTTATTTATAGTCCACCTTTCCCACTTGGATTCAAGGTGGATTACACAGTCAGTCCAACCGATGGGATGGTATATTCAGTGAACGATGCAATAGGATTCGGGTCATGGAACCATCCGGAAGTCTAAAAACAGAAGTGAAGCAAAGCTTAAGTTTTGATATGACACAATTAAATGAGGCAAAATTCTACAGAATCATAGAACCATAGAGTTGGAAGGCACCTCCAGGGTCATCTCATCCAACCCCCTGCACAATGCAGGAAATTCACAAATACCTCCTCCCCACACCCCCAGGGACAGTTGCCCCATGCCCAGAAGATGACAAAAGACCTCCAGGATCCCCGGCCAAACTGGCCCGGAGAAAAATTGCTGCCTGATCCCAAAGTAACAAGCTAGGAGAACCGCAGCCAAAAGAACCAATGGAAAGGAGGACGGGAGAAAGCTGTGCAGTGCGCTAACTATAATAATGCAAAGCATGCAAACATATTTTACAAAATACAATTACAGAAATACAAAAAGTCCATGAGAAGCTGGTATATGACGAGGTTCACTGGAATAAACTTCATTTTGGTGAACTTCATCCAAACAGGACCAAGTGATAGATGTAGAGGATTCAACATTCAGTGCTCATGAGAAGTAACTCTTAAGGAATACATAAGCTTCACGTAGTTTCAACATCCAATAAGATAGAGACGTTTTCAAATTTGTGTGAGGGCTAATCACAGCATTTCCCTGGGCATGTAAGAGAAGAGAAGAAGAAGAGATTGGATTTACGCCCCACCCTTCACTCACTTAAGAGTCTCAGAGCGGCTTACAAACTCCTTTCCCTTCCCCTCCCCACAATAGGTACCCTGTGAGGTGGGTGGGGCTGAGAGAGCTCTTTCCCAAGCTGTCCTTGAGAGAACAGCTCTGACAGAGCTATGGCTTGCCCAAGGTCATCCAGCCAGGTGCAAGTGGAGGAGTGGGGAATCAAACCCAGTTCTCCCAGATTAGAGTCCGCGCACTTAACCACTACACCAAACTGGCTCTCAAGGGCCACGAGAACTAAGCACTGAGGCAACCCTCCCTGCCCTCCCTCTCATGATCTGCCCATGTTCACACAATCCACATTACTGTCAGATGGCCATCTAGCCTCTGAAAACCTCCAAGGAAGGAGAACCTACCACCTGCCGAAGAAGCCTGTTCCACTGAGGAACCGCTCTGACTGTCAGCAAGTTCTTCCTAATGTTTAGCTGGAAACTCTTTTGATTTAATTTCAACGCGTTGGCTCTGGTCCGACCTTCTGAGGCAACAGAAAACAACTCCGCCCCATCCTCTAGATGACAGCCCTTCAAGGACTTGAAGATGGTTATCGTATCACCTCTCAGTCTTCTCCTCTCCAGCAGGATCCTAGTTTCAGAAAGCTATACACAGCAGTATAAACACAGTCCCTAATCGTTTTTCCCAAGTAACTTTGTGAATCATTTAGCACAGGACAACTCTATTGAAAGAAAAGCCCTCTTGCATAACTGAATAATTCATATTGCGTTGGAGAGAAGTATGATCTGAAAAAGTGTGGTTGTTATCATAAGCGACCAGCTAATCTGGTAGGACATGTGTGTGCAAATAAGATGGCATGGCTTCTACAGGAGATACCATGTAAGTCCAGAAGGAGAGAGAGAGACAACACAAAAGGGCACAGGAAGAGAAGGAGGAGTCATAAAAACATAAGAGAAGCCAATGTTGGATCAGGCCAGTGGCCCATCCAGTCCAACACTCTGTCACACAGTGGCCAAAAACACCAGGTGCCACCAGGAGGTCCAGCAGTGGGGCCAGGACACTAAAAGCCCTCCCACTGTTGCCCCCCCCCAAGCACCAAGAACACAGAGCATCACTGAGGGTTCCTATCTATACCTTGTGGCTAATAGCCACTGATGGACCTCTGTTCCATATGTTTATCCAATTCCCTCTTGAAGCTGTCCATGCTTGTAGCCACCACCACCTCCTGTGGCAGTGAATTCCATGTGTTCATCACTCTTTGGGTGAAGAAGGACTTCCTTTTATCCATTCTAACCCGACTGCTCAGCAATTTCATGGAGTGCCCACAAGTTCTTGTACTGTGAGAAAGGGAGAAAAGGACTTCTTTCTCTACCTGCTCTATCCCATGCATAATCTTATACACAGTACTCCAAATGAGGCCACACCATTGATTTATATAGGGGCATTATGATACTGGCTGATTTGTTTTCAATTCCCTTCCTAATAACCCCCAGCATAGCACTGGCCTTTTTCATTGCAGTCGCACACTGTCTCAACATTTTCATTGAATTATCTACTACGACTCCAAGATCTCTCTCTTGGTCAGTCTCCGCCAGTTTGGTCAGAGACAAGCTCCCAGGTTAGACAAAGAAAGGCATCCCATTCAGTAAGAAGATGACACAGACATCTAGAGCAACGTAGCACGCGCACACACACACACACACCCAGGTGTCCAGGCATGCTGAGTCACCTTACTCCAACATAGGTCTCCATGAGAAATGTGCCTCTCACCTCCACTGCCTGTAATGGGTATGAAGTCTTCTCATCAACATCAAGTTAAGCAGCTTTATGTAAAATCATATTGTTTGGTTTGATGGATGTCCATAAATCTATTCTGGCCCAGAACATGTCTTTCCTTGGCACATCATTTGAATATTTAGGGAGGCATGAAACAACAAACATCCCAGGAAATAAACGTTAATAAAGGATGCCCAGATGATTCTTGCAGCATCTGCCGTACCGGCACTCTGCATTTGGAGGTTCCAGGCTGCCAGGGCGTTCCATTTTCCAGAATGCCGTGTTAATTAATTATCCTCTGACCGCTTGGCCGCAGAGAACAACTTCGTCGTAACTAAAAACTAATATAATTATAAGATTTAGCGGCGGCAATTTAAAAAGGACACCATTTTTATCAAAGAATTAAAAAATATATCGCCTTTGGACGTTCGCACACACGGAGATAACGATATCGTTTGATAACACTGTTAGATTTGCAATCGTTTTCAGGCAAATGAGCCGTATAATAGGCTGGTTTTATGGGTTATCCTTAAATGGTAAGCCTCCCAATTATGCCGGAAGAGAAATTACTATATGTTGCTAATTACAGAATTTTTATCTCGGGTTCGCACAGAAGACGGCGTTCTCCGTCACCCAAAGCAAAGAGCGGACTGGTCTTTGTTCCACTGCAAGATTCAGCAAACAGCAACGCTTCCTACTGGGACCGGGCGCGTTCCTCGGCTGCAAAAAGTCCCACAGTGTCAGAAGAAGCCTCCATGCGCTGGAGGACGCTGTCGCCATCGGCTGAGTGGGACGACTGAATGCAGCCTGCTCTGTCCCCGGCATAGGCAAAGAGGCCCTACGCAGCCCGTCACATCTGTGCAACCACATTCACAGCCGCAAGAAGGAACAGTTTAAAAATATGGCGACACTTTAAAAATACGAGCAGATCCACCCACTGTTCCAAAGGCAACGTCTCCATTCTGAATGTGGTCTGAAATCTGGAACTTGCATTGCTCTTCAGAACCTGAAATTCAGGAGCGTTAGCAGTGTCGGAGCCAGTACTTGGTGTAGTGAGCCAGTTTGGTGCAGTGGTTAGAAGCGCGGACTCTAATCTGGGAGAACTGGGTTTGATTCCCCACTCCTCCACTTGCAGCTGCTGGTGTGACCTTGGGTCAGTCACAAGTTCTCTCAGAGCTGCTCTCTCAAGGGCAGTTCTCAAAAGAGCTCTCTCAGCCCAATCCAATCTCTTCTCTTCTTCTAAATGTTGTAACCTGCCCTGAGCCCTATTGAGTCCAATTTATAAATAAAGAAATGAAACCCACAAAGCAACAGCTAAGGTATCTGCTCCTCCTGCCCTGCTGCCCTCACTAAGCCTCTCAGTGAGCTGTTATCTAGCTTAAGAGAAGCCATGTTGGATCAGGCCAGTGGCCCATCCAGTCTGTATCATGCAGTGGGCAAAACCCAGGGGCCATCAGGAGGTTCAGCAGCAGGGCCAGAACTCTAGAAGCCACAAGCAGCAAGAAGACAGAGCATCCCTGGCCCAGACAGAAAAAGAAGAAGAAGAAGAAGAAGAGGAAGAGGAGGAGGAGATTGGATTTATACCCCACCCTTCACTTGGAGTCTCAGAGCATCTTACAATCTCCTTTCCCTTCCCCTCCCCACAACAGACACCCTGTGAGGTAGAGGTGGGGCTGAGAGAGCTCTGACAGACCCTGCTCTTTTTCAAGAACAGCTGGTACAGAGCTATGGCTTGCCCAAGGTCATCCAGCAGGTTCAAGTGGAGGAGTGGGGAATCAAACCCGGTTCTCCCAGATTAGAGTCCGCGCACTTAACCACTACACCAAACTGGTGCAGTCACGTAACAGTTAAAACCAGTTACAATAAATTGGAGTCTCAGCGTTCAGAGTTCTCATGAGAGGGCACCCTAAGGGGAGCTCAGGGAGTGATTCACAGTGGAGAGCCACAACTCGCCCGTGGCCATGCGCCTACAGGCCTCCACAGTACAGCACATTCAAAGCCACATGACGACTGGCAGGTTTCAGAAATACTTGCCCTCCAGGGCCAGTGTGCCCACACATGGAATTAGAGGGGTAGAGAATCCAGGTCGTGGCCCACAATGCAAGGCCATTGTAAGGACTGCTGACAGCATATCTGTGAAGCACTGAGCGCTTGAAATGTGCAGTATAAATGCCCTGGAACTGCAGTTGCTGCTGTTAGTGTAACAGGAGTGTTTCTTTCCCCCCCCCCCCCCCGAGCAATTCCCCACAGCATATGCCCAGGATCTGGCCTATTTCCAGGCAGGCAAATATGCAGGTAGAACCCCTTGCAAGATTAATCCTCCTGGAAGGTCCTCAGCAGACACCATCATTCCTCCATCTCCCCAGGACCGAAATCCAGCTGTGGCCAGAGGGCTTCCCCTCGGGAGAGCCCGGCATTTTCCATTCTTGCCGCTCCAAAGACGTTATTATTATACTCGGCTCGCCAAGAAGGCCGCTCCGGATATCTATTTTCCTGCCGGCTGGAGTGTGTCACCGTGCGCAGGGATTTCTGAGGAGGAGGCCCAATTGTTCCAACTGGCTGGATTTGTCTCCCACGCATGCAAGCTTACGAGCCACCTACAGAACTGCCAGCCCCCTGACAGAAGGGGATTTTGCCCTGCCTGCCTTTTTCTCTTCTCGATATACAAAACAGAAGCTGCCTCCTTTGCCCTTCATCCACCGCATTTGCTACAAAATAAGAACCTGTCAGATTTTCTGGGGCTTTCTCTGAGATGACCCTGAAGGAACTATGGAGCCACCCAACACATTCTCAGAAGCTGGCCTGCTTTGTTTTTTCAGCCCTGAGGAGAATGTAGGTCCCACAACAAAGATCTATGGCTCTCCAGAGACTTGTGGCAATAATGTAGTGATTAAGTCTAATCAGTTAGGTGTATCAGTGGCTACTAGCCATGGTGGCTAAAGGGAACCTCCACATTAAGAGGCAATCAGACTCTGAATCCCAGTGTCACAACCACTGGTCTGATCCAGCAGGGCTTTTCTTACGTTCTTATCAGGGGAAGGCCTCAGCCTCCATGCCCTCCAGAGGAACCGGCTGGCCACTGTGTGAGACAGGATGCTGGACTAGATGGACCCTCACTGGTCTGACCCAGCAGGGCTCTTCTGATGTTCTTATGGAGGCCTCGGCCTCTCTGCCCTGTTGCTGGCCCTCCAGAGGAACTGGCTGGCCACTGTATGAGACAGGATGCTGGACTAGACGGACCCTCATTGGTCTGACCCAGCAGGGCTCTTCTGATGTTCTTATGAAGGCCTCGGCCTCTCTGCCCTGTTGTTGGCCCTCCAGAGAAGCTGGTTGGCCACTGTGTGAGACAGGATGCTGGACTAGAGGGACCCTCATTGGTCTGACCCAGCAGGGCTCTTCGGATGTTCTTATGAAGGCCTCGGCCTCTCTGCCCTGTTGTTGGCCCTCCAGAAAAGCTGGTTGGCCACTGTGTGAGACAGGATGCTGGACTAGATGGACCCTCATTGGTCTGACCCAGCAGGGCTCTTCTGATGTTCTTATGGAGGCCTCGGCCTCTCTGCCCTGTTGCTGGCCCACCAGAGGAACCGGCTGGCCACTGTGTGAGACAGGATGCTGGACTAGATGGACCCTCATTGGTCTGACCCAGCAGGGCTCTTCTGATGTTCTTATGAAGGCCTCGGCCTCTCTGCCCTGTTGTTGGCCCTCAAGAGAAGCTGGTTGGCCACTGTGTGAGACAGGATGCTGGACTAGAGGGACCCTCATTGGTCTGACCCAGCAGGGCTCTTCTGATGTTCTTATGAAGGCCTCGGCCTCTCTGCCCTGTTGTTGGCCCTCCAGAGAAGCTGGTTGGCCCCTGTGTGAGACAGGACGCTGGACTAGAGGGACCCTCATTGGTCTGACCCAGCAGGGCTCTTCTGATATTCCTACGAGGGGAAGGCCTTGGCCTCTGTGCCCTGTTGTTGGCCCTCCAGAGGAACTGGTTGGCTCCTGTGTGAGACAGGATGCTGGACTAGGTGGACCCATACTGGTCTGATCCAGCAGGGCTCTTCTGATGTTCTTATGAAGGCCTCGGCCTCTGTGCCCTGTTGTTGGCCCTCCAGAGGAACTGGCTGGCCACTGTGTGAGACAGGATGCTGGAGTAGATGGGCCACCGGTCCTACTCTTCTGATGTTCTTATGGTTGAAAATTAGTCCAGTAGCCCCTTAAAGACTAACAAAATCTGTGGCAGGGGATGAGTTTTCATGAATTACTGCTCACTCTTCACCTGACCTACCTCATAAGGCTGTTGAGAGGATAAAACATAGGAGCAGAGGTCCCTAGGGCTGTTTGACCACCTTAGTTGATGTTACTCAGCGGTACCCTGCCTCTGAATATGGAGGGTTTCATTTAGCTATCACCGCTAATAGCCATTGATGGGCCTCTCCTCCACGAATTTATTTAATCTTCCTAATGGCCATTGCTACATCTTGCTACAGTAAAATTCCACTTGCTCAGCATATATCATGTAAAGTACTTTCTTTGGTCTGTCCTTAGTCTACTGTCCAGCAATTTCATTGGGTGTCTCTAAGACATCAGAGAGACGTGGCAATATTACTCATTTCTCCAACTCACCCGACCAAGAATGAGAATTATATTGCAGACAATTGACCATTAATTTTCTTCTAGCTGGCTTTCAGTTCTAGCAGAAGGGCTGCCATGTTAGTATTTGATTTTTAAAAAACATATAATGCTGCTTCAGCTGCAAATTATGGAACCGACAGAGATTTAATGGGAAGGGAAAGCTCGTCTAGCTACAATTAATGAAACAGATATACAAATTATGAGATTAGACAATTAAACAGACACACAATTAATTAACAAGATAGGAAACTATTAACGCAATAGATACGCATTCATCCTCAGAAGGCCTGCCCATCGCACTTCCTCGCAGATCTGTGAAACTCGATCCCAGTTCAGTCCCAGTGCATGGAAGAGAAGCGTCTGAGCACATGCCGGATGGATGAACACAAGGAGTAGGGATGGGCACAAACTGGCTGATGAACTAAAGTTCATCACAAATTTTGGACAGTTCGTGGTTCGAGAAGCAATATTCACAAACTGAAAAAGTGCCATGAACTTCCACAAATTTTGGTGCATTTCATGGCAGTTCATGAAAAACATGAAAGCAGGTTTACCCCTGCTTTCTGCTCTTCACAAAAAACAGCTGTTTGGTTTAAATGGCTGGCCATTTAAAGTTTAAACCCTGCTTTCTGCTGCCCGCAAAAAGCCATGGGGAGCAGAAAGCAGCTGTTTGGTTTAAATGGTTCTGAGCCATTTAAACCCTGCTTTCTGCTCCCCGCAGCTTTTTGCTCAGCAGTTTTTTGCTGTACGGTTTAAATGCTCCACTCACCTGTTTGGAAACCCCTGTTTTCTGCGCCCCACGAAAAGTCATGGGAAGCAGAAAGCGGGAGTTTAAACTTTAAATGGCCAGTTTGTGGACAAACCTTCCATTCATATGGGTTTGTGGTTCAGTTCATGGTTCAGTCACAAACCATGAACCAGACCGCTAAAATGCAGTTTGTGACCGTCCCTAGCAAGGAGCAAAGACAGAGCAGAGCTGAATCCAGCCCCACAGCCTTTCCCCCATAGGCTTGCCAGTCTCCAGTGGTGGCTGGAGATCTCTTGCTATTACAACTTATCCCCAGGTGACAGAGATCAGTTCATCTGGAGGAAAATGGCTGCTCTGGAAGGTAAACTCTATGTCATTCTACCCAGTTGAAGTCCCTCTCCTCTCCAAACCCTGTCCTCCTCAGGCTCTGCCCCCAAAATCTCCAGGTATTTCCCAACTCAGAGCTGGCAAGACCCAAGCATACATAGGAACATCAGAGAAGCCAATGTTGGATCAGGCCAGTGGCCCATCCAGTCCAACACTCTGTCACACAGTGGCCAAAAACACCAGGTGCCCTCAGGAGGTCCAGCAGTGGGGCCAGGACACCAGAAGCCCTCCCACTGTTGTCCCCCCCACAAGCACCAAGAATACGGAGCATCACTTGCCCCAGACTGAGAGTTCCTATCTATGCCTTGTGGCCAATAGCCACTGATGGACCTCTGCTCCATATGTTTATCCAATTCCCTCTTGAAGTCATCCATGCTTGTAGCTGCCACCACCTCCTGTGGCAGTGAATTCCACGTGTTCATCACTCTTTGGGTGAAGAAGTCAAAGCATCTCTGCAGGCCCAGCATGCTGTAACATGGCCAGAGGGCTGGCTAAAACTGGACTCAGGTAATGACTAGGTTATGCCTGTTCATTGGTTCTTTCTAGGGACAACCTGTTTAGGCTAACATGTCTCTTCAGGTTTATACCCCCTGTGGGTGGAAGACATCTGTCAGATATAAACTCCCCTCTAGAAGTCAGGCCCCCGGGCTTTTTAAAGGCAAACTGTGCAACTCTTTATTCATATAAACACAGCAGGGGTGGGACGTTTACACAGGATAGATGGTTGCTTTTTGTATGAGTGCTTCACTTTGACTTAACATAGGCAGGGCTCTAACTTGGACCCATAGTGTCTCTGTTCCACTGAGACCTGTTACTTGGGGTTCCACTTCTCCTGTTACTATCTGTGGTTGTGCTTAAGACTTTCTCTGTCTGGCTCTCTCAGCTGACAGGTGAGGCTATTCTAGCTGTCCTCAGCCTTTTCCAGACGCCTGGTCTTTCCCTTAACCACCTCACAAGTTCTCTTGGAGAAGTGTGTGTATAGCTTTGTGAATACTGAGGAGTTCTTCAGTTTCCCCTTCCGTCTCACTACCCTCTCTCTTTAGAGGAGACCAGGAGGGTGCGTTCTCTAGCCCCCGTTTCCCTCCAAACTGGTGGCTTGCTTTTGCACTCGGCTTCATGGGCTCCTTCTCCCTCCAGAGCTCTCAGGCTCACTCCCCAACTGTTAACTCTCTTTTCCTCTCTTTTTTCCCCCAAAACTCTCTCAGAATTCTGAACTACCTGCCCCCCACCACCACTCCCAGTCATGTGACCTAGCAGTTCTTCTGCTTCCCTGCTGCTGACCAACATGCCTTCAGCTGCGGTCGCCCACACTAAATAATCCACTTGCAGTCCATTTTCAATGCACTTTCCAACTGGATTTTGCCAGTTCACACAGTAAAAATCCATTTGGAGAGTGCACTCATAGGTGTAAACTACAGGGGGGGCTCAGGCCACCTCCGAAATTTCTTTGGGGGGACTGAGCCCCCCCCCCAGCGAAACAGAGCACCTGCCGGGCTAGCCAACCGGCCGGCCACCCACCATCGCCACTGTGCCTTTCAGGCCCCCTTTGCAGGCCGGCCAGCAGGCCAGCAGGCCAGCCTGGCTGCCACCGCCTCTCCCCTCTGCCTGGCCACTCTTCCCTTCCCCTCCCTCCTGGGCGAATGCCCGACGTGATGGCATTACCCGGAAGTGATGCCATCATGTTGGGCACATCTCTGGGGCGACGCTCTAGCAATCGCCCTGAAACTCTATGGCGCCATCGAGTTTCGGGGTGATTGCTAGAGCGTCGCCCCGGCAACGTGCCCAGCGTGATGGCATCACTTCCGGGTGACACAATCACGCTGGCCACTCGCCCGGATGGCCCCCGGAAGGAGGGAGGGGTGGATGGAGGCTCCGGCAGCGGCGGGGGGGGGGGGGACATGGTCCCGACATGCATGTGCGCTTTGCGCGTGCGTGCACAGGTAAAAGCCCCCCCGGGGAATAAATAAGTCTATGCCCCTGAGGGCACTGAAAGTAGATTATTTAGTGTGCAAACTCCGCCTAGTGTGTGCGACCTCCACCTTGGAGTCCGTCACACATGCCCTCTGTTGATTACAGCTTTCTACCAATGCAGCCTAGTCCGTAAGATGGCCCCTTACATTAATATGGCTGATCTGGCCACCCGGATCCACACCACAGTAACATCCAGACTGGACTACTGTAATGCACTGTGCATCAGTCTCCCCTCAAAATCAGTTTGGAAACTCCAGTTGGTGCAGAAATGCCATGGCTTGACTATGATCAGGAGGCATATTGCTATACCTATTGCACACCTATTGCACACATATTGCACCCCTATTGCACGCATATTGCTACAAAATCTGCAGAATGAGACATTTCGTTGGCTGCCCATTTGTTACCAGGCCCAATTTAAGATATTGGCTACCCCATGCAAAATCGTTCATGGCCTTGGCCCCTCTTATTTGTGGGACTGCCTCTTCCCCCAATGCTCTGCCACAACAGCTTCACTCATGTCAGCAGGGGCTTCAGCGGGTGCCAACCTGCAAATGGGCAAGATCAACAACTGCCCGTACACGTCCTTTCTCCGCTGTGGAACTGCCTGGCTGAGGAGGTCAGGAAAGCTACAGTTCCCCTGGCTTTCTGCAAACGATGCAAAACTGAATTATTCAAGAGGGCTTTTGTCCGCAGGTGATGGGGCTGCACAGTACAAGACGGTTTACAAACTTGCTCGGATAAACCACCAGGGACTGTGGTCTGTACTGCTGCGTACAGCTTGTTGCAAGGAGGATCCTATTTATGTCATTTCTGTACCGCTTACTGCGTCATGTGAATGCTTATGCTGTGCTTCAGTTCCTTCTACTCGGTTCCAGACTTCTGCAATCCTAACGCATTGTTTTACCGGATGTCCCATTTTGCGGATTGTCCTGATTGTGTAATCCACCTTGAGTCCCTGTGAAAAAGGCAGACCATAAATAACGTAAAGAGATGAATGAATTTCACCGTCCTTATGAGAAATCTGAACCCAGGTCTCTCCAATCCAATACATGAATCACATTACGCCACGCTGCTTAACTGGATGCCCCCCCCCAACACTCAGAGAGAGAGAGAGAGAGGCGTGCTTTGTTGCCAATGACCCAGTTCCATGCGGCCCATAAATACACGCCTTGGGGAAGTCCTGGAGTGACCTTTTTAAGTGGTTCCACAAGGCAAGTCAATCACCTGCAGAGATTGAATACGGGACAGGAAGGATAGATGAGGCAGAGGCCGGGCCGAGGCCAGATTTGGCCTGCAGGTTGCTATTGTCAGACTACTGCAGCATGCAGACCACCCACAGGAGCACTCTGCAGTGCCTTCCGAATGGGAAGGCAGGAAATATTCCAGGGAAATCCAGGGTCCCTTTGGTACCTAGGGCTGCCGGACACACAATTGACACTGGAAGAGCTTTGGGGGTGGGGGCGGGGCATGAAAAGGGATAACATCATACAAAGTCCACGTACTGAGCAACATCACTGCACCAGGTGACGCTCTAGGACTGAGAGCCAGTTTGGTGTTGTGGTCAAGTGCGCAGACTCTAATCTGGGAGAACCGGGTTTGATTCCCCACTCCTCCACTTGCACCTGCTGGATGACCTTGGGCAAGCCATCACTCTGAAAAAGAGCAGTTTCTGTCAGAGCTCTCTCAGCCCCACCGACCTCACAGGGTGTCTGTTGTGGGGAGGGGAAGGGAAAGGAGATTGTAAGCCGCTCTGAGACTCCTTCGGGTAGTGAAGAGAAGGGTATAAATCCAATCTCTTCTTCTTCTTCTTCTTCTTCTTCTTCTTCTTTCTCCAAATATCTTGAATAAAGAAATAAAGGTATGTTCTCAGGAGGACGTGTGTTTGGTGCCATGTTGAAAAGCATAGCTCAGGTTGCCAGCTTCCACCTTTCTTTTTGCAGACAATATTTGTTTTCTAAAAAATGAAACTGGCACCATTCCACCATTATACCATTACGAATTAGCACCATTTCTGTTTCTACCATTAGCTGCTGTTCCCGATGTCACGGCAGAGAAGGGCTAAGGGGCTCGAACAAAGCGGGGGGGGGGGATACAGAGGTATTCTTCCACTGACATTACTATATTGAGAGGGAAGTGGATTCATGATCACACAGAAAGAGAACCCCTTGTGTGGGTGGGAGATTCCAGGAGCCCGTTTTGGGGGTAGGGTGGGGTATAAATTTAATAAATAAATACATGATTCAACCGCATAATATCAACCAGTGTGCTGAGCTTCCTTGTACAAGTAATGTATTTATTTTATTTTATTTACTCCATCTTTCTTCCCAAGGGGAACTCAAAGTTGCTTATGTCGTTCTCCTCCATTTTATCCTCACAACAACCCTGTGAGGTAGGTTAGGCTGAGACTGCGTGTGACTGGCTCAAGGACACCCAGCAAGCTTCCATGGCACAAGTGGGGATTTGAACCTGGGTCTCCCAGATCCTTGTCCAACACTTGGGTTGCCAGATCTGGGTTGGGAAAGTCCTGGAGATTTGGAGAGGCGGAGCATGAGGAGCTTAGGGGAGGGGAGGGATCACAGCGAGGTATAATGCCATAGCATCCACCCTCCAGAACAGCTATTTTCTCCAGGGGAACTAACCTCTAGGGATGAAGAAAAAGAAGAAGATATAGGATTTATATCCCGCCCCTCACTTGGAGTCTCCGAGCGGCTTACAAACTCCTATCCCTTCCCCTCCCCACAACAGACACCCTGGGAGGTAGGTGGGGCTGAGAGAGCTCTTTCCAGAGCTGTCCTTGAGGGAACAGCTGGTACAGAGCTATGGCTTGCCCAAGGTCATCCAGCCAGGTGCAAGTGGAGGAGTGGGGAATCAAACCCGGTTCTCCCAGATTAGAGTTCGTGCACTTAACCACTACACCAAACTGCATTTTTGTGGTTCAGTTCATGGTTCGTGGCACGAACCACAAACCAATACGCTGATTCGCAAACTGAACTGGTATTGGTCTGTGAGCCATTTAAAATTGAAACCTCTTCTTTCTGCCCCCAGCAGCTTTTTGTCCCTGCAGCTCAGGCACTTGGAAACCCCTGCTGTCTTTCATGAAAAGCAGAAACTGCCAAGAATTGCATCAAAATTCATAGAAGTTCATGGCAATTCTTAAGTTTGTGAACATCACCTTGCAAAACACGAATTGGCTAAGATTCGTCAGCCGGTTTGTACCCATCCCTACGAATCTCTGCTGTCTGAAGATCAGCTGTGATTCTGGGAGAGCACCAAGCCCATATGGAGGTTGTCAGTGCTATCCAACACTCTTAACTACTACACCCTGCCATGGCTTGGTTGTAGTTGCGGAGAATGGCCCACTGTATAGCCACACCCAGTCTAAAAATCCCCCATATCCAAGGGCAGCATACCTTTGAGCCAGTCTGGTGTAGTGGTTAAGTGCATGGACTCTAATTTGGGAGAACCGAGTTTGATTCCCCACTCCTCCACTTGCACCTGGCTGAATGACCTTGGGCAAGCCGTAGCTCTGTACCAGCTGTTCTCTCAAGGACATCTTGGGAAAGAGCTCTCTCAGCCCCACCCACCTCACAGGGTGTCTGTTGTGGGGAGGGGAGGGAAAAGGAGTTTGTAAACCGCTCTGAGACTCTTAAGTGAGTGAAGGGCGGGATATAAATTCAATCTCCTCCTCCTCCTCCTCCTCCTCCTCCTCCTCCTCTCCTCCTCTCCTCCTCTCCTCCTCCTCCTCCTCCTCTCCTTTCCTCCTCTTCTTCCTCGTCTTCTTCCTCTTCTTCTTCCTCTTCTTCTTCCTCTTCTTCTTCCTCTTCTTCTTCTTCTTCTTTGAATACCAACAAGCCGCTAGGGGGTGACCTATCTGTGAACTTCCCTAGAGTGGCTTTCACAGACAGTCCCCAGGGCCCAGCGAAGCCGTGCGCCCACTCGCCATGCCATCTCACTGTGGAACGGAGGGCATCTCCACCGTCTGGCCTCTCACAAGACATTTCCATATTCACACTATGTGACTCCTGTCCAAATCGGCCTCTCTGTCCTGATTTCCTCCTGCGAAAGAATCCAAGCCCCCCTCTCCAGAGCGAGGGAGTTAATTCCCTCTGCGAGCCTGCCTGATGTGCCAAAGAAGAGGGAAGCAAAATGATTAACCAAGCGCATGTTGCAACCGTTCCAGCATTTCTCTCTCGAGTAGAAGGAAATCAGCATGCCTGAAAGGGTTTGTCAACATCGCTGGCTTCCAGATGGCCTCCTGAGTTCCCCTCTAAGGACCGGGTTTTGGAAAACCAGACAGAGAAGGCGTGGGGCCAATCCACTCACAGGAGCGGCGCACGACCCTGGGAGCTCACCCGAGGGCAAGAGGATTAGCTACCATTTAAGTAAAAGGCATTTGGGGAATTAATTACCACTTAGTACCCTTCAGCCAGCCTGTGGTACTCACAGCCAGAGACAGGAAAGGGGGGGGGTCTCCTCTCTCTCTCTCTCTCTCTCTCTCCCTTTCTTGTCAAACTGGAGGATGAAAAGAAGAAGGAGAAGAAGAGGAGGAGGAGGATTTATACTCCACCTTTCACTACCTGAAGGAGCCTCAGAGCAGCTTACAATCTCCTTCCCTTCCCCTCCCCACAACAGACACTGGGTGAGGTAGGTGAGAACAGCTCTCAGAAAACTTTGACTGACCCTCAGTCACCAGGGCTAGTAGCCACCGATAGACTTATCCTCCATGGATCTATCTAACCCCCTTTGAAAAGCTGTTTATTCCTGTGGCCATCACTACATCCTCTGGCAGCAAACTCCACCTTTTAATCACTCTCTGTGTAAAGCAGTATTTCCTTTTTTCTATTCTCAACCGACTGCCCGTCAGCTCCATTGGATGCCCTTGAGTTCTAGTATTTTGGGAGAGGGAGAAAAGTTTTCCTTTGCCGACTCTCCACCCCCACGCATAATCTTTGAAACCTCTCTCACGTCCCCCACCCCCTCAGCTGTCTCTTTTCTAAACTGCAAAGTCCCAGATTCTTCAGTTTTTCCTCCTAGGGAAGGTGCTCCAACCCCCTAATCATCTTAGTCACCTTCCTCCATACTTTTTCCAGCTCTGCAATGTCCTTTTTGAGATATGGGGACCAGAACTGCATGCAGTATTCGAACTGAGGCCCCACTATCGATCTATGCAGGGTCCTTATGAGCTTGTAAGTGTAAAGGTGTAAAGGTTTCCCTTGCTTGAAAGCCAGTCGAATCCAACTCGGGGGAGGGCAGTGCTCATCTCCATTTCCAAGCCGAAGAGCCAGCGCTGTCCGAAGACTTTTCCATGATCATGTGGCCAGCATGATTAAACGCCAAGGCGCACAGAATGCTGTTACCTTCCCATGGAAGTGGTACCTATTTATCTACTTGCAATTTCTTGCTTTCAAACTGCTAGGTTGGCAGGAGCTGAGGCCAGAGACGGGAGCTCCCTCCGTCATGCAGCACTCGGGTCTTAAACTGCCGAGCTGTAAGCCTTCTGCCTATATCTGTCATCTGAGTATTTATTTGTTCATTTGATTCCATTGTCACCCTGCTTTCCTCCCCTGCAGAGACGCAAAGCAGCTGATATCATTTCCTTTCCATCCATTTTATCCTCAGAAAAAGGTTAGGCAGAGATTGTCTGACTGGACTAAAGTTACCCAGCAAGTTTCCACGGCAGAGTAGGGATTCGAACTCAGGGCTCCCGGGTCCTAGTCTGGCACTCTAGCCACTGTACACATTGCTCTTGACTGAGCAAAGGGACGTCTGCCCATGCTTAGAATCATAAAATCACAGAGTTGGAAGGGGCCATACAGGCCATCCAGTCCAACCCCCAGCTCATTGCAGACTCAGGTCATTGGTGCTGTTTTTCCTAATATTCATAATCTCCTTTGTTAAAAAGGAGGTCTGAATCGCAAATTGGGTCTACAGGAAATATCTTAACCTTCAAATTTTTATATGACCTTTAAAAAACACAATTCCATCTTTTGTTCTTCTCAAGGGAAAAAAGGTTCCTGCAGATGTGCACTCATTACACTCAAGGAAAGACAGCTGTCATTTCAACCGTACAGGGGGAGGGAACTCTTGGGCCCAATCCCCAGGGGAAGAGGAAGGGGGGAAAGAAGAGGAGGAGGAGGAGATTGGATTTATACCCTGCTCTTCACTCCAAGTAGCTTACAATCCCTTTCCCTTCCCTCCCCCACAACAGACAGCCTATGCCATGGGGTAGATGGGGCTGAGAGAGCTCTCTCGAGAACTGCCCTTGAGAGAACAGCTCTGAAAAAACTTATGACTCACCCAAGGTCACACCAGCAGCTGAAAGTGGAGGAGTGGGGAATCAAACCCAGTTCTCCCAGATTCGAGTCCCTGCTCCTAAACCACTACACCAAACTGGCTTTTGTGTGGCACCCATCCATTTCAATGCCACCTGAGTAGGCAAAATCTCCCCAGGGATCCTTGCTTGTCCCCTTCACAGCTCTTTGGGTCAGACCATTCATCCAATACGCCTTTAGAACCACCATGGGAAATTTTCAGCCATGTTGAGATGGGTGCAGTACAAGCACCCAAATACAAACACACACACACACACACACACGCACATACTGGCAGCTCTCTATCATGGCTTCTCAGGTGCCATCACTGAAAATATTATTTTCAGCGCTTCATGGCTCATTTCTTTAAAATGAAAACAAGGCCTCTGCCACAGAAGTGATATATTTCCAGCTGTCTCCATGGAGAAGAACTGGGACTTGTAGGATTTAATGAATGGAACTTTCCTGTCTTTCGCACAGTGGGTGGAATACCTTCAGATGTGTCATTTGGAGTGGTCGGGAAGCGCTCATATTTCATCCGTTGGTTTTTGGAACAGAGTCACTCAATCAGACATCCAAGTATATTCTGTTTCACTGCAGGATCACCCCATCACTGCGTGGATGGGCGAGGGCATGTGGGTTTTTTCCCCTGCTTTTGTGCAAGTGTATAAACGAGGGTGTAATTTTTTTGCACATGTGCTTTCGAACTTCTGGGAGTCGATTCTGTTTCGACTGCTCGCCAGTCCTTCCACAGAGTGCTGTGATCCCTTTGGCTCACAGTGAGCCGTGGTCACCTAACAAAGATCACTCCCTTTTCTGCTCGCTTTCAAAGTTGCCCTCGAGATGGGGACAATTATGCAATTATGTGCATATCGCTAAGCAAGCAAAAAAAATGGTGTCCAGTTGGGATGGAATGAGCAAACTATCCCGACAGCCTGAGAGCACACTTGAGTGATCAGACAAAGAAACTCCGTCTGTGGCCCATCAGCAAGCGTTAGGACTGGAGTTTCCCAGGTGTCTTTTTACTTCATTTCAGGGGTGGACCAAGATGGGTTGCTGACAACTGCGGAACCTTTCACAGATGTTGCTGTCTGATCTTGCACTTTAGATCCTTCAAGCATTGGCTTTGAAGTTGGATCTAAAGGCATGTCTAACTGCAACCCCAGACCACTTTTTAAATGGTGTGTGCCCAAAGTTTAACTTGTGAAATTTAATTGTGGGATCCAAACAGCCGACCTGTGAATGAAAAGCTCTCTCTTTTCTTGTCTGAGGTTGTTTTGGTTCCGGTATGTTACTTCAAGAGAGAATGTCCCCAAATATCCAGGAGGATATTTTCATCTAACAGTGACTGATACGGTTTGTTTATCAAACTGTAAGTGATGGAGACCTCCTTCGGTATCTCCGGAGGAGCATGTTGGGGAGATTTTGATAATTGCGGATTTATTTAAATTTAATCAATTAGTTAATTGGTAAAAAGGCAAATGATTAATCAGCTAAAGATTTTTCAATCAGCTGATAGCTAGAGAATGCAGTTAATGCTGCATGATAATGCGGACGATGCAGTTAATGAGGTGAAGAAAGAGGGAAGTGCTCATTTTTAATTTGGGTGAAGGGCCCTGAACTCCAGATGTTTCTTTTAAGCAGGCAGGTGGGTGTGGAAACACATGAAGCTGCCTTATACGGAACCAGACCCTTGGTCCATCAAGGTCAGTATTGCCTGCTCAGTCTGTCAAGGATCTCAGGCAGAGGTCTTTCACAGCACTGACTGCCTGGTCCCTTTTTAATGGGCGATGCTGGGGATTGAACCCGGGGCCTTCCACTTACCAAGCAGATGCTCTTCCACTGAGCCACAGGCCCCTCCTGGAAGAACACTCATGCAGGATGAACACACACATGAAACTGCCTTATATCGAACCAGAGCATTGATCCACTGAGGTCAGTGTTGTCTACTCAGACTGGCAGCTGCTCTCCAGGGTCTCGGGCAGAGAGAGGTCTTTCCCATCCCCTCCTGCCTGGCCCTTTTCACTGGAGATGCTGCCTGCCGGGGTTGAACCTGGGACCTTCTGCGTGCCAAGCAGATGCTCTACCACTGAGCCACAGCCTCTCCACAAAGACACATGAAGCTGTGTTATTCTGAATCAGCCCCATGACCCATCAAAGTCAGTATTGTCTACCTGGATTGGCTCTCCAGGGTCTCAGGCAGGGGTCTTTCCCATAACCTCCTGCCTGGTCCCTTTTTAGCTGGAGATGCTGGGGATTGAACCTGGGGCCTTCTGCATGCCAAGCTGATGCTCTTCCACTGAGTCACAGGCCCCTCCTGGAAGAATACTCGCGCATGATGAACACACACACGTGAGTACCTTATACTGAATCAGACAATTGGTCCATTGAGGTCAAGGTTGTCTACTCAGACTACTCCAAGGTCTCAGGTGTCAGCTAAGGCTGCCAGCTCCTGCCCGGGAGGTGGGATGAGTGAACCCTTGACGTCGGGTCTGTGCAATGTTACGTTATATTTCGCATGGCATTCTTATTGCTCTTCGAGCTGCTCTGACCTTGGGAGACTGATGGTGCCTGCCCATGTATCTCTTCTCCTGTCTGACTCTCATTCACCTGGTGGAATGAGCTCCCGGAGGAGATCAGGGCCCTGCGGGACTTGATGCAGTTCCGCAGGGCCTGCAAGACGGAGCTCTTCCGCCAGGCTTTTAACTAGGAGCCGCCACCAATAACAACTCCAGTAATATCTGCTGTAGTAACATCTATAGAGTGAGCTGGCCCTGAACGCAGTCCGGACCTGAGGGGCATGGTTGGTAGGTCCCTAACCTGATAGGACGCCATCGGATCAGTAAGATTGGAAGCACCTTATTGGAAATTGATATGCACTTTATTCGGAATTCACTGTAATGTATTGTAACTTTGGAATTTTTATTGTTATTTATTGTTATTGCTGATTTTAAATCTGTCTATGATGTTTTAACTGGCATTGTGCCCATGTAAGCCGCCCTGAGCCCGCTTGCGGGGAGGGCGGGGTATGAAAACAAAGATAAATAAATAAATAAATAAAATAAAATTCTTCCCACTTTTCCCCTGGGAACCGTAAACCAGTATTTTAAGCTCCTTTTCTTTGGCTTGGTGATTGGTTGCAATTCCTTTTTGAATTCTGTATAATTGTCCTCCTTAGGGCTGTCAGCCATTACTAACACAAGAAGTGTAGGTGACCATAGCAGACCTTTCTCAATAAAGCATTCTTGTCTAAGGACACTTGTTGGTGACGGACTCTTTAAGACTCTCACATCAGGGCAGAGGACTTTCACATCTCCTATTGCCTGATCTTTAACTCACTACATTTAGGCGGGCATGAAAGACTGTTCTAATCCAGAGGGCACTTGGTGAAGAACAAACTGGGTCAGCACATTCGGTTTTGTTCTCTTTTTTTTATTTTGAGGTTTTTAAAATTCTGTGTGATTTTTTAAAAAAAATTCTGCATGTTTTTTATCTATGCATTTAAAAAAATCTATGCATTATATATATTTTTTAATTATTTTCTCAAAAAAGTGGGATACAAAAGGGAAAAGGGGGTAGGGGAAAATATAGATTCATCAAAATTTATCCGGTATTATGGGTTGTTACATACAACAAGAAAAATCAGATGTATTCATGAAAATACATATTTCAAACGTAGAAGCAGGCAATAAAACATCAATATTGCAACGTTTGGGGTTCTCTCTTTAAAAGAACAAACCAGAACGTTCCTAAAGCTAGCAATAATCTATTAACAATAAAAGAGATTACATCTTTAACAGTTGAACAAACTTCTACGCTAAAATTAAATCATTGTTAAAACCTGGATATTGTCTTAATCGTTTGTCAAAATCTAAGTTTTATCCTTACTAAAAATTTAATTAGTGGGATACTAAATAAAAAGATGAAAACTATAATCATTATGATCATTTTTTAAAAAAATCTTGTTCATTGGACTGTGATGTTTTGCATCACAGTGTTACATTGTTAGCTTCCTGAAGACTGAAAAGATAATGCGGGATATAAACTATTTAAATAAATAGTTCCCAAGGGTAGCCAGTTAGATTTGAGGCCAGGAACATCTTAGGGACCAACAAGAATTCGTCAGTCAATGCTCCCTTCATCAGAAACAAGTAAGAATAGAAACCCTGCTTAGGGATCTGAATTCCTCCTCAGGGATCGCCCATTCATCCTTGTATCTGACAAAAGGAGCTATAACTCTCAAAAGCTCATACCCCAGAAATCTTCTTGGTCTCAAAGATGCTACTCAACTCAAATCTAGCTCAAATAAACCAATATTGATGCCATTGATTCTTACTAACACAATCTTAATGCAGCTCAAAATCGACCACAGGTAATGAACCACAGGTCAACAGTCAATGCCTGAGAGCTCCTTGGCTTCCACCAAGAATTTGTTCCTCTGGAAAAGAGAGGGGCAATTACTGATGGGGTCTTTCCCAGCTGACACCAACCCTATTGAGTTCTTGCTGTCATAAAGCCTAGCTTGTGGGCAGAAAGGCTCCACAGCAGATCTGGCTGGAGCTACATCTACCTTCCTTGGGAGCTCTCCCAGGTCCTGAAAAAGTTGGCTATCTGAAAACCTGCAGCTTCCACAGCTGGATCCCTCCCTCTTAAAATCAGTCCCCTCCAGGCTTATACAGCTCCTCATGGGTTCAAGGGCTAGCAACAGATTGGTATTTTTGAGAGGGTTTTTGCCCAGGAAAATAAGGAATGCCTTTCCCATCATATCTTCACAATGAAAGGGACAAGAGATTTGATTTTTCAAAAAAGACAGCTAGAAATTTGGAGAAGATTGTTATATTGTTACAACGATATTACGTAAATGAGTTTTTAAAAAAACAGATCCTCTGTAGGTGGGGAAACACAGGGCCATTGTGGAAACGGGCTGGGGAAATGGCTTCCATGTGGGCAGAACCAGTAAAAGGTCAGGAACGCCCTCCTGGCTTTCAAAGGAGAAGACTCAGAGTGGCTTACAATCACCTTTCCCTTCCCCTCCCCACAAAAGACACCCTGTGAGGTAGGTGGGGCTGAGAGATCTCTGAAAGCACTGCTCTTGAGAGAACAGCTCTGAGAGAACTTGTAATTCTCTCTCTCAAAAAAGAGAGCCAGTTTGGTATAGTGGTTAAGTGCGCAGACTCTAATCTGGGAGAACCGGGTTTGATTCACCACTCCTCCACTTGCACCTGGCTGGATGACCTTGGGCAAGCCATAGCTCTGTACCAGCTGTTCTCTCAAGGACAGTTGTCTCAGAGCTCTCTCAGCCCCACCCACCTCACAAGGTGTCTGTTGTGGGGAGAGGAAGGGAAAGGAGTTTGTAAGCCGCTCTGAGACTCCAAGTGAGTGAAGGGCAGGGTATAAATCCAATCTCTCCTTCTTCTTCTTCTTCTAATTGACCCAAGGTCACACCAGCAGCTGCATGTGGAGGAGGAGGTGGGGGATCAAATCTGGTTCTCCCAGATTAGAGTCCGTGCTCCTATCCACTACACCAAACTGGCTCTCTAAACAAAAAGTATTCTTGCACAAAAAGTGCAAAAGTATTCAAGAGGGCTTTTTGCATAGGAAATAGAGCTGCATTGCAACAAAACGGTTCAGAAAGGAGCTCCGGGTAAAGTTTTAGGGACTGTAGTGTGTGTTTGTGTGTGAGAGAGAGAGAGAGAGAGAGAGAAGTGCCATCAAGCTGCTTCCAACTTAAGGCGACTCTATGAATTAATGACCTCCAAACAGCCATCTTGCAAACTGAGGGCCGTGGCTATAGACTATAACACTGTGTATAATTCATACTATCAGTTGCTGTAAGCCGGTTCCTACCATGTAAATTTTGCTTTCGTTTTAACGTGCCTTGCTTAGCACTTAGGCCGTACCTCACTTCTGACTGGTGTCCAGATTTCTGCAAGACAAATCCTATTGCCTTGTCTACTGGATGTCCCACTCCCAAAATACTAGAACTCGAGGGCATCCAGTGAAACTGATGGGCAGTAGGTTCAGGACGGACAAAAAGAAATACTACTTTGCACAGAGAGTGATTAAAATGTGGAATTCGCTGCCAGAGGATGTCGTGACAGCCACAGGAATAAACAGCTTTAAAAGGGGTTTAGATAGATACATGGAGGATAAGTCTATCGGTGGCTACTAGCCCTGGTGACTGAGGAGAACCTCCACATTCAGAGGCACTAAATCCTTTGCATCCCAGAGCTAGGCGACAACACTGGAGGAAGGCCTCAGCCTCTAGGCCCTGTTACTGGCCCTCCAGAGGAACTGGTTGGGGCCCTTGTGTGAGACAGGATGCTGGACTAGATGAACCACTGGTCTGATCCAGCAAGGCCCCTCTTA
This sequence comes from Lepidodactylus listeri, assembly GCA_029233225.1. NCBI lineage: Eukaryota > Metazoa > Chordata > Lepidosauria > Squamata > Gekkonidae > Lepidodactylus > Lepidodactylus listeri. Next base: position 99,468,519 of record JARCFY010000011.1, on the reverse strand, counting down.
GGTTCTTATCAGGGGAAGGCCTCAGCCTCCATGCCTTGTTGTTGGCCATCCAGAGGAACCGGCTGATCCAGCAGGGCTCTTATGTTCTTATGTTTTCTGTTGACCATATCAATTTATTCTGTGTAATCCACCTTGACTCCCCATGAGAAAAGTGGACCAGAAATAGCATAAATAAAATGAAATAACCTGCATGGTGTTCCGACATCTGGACTGGATGCCAGGGAAAGAATGAAAAAGCTGAAAACCGTAACACAGTCCAGGAAACATCTCTTGCACTGCCTAACTGGTCAGTTAAAAGAGAAAATGGTCATTTAAAAGAAAAAAAACGGGCATCTAGTTCTGCCCACTGTGGCTTTCGGGTACCTCTCACTTCCTCAACGCTGTAATTCATCTCCGGCGAAATATGCGCTCCAAAGCCTCGTCATGAATCAGACGCCTCCCCTGGGTTGTAACACAAGCTGGATTTGATAGAGATAACTGCGGTTTACATGGACGTAACCAAAGAGAAGAAAGTTGCCCTGAAAAGGGAATCCAGGTGAAATGAGGTATGAAATTGGAAATGTAGCTCACTGCCGAGTTCCAGCGGCAGGGCTGTGACAGAGAAGTGGCTCTCGCTGAAAAGACAAGGAAAGGAAATTGGATCTCGGGCTATTGGCTCTCTAGGGTTACAAACATTCCGGGCTGCCAGCATAGTGGACCGGCTGCACAGAAATGGCCCTCTCTCAACAGCACTGGATGCAGAATGTGTTTGCTGCCAGATATCGGCTGGTGCTTACAATTCTGTTCCCCAAACCTCCAACTGTTACAGGTAGAGCTGCAAGCATGCTCAATGCCGGATCAGCCCAAAGCACCCCTGACACGTGATCCAGAAACAAATCCCGGTTCAGGTACTGAGACTGGATATAGCACAGTGCTTAAAACAAGCAAGAAGGGGGATACTTATTGATTTAAGAAGTGCCCATTCCTAGCAGGTAAACACTTCAGAATGGGGAAATCAGCATCCTCCTAGTCGACGGTTGGGGCTGCAGTGGCTCAAGTGGTTAAGACGCTGAACTGCAGACCAGAGGGTCGGTAGTTCAGCAGTTCGAGACCCGAGTGCTGCGTTATGGAGTGAGCTCCCGTCTCTGGCCCCAGCCGGGGCATGTTGCAGGGGGACACTCTAGCATTTGAGGGGAAACTCTGTGGTTTTTCCTCAAATGACAGTGCCCCCGCAACGTGTTCAACACGATGATGTCACTTCTGGGTGATGTCATCACAGCATGCGCACAAAGCACGCACGCCGAAGAGGTCCCAGAGAGGGACTGGGACCACCACCACCTCAAGCCAGGTAAGACCTGGAAACCCTACAGTCCACACTCCTAACCCCTACAACCAAACTGGATTTCAGGCTCTAGGAGGTCTGAACACGATGGAAAAAATACAAAATCAGTAGAAAACACCATGTAGAAGCATGCAATATATGCAGTAATATTTAGTAAAATGTGCACAATGTATAAACACCTTATAGATAGTATATAAAGGCAATCAAATGCATAATCAAAATAACAACTCGTATAAAGAGAAACGGTCTTCTCTGAACAGCTGGCTCCTGTGTAGAAGTAATCCAAAATATTATTGATCTCAGGGCTTTGCTGTGTGGAATCCAAGCAATCCAACGACTTCCCGGTTAACAAGTGGTTTCCAGCCTTCTTTCTCAAGAACCACTCAATAACATGTAAATATCATTCATTGGAAAGAATCTCCACTCTTTTAGCCAAATGCTCACTTTTCCCGTAGGATAACTGGGAAGTCGTTGGATCACTTGGCCTATTTACTCAGAACCGCTTCTCCTACAAGTGTTGGGACTGCTGTTGCCTCTTCTACACAGCAAAGCCCCTGAGATCAATAATATTTTCGATTACTTCTACACAGGAGCCAGCTGTTCAGCTAGGAAAACATTTGGATTGTTTCTCTTTATATAAGTTGTTATTCTGATTATACATTTTGATTGCCTTTATATACTATCTATAAGGTGTTTATACACTGCACACATTGTATTAAATATTACTGCATATATTAGGGGCTGCAGGGGCTCGAGTGGTTAAGAAGCTGAACTGCAGACCGGTAGTTCGGCAGTTGGAGACCCGAGTGCTGCATGACGGAGCGAGCTCCCATCTCTGGCCCCAGCTCCTGCCAACCTAGCCGCTCGAAAGCAAGAAATTGCAAGTAGATAAATAGGTACCACTTTGGTGGGAAGGTAACAGCGTTCCATGCGCCTTGGCGTCTATTCATGCTGGCACATGACCACAGAAATGTCTTTGGACAGCGCTGGCTCTTTGGCTTGGAAACGGAGATGAGCACCGCATCCCCAGAGTCACATTCGACTGGCTTTCGAGCAAGGGAAACCTTTACCTTTTACTGCATATATTGCATGCTTCTACACAGTGTTCTCTATCGAATCTGAGAGGTTTGAGCCTGGATCTGCATCTGTCAGAGTTCATTGGCTTGGCTGCTGCGCATCATGTGCTTTTGAGGAGGAAGCATGGCCGGCCTAAGAGAAGTGTGATGCCAACCAAGGCACGAAGCTCTCTCCCGCAGGACTTTTCACTCACATAGTGTTCATATCGGGCTGTTCCTTGCGTGAGATTGCATGTCGCAAGGTATGCAGTGTAGCCTTGCTGGAGCACCCAGTCCCACAAGAGATTGCTTGCGCCTTGGCTGGTGTCCCACTTTATCCCAAGCCTCAGAGAGCGTCTCCTGAGGGAAGCCATCCATTTGCTGCTTCACGCAGCTGCTCGGCAGACAGCGGCATTAGCGACAGGCCAAGAGCTGCACTCTGTGCACATTCCAGAGCCCGTTGCGTTGCAGATTACATTATGACTCCGCCGCTGCATGTTGGCTCAGTGGAAATGGAATGGGAAAACAGCAAGTCACCGGGCCTGAGTGAGGCCGAGCAGGAGGAATTGTTAACGAGGAGTGCCCCCTAGTGGTCTCAGCCTCCAAGACGCGTCGGAATGATTTGAGATGTTATTCACTGGTTGTGCATCAATGTTCCTCATGCCGGGGGAACGAGAGACGCCAGTGGAATGCTGTCTTGTGAATACTCATGGACGCATGACATTGCTTCACACTGAACCGTGCCCTTGGTCCTTCAAAGTCAACACTGTCTACTCAGACTGGCAGCCGCTCTCCAGGGTCTCAGGCAGAGAAAGATCTTTCCCATCACATTGCCAGGATCTTTTTAACGGGAGATGCCAGGAATTGAACCTGGGATCTTCTGCATGCCACAGATTTATACCTTTGTATGAATGATGTTGTCTTATACTGAATTAGACCATGGGTCCATCAGTATTGTCTACTCTGACTGGCAGTTGCTCTTCAGGTCTCAGGTTTGGGTTCTTCACATCACCTCCTGCCAGGTCCTTTTTAACTGGAGATCCTGGGGATTGAACCTGGGACCTTCTGCATGCCAAGCAGAAGCTCAACCTCTGAGAGAACAAGCAATCCAGTCTTCGGTCCTCCTTGTACAGCAATGCTCTAAATACTATTGGGGAGATCCAGGTTCAAATGCTGACTCTGCCATGAACTTCCCTGGGTGACCTTTGTTGTGGTCAAGTGTGTGGGCTCTAATCTGGGAGAACCGGGTTTGATCCCCCACTCCTCCACTTGCAGCTGATGGATGACCATGGGCAAGCCATAGTTCTGTCGGCGCTGTTCCCTCAAGGACAGTTCTGGAAAGAGCTCTCTCAGCCCCACCTACCTCACACAGGGTGTCTGTTGTGGGGAGGGGAAGGGAAAGGAGTATGTAAGCCGCTCTGAGACTCCTTCAGATAGTGAAGGGTGGGGTACAAATCCAATCTTTAAAGAAAAATGAGGATTCTGCAGCAGATCAAAACAAGATATTAAACTCCTTCCACACTCTTGCAAATCTACAAATGTTGCTTTATCTTACGTAATTAATTCTATTTCTTGTCTGTCACATTGCCAGCTCCAGTTTGGGATATTCCTGGAGATTTGTGGGGGGAGAATATGGGAAGAGCAAGATTCGAGAAGGGGAGGAACTCCGATAGTGTATAATGCCTCAAATCCACCTTGCAAAGCAGCCACTTCCTCCAGGGGGACGAATCCCTGCCATACGGAGATCTATGGTAATTCCAGAAGATCTCCAGGCCACACCTGGAGGTGGCAACCCCACTCAAAGGAGACAAGGAAGTGACATCTTACCCTCAAACAGCTCTCCCAGAGACATCCGCTGGTTTGCAGGATCCCACAGGGAGCAGCGCTTTCCCCAATGCTGTTTAATATCTACATGCGCCCCCTCGCTCAGATTGCCCGGAGGTATGGGCTAGGGTGTCATCAGTATGCGGATGATACCCAGCTCTATCTGCTGTTGGGCGGACAGTCGGACTTTGGCCCGGGAGATCTGGACCTGGCGTTGCAGACTGTGGCTGGTTGGCTCAGGCAGAGTCGACTGAAATTGAATCCAACGAAGACGGAGATCCTATGCCTGAGTCAGAGCGGACCAGGGGTGGGAATCCCTCTCCCGGCCTTCGAGGGGGTACCACTGGTGCTGGCGTCAGAGGTTAGGCATTTGGGAGTGCTCCTGGACCCCTTGTTAATGATGGAGGCCCAGGTAGCAGCCGCTGCGAGATCAGCCTTTTACCACCTACGGCTGGTCAAGCAGCTGGTTCCCTTCCTTGAACGCAAGGAACTGGCTACAGTGATCCATGCTCTGGTCACCTCAAGATTGGACTACTGTAACGCTCTCTACATGGGGCTGCCCTTGTCCCAAATCTGGAAACTGCAGCTGGTGCAGAATGCAGTGGCACGGCTGTTGCTGGGTCTCCCTGTATGGGAGCACATTCAGCCTGCCTTAAAAGCACTGCACTGCCTATAGCATACTGGATAAAGTTCAAGGTGCTGGTGCTTACCTATAAAGCCCTATATGGCCTGGGACCTACCTACTTGAAGAATCGCCTCTCCCTATATATTCCCCAGCGAGCACTCCGATCTGGATTCCAAAATCGTCTTGTCCTCCCAGAACCAAAAGAGGCTCAGCTGGCGGTTACGAGGGCCAGAGCATTTTCAGTAGTGGCCCCGTCCAGGTCGAATGAGCTCCCAGATAACATCAGGGCCCTGCGGGACATTTTACAGTTCCGCAGGGCCTGCAAGACGGAGCTCTTCCACCAGGCTTTTGAGTAGGGGCCGCCTAATATATTCATCTTGGCCCTGGCCTGACCTTTACCCACCAGCCTATATGACCACCCACCCTATTACATCTGGGTTCTGGTCTGATATTTTCAACTGAAGATCCACCATCTGAATGTTGTGTATGTTGTTTTACTTCTTTTTATGCTTTTAAGATATTGTATATTTGGCCGTTTGACCTGTTGTAAGCCGCCCTGAGCCTGCCTTTGGTGGGGAGGGCGGGATATAAATCCCAATAAATAAATAAACTTCAGGGAAGCATCTCACAATCCCTGATGGTTGCCAGAAGACAAATCAACATCCATGCCCAGTAAGACTGCTTCCCCATTGCCCTGTGAGCATGGAAACATCCATTTCTTTCTTCTGTCAGCTATGTGAGGTTCAGGCGGCAGCAAGACTGGAGCATTTGAGGGAGGACTTTTCCGGAAGCGTCCTGGAGGCCACCTTCTGAGGCAGATGTTTGGCAGCTTCTGAGCCTCCATTCTCAGTCAGCGGGATGAGGCCTTGCACATGGAAACATTCATTTCTTTCTTCTGTCAGCCATGTGAGTTTCAGGCAGCAGCAAGACTCAAGCATGTGAGGAGGAACTTTTCCAGAAGCATCCTGAAGGCCATCTTCTGAGGCAGATATTTGGCAGCTTCTGGGCCTTTGTTCTCAGTCAGCGGGATGAGGCCTTGCACATGGAAACATCCATTTCTTTCTACGTTCAGCCATGTGAGTTTCAGGCAGCAGCAAGACTGGAGCGTTTGAGGGAGGACTTTTCCGGAAGCGTCCTGGAGGCCACCTTCTGAGGCAGATGTTTGGCAGCTTCTGAGCCTCCATTCTCAGTCAGCGGGATGAGGCCTTGCACATGGAAACATTCATTTCTTTCTTCTGTCAGCCATGTGAGTTTCAGGCAGCAGCAAGACTCAAGCATGTGAGGAGGAACTTTTCCAGAAGCATCCTGAAGGCCATCTTCTGAGGCAGATATTTGGCAGCTTCAGGGCCTCCGTTCTCAGTCAGCGGGATGAGGCAAGGAGTCCCCCCTCCTGTCACTCTTTGAAGTTCCCCTCCTCTCTCTCTCTTTTTTAGCATGTTTTAATTAAACAGGTTTGCGTCTCCTTGGACAAACTATTATATTCAAAGATATTGCCTTTCACTCAAGTAGATGAAATTAGATTTAATTAACTTCCATTAATTGAAATTCAAGCCGAATTGGAAGAACATCGAGGCGCGGTGAGGTTTTCTTTTAAAACAGCAGCTGGGTTCAAAGAGAACACAAATATTTTAGTTGCCTTTTTAAACCTCAAATGTGACTAGAATGAGAGTGGGAATCGTGCAACATCCAATGACTTTTTGATCGTCTGACAAAGTGTGCATGCACACGAAAGCTCACACCTTGAATAAAACTTTAAGAACATAAGAGAAGCCAATGTTGGAGCAGGCCAATAGCCCATCTAGTCCAATACTCTGCGTCACACAGTGGCCAAAAACACCAGGTGCCATCAGGAGGTCCAGCAGTGGGGCCAGGACACTAGAAGCCCTCCCACTCTTGCCCCCCCAGCACCAAGAATACAGAGCATCACTTGCCCCAGACTGAGAGTTCCTATACCTTGTGGTTAACAGCCAAGGATGGACTTCTGCTCCATATGTTTATCCAATCCCCTCTTGAAGCTGTCCATGCTTGTAGCCACCACCACCTCCTGTGGCAGTGAATTCCACGTGATAATCACTCTTTGGGTGAAGAAGGACTCCCTTTGATCCGTTCTGACCCGACTGCTCAGCAATTTCATGGAGTGCCCCCGAGCTCTTGTAGTGTGAGAAAGGGAGAAAAGCACTTCTTCCTCTACCTGCTCTATCCCATGCATAATCTTGTAAACCTCGATCATGTCACCCCTCAGCCGTCATTTCTCCAAGCTAAAGAGCCCCAAGTGCTTTAACCTTTCTTCATAGGGAAAGTGTTCCAACCTTTTTATCATTCTAGTTGCCCTTTTGTAATGTATGCAATGGTGACGGCCACGTGGCCACCGCCGAGCCCATGGCCAGGAAAGGTCCGAGCTTCGGTCTAGAGAACAATGGCCCGTTTAGATCCTAATCCCCCCCAATGAGAAACTCTGAATATTCAAACTGGCCTATAATTGTCACTGGCGGGAAACTACACCTATCACCCTGTTTGGGCGAGGTCAGGGGTACGGCTTACCTGTGAATATAAGCAGGCCCCCTGACCTCTGTTTCTCATGCTCATCTGAATCTCCAATAAACTATGCTTGCTGATTTCACTCCAACGCATATCCGACTGCAGTACTTTTCACCTTTTCTGCACTTTTTCCAATGCTATAATATCCTTTCTGAGGTGTGGTGACCAGAACTGTACACAGTACTCCAAATGAGGTCACACCATCGATTTATACAGGGGCATTATGATACTGGCTGATTTGTTTTCAGTTCCCTTCCTAATAACCCCCAGCATACCGTTGACCTTTTTCATTGTAGTCGCACACTGTCTTGACATTTTCATTGAGTTGTCTACTATGACTCCAAGATCTCTCTCTTGGTCAGTCTCTGCCAGTTCAGACCCCATCAATGTGTATTTATAGTTAAGATTTTTGGCTCCAGTGTGCATCTCTTTGCACTTGGCCACATTGCACCCCATTTGCCACGTTGATGCCCACTCGCCCATCCTCGACAGATCCCTTTGGAGTGCCTCACAATCCTCCCTTGTTCTCACCACCCTGAACAACTTTGTGTTATTTGAAAATTTAGCCACTTCTGGTTACTCCCAACTCCAAATCATTAATAAACAAGTTAAAAAGCATCGGACCCATTACTGATCCCTGCGGTACCCCACTGCTTTTCTCCCTCCACTGAGAAAATTGCCCGTTTATACTCACTCTCTGTTTCCTTTTAATTAGCCAGTTTTTGATCCACAAAAGGACTTGTCCTTTTATCCCATGACTATTGAGCTTACTTAGGAGCCTTTGATGAGGAACTTTATCAAAAGCTTTCAGGAAGTCAAGGTAAACAACATCTGTTGGGTCCCCCTTGTCCACACGTTTGTTTACTCCCTCAAAGAACACTAACAGGTTAGTGAGACAAGATCTTCCCTTACAGAACCCATGCTGAGTCTTCCTCAAGAGATTTTGTTCATCAGTGTGCCTACTAATTTTTTCCTTAATAACTGTTTCCACCAACTTACCCAGTATCGATGTCAGACTGACTGGCCTGTAATTTCCCGGATCTCCTCTGGAACCCTTTTTAAAGATGGGAGTGACGTTCGCTACCTTCCAGTCCTCAGGAATGGAGGCAGATTTTAAGGAAAGATTACATATTTTTGCCAGGAGATCCACAAGTTCACATTTGAGTTCTTTCAGAACTCTCGGATGTATGCCATCCGGGGCCGGTGATTTATTTGTTTTTAAGTTGTCTATCAGTTGTAGAACCTCCTCTCTCGTCACCTCAATCTGACTCAGGTGAATCTTTACCAACTGAATCTTTACTAAAGATTAGGTGTGGGTACTTGGAGAACAAAAAGCATTGTTGTTTCCCTCCATTGTTTTACTGCCATTTTCGCTTTCTTTGATCATCGGGTTTTATGGTACCTCATGCATAGATTTATGGCTGTGCAGGGGTGGCTTCGCAGACAGTACGGCGTTGCCCTGGGGTATTTGAATGTGGTGTTGAGCTGCACTTTTTCCTCAGAAAATGTGGAGCAAATGCGCGGACTCTAATCTGGGAGAACCGGGTTTGATTCCCCACTCCTCCACTTGCACCTGGCTGGATGGCCTTGGGCAAGCCATAGCTCTGTACCAGCTGTTCCCTCAAGGACAGCTTGGGAAAGAGCTCTCTTAGCCCCACCTACCTCACAGGGTGTCTGTTGTGGGGAGGGGAAGGGAAAAGGAGTTTGTAAGCCGCTCTGAGACTCCCTTGGGGAGTGGAGGGCGGGGTATAAATCCAATCTCTTCTTCTCTTCTTCTTCTTCTTGATGCAGAATCACCCTAAATCATCCTTACTGGCTCTAAGCTACATGTTGCTCCTCTAAGAACTTAACTTAATACTCAGATGGAAAAACATCTAGGAGAAGGAACAAAAAGCAACAAACTGAAACCCTGGGCAGTCTCCCTTGGCTCATACCCAAACTGAACCTGGGACCTTCTGCATGCCAAGCAGAGGCTCTACCACTGAGTCAAGGCCACTCCCCTAAATTCAACTGAATACATGAATCTGCCTTATATTGAATCAGACCAATGGTCCATCCAGGTCATATTGCCTACCCAAACTGGCAGCAGCTCTCCAGGGTCTCAGGCAGAGGTCTTTCCCATCACCTACTGCCTGGTTCATTTAATCGGAGATGCCAGGGATTGAACCTGGGATGCTTCTGCAAGCCGAGCAGAGGCTCTTCCACTAAGCTATGCCCCCTCAACCATCGTGAGCCCATTTGGGGAAAGGTGAGATAGAAGTCTTCTAAATAATTAAATTCCGTGCAAGCTCAGACCATTGAGGGCATCCCGCAACAACCAACCAGGAGCCCTCCTTTCTAGATGTAAGATGGCGGAGCCTGCCTACGGAGTCTGGTGTTGTGTAGGGAAGGGCACACTGGATCTCTGGAGGCTGCTCCCTTCATTTCCCAGAAACCTCTCCAGCACCAAGCGGCGCTGACACACCAAAAAAAAAAAAAAGTCCCTATTAACAGCTATAATGAGCTGCGTTCCGCACATCTCTGTTGTGGGAAAAACATTCTTCATATTTAAGAGAGAGATGAAAGCCTCTTAACGGTTTGAAAAGCCCATGGATGCTTTCTTCCCCCTTTTGAAAGAAGCGCCTTCAGCTCGGAGAACAGAGGACCCCCCCAAAAAATCTATTAAATGCGGTACAGAAGAGCTAATAACTCAGCCACTCACGCTCAGCAGATTTCGGAGGACGGAGGGATAGTGTGTTTGCCACACTCCAAACGTTCTTTGAAAAGGCAAATGCCTGGTCAGGCTGACATGCAAATAAGGTGCTTAGATAATACTCTGAAAAGCAAAGAACCGGATCTTCAGAAACAACCAAATTCTGAGAAACTAAAAATAGAGTTGAACTTTTGCAGGCCAGAAAGAGTCTTTCCTGGACTGCACCACCACAGGCTGCTGACTGGAGGGGGGGTGGTCACATGTTTGCATGCTTCCCCCTGTAAAAAATTAGCACATCAAAGAGAAGGCTCAGCGGTAGAGCCTCTGCTTGGCATGCAGAAGGTCCCAGGTTCAATCCTTGGCATCTCCCGTTAGAGGACCAGGCAGGAGGTGGTGGGAAAGACCTCCGCCAGAGACCCTGGAGAGCCATTGCCAGTCGGAGCAGGGGCTGTGGCTCAGTGGAAGAGCCTCTGCTTTGTGTGCAGAAGGTCCCAGGTTCAATCCCCAGCATCTCCAATTAAAAGGTCAAGGCAGTGGGTGATGTGAAAACCTACTGGGACCCTGGAGAGCAGCTGCCAGTCTGAGTAGACAATATTTACTTCAATGGACTGAGGGTCTGATTCAGGCAGCTTCATGTGGTTTCTGGAGAACTGGTCTTCTCATTTCCAGGCTGAACAAACCCAGTTCTTTCAACTTCTCCTTGTAAGACCAGTTTCCCACACCCTTCGTCATCTCCATTGCCTTCTTCCAAACCCGTTTCATCCGCGGTGTGAGAATGGGGGTATACACCAGAGTCGTGTAAGGCAGTTCAGTTGTGGAAAGCAGTTCACCCCTTGGGAACGTGACAAGGGGCAGACTGCTGAATAACCGCTGGCGTGGCGTAGAGGGAAGGGTCTGTGCTACGGCACACGGGAATGGGAAAGGCTTCCATAGGCACTTAAGGAGATCCCCACCACACACAGGAAAGTAAAAAGGCATTTGAGTGAGAGACATGATGGGTATCTGCAGGGCCTTGGCCCAGGTTCCCTGCATTCAGAAGCCACTTTGACTGGGTCAGCCCATTGACCCGTCAGCAATGGCTCCTCCAACTGGCAGCAACTCTCCAGCATCTCGGGCGGACCAAAGTCCTTCCTGTCGCCTGCTAGTTGACACCCTTTGACTGGGGATGCTGGAGAAGGAACCTGAGATGATTGCAGACTATGCTGGTTATCCCTGAGAGGAGGAGGAGGAGGAGATTGGATTTATACCCCACCATTGACTACCTGAAGGAGTCTCAGAGTGGCTTACAATCTCCTTTCCCTCCCCCTCCCCACAACAGACACCCTGTGAGGTAAGTGGGGCTGAGAGAACTCTCTTGAGGACTGCTTGTGAGAGAGGACCTCTGAGAGAACTTGTGACTGGCCCAAGGTCACACCAGCAGCTGCAGGTGGAGAAGTGGGGATCAAACCTGGTTCTCCCAGGTTAGAGTCCGCGCTGTTAACCACTACGCCAAACTGGTGGAGGCCAGTTTCTTTTTTCCCCAGTGAAAATCTGCAGTTCTCCATTGGTACCCAGAGACATTCTTCGCTATAAAGCCCTTCCACTCTCTGCTATGAAGACCTTCATTTATGGATCGGTAATAAGAGCCACCTGTCGGAATTCCAGGTATTGTTTCTTCTTTTACTAAGTTGCTATGTTAATGGTCAAGCCAAGCACTTCACAATTAAGTCCCTTAAATCATTTACAACCATCTGCAAGCTTTGCTACCTCCACTCCCTTTTTCAGCTCATTAATAACAGTATTAAAATTGTGATGCCCATCCCCAATGGACTGGTCTTGAGAGAACAGCTCTAAGAGAACTTGTGACTGACCCAAGGTCACACCAGCAGCTGCAGGTGGAGAAGGAGCGGGGAATCAAACCCAGTTCTCCCAGATTAGAGTCTGCGCTCCTAACCACTACACCAAACTGGCTCTCAGATGTGACTTCATGGCAAAAAAAGGGCCTTGTGTTATAGGGTAGAATATATTTTAATTCAGAAATGAGGGGGTGTTTTAGATGGATAGGATACTTTCGGTTTTAAAATTAATAGCATACTTATTCCTGCCAATCTCTTGTCTAAATCTTGCAGATCTACTTTCATTTTTATTTATTTGAAACATTCTCTCTCTCAGATCAAAACTGGGATAGAACGTCTCAAATAAATAAAACCGAAAGTAGACCTGGAAGTCTGACACAGCGTGATCCACTGCTTAATAATTACTTGATCAATCAGTGGAGGTTATCTAAGGGCATCACAGCTTCCTTTTTGAGGCTATTTCAGTTCTGGTGCATTACTGCCATTACTGTAATGGGGAATGCAAAAAGAGGGTATTGAGAATGGCTTTTGAACCACCAGTAGCAGTCGGTGGCAGTGTTCCCTCTAAGCTGAGTTAGTTTTTTAGCCTCCGGCCCACCCATTTTCATCTTTGCTCAGGAAGGAGGGCTCCAGAGCAAACTAATTTATGCAGCAGCCAAATCGCTGGCTCATAACTTTAATGCCAGTAGCTCACAAAGTAGAATTTTTGCTCACAATAGTCTACAGCTTAGAGGGAACATCGGTCAGTGGTGTTAGAGTCACTGCTATAGTAAGCCAGTAATCTCTGTCTTATTTAGCAGAGTGCACAAGGGTTATACACAGTGGTAGCTTCTTTGTTCTGTATGTGCCAGCAACGTTAGAGAGTTACACAGAGCCATTTGTCAGTTTCAAACGAATAAGAAGCCTTTATTCAAGGAACTACATTCTAGATAGTGCAGGCTGAGAGATAGGGTTTGAGTGTAATCTAACTAGCTGGATGGATGCAGATGCAGATGGTATCTGCATTTATGGGGCCAAAGATGGAGAGCAACATGCTCCTTCTCTCTCTCTCTCTCTCTCTCTCTCTCTCTCTGTGAGAGAGAGAGAGAGACAACAAACAGACAGAAGGAAGCAATTCCCTGAGAGTATCAGTCTACACATCAAAGGGACAGAAGCATAAGAGTAAACAGGAAGGAAGTTCATAGTTTGCCTGTCTATCCATCTGACTCTCTTGTAAACCCTCTCTGGAGGCTGAGGCGCAGAGATAGCGCTTAGTCCTTCTCTTCCAACAGCTAGTAGTGGAAAGTGCCTTCAAGTCGCAGCTAATTCATGGCAATCCTGTGGTGTTCTCAAGGCAAGAGACATTCAGAGGTGGTCTGCCATTGCCTGCCTCTGCGTAGCAATCCTGGAGTTTCTCCCATCCAAATATTGACCACAGCTGACCCTGCTTAGATTCCGAGATCTGACGAGATCATGTCAGCCTGGGCCCTCCCGGTCAGGGCAGCAAACAGAGGGGGTTTGCCATCAGCGGCCTCTTGTGTAGCAACCCTAGACAGGGGCGTAGACTTTTGGAAATTCCGGGGGGGCTCCTTAGCGCACGAGCTTTGTGCGCATGCTCACTAGGGCGATGTTCTCCCCCCCCCCCCCCCGGGAAACCACCACGCCTCCCTGGGCCCTTCCGAGGCCTGCCAGCCACTGCTGCCGGTGCCTCTCTCTCTCCCCCCCTCGGCCACCCCTTCCTTCTCTCTCTCCAGCAGCGGCAGCCGGGCCTCGGAAGGACCCAGGGAGGCACGGCAGCAGGTGCTCCGTTTTGCCGGGGGTGGCTGAGCCCCCCCTCCCCAGGAAATTTCGGGGGTGGCTCGAGCCCCCCCCTTACTCTATGCCTATGACCCTAGACCTTCTTGGTGGTCTTCCATCAAGGCATTGACCAGGGCGCTTAGCTTTCGAGATCTGATGAGACCTGGCTAGCCTGGGCCATTCAGGTCAGGATAAACAGAAGTACAGTTTTCTAAATCCATTGAAGTCAAGGAACTTTGAACAGTACAACTCTCCTTGGGATAACACTGTACGTTGATTAAGTTGTAAGATACCTTTCTGTTCCTTCAACAAGTATAGAATAGCAGAAGAAGAGGAGGAGGAGAAGCTTGGTTTTATACCCCGCCCTTCACTACCCAAAGGAGTCTCAGAGCGGCTTACAAACTCCTTTTCCCTTCCCCTCCCCACAACAGGCACCCTGGGAGGTAGGTGGGGCTGAGAGAGCTCTGACAGAGCCTGCTCTTTTTCAAGGACAGCTCTTATCAGAACTATGGCTTGCCCAAGGTCACCCAGCAGCTGCAAGTGGAGGAGTGGGGAATCAAACCCGGTTCTCCCAGATTAGAGTCCGCGCACTTAACCACGACACCAAACTGGCTCTCTTGTGAGCTTGCAGGAATGTGCAAGTATAAATTGGAGTAATGGTGGCAACGCCCTGATCTGGACAGCCCCGGCAAGCCCAGTCTCATCAGATCTCCGAAGCTAAGCAGGCTTGGCCCTGGTTAGTATTAGGATGGGAGACCAACAACAACTTCCAGGGTCATGAGGCAGAGGCAGGCAATGGCAAAGCGACTCGGAACATCTCTGGCCATGGAAACCCCAGGAGGGGCTGCCAGAAGTCAGCTGTGACTTGACAACAACGACAATGGTGGGAAGACAGACTGTTAAGCAGCCAAAGAAACCAGTAGACAAGCCGGATTAGAAATCTTCAGTCTCCTTTGTTGCCCACCTGAGCTACACCGAAAAGACACATGGATCTGACCAGACGGTAAGTTTGATGAAAGCGTAGAAAAAGAGCACCTTTAAGACTAACAAAATTTGTGGCATGATGTGAGCTTTAAGAACATAAGAGAAGCCAGTGTTGGATCAGGCCAAGGGCCCATCCAGTCCAACACTCTGTGTCACACAGTGGCCAAAAACACCAGGTGCCCTCAGGAGGTCCAGCAGTGGGGCCAGGACACTAGAAGCCCTCCCGCTCTTGCCCCCCCCCAAGCACCAAGATTACAGAGCATCACGCACCCCAGACGTGTACATGTTCTGTGTTTTCAGGAGCACGTTTAGAATAATATGTCAACATACACTTGTATGCCCTGACCTGGTGGCCCAGGCTAGTCAGATCTCATCAGATGTCAGTGGCTAAGCAGTGTTGGCCCTGGTTAGCAAGCCCATAGTTACAGTGGGCTTTGGGGGGGGAGGGCTCTGCCCCCTTTCTTAAAAGCACAGCCCCACAAGCATTTCTCCTCTGAATGCTTTTTTTAATCATCTTGAAACTTTTTTTACAAAGTCATGTGCTCCTTTAAGCAGAGTGGGATGCTGTAGTTGACTGATTCCCACACTGAGCAAGGGGGTTGGAGTAGGTGACCTCTAGGATCCCTTCTCACTCTGTGTCAAAAAACTGGTCTCCTTTAAGAGAGTTTTTCTGCTTAAGTATTAGCTTTCTTGACTATAGAAGTTATCATCCCCACCTGCTCGCTTGTTATCAGAAATGGCTGCTTCAGCTGGCAGAAGTGATTAACTTGCAGCAGTTGGGAACTGGTTGACAGCTTACACTTTAGAGATCTATCCTGGTAACAGCTTTCTTTTGGCTAAATGGCTTTTCTTCCGGCACTGAGAACTTCAGCCCCACCAGTAACAAATTTGCCCCACAAGCCACAAAGTCCTGGCTACAGACCTGCTGGTTAATGCTTGGATGGGAGACCACCAAGGAAGTCCAGGGTAGTGACGCAGAGGCAGGCAACGGCATCCCACCTCCGAACATCTCTTGCCTTGAAAACCCTACAGAGGCGCCGTAATTCAGCTGTGACTTAACAGCGCTTTCCACCACCGCCACGCTCATATATTCCTACTTGCGCTGCAGGTTGAAATGTGTTTTTTTTTTTAATGATCACCCTTTCTCCGGCCCCTCCCCCAGTAATGTACTTCTACCATTTTACTTTTCATTGTTGCTTCTCTGTTATGCCTGGAAGGGTTTGAAGGTATATTAAGCCTGCTCAGAGTGCATTCTCTCCCTGCAAAGCGGGAGCGGCAAATTATGCCAGGTACGACTATTAGCGCAAGGATGCCGTGTTCCTGGCGGCACAGAAGGGCCCCGTCATTAAGCTTCATAATCACTCACCGCGGCCCGCCTAAATTTATTTCGCCTCCTAAAACCTAATTATAGAAAGTCACTCTGGCTGCCGTGAGAGGCTGCAGGGGATCAAAGCCTGGCCAAAATGAGATTCCGGCGTGCGGGGCAGAAGGCCTCCCAGCACACTCCTCTGCCGCGTGCCGAGAAGGGAAGGTTTGTCCCCTTCTGCTTCCCGTTGCATCTTTATAGCTGCTTCCTGAAGTCATTCCTGGTTGGAAAGAGAACAGGCCCACAGATATGGTTGCCAGCCTCCAGACGAGGCCTGACTTTCTCCTGCTATTACATCTGATCTCCGGGCAACGGAAATCAGTTCCCCTGGAGAACATGGCTGCTTTGGAGGGGGGACTCTATGGCCTTTATACCCAGCCTTTATACCCCCCTCCCCAAACCACTGCCCTCCCCTGGCTCCACCCGATACAGGGACAAGATACAGGGACGAGAACAATTCGAAGCTAGCCTTCCGGGACATCGGGATAAATGCTTTGAACCTCTGAGCACCAGGCTCTGCGATGTAGGTGGGGTTGCAGACACAGCCGACTAGCGTGTGATCAATTCACAGAATGCTTGAAACTGCTCCGCTAGATGTGTCTGTAGTGTGGGCAGCTTTTAAGACGATGTGTCCCCGGCCTGGCCTTTTATTGCCACCGCTGGGCTCTTGATGTTATGTTGTTTTATTGTTCTATTAATACAAACACTGCTTTGTTCTCCACTGCTGTGCTGTGCTTGGAAATGCGGAAGAGCGGGTCGGAAGTTTTGGGAATATCTCGAGAGTCGTTCTCACATCTGATAACAGCCTACAGGTCTTCCAGGAAACTGAGAGGAGCTGCCTGGAAAGACGTTTAATATAAATGAGGCCACCTTATACTGAGGACGATCCTCCATCTATCCAGGGCAGTGCTGTCTACCCGGGGGTCTGATCCAGGGCAACGCCCCCAACATGATGATGTCACCTCCAGGTGACGTCATTACGTTGCCGTGGCGCGCACACGCGCGCGCAAAGCACACACACCAGAAGACCTTCCGGGGGAGAACAACTCCCCCCCGCCGGTAAGTCGCCGGTACTTGGCAGCCCTAATAAGAAGTACAATTTAGGGGGGGGGAAACCCTGGAAAATTTGAATCAGTACAAAATGCAACCCTTGAAGAAGAAGAGATTGGATTTAGTGGCTCAGCAGGACTGTGTAAGCCCTGCTGCTGGCCTAGCCTCCCAGATGCCTTTAAACATAATTCCCCCCACACACAAACCAAACAGGCGGGTGTCTGTCAGGTGTCGGAGCAGGGACAGGGAACTTTAATGCTACATGGAGGAGGCAACTTAAGAATGCAGCAAAGACATTTGCGCATAGTACTCCTGTGGGGCACTGAGCTGCGCGGGCCAAGTACCAGCAAGATCATCCTGAGGCGCTCAGAAATACAGGTTGCTTACCTGTAATTGGAGATCTTCGAGTGGTCATCTGTGCATTCACACCTCTGGGATTAAGTGTGCCTGCGCCGATCCCGATCGGTAATCTTCAAAGCCTAATGGATTTTCGCGCCAGCTCCCCGGTCACGTGCACATCCCACTGCGCATGACCCGGGGAGGGGCACGAGGATCCCGCCAGTTCCTTCTGACCGCTGCTAACAGCCCCCAGAAAAAAAGGGTGAGGGAGACCGAAAGCAGAGGGGAAGGAGGGCGGGTGGTGTGAATGCACAGATGACCACTCGAAGATCTCCAATTACAGGTAAGCAACCTGTATATCTTCTTCGTGGTCTCTGTGCATCACACCTCTGGGAGAATAGCGAGCAATAAATACACCACATACCTGGAGGTGGGTGCTGGAGGTCTCACATCTGAGCTGCTTGCAAAACTGCACGGCCCACCACAGTACGCTGATGGATGCGGACATCTAGGGCGTAGTGCTTCACAAACGTGTGAGGGGACACCCACGTTGCAGCATTGCAGATGTCTCCCAGGGGAATGCCCTTGAGGAATGCTGTGGAAGTAGCCACGGCTCAAGTGGAGTGTGCCCGGAGGGACGCCGGTAGTGGCCTTTTGGCCAGAAGATAGGCGAGTTTTATCGTCTCAACTATCCACTTCGAGAGTCTTTGAGATGACAGCTTCTGTCCCTGCCTGGGCAAGGCATAAGAAATGAAGAGAGCTGGAGACTTGCGAAAGGATTTTGTCCGGTGCAAGTAGAAAGACAGGGCTCTCTTGACATCTAAAGTGTGTAGGCTACGTTGCGTTGGGTCCTGGGGACCAGGAAAAAATACCGGCAACGTGATATCCGCCCCTATATGAAAGTCCGAGACTATTTTAGGCAGGAAAGCGACATCTGGAGCCAAAGTGACTGCATTATGATGAAACGTGAGGTACGGTGGGTCGCAACGGAGCGCCGAGAGCTCACTCACGCGTCGAGTAGACGTGATGGCCACCAAAAACGCAAGCTTCCACGACAAAAGTTGAAGGCTGCATGATGCCATGGGTTCGAAGGGTTTTCCCATCAGCTTAGTGAGAACCAGGGGCAAGTCCCATGCCGGGACTGGTGTCCGCACTGGGGGATAGAGGCGATTCATTCCCTTGAGGAATTGCTTCGTTGTTGGATGGGAAAACACCGAATAGCCATCAATCTTAGGATGATTGACCGAGATGGCTGACAAATAAACTCGGATAGATGAGTGACACAGTCCCCTGTCTTTACACGACAGGAGGAAACCAAAAACATCTTTAAGCCCGGTGGGGACTGAGGGCCGTCCCACAGACGCCAGGAAGGTTAAAAACTTAGTCCATTTTGACTCATATGAACGGCGAGTGGAGAGTTTGCGTGAGTTCAGTAGAACTTGAGCAATGCGTGATTCTAACCCTAAGTTTGGATCAGCCACACTGTCAATTTCAGTCTGGGCACATCGTGGTGCAGTACCCGTCCCCCGTGCATCCCGAGGAGGTCTGGTTCCGTCAGGAGATGGAGATACGTCCCTCGTGAGAGACTGAGGAGCGTGGGGAACCAGGGTTGTCTCGGCCACCATGGGGTGACAAGGATTGCCCACGGTCGCTCTGTGAACAGTTTGTGGACTACTCTCGGTATGAGAGGAATCGGTGGAAATAGGTACAATCGTTTCCCTGTCCACTGGAAGAGGAGACCGTCTCCGAGAGAGGTCGGGTCCGTTCCTGCTCTGGAACAGAATAGGTGGCACTTCTTGTTCTCTCGAGAGGCGAATACATCCACGGATGGATGCCCCCAACGGTCGAAGATCGGAGTCAGGTAGAGGGGGTTCAGTTCCCACTCGTGTAGGGATGCTCCCCCTCTGCTTAGGAAGTCCGCTTGGACGTTGAGTAGTCCTGGGAGATGAGTCGCTACCAGGTGAATATCTAGTGCCTGGCACTCGTCCCAAAGCTCTATCGCTAACCGGCAAAGTCCACGGGAGACCGTCCCACCCTGGCGGTTGATGTAAAACATGGTGGTGGTGTTGTCTGTAAGGACAGTCACCGTCTTTCCCGACAGGGATTGGCGGAAAGATCTCACTGCGTAGAGAACTGCCAACAGCTCTAGGAAGTTGATATGGTTGTGTGCCACAGAGGGGTGCCACCTGTCGCCCACACCTACACTGTCCAGATGAGCTCCCCAGCCCCATAGGGAGGCGTCCGTAGTGACGGTCGCTGAGGGGGGTGGAAGGCGGAAAGGTGCACCTGAATGTAAATTCTGGGGCACAAGCCACCAATTCAGGGTCTCTAGGACCTGGGTCGATATCTGAAATAGTTTGGAGAGGGAGTGGAAGTTGGGGCGGAAGCGCCTCAAAAACCAAAGCTGCATTGGTCTCATCCGCAATTTGGTGAAGGGGATTACTGCTGTTGTCGCGGCCATCAGGCCTAGCAGTCGAAGGATTTGTTTGGCTGTAGCCTCCTTGGTCTCTTGGATAGACAGGAGAAGGGAGACTATATCCGCTGCTCTGTTGGGGGGTAGGAACGCTCTGCATTGCAGGGAGTCCAGGATACTCTGATAAACTGAACCCGTCTGGAAGGGGTAAGCATGGACTTTTTGAGGTTTATCGTCAGCCCTAGTGATTCTAGGGTACGAAGGGTAGTAGAGATGTGGCTCTGTAGTTCCGTCGTAGAGGGGGTGACTAGAAGCCAGTCGTCCAGGTAGGGGTAAAGGTGGACACCTTGAAGTCGCAGATGTGCCGCTACTACTGCCATAAGCTTCGTGAAGACACGAGGAGCTGTAGAGAGGCCAAAGGGTAGGGCCTTGTACTGGAAGTGACGCGGACCGATCGCGAAGTGTGAGTACAGTCTGTGCGACGGGTGGATCGTCACATGGAAGTATGCGTCCTTTAAGTCCAGCGTCACCATCCACGCGTTGGCTTCTAGTAGCGGTAGGATGGTCTGTAGAGTGGTCATACGGAATTTCTTGTAGGTGATGAACGCATTGAGGTTCCACAGATCCAATATGGGACGAAGTCCGCCATCCTTTTTTGGGACCGTGAAGTAGTGGGAGTAGAACCCCCGCTGAAGGTGGTTTGTTGGTACCTGTTCTATGGCATCTTTTGAGAGGAGGGCTTCGACTTCCGACGATAGGGTGTCGGAGGGAGGGGTGGTTACGAAGTACGATTCTTGTGGTGTCTGGAAAAATTCTATTCTGTAGCCTTCTGCTACGACCGACAGTGCCCATTTGTCTGTCATGATACGTTGCCATGCTGGTAGAAAGGGTGATAGACGGGTGGGAAGATCGGAGCAAATGGGGGAGTCAAAGACTCTGCTTGTTCGGTTTGGGTGGCTTAGCCTTGGAAGCGGAAGCGGACGGGAATCGTGGCTTGTGGCCATAGGGTTTCTGTTGATAAGCAGTAGACGACGGTCTCTGCCATTGGGGTTCAGTGGGAGATCTTCGTGGTTGCTGTTTGGACCAAGATCTCTGCCATGTCTTCTGCTTCTGTTGTCTCGATTGTGAGACACCCAAGTTATGAGATGTCTTAATGCTCTTATCTAAATCATAAAGGACTGTGTCCGTCGTGGAGCTGAATAGTCTTTCACCCTCGAAAGGGAGATCTTCCACCAAGGACTTTGTGTCTTGTGGAAGCGAAGTCGACCTCAGCCAGGCGTGGCGGCGAAGGGCGATTGCTGAAGTGAGTGTCTTGGACGTGACGTCCGCAGCATGCTTCGATGCGTTGAGCTGGTGCTTTGCTAGCACCATGCCCTCCCTCTGGATCTTCCTAGCAAGGCGTTGCTTATCCTCAGGAAGATGGGCCAGAAGTGGTGTCATCTGCTCCCATAGGGAGTATTGGTACCTGCTCATGCAGGCTGTGTAGTTTGCAGTTTTTATGCCCAGTGCACCGGCTGAATAAAATCGTCTCCCGAAAGAATCTAATTTCCGTCCCTCCTTGTCCAAGGGGGAGGAATGTCCGCTACGGCCCCTGGCCGAGGGGGTCACTACAACCGAATTGGGTTTGGGGTGGATGAATAGGAATTCTGCCCCTGGCTCTTGGAGCCTGTACATGTGGTCTAATCTCTTGTTGGAGATTGGAGTTGAGGAGGGGTGGCCCCAGGATTCTTTGGCAGTGCTCAAGAGCACCGAAATTAGTGGCAACGCTACCGCGGTGGATGTATCCATCTGTACGATGTCGAAGATGGCATCGGTAGCGGTAGGGGTTGGCTGGACCGTGGCAAGTGCCAGGGAATGGGCCATTCGTTTGATAAGCTCTCCATAGGATTTCACATCCTCGGAAGGAGAGATTGGTAAATTTTCAGCCACATCAGGGGATGGTGACGGCTGGATGGAAGATTCGTCATCGGATGATTCGGGAGATTCAGGTATCGAGTGGTCAGAATGTTCGGAGGGAGACATAGGGATCGACGGATCTGGTTGGTAGGGAGGGAAGTCGACGTCGGGCGAAGTAGGTATCGGCATCGGTAGTTTCGGTATCGGTATCAGTTTCGGTTTCGGTATCGGAGTCGGAGCCGGGGCCGGGGGATCTCGGCATCAGGAGACTCTTGACGACGTCGATTGGCGATCCCACTCCACCGGGTACCACTGTGGAGGTGGCGGGTAGGAGGAACCATACAGGTATCGCCATTGACGGACGTCCCACGGCACCGAAGATGGAGGGAGGCGCCAGTCTCGCTCACCTTTCGGCGCCGGCAGCAGGTCGGGCCCGGTCTCGGGACTGCTGTGAGGGATCTGCGTCAGCTCGATGTCGGGTTCCGAATCTGTGAGCTGGATGGGTCGCGGCATCGGGGAGGCGGGGCTGCCCCGGGGTCGCTCGCGCCCTGGAGGGTCAAGCTGCGGAGACCCGTGCTGGGTCATGTCAGACGCGGGATGCGTCGACGAAGCACTCGAGGTTTTGCGCTTCAGCTTGCCCTTACCCTCTTTGCCCTCCTTACGCTTCTTAGCGGGAGTTCGTGGCAGTGAGAGGGGTCTTTTCGGTGCCAACTTCTCGGTACCGGAGGGGCTTCGCATCGGTGGCGACGTCGGGCCCGTCGGTGCCGATGGGGATGTTGGCGAGGCGTCGGCTGCGGACATCTTCGGTGACAACGCTGCTTCCAAGAGAGCCACTCTGAGTCGGGCCGCCCGGTTCTTACGAGTTTGTTTGGAGAACGCGGCGCAACTCGAACAGGAATTGACACGATGCGACTCGCCTAGGCACAGCAAGCAGAGGGAGTGCTTGTCTGGGGGAGCGATTTTACTCCCACAATTAAGGCAACGTTTAAAGAAGCCCCACCGCTGGGCCATAGGCCGGGCGGGGAGTAGGAAGAGGAGAATCCAAAGGCGAGTCCAGAAAACAGTCCGTAGGTCAGGAAAAACAAGAAAGTCAGTCCGAAAGGCCTTTCCAAATTGGAAAAAACGAATGTAAGCTACCGACCGGAGCGGAGAGGGGATCCTCACGACGCGGTGGTCAGAAGAGAACTGGCGGGATCCTCGTGCCCCTCCCCGGGTCATGCGCAGTGGGACGTGCACGTGACCGGGGAGCTGGCGCGAAAATCCGTTAGGCTTTGAAGATTACCGATCGGGATCGGCGCAGGCGCACTTAATCCCAGAGGTGTGATGCACAGAGACCACGAAGAAGATCAACACAGTCTCCATATGAGCAAAACAATCCAGGAACACCAGTAGAGAGGCCATCACTTTCGTGGAAGGTGGCAGGAGTTGACTTAACAGACGGCTGCTTCTTAAATGGACAGTTCTGTGTGGCCTGCTCCAGAGTGAGCTCCCCAAGCAGTCTGGTGATCCCGGCACCTGAGGGCAGAACCACCAATGTGGTCCACAGAAAGGTCCTTCAGTAGAACCGTATGTCTCACTTAATTTTTACACTACAATCTTCTCCATTGTAATTCCTACAACAAATGCTACATTTCAAAGTTCACATCATCAGTATTATAACTGGATTCACGGAATTTAAATACCGTAGCGAAGCACAGGTATCAGGCTAGTATTCTATATAATGTAAATTAAGTAAATTAACTTGCTGGAAGACGACTGAAGGACAGCTGCTGCTGCTGCAGAGACTAGAGGAGCAATACACACGTGTCGGCAGTCCCACCACAGAAGCAAACAGGCAGTCAGTGTAATTGCTGCAAAAGGCATTAAAGAGCCAGTTTGGCGCAGTGGTTAAGTGCGCGGACTCTAATCTGGGAGAACCGGGTTTGATTCCCCATGCCTCCACTTGCAGCTGCTGGGTGACCTTGGGCAAGCTGTAGTTCTGGCACAGCTGTTCTTGAAAAAGAGCCGTTTCTGTCAGAGCTCTCTCAGCCCCACCTGCCTCCCAGGGTGTCTGTTGTGGGGAGGGGAAGGGAAAGGAGTTTGTGAGCCGCTCTGAGACTCCCTTGAGTAGTGAAGGGCAGGGTATAAATTATTAGTCTCCAAGGTACGCTGGACTCTTGCTCTTTTCTACTGCTGCAGCCAGATGAACACGACGACCCACCTTGATCTACACTGGATCTATACCCACATCTTGATCTACATTCCTCAGATATCTGAAGAAGTGAGCCGTGACTCACAAAAGCTCCTCCCCTGCCACAAATGTGGTTAGTCTTGAAGGGGCTCCTGGACTCTGAAGAAGTGAGCCGTGACTCATGAAAGCTCCTACCCTGCCACAGATTTTATTAGTCTTGAAGGTGCTCCTGGCCTCTCACTCTTTCCTACGGCTTATTTGTAGCCAGTTTATCTCACTGAACTAATTTATTATATTCCGGTCTAGTAAAAATTCCCGGGGCGGGGGGGGGGGCGGATAAAAATTGGGACCAGTTCTATCTGTATATGTTTGTGTGTGTGTGTGTTATTTGCCACCACGTCGCTTCCAACTTATGGCGACCCTTTGAATTAACGACCTCCGAAATGTCCTGTCGTTAACAAGCCTTGCTCAGGTCGCTAATTTAGAATGACTTATTGGCACTGGCAATCTTTTATGCCTCTCTGTCGGAATGGCTGGTTGTGACCTGTAATTGATTCATAAAGGAATAAGATAAGATGTAATGTAGAATGCCATCGATAAACTTCCCATATTGTGTGGGAGGGGTCGATAAATTTTTACCAAGCCGGCCCAGTTACTGCGATGAAATCATCTAATTAGCCCAGCTGTCAATGATGGGACATTTTGGAGGTCATTGATTCAGAGAAACTTGATCTAGGGTTGCCAACTCTGGGTTGGGAAATACCTGGAGATCTGGGGAGTGGAGTTGAGGGGAGGTGGGGGAAAGCAGGGGAGGGGAGGGACCACATTTGTATATAATGCCATTCAGTCCCTCCTCCAAAGTAGCCATTTTCCCCAGGGGAACTGATCTCCGTTATCTGGGGATCAGTTGTAATTCCTGGAGATCTCCTGATAGCACATGGAGGTTGGTAACCCTATTAGGCTTACTGGATCTGGGTTGGAAAATATGTGGAAATTTGGGGGTGGAGCCTGAGGAAGGCGGGGCTTGGGAACAGGAAGTACTTTGTGAAGAAATGCATTTTTTTTCCTGTGAGGCTTGAAAAGAGCAAAACCTCCACTTTGCGGTTTAACGGGGGGGGGTCCCTCTGGGCAAAGACCAGGCTGGGAAGGAGGAAGTCACTTCAATTGCTGCCCACACGTACCTCTGCTCACCTTCATACAAATGCTAATAGACCTAGCAGGAGAGATAATGAGTGGATCAAGCTCTTCCCCTTCTCCAAGCAGGGAACAGAAATTGGAGGACTTTAGGCTAGAATGGATCCAGGAATTATCTTCAGGAGGAGGCCCTCAGAAACGGTTCTCTGACCTGGCCTGACCTGGGCATTGGTTGGGGAAAAGAGAGGTAATAAAAAACTCTTTGCAACCGGAAGGAGGTCTCTTTTCCTTGGGGGCTGAGGCCATGAGAGGAGCACACAGACCTCTCCACTGGGAAGGCAGCCATTGACCATGTGCTCACCGAGAGAGCTGGGAGCAAGCTTCGAGGAAATGGCAACTCTATAGAGATCTGTAACTTCCTAAGATAAAGGAGCCTGTCCTTTTTTAACATCTGATAGGGCATGTATAGAGAGAGGGAAAGAGGATGTGCCTTTTTCTTTGGTATCCCTTGCTCAGTCTCATGCTGTGCTAAAAGTATGCTTATGAACATTTTCTTTTTAATAAATGCTTTGTAACTTTGGATGCTGGTAGTGGTTCTCTGTACCACATAGACCTCCACTGTCTCAGACATGCTATTTTAAAAGGAGCATCAGAGAGAAAGCAGGCACTGGGCAAGTGGCTATTCCTCCAGGGGCACACAAAGCAGTGAACTGTTCCCATGGTGACCAGGTGGTGGACAGCGGGAGACACAGAGGCCAGGCCTCCAAACTTGGAAGGGAAGCTGGGAGTCCTGATCCTCCCAGCGGGCAAATTCTTGCAAAGTTCAGGTGGCGCCAGTGAGCTACCCTGAGAACAGAAGAAAAGCCTCTCAAGGTGTTAAGAAAAACCTGGGTGGGTAGGGCAGAATAGGGCCTGCAGCGCCAGAGCTGGTATATTCCGCCACGGACATCAATAGGGTATAATGCCATAGAGTCTACCTTTCACAGTGGCCATTTTCTCCGAAGTGAACTGATCTCTGTCGCCTAGCAAATCACTGTCTCCCTTTCAGCACCTTGTCTAATATGGCCATTTTTCACTGGAGGTGGTCTAGCTGTAGGCAGTGATTGGAGCTTATTAAACTTAATTTCCCACTTAACAAGCTCCTTTGCAGCCCTGCGAAGGATCTGGATTCCAGCCTTTTGCGATGCTTGGAAAACAGAATCCCTCTCAGCGCTTTGCACCGATTTTGTCCAAATCCGTCCCTTATTCCAAACTTCATTTGCCCTCTGGAAAGATGACGGATGCGTCTGACAAAAGAGCAGTGTGAATCAGGGAGGAGTTCAGAGGGAGGTCAGGAGAAAGCAAGAACTCTTCCTGTTCAGCCCTGGCTTCTTCCGTCTTCCAATGGAGGTGACACCAAAGCCTCGCCCTGGGTCAGATCAAGCTACCAGCCAAGTTATTGCAACACTCAATCACATGGAAGGCCAGCTCACATTCTCCTATCCAACAAGAACAAAACAAGTTAAGCTGGGATGAATATTGCCTGATAACCAGAGCGTGATCTGGCTTCTCTTAGCAATGCCCACCAAAGGTGAATCAACAGCTTTTGGCATTTGTACAGAGCCTGTCCAACGCCCAACCTAGAACCACTCAGTCAATGAACTTAAAAAAGCTGCTTTAGACTGAGTCAGACCAGTGGTCCATCCAGCGTTGCCTACTCTGATTGGCAGCAGTTCTCCAATTCCCAAGGCCTCGAAAAGGCTTCATCCAAATAAATTGCCTGGTGACACAGCAGAGACTCTGAATCCAGAGTTTTTCCACATCGTTTTCCTTGTTTGTGTGTTCCCGTCGCTTGTGGGGACAGAGTCTGTTCCACACTTGTTTCGCTCCCTGTAGTGGTCGATTCAATATTACATTACGCTATGTCCGGTATATCTCCTGGCAGATTTAAACTGCAGGTTTTTATGCTGGACATAAAGCCATGTAATATTAAATTGACCACTAGAGGGAGCACAACATGGGCAAAGCAACAGGAACACACACACACAAGAAAATTAAGAATACGGGAAAGCCTGGTGTCGGACTGCTGTAGCCAAATTGCTAAAGGTCAACCAGCTGAAACTGAATCCTGATAAGATGGAGGCAATATTGGATGGGGAGGCTGAGGTCCTGAAGGACATGGTGATCTTCACTTTTGGTGGGGTCCAGCTAACTCTCGCTGACTCAGTTAAGAGCCTAAGGGTGATTCTGGATCCAGCTTTATTGCTGGAGAAGCAAGCTAATGAAGCTGCAAAAAATGTGTTCTCCCAGCTTCATTTACCCCAAAAGATGGCTCTACTGCCATGACTTGGCTGATCTGGCCATGTGGGTCCATGTTATGGTCACCTTGAGGCTGAGCTACTGTAAGTCACTCTTTGTGGGTCTGCCCTTAAAGACAACTCAGACACCCCAGCTTAACAAGTTGGTACAGAGCACTGCACCCCTGCTATTATTGGGTGCTTCCATTCTGCTAGGGATGCCAACCTCCAGGGTGTACCTAGAGATCCCCTGTTTGGTGTAGTGGTTAAGTGTGTGGACTCTAATCTGGGAGAACCAGGTTTGATTCCCCACTCCTCCACTTGCAGCTGCTGGATGACCTTGGGTAAGCCATAGTTCTGGCACAGCTGTTCTTGAAAAAGAGCAGTTTCTATCAGAGCTCTCTCAGCCCCCACCTACCTCCCAGCCAGGGTGTCTGTTGCGGGGAGGGAAAGGGAAAGGTGTTTGTAAGCCGCTCTGAGACTCCTTTGGGTAGTGAAGGGTGGGGTATAAATCCAATCTCTTCTCTTCTGTTACAGTTGATCTCCAGGTCTGCTCCCCTGGAGAAAATGGCTGCTTTGGGGGAGGGGTGGAGTCTATGGCATTACACCTTGGCAAGGCCCTTCCCTAAATCCCACCCTCCCTAGGCTCCACCCTCAGAATTTCTGAGTGTTTCCCAACCCTGAGTTGGCAACCCTAGATTCTTCAGATGCTCCACTGGTTACCAATCAGTTACCAAGTGCAGTTGAAGGTGCTGGATATCACCTAGAAAACCTTTCATGTCCTTGGACACACAGTCAGGCTGCCAGCTCTGGGTTGGAAAATACCAGGAGGAGGAGAAGGAAGAGGAGGAGGAGGAGTTGGATTTATACCCCACCAATGCTCCCTCTAAGCTGCTGAGATTTGTGAGCAGAAATTCTACTTTGTGAGCTCCCAGCATTAAAGTTGTGAGCGGGCAATTTGGCCACTGCAGAAAGTAGTTTGTTCTGGAGCCATCCTTCCTGAGCTAAGACGAAAACCTGTGAGCTGGAGGCTAAAAAACTGTGAGCTAGCTCACACTCAGCTTCAAGGGAACACTGCACCCCACCCTTCACTCAGAGTCTCAGAGCGGCTTACGACTCCTTTCCCTCCCCCCCCCCCCTGCAACAGACACCCAGAGAGGTAGGTGGGGCTGAGAGAGCTCTCGAGAGAAACTGCTCATGAGAGAACAGCTCTGAAAGGTAACTGACCCAAGGTCACACCAGCAGCTGCATGGGGAGGAGTGGGGAATCAAACCCGGTTCTCCCAGATTAGAGTCCATGCACTCCTAACCACTCTTCCAAACTGGTTCTGGAGGTTTTGGGGGTGGAGAGGGCAGGATCTGGGCAGGGAAGGGAGCTCAGGAGGGTATAATGCCATAGAATCCACCCTCCAAAGCAGTGATTTACTCCAGCGAAACTGAACGTGGTCATTTGGAGATCAGCTGTAATTCTGCAAACAGGTGAAATTGGCAACCGGCAGTTTAGTTGCATTCTGGGGGGCGGGAGCTCACACACTATGGAATGGCGCAGCTGACATTATCAGGCGTGCCCCCCAACCTTCTATCATTGCGCAGAATGGGCAAATCAGAATTATTCAGAACGGCATTCTTGCAAAGAAAACAGAACAACAGTATAACGGATCAGCACAGGAAGTGACTTTCTATAAGGAATAAATGTTTCCCACATTGATCGTTTGGTTGCCTTTGACAACAGTTCTTCAATTCCCAGCCCCATTACATGATTCTATTACTAATCTTGTTGTTAGATTGAATTGTTTTATATAAGGGATAAATGTTTCTGACTTCGATAGTTTCTTTGCCTTAGACCATTTTTTGTTTATTTGTTTGTCTGTTTCCGTGTGTTGTTCTTCCAGTTCTTCAGCCCGATTCCCACTGCATTGCTTGTGTTTTTTTTTTTTAATCTTTTCCATCAGACAGAATTGTTTGATCATATTTTCAACTCCACTCAGTGGCTAACTGGTCTTTCTCAGACTTTTAATCTGCCCAGCACTACTAGGAACATAAGATCACCAGGAGAGTCCTCCTGGATCAAACCAGTGAGGGTCCATCTAGTCCAGCATTCTGTCTCACACAGGGGCCAGCCAGTTCCTCTGGAGGGCCAACAACAGGGCAGAGATGCCAAGGCCTTCCCCTGAGAAGATCATCAGGAGAGCCCTGCTGGGTCAGACCAGTGGCCCCTCTAGTTCAGCATCCTGTCTCACACAACGGCCAACCAGTTCCTCTGGAGGGCCAGCAACAGGGCATACAGAGGCCGAGTCCTTAATTAGAACATCAGTAGAGCCCTGCTGGATCAGGCCAGTGGATCTCTAGTCCAGCATCCTGTCTCACACAGTGGCCAACCAGTTCCTCTGGAGGGCCAACAGCAGGGCAGAGAGGCCAAGGCCTTTCCCTAATAACATATGAAAAGCCCTGCGGGGTCAGACCAGTGGTCCCTCTAGTCCAGCATCCTGTCTCACATAATAGCTAACCACTTCCTCTGGAGGGACAACAACAGGGCACAGAGGCCAAGTTCTTCATAAGAACATCAGAAGAGCCCTGCTGGATCAGACCAGTGGTCCATCTAGTCCAGTATTCCATCTCACACAGGGGCCAGCCAGTTCCTCTGGAGGGCCAACAGCAGGGCAGAGAGGCCAAGTTCTTCATAAGAACATCAGAAGAGCCCTGCTGGATCAGACCAGTGGTCCATCTAGTCCAGTATCCCATCTCACACAGCGGCCAGCCAGTTCTTCTGGATTATTCTGCATTACTCTGTTTGACAAGGAACCTTTGATGCTAGATTCAGCGCTCTTTATCATACTTTGCAATTTGGTTGCTGATTGACTGAATAGCTCTTGACATAGTTGCAGTCCCCCTTGAGTCCCAGTGAGAAAGGCAGACTATAAATGAAGAAATAATAATAATAATATGTTGTCGAAGGTTTTCACGGCCAGAGCTCATTAGTTGTTGTAGATTTCCCAGGCTGTATGGCTGTGGTCTTGGCATTCCAGTACCTGACGTTTCACCAACAGCTGTGACTGGCATCATCAGAGGTATAACACAGAAAGATGGAGTACTCTCTGTGTCAATGTGAGAAGAAGAAAAATAGGCAGATAATTTATATCTACTCAGGAAGGTGGGGTAGGGCTGAGTCATTATCTTATAGGAGTTTCCCAGGCTGTGACATGCTAATGGAGAAGCTTTCCTGAGGAGGTTCTTTTGCATATGGATTGGCTGTTGAAATTCTAATCTCATCTGTAGTGCTGTTGTAAAATGTAGAGCATTTTGCCAAGGAACGTTCACACTATCACACAGTTGCCCTCATTTCCCACACCAGCAAGGTCATGCTCAAGATCCTACAAGCTAGGCTTCAGCAGTATGTGGATAGAGAACTGCCAGAAGTACAAGCTGGGTTTCAAAGAGGTAGAGGAACTAGAGATCAAATTGCCAACATTCGCTAGATTATGGAGAAAGCAAGAGCACACCAGAAAAAACATCTACTTCTGCTTTATTGACAACGCTAAAGCCTTTGATTGTGTGGGTCATAACGAACTCTGGCAAGTCCTTAAGGAGATGGGAGTACCAGAGCACCTCACATGTCTCTTGAGAAACCTGTATAAGGGTCAAGAAGCAACAGATTTTCAGTTAGATTTTGTGAAAATTTAAACGAATTAGACCTTATATGGTTAAATAATGGAGACAAACTAATTAAGAAAATATATAATTTATTGATTAATTTTGAAATGCTGGAGGAAACAATAAACCCAACAATGATAAATTGGATGAAGGATTTTGGCTATTCTATAGACACGGATATGTGGTCCAAAACCTGGAGTTCATTAAAATATTTGAAAGTAGTAGGATATAAAGAGAACATATATAAAATCTTTCACCGCTGGTATTGGTCCCCTGACAGACTAAGTAAATGTTACAAAAATGTTCCGAATGTGTGTTGGCTATGCAGAACAAATGTGGGATCCTTTTACCATATGTGGTGGGTGTGTAATAAGATACATAAGTATTGGGAAATGATAGCTAAATGGATTGGTGAAATCTTTGAATTTGAAATACCTCTGAAACCTGAAGTCTTTTTACTGAACATACTCCCTGAGAATTTGAGTAGTTCGGATCAGAAACTATTGGCCTACATCTTAAAAGCGGCGCGAATCCTAAGAGCCAAAAACTGGGAAAAATCTACGTTACTGGGCAAGATGGACTTAATTTATAAACTACTGGACTGGGCTGAAATGGACAAGCTGAGATATCGATGCAATATGGATAACAAAAGAGACCCAAAGCTCGTGTGGTCCAAATTATATCTTCATTTATAATGTCTATGTGCTCAACACTTGTCAAAAAGGAATTTGTTAACTGTGTTCTTGTAAAAATCAAAAATAAATTATAAAAAAAAAAGAAGAAGAAGAAGAAGCAACAGTTAGAACCGGATATGGAACAACTGACTGGTTTAGCATAGGAAAAGGAGTACGACAAGGATGTACATTGTCACCCTGCTTATTTAATTTATATGCAGAGTACCAAGAGGAAAGAGAAGGCTTAGAGGGGACACGACTGCAGTCTTCAAATATCTGAAGGGCTGTCATGTAGAAGACAAAGCAGATCTTTTCTCTCTTGCTCTGGATTGCAAGACTAGATCCACCAGTGGGTGGAAATGACAAGGGAATCGATACTGGCTAAATATCAGGAGGAACTTCCTAACTGTAAGAGTGGTTGAGCAGCGGAACAGACTACCTCGGGAGGTGGGGGATGCTCCTTTGCTGGACGTTTTCAGGCAGAGGCTGGACGACCATCTTTCGGGTATGTTGTAGGACTATCTTTCGGCTATGCTCCTGCAGAGTGCAGGGGGTTGGACTAGATGACCTCGAAGGTCCCTTCCAACTCTAACATTCTACGATTCTATGACAGGATTTAAGGTCTAGTGCGGAAAGGACCTAGGACTGCATAGCCCTGAGCCCCCTTGCCAGTCCGTCTCAAAGCTCTATAACCTGGGTCCACCCCCAGATCTGCCCCAGACTCCGCCCCAAGGGCCCTGCCTTCAATTTCCACCTGGTTTCATCTCTGAAGCGTTGGCACCCCACAACCTGAAAATTAATCACAGCAAGACTGCGGGCCCAGAGATGCACTCACCCACCCAAATGCTCCTTTTTTTCCGACATCTGATTAATTCTAAGCCAGTGCCCGGTTCGTCAGCTGTCACTGGGATTTTATGGGGAAATTAGCCATTTGAATGGCTGTATATCTGCAGAGAGATGAAAAGAAGCTGCCTGGCGCATTATTGGACAGCATGAATCCTTACAGGCTCAGGAGGGAAACAGGAATATAAAGTCAGAAATCAGTCTGCCGTGCAGATTTGCCAGAAATACGATGCCATTAATTTGATCTAGCACATCCTCTCCGTCTGCTGCTTAGTGGGTCGGAGAATGGCAAAGCTCTTGGTCCGGGAGTGCCTCGGAACTGGAGCCCCGCCGGAGGTCCAGCGGTTCTGCTCCCCTGTTCAGTTTGAGGCGGGGAGGGGAGACATGCATGAATTTTTCTTGAGCATGAAATCTGCAGACGAAAGAAAAGCTTGCTTTCTGGTTTTAAACATGTGTCCCTTTTCAGTGCTTTGGCTCAGTAGTAGAACATCTTCTTGACGGGCAGAGTGTCCCAGGCTCAACCGCCAGCATCTCCAGTTAAATGGGCCAGGCCAGTAGGTGATGGGAAAGACGTCAGGTGGAAATCGTGGAGAGACCCTCCGCCAATCTGAGTGAATACTGACCTTGACAGACCAATGGTCTGATTCAGTAGACGGCAGCTTCATGTGTTCTTTCCTTCAAGGCAGGGGCCATGGCGCAAGGGGAGAGCATCTGCTTGGTATGCGGGGGGTCCCAGGCAGTGTTCCCTCTAAGCTGAGTTAGTGTGAGCTAGCTCACAGGTTTTTAGCCTCCGGCTCACACATTTTTGCCTTAGCTCAGGAAGGACGGCTCCAAAGCAAGCTTATTTATGCAGTAGCCAAATTGCTCACTCAGAACTTTAATGCCAGTAGCTCACAAAGTAGAATCTTTGCTCACAGGACTCCACAGCTTAGAGGAAGCATGGGTCCCAGGTTCAATCCCCACCGTCTGTAATTGAAAGGACGGGACAGTCGGTGATGTGAAAGATCTCGGCCTGAAACTCTGGAAAGGCTTGGCTCTACACGCTAGAGAGAGTCCTGGGTTTTTTTAGTTAGATTTTTTTTTAAATAGTCCTGTTTTTCTTCCAAGAATAAGAGGCAAACATGATGTCCCGGCCATTCGGAATGGCCAGTCACAGCCAAGATGCATATGTAGGCTGAAATTGGATCAGGTGGCCAGTAAGATCAGAGAATGACAGCAAATTAGCACGCAAATGCAAGGATTAACAAAGAGGAATAATCACTACCAAAGGGGCCATGGTGGCTCAGAGGTTAAGATGCTGAGCTGCAGATTGGAAGATCGGTAGCTCAGCAGTTCGAGACCCAAGTGCCGCACAACAAGGTGAGCTCCCGTCTCTGGCCCCAGCTCCTGCTGACCTCGCAGTTCGAAAGCAAGACATTGCAAGAAGATAAATAGGTACTGTTTCGGCGGGAAGGTAACAGCATTCTGTGCACCTCGGCATCTATCATGCCGGCCACATGACCATGGAGATTTCTTCGGACAGCACTGGCTCTTCGGCTTGGAAATGGAGATGAGCACTGCCCCCTAGAGGCGGATTTGACTGGCTTTCGAGCAAGGGAAACCTTTACTAACGATCACTACCACTGTTGCCAATCCATAGGCAGAGTTTGGCTGCCAGGACTGGCATGTGTGTTCTGAACTGGGCAGTGCTGCTAGCAAGACACTTGGAGAAGGTCCAGGCACAGTCAGGGGTCCAGCACAGCAGGGTCGAGGGTCACCAGCCTCCAAGCGGGAACTGGAAATCCCCTGGAATTACAAATGATCTGCAGGATACACATGGATTCTGTGTAAGGTTGCCAACATCCAGATGGCACCTGGAGATCTGCTATTACAACTGATCCCCAGACAACTCAGATGAAGAAGAAGAGTTGGATTTATATCCTGCCCTTCACTCCCCAAAGGAGTCTCAGAGCATCTTACAAACCCCTGTCCCTTCCCCTCCCCTCCCCTCCCCACAACAGACACCCTGTGAAGCAGGTGGGGCTGAGAGAGCTCTGACAGCAACAGCTCTTTTTCAAGAACAACTGGTACAGAGCTATGGCTTGCCCAAGGTCATCCAGCAGGTGCAAGTGGAGGAGTGGGGAATCAAACCCGGTTCTCCCAGATTAGAGTCCGTGCACTTAACCACTACACCAAACTGGCTCTCAAGATCAATTCCCCTGAAGAAAATGGCTGTGGGTGGTGGTGTTGGGCTGTATCTAGGGTTGCCAACCTCCAGGCGGAACCTGGAGATCTCCTGCTATTACTACTGATCCCCAGACAACTAAGATCAGGTCCCTTGAAGCAAATGGCTGCTTTGGAGGGGGACTCTGTGGCATTATGCCCTCCTGTGGTACCCCCCCCTCCCCAAACCCTGCCCTCCCCAGGCTCCACCCCCAAATACCCAGGATTTCCCCAACCCAAAGCTGGCAACCAAGGACCCCGCTGGACCTCTGGAGGAAGCCAGACCAAGCCCCCTCCCCCTCCACGTCTGCCAAGGCAGCTTTAAATGGTTTCTTCCTTTAAAATAAATTGAATTTGACACTCCTATTATGGTGGATTAGCTGGGACCATCGACATAAACGGGCGCCTGTCATTTCCGTGATGTCTCATTTACTTGAGGGCCGTGGCTCTTTGCGGCCTTGGCATTGATTTCGTTCCCTAACAAGAGTTTTAAATACATCGACGCCCGAGCCAGTTTTGTTTTGTTTTTTTTGAAAGATGGAGGGTGTTAAAAAATAATGGCCCGGGGGGGGGGGGGGTTGGCACATATCTGTAATCGCCTGTTTGAATGGGTCCAAACGAACAATGACATTTTTACCTGTGCACTTTAAGAGGCAAGGAATGCAAAGAGCTCACAGCCATCGTCCCTGGAGAGGGCGGGAGCGGAACTCGTGGGACTGAGTCAGGGGCACATAGGAAGAGAAGAAGAGACTGGATTTATACCCCACCCTTCCCTTGGAGTCTCAGAGCGGCTTGCAAACTCCTTTCCCTTCCAGTTTGGTGTAGTGGTTAAGTGCGCAGACTCTAATCTGGGAGAACCAGCTTTGATTCCCCACTCCTCCACTCGCAGCTGCTGGATGACCTTGGGCAAGCCATAGCTCTGTACCAGCTGTTCTCTCAAGGACAGTTCTGGAAAGAGTTCTCTCAGCCCCACCCACCTCACAGGGTGTCTGTTGTAGGGAGGGGAAGGGAAAAGGAGTTTGTAAACCGCTCTGAGACTCCCTTGGGTAGTGAAGGGCAGGGTATAAATCCAATCTCATCTCTTCTTCTTCTTCCTCTCCCCACAACAGACACCCTGGGAGGTAGGTGGGGCTGAGAGAGCTCTTTCCAGGACTGCCCTTGAGAGAACAGCTCTGAGAGAACTGTGGCTTGTCCAAGGTCATCCAGCCAGGTGCAAGTGGAGGAATGGGGAATCAAACCCGGTTCTCCCAGATTAGAGCTCTGCACTTTACCACTACACCAAACTGGCTCTACTGACCAGGAC
Organism: Lepidodactylus listeri; assembly: GCA_029233225.1. Classification (NCBI taxonomy): domain Eukaryota; kingdom Metazoa; phylum Chordata; class Lepidosauria; order Squamata; family Gekkonidae; genus Lepidodactylus; species Lepidodactylus listeri. Next base: position 99,432,553 of record JARCFY010000011.1, on the reverse strand, counting down.
CAAACCCTGCCTAGAATGCCCCAAATCACAGATGTGAGGGATATAGACTTTAGCAGGCAAATGCACACCTAGGGTTGTGAACCCCCAGGCAGGGCCTGGAGAGAAGGTTGCCAACCTCCAGGTGATGGCTGGAGCTCTCCTGGAATTACAGCTGATCTCCAGTAGAAAAGAGCCAGAGTCCAGGAGCCCCTTAAAGACTAACAAAATTTGTGGCAGGGCAGGAGCTCTTATGTGTCATAGCTCACTTCTTCAGATACAGCTAACGAGAGTCCATCCATCTTATATATTGGAAGGTGATTTCAGATGCCAAATGACATTAGCAGGCAAACTACAGTAGCAGAGGAATGACAATAGCAGGCATGATTGGATTAGGTGTGATTGGCTGAGGGGTAGTAGGTGCAGAGAAATCAGCATTGGTAATGAGACAGGAAACCTAGGTCTCGATTCAGTCCAAGAGGATGCACTGTTGTGAGCTTCATTATCAGTTGCAATTCAGCAGTCTCTCTTTCTAACCTCCCTTTGAAATGCCTTTGTAAGAGAACTGCTACTTTTAGGTCCGCAACTGAATATCCTGGAAAGTCAAAGTGTTCCCCCACTGGTTTTTGAAACTTGTAGTTTCTAATGTCAGACTTCTATTCTTCGTTGAACGGACCGGCCTGTTTGCCCAATATAGAGGACAGTGTTCCCTCTAAGGTGAGTTAGTGTGAGCTAGCTCACAGGTTTTTAGCCTCCATCTCACACATTTCTGCCTTAGCTCAGGAAGGATGGCTCCAGAGCAAACTAATTTATGCCTTAGCTCAAATCACTTCCTCACAACTTTGCTGAGGAACTGTAGGATTGCTGTAGGATGATGTAGGATTGCCAGCCTCCAGGTGGTACCTGGTGATCCCCCACTATTACAATTGATCGCCCGATGACAGAGATCAGCTCCCTTGGAGACAAACACTTACTTTGGAGGATGGACTGTATGGCATTATATCCTGGTGAGGTTCCTCCCTTTCCCAAACTCTGCCTTCCCAAAGCTCCAACCTAAAATCTCCAGGTATTTCCCAACCTCAAGCTGGCAGCCCAGGTATAATGCCGTAGAGCCCACCCTCCAAAGCAGCCCTTCTCTCTGGAGGAACAGACCTCTGTTGCCTGGAGATCAGTTGTCATCGAGGGCGATCTCCAGGCCCCACCGGGAGGTTGGCAACCCTAGCTTCACCTCCTTTGCCAAGCCTCTTTTAAGTCTTTGGCAATGACTTTTGGAAACCTTGAGCGCGCCGTCTCCGCTTGCATCCTGGCCCTGCTTTGGATCCGGAGCAGGTTTCAAGCGCCCGGCGAGAGGAGGAAGGCCAAGGTGTTCATAAAAACCCACTCAAGCCTTGGAGGCCTTCCAGGATCGGCCAGCGGCATATTAAAACGATAACGATAGTTTACAGCTGCTAAAAGCTTATTTGTGGGAGATTCATGGAGCTGGCCGGCAGTGCGGGGGCTGTTTCTCCCACGGAGAACGGGGTTGGCCAAAGGCGAACAGAGCCGCTTATGGGAGAAACTGAGCGCAGGGAGTCAGACTGCAGTCACATGGGAAACTTAACGCAGGTATCTTGCGCTGCATTTTTCAGCGGGATTAATTAAACATGGTTTGGGGCCCAGGACTCCCCCACTAAAAATTCGGTAAGACTTGGCAACCCTACTTCAAATTCTATGATTCTACGATTCCTGGCTCACCCCCAAATCTCCAAGAATTTCCTGGCTGGGAGCTAGCAACCTGACGTGAAGCCGAGGCCAGCTCAAGGCACTGGTTTTGCCTCCCTCCCCAAAATAAGATACAACTCTGGCCTCCTCCCACTAGCCCAGTCCAAGCCTAAACCTCTGTTGGGCATAGGGATGCCAGCCTCCAGGTGGGACCTGGGGATCCACCAGAATTAAAGTTCATCTCCAGACTGCAGGGATCAATTCCCCTGAAACAAACAGACGCTCTGGAGAGTGGACTCTCTGACATTGTACCCCACTGAGGCTCCACCCCCAAATCTCCCACCCTGGAGCTGGCAACTCTTCCATCCCCGGCCAGGGGCCAGGGGGCACCTGGCCACCCTAACTGGGGGGGGGGGATCATAATTTTAATAGTCATTAATGAGCTGGAAAGGGGGGATCAGAGGTAGCAAAGTTTGCAGATGGTCGTAAATGATTTAAGGGACTTAATTGTGAAGTGCTTGGCTCGTCCATTAATGTAGCAAACTTAATAAAAGAAGAAACGATATCTGGAATTCAGACAGGTGGCTCTTATTACCGATCCATAAATGAAGGTCTCCGTAGCAGAGAGCGGAAGGGCTTTATGGCGAAGAATGTCTCTGGGTGCCAATGGAGAATTGCACATTTGCATGGGGGGGGGGGGGGGAGAGAAACTGGCCTCCTAGTCTCCCACAGACCTGGTCATAGAGTTGCCAAGGCCAGGCTGGAAAATTCCTGGAGATTTGGGAGTAGAGGCTGGGGCAAATCTCCAGGAATTTTCCAGCCTGGACTTGGCGACTCTATGAGCAGGGTTGGGAGACCACCAAGGAAGGCTCTGCAAAGGAAGGCGAGGGCCAACCATCTCTGCTTCTCACTTGCCTTGAAGACCCTTGCTGGGGTGGCCATAGTTGGTTGTGACCTGACAACGCATCCGTACGTAACCTGCTATTGTATTTCAAAACCGGGTTTTTCTTTTAAAGTGCAGTAGCACTTTTAGAGTACAGGAAGGCAACCTACACATTAAATAAATAGCAAGATAAGAACCAGCATTCCCTCCTGGCCTTTTTGCCGTGTGGAAATGGCGGCAGGTGGCTGTTTACTCTCAGACGACCTCAAACAGACCCATTTTCTTTCACGATCGGGCTGACTGCCTGTCCGAATCAACATAAATTCAGCACACTCCCTCATGGCACCCCCTCACACACCCGCTTCCTTCGGAGATTCGAATCCACTGCCAGCTCTCACTCTCCTCCAGATGATGTATTTTATTTCAGCAAAAGAAAAGATGAATGGAGTCGAGAATCGATGATCCTCCCATATTTCTTAGAGCCGGCTTCCTCCTTCAGTGTTTCAGGAGAAATATAAAAGGCTGCTCCAGTCAGTCCATTTCAGAAGAGGCCTTCTCCGCCCCCTCCCCCACCCCCCAAGGGAATTCATCACTATTGACAGCAACAGTCAAGTAATTCCTGGCATGTGTGAAAGAATCCTGATCACAGAGCAGATACCAGAAAAACGATTTTTGTATCACCCAGCTTCAAAGACAAAAGAGGCAGAAGGGTGTGGAGGGGCCGTGGATCAGTGGGAAAGCCTCTGCTCGGCATGCAGAAGGTCCCTGGTTCAATTCCCGGCATCTCCAGTTGAAAGGACCAGGCAGTAAGGTAAAGGGGAAGGTTTCCCTTGCTCGAAAGCCAGTCAAATCCGACACTAGGGATGCAGTGTTCATCTCCGTTTCCGAGCCGAAGAGCCAGCGCTGTCCGAAGACTTCTCCATGGTCATGTGGTCGGCATGACTAAACGCTGAGGCGCACGGAACGCTGTTAGCTTCCCACCAAAGTGGTACCTACTTATCTACTTGCCACTTCTTGCTTTTGAACTGCTAGGTTGGCAGGAGCTGGGGCCAGAGACGGGAGCTCACTCCGTCACGCTGCTAGTCTGAGTAGACAATACTGACCTTGATGAACTGATGGTTTGATTCAATAGAAGGGTTTAATACTGGGTTCAAGACGCATTGCAGTGAACAGCTCTATTTTTTTTTTTAACTGATTTCAGGAACTCAACTAGAACAAACTCCAGGGCCGCAGCCCTGTTTCTATAGCATGCAAACACCATACCCAGTCACACCCACCTCCCAGGACTGGGCGAGGAGGCGAGGAGCGTGGGACGTCGACGGAGTGATGCATCGCTGTAAAGAGTAAAGGGAAACCAAAACTGAAAGACAACAACAGAGAGTGGAAAGACAACAACTGAGAGTGGAAACGGAGCGGCCATTTTCTCCAGGGGAACTGGTGTCTGTCGCCTGGAGATGAGTTCTAATTCCAGGTGATCCCCAGGCCACACCTGGAAATTGGCAACCCTAATTTCGTGGCGGCTGTTTTGTGCCTGCATCCGCCCCTCTGTGTCAGAATTCCAAGTGGGCCCAGAAGTTGGGAAATGCTGGAGACCCCTGACCAAAAGGATCAGGAACTGAGACCTCTGATTCCAAACCAGTGCGGTTCACAGCCAGATGGGTGATAGCCAGATCCCAAGGAGAGAGGCCTGCTGCCACAGGGCTGCCTCTGTCCTTGAGACACACACACCCTGGCAAAGGCAGCAGCCCCCCTCCTCTCCCCACTCCTGAGAAACCCCTTGGATGAGGTCAGTCGATGGCAGGCAGTCCTATTCCCTCCCCGCATAACTCACTCCATCCCCTAGCCAGAGAAAGCCAGACTCGGAAAGCATCCTCTCCCGTGTGTGAGTCTCTTCAGGCTTTGTAATAAATTAAAGGAAGCCATAAAGGGTTCCGTCCAGCCATGAAGATTGATTCTCCTTCCTCCCCACCCTCCAGTTTCAGGGCTAGAGAAGAGGGGATGACGGGATCGTTTGTCTCTCCTCACACAGCTACTTCCTTCGGTATCTTTATGGCCAGTCTTTGGAGGGCCCCGATCCTCACTGTGCTGCACCGTCAGTATAATATTCTGATTGATTTTGATCCAGAGCTGTGTAATGGGGCCCAGGGTTTGAAGGGACAGAAACCAAACGACGAGGCCGGTTGCCATTTTCTGTCATGGAACCGAAAGAAGGGGCAGAAATCATTATTTGTGAACTGTGACTTAGAATCATAGAATCACAGAGTCGGAAGGAACCTCCAGGGTCATCTAATCCAACCCCCTGCACCATGAAGGACATTCACAAATATCTCCCACACACACACACACACACAGGGACCCCTGCTCCACACCCAGAAGATGACAAAAGACCCTCCAGGATCCCTGGCCAGACTGGCCTGGAGAAAAATTGCTTCCTGACCCCAAAGTGGCACTCCGTGCACTTAACCACTACACCAACCACTTTTCTAAACATTTGAAGCGACCCCCTTTAATCAAGATAGTTTTAGAAAGGCAGGTGATGTATTTTTGGCCAAATAATGATGAGGTCCACCCCAGAAGCTGGGGAAGCTCAAGCCAGCCCTGTCTGAGCCCAGAAAATTTAGAATCATAGAATCATAGAGTTGGAAGGGGCCATGCAGACCATCTAGTCCAACCCCCTGCCCAATGCTGGACCAGCAGAACGGCCCTTCTCTCCGGTGACGATTTCCTGGCCAGCTGAGCAGGCCTGACCTTTGCAAGAGCACCGCCTCTGCCAGCTCCGTGGAAAGGGGCCTCCTCCACAGCCTCTGAGCTGCCTTCCTTCTTTCCAGGGGGACAGGCCTGTGTCTCTCTTAAGCAGATCTCCATTATTCCTCATTAGGCCCTTTGTTCCAATCTTCCAGTCCCCAGCGGGCTCTAAATATTTAGATGCCGTGGGCCCGCATCCAAAAGTCTCTCTGCAGGGACTACTCTCGCCGTCATAGTGTAATCCCTTCGCCAGGCCTCGGATCAGGAGCCACTGGAACCTGAATGGGAGTGAATATAACCGCTTCTTCTCTCCACGTCTCGGCATCATTCCCTTGTTTGCCTGGGCTTGTTAAAAATCATAAATCAGTCTGTTCTGCTCTGTCTCCTCCCATCAAAAAAAGAACTTCTGCCTGAACAGCTGCCTGAACAGAGATGTTTGCTGGACACACACTTCGCCCTCTGCCTAGAAGCAGCAAATTGGTGCAGCCGAGTCCAGCAAACAGCGCCTTTAATCACCTCCTCTTGCTTCTCCGTCCTGGAAGCCTTCCATCAGGGTATCCTCAAGGCCCGATAGAATTGCCAGGGGGGGGGACACCTGGAGATTTTGGGGGTGGAGCCTGAGGCGGGTAGGGTTTGTAGAGGGGAGGGGCTTCAATGGAGTATAATGCCATAGTCCCCCTGCCAAAGTGGCCATTTTCTCCAGGTGAACTGATCTCTGTTACCTGAAGAACAGTTGTACATTTGGAGATCACAGGAGATGGTGATCAACCCGTACAAACTGCTGTGATATAGTTACTAGCAGGGGGGGGTTTCCGGAAAAAAAGGGTTTTTTCCAATTTTCTCCTCCTCCTCCTCCTCCCCTTCTTCTTCGGTGTAGTGGTGAAGTGCACGGACTCTAATCTGGGAGAACCAGGTTTGATTCCCCACTCCTCCACTTGTACCTGGCTGGATGACCTTGGGCAAGCCACAGCTCTGTACCAGCTGTTCTCTCAAGGACAGCTTGGGAAAGAGCTCTCTCAGCCCCACCTACCTCACAGGGTGTCTGTTGTGGGGAGGGGAAGGGAAAGGAGTTTGTAAGCCGCTCTGAGACTCCAAGTGAGTGAAGGGCAGGATATAAATCCAATCTCTTCTTCTTCTTCTTCTTCTCCCAACAAACCTGTGAGGTAAATTCAGCTGAGGGTGTGTGATTGTCCCAACATCACCCAGCTGGCTTCCATGGCAGAGTGGGGATTTGAACTCAGATCCTAGTCCAGCCTTCTAACCACTACACCCCCCCCCTTGCTTTTGTTCTTGCACATGGAGCCTTATGGCAGAAGAATGAGCCGCCCAGAAGTTTTTAACAACTCAGAGAAGTCTTGAAAATTACTCACGTGGCGAATCGATGGATCCCTTAAAAGGCAAATGATTAATCCTCCAAAATTCTGTAATTAATTGACAGCCCTCGTTCGAAATGCCCGATACAAAAGATATGATCTGCAATCCTATCTGTTCCGCTCTGTTCGTCATTCAGGCTTGAATGACAAATTGAACACTAACTCATAAACTATGGATCGACGAAGAAGGGGGTCTTCATGCCAAGGCTGAAAAATAAGTAATATTAGTAAAATCTTCAGGCCTGGCTCTTCTTTTCGAAGCTGGAAGACTGCTGTGAATGAGAAAATGGATTCTTGCAGATGGAAGCCAAATGGACACACTCGCCGGCTTGGCGTGAAAAGCATCGCTGGGAATTTCTGTAACTAATCCACTCCTAAAAGGAATATGACGTCTTGCGGATTCTTTATAATCCTGAAATACATGTTCTCCCTTCCTCCCCCTCTAAATCATTTGCTGTTCGTGCCATTAGAAATATTAACAATTAACTGGAATTTCTTACCCTGCCCTGATGTACAGAAAAGTGAAGTATATATTTACGAGCACCCTAGAGATAATTTTTGTTAAAAAGGAAAAATAATGGAATTATGACTTTTAAAAGCCCTTGCAGAATGCTGGCGTATTCCACAGGGGAAGCTGCTGAGGTTGAAATTCCAGTTTTCCCTTTAAGCAGAAGCAGCTGCCCCCCCCCCCCAAGAATACAGAGCATCACTTGCCCCAGACTGAGAGTTCCTATCTATACCTTGTGGCTAATAACCACTGATCAACCTCTGCTCCAGATGTTCATCCAATTCCCTCTTGAAGCTGTCCATGCTTGTAGCCACCACCACCTCCTGTGGCAGTGAATTCCATGTGTTAATCACTCTTTGGGTGAAGGACTTCCTTTTACCTGTTCTAACCCGACTGCTCAACAATTTCATGGAGTGCCCACGAGTTCTTGTATTGTGAGAAAGGGAGAAAACTCCTTCTTTCTCTACCTGCTCCATCCCATGCATAATCTTGTAAACCTTGATCATGTCACCCCTCAGCCATCGTTCCTCCAAGCTAAAGAGCCCCAAGCGCTTCAACCTTTCTTCATAGGGAAAGTGTTCCAACCCTTTTATCGTTCCATTAGCTCTTTTCTGCACTTTTTTCCAGTGCTATAATATCTTTTTTGAGGTATGGCAACCAGAATTGTACACAGTACTCCAAATGAGATCACGCCACCGATTTATACAGGGGCCTTATGATACTGGCTGATTTGTTTTCAGTTCCCTTCCTAATAACCCCCAGCATAGTGCTGGCCTTTTTCATTGCAGCCGCACACCGTCTCGACATTTTCAGTGAGTTATTCCGAAGCATAACGCTGTTCCAGAGGCATGCTGGGAGAGGACGTCCCAAAGCTATGTAGATCGATGCGTACCGTGTTGGTCCCAGCGGTCCCTACTGAAGGTGAAGGAGGCCTGTTCCCTTTGTTCCTGCCCATACTGGGTTCAGTATATGGGTAGACGGCCTCATGGAGATGTAGCCCCCATCATCATGTGCCGGTGAGCCGCTTCCGCAACTGGCGGGCATGGGGGAGAGGGCCAGCATGTTGCTTCTCAGCTGCAAGACGCCAGGCATTGGTTTCCTGCCTGCTTCCAGGCAGGCGCTGTCTTTCTTTCCAACCGAGCTGTCAGAATGCAGCTCGACAAGCCCTCCTGGCGCTCCACAAAATAGTCAGGATCCAGGTGTCCGCCAAGCTGCCAACAAGCCAAAGAGATGCGCTCTCGGCCAACTGCATGAACTGGAAGGAGCAAAAGACCAGAGCAAACATCAGCAGAGCAGAGCTCTCAGGGCACAACCGTAAGTTGGTTTAATGGGCACCCAGGATCAGGAGGGGGCTGTGGCTCAGGGGCAGGGAATCTGCTTGGTGTGCAGAAGGTCCCAGGTTCAATCCCCGGCATCTCCAGTTCAACAATACCGGTGGCTGGTGTCGTGAAAGACCTGAGACCCTGGAGAGCCGCTGCCAGTCTGAGTAGACAATGCTGACTTTGATGGGCCAATGGTCTGATTCAGTATAAGGCAGGTTCGTGCGTGTTTGGGGAGGGGCTGCCACTCGTTAGCAGAGCCTCTGCTTGGCATGCAGAAGGTCCCAGGTTCAATCCTCAGCATCTTTGGTTAAAAGGACCAGGCAGGAGGGGATGGGAAAGACCTCCACCTGAGACCCTGGAGAGCCACTGCCAGTCTGAGTGGGCAATACTGACCTCCGTGAGCTGATGGTCTGATTCTGTGTCATGATAGCTTTGTGAGTACACGTCACCACCTTACTAGTGCAAAATGCTGTATGTGTGATCCAGCAGGACTCTTCTTATGAACTTGGGACTCTCTGATACTAGCCCAACACTCTTAACCACTATATTACACTCATTCAAGCCCCAAGAACATCATCACCATAAGAGATTGGATTGATACCCTCCCCTTCACTATCTGAAGGAGTCTCAGAGTGTTTTACAATCTCCTTTCCCTTCCCCTCCCCACAACAGACACCCTCTGAGGTAGGTGGGGCTGAGAGAGCTCTCCCGAGAACAGCTCTGAGAGAACTTGTGACTCACCCAAGGTCGCATCAGCAGCTGCATGTGGAGAAGTGGGGAAATCAAACCCGGTTCTCCCAGGTTAGGGTCCACGCTCCTAACCACTACACCAAACTGGCTCAGAGAGGATCCTTTATGCCAGCACATGTACAAATTCTTCTGATGAGACAAACTTGGGATTCCGTGTCAGACTTCAGCCACTCAGATCTTTTCCCTGATCTCTAGCTCCCCACAAAGGAATTTCTACGACCAGCTTGGATGTAGGTATCATACTAAATTGGTACTAAAGAATGGCCTTCTTTTCCTTATATTTTTAAACCGACACTTCTAACTCTTAAAGCTGAGCAGGAGTGAACCCAGGGAAGCAAGAAAAGAAACACAGGCCGAGCAGGTGATATTCTTCAGTTGGGCTCCAAGAGGTCTGGGTTCAAATCCTCTGACTTGGAAAAGTCCTGGTGTCATGGAATTAGGGCCTGCATTTAGCCTCAGTCCTCTCTCAAAAACCTACGTTACTTTAATTTCTATAGTAAAGTATAGTTGGATCCGTGGTTCTGTTTCCCATGACATGACTTTTGCCTTTTGGAATGTTTATACATTATCAAATTCTAAACAGACAGGATATCTTGTAACAAGCTTCCTTGACTCTCTGAGAGTGTGTTCAGACAGGCAGCTAATCCCGCCATTGGCCCAGCTGTAATTTGAGCTAGATCTTTTTGATCCAGCGTTGCATGACCAGACAGCTCCCCCGTGAATTGCTTTACCACGCCTGACTCTGCGGTGGATTGTCTAGACAGCATCCACCATAAGGAGCCGTGCAGTCAGCTGTTTTTTTAAAAAAATCCTGTTTGTGCATGCGCATATGCGCCTCACCATATACTTGTTTTTCCACGCATGCACAGACTAAAATGGTAAAAGCACTGCCAGCAGTACCTTCTTCTAGGTACCATTTCAGTTAATAAAGTCGATAAAGTTTACTGGACTGTCAGAAACATAAAAGTGTTTGGATCATTTGAGCGGAGCTCTGGGGACGTCGCATGTTTAAGCGGTTAAGTGCACATTGCTAAGGCTTTTTTTAAATGGTGGCCGTTGAGGATTGTCTGGAGACCATCCCTTCAGGCTGATTGCATGCTGGTGGAACAACTAGATGAGGGAAAGTCCGCCATTGGCCCGTTGGCCAGCTTAGGACCGGACTTTCACCACTATCTTTTAAGTACAGATCCCTGACGGGGATCGACGGGCTAATCATGGAAGCGGCACAATTCCCAGATGTTGTTATCTGGACATGTACTTTAAATCCACCAGGCACTCATGCCTGGCGTGGCTCAAAAGAGCCGCATGAATGCACCCTGAATCACCCTGACTTCCTTGACCTTCCTGACCCCAGAGACTGAAAGGGCTGAGCTATGTTGTGTACATCAGGTATACATCAGATGCTTAGCTCCAGATTTGACTGACCGTTATATTAGCTCCTAGGAATGGGAAAGGGTACTTAATGTCTGAATTTAGTCTTGTTTGTTGTTGTTCTGGCCAACCACCTGTTCTGTTATGGGTCCTGGCAGAGCAACCAAGGATCTCCTTGATAGAATGACAAATGCACTGTTTATATATTGGTGTTGTGTCAAAATCTTCTGTGTTGAATACTGAAAGGCTACAAAAGTGTGTTCTGACTTAAGGATGTGTAACGGAATAAACAGAGTTTTGGTTTAGAACTACTGTCTCCCTTCCTGTCTCAATGCAATTGGGATCCCTGCCAGTTTCTCTCTATGAACACAGTGGAGATGGGAGTCCATCAAAAGGTTCCTGCACTCCTAACTTCCCCAACACCTGGAAATTTGGGGGGGGAGGGTCGCTTGGGGACGGACTTCAGTTTCTCCCAGACTCTATGGTATACCATAGACTCTATTGTATTTGTTGTTCAGTCACACAGTCGAGTCTGACTCTTTGCGACCCCATGGACCACATCACGCCAGGCCCTCCTGTCTTCTGTCGTGTTTCAGTTTGCTTAATTTCATGTTCGTTGCATCGATGACACTGTCTAACCATCTCATCCTTTGCCGTCCACTTTTTCCATCCAGGAACTCTATATCTGGATGGAAAAGGGTACATTAGGGCAGTGTTTTTCAACCTTTTTCGAGCTAAGGCACATTTCTTTCATTGAAAAAATCCCGCGGCACACCTGACAATATCTCACGGCACAGTGGTTGAAAAACACTGAAATACAAGATGAATGGGTCATTAGTTGCCTCAGCTCAAGTATTAACTATGACAGTATTACAAATACACGTAATAGCCACTCAACTTGAAACCGTAAGTTACAGATCCAAAGTGTAATGGCTCCTTCCCATAATACTGACCTGAGTTTCAGAAGAAATATAATGTGGATGTATTTTAATACTGCGATTCTGCTAAAGTTTTTCAAATAGAGAGTTTAAACTCTTACTCTTATGTGAACGGCATTCCGCTGACCATAAGTGATTTGAAGAGAAGCACAGTACACCCATTCTTCGCTGAGGGACAGCTACTGATTTGAACCCCACCCTGACAGAAACAGCTAGCTGTTACCATCAAACATATTCATGTTTACTGGAATGTCTTGGTGCAAATCACCCCCCACACACAAACACACACACACACAACCCAGGAGCCAGGCACTGGAAGAAACCAGCTTACTCTGCTGGAGGAGTGAATGCCCTTAGTACCGAATGTTCCTGTCCTCTGTATTAACATCCACAGGTCTAGCATGACTCTGATTCAGCACACGAGTCCTCCTCATTCATTTAAAACCATCTGCCGTGTGCGAGCCTGCCTCCGGCCACCACGAACTGGATGCCGCTTGAGTCCGCCGCCTCGCCCTGCTCATTCTCCAACACGCAGGCGGGCATCACCCAACTGCCGCCGCCGACACAAGGCTTGGAGGCGGCCAACATCAGCGCCAGGGCCAGAGACGGAAAAAGAGCAGCCGTGAAGCGGGACCCGCGGAGGCCCACCTCCACCTTCCGGGCTGAGAGGCCATGCAGAAGAAGACAGCTCTCACCTGGAAAGGCTCAGCTGCCCCCTCCGAGGCTTGTGGGGGGGGCGCAGACGAGCCAGGGCGTTGGCTCCATCGTGGCCAAGCGGAGGCTGTGATGGCGGGGCCCGTGGAGGGCGCCGTGTGTCTCCTGAGGAGGACCCCCCCTTCTCCTCCTCCTCCCCCCCCCCAACCACCCACCGCTTTCATGGTCGCGGCCATGTCGTCGTATCTCTCCATCTGCTCGGCCAGGCGGGCTCACTGCAGCAGCTGCTCCCGGTCGCTCATGGCTGCTGCCTCTGTCGTGGCGCTGGCAGGTCGGGTGGGCGAACAGACAGAGCCCCTCAGCACTCTCCCTCCCTCCCTCGAGTCCTCACAAGGCCAAGGGGAGCTGCGCCTCAACGGCAGCTCCCTCCTACCTCAGGCTGGCCACAGAGCATGCAAGCAGAATCAGCGAGAGCGCGCCACTGTTCTTTCTCACATGCGCAAATGCGTCCCGGAAGGTCAGCCCGGAAGGCACATTTCTTTCATTGAAAAAATCCCGCGGCACACCTGACAATATCTCGCGGCACACCAGTGTGCCACGGCACAGTGGTTGAAAAACACTGCATTAGGGTACATAATGTCTGAATTTAGTCACGTTTCTTGTTGTTCTGGCCAACCACCCTTCTGTTATGGGTCTTGGCAGAGCAACCAAGGATCTCCTTTCTAGAACGACAAGTGCACTGTTTATATATTGGGGTTTTGTGGAAATATTCTGTGTTGAACACTGAAAGGCTACAAAAGTGTGTTCTGACTTAAGGAAAGTCCCACCTGGCCCCATCTGGAGATCTCCCGCCTTTACAATTGATCTCCAGATGAGCACAATCAGTTCCTCTGGAGGAAATGGCTGCTTTGGAGGGCGGACTCTCTGGCATTATATCCTGCTGAGGCCCCTCCCCTCCCCAAACCCCGCCCTCCCCAGGCTCCACCCCCAAAATCTCCAACCTGGAGCAGGCAGCCCTAAACTTGAGGCAAGGGGGGGTCCGTTCAGACACGTTTTGGAGCCACTCCCTATTTGGCCCTGAAATTTATCACATCAGTTTGGTTTCGGGTTTGTTTAAAGACAATTTCTGTACCAGAGGAGTAAACATTTATATCAAGTGAGCGAAGGGTTTTCGGTTTAATCAAGAAGCGGCATCCATGCACTTCCCCCATAAATATTCAGTTATGGAAATGACATGGTTTTAAGTAGGTTTTCATGCCAGCCATAAATAAACATTTGTCGGAGATGAACACATACTTTCAAATCACCAGCAAGAAGTAAAGACCCAATGATGTCTGGTGACAATTGGAAAACAAAATGCATTTTATTGAGAGGCAAATGCGGTGCTACCCCATGCGGAGCCAAAGGCAAGCAAGGATTTTCAAATCGCGCTGTCTGCCTTGTTCTCCAGGTATGTTTGTTTTGCCGCAAGGCAATTCTCTAAGGCAGGGGTGTCAAACATGTGGCCCGGGGGCCGGATCAGGCCCCCAGAGGGCTTCTATCAGGCCCACAAGGGACTGGCTGTCTCCTGCTTCATCCTCCAGTTCTGCTGCTGCTGCTGCATCATAACTTGCTTTCCCAGACTCTCTCAATCGCTCAGGAGAGAGAGATAGGCAAGCTTCTGCTCCCTGCCCTGGGCTGAGGCTCCTCCCCCTCCCAGATTGCAACAGCACAGACATTTTGATGCGATAATTCAGAGCAAAAGGTGTCAGTTATCAGATGGTTAAATAAACAAAATATTGGAAGAATGGTAATGTTTCAAGCATGTTTTTATTTTAAATTTTTAAAAACCCTTTGTGTTTGTGTCCTTTATAAAGTTTATATCTCCGCTACCTGGCATTACATTTTATGACACACATGGCCCGGCCCGACAAAGTCCAATTTATTTCAAATCCTGCCCTCCATAACAAATGAGTTCGACACCCCTGCTCTAATTGGGGGGAGAAAACATTTCTGGATCAAGTCAGGCTGAGCCGGACTCGACGGCAGGATAAGGAGGGGCCTCTTGCAGGTGCTTGGTCCCAGGATGGCTCAGTTAGCCATCTCCACGGGAAGGGCCTTCTCAGCCGTGGCCCCGACCCTGTGGAATGCACTCTCGGATGACACCCGTGCCCTGACCGACTCCTTTAGTTTCCACAGGGCATGCAAAGCTGAATCATTTAGGTTGGCCTTTGGATGGTTAACCACATTTGAACTATTTTAATAGTGGTATGATGATAGTCACATATTTTAATATTTTAAAGTTAATCTATATATCTAATAGCCAAGTGTCCCCTGTGCATGCGGATATCTAAATCTGCACATCGGGGGCACCTGGGGGGCAGAGAGGTTTTCCTGCACACTTGGGGGACTCTCCAGATGTGCAGAAAAATCTTTTAAAGTTTTAAAAACTATACGGGGGATATTCAAATTCCCCCAAAAGTAAAAGAGCGTTCCCTGCACATGTGCAGAGAATGCTCTGGGAATTGTGCCTGGCAGCCATTGCCGGGGAGGGGAGAAGGCTTGGCGAGCCAGCGGACAGGAGCCACTCAGGCCTCGCCACTGGTGCTGGTGGGGAGAAGATTGGCAGGCGTGGCAGCTTGGAGCCGTGCAGGCCTTGCCGTCGGTGCCAGGAGAGAAAGGGAGAAGACTTACCTGCCGCGGCTTCCTCCTCCACGTGGAGCCCCCCCCCACACGAGTATCGCAGGTCCTCGCCTCTTGTATTTTATATTACCTTACTGGTTTTAATGTTGTAAATCACCACGAGAGCCTTCGGTTCAGCAGCAACTAAAATATCTAATAAAGAAATAATAAAGTAGGATCACACAGACGAAGTCACACCTTTGGTCAGGCCGGAGATCTCCTGAAATGACAACTCGACTCCAGGTGACCAAGGTCAATTCCCAGGAGAAAATGGCTGCTTTGGAAGGGGGACTCTGTAGCATCACATCCCTGCTGAGATCCTTCCCCAGTCTCCACCCCTAAATCTCCAAGAATTTCCCAACCCAGAGCTGGCAACCCTCCCCGTGTGAGAAGGGACCATTCAGATCGAACAAGAGGTCCCCAAGGCTGGAGATCAGAAGTCACTCGGGCCTCATGAAGAACGCAGAAACATTTGCCGTTTGGTTCTCCATATTTTTCACAAACCAAAAAGCAATCGTCAACCTGAAAAGGGTGGGGGCACTCTGATAGAGCCCATGCAAAAAGCCCCAGGAGAAGTTCCCAGCACCTCCTTTGCAGTGGTTCTCAACCAGGAGAGCGAAAGAAGATCTCTCCCTGAGACTTTGGTCTGCTTTTGATCACACAGAGTGATGGTCAGGAAATAAATACATGTTGATGGGGTCCAAACTGTGGAGAATGACCAAGAGAGAGATCTTGGAGTCGTAGTAAATAACTCAGTGAAAATGTTGAGACAGTGTGCGACTGCAATGAAAAAGGCCAATGCTATGCTGGGGGTTGTTAGGAAGAGAACTGAAAACAAATCAGCCCGTATCATAATGCCCCTGTATGAATCGATGGTGGGACCTCATTTGGAGTACTGTGTACAGTTCTGGTTGCCACACCTCAAAAAGGATATTATAGCACTGGAGAAAGTGCAGAAAAGGGCCACTAAAATGATAAAAGGGTTGGAACACTTTCCCTAGGAAGAAAGGTTGAAGCGCTTGGGGCTCTTTAGCTTGGAGAAACGACGGCTGAGGGGTGACATGATCGAGGTTTACAAGATTATGCATGGGACAGAGCAGGTAGAGACAGAGGGACTTTTCTCCCTTTCTCACAAGACAAGAACTCGGGGGCACTCCGTGATGATGATGACGACAACAACAACGAAACAACTTTAAAAAAAAAGCCCTGCACAGTCAATCAAATCTCTTTGACTACCTGGTGCTGCCCAACTGGCACCATGTCGGGGACCCCTGGTGCACCTACTATCAAGTTGTACTCAGAATCAGGACCTTCTGGGAAGAACCAGCAAACAATGGAAGCCATTGAACAGAAAACACAAACACCAGCCGCTGATCATACATCCCTGAGGCGAAACACCACACGCAGGTCCCTTAAAAGCCCAGATGAAAGGAACAGCATGACAGTCCTTGCATTAACAAAAATGGAGATCGGTTTCAGCTGACGCAATAAAGAAAGTCAAAGGAAGCCAAATGGGAGGGGTATCGTTGTGACTTTCCTGGGGTCTTCCCCCCCCCACCCCGCTCCTGGTCTTTATCAGCATCATTCAAATACCCCCAAAGTAAACTGGTTAAGAGCAAACCTGTGCGCCACCGCAACACCACCAGCTGGGATGCCCAAGTCCCTTCAGGTTGCCAACCTCCAGTACGCCAACCTCCAGGACATAGTTCCAGATGGCAGCCGTGTCGGTCTGCAGTAGAAATGGCCAAGTTCCAGCGGCACCTTCGGGACCAACAAGATCTTCAGGGTAGGAGCTTTCCAGAGTTAAAACCCTCTGTTGAAGGGAGCTTTGACTCAGAAAAGAGCCAGTTTGGTGTAGTGGTTAGGAGCACAGACTCTAATTGGGGAGTACTGGGTTTGATTCCCCACTCCTCCACTTGCAGCTACTGGTGTGACCTTGGGTCAGTCACAAGTTCTCTCCGAGCTGTTCTCTCAAGGGCAGTCCTCAAGAGAGCTCTCTCAGCCCCACCTACCTCACAGGGGTGTCTGTTGTGGGGAGGGGAAGGGAAAGGAGATTGTAAGCTGCTCTGAGACTCCTTTGGGTAGTGAAGGGTGGGGTATAAATCCAATCCCTTCTTCTCCTCCTCCTCCTCCTTCTTCTTCCCTGAAAATCTTGTTGGCTTCTGACATTCTCCTGAACCCAAATCTATCCCCCCAAGAGGCGTCTGGAGGTCTCCTGGAATTACAACTGATCTCCAGACTTCAGGGATTAGTTCCCCTGGAGAAAATGGCTGCTTTGGAGGGTGGACTGCATTATGGCTTCATACCCTACTGTGGCCCCTCCCCTCTGCAAACCCCTCCCTGCAAATCTCCAGGAAATTCCCAGCTCAGAGTTGGCAACCGTATGGGTCATGCATCACATCAGCCAGGTGCCGAAACGTCTGGGCCAGCAGTGGTCAGAAGCCTTTCATTCCCATTTACGGCATGAGCAGTACCTGAAGGTGCTGGAATGCGCGGAACACGCTTGCTGGCAGGCAGCGCCAGCGCCTACATGCCAAGCTCAGTGCCATAGCTATGTGGCCCTGCTGCCACCTAGCTTCTGCAGGCAAGCACAAGAATTCGAGAAATATTTCCCGTCCGCCGATCTCATTTAATTTCAGTTCCAGTTACGCATCTGTGGGATTATTAACCCAGCATGCCTCAAACGTGGGATATTTATTGCCACAGATAATAGATGTCTCCTTTCCCCCCTGTTTTAAATTAAAATCGCTGTTTGACCATTAGCCGGCTGTTTATAGTATCCTGCTCCGAATATTGATTTCTGCTTTTCAAAAGTCGGGCAACTTGAGAAGCAGACAGCAGGCGAGATAATTGAAGGCGCCCGTCTTGGAAACGCTGGATGCAATTCGTGGAGTCAAGTGTGGCTTCTCCCTGGGCCAAACCTGCGGAGAAAACAAAACATGGAGGGAGGCCAAAGACGGAAAATTGCCATCAAAACCTGGCATGAGTCCAAGAGGCCCGGCTTTCATTCTAAGCTGGCAGCGTTCAAATGTTACCTTCACAAGGACTCCCGCTCTGATTTTTGAAATGATGCCCTCTCCTTAAGGGCACCCACCATGAGTAGAGATGAGAAAAGCCCCCCATGAGCGATTCTGGTTTTATGATGCCCCTGTCTAGATCTATGGTGCGGCCTCATTTGGAATACTGTCCGTTCTGGTCACCATATCTCAAAAAGGACACTGCAGAGCTGGGCAGAAGTGTGGAGGAGGGCAACCAAGGTAATCCAGGGGTTGGAGCACCTTCCCTAGGAGGAAAGGCTGAAGAGTCCAGGACTTTTCAGTTTAGAGAAGAAAACGACTAAAGGGGGACATGATAGAGGTTAATAAAATTATGCACGGGTGGAAAGAGCTGAAAAAGAATTGTGTGACAGCCTGCCTGAAGAGCCAAAATAATGCATGGGGTGGAAAGAGTTGAAAAAGAATTTTGCGACAGCCTGCCTGAGGAGGTCTGGAGGACTCCCACTCTCCTGGCTTTCCACAAGCTCCATAAAACTGAATTATTCAAGAGGGCTTTTCTGTGCTGGCAACAGAGTTGCACTATACGAAACATTTCACAAAGTCTTTTGGATAAAGTATTAGGGGCTGCATAGACTACTGTGTATCGCTTGCTGAAACTAGTATCCTGCTATCGAATTTTGCATCATTTAATGTGTTGTGTTAGTATGTACACTTTGCTTCAGTTGTTTTTAGACTTCTGGTTGGTTCTGCAACGTTAATAAATAAAATAAAATAAAAAACAAAGTTTGAGTCCAGTGGCACCTTTAAGACCAACAAAGTTTTATTTAAGGTATAAGCTTCTGCGTGCACGCACACTTCTTCAGATACAGTGACTTGAATACCTTGAATAAAACTTTGTTGGTCTTAAAGGTGCCATTGAAACTTTGTTCTGCTGCTTCAGACCAACACGACTCCCCACCATAATAAATACCCATTTCTGTTTGCTACAGATCAAGCTGGGTAGCCCTGTTAGTCTGTTTGTAGCAGTAGAAAAGAGTCCAGCAGCACCTTAAAGACTAACAAAATTTGTGTCAGGAGATGAGCTTTTAAGAGTCACGGCTCACTTCTTCAGGTAAAGCTAGAATGTGAGTCCATCTGTCCTTCTGTCTTGGAGAGTGATTTCAGATGCCGAATTAAAATAGCAGGTGAAGGACAATATTATTATTATTTTATTATTTAACAGGGGTGTCGCATTTTGATTTTCCCGGGGGGGCGGGGGCTCTTGCACGCACGCCAGGAGGATGTCCCCGCCGACCCCGCCGCGAGCCTCTCCCCCCCCCCCCGGCTCCCCCATACTCCCTCCCTCCCTCTCGGGGCCATCGGGGCAACACGCCCAGCGTGATGGCGTCACCCGGAAGTGACATCATCACACTGAGCACGTTTCCAGGGCAACACTCTGGCAATCACCCTGAAACTCTATGGTGCCATAGAGGACAGGAAATTACCGGCTGGATATGAGGAAACTTTTTTTACAGTCAGAGTTGTGCCACAGTGGAATCAGCTGCCTGGGAGGTGGTGAGCTGCCCCTCCCCGGCAGTCTTGAAGCAGCAGCTGGACAAACCCTCGTCAGGGATGCTCTAGGCTGGTCCTGCATTGAGCAGGGGGTTGGACTAGAGGGCCTGTAGGGCCCCTTCCAGCTCTGCGATGCTATGATTCTATGAACCCAGTAACTCATGAGTAGCCAACGCAGTGACTGCAGACTGGGTTTTAATATGCAAGCTCGGTCTTGCTCCTGATCAGCTGTGGCATTCTGAACCAACTGGAGTCCCTTGAGTTGACTTCAAGGGCAGACCCATGCAAAGTGTATTGCAGTAGTCTAGTCTAGTCATGTCACCATGGCAAGGGTCTAGGTGGCCAGATCAGCCAAGTCAAGGAAGTGGGCCACATCTTCTAGGCTTGACAAAGTTGGAAGAGAGCATTTTTTGCAGCTGCATTGACGTGCCTCTTCAGCATGAACGCTGGATTCAGTATAATCCCTAAACTGGTAACCGAGGGTCAGCTGAGCCCCATGGAAAGTACAGAGCACAAGATCTCCCCTCCCATCGGCATCACCTCTCTCTTGTCCGGATTTTGTTTCAGCTGCAGAAAATTTCTCTCAAGGGCTTGTGAAAGCTGCCTTTCACAGCTGAGGCTAAAAGGTGGTAGTGGAAAATGCCATCAAGTTGTAGCCCACTTAGGGCAACCCCATAGGGTTTTCAAGGCAATCAGTGCTTATTTGAGAAGCTCAAATTCTTTGCATCTGTGAAAGATCTTCATTATCCTGAATGCTTTAAAAAGAAAATTATGTTAAGCTTTTGGAGGGAATACAGAATAAAGAAAAGGGGTAAGGGGAAAGAATAAAAGGTAAAATTATCAAGATATAGTATAGGGGGCATTTTTTTGCAAATATAAAGGACAATCCTTGATTCAAACACTTGAATTTTTAGGAAAATTATATAGTGTTATAACTTTAAAAACCACTATAACAACTAGTGTTCCCTGTAAGCTGAGTGAGTGTGAGCTAGCTCACAGTTTTTTAGCCTCCAGCTCACACATTTTCGCCTTCACTCAGGAAGGACGGCTCCAGAGCAAACTAATTTATGCAGCAGCCAAATCGCTCCCTCTCAACTTTAATGCTAGTAGCTCACCAAGTAGAATTTTTGCTCACAAGACTCCACAGCTTAGAGGGAGCATTGATGACAACCTACTCAACATTCTACCATTTTCTCATAATATAGTAACATTTTTATCCTATCTTATCAATCTTATCAGTTATATAAATTCTGAATAACCTCATAAAAATGTGTGTATAATTTTAACATAACAGTTTGTGATAACAATCATATGAAATAAAATACCTCTAATATTTCATACTGAAAATCATATTATATAAACCATTCAACTGCATGCCTGCCAAGATTGGTTATAGTAATCATAGAAAACTCACCAGTTATTTTCAAATTCTTCTTTTGGTCTCTGATTAACGAAGTTTGTCAGTTTTGCCATAACAGCATATTCTTGCATTTTATCATTATCCTGAATGCTCAATTTACTGCTCCCCCGCCTCTAACTGTATGAATGGACTGGTAACTTCCATTTCATTGTATCTGAAGAAGTGTGCATGCACACGAAAACTTAAGACCTTGAATAAAACTTTGCTGGTCTTAAAGGTGCCACTGGATTTTGTTCTAGGAGACTCACCTGAATCTTATTTCTGCCCCTTCTGTACTGACCTCTGCTGGCAACCAGGAGGCACAGCGCAAACTATCTGCTGCATTTGCCCCTTTGGCCAGCAGGGAGCAGCAAAGGAGCCATAACTCACAGAAAGAAATGCAAAACTGAAAACTCTGAGCAGCCATTATTCTCTGAACACAAGGTGGGGAGGGACGCTAACAGCACCCTGCTGGATTAGTCCAAAGTGGTCCATGGAGTGCAGGGGCCCATCTTAAGATGTGGCCAACCACCAGGTCATAGATAGGCAGGTTTTCTTCTCCTGTTGCCTCCTAACACTGGCTTTCAGAGGTGGACTGCCTCTGGCTATGGAGGCTCTCCTTAGCCGCCATAGCAAGCAGCCCACTGATGGTCCTGCTTTCCATGAACCTCAGAGCTGTGTCTCTCAAAAGCTCATACCCCAAAAATATTGTAGGTCTCTAAGGTGCTACTGGACTCAAATCTAGCAATCCCCTTTTAAAGTAATCCATATCAGACCGCCAGCAGCCATCGCGGCATCCACCCAATTGCAGTTCCCACTATACTGGAGTCCTGCTTCTGACACGCCCTCCAGGGCAAGTGATGGCTCTCTCTCAAGGCCATCCCTTCCCCTCGCCTGCATTAGTTGTCCCAGGGCAGCTGCAAAGTTTCCCAACTCCAAATTGATAGATTCAGGTGAGTAGTCGCGTTAGTCTAAAAACAACAGAACAAAGTTTGAGTCCAGTGACACCTTTAAGACCAGCAAAGTTTAAATCAAGATATAAGCTTTTGTGTGCATGCACACTTCTTCAGATACAATGAAATGGAAGTTACCAGTCCATACATACAGGCAGGCAGAGGATGAACAGCCAATTAGCATACAGCTGCATGCACGGGAAAGTTTATACCCAGAATAAATCTTTGTTGGTCTTAAAAGGTGCCCCTGGACCAATATTCCACCTAAACTGTGGAGGCTTGTGAGCAAAAATTCTACTTTGTGAGCTCCTGGCGTCAAAGTTGTGAGGGAGCGATTTGGCTACTGTATGACTGAGTTTCCTCTGGAGCCCTCCTTCCTGAGCGAAGGCAAAAATGTGTGAGCTGGGGGCTAAAAAACTGTGAGCTAGCTCACACTAACTCAGCTTAGAGGGAACGCTGCCCTGGACTCAAACTGTGGAGATCTGGGGGGATGGAGGCTGGGAAGGGCAGGGCCTGAGGAGGGGCCTTTTCAGTAGTGCTGCCTTGCCTTTGGAAGGGTCTGCCCCTCCTGGAAGCTTGCGTGCCTCCCACCCCTTTAGTCACTAGGCTGAAACATCTAGGAGGGGGTGCCAATCCCAAGTCGGGAAATTCTTGGCGTTTTAGGGCTACAGCCCACCGGGGGACCAAAATTGGGCATAATGCCATAGAGTCCACCTTCCCAAGCAGCCACTGTCTCCAGGTGAGAAAATCTGTCCTCTGGAGACCCCAGGTCCCACCTGGAGGTTGGCAAAGACAGGTCGGGGGAGCCGCTTCTGTGACTGGGGGGGCGAGGGGGGGGGGCTTCCGAATCCGGCTGCGCTGTACCGGCTCGTTCTTCCAAAGCTCGCCTCCCACCCCCAGGGCTCAAATGCGACTCCTCTGGAGCCACCCGGTTGGGGAAACTGAAGGAACGGAGAGCGGCCGCAAAGAGCCGGGAGTTCCTCCGCCGCCTCCGCGCGCCTCTCGCCTGGCCCCTGCTGGAGAGCGGCGGGAGTGCGGGCGGAGGGCGCGGCAATGGCAGGCTTCCACCAGGAGGAGGCGGCCGAGAGGCGGGTCCGGCAAAGGCCGGCTGGGGGAGCCGCTTCGGTGACCGAAGGGGGGGGGGGGTTCTCCCGGAGCCGGCTGCGCTGTTCTTCTTGCAAAACTCGCCTCCCACCCGCAGGACTCAGATGGGACTCCTCTGGAGCCCCCCGGTTGCGGAGACGGAAGACACGGAGCTCGGGCGCGAAGAGCCGGGAGTTTCCTCGCCGCCTCCGCTCGGCTGGCGTCGCGCTCTCGCCTGGCCCCTGCTGGAGACGGGCGGGACTGCGGGCGGAGGGCGCGGCAATGGCAGGCTCCCGCCGGGAGGAGGCGGCCGAGAGGCGAGCCCGGCAATGCGCGGGGGGGGGACGGGGGTGCCGGACCGGCCAGGCAGCCCCTGAACCAGCCAGAGGAGCCCCCCATCCTTCTGCGTGTCTGCCCCCGTCCTCCCCGGGGCGTTTCCGGCTGGAAAGGGGCTCTGGGTGCCTGTGGGGGTCGGGAGGCTCGCCGGAGTCTTGCTGGCCAGCCGCAGCCGCGGTCCCGGCTGGAACGGGCGTGTTAGAAAGGGGGTTTGTTTCTGGGTCGGTGGGGGGTCCTCCCTCCCCGGTTTTCCAAAAGGGGGGGCCACCCCCCTCCCTCTCTCTCCCTCCTCCATCCTGCTGAGGGCCGGTGTGCTTTTTTCTTCCCCGCGGCCCGGGCGGGGGGAAAAGGAGAGTCCGTGTCTCGCTGTCTTGCCCAGGCTACGCGGCAGCGGCTATTCACAGGCGCGGTCCCACTACTGATCGGCACGGGAGTTTTGACCTGCTCCGTCTCCGACCTGGGCCGGTTCACCCCTCCTTGGGCAACCTGGCGGGCCCCGGCTCCCCGCGGCCCGCCATATTGATGCCGAACTTAGTGCGGACACCCGATCGGCATAGCCCGCTGCGGCCCAGAACTCCTGAGCTCACGCGATCCGCCGGCC
Source organism: Lepidodactylus listeri (assembly GCA_029233225.1). Classification (NCBI taxonomy): domain Eukaryota; kingdom Metazoa; phylum Chordata; class Lepidosauria; order Squamata; family Gekkonidae; genus Lepidodactylus; species Lepidodactylus listeri. Next base: position 99,408,752 of record JARCFY010000011.1, on the reverse strand, counting down.
TCAGCCTCCCCGGCAGCCGGGATTACAGGCGCGCGCCACCGCGCCCGGCTGGGGGACAGCAGCCAACCGGCGCCCTTATGCCAGCCGCCGGTGACGTCACGGGAGGAGCCGGCCCGACTCCGCCCCGCCCCTCCCCGGCGCCTGCGCCCTGGGCCCCTTCCTGCCTGCCTGCCTGCCTTTCCTTTCCCTTCCGCCGCCGACCGCACCGCACCGCCGCCGACCGCGCCACCATGGGCCACCAGCAGCTCTACTGGAGCCACCCCCGGAAGTTCGGGCAGGGGTCCCGCTCCTGGTGAGGGGGGCGAGGGCCGGGCGGGGGGGCGCGGGGGCGGGGGCGGCGCTCTCTCTCTCTCTCTCTCTCTCGCTCTCGCTCACCCACGTGTCTCTTCCCCCCCCCCCAGCCGGGTGTGCTCGAACCGCCACGGCCTGATCCGCAAGTACGGCCTCAACATGTGCCGCCAGTGCTTCCGCCAGTACGCCCGCGACATCGGCTTCGTCAAGGTGCGCCCGGGAAAGACCCGCCTTGGGGGGGGGGGGGCGGGAAGAAGGCGCCGGGGGGGGGAGCTCGCCTGTCTCACCTGCCTCACCTGCCTTCCCCCCCCCTCCTTCCTCCAGATGGACTGAGCGCCTGAAGACGCTCCGGGAGCCAGGACGGAGGAGCCGGAGGCCGCCCCAGGATGGACGAAGCGCGCGGGGGGGGGGGGGGGGAGCCGGGCCTGCAGACAATAAAGAGGCCTGGAGTGAGCCCGGTGCTGCTGGTCGCCTGCTGCTTCCTTGGGGACGGGCGGGCGGGGACTGTTGGTGGGGCCCCTCAACCCCCCCCCCAGGCCAGGAGGGGGCCGGATGGGCTCCCAGAGACCTCCAGGCCCACAGGCCCCTGTTCCAGCCGCCCGGTGGGCTCGCCCTTCTCTCCCCATCTTGCCGGAGGAGGCCGTTAATCCACCCCCCCGCCCCTCCCCCGGCTCCATCCATCTTTTCCTGCCCTGGCCCCGGAGGGGGGGGGAGCCAGTGGGGAGTGGCAAAGGCCCCTTGCCTAGCTGAGAAGTGGTTCGATCTGCCTCCCCCATTTAGAAGCAAGCCGCCCCCTTATAAGGCCCTGGGGGCGCTGGCCCTTTCCTGGTGGTGGTGGTGGTGGTGGTGGTGGTGGGGAGGGGGGCGGGCACGGGCTGTTTCACTGCTTCCCCCCCCCCACACACCCCTACTGCAGCACTGCTCCGGGGAGCCCTTTGGGGGAGGAGGGTATGGTGGACTGCAGGAGAAAGGGGGAGGGAGTTGGGCTTCACTAACACAGAGAGTGAGTCAAATGTAGAATCCGCTGCCAGAGGATGCAGTGATGGCCACAGGGATAAACGTTCTTTGAAAGGGGATTAGAGCGATTCACGGAGGAGAAGTCTACCAGCCCTGGTGACTGAGGGGAACCTCCACATTCAGAGGCACTAAGCTGCTGAGTCCCAGGGCCAGGAGGCGACATCAGGGGAAGGCCTCGGCCTCTCTGCCCTGCTGTTGGCTCTCCAGGGGACCCAGTTGGTCACTGTGTGAGACGGGACGCTGGACTACACAGACCACTGGTCTGATCCAGCAGAGCCCTTCTCATGTTCTTAAGCCCAGATCTATTCCCAGGTAGCTTAACCCAGCCTAGAGCCAGCAGGTAACACATCGCCCCTGCCCTGTTTCTTTCTGCTGGAAGTCTTGAGCGCAACTCCCATTTACATCGAATACGCTCTCACTCCTTTGCTGCCACTGCTGTGCAGTTGATGGGGTGGGCTTCGGGCTTTCTTGCCATCTGGTCACAGCTGACTTCTGGTGACCGTGGGCGGTTTTCAAGGCAAGAGACCTTCAGAGGTGATTTCCCACTGCCTGCCTCCATGTCACGACCCTGGTATTCCTTGGAGGTCTCCCTTCCCAATGCTTGCCAGGGCCTACCCTACTTAGCTTCAGAGAGCTGACGACATCAGGCTAGCCTGGACCGGGTGGTTTGAAGGGAACATGTCCTGAACTTAGACTGCCATGCAGCACTTAACAGGCTTCTTGCCAAAGTGACAGGCCTCCAAGGTAAGTCTGGAACAAATACAGAAAGGGGAAATTTAGGTGCTTTAATTACTGAGAGAACCCAAGTTGCAAGATAAAGGTATTTGACATGAGGCACTGCTTTTAAGGAGCCCCCAGACAGCTGTCTGCAGTTCCAGGGCCTATGTGATGGTTGCCCATGCTGAATCCCAGAGAAGAAATAATTACAGAGGGCTGGAGGGGAGATGGCCCCCTGTCCCTTGCTGCATTGGGTGGATGTCGGGTGACTCGTGGTGTTCCAGGAGACCAGGCCCTACGAGGGAAGGCTGAGGGACCTGGCAATGTTCAGGCTGGAGCAGAGGTTGAGGGAGACCTGATTGATCTCTTGACATCTTTGAAGGTCTGTCACAGGAGGGCAGGTGGCAGAGGGTGGGACTGGCAATAGTGGGTTTAAGTTACGGGTGGGAAGGGGAAAAATTGTTTACAATCGGAGTAATTCAGCAGTGGATTGGGCTCCCTGGGGAGATGGTGAGCTCCCCCTCCCTGGCAGTCTTCAAGCTGCAGCTGAGAAACGCTTGTCAGGGGTGCTCTCGGCTGATCCTGCACTGAGCTGGACTAGATGGCCTCTGAATCTAAGGAGCCAGGCAGACCTTGGACTTGCAGAAGCCTGGAGCTTGGGAGGGATCATTCAGCAAGGGCGCCAAGCAGGAATCCAAGCATTGATTTGGAGAACAATCCAGAAAGGATCTTCGGGGGGCAGAGCACATGGAAGAAATCGGGGAGTGGGATGCGAGTCAAGAAGACCCCAGGGTCCAACGACCTGCTTCCTTTCCCAGCTGAGTTGGGGCCGAAATGATTGAGAGGGATCTTCTTGTCTTGTGCTGCTCCTGGAACGCCTGCTGCTCTTTCCGCCACAGTGTGGTGGTCTCCTCCACCTCTCTGCTTGCTTGCTTGTAGGGGCTGCCAACCAGGGTTCCCTCTAAGCTGAGTCAGTGTGAGCTAGCTCACAGTTTTTTTAGCCTCTGGCTCACACGTTTTTGTCTTGGCTCAGGAAAGATGGCCCCAGAGCCAACTAATTTACGCAGTAGTCAAATCGCTGGCTCACAACTTGAATGCCAGTGGCTCACAAAGTAGACTTTTTGTTCACAGGACGCCACAGCTTAGAGGGAGCGTTGCAGTGCCGACACCCCTTTTTCTTTCTTTGTGAGTCTGGGAAGTTTTATTGCCACCCGGGCACATTCCCCTCCACTGCTTTGCCTCGATTTCCCCAGGACCTTTGGGAGCTCTGCCTAAGTCCCCAACACAAAACTGGATCACAAAACTCTCAACGTCCCCTACCCACCTTCGCTGACCGAGGACAGGAAACCTCTTGCTGGACTTGGACTATCCGTTTCCTTTCTCTTAAAACTCTTCTCTCCCCTTTAAATCCCTCACCCTCCACCCCTCGTGGCTGTGCCCAGCACTGAATTCTGGCTCTTTCATTTTCTCTCAGAACTTCATATGCAGTGAAATGCTCAGTTTCACTGTTCTTGCACTTGAGTGCTTTTTCAATTCCTGTACCCCCTGTATTTCCCTAAATAAATTCTAAAGCGTGTTTTGGAAAAGCTTTTGTTTTGTGGTTACTGGCTGTGTTTTAAAGGCGCTTCAAGCTTGCTTGCCCCTTGTCCAGATGGGGCCTGGGAAGGGTGGAGTTTGGGGAAAGGGCTTAGTGGAGATGCAACATCTGCCCTCTGAAGCGGCCATTTTCTCCACAGGCGCTGATCTCTGTAGTATGGGGATCAGTTGTAAGTCTGGGAGATAACCAGGGCCCACCTGGAAAGTGGCGAGCCTACTGCTCCATCTTCAACTCCGGGCATATTTGTAGTCTTTGGGCACCTTGGATACCAGTCAGACGTCATTCCAGCATAGGCTTCTGTGGATGAGAGCCTGCTTCATCAGATGCATGCAGATGGATCCACGCTGGACAGACTTCTATACAAGGTGATCCATAGAGCTGCCATAACTCAGAAGTGACTTGATGGCATTTAACCCACACACATGCTTTTTAAAGGATAATGTAACTCAGACTTCTTTTTTGGAGAAAGAGTTTCAAATTTTATAGATGGCAGGGTCAAAGGGCCACGAAATGCAGGAAGTACAGGGCGAGATGTAATCAAGAAGCAGCCCAGAAAAATAACATCTGCTAATGCGAGGCCCTTTCCATCCCTGTCACGCTTCCCTGCCTCCCCACTAATGATGCAGCCCACCAAAATGCTGCTCCTGGGAGATGCTCCCCCTCCCCCCAAGAACAGCAAGAGGGGCAAATCAGAATTCTGCAGAAGGAGGGGGGGGGAAACAGATTACAATTAGTCCCCCTTCTGTTCACGGGAATTATAGCCTGGATCCAATCACAGTGCTAATTACCTAGCAACAGAAACCAATCGATTTGTCTCTCTTCCCCCAGAATACTAGAACTCGAGGGCGTCTTAATGAAGCTGATGGGCAGTAGGTTCAGGACAGACAAGAGGAAATACTACTTTAGACAGAAAGTGATTAAAATGTGGAACACGGGGCTTGGGGAGGAGAGGTACTTCAAGGCCATAGAACCCACCTGCCAAAGTGGCCGTTTCCTCCAGGTGAACTGATATCTGTTGCCTGGAGATTAGTTGTAATAGCAGATCTCCAGCCTCCACCTGGAGATTGGCAACCCTAACAGCAGGGCATAGAGGCTGAGGCCTTTATTAGCATATCAGCCCTGCTGGATCAGACAAGTTGCCCATCAAGTCTAGGATCCCACCTCACACAGTGGTCAACCAGTTCTTCTGGAGGGCCAGCAACAGGGCAGAGAGGCCAAGGCCTTCATATGAACATCAGATGAGTGTAGGGAAGATCTGAGGCTGGTATGCTAGCCGGTCAAAGTCCATGCTTCTCCCCCCTCCCTGCTACACAATGAACAATGGCAAATCCCTTTGGCTACTGGCAAATCCCTTTGGCAAATAACAGACTATCTCCTCATGTTAAAATCCTTATAATGATTCTCTCACTGTACTGTGTATTGAATGCTGACGTAGCTGTCTGTAAGTGTGTTGCAAGAATGTTAGCAGGCTTGAAATAAACCACGACTGCTCATGTTGAGGAGACTTGGGTTGTTCTCCTTCCAACTCACTTGTCTCGTGTGCAAGTCCTTCATCTGGCGCCCGAACAGGGACATGTGAGAGGGTCACACTACGACTCATCAGCGCCTGGCATAGGCCCCTTGAGTGCACTCGTTTTCGTCGTCGGGACTCCACGACCCCATCAACTGGTGAGTATGGGGGGAACTTTAACACTCCCCCAAAAGCAGCATGCGAAGGAACTTAGGTATTTGATACAGGCTTGTGGCGGGTCTGCAACCCTGTCTCAAATACAGACTCTTTTGAAAATCATCGAAAAAGAGTGCCCCTGGTATCCTCTTGAGGGATCTCTACAACTATACCAATGGGAAAAAATTGGAAAGGTTCTTCACTCCCCCCCGAGGGCAGCAGTGGAGATGCTGTATGTCTGGCGTCAGGCTCGACATGCAGTAGAGATGCATGACCCCGTGCAGGCAAAAAAGAAATTAACTGACAACCCTCCCCCTTATTCGGTCTGTCAGGTGGCCGCCCCATTGCCCACTGTTCCCAGTCCTCCAGCTGGACAGCCTTCAGCTCCAATGGCCCCCACTTGTAATTCAACCGGGGGACCAGCCAACCGCCCAGGGAACCTGGTCCGCCAGGTCCTTGAGGCAGAGATGGAGCGTGGGAACGCTGATTTGGAAGATCTTACTGAGATGTTAAGTCTCTGTCCTGTTCACTATACTGGTCAACAGGACGCCAATGGCCACAACATTGTGGAGTACAAACCCCTGCCTTATAACTTGCTTATGGAACTCCGCAAGGGGATCCGGGACATGGGTCTTAGCAGTCCCTATGTCCAAGGGCTTTTAGAGGCCACCATGAGAAATCATCTCTTGGTCCCAGAGGATTGGAAAACCACCATACGTATGCTCTTAACTCCAGCACAGTATGTGGTATGGGACAGTGAATATCAGCAGCAATGTCAGATCCGGGGTCTTCAGTCTGGAGGGCAATACACAGCCGAGCAACTCTATGGATGTGGTCTTTTTGCCCCGGTAGATCAGCAAATTGTTCTACCTGAGGCCACTCTTCGGGTCTCCTCTGAGTGTGCTTTTCGTGCATTGCAAAAAGTCCCACCTACTGGCACTCCCTTGCAGTCCTTTTCCTCCATTCGCCAAAAGGCAACTGAGCCCTACCCGGATTTTATTAATCGCCTGCAACAAGCATTAAAGCGCCAAATTGACAACATAGAGGCACAGGCTGAATTAATGCAAAAATTGGCCAAAGAAAATGCAACTGCCGAGTGCCGCCGGGTTATACAGGGTCTCGGAAGGAATCCCAGTCTTTCAGAAATGATTCAGGCATGTCAAGATGTTGGGGGGCCTGCTCATCAGGCTGGTTTATTAGCAGCAGCACTTCAGAAAGGCCAAAAGCCCCAAGGAAAGTGTTTCAATTGCGGGAGAACGGAGTATTTTTGGGCAGAATGTCGGGACCCAGGGGGTGGGAGGACACCAGGCAGCTCGCCAAAGCGCAGCATTTATCAGCTGCACCCTTTTGTGTTGCCAGTCCATGTCAACCTTTGGGGCAGAGATTTACTTTCCCGGCTTGGAGCCACTTTAACTTTTGATGGCTAACTCCACTGCCCTGCCCTTGCACTGGCTCACAGACACCCCAGTAGGGGTGGATCAGTGGCCACTGCCACAGGATAAGCTCACTGCTCTGGAAAGTTTCGTGAATGAGCAGTTAGCTGTAGGCCATATTGAGATTTCCTCTAGTCCATGGAACACCCCTGTTTTTGTCATAAAAAAGAAAAGTGGTAAATGGCGACTTCTGCATGATCTGAGAGCAGTGAACGCCTGCATTCAGCCCATGGGCTCCCTGCAATATGGCACGCCCAACCCAAATTTAATTCCAGCTGATTTCCAACTGTTTATTATTGATTTGAAAGATTGCTTCTCTACTATTCCCCTGCATCCGCCAGACCAGCAGTGCTTTGCATTCACAGTCCCGGTGTTAAATCATTCACGCCCTACTAGACGCTTTCAGTGGACTGTCCTTCCTCAAGGCATGCTAAATTCACCTTCTCTTTTGTCAGCATTTTGTTGACACAGCTCTCAAATCCTTTTGTCTGGCTCATCCCTTGGTTCCCCAGCTCACTTTTCCAAGCCCCTAACCTTGGTAGCTCTGCTCTGTTCACAGGGCGGGCAGCACATCTTAGAACGTGCTGGACAAGATTTAGTAAAAATAGTTTTTCTTTTTTCTAAGCAAGATTTTGAAACTTCTTCTGTCGTATCTCTTTCTAATCTCATTTCTGATTCACTGTATGTAGTGAAGCTGCTTACTTTTCTTCTAGGAGCTCACCTGGCTCTGCGCATAGACTCTAATCTGCTTAGCTTGATTCTCACTTTGCAAAAGCTGTTAGCTAGCCGCACTCAGAAGTTTTTTGTTGCCCACTTTAGAAGTCACAGTTCCCTTTCTTGGTCTCTCACTGAGGGCAATTCTCAAGCTGATGCTGCTGTACACTTGCTTTTCTATGATTCCACTGAAAATCACCTGGTTTGTCCTCAGAATGTTTGTGCTCTGATAGCCAATTTTAAACTTTTTCTCTCTCTGAAGCACAGCGCATTGTTTCTGCATGTTTCTATTGACACCTATTGTTATCCATGTAACCCCTCAGAGGGGTGCAATGGCAAATTGCTCTGGCTAACTTTGTGGGGGAAACTGCTTATCATCTCCCCCCTCCTCACTTTACTCTGATGCAATCTGTACCCTGTAGCCTGATCTAAACAAATAAAAATAGGGGAATTTTCCCCTCCTTACCAACAGGCTGTGGCCTGAGTTTTATTTACTGTTAATCAGCTTAATGTTACCTCTGGAGCTGATCATGCCTCACAAACTGCTTTTTGACCGACATTTTCAGTCTGGTCCACCTTTGCCCCGTCTTCTGCTAATGTATTGGGCTCTGCCAGATCGAACCTGGCTGGGTCCGGTCCCTTTGCTAACCTGGGGGAGAGGGTATTCTGTTTTGTCTCCAACAGGTCCACTGTGGGTTCCTGCAAAGTGTGTTCGCCCCAGTCATGGCATGGCACAGCATCAACAGCGCCCATTCCGGCAGCCCCGGCAGAGGGCACCTCCAATAACCTGGGGAGCTGTCAAGCAGACCACCAACAGAGTGCAGCGCCTCCTGACGGAGCAGGGAAAGGAACAGACCCCAGAGAATCTTTTTGCTGCAATTTGTGCGGTTATAACTGCAAATTCTACTCTCACCATTCTGTTTTGCCTTTGCTTGCCCTCCCTCCCGCTGGGGGGAGCTGTGAGCCTGCTGCCAACGAACCCCTTTTCTAGGTCACACAAAAATCTGTGGGAGGGTTTGGCAAGGAGTGCTAATTTAAGTTCTTTCTGTTTGAAGAATGGCCGGTCAGCCCAAGGTCTGTTGACCAGCTGTGCCATTCCTGTCCGTACCCCTCTGGAGGTTTTAACGAACCTTTCAGCCCTACCCCATGCCACTTATACCGGGTGTTTTCTGGCAGACACCTTAAACTGTGCCTTCGGGTCCACTTTTCACCAGTGGGGACCACAGTCTTCTTGGGTCCCAGCTGGTGGACTTGAACTCGCTACCCCTCGTGTGATTTCCCCAAATGGAACCATGTGTCTTCATGTCTCATCTGGTGACGCCTGTCGAGGCAAGCCAGAGTGTGTGGATTTGGGAAAAAACTATTCTGTCTGGGACCCTAACTGTGCAGCCAAGTTGGGATTCGGGAGGGACACTAGTCAACACAAGCACAGTTATACCATGCTCCCCGAAGGGTGGTTTTTCACCTGCGGATGGAAAACCTTCAACTACATCCCCGCAAATCTCCCAAGAACCTCTTGTTGCATTAGCCGCCTGGTTGTAGCCTTGCCTTCTCGTGAGCAGCTGAATGGCACCTACCCTGTGCCTCCTAGCAGCCGGCGGCGACGGGAGGCCGCCCCCCTCAACGAACAGTGTAACCCTTCCGTTGGGCTGTTAAGCCAAGCCTTGGCCGCCTCTCTTGTAGGGATGCCTGCTTTGACTGTTATTAACCACCGTGCCCTACTGCCATAGCCTGCAACCTTGCCAAGACCATCAAGGGCTCTCGGGCTCTGGGACTGTTAAATGAGGAACAAGCCGTGCTGCGCCAGGCCACGTTGCAGAACCGCGCAGCAATTGACTATTTGCTCTTGTTACACCATCATGGTTGTGAGGAACTGGACGGTATGTGTTGCTTCAATCTCACTGACAACTCCAAGGCGGTCCATCGTCAAATCCAGAATCTGCATGCCCTGGCAGAGTCCATCAAACAAGACATCCTGCCTGCCTGGTGGGCAGCTCTCTGGAGCTGGATCCCCACTGGGTGGTTGGGCCAGATTATTCAATATTGTGTGTTGTTTGCTGTATTGGGAATTGTATTTTGCTGTGGTTTACAATGTCTCTCTAGCCTGTGTCAACTTTGCCGCTTAGCTACCCCAAAGAACTTCGCCTACCCCATGATAACTTTCGGCGACCCACAGACCAGGTTCTGGACAGATCTCTTTGACGACACATCGAATGAGAGATCTGATACAGAGACCTGGGCTGGACACCCCCCCTTGCATTAAAAAACAAAAAAGAGTGGGATGTAGGGAAGATCTGAGGCTGGTATGCTAGCCGGTCAAAGTCCATGCTTCTCCCCCCTCCCTGCTACACAATGAACAATGGCAAATCCCTTTGGCTACTGGCAAATCCCTTTGGCAAATAACAGACTATCTCCTCATGTTAAAATCCTTATAATGATTCTCTCACTGTACTGTGTATTGAATGCTGCCGTAGCTGTCTGTAAGTGTGTTGCAAGAATGTTAGCAGGCTTGAAATAAACCACCACTGCTCATGTTGAGGAGACTTGGGTTGTTCTCCTTCCAACTCACTTGTCTCGTGTGCAAGTCCTTCAGATGAGCCCTGCTGGATCAGACCAGTGAGGGTCCCTCTAGTCCAGCATCCCGTCTCACACAGTGGCCAGCCAGTTCCTCTGGAGGACCAACAACAGGGCACAGAGGCCGAGGCCTTCATAAGAACATCAGAAGAGCCCTGCTGGATCAGACCAGTGAGGGTCCCTCTAGTCCTGCATCCCGTCTCACACAGTGGCCAGCCAGTTCCTCTGGAGGACCAACAACAGGGCACAGAGGTCGAGGCCTTCATAAGAACATCAGAAGAGCCCTGCTGGATCAGACCAGTGAGGGTCCATCTAGTCCAGCCTCCCGTCTCATACAGTGGCCAGCCAGTTCCTCTGGAGGGCCAACAACAGGGCACAGAGGCCGAGGCCTTCATAAGAACATCAGAAGAGCCCTGCTGGATCAGACCAGTGGTCCCTTTAGTCCAGCCTCCTGTCTCACCCAGTGGCCAGCCAGTTCCTCTGGAGGGCCAACAGCAGGGCAGAGAGGCTGAGGCCTTCCCCTGATAAACACAGAAAAAGAGCCCTGCTGGATCAGACCAGTGGTCCATCTAGTCCAGCACCATCCTGTCCCATACAGTGGCCAACCAGTTTGCCTGGAGAACCAACATGAATCTCTGATCTCTGAAAGCTGCCTATACCAGTGGCCATCATGATGTCCTGTGTAAAATGTATTTCCCTTTGTCCATCCTGAATCCACAGCCCATCAACGTCACTAGATTTCCTCAAGCTCTAGTATTTCAGGAAAGGCAGAAAAAGTTCTTTGTTGACTGTCTCCACCCCTTGCATCATTTGATAAACCTCTGTCATGTCCCCCATTAGTCGTCTCTTTTCTCAACTGAAAAGTCCCAAGACTTTCCAGCCTTTCCTCCTAGGGAAGGTGCTCCAAACCCCTCATCATCTTAGTTGCCCTCCTCTGCGCTGTTTTCCAGCTCTGCAGTGTCCTTTTGGGGGTACAATGACCAGAACTGTACACAGTATTCCAAATGAGGCCACACGATAGATCTATACAGGGGCAAGTGCGCAAACTCTAAGTTAAGTGCGCAGATTCTAATCTGGGAGAACCAGGTTTGATTCCCCACTCATAAGAGCAGAAGAGAAGCCAATGTTGGATCAGGCCAAGGGCCCATCCAGTCCAACACTCTCTGTCACACAGTGGCCGAAAACACCAGGTGCCTTCAGGAGGTCCAGCAGTGGGGGCAGGACACTAGAAGCCCTCCCACTGTTGCTCCCCCAGCACCAAGAATACAGAGCATCACTTGCCCCAGACCGAGAATGCCTATCTATACCTTGTGGCTAATAGCCACTGATTTACCTCTGCTCCAGATGTTTATCCAGTTCCCCTTGAAGCCGTCCATGCTTGTAGCCGCCACCACCTCCTGTGGCAGTGAATTCCATGTGTTAATCACTCTTTGGGTGAAGAAGGACTTCCTTTTATCTGTTCTAACCAGACTGCTCAGCAATTTCATGGAGTGCCCAAGAGTTCTTGTATTGTGAGAAAGGGAGAAAAGGACCTCTTTCTATCCCATGCATAATCTTATAAATCTTGATCATGTCACCCCTCAGCCGTCGTTTATCCAAGCTAAAGAGCTCCAAGTGCTTCAACCTTTTTCCTCCACATGCAGCTGTTGGATAACCTTGGGCAAGCCATAATTCTGTCAGAGCTGTTCTCTCAAGGACAGTTCTGGAAAGAGCTCTCTCAGCCCCACCTGCCTCACAGGGTGTCTGTTGTGGGGAGGGGGAGGGGAAGGAGACTGTAAGCCACTCTGAGACGCTGAGGGAAGGGCAGGGTATAAATCCAATCTCCTCCTCCTCCTCTTCTTCAATATTTTTTTAAAAAACGTGGATTTTTTGTTCTTGGTCTATGATGAATGAAAGGGTTAAACAGAAAGAGCGCTGTTTGCTAGAGAGGCCATGGAATGATTGGGGGGGGGTGTGATGTGGAGCCCTGAATTTCTCTGCAGGGATCAGGAGGAGGAAGATCTGGACTTGGGAGATGCACAGAGCGGTGAGCTGCCTGGGTGGGTGGGGAGGGGGACACAGCGGAAGGGAGCCCTCTGCTTGGAGTGTGTTGGGGGGGGTGTCTTTCCAGCAGGAGTCTTCCTCCCACATGCGGGGAAAGGGTCTCTCTCCTCTGTTCAGAGGCAGAACACAGTCACCTCTGGAGCATCTTCTACGGTACTTGGGAGGAGCTTTGTGATCCAGGATGAAGCTGGACCCAGGGATACCTCCCCCCCCCCCCAGTCTGTCTTCTCCCTGTCCTCCAGGAGAGGGTTTGCTTTTGATTTTCTCTGCAGCTGCAGAAAGAGAAAAGGGAGGAGGGGAACGAAGCCCCAACTGCAGCCAGGGGCCAGAAAGAGGGGGGCTGTTATAGGAGGCCGCTCCGAGAGCAATTCCTGCCATCTCCAGCTGGGAAAGAGTCCCTCTGTGCCCCATGCTTGCAGCCAGGGCGGGGGTTCCCAGCCTAGAGGGGCCAAGCACATCTTTGTATGGCTGTGTAAGTCCCGCGCAGAGCTCAGTGGAAGAGCACCTGCTATGCAGGCCGGGGTCCCTCATCTCCAGTTCAGCAGGACTGGGAGCAGCTTTTCACTTCTGGAGAGCTGGCATTTCTCAAAGCAGCCAGTGCTGGGTTGAATGGACCGGTTGCCTCATCAGGCGCCTTCCTATCGGTGCAGCCAGAACAAGAAGATTTATACCCCGCACTTCACTACCCAAAGGAGTCTCAGAGCGTCTTACAATCTCCTTTCCCTTCCCCTCCCCACAAGAGACACCCCGTGAGGTTGGTGGGGCTGAGAGAGCTCTTTCGAGAACTGCCCTTGAGAGAACAGCTCTGAGAGAACTTGTGACTGACCCAAGGTCACACCAGCAGCTGCATGTGGCACAATGGGGAACCAAACCCGGTTCTCGCAGATTAGAGTTCACGCTCCTAACCAGTACACCAAAGACTAACATGATTGCCCCAATGAGATTATTCCTTTTTGCAAGGTACCTACCAGCTGTCTCAAAAAAGCAAGCTCAGAACATGCGCAGAGTGCCCTGCCTTCCCCATTATGACCATGACTTCTTCCCCCACCTTCTGAGATAAGTGGATAGAACTACCCATTAGGCAGAAATGGAAAAGAGATCAGGGACCAATAAAGGGGGTAATTTATTTCAATATATATATATCCCACTTCTCATAAGAAAGGGCCTAACAACATTTGGATACAATCAACAAATGAAATGCTATTAAAATCCTCATCCTAAATTGTTCATAATTTAGTATGCTTTAGTTTGCTTTTAAGCACACTGACATACTGAGAAATTATCATAATGGGGTTGAGAAGATATCCTACTCTTGATCTATGTCTCAGATATCAGAATTGTGTCCTCAAGAAAGGTTACATGTAAAAACTGAGGGTGATTAATGACACCCACCTGTTGATCTCCCATCCCATTCAGAGCTCTGGTTTTGGCCCCAGCTCCTGCCAACCTAGCAGTTCGAAAGCCAGACATTACAAGTAGATAAATAGGTACCACTTTGGTGGGAAGGGAACAGCGTTCCGTGCGCCTCAACATCTAGTCATGCCAGCCACATAACCATGGAAATGTCTTTGGACAGCGCTGGATCTTCCGCTTGGAAACGGAGACGAGCACTGCATCCCTAGAGTTGTATTCGACCGGCTTTTGAGCAAGGGAAACCTTTACCTTTTACCTTCTTGTATTTACCTCCTGACCAGTATGTTTATCGAAAAACAGTTTCAGATCACCAGTGACTGACTGACTGTGTGGATTTTCTCTTCCTGGTCCCCATCTTTTCCAGGCAGAAACTCAGCAGAGTTTTCTCGCTCACCGCCATTTCTTCTAGCGCTCTCTTCAGCACACCGCCATCCTTGGGAGAGATTAAAATGGAGGAGCGAGACTCTTGTGCGCAAGAGGAGGCAACGGACATAACAGGAGAAGCCCCTCAGACTCTCCCAGATGGGGTAGGTTGCAAACCCAGGGTGGACTTGGAAGAAGACAGAAAACCCACAGAAGCAACGCAGTCGGGGTGTCCTGGGGGAAAGGTGCAGGTGAAGGAGGAACCGGAAGAGGGTGTGACGGCCCATCGCTGGGAAGCCCAATGGCAGGAGTTCCTGAAGATGGTGGAGCCCTCCCCCTCGAGGCTGGCCTTGCCACAGTGGCCAGAGCAGCCCACACCATGGGACGACACCAAGACCTTTCTGGTCTCCTTCGAGCAAGTGGCCGAAGCCTGCCAGTGGCCCCGGGAGGAATGGGTGTCTCGCCTCCTGCCGGCCCTCAGCGGAGAAGCGGAGCTGGCCTTTCGCAAGCTGGAGCCAGGAGACAGAGAGGATTATGGGAAGGTGAAGGCGGCCATTTTGCGGGGAGATGCCCTCAGCCGGGAGAGACATCGCCAGCACTTCCGGCGTTACTCCTACCAGGAGGCCGAGGGGCCCCGAGTCGTTTACAGCCAGCTGCAGGCGCTCTGCTGCCGGTGGTTGAAAGTTGAGAGGTGCACGAAGGAGCAGATCTTGGAGTTCCTGATCCTTGAGCAGTTCCTCACTGTCCTGCCTGCGGAGATCCAGGGCTGGGTGCGGGAATGTGGTCCAGAGACCTGCTCCCAGGCTGTTGCCCTGGCGGAGGATTTCCTGCTGAAACAGCGGGAGGCCAAGAGTGACAAGGTCCAGGTGCGAAGGTTCCCCTCCATTGCAGCCAATGTCCCCTCTAAGCTGAGCTGGTGTGAGCTAGTTCACAGGTTTTTAGCCTCCAGCTCACGCATTTCTGTCTGAGCTTAGGAAGGATGGCTCCAGAGCAAACTAATTTATGCAGCAGCCAAACTGCTGGCTCACTTTAATGCCAGGAGCTCACGAAGTAGAAGTTTTGCTCACAAGACTCCACAGCTTAGAGGGAGCTTTGATTGCAGCTCCTGTGTAGTGGCGAAACAGGAGTCAAGATTTGGGTCCATTTCGGGAAAATGCATTCTCTAAATGCAGCCTCTCTTGGGTAGGGTTCCTGGGTCCCTCTTGACAATGTGTGGGGGATGTGGGGGGGACTTGCCTGGAGAAAGGGAAAGGCTTTGTGGTTGGCATCACAGAGGAAGTGACATCATCCCACCAGTGACATCCAGTCTGGTGTAGTGGTTAAGTGCGCAGACTCTAATCTGGGAGAACCAGGTTTGATTCCCCACTCCTCCACTTGCACCTGGTTGGATGACCTTGGGCAAGCCATAGCTCTGTACCAGCTGTTCCCTCAAGGACAGCTTGGGAAAGAGCTCTCTCAGTCCCACCTACCTCACAGGGTGTCTGTTGTGGGGAGGGGAAGGGAAAAGGAGTTTGTAAGCCGCTCTGAGACTCTTAAGTGAGTGAAGGGCGGGATATAAATCCAATCTCTTCTTCTTCTTCTTCTTCTTCAAGTGACATTCTGGTGTTTGGGCAGAGTGGGCAACCGTACAGGGAAACCTATGGCTAAATATTGGCATTGTGGAGAGACAGTCATAGACGGGATACAGTCCTGATTAAAACCATGCTGGAATTTTTAAAAAAAGTTTTGGTTTGATGCCAGAAGACTGCAGTGGCACTTGGTGAAGAGAGGGGAGCTTCATAGCTAGCGGCCCTGTTTTGCTTCTTCCAGCTTTCAAGCAGAGGGAAGTGAAACCGACCAGTGAAATGGCTGGTAGCCATTTCGACCTAACAGGTCAGCTGTGGACCCCCACTGCTCAGCTGTTAGGTTTAAACAGCCGAATTGAACCTGGCAAAAGTCCAACAAATGTTCGGAGAAGGTGCCTTCCCCGAACATTGGTTCAGGGGCTCCAAACTGGGCCAAGTTTGTGCTGAATTTTGGCTTGTGAAGCAGTGTTTACCCATCCCAACGTGATGGATCTGACTTCCAAGTGGTGGCTTGAGATCTCCTGGAATTGAAACTGAACTCCAGGAGACAGAGATCTAATCTCTGGCATTATACCCCACTGAAGCCCTTCCTCAAACTCTGCCTTCCTCCGGCTCCACCCCCCCCCCCAAATCTCCAGGTATTTCCCAACACTGAGCTGGCGACCTCGCATTGTGGAATAGGGTTTTCATATCCTGGCTCCAGTCCTGTACAGCCCTTGGCCCTAGTGTTGCCAACTCCAGGTAGGGAAATTCCTGGAAATTTTTTGGGGGGTGGAGCCTGGGAGGGACAGGGTTTGAGGAGGGGAGGGACCCTAGCAAGTTCTCATGCCACAGTGGTCTTAAAGGTGCCTGACTGGACTCTAAATTTGTTGTTCCGCTTCAGACCAACAGGGCTGACCAGCTGGAACGTTCTGAGATCATTCCAAATGGGTTGCCGAGTTAATCTGCAGCAGCAAAATGAAACAGTAGTCCAGCGACACCTTGAAGACTTGAGCAAGTGAATGAGCAAGTGAGAGGGTGCAGTTGGTGTTGTTGGGTCCGTTGATTGTGTTGTCTGGGTGTATGCGGCAGCAACTTTGGCATCTGGGTTTGTTGCAACACAGTAGGGTTAGGATTACAGGGATTTTAAACCACTCATCTTGCACTCTGCCTTTGTGCCCTGAAAGAGTCCCTTGCTGTCCTTGTAGATGGCGCCGGAGGAGATGGCGGTGCAGTTCTCTGAGGGGGCACATCCTCCGTCGGACTTTGAGAACCGGCAGCTCTACCCGGGGATCAAGCAGGAAGAAGGCAGGGAGGCCAGACTGCTGGGTATGTGGGGATCTTTTCTGCTGAGTCTCTGGTGGGGGTTGACCTCAGCAACGGCCTCCCATCAAGAACATCCTGTGCTTGCTTTATCCTTGGGAAGCTCAGGCTTCCTTCCTTCCTTCCTTCCTTCCTTCCTTCCTTCCTTCCTTCCTTCCTTCCTTCCTTCCTTCCTTTCCTTCCTTCCTTCCTTCCTTCCTTCCTTCCTTCCCTCCCTCCCTCCCTCTCCTGCCCTGCCATTTGGTGGGCTCAGGGCGGCTAACAACATAATAAATATACATTAAAATTCCAAATAAAACTATCGGTCAATATAAAATTGTACCATGAACATAATATACAATAAAAGATGGCGATCTTCAAACATCACTGTCAACTGGATGGTGTCAACAGGCTCCTGCGTTGGCTGTGGAGCCTCAGTTGGTGGCATTGTTGGCCCTGGTTGGTACAGTTGGTGGCCAGGCCAAGGCCTTAAAGTCGAGGCAGCACCCTACTTGAAAGCCTGGCGGAAGAGCTCCGTTTTACAGGCCCTGTGGGACTGTAGAAGGTTCTGCAGGGCCCCGATGTCCTCTGGGAGCTCATTCCACCAGTGAGGGGCCGCCCCTGAGAAGGCCCTGGCCCTCGTCATTACCAACCTGGCTTCCTTGGGCCCTGGAAGTACCAGGCGGTTTTGGGAACCCGATCTTAGTGCTCGCTGGGGTACATGCGAGGAAAGGCAGTCCCTTAGGTAGATAGGTCCCTGGCCATATAGGGCTTTAAGGGTGAGAACCAGCACCTTGAACCATATCCGGTATGCTGCCAGTGCAGGGTTTTTAGGGCAGGCTGGATGTGTTCTCGCCTGGGAAGACACAACAGCAGCCTCGCCGCTGCGTTCTACACCAGCTGCAGCTTTTGGATTTGGGACAAGGGCAGCCCCATGTAGAGAGCATTACATTAATCCAATCTTGAGGTGACCAATGCTTGCCAGGTCGCTGCATTCAAGGAAGGGAACCAGCTGCCTAATCAGCTGTAGATGATAAAAGGCTGACTTTGCAGTGGCGGTTACCAGGCTGACCCTGGTGCAGTGCTGGGGGGGAGGGGGGGGCAGGCTGCTTAGCCCAGCAATCTGACTCGATGCAGGGCGATGGCTGACCAGGAAGCCTAGTGAGATGCGGCTGTTGGCAAGGGAGTATTGAGGCACCACCAGCTTTCAACTGGGCATGGCAGCTCCACGTTGGGAAATTCCTGCTGAGTCCTTCCACCCCCCCGCCCCCCAATGCTGCCCTCCACAGGACTCTCCCCCCCCCCCCCCATATCCAGGTGTTTTCCTACTCAGAGCTGGGAATGCTACTCCCCCCCCCCCCCCGCCCCCGGGTGCCTGCTGCTAGTCAACCAAGCTTGGTTTCAGTCAATAAAGGGCCCTTTCCACACCTATTTTGGTCTTTCGGAGAAAACTCATTGTGCCCTTATACCCTGCGGAGATGCCCCCCCATGACAGCCAACATGACGTGGCAGTCAGGGTAGAGGCTGCAGGTGTGTGTGGGGGGGAGAGATGGATAGCTGAACAGTGAAGGGAAAATAAAGGTAGGTTGATGCTTGGCTGGAAAGGAGACAGAGTTGCCAACTCCAGGTGGGGAATCCCTGGAGATTTGAGGGATGGAGCCTGGCGAGGGTGAGGTTTGAGGAGGGGTGGGGTCGCAAACAGGTACAATGCCATAGACTCTGCCCTCCAAACCAGCCGTTCCCTTTGGGGAACCACTGTTGCCAATCTCCAGGTGAGGGCAGGAGATCACTCAGAATTACAACTGCTCTCCAGATGGCATTGATCCGTTCCCCTGGAGAAAACGGTGGACTCTGTGTCCTTATACCCTCCGGAGGTTGCCACAGCAAATTGACACTGAGTGCCCAAGGCCTTGGCACTCTCACAGAGCCTCTTTCTAGAGCCTGTTGTATTTATTTCCATAACGGGCCTTATTCCGAGTACTTTTAATAAATCTTATTTTCTCCATGATGAAATAACATAAGTCTTGCATTCTCTGCTCTGTGTGGCTGCAAGTTAGGTCCTTGGGGAAGTAGCGTCAGATGTGGGCATCGGTCATGCCTTTGACATTAGGCAACCGGAGTTTCCCCCACTGAGCGAGGTCTTGGGAAAAGACTGGCCCCCCCCCCCATCATTCTGTTTGGGTTCCCACTCTCCCATTCCTCTCTGGTCCTCAGAATTAGCTGTTTGGCATTCTCTGATTTCTTCAGTAGGCGAAGGGTGGATGGCTGGACAAGAGGGGCAGCATTGTGCTCCAGAAGACTCAGAGCGAGTGGGACCATGTGGGGTGTTGCTGTGGAAAGCAGAAGAAATCGTGGCCCACTGTGGCGAGCCGGCAAGTACCCCCGTGAGCCAGGGGCGATCCAAAGGTCCCCCCCAGGGTGGCCAGCCGTGCTGCGAAATAGACGAATCCGATCCTTACGGGGGAGACTACAAAACTCTCATCATAACCACAGTCCAGTCAGAGACTGACATTGCCGGTAAGAAACGGAAAGCTGGCAAGGCCTATGGGAAAAGTTTCGGCCAGAACTCCAGCATCCTGAAGGCCCACCGCGCCGGAGGCAAAGCCCACAAATGTTTCGCCTGTGGGAAATGCTTTCTCTCCAGCTCCAAGCTCATCATCCATCAGAGGACTCACACTGGGGAGAAGCCGTACGGATGCTCCGACTGCGGGAAAACATTCCGCTCCAGCTCGGTGCTTTATCGCCACCAGAGAATCCACACGGGGGAGAAGCCCCACGAGTGCCCCGTTTGCGGGAGGCGGTTCAGCAGCAATTCGAACCTGAACCGGCACCAGCGAATCCACACGGGGGAGAAGCCCTATGAATGCTCTGACTGTGGGAAAAGCTTCATTCAGAGGGCGAACCTGAACAAACATCACAAGATCCACGCCGGGGAAGGGAAAAGCGGGGAAGGTTTCGGCCTGAGCTGACGACTCCCTTGCGTGTGACAGAATGCACACGCTGGAGATGGTTTGAAGGGAGGGATTGTTTTAGAGACACGTTTAAAAAAGACTGAGTAATCTCAGCAGTCAGTCAGTCAGCCAATTCCCCAGGGTGGTTGTTTGGACTGCTGCTTCCTCTTCGGGATACTCTGATGTGTTGGGTGGAGGAGGGGCTTAGTAAGAGCTTTCCAGTCCCCTTTCATTGCATACAGACCATCGGCACTTGAGGGCAGGGCCAGGAATTGCCTCGCTGGGTAGTCTGATAGTTATTATTATTATTACAGTCTCTTTTTTGCACCATTATTTATTTATATTTGCATTTCTATCCTGCCCTCCCCGCCATTTGGTGGGCTCAGGGTGGCTAACAACATAATAAATATACATTAAAATTCCAAATAAAACTATCCGTTAATATAAAAACATACTATTTAACATAAAGGGCAATAAAAGACGGCGATCTTCAACATCCCTGTCAGCTGAACGGGGACAACAGGCTCCCTCCTACCTATGAGCCTCAGTTGGTGGTACTGTTGGTCCTGATTGGTAGTCGGGCCAGGACCACAGAATCGAGGCAGCATCTTACTTGAAAGCCTGGCAGAAGAGCTCCGTTTTACAGGCCCTGCGGAACTGTAGAAGGTCCCGCAGGGCCCTGATGTCCTCTGGGAGCTCATTCCACCAGTGCGGGGCTGCCACTGATAAGGCCCTGGCCCTCGTCGTAGCCAACCTGGTCTCTTTAGGCCCTGGAAGGACCAGGCAGTTTTGGGAACCCGATCTTAGTGCTCGCTGAGATACGTACGGGTAAAGGTGGTCCCTTAAGTAAATAGGTCCCTGGCCATATAGGGCTTTAAAGGTAAGGCATGACATCTGTGTCTTATTTATGTATAGATCAGATTTATAAACCATTCAGTCCCACCCTGAGTACTCAGGGCTTTGAGCGATGTACAATGATAAGACATCATAGAATCATGGAGTCGAAAGGGAACTCCAGGGTCATCTAGTCCAACCCCCTGCACAATGCAGGAAATTCACAAATCCCTCCCCTTCCCACACCCCCAGTGACCCCTGTTCCATACCCAGATGGCAAAAACAAAAACCTCCAGGATCCCTGGCCAAAACTGGCCTGGAGAAAAATTGGGTCTTCTAGAAGGTGAGACTTGGATTCAGGAGCTCTCACTTGGGGAAGGGGGGGGGGTAGCAGCTGGAAGGAAGTGGATGTTTGGGTGGAATAGCGCCCATCTGGATGTTTTTTGGGGGGGTGGGGCTGTCCCGTGAGCAGGTCTAAAGGGCCACGGGGCATATCCATATACAAGTAAATATAGTTGAAATATCACTTGCACGGAGAAACATCTTCTGGCCAAGGGAGCTTTGCCTCTCGAGAGCTTCAAACCCTGGAAATCTTTTGGGCCCCTAAAGTGCTGCAGGCCAGCATGGCTACCCTTTTCAAACGATCTTTTGGTTTTCTGTCCGGATATTTATCGCAAGTCAAGTACTGGTTTTTTGGGGTGGAAATTGCCCAGGGCAGTTCAGAATCTCAACGGAATCCTCGTGTTTTGGCAACAGTGATATTTTAGGGCAGTGTTTAAGCAGAATTCCCCTCCCCCCTCTGACTTGTTATTTATTTGGCTGTTTGACTTGAACAGTCCGACTGAGCCTGTTCGGGATTACCGGACAGAGAACTGATGGTGCAAGCAGCAGCCGTGGAATTCCACCTGGTCTGGCAAGAACCTGAAGTTCGTGTGGATGATGCACAAAGGTGAACCAAGAGAGGCCTCTCAAAGACAGAGAATGGGGGATGAGAGGAGGTGGAGAGGAGACGGTGAGCTTTGCAGGTCCAGAACTGGAGTTGGTGATGGACAAAATGGACCTTCGGCCTGCTCCCCAAAGGCTGTTCTTCCAAACTTCTCCGGAAGGGCATTGGTAGCACCCTTACCTTGCACGAAAACTATGGACAATCCCCTTTTGGAGACAATCCAGCAAAACCAAGGACTGGAATCACTGACAACTGGATTGTAGTCAGACTTGCTAGAAATAACTGCTCTGTTTGTTTCTCCCAAAGAAAGACCTCCACTTCCTAACACGACCATCTCTCCTGCCTGGAAATTAATTAATTTTGTTGATTTTTATCCCACCCTCCCCACCTTACAGCAGGCTCAGGGCACTGAGGAAACAGGGAGGGAAGACCCCTTTGTCAACGGCTTGGAGGAAGGAAAGAGGTTGGCAGGTGTGTCCTTCGATACATGGTCCCCTTCTTTCCTACCTGAGAGCTCCCCGAGGGTGAGGAGGAAACTCTTAGGTCATCTGCCCTTGGGACAGGATGATCTACCAAAGTCCTCAATGTCCCAGGAGTAAGGTTGCCAGCTCTGGCTTGGGAAATACCTGGAGATTTTGGGGGTGGAGCCTGAGAAGGGCAGAGTTTGGGAAGGGGAGGGACCTCAGCGGGGTAGAATGCCCTAGAAAACACTGTTCAAAGCAGCCATTTTCTCCAGGGGAACTGATCTTGGTCATCTAGAGATCAGTTGTAAAAGCAGGTCTCCAGGTGCCACCTGGAGACTGGCAACCTTACCTGGGAGAAATATAGGAGGAGGAAGAAAAGAAGAGATTGGATTTATACCCCAACCTTCACTTGGAAGCTCAGAGTGGCTTACAAACTCCCCTCCCCACAAGAGACAACCTGTGAGGAAGGTGAGGCTGAGAGCTGAGAGAACTCGTGACTGACCCAAGGTCACACCAACAGCTGCGAGTGGAGGAGTGGGGAATCAAACCCAGTTCTCCCAGATTAGAGTCCGTGCACTTAACCTCTACACCAAACTGGCTCTCATGAAGGTGAAAGCCAGACTGCTTGAAGCAGCTGGACTGTTGCACTTGGGCCCATTCTGCATTTGGCATTCGCTCTGCAGTTTTACCAAACCCACCCTGGAACAGAAATTCCCCTCGAAGTTCAGGACATGTTCCCTTCAAACCACCCAGCCAAGGCTAGATTGATCTTGTTGGCTCTCCGAAGCTAAGCAGCAGGGTTGGCCCTGAAAAGCATTGGGAAGGGAGACCTCCAAGGAATACCAGGGTCGTGACATGGAGGCAGGCAGTGGGAAATCACCTCTGAAGGTCTCTTGCCTTGAAAACCGCCCACGGTCACCAGAAGTCAGCTGTGACCAGATGGCAAGAAAGCCCGAAGCCCACCCCATCAACTGCACAGCAGTGGCAGCAAAGGAGTGAGAGCGTATTCGATGTAAATGGGAGTTGCGCTCAAGACTTTCAGCAGAAAGAAACAGGGCAGGGGCGATGTGTTACCTGCTGGCTCTAGGCTGGGTTAAGCTACCTGGGAATAGATCTGTGCTTAAGAACATGAGAAGGGCTCTGCTGGATCAGACCAATGGTCTGTGTAGTCCAGCGTCCCGTCTCACACGGTGGCCAACTGGGTCCCCTGGAGAGCCAACAGCAGGGCAGAGAGGCCGAGGCCTTCCCGATGTTGCCTCCTGGCCCTGGGACTCAGCAGCACAGTGCCTCTGAATGTGGAGGTTCCCCTCAGTCACCAGGGCTGGTAGACTTCTCCTCCGTGAATCGCTCTAATCCCCTTTCAAAGAACGTTTATCCCTGTGGCCATCACTGCATCCTCTGGCAGCGGATTCTACATTTGACTCACGCTCTGTGTTAGTGAAGCCCATCTCCCTCCCCCTTTCTCCTGCAGTCCACCATACCCCCCTCCCCCAAAGGGCTCCCCGGAGCAGTGCTGCAGTAGGGGTGTGTGTGTGGGGGGAAGCAGTGAAACAGCCCGTGCCCGCCCCCCTCCCCACCACCACCAGCAGGAAAGGGCCAGCGCCCCCAGGGCCTTATAAGGGGGCGGCTTGGTTCTAAATGGGGGAGGCAGATCGAACCACTTCTCAGCTAGGCAAGGGGGCCTCTGCCACTCCCCACTGGCTCCCCCCCCCTCCGTGGCCAGGGCAGCAAAAGATGGATGGAGCCGGGGGAGGGGCGGGGGGGGGATTAACGGCCTCGTCCGGCAAGGTGGGGCGAGAATGGCGAGCCCACCGGGTGGCTGGAGCAGGGGCCTGGAGGTCTCTGGGAGCCCATCCGGCCGCCGAGCTCCGGCCAGCGCCCCCTCCTGGCCTGGGGGGGTTGAGGGCCCCCACCAACAGTCCCCGCCCGCCCCCCCCCCCAAGGAAGCAGCAGGCGACCAGCAGCACCGGGCTCACTCCAGGCCTCTTTATTGTCTGCAGGCCCGGCTCCCCCCCCCCCCCCGCGCGCTTCGTCCATCCTGGGGCGGCCTCCGGCTCCTCCGTCCTGGCTCCCGGAGCGTCTTCAGGCGCTCAGTCCATCTGGAGGAAGGAGGGGGGGGGGAAGGCAGGTGAGGCAGGTGAGACAGGCGAGCTCCCCCCCCCGGCGCCTTCTTCCCGCCCCCCCCCCCCCAGGCGGGTCTTTCCCGGGCGCACCTTGACGAAGCCGATGTCGCGGGCGTACTGGCGGAAGCACTGGCGGCACATGTTGAGGCCGTACTTGCGGATCAGGCCGTGGCGGTTCGAGCACACCCGGCTGCGGGGGGGGGGGGGGAGGGGGGGGAGAGACACGTGGGTGAGCGAGAGCGAGAGAGAGAGAGCGCCGCCCCCGCCCCCCCCCCCGCCCCCCCCGCCCCCCCCCCCGCCCCCCCCGCCCCCCCCCCGCCCCCCCCCCCGCCCCCCCCCCGCCCCCCCCCCGCCCCCCTCACCAGGAGCGGGACCCCTGCCCGAACTTCCGGGGGTGGCTCCAGTAGAGCTGCTGGTGGCCCATGGTGGCGCGGTCGGCGGCGGTGCGGTGCGGTCGGCGGCGGAAGGGAAAGGAAAGGCAGGCAGGCAGGCAGGAAGGGGCCCAGGGCGCAGGCGCCGGGGAGGGGCGGGGCGGAGTCGGGCCGGCTCCTCCCGTGACGTCACCGGCGGCTGGCATAAGGGCGCCGGTTGGCTGCTGTCCCCCAGCCGGGCGCGGTGGCGCGCGCCTGTAATCCCGGCTGCCGGGGAGGCTGAGGCCGGCGGATCGCGTGAGCTCAGGAGTTCTGGGCCGCAGCGGGCTATGCCGATCGGGTGTCCGCACTAAGTTCGGCATCAATATGGCGGGCCGCGGGGAGCCGGGGCCCGCCAGGTTGCCCAAGGAGGGGTGAACCGGCCCAGGTCGGAGACGGAGCAGGTCAAAACTCCCGTGCCGATCAGTAGTGGGACCGCGCCTGTGAATAGCCGCTGCCGCGTAGCCTGGGCAAGACAGCGAGACACGGACTCTCCTTTTCCCCCCGCCCGGGCCGCGGGGAAGAAAAAAGCACACCGGCCCTCAGCAGGATGGAGGAGGGAGAGAGAGGGAGGGGGGGTGGCCCCCCCTTTTGGAAAACCGGGGAGGGAGGACCCCCCACCGACCCAGAAACAAACCCCCTTTCTAACACGCCCGTTCCAGCCGGGACCGCGGCTGCGGCTGGCCAGCAAGACTCCGGCGAGCCTCCCGACCCCCACAGGCACCCAGAGCCCCTTTCCAGCCGGAAACGCCCCGGGGAGGACGGGGGCAGACACGCAGAAGGATGGGGGGCTCCTCTGGCTGGTTCAGGGGCTGCCTGGCCGGTCCGGCACCCCCGTCCCCCCCCCGCGCATTGCCGGGCTCGCCTCTCGGCCGCCTCCTCCCGGCGGGAGCCTGCCATTGCCGCGCCCTCCGCCCGCAGTCCCGCCCGTCTCCAGCAGGGGCCAGGCGAGAGCGCGACGCCAGCCGAGCGGAGGCGGCGAGGAAACTCCCGGCTCTTCGCGCCCGAGCTCCGTGTCTTCCGTCTCCGCAACCGGGGGGCTCCAGAGGAGTCCCATCTGAGTCCTGCGGGTGGGAGGCGAGTTTTGCAAGAAGAACAGCGCAGCCGGCTCCGGGAGAACCCCCCCTCCCTTCGGTCACCGAAGCGGCTCCCCCAGCCGGCCTTTGCCGGACCCGCCTCTCGGCCGCCTCCTCCTGGTGGAAGCCTGCCATTGCCGCGCCCTTCGCCCGCACTCCCGCCGCTCTCCAGCAGGGGCCAGGCGAGAGGCGGCCGGCGGAGACCTGCGCGAAGGAGACGCGCGTTGGGCCGGAGACCGCTTGCTAGTCTCAAGTAACCTGCCGCCGGGTTTCCCAGCGCCGCCCGGGGCTTGTGCCTGAAGACTACTTGATAAACGAAGGGAGCTGTAACAGAGTCCAGGAGGAGGAGGAGGGGAGACCGGAAAGTGAGGGACTGCGATGCAGCCAGACCCGGCGATCATTTGGCCCAACCTGCTGCTCTGAATCCAACAAGGCAACGCCTGGAGTTAATAATACAATCTGGAGTTTAACCCTATTAAACTCAGGGGACATGTGGAAGCAAATGATTGGTCACCTGTTGCAGCTGTGAAACTGTCACTTGGTCTCTGCTAGTGGGTGGGATCTTCTGGTGCACAGAATTGCACCTCGGAAGATGCAAAAGCAAAGATGCTTTGATTCAGACTTCCTTTCTTGTGGCTGGAATTATCTGCCACGACGTGAATGCCAGTGATTTGGGGTGCACCTAATTCAGGGTCTAGCTATTGGTTGTGTGAATGTCCCTGTTATTTTGTCCAAGGCTCTGAGCCTATGCAGAGTGCTTGTGCCAAAGTGCTGTGTGAGGGTCCCCTGCCCATGTCCTACAAAAGCCCCAATTAAAACTAAACTTTACTCTTCTCTGGTTAGACCTTACCTAGAGTATTGTGTTCACTTTGGGGCACCACAATTTAGGAAGGGTATCGACAAGGTGGAGCATGTCCAGAGGGAAGGGCATTGGAGATAGTGAGGGGCCTGGAGACCAAGCCCTACGAGGAAAGCTTGAAGGAGCTCAGGGTTTGTTTAACCTGGAGAGGAGACGACTGAGAGGGGATATAATCACCATCTTCAAGTCCTTGAAGGGCTGTCGTACAGAGGATGGTGTGGAGTTGTTTTCAGTTGCCCCAGATAGTCAGACCAGAACCATCAGGTTGAAATTGAATCAGAATTGTTTTCAGCTAAACCTTAGGGAGAACTTCCAGACAGTCAGAGCAGTTCCTCACTGGAACAGGTTTCCTCGGGAGGTGGCGGGCTCTCCTTCTCTGGAGGTTTTCAAGCAGAGGCTTGATGTCCGTCTGACAGCAGTGCTGATTGTGTGAACTTGGGCAGATCACGAGAAAGGAGGGCAGGAAGGGTTGCCTCAGGGCTTGGTTCTGGTGGCCCTTTCTTGCCCGCCCAGGGAAATGCTGATTGCCGCTTTGGGGTCAGGAAGCAATCCTGGAGGGTTTTTTTTGTCATCTTGGCCTGGAACAGCTGTCACTGCCGGGAAGGTACTTGTGAATTTCCTGCCTTGTGCAGGGGGTTGGACTAGATGACCCTGGGGGTCTGTAAAGAAAAAAGCCATTTTCTTTTCAAAGAGGCCTGAACCAAAGTCTGCCAGCCTGTTTTCAGAAGCTGCTTTGGTTCAGCAAACGTTTTCTTAGAGGCAGCTGAAAGAGAGAACAGTGGGCCTCTAAGGGCCTTGGCTCCCACTAGCTCCTAGCAGGCTTCTAGTCCTTATCTTGGAAGCTTGTTAGAGCGCGTTCCGATCCACATATGGCCATCTGCACCTGGCTGTGAGAACTGGGCTCATTAGCTGCAGAAATGACTTTCGGTTCTTGCAACTATGGGATGTAAATTGGGTAGCAACAGTAAAAGAATTACCGCACTGAAATGATCCCTGATTGGTCACTGGCCATGACTCTTGCAGAGACCATTTTCTTACAAAAGTTCCTGGCTTAATGGAACAAGGGGCTGAATTGTCTACTGGGACCTGGAGTGGGCAAGTGGGTGAATTAGTCACAATGACACCTGTGGCTAGGCCTGGAGAGGCCTCGGTGACTCTCTCTGTCTCTCTGACTTGTGGATTACAACTACCTGGATTTACTGTCTTGTTTGAACCTGGGAAGGTAACTTGTTTCTTAAATGTGTAGTTAGGCTATATAAGCATAAGTTTTCTTATTTTATCCCTCCTTCAAGTCTTGTCTTGTTTAAGCAATATTTGCACTTAAATAAACTCAGATATGTATTTTTGACTTTTTGGACTCACCTTGCCTTCTTGCAACCGTAAAGCCTAAATCCATTTGCCTTGGGACCTGGACCACATTGCTACTGAATAATTTCTGTTTTTACTGATACCCTGAGAGGCTGCTGGGAAGTGTGGTTCTCTATTCCTATGCTGGTGGGGTTTAATTCTGAGAGAACCTGGTGGCAGCTCTACCATAGGCTTGTGAAGGCTGTAGGCTTTCTCAAGTGTTTTGTGTAACTTTGGGGCAGTGCTGTAACCCCTTGACCCCCACAGGTTACCCTGGACTGGGTGGCTGTGTGTGACAGGGTGGCGTAGCGCTGGGATACTGACTTGCGGTTGTCTGCATGCAATGCGTGTTTTTAGCCGTGCAAAATATTGCAGACTGAAACTTGAGGAGCGGTGTTTGTTATTTTAAAGCGTAGTTATTTTACAGCGTAGTTATTTTAAAGCATAGTTTTTAACTATGGCTGAAGGACGAGACTTTGTTATCATGGATGAAACAGGAGAGCCTGATTCATTTCCTGAGAATGGACAGCCAGCTTCAGTTGTGAGAGAAAGAATTCGAACTTTTGAGCCTGAGAGTGTGGATTTGCGAGATGAGCCCGATAGAGCAGAACTGAGATTCGACCAACTCATCTGGGAGGCTCCTAGCCGCAGATTCCCTCGTGATGAACCAGAGCATGCTGAGGGCTTTGCCGATTATGTTCGCCAACGTGAGCGGGACTATGAAGCAAGGATGTTGGCAGAGAGGGCTGAAAGGTCGCGGGCAGACACCAGACGGAGAACTGACCTGCCTCGCCGCCCCGAACCACAGAGGGAAGAACCCGTGTGGGCCACATCTGCTTCTGCGCTGAGAGCAACAGCCCAAGCAAGAGACGCAGCTCCCTGGACTTATGACAGACGGATGTTTCCTGTCTACCAAGCTGGGCAAGACGTCCTGGCATTCTTTTCGCTCTTCGAACAGACCTGCCGAGATTTAATGGTGCCGCAGAGACATTACATGTTGATCCTGAGGTCACAAGTAACTGCTGCCCTAGCTGATTTATTGGGAACTGTTTCTGACCGAGAAGCTTCAGACTATGTGCAGTTCAAAGTACTGGCTTTGCAATGTTTTGCTTTGTCAGCTGAAACCTACAGACGTGCGTTCCGGAAAGTTGACAGAACTTCTTCGCATCAAAGTTATCATGTCGTTGGTGCCGCTTTGACCCAGAACTTAGACCGTTGGATGGATGCTGAGAATGTGAGTACTTTCGCAGGAATGAGAGAAGTTATTCTGTTAGAGCAATTCTATAGACTGTTGCCTGATGAGCTTGCTGCTCTAGTTAAAGACAAAGAGCCTACAACTTTGAGAAAGGCTATGGACTATGCTACGTTAATGAACCAGCACAGAGAGAAAACTTATGGGAAGTCAGCTTATGTGGGAGGTACTGTTACGGCTAAGCCAGCTGTAGAGAAATCATCCAAGACAGCAGAAAGTCAAGGGCAGACCCCTGCAAAAAAGCCTTCTACTTCCCCAACTGCTCCAATCAAGCCTCGACTGGATCCTAAGAGTGGCATGTGTTTTTACTGTAAGAAACTGGGGCATATAAAAGCGAATTGTCCCCTCTTGAAAGCCAAGCAACAGCCAGAGGAGACCAGCACTCCTGCACCCAAGCCGAGTGTCCGTGTGATACAGCAGACCGAGAATTGGGAAGAGGAAGAAGAGACTACAGCTGCTGCAGCTCAACCTTCTTCGCCTCCTTCTACTTCTGTGGAATCAGCAACAGCCGTTTCCAGTTCTACTAACCAGCCGGAGATTCCCCCAGCTGTCAACCACATCAGTCAAGATCAAGTAGACTGAGCCAATTTGCAGTTTTCGCAGGAAATCAGAATCAACAACATTGTGGTCACTGGAGTTCAAGACTCTGGAACTGATATAACATCTGTGTCGCAGACTCTGATTAAACCTGATCAAATTGTACCAAATCGGGTTGTCATGGTAACTCCGTATGCTTCGAAAGCCGTCCCCAGAACTCTTGCTCAAGTTAACGTAAGTTATAAAGGGTTTGATGGTGTTGTAAATGTTTTAGTGCATGAACCAACCTGTTCTATTCCAGTTTTGATTGGTAACGATCTTGGTTATCGAGCATATTGTGCTGACTTAGCTGCAAAAAGTTTAAAATGCTCATGAAACTTTTGTGTCTGATTTGCAGAGTAAAGTTTTGCCTTGTAACATCACTAGTCCAGTAGATGGCGCTGTTGAACAAGAAATGTCTGACAGTCAGCCTGACACTGGTTTTACTCCAGAAAATCCCTCTCAGAAAGAATTGCCCACTGTGTTAACAGACAAAGTAGATTTTAGCTGTGCTCAGAGAAATGATCCAACTCTTGTTGAATGTTTTAAAGCTGTTGGTTGTGATCCTAGAGCTTCCGCAGATCAAAGAATCAGATTTGTTTTGGAAAATGACCCTTTTGTATAGAGTGTGCCAGAAAAAGAACTCTTCAGAGCCTTGTCGTCAATTAGTAGTGCCTCAGAAGTACAGACAGACTGTTTTAAGTTTTGCTCATGATAATATGTTTTCGGGACATTGGGGACAGAAGAAAACTTTGGCTAAAGTAACTGAAACCTATTCCTGGCCGGATGTTTTTGAGAGTGTTAAGTCTTATGTGAGGAGTTGTGATACCTGTCAAAGAGAAGGGTTTGATAAAGATCATCCTCGTGCTCCTTTACAAACTGTTCCTGTTCTTGATGAAGTTTTTGCTAAGTGGGGCATTGATATTATCGGACCGCTTGCTAATCCTGGCAAGACTGGCAAGAAATACCTTCTGACAATTATTGATCATTTCCCCCACTTTTTAGCAGTGATCCCTTTGTCTAACATTATGGCAACTACTGTAGCAAGAGCTTTACTTGTTCAAGCTACATTTTGGGGTCTTCCAACTACAATAGTGACTGATTTTGGCTCGACTTTTGTCAGTGGTCTTATGCAGAAAGTGTGTGAGTTTGCTCAGATAGAACATCAAGTGTCTATACCTTTTTATCATTGGGAAAATGGATTGGTTGAACGTGTCAACAAGACTGTGGGCCAGATGCTTCGTAAATTTGTAGCTGAATTTGGTCCTGATTGGGAAAGAAATCTTCCTTTCACGGTTTTTTGCTACAACCAGATAGAACAAGAAAGTCTTCAATTTTCTTCACACCAAATGATTTATGGAAAATCTTTGAATAGTCCTTTGACTATGTTAAAGCAACAATGGGAAGGTGTGTCTGAACTGAGACCAATGTCTGCGGTGGATTATTTTCAGAATTTGAAAGACACTTTGCAAAATGTGTGGCAGATAGCTAAGAAAAATCTTGTTGCTGCTAGACAGACCCAGAAACGGTTTTATGACAGAAAAGCAGTAGCGCGTGAATTTTTGCCTGGAGATAGGTCTTAGCATTAAGACTTTATCAGACCTCATAAGATGGCAACTAGATGGATGGGACCAGGTGAAATAGTGGAAAAACAGAGCGCTGTGCATTACCTTGTGTCTTGTGAAGCAGAGCATTCTAAACCAAAGCTCTATCACATTAACTCATTGAAAAAGTACTATGAGCGCCTGCCAAATGCTTTTATGTTTCAAATGAAACCAGAAGTGCCAGATCAACCACTAGACATGCTTGTAGAATGCCAACAAGACGGAGGCATTGACAATATTGGGTTAGATCCTACTTTGTTAAGTGACCAGGCTGAACAGCTCACTGAAGTGCTGCGAGAGTTTAAAGAACAATTCGCCAGTGTGCCTGGCAGAACACATTTGATTACACACACCATAACAACAGAACATGTTGCACCTATTTCTAGTCATCCTTACCGTGTGAGTGGACAACATGGGAGAGACATTGCTAATGAAATTCAGAGCATGTTAGATCTTGGAGTAATTGTTCCATCTCAATCTCCCTGGAGTTCTCCTGTTGTGTTAGTCCCAAAGAAAGATGGTGGAATACGTTTTTGTGTGGACTATAGGAGACTGAATGCTGTAACTGTTCCTGATTCTTTTCCTTTGCCTCGTATAGATGAACTGATTGAAAAATTGGGCAGAGCACAATGCATTACAGTGCTAGATCTTAATAAAGGATATTGGCAAGTTGGCATGGATGAAGCCTCTTCTTTGAAATCAGCCTTTGTAACTCATCTTGGCTTGTTTCAATTTGTGACAATGCCTTTTGGCTTACATAACGCTCCTATGACCTTCCAAAGATTGGTCAATACTATGTTATCTGGACTTTCTGATTTCGCTATGGCTTATATTGATGACATTGCGGTTTTTAGCGATAATTGGACTGATCACATGACTCATTTGCGTCCAGTTCTGACCAGAATCAAAGATGCTGGACTTACCATCAAATGCAGAAATGTCAGTTTGGATTAGCTGAAGTTGAATACCTTGGACATAGAGTGGGGCGTGGAGCTATCAAGCCTCTTGATGCTAAAGTGCAAAGTATCCAAGATTGGCCTGTGCCAACAACTAAGAAAGAAGTTCAATCTTTTTTAGGCCTCATTGGATATTACAGACGTTTTTGTGCTCATTTTTCCTCTATTGCTAGGCCTCTAACTGATCTGTGTAAGAAGAAACAACCTGTGAAAGTTGTGTGGACAGAGCAATGCCAAACTGCTTTTGATTCCTCAAAGAAGTGCTTGCTACAGTCCCCTGTGATGCTTGCACCGGATCCTGAACAACTTGACACCGCCCAAACCGATGCTAGTCAATTTGGAGTCGGGTGCTGTTTTGTGTCAACAAGGACCTGATGGTCATTTACACCCTGTTGTGTTCCTGAGTAAAAAGTTCCTGCCCAGAGAAAGGAACCTGTCAGTCATTGGGAAAGAGTGTTTTGCAATTGTATGGGCCTTGACAAAGCTTAGACCTTACTTATGGGGCCAGAAGTTTCTTTTGCAAACTGATCATTCTCCTTTGTGTTGGTTAGATAGAGTGAAGAACACCAATCAAAAATTGCTTAGATGGTGTCTTGCTTTGCAGGATTATGATTTTTCAGTACAGCATATCAAGGGTTCTCAGAATGTAATTGCTGACAGCTTATCTCGAATTTATTGCATTTCTGATAATGCAGGTACTGAATGCTAAATGTGTTAACCATACTTTTTCTTCTGTAATCTGAAATGGAAAGTAAAGTCTGAATGTTCTAACTAACTTTTACTTTCTGTAACATCTGAAATGAAATAAGTAAGTGCCTGGAGTAAGAATGAATTACTTCTGTTTGCCTTTGATTGATATAATCATCACTGCCATACAATGCTAACTCACTGCTTTGATTTTTTGCTTCTGTATACACTATGCTGCTTTATTGCACAACGCATAACTCTATATTGTCTTGTTATTGCCTATTTATTCCCTTGTGTGTTTTAAGAAGTATTTAGTCTTCACATTGGTGTTTTATGGGTATAAAATTGTTTTATACTATGTCATATGTTACAGTTACCTGATATGCGCTTTGAGTTAAAATTTGTTGTTACACCCCAAATTTCAACGGATTAAGGGGAAAGGTGTAAAGAAAAAAGCCATTTTCTTTTCAAACAGGCCTGAACCAAAGTCTGCCAGCCTGTTTTCAGAAGCTGCTTTGGTTCAGCAAACGTTTTCTTAGAGGCAGCTGAAAGAGAGACCAGTGGGCCTCTAAGGACCTTGGCTCCCACTAGCTCCTAGCAGGCTTCTAGTCCTTATCTTGGAAGCTTGTTAGAGCGCGTTCCGATCCACATATGGCCATCTGCACCTGGCTGTGAGAACTGGGCTCATTAGCTGCAGAAACGACTTTCGGTTCTTGCAACTATGGGATGTAAATTGGGTAGCAACAGTAAAAGAATTACCGCACTGAAATGATCCCTGATTGGTCACTGGCCATGACTCTCGCAGAGACCATTTTCTTATAAAAGTTCCTGGCTTAATGGAACAAGGGGCTGAATTGTCTACTGGGACCTGGAGTGGGCAAGTGGGCAAGTGAGTCACAATGACACCCGTGGCTAGGCCTGGAGAGGCCTCGGTGACTCTCTCTGTCTCTCTGACTTCTGGATTACAACTACCTGGATTTACTGTCTTGTTTGAACCTGAGAGGGTAACTTGTTTCTTAAATGTGTAGTTAGGCTATATAAGCATAAGTTTTCTTATTTTATCCCTCCAAGTCTTGTCTTGTTTAAGCAATATTTGCACTTAAATAAACTCAGATATGTATTTTTGACTTTTTGGACTCACCTTGCCTGCTTGCAACCGTAAAGCCTAAATCCATTTGCCTTGGGACCTGGACCACATTGCTACTGAATAATTTCTGTTTTTACTGATACCCTGAGAGGCTGCTGGGAAGTGTGGTTCTCTATTCCTATGCTGGTGGGGTTTAATTCTGAGAGAACCTGGTGGCAGCTCTACCATAGGCTTGTGAAGGCTGTAGGCTTTCTCAAGTGTTTTGTGTAACTTTGGGGCAGTGCTGTAACCCCTTGACCCCCACAGGTTACCCTGGACTGGGTGGCTGTGTGTGACAGGGTCCCTTCCAACTCTATGATTCTCCAGTATAATACGGAGTAGCTTAAAATCAGGCCAAGAGCAGCACAAGGGGGCATGACCACTGAGCCCCTGTTAACTTTGGTTAACTTTGGTTAACAAAGAGAACAGGAAAACGTCCAGAATCAACAAACCAGTGGGACCTGACCTTAGAGGGGAAGTGAAGCCCCGTACTTACTTATTTACATTATTTATACTTCTCACTTGGGACTCAAGGTGGATTACACGGACAGAGTCCATATAATCAAGGGATGGGTCATTCAATAAACAATGCAATACTATTAGGGTTCTAGAACTAACCAGAAATCTAAAAACAGAACTGAAGCAAAGCATAAGTAATTAACATGATGTAATTAAATGACGCAGAATTCCATAGTAGGATCCCAGTTTCAGCAAGCTGTACACACTCATATAGGCCACAGTCCCTAATAAATTTCTCCAAGTAGAACCATGTAAGAACCACATCAACAAACCCTTAGTATCTACTGTAAATCAGTCACTAACACAGGGCACCTTGGCCTCTCAAATGGGATTCTCCATCTGCTACTTTAAAAAACCCACACATCCCTACAGAAAAATGATGTGGCCAGTTATCACATGGGTCTTTAACCTGTCCTTTCTTGGGAAAGTGATTGAGAGAGCAGTAAAAGAACAATCACATTGTACTCTCAACCTAACCTAGCTACCGCAAAGGGTGGTTGTTGTGAGAATGAAATGGAGGGAGAAGAGAACAATGTAAGCGTAACCCACTAAGGTCCTAGTTTCTGCAGGGAAAGTGGGCAGGTTCCGTCTGTTTTTTGACAGCGGAACTCCCACCTACGGTTATTAAGGATGTGTAATTGCTGCAACTACAAGTACACTTAAAAACAGACATAAGAGAGACAATACAACCAATACCCTTTAATGTTTAAAATAAACTCTTTATTTAAACAAAGCATGGAGGTTTTCATAGGAATCCTCATTCATTCCTGGTTGGTTGCTATTACTTCATAGCAATGGATCTTCAGGATATTACTAGTTACAGATATCTTCAGCATCCACAAAGATGCACAGAACAGAAAAAAAAACTAAGCACATACAATTCATATGTTGCAAGTCCAGGTTAAAGTTCACAAATACTGGACCAGCATATGAGGTTTCCAGGCTGTACGTGGGAGCAGTGCTCCCTCAAACCTGTGGAGTCTTGTGAGCAAAAATTCTACTTTGTGAGCTGCTGGCATTAAAGTTGTGAGTGAGCTATTTGGCTACATCATAAATTAGTTTGCTCTGGAGCCATCCTTCCTGAGCTGAGACAAAAATGTGTGAGCCAGAGGCTAAAAAAACTATGAGCTAGCTCACAGTAACTCAGCTTAGAGGGAACACTGCTTTGGAGGCTGCAACTCTTCTCAATTGGATCCAGCATTTACCTGCAAAAATGCAAAGCAGGGCTTAAAACAGGAAAAACACTGTGCAGGCTTTCCCCCACCTTTCTAGTGCTGTTGCCTCTTCCTAGGCCAGGCTGAGATGCTGGCTGCTGGGAATAACCAGCCGCCTTGAGGGAAGGCTACAGGCACTGAGCATGCTCCTTTAACTAAGCGTAGGAGGGGGGACAGGGAGTTAATTGCCTACTGGCAAATGCAGGCGTGCCTGATCCCTGTATGCTGTTTAACAGCTACAAAACTGCATGGGTTACATAAGCTTCTTTGGGTCTCCATTGGCAAGAAAGGCGGGGGTAGAAATTAACAGAACAAAGTAAGCAAGGGCCACCCAAACACCCTGAAGTCTGACTAAGTGTGCATGCACAGGAAAGCTCACAACTTGACTTAAACTTTGCGGGTCTTTTTTTTTCTTTCTTTTAAATATATATTTTTATTGAACTTTTTCAAGAACATAACATCTTAATATAAAATACAGAATTTTTTTTTGCAAGCAAATTGACTGATAGTACGTACATTTAATTAAGTTAACCAGCAAAGATGTAATTTATGATTAAAGGCAACCATAACTGCAACGCTATAAGATAACTCACTGAAAAAAAAATTATTATTATTATTATTTTTAAATACTGTGATCCTTTGTTATTTATTCTATATAAGAAAAACAGGTCTTAAAGGTGCCCCTGGACTCAGGTTCTACGCCCAAAGCACAATTCCAGCTTTCAAATTCTCCCGCGCTCTCGTTGGGCAGACCGGACAGCCAATGACCGCTTTCCATTTCGCCCGGAAGTCCGGCCCCTAAGCCCCTCCGGGATTTGGCTTTGGTTTTTTGCTCCCTCGCTATAAGGACCTGGTGGAGGCCGTGGGGCGCCCCTGCCATTTGCCGGTTTCGTTCTCTCCTCCTCGACCTTCCCCCCTTCCCCAGAATTCCATGGAGGGATTGGGAAGGTGGGAAGAAGCCGAACAACGCTCTCCCGCCCCCTCAGAAGAGGAGGGTCTGACCCGGGCCCAGACAGGCACCCGTCTTGTAGGCAGTACGCCAGACAGACCCGTCCCCGAGCACGCGCAGTGGCGGAGACGGAGGGCGGGAGAGGGCCCGCGGTGCCCTTCTTCCGCCCGGGGCGGGGTGCGCGCGCAGGCGGCGGGAAGCGCGGCGGAGGGGAAGGATGCGGCTGCCGTGCGAGGTGTCGGTGGTCAGCCGGCTGCTGCCCTCGGCGGGGCTGCGGGGGCCGGGGCGAGCCGCCCGGGCGCTGCTCTCTCTGGGGAGGCCGCCTGGAGGAGGAGGAGGGCGAGCGGGAGGCGGGGTCTGGCTCCTGGTCAGCACCGCCCGCGACCGCCCCGGCACCAAGTACCAGGTGAGTGGGGGGGGGGGAGCAGGCCCGCCCCACTCCGCTTCCGGTCGGGAGGGGGAGGGGCAGCGGAAGTGGGGGGCGTCTTCCCGGCAGTCCCCGCAACAGCCCTGCCAGGTGGGCCGGGGGGGAGCTGGTGACGCGAGGAGGGGGTCCCCTTCTGCTTGGGGGCGCAGGGCGGAAAGGCGCCCCCTGCTTCTGGCGCAGACCCGCCCCGAGCGGCTGGCTGGACGCCGGCAAGGCAGGAGGTTCGTTTAAGAGTGTCGCTCTGGAACTTTTGCAATTGGCCATTCCTGTTTGGCAACGAATTGGAAAAATGGGAGCGTCCCGATGAAGGAGACTGGAGGAGCAGGCGGAGCAGAGGTCGGTCGGGGGCTCCCCTTAGCTGGAGGAGAGGGGCGTGTCTCACAAAAGCTCCTCCCCTGTCACGGAGCTTGTGGGTCTTGAAGGGGCTCCTGGACTCAGGCTCTTTTCTTAGCCACAGGGTATAGATAGGAGCTCTCGGTCTGGGGCAAGTGATGCCCTGTATCCTTGGTGCTTGACTGGGGAGGGGCGCGACAGTGGGAGGGCTTCGAGTGTCCTGGCCCCACTGGCGGACCTCCTGAGGGCACCTGGTGTTTTTGGCCACTGTGTGACACAGAGGGTTGGACTGGATGGGCCACTGGCCTGATCCACCATTGGCTTCTCTTAGGTTCTTAAGAGGGGACTGGATAAACATCTGGAGCAGAGGTCCATCAGTGGCTATTAGCCACAAGATACAGATAGGAACTCTCGGTCTGGGGCAAGGGATGCTCTGTCTTCTTGGTGCTGGGGAGGGGGGGCAAGAGTGGGAGGGCTTCTGGAGTTCTGGCCCTGCTGGTGGTCCTCCTGAGGGCACCTGGTGTTTTTGGCCATGGTGTGACACAGAGTGTTGGACTGGATGTGCCGTTGCCCTGGCCCAACACTGGCTTCTCTTATGTTCTTATGTCTCCTTATGTATGTCCCTGTGTGCCAGCTACGGTTCTCAAGCAGCCATCTGTCGGCTGTCCCACCACTTACGGTGCCTTGTCTGTCGCCACCCAGAGCCCAGGCCTTTTCCATCGTGGCTCCGGCTCTGTGGAATGGGCTCCAAGAATAGTTGAGGGGACGGGGCCTCCTTGGAGATCTTCGCAAAGCACTGCAAGACCTGCCTGTTTGCCAGGGCTTTTGAGAGTATTTGAACTGGCGGACATCTTTTAGGGGTGGGAGAGATTTGGTGGTTTGTTATTTTATTCTTACTGGAAATGTTTTTTACCTTATTTTTATTTATTTATTTATTTGAATTTATATCCCGCCTAGCCAACACAAAGCGGCTCTAGGCGGCTCACAACATTTAAAATCAGTATACAAAATCAATTAATAATTTAATAGTAAAACCAATAAACCCACTAAAAATGGCGGCAATTTACAAATCCAGCACCAGAGACAGTAACTGCATCTACTACTTCTTCCCCCTGGCCAGGGCCAACCACCAGGAGATGTACCGGGCCTACACATCACTGGCCACTTACCCGTGGCCATTTTCCCCAGCGGCGGCCCCAAAAGCTTGGCGGAAGAGCTCCGTCTTGCGGGCCCCGCGGAACTGCAAAAGGTTCCGCAAGGCCCTGATATCTTCCGGGAGCTCACTCCACCAGTGGGGGGCCGCCACTGAGAAGGCTCTATTCCTGGTGGTCATCAATCTGGCCTCTCTCAGGCCAGGCAAAGTCAGGCGATGTTGTGTGCCTGATCGCAGTGCTCTCTGGGGTATATACGGGGAAAGGCAGTCCCTCAGGTAGGCAGGCCCCTGACCATTAGCATAAGCTGCCTTGAACCAAGAGGAAAGGTGGGGTATAAATATTTTAATAAACAAAATGAACAAAAACAAGCCAGCATATTTAATGTCATTTTATTTATAAGCATAATGCATAAGTATGGCCAGGGGCCAGCAGGAAGCACTGCGTTCAGGGACACCAAGGCTCCTGGTTCTTCCAGGTCCTAAAGAGGCCCGGCTGGCCATGACCAAGGCTGGGGCCTTTTCTATTGCAGTTTCGCGCTGGTGGAATGAGCTCCCCAAGGATATCCGGGACCTGTGGAATTTATTACAAGTTGGAGCTCTTCCACCAGGCATTCGGTTGAGAAGCCACTTGTAACATCTTAATATAAATTAGAGCCTCGCCCTGGAATTCCACCATCAGCTACGATTATTACTGACGGATACCTGGTATGGATAATATTCGGAAATTACATTTTGTCATCCTATATGCAATATCTATGTGTAGCACCTTAGATCTGTTTTATGACTTCAATCGGTGTTTAAATTTTTATGTGAGCCGCCCTAAGCTTGCCTCGGCAGGGAGGGCAGGGTATAAATCAAATAAATAAAAGAATAAATAAGTATATTACGTAAAATCCAACAGTTTTTAACCAGCCAAAAAAGGATGCTTGTAAAACAATTTTCAGGCTAGAAGCAGATCATAGAAATGGCTTCGAAAGATGGAACCTCCAGGAAAAAGAAATGTTTTGCGATGCAGTTTTTGCTGCCCAGTTAAAGTGGTTCGGTTTGAATGACTCATCCCTTGTTCCAGTTACCTCACAGGACAAAGGAAGAGATCCCCCAGTTTGCATATGCACACCCACGCACCGAGCATTCTCGTATGATTTCTGTTGGAGGGTCAAAGTGCTCTGTAGTTTTAAATTTTTTTAAAATCAGCAATATTTAGGACGGCGCGTTCTCAGCCGCTGAACTAAGTGGAGTTGGTTGGAATAAGACCTCTTGTGATTAATGGGTTAGTTGACGCTGGCGCTGTCTGTGCTTTCACTGGCATCTGTCTGCATGTGCTCTGCCAGAGCTCTGCCTCATCCACAGCAGTTGGCTCCTGCCTCTCCCAATTTCCCTGGTCTGCTCCTCCAGCTTGGAGGGCGCCTAGGGAAAGGGAGGCCTACAGGGGAATTGGCAGCCAGGCCAGAGTGCGAGGGGAGGGCTTTCTTGGGCCTTGCAGCCTGCTCTGTTCCAGAGGCCTCTAGGATCATGGCACCTCCTGTTCTTCAAAGCCCGGGGCAGGCATGGGATGTGTGGGTGTGGTGCTGGGGAGGGGCAAAGGACCACTTGAACCTGAGGAGTGGGAAATTGCACCGCTGTTGTATGTGAGAACAGCCTTGATGTCACAGGCTGAGAGCCCAGGCCCCTTCGGGTTGTGGTTCAGTGGAAGAGCGTCTGGTTGGCATGCAGAAGGTCCCAGGCTGCAGAAAAGAGCAATAGTCCAGTAGCAGATTCTTCAGAAGAAGCCAGCAGTGACTCACAAAAGCTCCTGCCTTGCCACAAGGGTTGTTAATCTTGAAGGTGCTCCGGGACTCTGAAGAAGCCAGCAGTGACTCACGAAAGCTCCTGTCCTGCCACAAGGTTGTTAGTTTTTAAGGTGCTGAAGAAGCCAGCAGTGACCGAAGGGGTGATTCAATGTGGGCTCATCTGGTTGACTAATTAGACTGGGATTATGGTGCTTGTAAATTGTGTCAGGGTTGTCTTATTAAGCAACGCTTGTTTACTCAAGATGGCAACTCTGTTGTATTCTTTCTCCCGCTTTCCCCATTCCCAATCCAGTTGAAAGAAAATATAGAACAGCTTTTTACCAAGTTTGTGGAAGAAGGAAAAGCCACCATACGGCTGAAGGAACCGGCTGTGGATGTCTGTCTCAGCAAGGTAGGAGACTAGGCCCAAAGCAGGGCCAGACGGAGCACGGCGCTTACCTGCCAGATTAAACATAACCAGAGATGTCCCTTGTCCCTCCCCACAGTAGGAATGGGAAGAAGCTCCGGCTTTGCCATTCCAGGATCAGGAAGCCACACTTGCAGTGCAGTCCTGGGAACACTTGGGAGGGGCTGTGGCTCCATGATAATTGTATCTGCTTTGCATCGGAAGGTCCCAGGTTCAGTCCCCGTCTCCAGTATAAAACGTAAGGCAGTAAGTGATGGGAAAGACCCTGCCGGAGATCCTGGGAAGCTGTTTCCAGTCAGAGTGGGCAACACCAACCGTGATGGACTGATGATCTGATTCAGTATAAGGCGGCTTGGCAGATCACCATTCTTGGGGAGGGGCAGTGGCTCAGTGGAAGAGCCTCTGCTTGGCGCGCAGAAAACCCCAGGTTCAGTCCCTGGAATCCCCAGTTAAAAGGACCAGGCGGTAGGTGATGGGGGGGGGGACCTTTCTCTGCCTGAGACCCTGGAGAGCTCCTGCCAGTCTGAGCGGACAAGACGGACCTCGACGGACCAAGGGAGTGAATCAGTGGAAAGCAGATTTCATGTGATTTTTAAAAATTACTGACATTTATTTATTAAATTCTATTTCTTAACCGCCTTTCCCTGCTTATGTGAGGCTCAGGGTGCTTT
Organism: Lepidodactylus listeri; assembly: GCA_029233225.1. NCBI lineage: Eukaryota > Metazoa > Chordata > Lepidosauria > Squamata > Gekkonidae > Lepidodactylus > Lepidodactylus listeri. The sequence continues at coordinate 99,367,405 of JARCFY010000011.1, read as the reverse complement.
AAAAGAGTTAATTCAATACATTGTAAAATCAATTTAAATGATAACATCCCAGTATTAAAACGTTCAAAAACATTTAAACATTGAAAACATTTTAAGACAAGATGGCAGTGCTGGTACTGAGTCACCCAGGGGGTGGGGGGTATGAAGTAGACTTTCTGAGGATTGCTCCCGTAGTGCCCCCCGTGCTACGTCAGCGGGAAAATGCACAAGCCCCACCCTTTTGATTGTTCTTGTATCGCCTTTATTCTACAATTTAAGTTCCTTTTACTGGTGATGCTACTGGCTGTTTTCCAGCATATTTTAGGTTCACTTAAGTTTTGAGATGAGGACCCAGGCAGTGCTATTTCTCTTTATGAAATGTCTTTAAAATATTTCTGATTTTCGGTTTTGTGTATGGCAGTCAGCAGGCAGTCAACTTGCAATGTCGGATTATTTACAAAATCCATGCATAGAATTGTTTTACTTGAGACACGTTTGCCGGCCTGTCCTGAATCTATGTCCCTATCAATATTTCTGTTCCCTGACTGCATTTTCCGGTGGCATCTATTGGAACTTCCCCCCTTTTCCTCTTCTCCTCTCTTAGCGGAGTCAGTTTTTATTCCTGCCGGCTCAGTTTGGTCTCGGGGGTACCATTAACGCTACCTAACGATGAGGGCCCGTGGCTGTGCTGCTTAGAGAATGTGCCAGACAAAACTTTGTTGCTCTGGTGTATCTATAAAGTCAGGGAATCTGCAATCGCTGACAGCCTTTGTGTCCCATTTTGGATGCAGGCAAACGCCAGTCTCTTGAAGACCTTCCTCTCGGCAGTGAAGCTGGCTAACAGTGGGACCCATGAGGAAACATTACCGCTGTCTGCCTTGGTCCCACCCAAAGCATCTGAAGTGGAGAAGCCGAAGACGAGGATGACGATCACGTCAAGGAAGGAGTACCCACTCACCCGGAACTTCCCGTATTCCCTAGAGCACCTCCAAGCGTCCTACTGCAAACTGACCCGCCTCGACATGCGTATGCTTTGCCTGAAAGGCCTCCGGAGGCTGGACTTGAGCCACAATCGTATCAAGAAGCTGCCGGCTACCATCGGGGACCTTGTGTGCCTTCAGGAGCTGAACCTGCACAACAACCACCTCGAGGCGTTCAGCACCGCGCTCTGCAGCTCCACCCTCCGGAAGTCTCTCCAGTCTCTGGATCTCAGCCAGAACAGAATCAGAGTGCTTCCGGCACAGTTCTGCCAGCTGCAGGAACTGACTCACCTGAGACTAGACGACAACGAACTAGTCAGGCTGCCGTCCAAGATCGGGCAGCTGAGACAGCTGCGTTTCTTGTCCGCCGCTCGCAACAAGCTCCCGTTTCTACCTGAGGACTTTGCAAAACTCTCCCTGGAAAGCCTGGATTTGTTCGGCAACCTGTTTGAGAAGCCCGGGCTGCTTGTCCCCAACGTACAGCTCAAAATACCACTGACTTTGTTAGAGCGTGCTGCAAGAGCAGTGGTCGATCTCAGGTAACTGTGTGGAGACTGTTGTCCCTGACACACACCCCAGGCCATGTCTGAAGTATTAGGAATTAGCAAAATGGGTTTTGACTGAGAGGAACGAAACATAACGAGAAACAATTGGGTCCGAGGCATGAATGATTCTCTTAAAGGGATTCGGAAATGCTGTATTCGCGTTTCATGCAGATATACAGTATCTGGGCACATGGACAGTCTTTAGTGTAGATCTGTCTCTCGCAGTGGTTAACCATTTACCCAAGAGGGCCAACAAACAGAGCATGGAGGCCATGGCCTTCCCTGTATGTTGCCTCTTTGTGCTGCTATTTGGATTTTTGCTACCTCTGAAGTTCCTTGCAGTCACCACGCGATTGGGCCTTCCGTCCACGAATCTGTCGAATCCCTTGTTTAAGCCACAGCCTTCCTCACTGTATCCTCTTGCAGCAGATTCCAAATGTTAATCACTTGCTGAGAAAACAGACATTTTGGTGGGGGGGGGGGGACTTTTGTGAGTCACCGCTCACTTCTTCAGGAGTGACTCAGGGAAGCTCCTCCCCTGCCACGAATTTTGTTAGTCTTCGAGGTGCTACTGGACTCTTTCTCTGTTCTGCTGCTACCGACAGACTAATATGAAGAAGAAAAAGAAGAAGAGGAGATTGGATTTATACCCCGCCCTCCACTCACTTGGAGTCTCAGAGCAGTTTACAAACTCCTTTCCCTTCCCCTCTCCACGACAGGCACCCTGTGAGGTAGGTGGGGCTGAGAGAGCTCTTTCCCAAGCTGTCCTTGAGAGAACAGCTGGTACAGAGCTACGGCTTGCCCAAGGTCATCCAGCCAGGTGCAAGTGGAGGAGTGGGGAATCAAACCCGGTTCTCCCAGATTAGAGTCTGCGCACTTAACCACTAGACCAAACTGGCTCACCAAACTGAAGAAGAGAAGAGATTGGATTTATACCTACTGACTGGCTACCCATCTTGATCTTACTGAGTAAAGTAACACAGTTTGGTGTAGTGGTTAAGTGCGCAGACTCTAATCTGGGAGAACCGGGTTTGATTCCCCACTCCTCCACTTGCACCTGCTGGATGACCTTGGGCAAGCCATAGTTCTGGCACAGCTGTTCTCTCAGGGACAGTTCTGTCAGAGCTCTCTCAGCCCCACCTACCTCACAGGGTGTCTGCTATGGGAAGGGGAAGTGAATGGCGGGGTAGAAATCCAATCTCCTCTTCTTCTTTTTGCTCATCTGGGCTCAACTGCCAATCTATTTCAGTGGGTGCCGCCCAAGTTCTATTATTGTGGGAGAGGTGGGAAAAACTCTCTCTGCCCTCTTTCTCCACCCAGGCGTCATTTTGCCAGCCTTACTCTCATGCCCCCCATATCATCTTTTTTTCATCACTGCTGCACCCCGAGTCTGCTGCCCAAGATCTCATTTCCCTCTTAGTCTCCCTCAGTCCAGACTCCATCAACATACACTGAAACAACTCACCCAGCGTCGTGTATAAGATAATGTGCTGGGCTCACTCAAAATGGTTTGTGCCACTGACCCCATGTAGTTATGGAGGTTATCCTGAAGTGGGCTCTGGCCCATGAAAAAGGGGTCCAAGTAGCCTCTTGTGTCTTTGCGGCTGCGGATGACCGCTGGTAGGCAAACCTTCGGCCCAGCAGAGGAGTCTGGAGCAGGTTCCATTGTCGCCCAAACTGCTTTCCTGACGTTGCAGCCGGCTGGGAGCACGTTTTTATGAGTTAGCTCTTTTCATTCTGTTTTTGGGTCTGCCAGCACATGTTCATGGAGAGCTAGCCAAAGCAGCATGTTTCCAGAGGATGCCTTCTGGGCATCGTCAGTTCCATTCAGGGCTTTCATAACAACGTAAGAGCCCTGCTTGATCAGACTGAGGGTCCATCTAGTCCACCATCCTGTCTAACATGGTGGACTAGAGGGCCAACAACAGGGCACACAGACCGAGGCCTTCATTAGAACATCAGAAGAGCCCTGCTGGATCAGACCAGTGAGGGTCCATCTAGTCCAGCATCCTGCCTCACACAGGGGCCCCAACCAGTTCCTCTGGAGGTCCAACAACGGGATAGAGGCCGAGGCCTTCCTAAGAACATCAGAAGAGCCCTGCTGGGTCAGACTAGTGAGGGTCCATCTAGTCCAGCATCCTGTCTCACACAGGGGCCCCAACCAGTTCCTCCAGAGGGCCAGCAACAGGGCAGAAAGGCCGAAGCCTTCCCCTGAGGTCTCCCGTGGCACTGGGAACCAGAAGTTTACTGCCTCTGGATATGGAGGTTCCTTTTTGTCACCATGGCTAGTAGCCAGAGAGAGATCTATCCTCTTGAGGGTGCTACATGAGCATTTTTATCCTTCTTTCTTGGAACTTCAGTGTAGTTCGGGAGAAAAGACAACGGCCTTTATCAAGTGTTTTCCCACCACTTGAAGGTGTTCTCAGTAATTCATCAGCCATGGCAGCCTTATAAAATAAGTTGGTTTGATCCCCATAGTGCAGAGACGGAAAGCTGAGGCGGAAAGCACGGCAGCTTGCCAAAGACCACCTGGTGGAGCCATGGCCAAAATGACCTTGGAAAGGCCAGACCTTCCGGGCTCACCCATCACGTCTCCCCACTCTGTTGCCTTGGCTTTATCGGACTTGCTCCGAGGAGCAGACCACCCAACATTCACAGCTGTGGACCTGTCCTTGTACCGCATAAAGCCAGGAGAATAGTGTGGATTTATGATTTCCCAACCGTAGGCAACTGTTACTTATATCATTATATCCAAGAAGGTCATACCACAACCAATGGGTTGAAATTAAAACCGAAGAGTTTTCGGCTAAAGATTAGGAAGAACCTCGTGAGAGTTAGAGCGGTTCCTCAGTGGAACAGGCTTCCTCGGGAGGTGGTGGGTTCTCCTTCTTTGGAGGTTTTCAAGCAGAGGCTAGAGGGCCATCTGACAGCCATGCTGATTCTGTGAACTTAGGCAGATTGTGAGAAGGAGGGAGGGCAGGAAGGTTTGCCTCAATGCTTAGTTCTTGTAGCCCTTCCTTACACGCCCGGGGAAATGCTGAATGCCACTTAGGGATCAGGAAGCAATTTTTCTCCAGGCCAGTTTGGCTGGAGATCCTGGAGGTTTTCTGCCATCTTCTGGGCGTGGAACGGGGTCACTGATGGTACTGAGGGGGAGGTATTTGTGAATTTCCTGTATTGTGCAGGGGGTTAGACTAGAGGACCCTGGAGGTCCCTTCCCACTCTACGATTCTATGCTTTAATCCCAAACAATGACACTGGGATTTTGGGAGCCAGTAAGGAGGTCGGACTTGGATCTGAGACAACAGGCTCAACTGCTGCCTCTGCCATCAAAGCTTGCCAGGTGACCTCGAGCCAGTCAGTCGGCCTGATCTATGTCACAGGTGGTTGAGAGGACAGAACAGAAGAGAGGAGGAAGGTGTGAGTTGCTTTGGGAGGAGGTGAGGTGTAAAGAAATGCCTTTTGTGCAGGTGGTGGGTGTGGTTAGAGGGCACAGCTGCAGCTTTTGTCAGGCATACAAAGCAGCACGACTGGCGGGTTCCGGCCAGCTTCTTTGTTGTGGGCGGGATTCTGGCTGGAGGCCTGATGTCCTGTGCTCTTCTTCCCCCTCTGCAACCTCCTCCGCGGCAACAACACTGAGTTCAAACTTTCCTTGAACTTGGGACTTTGGCTCTTTCGATAATGGCTGGTGCCTCTCGGAGAGTGGTGTTTGAAATACTCGACGAGGTGGAGAGAATCCTAATCCAGCATTGCGCTTGAGCTAGAATTCATTTGGGGTGTTGTGACACAACAAGGAAGCCACGGCCTTCCGTCTGCAAGACCTGAGTGAGGCTGATGGATTGACGCGGGGGAGCCATGTTGGTCTGAAGCAGCAGAGCAAAGTTTAAGTCCAGCGGCACTTTGGAGACCAACCGAGTTTAATTCTGAGCTAGGCTGTTCGTGACAGGATGTTTTGGGGTCATTATTTCATGTGTGTGTGTCCATTAAGTGCCGTCAACTCGCATAGATGACCCTATGAATTCATGTTCTCCAAAACATCCTCTCGTTAACAGCCTGGCTCAGGTCTTGCAAACTGAGGGCCTTTGTGGCTTCCTTCATTGAGTCCAACAATCTAATTTTGGGTCTTCCTCTTTCCCTGCTGCCTCCAACGTTTCCGAGCATGATTGTCCTTTCCAGTGACTCTTGCCTTCTCATAATGTGACCAAATTACAATAGCTTCAATTTAGTCATTCTGGCTTCTAAGAACATAAGCGAAGCCATGTTGGATCAGGTGGCCCATCCAGTGCCACGCAGCAGCCAAAACCCAGATGCCATCAGGAGGTCCACCATTGGGCCAGAACTCCAGAAGCCCTCCCGCTGTAGCCCACAAGCACCAAGAACACAGAGCATCACTGCTCTAGGCAGCAGGTTCCCTCCATACCTTGTGGCCAATAGCCACTGATGGACCTCTACTCCAGATGTTGATCCATATGTTTCTCTAGGGAGAGTTCAGGCTTGATTTGATATAGAACACACATATTTGTCTTTTGGGGAGTCCACGGTATCTTTAAAACTCCAACACCACGTTTAACTTAACCGACTTTCTTCCTGTCATCTTTATTCACTGTCCATCTTTCACACCCATACATATAGTAACAGGGAATCATTATTTCATAGGGTTGTCATAAGTCAGAAGCAACTTGACTGCATCTACATACAATATAAAGCACGTGTAACTCCTTCAGGGAACTGAAATGGCTCAGTATTGCAACCTGTTCACACCCATTCCTTTGTCTTCCGCAGAATCCCATATGGCCGTCACGTCCTTCCTTCCCACCTCTGCGACGACCTGGACATGTCCAAGACCTGCCTGTGTGGCCGTGCCTGTCTCAGCTGCTTCATTCAGGTCACCGTGACCATGAATCTCCACAGCGTGGCGCACACGGTGGTTTTGGTGGACAATATGGGCGGCACCGAGGCCCCCACCCTCCGCCATTTCTGCTCGCTGACTTGCTACTCCCAGTTTCTGGACCGGCACCCGCAAGGCGTCCGGTGAGCTCACACAGAGACACGGTCTGGGATGCTCCGTCTAGCCGAGGAGGGCCAACACTTCGCTCTGCCGAGTCTCAGAGCAACTGGGAAATGCTGCACAAAGCCCTGCTGCTACCGGACGTGCTGCAAACTGCCCCCTTTTTCATCGCTCAGCTAGAGGAAGGGAATCTAAGCGTGGGCTTTAAATAACACAGCTTAGTGGGGGCGGCTGCTAATGTCGTCTCTGGTGCTTTTTGTCTACGGATCAGGGAAGCGCTTTCCATGCTGGGATGACAGGCAGCCAGCTGTGGGGTCTGCTCTTGAGGCCCTGCTCCTTCCTGCTGGCTCTGGCTTGAATGGGGAGCAGCTGGGGGGGGGCAGGGGCCCTCCCTCCCCAATAAACTGCTTTTCTCTTTCCACCGTCTTCCGTAAGAATCACGAATAGCTTCCGCCCCCAGTCAAACCTTAGCTGTCTGCAGCGTGCCTTCAGCTGTGGCGAAGGGATTTCTGCTCTCCTGGAACAGCGACTTGCCCAAAACAGTATTAGCTTTTCCTTTAAAAGCACGATTTTTTCTGCCTTATTTATGGCACATCTCATATTACAAAAGGCACATCTCTAGTTACAAGTCAGTCGTATCTGCCATTGCTATGCAATGCTGTCATGTTCTCGAGCAAGCCACTGCAACGGTGGCCGGCTTATCCTAAAGCTTGTCGTCTTGCAGGGATTGAGTTCCTGAGCGTGACAAATAGACCTGCAGCGCAGGGTTTTTTCCCCTGCAAAAGAGTAAGCTGACAGGAGTTATGGAAAAGGTAGACCCACACACCACAAACACACAGCTGTTGTTTTTTAGATATGATTCTACTTCTGTTGATTCCAAAATAAAAATTTGTTGTATAAAGTTGTTCTGCGTTACTAAAGACTGAAATGCTTGTGGAAACGTATGAAGTTGCCTTTATCCTGAATCAGACGCTTGGTCCACTAGCTTCAGTTCTGTCTGGTCAGACTGGCAGTGGCTCTCCAGGGTCCCAGGTGGAGGTCTTTCAGATCACCTCCTGCCTGGTCCTTTTGACTGGAGATGCTGGGGATTGAACTTGGGCCCTTCTGTGTGCCAAGCAGAGGCTCTGCCACTGAGCCAGTCCCCCCCCCCCTCCCTGAATGGCGCTGCTAAGCACACAAACAAGCCTTAGATCATCAGTCCATCACGGTCAGTACTGCCTACCCTGGCAACTGCTCCCCAGGGTCCCAGGCAGAGGTCTTTCACATCACCTCCTGCCTGGTCCTTCATGCTGGGTATTGAACCTGGGACCTCCGATGCTCTGCTGCTGAGTCACAGTCTTCTTTCACTGCCCTGAACACATGAAGCTGCTTTCTGTTGTATCAGACCAAAGGTCAATCTGGGTCCATATCCCAGGTCTCAGGTCTTTCTCATCATTGACCACCTGGTCCTTTCAACTGGAGATGCCGGGGATTGAACCTGGGACCTTCTGCATGCCACTGAGCCACAGGCTCTTCCCTGACCATCTTCAAAACGAAGCTGCCTTATACCGAATCTGACCCTCGATCCCTCAAAGTCAAGTACTGTCTAGTCAGACTAGCAGCAGCTTTCTAGAGTCTCAGGCAGAGGTCTTTCCCATCACTTACTACCCAGTCCTTTTGTAATTGCAGATGCCAAGGAATGACTCATAAGAACATACGAGAAGCCATATTGGATCAGGCTAATGGCCCATCCAGTCCAACACTGTCATAGTGGCCAAAACCAAGGGACCATCAGGAGGTACACCCGTGGGGCCAGAACTCCAGAAGTCCTCCCACTGTTGCCCCCCCCAAGTACCCAAAATACAGAGAATTATTGCCCCAGAGTGTTCCATCTATCCCTTGCAGCTACTAATGGACCTGTGCTCCATTATGTTTATCCTATCCCCTCATAAGAACATAAGAGAAGCCAATGTTGGATCAGGCCAGTGGCCCATCCAGTCCAACACTCTGTGTCACACAGTGGCCAGAAACACCAGGTGCCCTCAGGAGGTCCAGCAGTGGGGCCAGGATACTCGAAGCCCTCCCACTCTTGCCCCTCCCACTCCAAGCACCAAGAAGACAGAGCATCACTTGCCCCAGACTGAGAGTTCCTCTCTACACCTTGTGGCTAATAGCCACTGATGGACCTCTGCTCCAGATGTTTCTCCAATCCCTTCTTGAAGCTGTCTATGCTTGTGGCCACCACCACTTCCTGTTGTAGTGAGTACCACGTGTTGATTACTCCTTGGGTGAAGAAGCACTTCCTTTCCTCAGTTTTAAGCCTACACTCAGTTTCATGAGTTCTTGCATTGTGAGAAAGGGAGAAAAGGAATTTTTTCTCTACCTTTTCTATCTCAGTCTGAGACCTGCATGTCAAGCAGATGCACGACCACTGAGCCATGGCCCCTCCACCAAAATTTACAAAGATTCTGTAGTGATCAGTTATGCTACAGTAGCCTCTGTTTGTCCTAACCAGGGCTGTCCTTTGCTGAAAAATTCAGGACTGTGCTTCCCATATGGGTTTGCCAGCTAACAATGACCCCCCCCACCCTCCCCCCCTGCTGGTTTTGCAGCTAATAAGCTGTATGGAAACCAAGAACATCTGAAAACAACCTCAACCTTGCTTTGCACACATGAATTTTTTTTTACCAGCACTCTATTGACACAACTGATCCATGTAGTTATGAGAATGACAGCAGTTAAGTGCTGTCATAAATAGCTGGGAGTGGGAGAATTACTGCATAGATTAAATGGAGGAGAGACTGCTATCACAGATGGTAAGTTGTAACTCCAGAAGAAAGGGAGAGAGTTAACCTACAGGAGCGGAGGTTGGCCTGCTCTAATGGGCCAGAACTACATTTAGAGACAAAAAGGCAGGGGGGGAGCACGGTCTTGCTTCAGCTCTGGTTGAAGAAGAGATTGGATTTATATCCCGCCCTTCACTCACTTAAGAGTCTCAGAGCGGCTTACAAACACTTTTCTCTTCCCCTCCCCACAACAGATACCCTGTGAGGTAGGAGGGGCTGAGAGAGCTCTTTCCCAAGCTGTCCTTGAGGGAACAGCTGGTACAGAGCTATGGCTTGCCCAAGGTCATCCAGCCAGGTGCAAGTGGAGGAGTGGGGAATCAAACCCAGTTCTCCCAGATTAGAGTCTGCGCACTTAACCCCTACACCAAACTGGCTCCAACTGGTTGAGTGAATCTTGCCTGCAACGGTACCAGCCCTGAGCAGCAATGGAGGCCAAACTGGATTCGTATTTGTGTGGCTTGTCCCACGTGCACCACAAGCAAAGCCTGGGTGTTTCGTAGAGGTGGGCTTTTATCTACAGCAGTTGCAGCTGGGGAAACCGAAGTGTGGTGTCAGTCACACGGCAACAAACAGGGCAACAAACAGGGCATCACGTTGGTGTGAGAAGGATCTGGTTCTGCCAAGAGAACAGTGGTCTTCTCTACAGCCTGTGTCACCTTCCCTCTCACCTGTGCTTAGCTGCAGACTTGTGTGTTATGCCTGTGAGGCTTCCCCCAGTCACCTTTTCCCACTCTGGGTGCCCCCAGCGGGCTTCATCCGCCTTCTGGTTGCAAGCAACGGCCTGCATTACTGACCACCCCAAGCAAAGGCCTGGATCATCTGCTGTCCCTCTTTTCCTTTCCCCACCAGTGTGATGGCATTTAAGGCACACACATGCTTTTAAAGGATAATGTAACTCGCTTAGACTCCTTTTTTGGAGAAAGAGTTTCAACCTGGCTTCTCTGGTGTTCTTTAGAGTTAAAGGGCCCTCCAGCTGATGGGTGGAGAGTGGAGACCCCTGCCCCCCACTTTCATTATGGCAAACCATGGCAGCCCCACCAGAAAAAAAAGCCCCCCCCCCCCCCGCGCCACAAAATCCTGGCTCCGGGCCTGCCCTAGACAGCCCGCGAGGTCCCTCACCTCTCCAAAGCCCAACATCCTCCGGCTCCAGCGGCCCGACCCTAAGTTGGCAGTCCCCCCCCCCCCCGCCCGCAGAGGGAGGGCGCCGTTGGGGTTTTTTTGGGGGGGGGGCGGAGGCTCGGAGGGGTCCCGCTGCAGCCGGAGGAGCAGAGCAGGGCGAGCACGGGCTCCGGCCGGCCCCCAAGACACCCCTCTCCCCGCCGCCTCCCCCACCCCGGGGCGCAACCGTTGGCCGCGGCGTTCGCGGCGGGGGCGGCCTCCCTCCGGATCCGGAAGCGGCGCCTGGAGGAGGAGGAGGAGGAGGCGGAGGAGGAGGCGGCGCCGTCGTCGTCGCTGCAGCTGCAGCCCGGCCGAGCGGAGCGCGGAGCGTGGCCTGGGCGAGCGTCCGGGCGAGCGTCCGGGGCGGGGCCGGGCTGCTGCCGCCGCCGCCCTGCGCTTCCCTTCCCTTCCCTTCCCGAAGCAGGCAGGAGGCGAGAGAGGGGATGCGCGCGGGGCGAGGGGCCGGCGGGCGGCCGCGCGGCTGATGCTGCTCGGGGAGGCGCGGCGGGTGGCGCCGGGCCGGGCCCCCGCTCGGAGGAGCCTGGGCGGCCGGCGGTAAGGCGGGCGGCCGGGCCGGGCCGGGCCGGACCATGAGGTTCCGCATCTACAAGCGCAAAGTGGTGGCGCTGCTGCTGGCCCTGGGCGCCGCCGCCTGCGCCCTGGCGCTCTGGGGAGGCGGCGGCGGCGGCAGCAGCGCGGTGGAGGCCGCGGGCGAGGAGGAGGCGGCGGGCGGCCCGGCGAGCAGCAGCAGCCTGAGCGCGGCGAGCAGCAGCAGCAGCAGCCCGGGCGGGCGTCCGTCCAACGCCTCGTGGAGCCCGGCGGGGGCTTGGTCGCCGTCGGAGAACGAGACGCTGCGGCTGCGCTCGCTGGTGTACCGCCTGAACTTCGACCAGCCGGTGCGGCAGGAGGCGCTGTGGACGGGCCGGGGGGCGGCGGCGGCCGGGGAGGCGGAGGAGGCGGCGCTGGCGGTGGTGGTGCAGGTGCACGAGCGGCCGGAGCACCTGCGCCTGCTGCTGGCCTCGCTGCGCCGGGCGGCGGGCGCCGAGAAGGTGCTGCTGGTGCTGAGCCACGACGTGTGGTCGGCCGAGCTGAACGCGCTGGCGGCGGCCGTGGACTTCTGCGCCGTCCTGCAGGTCTTCTTCCCCTTCAGCCGCCAGCTCTACCCGGCCGAGTTCCCGGGCAGCGACCCGCGCGACTGCCCGCGGGACCTGGGCCGGGCGGCGGCGCTGCGGCGGGGCTGCCTGAACGCGCGCTACCCGGACGCCTTCGGCCACTACCGCGAGGCCGCCTTCGCGCAGACCAAGCACCACTGGTGGTGGAAGCTGCACTTCGTCTGGGAGCGGGTGCGGGCCCTGCGCCGCCGCCCGCCGGCCCTGGTGCTCTTCCTGGAGGAGGACCACTACCTGGCGCCCGACTTCTACGCCGCCCTGCAGGCCCTCTGGGCGCTCCGCCGCCGCGACTGCCCGGACTGCCAGCTCCTCTCGCTCGGCTCCTACGCCGCCGTCCGCGGGGGGTTCGGCGCCCGCGCCGACAAGGCCGAGCTGAAGACCTGGAAGTCGACGGAGCACAACATGGGCATGGCCTTCGGGCGCGACGCCTACGAGGAGCTGCTGGCCTGCGCCGACGCCTTCTGCACCTACGACGACTACAACTGGGACTGGACCCTCCAGCACCTCACCGTCCGCTGCCTGCCCCGCTTCTGGAAGGTCCTCGTCCCCGAGGTCCCGCGCGTCTTCCACACCGGCGACTGCGGCATGCACCACCGCCAGGCCTGCCGCCCGGCCGCCCAGGCCGCCAAGATCGACGCCCTCCTCGAGGCCAACCGCCAGCACCTCTTCCCCGCCGCCATGAGCGTCAGCAAGCGCTACGCCCTCGCCCCCGTCAGCCCCCACGTCAAGAACGGCGGCTGGGGGGACATCCGCGACCACGAGCTCTGCAAGAGCTACCGGCGCCTGCAGTGAAGGAAGGCCCGCGCCCTGGACTGGGGCCTCGCCCTTCCCTTCGGGGGCTGCTGCTTGCTGGCCCAGGGCTGCGCCAAGAGGCGAGAGACCCAGAGGGACTGCTGCTGGGCCGCTGCCAAAAAAAATGGGGTTTCTAGCCCGGCCTTTTTGAAAAAAACAAACAAAGTGCTTGATACTTTCAGACATCCCCCCCCCTTAAAAAAAAATTATTACTTTTTTGTTTTTTTAAAAAAGTGAGGCTTTTGATAAAAGATGTGGCAGATGTCCAAAGATGACTGAGGGCCCCCCCCAACTGTCACCACACCACCCCCACCCCCCAAACTTCAGTTTGCAAACGACAGCCCTTGATTGGCCTATTTTTGCTTCCGTTGATCGACTTTTAATAATCGGGACCTCCGAATCGTTCAGTATTTCCACAATCTTGTACAGGCTTGCTTGAAATTTGGTACCTTGCTATCGGCATTCTATTTTATTTGCTATGTGCTTATATGGAAAGAAAAAAGGAGACGAGAATCCGTTTGTTTTCACTTTAATGTAGAAATATGCAATTTTGTTTTCATTTCTGCCAAAATAAATCCATGTTTTTGTAATACAGGTCTTTTAATGGCTTTGAGGGGGAAAGCTAGATTATTTTAAAAGAAGAGGTTTAAGAGAAACGATGGCTTGTTGCAATGATGCAGACTTTAACAATTTAATAACAGCATTTCAAAAAGACTGAGCTGAAAACAATGGTGACCATTTGCTTCCTGTTAAGGAAACAATTTAGTTTTCAGATTAGTCAGCTCAGTTAAGCAAACAACTAAAAGCAGCCCTGGGAGAGGAAAGAATACGGAACTCAAAAGCTGAAACAATGCAAAGGAAGCACAGTGGAAAAGGGCAAACCCTCACTGCAAACCTATTCAGTGTCTGTGTGGAGAAGGGGGGGCCTTAAAGTGTTCTCATGTTTCTGTACCCTTGAAAAACCCTTCCTGGTAGAGGGACACAGACTTTATCAAAATGTGTATTCAGTTGTAGGTAACAGTCATGAAGGAAGTTCCACTATTCAAGTCCCGTGTACAGGGCTTGCACAACAGAATTTCCCCGGGGCTAATGGAAAATGTCCTGGAGAGAAAACTGCTCCAGTGGTCAAAGAACAATAAAGGTAGCATTAATTAGAAAGGAGAGAATCTAGCCTAGGCTTCCTCTCAATTAGCAAAGGACCTGGCTGTGTGAAGTTCAGTGGTTTTTGAGCCCCCCTGCATTTGATAGGGAAAGTGTCAGAATTCCCAAAATACTACTACTGGATAACACGTGAAGGCGGGATGGGCAGCCCCTCAGCCCCAAACACAGCTTTTCTGAGTCTTCTGCCAATACAGAGGTACAAAAGAGGAAAAGATGTGAGTGGGGCTCACATCAGCTCCTCCGATTTTTGAATCTTAAAAATAATAACAGTGCGAAACTTTCGACTGACTGTAATGAGCTACAGGTGGACAGCTGTGGGTATGTGTAGGCTTTGCTGGAAGGAAACCCGGGGGGGGGGGTTTGGTGTTAAAGCCAAGAGAAAGGGGTAAAGCCAGCCAAACAAAAGCACTTTTTTGAGGCCAGAGAGAGCAACAAGGAAGAACTCTCACATTTAAATGCCTGGGCCTTGAACCAGACTTCACTGCGGCTTCCCGGAGGTTGTGGCTGCAAGGGATAGTAAATGTTGCTTCTTGTAAAGGCCAAAAGGCAGCCAAAAGCTGCCCAGATCCAGTAGACAATTCAAGTAAGAGTCCGGTGAGCTGTGAAAATCGACATAGTTGCCTACAGGTGACGAGGAGGAGGAGGCCAGAAACGAGAGTCTAAATTAGGCACTTAGGCTGCTGGTTTCAGTGGTTAAAAACGGGACTCTCTTGGTTTTCCGACAGGCAAGTTCAAGTGGGATGCTGACTGCAATTTCTTTTCCCTGCCCCCCTCGGATCAGTGCCCCTTTCTGCCTCTGCCATGGCTTACTCTGTATTGTGGGGGTGGTCTCCTTGAGAAGCAAACGGTGAGTACAGAAGAAACGGAGCCCTCCGCTTCTCCGTTTAGCCTGCCATTCTGTGCTCTGTTGGGACTCCATCCCCCTGACTTGAGCATCAGATTGTGGCGTAGCAGGCTAGCTCTGAAATCGGTCCTGGTGAAGTCGAAAGGCCTAGCTGCCCAATAGCTTCCCAGTTGCCGTGTGAGGTGGCCATCCCAACCCTACTTATTTCCGTGTAACGAGGAAGACTGTGGCACTAGAGAAGAACCCCCCCGTTAGTCCCACCTCGAGGCATGCTCAGAGTAGATAGCAGCTCATCAGAGGCCACAGGAGCAAAGTTGCCTTTTGCTTGCAGTGTCAACGGGGCTTGCAGAGGTGTATTTGCCTCCTGCCTACCCTCTGGAGAGGGCTAGAGGAGGGGAAACACGACATGGCTTCCAAAGGCCACAGTTCTGGCGGTTAGGTATTACAAAATGTGTTTGTGGTTTGGGTGAAGACAGTTGGAAGAGCGAAGAGAGGCTCTGTTGAGACAACCAGCACCAGCCATGTGCCCCAGTGTGGCTTGCGCAAGAGCGTGTGTTTTGGGGAAAGTCCCATTTGTTTCCACGGGGGAGGGGGGGGGGGTCCTTCGCAAGAGATGTTCAATAGGCTGCCGGTTACCTAAGCTCCACTAGTTTTTGCGCGCAGAGGGAAACCAGCCAGACCGTAATGAGCTGCTTTGTTTTCTTCCAAACAAACAGGCCTCCCTCTCAGCTTGGGAAATTCCTCCAAAGGTTTTCAGCACATTCAGTCCTCTGTGGTTTCCATCAGGTTTCTCTGGAGTCTGCTTCAGGAGGAGGCGCAGAGATGGGGTGGGCGGGGGTGCTGAAATGGCAAAAAGTCCATCAGCGGCCCGACGGCACCCAGTTAATCTAGTTCGTACAGCAGGGGATTCTGGAAGGTGACGGTACAGCGGGTTGTGTGGTGGCTAATTAGCTGCACGCTTCCGTCTCTCATGTTCGTTTCCTTCAACACCGGAGCGGGAGCAGGCGGACGGCCACTCTCTGCAGAGTCTGAGCGCACCTCCTCTCCTGTCCCGGCATGCTCACCCGTGTCAAGTTGTGTCTGGTCTCTGACTGTGGCTCTCTGGTCTGCTGCCAAAGTAAGTTCTGACTCCTGGAACTTCGATATTGGCGACTTCTCAGGGGCAGCCAAGCCGGAGTCAGCAGGGTCAGGCTCCACACAATGGTAGTGTCCCCACCTAGCCGGTTCCTTGGTTTCCGCAGCTGTGAGCGAGTCGGAGGCCTTTTTGGTGTGTGTGGTGTGCTCTCCAGGGTCAGTAACCAGAGGGCGGTTTTCTGCTGCGGACGGGTGCTCACCATCCTCTGTCCCGGGATTGATTTTCTCTTCTGCTTGGCCAGCTTCAGGGCTGTTCTGCTTCTGTGCCTGTTGAGAGGGGGAAAGTGGGTTACTATTGTGGGCTGGAGGTGGAGAACTAAGCCGGAAACAAGCTCTTTCAAACTGAACCTGGCCTCCTCTGCAGTTCTGCCACTCCATTTCCTGTAAACAGAGGTGGAGTGGTTCATATGCCTGACAGCAGACCAAGCAAGGGAGTGGCTGGCTTAGAGGCAAGGCCGGTGGGGCGTCTCAACACAGACAGAAACTGTCCCCAGCCCTTGGCTTAGGGTCCTGGTTGCCCTCTCAGTGGATTTTGTGTGTGCCTGAAAGAGCCATTGTTTCTCACTTATAATACGGTTGATGAGGCCATCTTTTCTGGCTATCTAGTACACTGATTGGCTCTTTGTTGCCAATGGTTTTTCAGCATTTACTGGACATTTGTTAGACTAAACAGAGCAGGGGAGACGTTTTCTCAAGCATCCAAGCTCCCTTCGCCAGATATGAGTCAGAATGGAGATCACTGAGACCTTCTATCCTAGTCAGCCAGTAGGCGGGGGGTTGCAAAGACGAATTCAGAATGCAGAGGTATGATGTGAAATGTAGTTAGCTTAATTAAAGCAAGGGAGAAATGCCCAGAAAATTAGCATCTCTCGTGAGATCATGTCAGAAAGTAGCCCTGTCGGGGTCCGCAGGAAAACCATTAGATTTGAGTCCAGTAGAACCTTGGAGACCAACGAGATTTTCAGGGTACGAACTTTCAAGACTGGAAACTAATGGTGGTAAGATTCATCAAGGTGGGCAGCCATGTTGGTCTGAAGCAACAGAACAAAGCAAGAGTCCAGGGGCACCTTTAAGAGCAACAAAGTTTTATTCAAGGTGTGAGCTTTGGTGTGCATGCACACTTTGTCAGACAATGCGCACTGACAAAAGTGTGCGTGCACACGAAAGTTCGCACCTTGAATAAAACTTTGTTCGTCTTAAAGGTGCCGCTGGACTCTCGCTTTGTTCTGTCGTAAGGCATCCTACCTCCCTGTTCAGCCCTGCGGGTGGGGCCTGCTGTGCTGAATTTGTGGACGAACTCTAAAGAAGGGGAAGCACTGGGGGATTTGCTCTAACTGGATTCACCTTCCCTGCCAGTCCCCACCAATAAGGCCCATTCTCCAACACCGTCTCCTCTAGCAACTACGTGCAGTCCAGGCAAAGTCCCGTGCTACGCGGAAGACCGCCAAGCCACTCTCGTTTTCGTAGTCAAATAAGCAGCACCTACAAGGCAAGAAACTGGGGGGCCCCCCACCTGCCCTCCAGACGAGCTGCCCGGTGCTAATGCCAGACAAGGTGCATGAGGTGTCTGCGCTACGCGCTGCCTGCCAGCTGCAAAACATCCCTTGCTGCCAACCACCAGGTCCTGCAGCCTTCAGCTAGTATCGTTTTGTGCCGAGCGTCTGCTCTGCCGGGCTGCGTGAGCGGGAAGCAGGGATTACTGTCTGGCAGAGATGGAGCAGGATACGCAGACAACGGGGAAATGGAGACGTCGTCTATGCCTTTTATTGCAAGTGGTTCCATTAGAAATATGAAGCGCTCCTGGAATGGGTGTCTGAGCTGAGAGGCAGTTGGCTGCCACCCACTGTCCAGGCGGCCATGCCTCAGATCTGGGGGCTCAGATGTTATTTGTGCTGTAGGAGCCAGTTTGGTGTCGTGGTTAAGTGCGCGGACTCTAATCTGGGAGAACCGGGTTTGATTCCCCACTCCTCCACTTGCACCTGCTGGATGACCTTGGGCAAGCCATAGCTCTGTACCAGCTGTTCCCTCAAGGACAGCTTGGGAAAGAGCTCTCTCAGCCCCACCTACCTCACAGGGTGCCTGTTGTGGGGAGGGGAAGGGAAAAGGAGTTTGTAAGCCGCTCTGAGACTCCGAGTGAAAGGCAGGATATAAATCCAATCTCCACCTCCTCCTCCTCCTGTACATTGTTTCAGCCCGGATCTGGAGGGCCCAGGCTGGCCCGATTTCATCCTCTCTCAGAAGCCTAAGCAGGGCCGGCCCTGGTTAGTACTTGGAGGGAAGACCACCAAGGAAGTCCAGGGTCGCTACGCAGAGGCAAACCGCTTCTGGTCGTTTCTTGCCTTGAAAACCCTACAGGGTCTCCCTAAATCAGCTGCGACTTGACGGCACTTTCCCTCACCATGGAGTTGGGAGAGACTCAAATGCCATCTGGCCAGACACCCCCAGATACATGTCTGCAATCCAGGCCACACTGCGCTACATCAGACTGTGTCTCCCGATGACTCAAACAAGTCAGCCAATTTACATACCGGCACCAAAGACCGTCTGGGCTGAGAGAAAATTTCTCCCCAGCTCCAAATATGCTACTTTGCCAAGTCCCATACCAAGTCATCCCAAATAATGTGGGGTGGGGGTGGGGTGGAATCTATGCCCTCAAAGTATTTGCATCTCTCTGTGGAACCTCTTAAGCTCCGGTGGAAGACGGGAAAAATAAAGTCATGGCTAGACGGAAGAGATTTACCCGAACACGGTAACGGAGTTCTGGTACAGACTGCCTGATAGCCCAGCCAAGCTTGATCTTACGTAAGCTTAAAAGCTAAGCAGGGTCAGCTGCCACGGCTAGTATTTGGATGGGAGACCACCAAGGAAGTCCCAGGCAATGACAAACCACCTCATCTCTTGCCATAAAAATCCCACGGTCCTGGGGTCACCACAAAATGGTGATTATAGGTTGCATTGCTCACAGGAAGCTTAGAGCTCCAGCCTTCTTTCAAATGCCAACTATTGGCAGTTGTTACAGCTATCAAGTTCTCAGTAGCAGAGAGACGACAGAAACCAGGGGCGGGTAGAATGTGAGAGAAGACACATACAGACTGATACAGGAGTGAGACACGGAATCGAGAACACGACCATGAAGCTGTATTTTAGGATTGTCACAGAATCAGAACAAGAGAGTCTGAAAAGCAGAGCAGGACAACCTTCAAGCTGGGCTCACAAAGTGGGTGGCTTTTCTGTCATTCAATTCTTTCCCTTCATAGGGGCAATAAAGGGTGTGCATCAGCCTGGCTGATAAATAGCAAAGTCCAGCCGCTGGCCCTGAACTTCAGTGGCTCGAGAAACACTGACTGGGGCTCCCTTCCAGGGCAGGGACACGTGATGACCTCAGACGGCAGTTGCAGATACGATATTTAGTGGAAGGTTTGAATGCAGATCATTTCAGAGTTTTCACCACTATTCCTCTGCCATTTTAATCATTTCAGATCCATCTGTATAGGGTCTCATTAAGGGGGCGGGTAATAGTAGGAAAAGCCGGAAGGCAGCAGGAAAAGAGGAAGAAGAGAAGAGATTGGATTTATACCTCGCCCTTCACTTGGAGTCTCAGAGCGGCTTACAAACTTGTTTCCCTCCCCCTCCCCACAACTGACACCCTGTGAGGTAGGTGGGGCCGAGAGAGCTCTGACAGAAACTGCTCTTTTTTGAGAACAGCTGTGCCAGAACTGTGGCTTGCCCAAGGTCATCCAGCAGCTGCAAGTGGAGGAGAGAAGAATTAAACCCGGTTCTCTCAGATTAGAGTCCGCGCACTTAACCACTACACCAAAGGGAAGACACAAGAGGAGATGGATAGATTCAATTAAGGAAGCCACACCCCTCGGTTTGCAAGACCAGAGCACGGCTGTTAAGGACAGGAGGTTTTGCTGGTTGTTAATTCATTCGGTCACCATAAATTAGAAGTGAATTGGCGACATTTAAAACACACACACTCATTTGCAGAAATGTTCCCAGTTTCTGTGTGCACAGAGGTCAGTCAGGGTGACCAAACTGAGCCTTCTGCTGTGCTGGGTAACATTCAAAGTAGCCATCAAAATCCCCCTATGCAGGGTCAGATTATTAAGTCTGAAAAATGAGGCAGCAGCTAGCCAAATCTGATATGGTCGTGTCTATTTTTCTCCCTTCTGCTCCTTGCCAATGTGTAGAGGGCGACACATTAAGCCCTTAACATCAGAACCACAGAGGTCAAAGAGCCCCACAGCTGGATCAAAGCCCAGCTCCAGAGGTGCACTTTCCAAATGTTTATTGGATTATTTTAAATGTTTGTCCTCTTTCTCTCCATGTAAATAGTTGAAACTGCAGTTTGTTCCAGCAACAAACAAAAGTGAGTACAATAAGGAACAGTCTTTTTTCATGCCTCACTTTAGTAAAAACTTGAGGACATCAGAAGAGCCCCGCTGGATAAGACCATTAGCCCATCAGGTTTGGCATCCTGTCTCACACCGTGGTCAGCCAGTTCCTCTGGAGGGCCAACAACAGGGCGTTGGGGCTGAGGCCTTCATAAGAAGAGCCCTGCTGGATCGGACCACTGGCTCACCTCGTCCAGCATCCTGTCTTACTCAGTGGCCAACCAGTTCCTCTGGCTGGCCAACAACAGGCCACAAGGTTCAAGGCCTTCCCCTAATAAGAGCAAAAGAAGAGCCCTGCTGGATCAGATACCAGTGGTCCATCTAGTCCAGCACTCGCCTCACATGGTGGCCAACCAGTTCCTCTGGAGGGCCAACAACAGGGCAGAGAGGCCAAGGCCTTCCCCTAGAAAGAACATCAGAAGAGCCCTGCTGGATCAGACCAGTGAGGGTCCCTCTAGTCCAGCCTCCTGTCTCACACAGTGGCCAGCCAGTTCCTCTGGAGGGCCAGCAACAGGGCAGAGAGGCCAAAGCCTTCATTAGAACATCAGGAGAGCCCTGCTAGATCAGACCAGTGAGGGTCCACCTAGTCCAGCATCCTGCCTCTCACAGGGGCCGACCAGTTCCTCTGGAGGGCCAACAACAGGGCCGAGAGGCCAAGGCCTTCCTAAGAACATCAGAAGAGACCTGCTGGACCAGACCAGTGAGGGTCCATCTTGTCCAGCATCCTGCCTCTCACAGGGGCCGACCAGTTCCTCTGGAGGGCCAACAACAGGGCAGAGAGGCCAAGGCCTTCCTAAGAACATCAGAAGAGACCTGCTGGACCAGACCAGTGAGGGTCCATCTTGTCCAGCATCCTGCCTCTCACAGGGGCCGACCAGTTCCTCTGGAGGGCCAACAACAGGGCCGAGAGGCCAAGGCCTTCCTAAGAACATCAGAAGAGACCTGCTGGACCAGACCAGTGAGGGTCCATCTTGTCCAGCATCCTGCCTCTCACAGGGGCCGACCAGTTCCTCTGGAGGGCCAACAACAGGGCAGAGAGGCCAAGGCCTTCCTAAGAACATCAGAAGAGACCTGCTGGACCAGACCAGTGAGGGTCCATCTTGTCCAGCATCCTGCCTCTCACAGGGGCCGACCAGTTCCTCTGGAGGGCCAACAACAGGGCCGAGAGGCCAAGGCCTTCCCCTGAGGTTGCCTCCTGGCTCTGGGATTCAGCGGTTGTCCCTCCCAAAAGCTTATTGTTCTGAACTAAACAGAAAGAGCATTTTAGCGCCAGTACAACTTTTCTTCTTGTCTCCGGCTGCCAGGGTGAACTGTTCAAGGTTTGTTGGAGTCTGTAGGATAAAGTGGGTAGACTAAACCTGGGGCCGGCCTGCATTCTAATCCCAGTTCAACTGTGCTGAACCTGGGCCAGTCACTCTCAGCTGAACCTACTCCACTGGGTTGTTGTGAGGACAGAACGGTGTGTGCTGCCCTGAGTTCCTTGGGGGAAGCACCAGATGGAAGGTAAGGAACAGATCATACACACCCCATTTGGGCCTTTCAGAGCTGCTTAGACACATTTCACACAGGGGAGGTGAGAGGGGAGCAGGAAAAGCTTGCGGGAGGCTTCGTCACACCAGAGGCTGTTAGGCCAGCGTGACACCAGGGCGACCGCCTGCTCCCCTCCAAGGGTGCAGAACAACTTCTTACCTTTAATCGGATTCGGCTCCGGCCCTCAGACACTTCGAGCACTTCGATCAGTGGCTGCTGTTCCACCTTGGGCTGGCTGGGGCGGGAGTGTCTTTGGAGGCTGTCCAGAAATGCAGTGACACTGTCTTCAGTAACAAACCACTTCTCCTAAAGGAGACAGACAAGCACAATCACTTAGGCTTTATTACTAGCGATGCCCCCTAGCGTCGGATTTGACTGGCTTTCAAGCAAGGGAAACCTTTGCCTCTTAAAGATGGGGCTTCCACACTCACAGGGTTCCCTGCCTCACACATACAGATCAGGGGCCGATTGCCCTTCAGCAGGGCCTGCAAAACGGAGCTGTGGCACCAGGTCTTTGGCTGAGGCAGCGGGCGTCCAGTGGAAAAGTTGACTCCCACTGTGGAAGTTCACCAGCTTGATATGGTTCAGAGAAAGTAGATCAGAGAGACCTAGCGGTACCAGCTTTAGAGACGGTGTGTCTAAGCAAATAGTGCAATCTGTTTTTAAACTGTTGTTCATAAATTGTCCTTCTCAACTGTTTTTAAACTGTTTATTAATGTATTTATATTATGGTGCTGGATGGCTTTGTGATCCGCCCTGAGCCCACTTGTGGGGAGGGTGAAATATAAGTTTAAAAAATAACTAAAT